>JAHXJL010000039.1:10000-1299250 GCA_019395255.1 Botrytis medusae
CCCGTGTCGAGGAGGGCCCTCACCGGGGACACAAGTTGTAATCATAGACTAGAGATGGTGGCTCTTCTGCCCCGCTCTGCCATCTCCCACTCCCTCATCCCACTCTCCCACTCTCCCACTCTCCCACTCTCCCACTCTCCCACTCTCCCACTCTCCCACTCTCCCACTCTCCCACTCTCCCACTGTTCGGACCGTCTCACCATGTCACCCCTTATTTTCCACATGTCATATAACTTCTTTATTTCAGATTTAATCTTTACGTCAAATTCACTCCCTGTACTAGCAAGACTTAAAAGAGACTAAGTAGTGACACGATCTTTACATATGTTAGCGTTACTCTAACTATCTTATCCGAAAACAAAAATTATTCTCTTGCTTAAATAGTTAGAGTATCTGAATTACCCTTCGTTTATTCGTATTATGATTGAAAACCTCAAATAAAAAGTCAAACTCAGACATGACCCGTTTCCGATTTCACAAAACACTCATTAAAATCCTGAAACAAAACACAAATACTTTATTAGTAATGATCTCATGCTCTATTTTTCTAATACCTATTATAACACTTATGTCTCAGAAATATTCCTTCTTCTTATATATCCATCGACATCTTCTTTGTATAAATGCCGCATATCATCGATCATCATGGGATTTTTCTTTTCCGACAAATTTTTACTTGCAATTTTTCTAGGAGTCGTGTCACGGTAACATGTAGCGCTTACGTGACCAAGGGCAAAGTAATTCATGTTTTGTCACTGTGATATGTCACGTCAACGTTTCACGCAGTATAATAAAGTATCTTTCACCGTGACACGTCACGCTTACGTGATCTATCTTTGAGTGAAACGGTCAGGTTTCCGTCACGGTATTCATAAAGTCGCAACCATGTTGTCACGATTTCTCACTTGAAATTACAATTCATTAACCCATTGGCTGTCACATACTTCCGATAATTATCCCTCCTAGGGACAATTTTCGTGAGATTATTCTTACCACAATCGTCATGTTCTGGTTGTGTTTCTTCGCTATATCATATCCAGTTTCGTGGTCGAAAATTAGTAATGGTAATAGGTCTTTCCTGTCGTCTCGATGATTTCCGCAACTGTTCAACTTCTCAAGATTTATGATATGTTACGAATATAACTCAGCTATTGGCCGCTGCTACATACTTGTTGGTACTTTTCTTGTTTTACGAAGGTTGTAAGCGATAGATGAAATTATATATACAATCGACATGGAAGTTGAAGGTTGCAATTAAATTCGTTCTTTCTGTATACTACGTTCGCGCGAATGTAATGTAATGTCATCTACAAAAAAAGACCCGGTTTCACTACAAACAAGCCTTTTTATTATCTTCATCTCATTACTTTCATATCTATCTTAAACTTAATTCCATAACGGACTCTAATTATTGTCTTCTAAGTCTTTCGGAGCGTAGGAGAAGAAACTTATGCGTCGGATTTTACAGGACTTTTGTTGTGGCGTATTGTTGCTTATTTCATTTTCCAGAACCAGAAATCCATTTGCGTGTGGTCGCGTGATACCTTTTACAAGCTCAATTGTATAAAGAATTGAAAAAATAAAGAAGAAAAGTAAGGAAATCAATCATATTGTGTGGTGTTTATGGGTTTGTAGGGAATATTACGCACTGCGAAACAATGTCGAGAAACCTCTCCCCCAATTTTATTTTACTTACCACAATCTTAAAACACATTTCTTTCGTTATTATGTTGTCGAAACGCGTATTAAGAGCTTAAGATTGATATTAATAGCTAAATTTCACACGAAAAAATGTTATTGTATACTTATTTCCCTAATATCCTGCTAGTATGCGAGGCTATCTATCCTTCCCATCAATCAATAGATAACCACATCTCATTACTTTTCAATAATGAAAACTTTGCTATCCCATCACTTCTAGCAAACAAACATACCCACCATCCTCATCTTCTATGCTTTCATCGCCGTCAGATACATGCAAGATATTGCCAATATATAAATTTGATACTGAGAGTGATGAGAGTCGTAGAAGTTAACTGTGACAGGTGTAACATTCTTGCGACTATGACGCCTCCTCTTACGCGGACCAGGAATGGCGCAAAATCTAAATGCTCATATTTTCCTTTTCCCGGACTTCCTTCGTCTTCTGTCTACAATCAACATAGCCTCAATCCTTACTTGACCCCAGTTTCCCCATGTAGAATTATGCGGGTTCGTAATTTCGGAAGAATGACAAAATCGATGAGGGCAGGCAAGGTATCGAGATTGATCGGAAGAGAAACTCGTGTCTTTAGCAGCGATGTATGAATTCGCAAGAGAACACTGCGTATCATTGAGTTTAGATTGAAATGGTTAGCTCACTGCAAAGTATTCCCGCACTCATAGGGAAAGGAAATGTGCGTAACCTACAAGCATGTGTTGCTCACGAAAATGACAGGCTCAGCCAGAAGCATCATTTGAAATGATAATCATAACAATCAAGTCATGAATTTTTGAAGAATTCCGTTTCAGTGCAAACGAACTCTCAATGCGAAGACGCGGCGTCAAGTATTATTGACCCAACTACCATTGCGACTTCCCCGACTACGATCGAATCCTCCGATTGGCTACGGCCGAATGTGGAGACGCGAATGATCAAGTCATACAGTGGGAGCAGATGATGATCGATAATTGTGTGCCACTGTTTTCGAAGGTACTGTCGATTCCACAGATAGCGGACTCGCTGTTGAAGATGTGTGGAAAGCCGATTGCATTTAGACGCGACTTTTTACACACGCGTCGTATTGTTTCTTTGCGACGATTCGATATAGGATCCGATATGCCGATATTGAAAATCATTAAATACACCATGATTGAAGATGCAACAATGATGCAGCGAAAGATCTGGGTTCAGCTTCAAGTACGTCGATTATTTTGTGTTATTATGGCTGCGGGGATGATGGTGGATGGTGGATGGTGGCAATTGACGTAACTGAAGTGCGGGGTAATCATGGCGGGGTAATTGCCATTGAGCTATTTGTCAACGGAGGTCAAATGTTATAAACAACATTACATCTCGTTCCCATAACGTAGTTTATCAGTGCGTACACCATATCAGTACATGCACCACTTCAAAATACATACAAAATCCGTCTGTGTGTAACCGTGCACTTTCTTTATCACCGGGTCGCCACTTTTTATACTATTCAACCACTTTAAATCTATAATATTCAACAACGATTGAATCAATTGATTGAAAATATTAAGAATCTAATAATCTAGGATCTATTATATTGTTTTGACAGGTTCTTACATTATGGCCTGTCTTTCCACATTTACTACAACATCGATTAGAAGATGCTTCCCCATTAGAATTCCCCCTATTTTGATACCTGTCGCGTCGAATCTGAATATCAACCTCTTGCTGAGATAATATATCTGTAGCTTCTTGTCCAGTTAATACTCCTCCTTGACGCAATTGAATCTTTTTTACGCGTCGACGTTTGCTTAATGCTATATTTGCCTTTCGAAGTGTACGAATCTCTACATTTAAAAGTGTATTCTCATGAGCTAATCTCTCTGTACCTTTAGCTAAAGCTAAAACAGTCTCAAAAAGAGATGTAGGGGAGCTTGATTGATAACGAGCGATTCGAGATTTGACTAGTGTTGATTGAGAAAGAGCTTCTGTAGGATTGTGAGGAGTTTGGGAGATCCAAAGATCTAAATCGAAAGGAGGAGGAGTAGGTGTATGAACTCGAATATCTAATTTTGAGAGCACAGCTTCGGGATTAAATGGTACTAATCCTGCTCCTTGGAACCCAGATTTCATATTCTGATTCGTAATTGCTCGTTGATATGCAGCTTTGAAAGCTATAAGGAATTCGACCTTTGAGATATGATTGATATGTGCCTTTATAAACCCCTCAATTTGTACACTATACTCTTGTTTTAATCTACTAAAACATCCGATATCGAGTGGTTGAGTTAAATGACTTGAATGCGGTGGTAAATGTATGCATATAATGTCATTCTCCTTGCAATATAACTGAAAAGCTATGGATTCGTGGCTTTCGTGTCCATCTAGCACCAACATTCGATATTTGCCCTCTCTTCGATGAAGAGTATGCTTATCGAAATGCTTTAACCATTCTATACCTGTCTCATTGTTCGTCCATCCATTGGAAGTAGGTTTAATAGCCCAATCCGCAGGAAAATCGGTTTCGGTATACCAATTGGAAAGATGAACCTGCCCTTGAACCACCAGAAATGGGGGTATAGTTTCACCCTCCGCATTACCACATATTATTGCTGTAGCCCATTCTCGATTGCCTGGTTGTATTGCTTTACTTCTACCGCGTCTTTCAGCACCAGTAACAACCATACCAGCACATATAATCCCCATCATAAAGCCTGTTTCATCGAAATTGTAGAAATCGCCATCCAAAATGCCGTATTTCGCTCGCATATTCGCAATCAATCGAAACCACTCTTCAATAAGCTTAGGATCTTCGCAGAGAGCTCTTTGAAAGTCATAAACACGACTAAAACGCGTCTTTAATTCTGGGCGACGCTTTACGAATCGATGCGCCCAGAGCTTCCCAACACGCTTCGCACCCCTCGATTCAAGAATATAATTCGCCATATCTTCCACGCCTTTGAGTTTACATGGAAACCCTCTTGCATCCATATCGAGTATATATTCAACAATCACTTCCTCTTCTATTTTCGTAAGATTGTGACAGTTCGCTCGAGTTTCCATTTGATTGATTCGACCGTTGATTCTATCGCGTAGTGTAGATCGAGGCACTGTATAGATTTTTGCAGCTTTAGTAATCGACAGATTTGTGGATTTACGAATAGCTTCAATAGCTAAGATGATTCGGGCTTCTTTTGATGATGTTTCCATAATAATTCGTTGAAATATCGCGTGTTGAAATTGAGGTGGTTGAATAGTATAAAAAGTGGCGACCCGGTGATATTGGCGACCCGGTGATAAACCACGTTAAGTAGGGTTGCTTTTCTTCTATCTCACTGCTAAGACTGAAATAAAAACTACCTAAAAGGAATAGAAGGGACAATGCTTCCGTTGCTCATCAAGGTACAGGGCTGATTGAATTCTTTGATTCATCAAATTATAAATGCAATAGTTAGATATAACTTAACCCTAATTCAAGGACTGTTGTGTGAGGAAAACAGGGAATTAAGCCACAGAACAATCACACTAGAGTAGAGCATTCTTCATTCCAGAAATGAGATCCTTTGCAAGGTGACAGATGAGATAGCAAAATGAGATTGAATATCAACTAGTCCTTTTTCGGCTTAGTGTTAATTGATATCCGCCGCGGTCTTGCCTCGACTATCCACCACCACGTCAAGTCTTCCATCCACATGTTCATCTGCCAATCGATATAGTCACACAGAAAGCTGGGCAGCATGATTCAAGACAGCAGTCCTTCCGTCGTAGCAGCGCACGTCTAGAGAAAATGTTATTTCCCCCAAGAACAAACTGTATCCAAAGACGGAAATATTCAATCGAAGCAGCCATTTCCTGCTCCTACTAGCAATACTCCTGTATCGAGGTATACCATTCTTATTCTGATATACTATAGAGCTAATCCATGTTGAGTTTCCGCAGGTCGAGAATAATCAATTAAAGCAAAAACAATCACAAAACGAAGCCATGCCCCCTTCTATCATTCCCTTCGAAAAACGGCTACGATTATCGACTTCACGACCTCACACGGAGGATACAATTTGCGGGAACACCGCGATTGGTATCGGCGAGAAGAAGCTCGACTTACTTGAATATTGGATGGAGGAACTTCGCTGGCCGAACGAATAGTTTGAACCAGAGAGTGATATGAATCATCTGCTTGCGAGGAAGAAATCTTCTTCATCTCTTCGAAGCAATCAATCAGAAGCTGGCTATACTCAGCCTGTATCTATTACACCTAGCGATCAGAAGCCAAGGGAAGTAAAAAGTGCTCCTTATACACGCCAGAGCTATACAATTGTTCTTACGACAAAGGGTAGCTTTATGGACAAGTCTGATTTTAAGTATGACAGATTCAAGCAAGAACCTCTACCGAATTTTACTGGAGGCAGAGCAGACAATACCTGAGTACTCTTCATTCCGCGATAAGATATTCGAGAAAGCCTGTCGAAAGATTCAGGACAGGAATGAGGCAAGGATAGTGCAAGATATCGCCTGACTGATTATCCCTTCTGTGGAAACCTTGGCTATATATAGTGCTACACATCTCGAATCTTTAATTGAAAGTGTGCATAAAGGCTGGAATAGCGCTATACCTTTTTACGGTTCTCGCCACAATCTAATTATTCGGTAGGGATCAGGCGATATATATTCACAGACGATCAATCGGAAAAGCTCACACCTTTTGTCGGCGAAATCACGAATACTTTTACTTCCTATTTCATGCCTACTTGGCAGACATACCTTCCGTTTCTAACATCGGAAGTGAAGTGTGGTACCGCGGCTCTCGATATTGCCGATCGACAAAATGCTCATAGCATGACACTTGCAGTAAGAGGGACGGTCGAACTCTTTAGACTTGTGAAACGAGAAAAAGAACTTCATCGAGAGATACTCGCATTTTCAATCTTGTATGATCATCAAACCGTAAGTATTTATGGTCATTATCCTGTGATTGATGAGGGGAAAACCACCCTCTATCGCCATCCAATTCATGAGCTCAGCTTTACGGCATTAAATTATAAAGAGAAATGGACAGTATATCAATTTATCAAGAATACTTACAATATCTGGATGCCGACCCATCTGAAGAGAATTTGTTCTGTTATCGATGACTTATCCTCTAATCTAATCTAAATTTTGAGGTCTCGCAGTAATCCGAATCTGGACATTCACAAGGGCTAGGAAGTCACATTATTTTCGAGCAAACAAGCTATGATGCTGTGTCTTTGAAGAAAGCTGATGATCAGCCAGGGCGTATTGGTTCGGAGCATGTTACTCCAAACACCTTGCTATCTCAAGAAATTAATAAAGGAGCATTCATAAAGCCAAAGAAAAGAAATCAGAAATAAATAACTGTACTAGAAAAGAGTTTAAGGATATAATGATAACCTTCATATTCCCTTCTCTTAAGATGATCAAAATTTGTATAACAAAACAATAATTCCTGTTACAGATGATCTCGGGAGACAGTTATCTCATAATGAGTTGACGTCTTTACAATCTTCCTTCACTTCCTATAATAAAAAGGAAGCTATATTGTATTTGAGTATCATGATTTCCCATAAGAAGGCTGGATAGATGAATGTGGTATACCGCTATAAAAATGAGATACCTACCATTTACTGATATACATCCAAATACAGTGAAGTATACAAACCCTGGTCTCGTATTGATTTCCTTAGCTCTTGTACTCCTCTCACTCTCCTCTCATACTACTTCTGCATTCTAACCTTCACTTTCTAGGCTGTGCTTTGGTTAGTGAGCTAGAAACACTGTGTTTTAAGCTGCCTAGCTAGGGGCTAAGACACAGCAATGATATGCAGTAGATCGTGCATCGTGGCATTCATGACATCCAATGTATCCGATACGAGGCTTGCATATGCGGTTGCTATGGTTGACACAAAAAGTAATTCTCAAGCTCGTCGATTACACTGTATATCATTACTATATTTAAACCTTCATATTGCTAGTTTATCAATTACTTATATATACTGATAAAGGATACCTAATCGACATCAGAATTGGAAAGTCTGCTTTATCTACTTTACCTTTCTTCTTACTATTTTAAAATTTCCACATTGTCCCCAAATTTCAATTAAGTCCTATCCCACAATATGCGTTTCCAAGTATTTCTCCTTACAACAGTTATTGCTGCGGTAATTGCTTCGCCTGTCGCTTCGCTTCCTAAGGTAAGCAAAGAGGAGCTCTACAGAATTTAATATTATCAGGATATTAATACAAATCTATTATTAAAATAGAAAAACGATGTAGCTGCATCACCAACATTGATTCAGGAAAGAGTAAGTGGTCTATCGTTTGGAAATAAACACTTTGGCAATAGTATAGCTGGCTGACATAGTATTGAATGATGGAATAGCAAGTAAGTAAATCATTACTTGGAAACAAATACTTTGGGAATATTATAATTGACTGATATAATACTGAATGGTGGAATAGGAGGTAAGTGGTCTATCGTTTGGAAATAAACATTTTGGCAATATTATAGTTGGCTGAAATAGTATTGAATAATGGAATAGCCTGTAAGTAATCTATTGCTTGGAAATAAATACTTTGGCAATATTATAGTTGGCTGACAGGATATTGAATAATGGAATAGATTGTAAGTAATCTATTGTTTGGAATCAAATATTTTGGTATCAAAACAGCTGGCTGATATAGTATTGAATAATGGAATAGATTGTAAGTAATCTATTGTTTGGAATCAAATATTTTGGTATCAAAACAGCTGGCTGATATAGTATTGAATAATGGAATAGCCTGTAAGTCATCTATTGTTTGGAAATGAACACTTTGGCAATATTATAGTTGGCTGATAGAGTATTGAATGGTGAAATAGTTTGTAAGTAGTCTATCGCTTGGAAATAAACACTTTGGCAATATTATAGTTGGCTGATAGGGTACTGAATGGTGGAATAGAATATAAGTTGTCTGTGAATGAGTGTAATAGTGTGCTAATCAATTCTGAAAAGTAAATGGAATTTTCCTGGAGAACAATCTTTTGATTGGCAAAAGTCTAGGGGTGGATAGAGAGAGTATTGACTCGTTGTATGGAGTTCTCTTCAATTTATTGGAGAGTTTAAGCTCGGCCGGGTCCAATGGAATTCTTTAGGTTTTAATTATATTGAACTTTTCAAAGCTCAAAGATGACCCAATGTGATGAATTGATAAGACATCTTTTATTATTTCAAATTAATGTATAATCTTCCTATAAATATTTTTCTTGTGACAATTCTAGTCTAATACTTTGAGTCTTCGTGCTATAAATTCTGAATAGCGTTTTTCTAAAGCTTTTGTTCAATTCCGACCGGAAGGCTTGAGGGGTCTATTGATGATAGGCCGATGGTAGGTAATTCTAAAGACTATAAAAAAAACTTCATTTGTATCAATTATCCAAGATTGGATATTTGTAGTAAATACTTAACGATAATATATTTTTTATATAATTTGAGATATTATTAACCTCGCATTTCCTCTTTTATCAAAAATCTTTTGTGAGTACAATAATAAAGTGTAGAATAAGGGATATTACTATGATCTACAAGAGCACAATATGATCTCGGCATGCCAGGAGATACGTCTTGTCTTGTATTGGGACTTGACTGGCTCTGTTTATTATCCTGCCATTGCAATCGTGATGTAAAAAGAGATAAGAGATAGCGCTTTAGTATACAGGTACCAGGGTACTGCCGCCTGCTAATGAAATATTCGAGAAATTTACGCTTCCGCTATATACATAATATGACTTAACAACTGTGACTAAGTAAAATATAGTGAAAACCGGGAGTGAGCTTAGTAAATTAAAATTTGGTTAATATATATTATTAAGTAATAAGATATGAAGTTGTTTTTCTATATTGGAGTAACTTTTAAACTATACTATTTTCCTTATTAAATATCTTCAAAATCTGAGAGCTATATTTTTGGGATATAGAATCTTTCCTTATATGCCCTAAATTTATTAATTTCAAAAAACTCTAATAGTTGCAATCAAGCAAAGAGGAATAGCTAAAGTGGGGATCGGTGGTTTCATTGAAACGATTAATGACATAATTAATGGTGCTCTTTTTCTTATTTGTTAAATAAATTTTTAAAGAGAAATAGCTGAAGAAAATATTAAATTGATAGTAATTATATAGACTTACTAAGAAAAAAGTTATGATTCCAGAACTACAGATTTGTCTCGCTACGGGGTGCGTCTCGGGACACAGAGATAGACGTTAGAAGTTGTTCCATTAGGAGAATCAATATGAGAGACTCACAACATTCATGCAGGTGTCACTGGGACGAATGACTACACAAACGTGAAAATTTTTGTTGGCTCAGATTGCCTAGTCTTAGAAGCAGCAGTTATGTTTATAGCTCCTCTCTTCTCGTGATTGCTTTTCTCCCGGGTAGTCCAACAAGCAGCTTCATCCGAGAAAATCATCCGCATGAAAGAAATTGGAAGCGGCTGTGATGGGATCAGTTTTCAGACGGAAGAGTTCCGAATGGCCATAAATTTGTGATCAATTTTTTTGGAGTCAAGCTCTTTCTCGCGAACTACCGTCTTCAGCTCAGCTACTCTTATGGCGATCATCCCTTTGAATGTTCCGGACTTCCGGCTTCGTACATTTCGAAAACGACAAATACTTTGAGGCCAGTTCCTCGCTCGAAAACCGTGTTTGGGGAGTCGGTCTTTCTGAAGATTGATGCTTACTTTTCGGGAAGGGGCAGTGCCTGTGAAAAATCTTTATAACATAGAGCGCTATGCCAAAATTTTGAAACAAACACGTGAAAGAAGCGAACAGTCTTCGGCGCTTGTATCTCATTTTTCAATGTCTCGACTATAAATCAGAAACCTGGCTTTTCAAGTCTCTTTATGTATGGATATTCTTCAGCCTCTCGCTGCGAGCATATCTATTATGACGGGAGTAGTCAAGTCAAGTCATGAATTCATCTCAGCATCAGACTGGAGGATAAGTGGTACATAGTTTCCTTCTTCAAACTTAAAAGAAGGGGAGTGACCGAGAGACTAAGCTTCTCATCTAGCCTTATATTCTATATCTGGAAAAAAAATTCTTCGATGAGTCCCCCCTCTTCAAATTCATCTCATGCTGGAAATTCCGAATGAATATAGATGCAAGATTGTGTTTTACTAACCTTCAAACTACATTATAGGCTGCTTCGTGAGAACTGAAATTATTCATTTCCTTATCATTGCATCCTCAAGATTGGCAATCTTATGTCTTGCTGTGTCTCTGTAGCCACTCGGTAACAATAAGGTGCTTGGAAACAATTTAGTAACCTTCATAAACATGCAAACCCAGGATCTCACATGCAAATCCCAATTGACTGACTGGCTGGTCTGATAATCAATAGAGCGACTTGTTAAATCGAATGAGTACTTTCATTCAATTCACCAATTCTTCTAGGTACACGACTTCAGCAATAGAATACTTCTCTCAGAGAATCTTTTTAATGAAGGTGGTTTCTTTTCGTCGCAGACTTTGTCTTGTCAGGGCGAAGAAGAGCTTATTTACATGTCATCCTTGTTGGTAAACTATCATACTTAGGAAAGTGAAGAGATCAATCTGAAGATGACAAATGAAACTTTAAGCCAACTAGCTAAGTAAACTGATTTTCATAAGCATCAGAATCCATCTGAAGCACGGAATGTGTGTTCTTACCCTGAGCTCTACGCCAACAGTGCCTCCGCAGAGAACCTCGTATCGAACGCTCCGCCCCCCTCCCCTTCTAATGAAATTGATTTCTCGAAAGCAAACCCCTTACCCTGCGGTGCCTCATAACAATGATCATCTTAAAAGAGTCTAGATGAAGACTGGGAGTATTGTATCATCGGCTCAAAAACAAATCGCATAACAACAGAATTCATGGTAATGAATGCATGCAAAGTGTGACAATGTTCATTGGACGGGTGAACCATTCGAGATTAATATTATTCTATCGTGCTTCTCATCTCTTGCCATTGACCAATACACCCATTTATTGATACACATTATATGTACACATCATAGGGCATCAAAATCATAACAAAATCGTACAACACTTCCGCGGAGACATCTCACCAAGACTACAGCACTCCTTACCTGAACCAAGTTTGGTAATTTTCCGTCTCACACTAAAGTAAAAAGAAACCAATAGGCATAACTCTATTCCCAGCACTCGTTGATGTCGTCGCACTAACCGCACTGCCACTCACTGTACCAGTTCCAGTTCCTGTGTCACTTGTCGAACTAGTCTTCGTTCCAAAAGTTCCCTCTTCACTTTGAGGAAATGCAATTGCGGATGGCGTGGAATAAGCTCCCTCAACGCCACCACCCGAGCATTTATCCGGCACTCCTTTAGCAATAGCAGATGCAGCTCCCCAACTAGGACCAAACTTTCCCTCTCTGGCTCGTTGCATGGTGAGGAAAGATGCATAAGACCATGTGAGATCTACTGCACTTAAAGCGGTACCATTTTCACGAGAAAATTGTTCCGCTAGTGCTCCGTCTTCTGGTGTGTATATTTCAGCGATTGATAGAAAACCATCTGCATAATCTTGCATGGCTTTGATTATATCCTTGAATTGACTTGAATCACTTGCGAATGTACCTGTCTGTATTCCGGGGACTAAGTCTGTGAAAAAGTCCTGGCTAATGTCTGTTATGGTAATGCTTTCCGTGGTATTATATGTCCATAGAGCATCATAAAGCTGTTCTGCTGCAGCGTATGTGCATATATACCAGGGATTCCCTCCTTGATAAACATCCTCAGCATAACGTCCGATAGCTGCAGCTTGTCCTGTTGATGCATTTGAATTGATTGTATAGATAGAGCGGAAAGAATCAACCAACACTTTGTGGTTTGCAAGGGCGCGGTCAGAACAGGGCTGGAAAGTGGTAGAATCACATCCCACAGCTTGATCAGGATCAAAAGTATGAATCGAAGTCAAAAGTGAATTACAATCCAACCCGGAACGATCATAAGTTGTTGATTGTACTTGGATGTTTGAATTTATGCTAGATCCATTCCAGTAATTCTGTAGCATGCAAAGGATCTCGGGGGCTTGTTCCTCGCAGTCGTTACATGATTCTCCTAGGGCAGTGGCGAATTTTGCTCCTTCTACTAATGCTCGATGTTGAACCGCGGTGGTGAAAAACGATGATCCGTTAATTTCTTCCCATAAATCAAAACCGGAGAAGTTCCAATACTGAGAAACATATGCCAAGTCGTTCCGAACAATTGGCCAGATAATATCCTTGACAGTATCATTTTGTCCCAAGGTAAGGCGATCGTTACCAAATGAAATCAAAGCTATGGCGCGTAAAGCTGGTCCATCACGTTGAGGGCGTCCCCATTCACCTAAAAATGCAGTTTCATTCGTGTAATATTTTGGTTCTGCCAAACCTGCTCCTGTCGCTAAGTCTCCAGATGGATTCTCGACGGCTTGCAGTTTTGCTTGAGCAGTAACATAATCTTCAATAAGAGTTTGGAGGCTCGAATTGCCAGTGTCAATAAGATATTTGAAAGTCAAGGCCGAATCACGAGTCCAAGTGTAAAAGTCTAATTAATGTTGATGTCAGTGTTGCCTACCGAATTCAAGGGTGTCAATTGACTCACAATTAGGATCAACTGTACTTGGGCTCGCAACAACAATTCCGGCACTCGCACCCTGAGCCTTAGAACCATCAGGACCGATGTTATTTAGGATACCCTGAAGGGAGATCGGATTTTGAGCCGTCAAATAATCATCGATTGTACCTGTCGTACGCGTAGATAATTTGGGATGTTCAAGGTTTTTGGCCGAAGATAAAGCCCCAGCGACAAACCTATTCACATATCAGCACACTTTGAACCTATCAGGGATTAAATGATACGACTTACGCAGTAGCTCGCTCCCACAGCATGGTTGTAAAGGTGATAGGATATTTGGAATTTAGGTATTGTAAACAAGTTGTGGGTATCGAATTTTGAAGGATCAAAATTGATTAAAAACGCGCAACGATTGCCCGCGTGAGCGAATGGGAATTGGAAAAGAAGTTGCGAGTCCACAATTGCCACTGATATTATTATTCAAAATTTTAGTCGGCGATGTTCAATTCAAGAAGAGAAGGAGTCAACAACAGAAATAAATGCATCGTGAAAGAAAGTACTTGTAATCCTTCACCGCAAAACATTCAGGTGAGTTTGTATGCCAAACAAAAGGCTAATTGACATTCATTCTCGTGTTGTCAATATTGAAATTGTTTAAAATGAAACAAAAACGCGGGAATTTCCAAACTTGGTGTGATTTGTCGATCTATCCACAAACCAGTCCCATAATATTACTCCAGATTACCAGATCTATACCCTGTGATGCATGCTTTAACCCGTTCATGACTAGTTTTGATACAACAACATGACCTCGGAAATTACTCTGGGACTGCTCTATGGAAATCAGTGAGAAGATGTGAATCACCGCCGGTTTTCTCCTTCTCGTTGGATTCTGGTACCGGTGAAGATGTTATGAGATCGATAGAGACATACTGCGCATACTGTAAGAAATTTCCAAGAAAGCAATTCTCCGCTCATGTGCAAGTCATGCCACCCAATTATCCCAGGGGGTATTGAAATCTCTTAGCGAATGGCGGAGCCGTTGGAACCCGAGTACTACGCTACACATTTACCAATTACCCGTGCTCCCAACCCTCCCAACCGAAGGAAACCTCCACAAGTTTCCCCACGGCTCGTGGCACCACTTACCTTATCGACCTCGGAAATTTTTGTGGATTGCGAAATAGACCTGACCGGCCAAGCTCGTGAATGTTTGAGTCAATAATCGGATTACGCTCTACGGAATGCCTCTGTCGTTACTCGGTATTGTTTGGCGATTATGGAGAGAAGGATCATTCACTCCTCATCTTACCTTTTCAATAGGGTTATGGCGGTTGCCCGTATTCTTGCATCCTTCAAGTATATGTCGTACTTGTCACGTCATTTAAAGGTTGATGCGATATCGCCGTTGTATAAATCATACATAAGGTTACTGTGTGGCACAGAAGTTTAAATTGGTTCTAGGTAAAGGGTCGCGTTTTATTTTGGTGTGGGTGGTATTCATGTCATGCAAGTTCACATAACGTGCTATTTGTAAGGTTGTAATGCAAGAGTTGACATAATCGAGTTAATTTTTCCTACGACTAAGACTGCAAGAGGCTGATAAAGGTTCCAGAAAAAACCAATCGTATATGCAAATCCAATTTTAGCTTGACTTCTTACCATCCAAACTTATTTACTCGTACGTTCGTCGTAACTTCTATTCCTTCCCTCTAGTAATCTCACCAAGTGAATCCAGGAATGTCTCTTTTCTCAAGCTTCATCCAGATGTCATCCCAATAAAACATAGCGCCCACCAAAATACGTTTTGGGGATGGAGTTTCTTTGCTTGGAAGGCACAGTCGTGGATTGAATGCTCGGAAGAACTGTTTACTGTTAGTGATGGAATGGCCCAGACAGGTAACTAACGAGTCAGGAGTCAGGATTACTTACCATCAAAGGAGTCTTCATCAATTCAATCATTGCAAGATCCTTACCCAAACAACTTCGAGTACCATATCCGAAAGTAGCAAGATATTTATCAAATACTTTACCAGCTTCTCCATTGTTTTCCAACCATCTTTCGGGTCTGAATTCGTTCGCGTCTTTTCCATAAACTGCCGGATCACGGTTCGCCATGTAAGCAGTGCTGGTTACTTCAGTTCCAACTGGAATGGTTTTCCCATCGATTACAAGTGGAGCATGATCAGCTTGCACGAGACGAGGAAAGATATTAGGAGCCGAAGGACATAAGCGTAAGGATTCTTTGACACAAGCAACGTAGTATGGACAGTTCTTGGAAACTTCTGCCGCGGCCGGAACTGGGGTAGACAATACTCCGCTTTCGAAAGCGGCGTCAATCTCAGCCACCATTTTAGCGTATACTGTAGGGTTGGAAAGAAGGTAGGCCATCATTGCTCCCATGGTCGTTCCGGTAGTATCGGCACCGGCTGTGAATAATAACATGCATTCAGCTCGGATATGATCTTCGGTGAGCGGTTGGCCTTGGGCATCACGAGCCTCATAGAATCTGATTTGTTAGCCTTTTCAAAGACGAACGAGAGAGGGTTGTCATACGATTGTAGTAAATCAACTCTGCCTTTATCTTTTCCTCCCTCAGCAAGTTCCTTTTGTCTGGCTTTCATGATTCTGTTTGTCCATCTGATCAAGAATCCCATTCCTCCCTTATCCTTTTCACTAGAGACAAGGAAACGTCCAAGCCAAGTCTTCTTGATGAACTCAACAAATGGATACATTCTGCCAACAATACCAAAGTAAAAGAACCCTTTGTGGAGTTCTTCAATCAAATCATCAACGTCAGTAGCAGTATCCACAAATCCAAAAGCCTCTCCGAATCCAACCAAGCTGATAACATCGAATGCAGCAAATGTTGCCCATCTCGACATATCAAAAGCTTTGTCTTGTTGAGCAAACATGTCATTCAATTTTTTGATCCAAGCAATGATAATGTCGTCAATGAGCGGTTCATTCTTGACCATCTTAGACATCGAGTATGGCCCAGCGATTAATCGACGGAAGTGAGCATGGTGCGAATGTTGTTGCATATTGAAGACTGATTCTCCTGGACCAAGTGCACCAGTAACGTACCATTTTGTCTTAACAGCCTGGCGATGGTAAATTTGGGGCAGGGAGAGAGCTGATGGGATTAACAGTTCTGTTGGTGATATCCGAAGAATGTTTGCTATAACTGTATTAGACCTGAAATATCATATGATCGGGTCAATGGTTATACATACTATTTTTCTCCTTGAGTAAACGTTCATAAGTTTCCAATTCGATGCCCCTAATGTTCTGATATGTGTGCCAAAGTCTGGTCACTGATCCCCAAAAGGGACCATCAAAATCTTTGAGAGGATGGAAATATCTGTAGTAGACAATCTGGTATATGAATGGCACAAGAAAGGCAATGGCTAGACCACCAGCCAAGTTCGGACCTGTTAAGTATGGGCCGAATCTAGACACAGGTGAGTCTATTTCGACGACTTTCGTAGTTCCGTTTAGAGCATCCATTTTGGTTGCTACCAGAGACAATAACAAATTGAGTGAAGTAGAACAGTTGAAAAATACACAACTTAATGGAGATGATAGAATCTGTGTCCCTTTTGAAGACCTGAACACATCTATATATGCTTCCAGTCTGGACCTTGATCAGAACGAACTCGGCTCTTTTCCGCACGTTGCTGATTATGCGTTCAATTCTATATCCCTTCCATGCCAACCTCATGCTAGCCGAAGCAAGATCTCCGGCCACGCCCAACCCCACTTATATCTGACATCTCACCAAACCCCTTATGATTGCTGGACACATAAGCCGTAATGTGTAGTCATCAAAGAAAACGTACAGTAATTTCGATCAGAGGGGTTTGCGGAATTGTAGATGACAGTCATATCATCCAGCCTGATTCTTCCGCGGAGGCTTCTTTGATTCTTCAACGGGTAAACTGGCAATAACCCTTGCAGTCCCGTGCTCACGACTCCTTTGGAAACTGGGGGTGAGATTTCGTAACTTGTATCTCCGGATCAGTGGTTCAGTAACTTTCTGGGGTCATTCATTTGGTTTGCGCTAGTTTGGAAGCACTTAATTTTACATCGAATAATATTGCAGAAATGGTATACATCAATTGCGTCTGAGATTGTGTGCTGGGGCAGTGCAGAATTGTTGTAATGCAATTCCGTGGAGAAGAACGTTGCAGTAATCGCATTTGTCTTTCTTCAATAGATTATCAGTTTTTGGAGATCCTATATGGCTCTACAAGGTCGAAATTTGAGCCATTGAGAACTGAAGTTCCACAAAGAAACGATGCCTGCAGTTAATATTTTAACCTTAAAACCTTAAAACTGGTGTAATCAACTTGATTTTCCTTGGGGTGCATCTGCCACGAGAAAACGTGAAAATCACGATTGAACCAAACGAAGTGTTCTGTGACAAGCATTTTAGTCAACCCAAGTCTGCAAGAAGACATGCACGTGTATCTCCAATTGGCATTGATCGTCTCGTTATACTAAAGTATAAGGCGACATGCTAAGATGAGATGACGAGAAATTCTAAATAATTGACTCGTCAACAAAGACCAACGTTATCGTAATCCTACCCATCATTACTGTTCCGACAATTCATTGTGTGAACAATGTCCGCGGCAGTACACCCTCACATTGAACCAATACTGTCGGAAAATGCAATGACTCCGAAGTCTTACGAAGGAGTCTCCCACGCTTCCTTTCTGCCAATCTATCAACCCATTAATCTAATGCAGTGAGCCTCGACATATGATCTGCAAGATATAGAACTTTCTAACTAGCAGTAGTAGGTGTCAAATCTCTTATTCCTGACGAGCTAGTCGCTCACTGAGATCTCGTCGCCACACCCACGACATCTAACTTGCAGATACGAAAACTGCGAACAGCCTCCACGTCGATTTTTCTGCACTGCCCAGGAATTTCGTCGGGTATTGTAGCGCTTATTATGCGGTGCACCAGGAGTTTTACTCACAATTATCCTATATTTTTGTCTCAGAATAAATCATGGCTTGCCAAAAGCTTGAGCAAGTAAACGTTCTCCGCGGTATGCATTATCCTGATTTTTTAGGTAGCCTGCACTAGGTATCTCCACGGCCGAAATAGAATACTTTGTTAAATTATGTACCCGCGGGGATTAACCTAGTCCTAAAAGATTTAGTTCAGCACATGTGATCGCCAAGTCAACCAAACATAAAACGCCCGGGTAATTTTCTTGGTGCAGTTCGCTGAATGATGCCATATCACAGTAAGCGCGTACCGGAGTTAGTGATATATCTCTATTTCGTTAGAATAGTACTTTTCGCCGGGCTTTTCTTAATAGGTTCGCTTCATCCTGTAAAGCTACAACCCTTAAGGTTCATATTGCCCAATTTGGCAATCTAAGAACGAAAAAAAGTGGATACGTTAAATTCCGTACCGTAGTTACGGAAAGCCTTTTTGCCATGCGTCTTTAGGATTTTAGGAGAATTAAATTATGGAGACAGTTCAAGCGAATAATCCAGCCGTTTTAGGTAGCATCGGAGGTGGAACGATTTGATACTATATCGCCAAGCATGGTACATCGTAGCACTCGATACAGGAGATGTCAGAATAGTGCACTATCCTCCGTAGGAATAGAGTGATACTGTGATGGAATTTCAATCACCACTCCTCCTAGCCAAAATGGGTAGAAATTGAAATCTTGGTGATAACTCAGTAATGGAGAAATAGGAGTATAGCCTTATAGTACCAAGAATGTGACAATATTGGAACATCCATAAATATCCCCTCATCCTCCTTCGAAGTAACACCATTCATCCATTCAACAACCTTTCAACAATCATCATTATCTATAAAGCATTAAGACTTCAGTCATTTGCATCTTCTGAACATAAAAACATTCTCTTAAACCAAGATCCTCTGGTTTCTTATCCTGTTCATCCTATCAATCCTTCCAAGATGTCGAACTTAGATTTGATCATAGCCAATACTCATTTATCCATTCTCTATCTATTTCCTGTTGCCATCTTTGGCCTCTTTCTCAACCTTTATCGCAGAACTATCCTTGGAAGATCAAATAAACAAAAGTCGCAAGCTGGTGATGCATATGCGGCTGTGGAAAAGACAATTACTTACGAACCTCATGCTGCTCAGACCTCACTTCGAGATCTAATCGAGATTGATGGAGCTGGAACATGGCCTCCTACAACTGTATATGGTGATGCTTGGCCAGAAGTCCTTCGGCCATTCCACGACATCTATCAAGCTATGGCACCTGCTTTATCAATCGCAGAACTTAGCGGCGATGATGTCAAGAACTTTCAACGATGCTTGGACTTCCGTCTACAGATGAGAACACTTTACAATGATCAAGTCAACATGGATGAAGTCAAAGCCCTCTTGGATGCAGCAGAAAATGATGAGGGCGTTCTATCCCGGGCAGCTTGGAATGGTCTCTTTGCTTGTATTGCCTTGTCCAGACACTCTTTCCGGTGAGTACCACTATTCTATGTCACACTTAAAAATAATTCTCACTAACATCCCAAAGATGGGGAACAATTCCTATTGTTAAACTTGCCCAGGAAGAAAAAGTCATCGATTTCCCTGCTTGTCTCGACCTCGCATGGCCATACCTCAAGAGAAGATACGGTGTTACATCTCCAGGTGGTAATGTCGCAAGTAACTACCTCTGCAACTTTGATGATAAAGATCAAATTGTCTATCCCATCAATCCAACGATGGACGATCTCATTCAATCTGCCGAATACCACTTTGGTCATGTCTTTCCTCACATTGAAAGAGAAGCTCTCCCAATTTACCATATGGTAACTAGAGCCATTCAACAATATTCTAATGGCGACCGTGCTGGTACCCTCCACTCACTCAAAGGAATCAACAAGGAATTGCGCACGCCCCTTAAAACCTATTACGAAACCATGCATGAATCCAAGATTTCCCGAAAAGTTTGGATGCACTATGCACAAGGATTTCAAGGCTGGGCTGCAGGTGATATCGACCCCGTCACCGGAGAATACACTGAATACGACGGTCTTTCAGGCAACCAATTGTTATTACCGCAGATCATGGATGCTTTCTTAGGACTTGAGAGATACTTGAACGAGGAGAATACACAACGCTATATGCCAAACTTACAACGCAAATTCCGTGAAACAGTCGCTGAGTATAGCTTCCGCAATGAGGCTAAGACAAAAGGAGATGACGAGATCGAAGAACAAATGAACAACATCGTCAAGCAAATGAGAGTTTTCAGAACAGCACACAGAGTTAGGGTCAAGCCATACTTGAGTGTCCCCGCTCCAGAGCGGATGATCATGACAGCTGGGAAGTCTGTGCTCGAGAAGGGTGATGTTCACGACTACGAGTCTGCTATTGCACCTCTGGACAAGATGTTAAAGGATAGACTATTGGCCACAAAGTAGATTAGATTGTGATGTACTTGTCACATTCATTAAGCGCCAAGCCAGAACAGGGTTACACAGGCACCAGAGATACCTGTTCACCTCACTACCTTCTTTCGTTTGTCAAGGGTGGGATGGCGCTTCTTTGAATTTTTCTCTTTCTGTGTATATATTAGGTTTAGGGAAATAGATAGAAAACAATAATGCTATGATGATTTAAACACCAAAAAACTGATAGCGGCTACAATTAATTGGTGGCTCCACTTGGCAATCCTTCGGCCATGATGTTTTCGAGGTACCGGTGGCATTGTCCTAGATGAATGGGTGTGATATATCTAGCAGTACTGTGATTGGCGACTCTCACCGACAATCATGTAGTGACGCTCTTTTCGAGCAGGCTCGAGGTGACGTTGTTCCAAACAGGCATGCATAACGGTACCATGTAAGAAAAGATATCTAGAAGTCGGTATCTTAGATGAGGTTGATATTGAGATACCCCACTTTCATGTGGCACGACTTTGTCACTCAGCCACATGTAGTAAAATCAGTACAGATGTAACCTTCACCAGGGGTTCTTATGTCTTATGTAATCCGTTTCCATCCATTCTTCAACCTAAAATCTAACTCCGGAAATGAAACATTCCCAAATCCCATTTCTTTGGAAACATTCCCACTTTTGTGGTATACGAATTGTGATGAGATTCTTCACACGCCAAGCTTAAATTACCTGAAACTAATGCTATGGATACCCGAGATACCTACCCGTGCTACCTCGCCTGTGTAGTACGGCATTAATTTACTTCATCGTTGTTATGGGTTGCACGTGCCAACACAAGGCACCCTTATCACCTGTTTGCTACTTCTTGGCAGTGACCTGACGGCGGGACGATCAATGCAGAGCTGAACATCGGCAATCTGTTTGTGTAGACTTGGCGGGACATATGACCGTGGGTATCTTACTTTCAAAATCTCGGAATACCTTCAAAACATCCTCAGATCTCAAATTAGAACATCGCCGACTACAGTAATCATTGAGCTGTCTGGCGCTGACAATCAAACTTCACCGACCCACATTCGTGCTCCAAGACTTTATGTTAATTCGTATGCATCTTGGTCCTCGGAAATGCTCTTATGAATGCTGATGATGTATGACTAATTTCGTGATATTCAACCCCTCTGTCGTATGATCGGGTGAGCTTACTCCAGTCTTTGTCTGCTGAGCTGATGAAGTATTACACATTTCATCAATGCCTTAGTCCATCGTCTTATAACGGAATTTTGATGCGGCATTCTAAGACGAGGTATTGGTAAGGTATTGCTTTGAAAGTCATTGTAAGAAAATGATCTATACGACCGTTCTTTGAATACTTTCATCTTCAGGGGTTCGATTAGAACTCCGCCCTTGAAAAGTTTGAAAATCTCCAAGCTGGCCACAAGCTTTTGCGTGGACACTTTCCACTTAGTTCCCTTTATTCAGCCTCCAACTTTGAACAGATGTAGCTCATTATTTCTGGGCATGAGTTCGAATACCACTTCCTCTTATGCCAAATGTCTTCTCGTTGACATCACTTTATCTACCCCCCTTTTTTTTATCAAATGTCTACAAATTCGTTGGATTTCTCTAATTCTCCTGGTTTACATTTGGAAATATGGCCATTAGTCAATCAGCCATTCATCTGTTTTAATCCTTTGTAGCATTTCTGCAAATACAAGCAGTGATTTCTCGGATTCAAAATAGAACATTAATTTTTTGAATCCATATCAAGTCACGACAGGCTGCCTCTTCACAAGTGTCAGCCTTCAGACTTTGAGAATGTAAATAAATCATTTGATTTACTCGAGCTCAAAGAACAATTTTCTTTAATTCACTCAAAACAGAAGGCGATCCTGCCTGCTTTAATGTTACATAAAATATATGAGGGCAGAAGTCACCACTCTTCAAACCAGAAATAGCATCAATCTCTGAGAAAGCGACAACATTGTAATTTCATCACATTATCTTCTCAGACAATCAATATTAACGAGAGCGAAAGGTAAAATGACATTCCAATGTCCAATTTTCACTATGATACTTCGATGTCCAATACCAACACGCACACACGTAGATTTCAGAGATAACCAAGCAATCTTCAGTCACACGCGTGGAGATCAAAGGAAAACAATTTTTCACATCACCATCGTTCTTCTTGTGACTGCACTTCCTGTCCGGTCACTGTATATCGGAACACAAGTGCTCATCCCGAGCAAGCCCTTAATCGCTGTAAGATCAGATCAGCACACGTATCAAAATAAGGATGGACCCTGAACCTACGAAAAATACAAGAGTATAGTTGGATGGGTAGACATTAGCAGTGTCTACTTCTTTGGTAGCAGTACCCGTTTCTTATGGTACACAATTGCAGTTTCGTCATCTTTTGCTCGTTTGTCTGCCAGATAGATAATGGCCGTGTCCGCATTTTTTGCGCTCTTGTCGGCTGGGTAAATTATTGCAGTGTCTGCATCGATAGCAAGTATAGCATCTGCTGGATAGACAATCGTTGTATCAGCATTTTTGGCACGGTGCACCATGAGATTTTGCAGCCAAGACGGCAAGTAGTGAGGGAAAGATGGTTGAATAATGGATTTCAAAGATCGAGTTATGTCGTGGTCAGTTTTTCTTGCGTGTTGCGTTGAGATGAAGTGATCTGGAGGAGATGGTGTTGTCATTGTCGATGGAGGTTGATGTAGTTCATGATCTCCTCTTTTTATAAATTTGTGCTTGATACTAATAAGAGATGGATACTAATGCATTTCATTGACTTGTTGAATTTTTTGTAATTTCACATGTCGCTAACTCAATAAGACTGAGTTCTTAAGAATCTTTTTAGGAGTTGGTTTGATCTACCGTCTATGTCAAATTCGCACGAATAAGAGCTCTGCACATTCCACATTTATTGTTATATCAAGACGTAACAGCAACCTCCATCAAGCAGGCCGTACACCTGAATTTAGCAGTTCATGTGAAACGGCATAGCGTGAAAGAGAGTAGCAAACACCAACTTCCCTACATAGACTCATGTGAGATCTTATTTTGATATATACAAAATACATTTGAAGCAGAATACTTTATTGATGAGAAATTTGACGCGAAGTGAGGCTACGCTGGAGTGTTGCACTGCTCAAGGTATGAGGCCTGATACAAAACATTATTGTATACCGACATCTCTTGTTCATTGTTTTTTGGTTCAAACTTAATGGAAACACTGTCGGTAAATTTCCATCTAAAGCTGCGACGTTAGGATGCATCATCTTCGGGTGTCTGGCCATGTAGATGATCACTTGTCAAGACCTTGGCTTGACCCATTTCATACTTCCCATGCAGCTATCGGTAGCTCGTGTGACACTTCTCGAAGAAAAATAGACAGACTAATGAAGCTTCCATCGGGCAAATACTTAAATTATCCGGGTTCTTGAGTGTGACAGGATTGCCTACAGCCAACTATGACGAGCCTGAATAAGCTCATGTCACACGGCATCATCCGCAAATATTCAATTCTCCAAGACGTTGTGATGGGCCTTTCAGCCGTAGCTGATCTCATATGTACCGATAAAGCTCATACAGAGATCTAGTCCTAACTTTATTAGTAACTTACAAAAGTTTGAGGTCCATCATTTCTCCGGTGATTGTGATTGATTGATCAGAAACTATTCGTTAACCAGTTCTCCGACACAACGCATGGTATTCAGTTGACGGGATAGCCATAGAAAATTGACAGAAAAAGACCAAGGTAAAGATTGGGTCTAGTCTTTTCACCTCCCGTTTTATATCCTTTCACTCTCTTCTAGACTATTGTTTTCTCGTCATCAAATGGCTGTACTCTTTCAATCAGTCATTTATTCTCGTAACAAACTCCAAGAAGCTTTGATAAAACTAAATCCGCACAAAACTCATTAAAAGAAAGGACAACTTACTGCGACTATACAGTATTTCCAGATGCCACTTTATTAGAGAAAGGAAGTCAAGATATCCGATGCCGAGAAGCATGGTTTAGTCGACATTGTAGGGTCATCCAGCTGAACGATCTCGTTTTCTTATTCCATATCGCAACTATTCCTCTGACAGTTGAACACTGACAATATCAGCTTCTCAAAGGACCCAATGTAATCCATTGTAAAAAGAAAAATTACGACCCTAGGACTAGACACGACTTTGTTTCCACTGACTGATATCAACCTAGCTCCTGCTTTTAACGCAATAACATGGCAAAAAAAATACCCACCGAGGCCGATGAACATCATGGCTCATTTTCAAGACACCCTCGACCCGAGATTGATTAAAACTAGCATGAGCTCCTGACTGATCTGCAGCAACAAACCCTCATGATTTTGATTGTCTAAAATTAGAAGTGTGTAAATAAGCTGAGTTATCTGAAACTTATAACAACAAATTGGAACCTGAGACAATGCAATTCTTTGGCCGTGGATATATGGATGTGAAAGTTCCAGCTAGCGACGAACATATAGGAACTCTTAACTTTTTCCATGAAGTCCTCTGTAATTTAAGTCCAGGTCATACCACATTCCGCGCTTCTAAGCAGACTGACAAAAATAGTAGAAACGTCTGGATTCTCACAGCTACCCTGAGGTATATTTGGTGGATATGAGCAAGAATCAACGGGAGGTAAATCGTATACACAATGGTACTATCAAGCTCAAGCTCTTTTCGGCGATTCATTGACAAAAAGCCATAGAGCGTTCTCTTGATTTTCTCCGTCAGATAGCTACGTGTCATGGAGACGTTGGAATTGTGACATATGAATTGACTGAAGATAGCTTGATACTAGTGACCACATAAATTCATTGCTTGGAAGATATTAGATGAGTGGAGTAGAGATAGACGTGCTGGTATGATGGAGCCAGGGTGGCTGACGCACCCAACGAAAGGTAACCTCGAGTGTTTACGAAAATTAATAATTTATTTTGACATGATTATAGGTCCTGCTTATCCTTGAGGAGGAAGTCACCTTGGAGTTTTCAAGGAGCTGATGAGGCTTTGAGACATGTCCATTAGTGTGACAGTGGCTACATTGTTTGAAGTTGCATGCTAAAGTGCTGCGTAATTTTGATGTTGATGATTTTCAAAAACTAGGACTAAGAATTCCAGGGGAGAAGTCTCCGATTCCCTGATTATTCCTTCCTATCCTGTCCCGAAATAGTGATTTCATTTTGCAGAAGAAAGGTTGGTAAATAATGGGATAAGCAACAAAACTTGCCACTTCAGCGAGTTTCTCAAAGTCTTGAAACGTGGCCTCAAAATGTGAGGATGCTTCGTGAACACGAGCCCAAGGTTCGCCATTAGAGTCAGAGTCTGGAGGCTGCCAAGAGCGCGTGCGAAGATTATTCATGGAGTATTTAGTTACCGGAGGCTCTTGACTTGCAGCGTTGGGAGAATTGGAAGGTTGCGATGGCTTTGTGGATAATTGCTTGAAGAGAGCTTGGAGATTATTGGATGCTTGTGTGACTGCCTCGGAAACTGATGTTTGTGAGGTGCCTTCTGAGGTTACGGCAATGACTAAACTGCCACGTTCAGCTGGGAGTTGCACTTGTGAGGTACCTTGAATGTGAATTTCGAGTGGTGGGGCTGGCATTTTAAGGAGCTAGAGAATCCAATAATGGTTTATGCTAGATGGTGGCAGTGGCAGAAAAAGAGACTTCATTGCCCGGCCTTTATGTTCGTCAAAGGGGAATATCACGTGCATTTATGACTCTTCGTATGTGGCAAATGGATTATTGATCCCACAACTTTATGCTGAAGGATGCGGAGAAATTCTAGTCATATTGACACAACTGTGATAGAATGAGTCCCAACGTGCAACCCATATCGATCATAGTAATCCTTTTAACTGCTGATTTGATGGTCTCGCACTCGTGAGAATCCCCTCATATCGGAGTCAATGATTCGATTTGGTAAAAATAAAAGCACGTTCCAAATGGAATTTGCCAGACCAAGGGGTGCCCGGGAGTGTTCTCACTCCAAACCAGTCGTTGTGGCTGGGATGAGAATGAAACATCAAAGCTTGAACAATGAAGAATTTTGACGTTATCTGGTGCTGTGCATCTTAGTTTTGCTTCGGGTATATACTTATACATGACAGATACTGATACATCCTGATCATACATGGCCTTCATGTCTATAATATTGGCTTTCTCTCCTTGTACTGCTCTTCCGCCATGAAACCTTCTTCCGCAATCTCAGATTCGGTAGCTTTTTGCGCCTCTTCATCTATAACAACCTCCTCATTCCTTGCCATAGCCGCATCGTATTTCCTGACTTGCTCCATAATCTCTTCCTTCGTGATTCCAAACCCATTCTCATCCAAATGAACCTCTTCCTTCGGCGGCAATCCCATCTTCTCCCTTTGAGCCCTAAATCTCTCCTTGATGGTATCCGTTTGCATAATCCTCCATCTTAATTTCCAACCTCCCATTCCCAATTCCTTTATTCTCTGCGTCTTCTCCCCCAGTAGATATTCATCCAATCCTCCCGCTTTATCGATTGTCCTCAGCACTTTTGTAGTAACTCTCAATTTTATTTGCCTTCCTAGACTTGGACTGTAGAGACGCTTTCTCTGCACGTTGGGTCGCCAATGCCGTCTTGTCTTGATTTCATTCTTCTCTGAAACTATATTTCCATAACGAATCTTCTGGAGGCCGTAAAGACCGAAATTGGATTGTTTGTAGAATTGGGAGGGGCCGTAAGGATATGGCGGAACGTCTGCGTGCTCGACTGCCAGCCTTTGTTTCGTGGACTTTGCGAAGATGCGAGCAGTGGAGGTGAAAGTTCGTGTGAAAGAGCGGGAAAAGGAGGGGTTGATCGATGGAAGAATAGGCATGGTGGAGGAGGAGACGCGGGGCGCCGAATCTGGTCGTGTATAGCGTCAATTATCAGCTCGTATTGAGGTTGATTTATCAGTGTGACTAGGAGTTCATTAATGATTGGATTCGCAGTAGAATTGCAAAATTGCGTCTTCTGGCCGAATATCATCAAATCAATCGTTTTGTTTGTCCTTATCACTATAAATTTTAGTTCTGGATAAGATTTGAGCCTGAGGCCAATTTTCGAAATGTAGGTCTTTATTTTTACACAGCGTCCGTGAAAGCTAGCAAGAAATCCGACTTAACTCATTCACATTTTTTACTATTCTTCATTTCCTTCATACATCAGATGGTAGTACCGTCTTTGTGTCCTTTTGCTTGAACACCTTCAACACGAACACACGTTATCTTTCCATAAATATTATATTTGTGTCTCAAGTGGATATCATTAGATTCATTACCCAATCTCCGTTGATTACTCCTTCAAAAATGATAGCCAGAATTTGTCCTGCTACCTTCTTAGCAACTCATTCAAATTCGCCCCACTTATGAGGCTTCTCAATGATCATGCTATTCATTCCCTGCCAGATTCCCGTGTTGTCCTATCCGATAGCCAAAAGGAAGTCCCCAATATCATCACAACAATCTTATTTTTACTCTTTCTAGGCCAGTAGACATCATTCTGCATGCCGATCAATCTGAAGACTTGCAACATTACCCTTCTGCCAAGAGTCTCCGCACATCGATTATTTCTCGATAAATATCGTGCGTTGACAATACCCTTGGGATGCTCCACTCGGGGTTTTCGCTGCGCTTATACTCCTCCAAAAGCTCCCGTGTCGGCTGAATCAAAAGCTCCTCTCGTCTTCCATCCTTTCTCTGCATATATGTGTGTGAACCTTGTTCATAACCAATCTCTTGACTCGCTCCACATAGTCTTTCAAAAAGGGGGTTTCGTGAATCGTATCCGAAGTCATAGATGAAGTTCTCAAGGGATGGTAACACTCGTGCTATAGTATTTCCGATTGAGTTTGGAAGCGTTTGCAGCCCCCGGTGACTAAGGCTGTCTTCGTATATTGCGGCGATGGCGATATTGCGAACATCTTTCATGACTCTACCCTCTGGTTTGTCTCCGATCTGGGTCAAAACATTTTTTATCCATTTCACCCAGCCTACTTCTACCAAAACGATGTCTATCCTCGGGTCAAAGACCACAATTCCCAGCCTTGGGTAGCGGGCCAAATTCCTCTTGTGATATCCGAGATACGTTCTCCGTGAATCACAGTTCACGAAGTATAAAGCATGCGGTTTGAATTTTCTGGGACGCCCATATCGTAAACTCTCCACTGGGACGATATGACCTTCTTGTACCTCTAGTGCAGAATACCATATATGAAGCCGTAACTCGGTTGGGAGAAGAGCGAACTGTGAAAAACTTGACATGATGCGAATGATTGTAGGTTGACTTTGGTCGGAGGAAGTTGAGCTATGAGAGAAGTGTGAGAGGACTGTTTCAAACCCAGACACTGTACTCCGCAGTAATTGCTTATTGCAAACCTTTAATATGTATTACAAAAATAAGGAATTAAATATCCAAGAGCTCATTCATTACAAGACTACAAGTGAGGGGTAAGTGGCTAAGGCTGAAGCTGGCTGCTGCCGATCCCTGTTAGTTTTCCGGACCTCGTCAAATCAGATCACTTTCACGTGCAATATGTTTTTTTGACGTACTTCGTTAAAAATTACAGCACATCCGTCACCAACTCATCTCCATCAAACATTCGCGGGAACAAGATAACGTAGCATGCAGTTATTTTTAAACCTCCCGATTGAATTGCGCATCATAATTTGGGAGCATGCTCTTCCTGGCGGGAGAAATATTGAGATCTATCCGACTTTCGTGCGTCGTAAAGAGATCGGATGGATTGCTGTGCGTTGTAAATGTTCAGCTCGCTGTCATCGTCTGCCCTCTATAGCCCACGTCAATTCAGAAGCTCGAGCTGTATTTTTTCACCACTTCACCACTTGTTTCAACACGTACGTTCAATGGAAGAACGATACTATCCTCATTCAAAGTACGTCAGTCATCAAACGCAACCTACCCCTCGATGCAGGCTCGAAAGAAATACAAGCATTAGACAGAATAGTTTCGGAAAGTCCAAGAAGCTCTGAATTGTCGTCTTTCGCTGTCACAGCAAATCGCTCATGGGCTCGTAATGGGCTACCCCACTTTCTAAAGACATTAAAAGTTTCCGAGCCGCAAAGGTCCCTCAATTTTGCAACTACATTCCCCGAATTGCTACTCGTTGTGGGGTCCCAAATGCGCTACAAGGGGCGAAGAGCTAGTCTTGATGGATTGAGATTTGACTTTTCTGATGATGACCCTATGGACAACAATCAGCAATTGGAAAGACTCATAACAGAGAATACCATGAGATCATGGCGGGATATATGGGAGAAGGAGGAGAAAGGGACGCCACCACCGTTTCGAATGGTAACTTTCCAAAAAGGCGCCCCAAATTGCTTCAAGGACCTGTGATGGTCGTCGATTAAGGCAGGCGCAGATATCATGGTCTCCTATGTTCGTCATTGCAGTCTTCTTGCAAAAGCTGTATTTTAAGGATTTGAAATGTTGATGGGGGTCAATGAACCAGTAGACCAAGTACTGTGTCTTTGGCAAGGAAGGCTTGTGGGCGGGATAACAATCGCTCATTCCCTCTTACCGTGTATCATTCAAAAGATAGTGTAAGTCCATTTGATCGCAGATTGTTACTATAGAGAATAAGAGAGAACATATTCACCGTGATCCTTAGTTTTTATTGCTTAAGCTACCTAGCTAGGTAGTTGTTCGTTATGCTTACTAATGCTGGTGAATGGATTAAAACTGCATCACCTACTTACCCGCTACTAAATCGCAACAACATCCCCATGTTTTCCCTTCCCATCCTTTACCTAAGTAAAATGAATAGTGAACACGTGTTGCCCGGCTCAGATGCCAAGGTATTCAGAGATGTGATTCTTTACATCTGTGCCGCGCAGTATCACACGAAAATAAAACACCTGCGTTGAACTAAATAACCACAAGCGCATAGGAAAGAATTTAATTGCCTAGCCCTGCGGTTAGAATCATGAGTATCACGGATCCAACGAAAAGCTTGCAGCTGTGTGAAGTATTGAGCACCATGGTTACACAGGTTTTAATTGAGATGAATTCGAAGGGAAGCGTACCTCGCATCAGACTACTTGAAATTGTATCGCCATTCATGTGCTGTGCCGTTTTGAGATAGAACGCATTCGTTCTGACTATTCAGCTAGAACTATGGGAACTCAGAGGGGAACAGAACATTGTAAAACGAGTTCTAAATTTATTGCCATACATGAAAGCTTAGTAGGTATCCAATCGTAAGAAACAACCTTGCAGCTGTCTTCGGGCAGATACTTTAGCCTTTAAGCAGTGCTACTGAATAAATCGACATTCAATGCGCCATTGTTCGTAATGAACTGACAAACTCATCAATGATTCCAATTTCAGTGACCCCAAAAGATCTGTTATAATGTGAGGTTCGACATTTCAGCAGTGGTGTATTGTAACATTTTCCTAAAAATGGATGGTCGAATGATGTTGGGTCTCCGGCAAAGTCTCGGTAAAACTACCCATCGTCATCTGTGCTAGAGTTGAGAGGGTACAACACGAAAACAAAACGACATGCGCCAATGGATGAAATAGCTCACAACCTAAATGGATGTATGAAACTAATATGCACTGAGAATCGATGAATGGTGCCTCAGCTACAATCTTCATTTCATTTAAAGCTGGCTGTTAGACGCCATGCTTTCCGCCTTTACAGCTCGACCCATTGTTGAGCTTCGCCAACGAGACAAATCGAAGATCGAGTCCGTACTTGCATTTGGTAGGTTCGCAGCTCGAGCAGAGAGACTTCAACTAATACTATATAGGCGATCGGTTACTAGTAGGTTTAAATACTGGCAGTTTACGCATATATCAAGTCAACGAAACTCCTGGCAATGTCGGTTTACTTCGAGAAGTCGAGAAGTTCTCTACTCGAGCAATAGAGCAACTCGCACGAATAAAAGAAGCCAACGTCTTGATATCTCTATCCAATTACTATGTGTCGATTCACGATTTACAGACATACACTTTGCAGGAACAGTTGACGAGAACTAAAAATGCTTCCACTTTCGCCGTTACATCAAATATTGTCAAAGATCCAGCTACGGGGATACCAGAAATTATATCCAGGCTTGCGGTAGCTGTCAAACGAAGGTTGTTAGTATGGTCATGGTATCAATCCGAGATATCGTCCGAGACGACGGAAATAACGCTTGCAGAATCAATTCGAACCTTGACTTGGGCGTCCGCGACCAAGATCATTTGCGGCATGAACTCTGGATATGTCATTGTAGATGTCAACACACAAGAAATCGAAGACATTGTTGGACCAGGAGCTATTGGAGGCGCGACGAGCAACCAAGGCGGTAGATTTGGTGGCATGGGTTCTGCAAGCATGGGCTATATGGGCCTCGGAGGCTATATACCCAAGCCATTGGCAACGAAACTAGCAGATGGAGAGATCCTACTTGCAAAGGACATCAACTCCCTTTTTATTACTTCGGAAGGAAAACCAATGGAAAGGAGACAAATTCCTTGGCAGCCAGCGCCAGACGCCATTGGATATTCATATCCGTATATCATTACCCTTCAAGCACCGTCCAAAGGAATACTTGAGGTTAGGAATCCAGATACCTTATCACTCTTGCAATCAATACCGCTCCCGAATGCAAATCAGCTTCATTTCCCACCTCCGAATATCAGCCTGGCGCATGCCGGAAAAGGATTCCATGTGGCTAGTGAGCGATGTATATGGCGAATGGGTGCCACAGATTATGATTCGCAGATTGACGAGCTTGTAGCAAAGGGACGCTATGATGAATCATTGAGTATCCTCAATATGCTTGAAGATGCACTACTGCATAATAAAACTGAACGGGTACAACAAGTTGAAGCTCTCAAGTCGAAACTTTACTTTGATCAACAAATCGAGCAAGCTCAGGCTCTATTCAATCAACGCAGATATCGTGCAGCGATTGATATATTTATTGCTATTGAGGCACCTCCAGAGCGTGTGATCAAGTTGTACCCGAAAGCTATAGCCGGTGATCTCTCAATCGTCGAGGAGAACAACGTGGATGTAGAAACAGACAACGATGAATCTAATGGCAGCGCAAACAGCGATTCAGATTCCAAAGAATCATTAAAACCAGCTGCAGTGAAGAAGTTGATCAAGAATCATCAGAAATCTAGCTCGGATACATCATCAGTCAGATCCTTCATGAGGCATGATAATTCAGACAATGACAATGCAAGTATTAAAGCAGTCGTGGTTGAAGATGGCCCGCTCGAAGGAAAAGACCTTATTACAGCGGCCAAGGAGCTAAATGCATTTCTTGTGGATGCGCGAACGAGATTGAAGAAGTTCCTAGATTCTGAGACTGGTAAAATCATTCCTCCTAAAGAAAATGATCATGGAGGCACACCTGGACCGACGTTTGATTCTCTCTTGGCTGCTCCTGAGTCTGAAACTGAAGCTGATCATGACCGGGAGCAAAAACTGTTGGAAACAGCAAAATTAGTAGACACCACTCTTTTCCGCTCCTATATGCTATCGATGCCCAGTTTGGCGGGACCACTGTTTCGATTGCCGAATTTCTGTGACCCAGATGTGGTTAATGAGAAGCTCTTAGAGACCGGAAGATATAATGATCTCGTCGATTTTTTCCACGGCAAAAAGCTGCATCGTCCTGCTCTTGAGCTTCTCAAGAAGTTTGGCATGGGAGATGAAGAGAATGAAGAGGCACCAACACTATATGGACCTCAAAGAACTATTGGATATCTACAACACTTGCCTCCCGAGATGATTGATTTGATTCTTGAATTCGCTGAATGGCCTCTACGAGCTGATCCCGATCTTGGTATGGAAATATTCCTAGCAGATACAGAGAATGCGGAAACGTTGCCGAGAGAGAGAGTCCTCAATTTCTTGCACGACATTGACATCAATCTCGAGATCAGGTATTTGGAGCATGTGATCAATGAACTCAATGACTTGACGCCCGATTTTCACAATCGACTCGTTAGTGCATACATGCAAGAATTAAAGCAACGTCAGGACAGAGATTCGGAGAAGTGGAAAGATTTAATGGGACGAATGGTATCGTTCTTGCGGTCGAGTAACATATATTCATGTGGGAGAGCCTTTGGGTTGATAGACAGAGAAGGTTGGTATCAATTGTCAAAGGCGCAGCGTAAAGTCATTAACATTCACCACAGATTCTCATTTCTACGAAGCTCAGGCTGTGGTATTAAGTAACATGGGTTCACATAAACAGGCTCTCGAGATATATGTATTCAAGATCAAGGACTTTGAGAAGGCAGAGGAGTGAGTTCTGACACAACCTTGTTAAGGTTTCTTATGCTAATATGTTCAGATATTGTAATCGTGTTCATATGAACCAAGAAGCTTCAACATCATCGCCAATCCGTGCCCATCGGGCTACCACTTCCGAGTCGGATGACTCACTGCCTTCCATATATCACACCCTTCTTTCCTTGTATTTGAAGCCACTACCCCCGTATAAACCGAACTGGCCACCTGCTTTGGAACTTCTATCCAGGCACGGATCCCGTCTACCCGCATCCTCAACTCTTGATTTGATTCCGGAGAAGCTTCCCGTGGCAGAACTCGAATCATATTTCCGTGGTCGTATACGAGCGGCGAATTCGATTGTTAGTGAGTCCCGAATTGTGGCAGGGTTGCGAAAAAGTGAAGTTGTGCGTGCACAAGCAACATTATTACTAGGGGATGGTTTACCGAATGGTCAGGGAGGAAGGAATAGGAGAGTCGTCATAAGTGATGAGAGAGTATGCGGTGTTTGTCATAAGAGATTGGGAGGAAGTGTTATTGCGGTCTTGCCGGATAGTTCTGTTGTACATTATGGGTGCTTGAGTCGAGCGAATGTGCAACGCCCATCTTCGTCGCGGGGTTCGTGGGGAGGACGATGATATTTAGATTGTGTGAATGGTAATAGCTACATAGCGACGGAGTTTTTGGGGCGATCGGCAATGCAGCATCAAACATCGAACATTATAATCATGAAGAAATACTTCAATCTTCCTCTTCCACAACCTCCTCCCCATAATTGTCTTCTTCCTTGGCTTCATCAATTACCCCACCATGAACCTTTGAACCATCTGCACTTTCAGCTTCTCGTAGCTTATCTTCCTCCATTCGTGCAGTCAATTCCTTATTGATCCTTTCTTGCATATCCCCTGTAGCTTCCCGTAATGCCCCTAAATATGCGGTTCTCTCACTGACTTTGTCTGATGCAGGCGGCGCAGGTAGTTTGTGGACGTGCTCAAACTTTTCGTTGTTTGGAGAAGAATATGTTGCCAACAGGACTTGGTACGGAGTGTCAGGTTCAGCCGCAGAAGTGGTGCTGGTTGTATTTGACATCGCCATTGTTTCTTTATCTTATCGCTTTTATCTTTTCGTGGGTATTCGCAGAATTGCAAAGTGTAGTGAGGATCTTCTGTGATTCTTTTAATCGTTGTTTGGTTTCTGTGAGTTTTCGGATTTTATCTGCGCCGGAGACCAGGTTTAGAATCCCCCGCGAAACTCCAAACAAAGTCTAAACTGCGATTTTACGGGCTAGAATCAACAAATACGAAAGATTAAGGAAAGCTTAAGCATAAGTACTCGTAATATCACTGCCCAGCCAGGTATCAGACATGGATTAAACTTGATAAAGGTGACATTGATCAAATAATCCTACCATCGCATTGGTATTCAACCCCATTCTTTAGATCCTTCTTCGATACTCATAACCTCAACAACCAACAACAACATTTTTAGATTCCATCATCGAATCTACTTCATTCTTTTTTTCTTCCCCTTTCGTCATTTTTCGGTCTTCATTGTTGATTTTCTTGCGGAAATGTTCAAGACACAGCGTTCGTTCGCTACAATTAACGCCCCGCTGTTGTACCCTGAAAGATACGGAAGGCTAACGCAAAACATATAAAAGTCCCACTTCCAGCAAGACAACCATGTCACAGTCAACAGGGCCTTCTCTGCCAAGGGCACCAGGGAGCTTCTCTCCAATTGTGCAACAGTCCTCATCGTCTCAAAGACCCCCGCTGCGAAGAGTTGAGTCCTCATCATCTGAAGATTTACTTCCACCTCCCTCCCTTGAAAGCAGAGTTCGTCCACAATCGCAGAATGTGCCTGCCCCTCCACGCCCTTTTTACGCCCAATCGACCAAGTGTAACTCGAGCACCACCAGTTTACAAAACTTCTCACGGCCTACACTCGCGCAAGTACGAACTGATATCGGCGGCACACCGTTGAGGAATGCGTCGCCTCTTACTGCAATAGCTTCGAAATCATCCATCAGTGACTTTAAAGTTCACGGGCGCAAGCATTCACAGACTCAAGGTTCTTTCGAAGCTTTTTTACCAACTGCCGCATCATCCAATCTGGGAAGCATGTCAAATCTAAACACGGGACTTTCTGCGAGTCACATAGCTGCTCAGGCTGCTATGCAACACCAAGCGCAGCATGCGCGCCAAAGGTCCCAGACTGTGCCAACTCCTCAGTTGGATACTTCATCGAATAGCTCTGGAAGCAGAGGACCTTCCAAGGGACCCATTTCACCACCGCTGTTAAGTTTAACGGAAGCCTCAGCTCCCAGGGATCCTAGTTTTGGTGGGCAAGGATATCACAATGGATTACTTGGGACGGGATCGAGTGTAGCTCAAACAGCTGCCAATGTTGTGTTTCCAAAGTCTCCTGGGTCATCGCCAGCATTGACACCCACAGAATTTGAGCAACGAAATCTTGCTCATGTTCAAGCTCAAGCAAAAGCTCAAGCTCAAGCTCAAGCCCAGTTATTACAGGCTCAAGCGCAGTCACAAGCACAAGCTCAAGCACAAGCTCAAGCTCAAGCCGAAAAACCTGCCAAGACGGAGAAGTCTAAAGTCAAATTATTTTCGAGGCCTGGAAAGATTGGCATAAGTAAGGATAAAGAAGCAAAATCTGGAGGTCTTCCAAGTCCCGGTATGTATTCCTATGTATCTAAGACATTGGTAATATACTCAGCTAACAGTTATGCAGGTGCTTCAGGCGCTCCAAGTATGTACAGCATGGCGAATTCTTCTTCGGCGACCATACGACCAGTCGATACATCACAACCAGAAAAGGAAAAAGACAAGGAGAAACATAAACATCATTTTCTGTCGCGGCAGAAACACAAGTTGAGCAGCAAAGACGATCATCATTTACCATTATCATCGGCGGCCTCGAATTCCAAACCCGTCGATCCAAATGCGCCCAGTAGTTTGTATAACTTCAACCTTCCACCCAGTCCAGGCCCTACATCTACAAGTTTTGCGAAAAGCATGAGTGGCCTAGATCTAAGACATGGAGGAAGGGCATTAAGAGAAAAGAAAAAGGAAGAGAAAAGTGAGACTTTGAGGGAAGGAGAGTTATCATACCAAAATAGCAACGAATGGCCCGGACCATCTAGTCTTGGTTCAGTAGGTGCATCATCATACTTAGGTCCTGCGGGAGCAGGATATCCCTCTAGCCTTTATGGAGTTGACACAGCGGATCTGGGGAAGTATGGATTGAACAATATGGGAGCAGACGATGCATGGCCATTTCTAAAAGCAAAACTACTAGTCATATTCGAGGGCGAAGACTTAAGGTTATGTGTGGAAGATCTCAATCGTCTAGTTACGTAAGTATTTATCAGCCTCTTTTAATCGTCCAAATTCCTAATAACATTCTAGTACCCATATTCAACGCTGTATACAAAAAAGATGCCCAAATCATGTCATAGAAGACTTGCAAGAGTTACTCGAAACAGGCTTCAGATCCCTTGACCAAACTTTGCGCCGAACCCCTGATGAGCGTCTCATACCACACCTTGTAGAAATGTGGCTCTTTACTTTCACAACCGTCCTTCCTTACATTCAAGCCGTTTTTCTCCCGCTCGATCTCGAATTGTCTGGCCACGGACCCCTCATGTTACCAGAAGTAGCGCGCGAGACCTGGGGCGTCATCTCTTCATCTCAGTCCAATTCCTCTTCCAACGTTCCTGCAGGTCGCGCTCTCGAAGTACGCAAAATAGTACTTATAGCATACCGCGATACAGTAATCATTCCTCGTTACGAAACACTGAAAGGATTATTCTCTCGTCTCTCCCTTGACTCTATCAGTCTCAGCCTTCCAAACTCGGATATAAGATCCCCAAGTCCAGATAGTCAAGGAAGACCAGGAACAGCCATTAGTTTAGATCCGAGCCATGGATCTTATTCATCTCAGAACACTACGCTGTTGGGAGGCGGAAGTTCGGCGGGTGATAATTCGGGTTCACGTTCTCGAGCAATCTCGAATGTCAGTTATGGATCCGAGCATTCTGCAGGTGGAGGTCTTGGTATTTCAGGAATGCCGCCTCCTCCAAGACCATTCACACCAAGTAGTACACATCCAGCGTTAACCTATGGATTGAGTGCGCGAGAAAGAAGACAGGCAAATGTAGAAGATTCGTCAAAGAAACTTACAGAAGCTGTGGGTAGAATGCTACAATGTGTGAGTGTACTCAGTAGTGTGGGTGTACGAGCGGGCAATGATTCAAGTCAGGAGAAAATGGAAGATTTGGGACGGGGTCTTAAATTGAATTGGTTGGGAAGAGGAAGAACGGGAAGAAACAGGAGGGGATTGGTGGGTGGGAGAGTGGGACAACCTGGGGCGAATTTGTGATGGGTTGTGAGTTTTCACAAAGAGGGGCAAGGCTACCTGGTGTTTGGTTCTCTCCTTTTTGGGTTGGTCATGATTGATGGGTAGGTCGGCTTCTAGGTAAATACAGGGTTTTTGAATTAGGTGTCTGGTGGGATCATGTCTTCTGGCATTGGAATTGGTTTCGGTATTGGCGGTTAGGGAGGGTCACTATTTTTACTGCAACTTTCTATTGCTCTTGTGCGGAGATGGGCGAGAGACTGCACTCTCTAAATGGTTCGGTTGGCTCAGGGTTTAGTTTGTGCGATTAAGATAGGATTGTAAAATATTTTATTGGGAGGATACAATGGAACATGTGTATATATGTATGAACATGATGAATCGGAAAATTAGAAACATTATACAGAGCCTGAAATTTCGCGGGAATTTGATGGGCTTAAGCAGTGCCTCAATACTCGTCCTCATATTTGTTTTGAATAGATCAAGAGCTTTAAGGAAAGTTGAAAGAGATCAAAAACACACGTTACCAGTCTTGTGACATTCTGTACCTGTCCAGCTCAGAGAAATCTCTAAGCAGTGAGCATGCAATTTATAATCCTCAAGCTCCCCAATAATCCCTAAGTAAATCTCAACTTTGCTGAGCTCCCAAATCCAAATATTCAAATTATCAAATAACCTCCTCCTTGCACTTTTCTTATATTCTCTCATCCCGTCTCCCCCTCCCCTCCCTCTTCCTTTTCTCCCAATCCTATTAACTCCCCCGCTAAGCCCCTCCCTTCCCCCTCAACCCGATTGTTTCAGAAATCCACGCCTCTCGATCCCACCCCTAAAAAAACATCTAAATCAAATCCTATCCTCCTACATCCCATCCCTTTTAATTCCTCCCTTCATACGGCACCAACCGCACAAATATCAACCAGACGAGCGATATCCTCCCCCGTTCCGTTCCAGGAGATCTAGATAAGAGAAGCAAGTACTCAAATTGAAGAAAGGGAAAACCGACGCAGAGCATAGAATAAGAGCTCAAGCGTGCGATTTCTTTCCTCTTAGAGTTTGAGAATCCTTCTCCATCTAAAAAGCTGAGTTTCATTCATATGCGTATACGTGAGTTGCACTCGTGAAGACTCTTTGCTCGTCTTCATAATTCATTTGCTACATTGTGAATATGGTATGTTAATTTACGGAAGTTTGGGAAGCGATGCAGATTCTCGATGCTTGGTAGTAAACTTTCTCGTCATGTTGTGGAGAATGTGAAGAGACTTTGTGCACGTATGCGAGCAAAGCCTCTCTCATTTGAAAATTGAGAACGCCTTGTGGGACGGTCTTAGGTTAGATGAAGAAAAAGAAAGTTTCTTCAACACATACCTGTATGCGAGCTGAAGCCACTGGTGATCACTTGTAATCTATTTTCATTTGTAGCGTGATTTTTGGTTGGGGAAAGCGATGGTGGTCTACACTTATTGAGTCGAATTGTTGTGTATGATATTCTATTGATTGTGAAGAGGAGCTGGAGAAGAAGATACTATTATGACTAGTGCGTCGCGAGCAGAAATGTCTGTAGTGAAGTGAGTATACAAAATATGAGAGTTGATGCGAAGTAAATATTGTGTATAGGCTTTATACTTGGCCAACGGCTTTCATGATCAATTTCAATGCGTACCTTCCCCGCAGATATAATTTTATGCGACAGATATCAAACATGGATCATTTTATGTTGACTTTGATAATATTTTGATTACTTGTTCATTCATCTTTCTAGTGTTTTTGTCATCACACTGTACTATACTCCTTCCGATCCTGTCATCCCACACTGGTCTCTTGTCTGACTTCTACACCATTTTACCCCATTTGAACTTCATTTCCGTTCAATCACCTCACTCTCTTCCCGGCTCCACCCCTTTCTCCATCCACACACCACCTAGTTCATCCTTCCGTTCTTCATCCCGATCTCCCAGCTCCCCCTTCCTACACTCAACTTCACTTTCAACTGCCTGCTCAAATATCAATATCCTCAAGCTACCCCCAAAACCCCAAGCCACGGGTATAGCATAGCCAAAAAAAAAAAAAAAAAAAAAAAAAAATGCACCGCGACGTTTCCCGCCGCCTCTTGCATAGAAAAAAGACCCGACCCTCACACTAAGAATGTGAATAGTATACAAGGAATATTACTACCAAAACTAATGACAATCCCATTCCATTCCCCTTCCCCTTCCTGCCCCAAGTAACCCCATTCCCCGTCCCAAAGAATCAAAAGTTCGCCATTCTCCCTTTAGCAAAACGAAGTGTAAAAGAGACTCGACAACACGCCAAGTACGTATGTAAAAGAGTTATGTAGGAACTGTTCTGTACGCCAACGCTTGTTAATATAGACTTGGTGCGTTTTCCCACTTGTGAAAAGGCATGAAAATAAATAATAAATAATATGACACAGACTGACAGCTTCATTATGAAGCTTATGATTGACTAGAAAGCCAGAATGTAGTTTGGGTGGTTGATGTATGTTGTCGTATGGAAGTAAAGTCTCGGTTATAATTCGCGAACCTTTGGTGACCACTCTTCTCTTGAAAATGTTCATTGGTTGACTTGGACTGAGACGATCACAGGATGCTTCGTCGGGCTTCGGCAAAATGTTCAAGCGGGATTTCCCTTTTGTCTCTTCGTTATGCGCGGACTAGGTTTGACATTGTTTTTGCCTGTCCCATTGGCTTGTCCATCTTCTTCGGCCTTTACTGTACTTGGTCTTCTCCGTTTGTTACTCGCATTGGGACTTGTGTTTGCGCTTGGGCCACTTGACGTAGTTCCATGCTGACTCTGTTGGAGCTGCATGCCTGGAGCTTGAGCTGGACTACCCATCATGTGAGGCGATCCTTCTGGTATCTGTAAGTGTGCAGCTGCAGGAGAAGCACCAATCGGGAAATTAACCATGGCCGGTGTTCGTGGACCCGAAGGGTTTTGAGGACCACCATTTGCTCCATTGCTGTTCACTTGGGCCATGTATGCCTCTAGGGCTTTATAGGGCGTAAGTGTTGGGTTTGATTGCAAGTAGTTCATTAGAGGATTCATTTGAGCCAAAACCTCATTCATCTAGGATTGTTAGAAATACAGCGCGCCTAAGGTTTAGATTGAACGTACCTCAAGAAATCGAAATACCATAGGAGTGATTCCAGTGTATTGTGTCAGTTTCGTTTCCGGCAGGTCGAAATCAGGAGGAGGATTTGGTGGAGATTTCATCATCTTCTGTTTCTTTTTGTTCATTTCGGGCGATGGTTTGCCATCAGGTCCATTGTTCATGGATTTCCAATCTTTTACCCAATTGTGAATTGGCCTTGCTCGGTCTATAGCCATGCTACGGGGAACATACTCCTGATGACTGCGAGTCTCGAAGTCAAGTAACTCGAGCTTTTGATCTCCATCAAAATGAGCGCGAAGTATGCCATTTGAGACCAGCTAAACTTACTTAGTACAAAAACCTAAAACTTCATGAGATCAATTTATGACTTACGTGAGAGCCATCCTCAAACCAGTAGACAAAACTTGAGTTTTGACTTTCAATGTAATGACCATTTAGCGGCAATTCCTTTTCAGTCCCTTTCTCGAAAATCATCTGCATGTTTGTAACACCACTTTCGAAATGGGTATGAAAGTATCTCGGCATCGCAGGTGATGCTATCTCGTACTGTTTCTCACGGATTTTTTCTGTGGGACTGTACGAGTATGTCGAATAGCGTAGAACCCCCCCCCTGGAGAAAAATCTCTCCGCAAAGCTTCCCCAATATGCTAGGTCGTCCTTTTCTTTCATGGACTCGGCATTCAGCCGAGAAACGCCAGTCGCCTCATAAAAGCCTACCGGCTTGACAACCTTGGAAAAACCACCAAGATGGTCGCTGAATTGTACCAATCGCATTAGACATTGGCCCTTTAATTTGTCTCCTTGTCTAGTCTGCTGCTGCTGCTGTTGTTGTTGTAGCATTGCGGCAGCGTGTTGTTGCTGTTGTTGCTGCTGTTGCTGTTGCTGCTGAAGAGCTCCAGATGGCTGCTGAGTCTGGGCTTGCTGGGCTTGGGCTTGCTGAGCTTGGGCTTGTTGGGCTTGAGCTTGAGCTTGAATGGCTGCTTGAATAGCAGCTGGCTGTGGTGCTTGAGGTTGAGGTGTTGAGGCTGATTGAGGTGGTTGATTCTGAACCTGGGATTGGTTTTGGTTTTGCTGTTGAGATACAGCAGCGGCCGCCTGAGCCTGTGCTTGGGCTTGGGCCTGAGCTTGTTGGGCTTGAACCGCTTGAGCCTGAGCATGAGCCTGCTGTTGCTGCTGTTGTTGTTGCTGTTGTTGCTGCTGTTGTTGTTGGTGCTGCTGCTGTTGTTGTTGTTGCGCAAGCTGGTGTTGTTGAAGTTGTTGCATTTGCTGGGCAGTCATCTGAGGATGTCCTGCTTGGCCATTCGGTCCATGATTTTGAGCATTTTGCTGATGCATGGCGAGCATCATCTGTTGAGTCTAACACAAATAAGTGTTAGTATATAAGTTATAGGATTTGTGAATGACCCTTACCTGCTGATGTGCTTGTTGTTGATTAACGTTGTCTTGAGCCATCTGTTGTTGCTGGGCAAGATGTTGTGGTAGATTCACCGGGCGAGCCATTCCGGGGGTACCATGTCGCATTGCGAATTGAGCGTTCATTTGATTTGGATTCATCCCATGCATATTCACAGGCATCCCGTTTGGCATACCGCCACCGCTGTATTGTTGCTGTAGTTGGATCTGGCGCTGTCTGGCTGCTTGTTGTTGTAACATTTGATGATGCATTAACTGAGGATTCGCGTTCACTGGAGAGGATAATCGTTAGCATGATGGGACTAGAGAATAAGGTGTAGAGCACAAGTCTGAAGCGTTTGCACAAAACATTGGAGAGAAAAGAAAACAGGTGATAGGAGGTCCGACTTACTCATCTGTTGTTGTTGTTGTTGCTGCTGTTGGAACATTGCCGCTTGCGCCTGCTGATTTGGGTTCAAATGTTGTAAAGCATGTGCATTTGGTCCAGCACCAGGTGGCATACCAGCCATCATAGCACCGGCTTGAGTGACCTGAGGGCCACCTGGACCAGAAACTCCCATGTGCATTTGTTGAGGCATACCTGGACCCGGTTGTCCTTGCTGACCCTGAGCATGAGGCATTCCCGCCATATGACCTTGAGGCACGCCCTGATGTTGAAGTCCTGGATATGGTGAGTGTTGTTGTTGCAAACTCGTCATCATCTTGGTTAAGGTCGATTATCCACTGAATGTGGATATCGAACAATATCGATTAAGCAAGTAACATGCGCCTCGAGCCACAATTTCCACCTCCGCCGTTGTTCAATCGAACTATGTCTGCCACGATTTTCTGCTCGATTCACTCCACGACCGAATGGGATCCTTCAATTGTCTGCTCGAATCTATGCTGTTGTCGCGGGGTGTTAAACACAATGTCGTCGCGAGTAATGAACAAACTAAACCCCGATCGCGCACGATAATCACACTAAAGTGGGTACTCTTTCAGAACCGCGAATGGTGTCGGGATTTCGAAATTCGAGAACAACAATATCACGACAAGTCGAGGTAATTTTGTGCAAATAATTAGAGGGAAGTTTGATCGGTAGATGAGTACCCGTAGTGAAAGTGCGACGTTCACTGCCGTCTGAAAAAAGCCGCCTCCAAGGCAAATAAGTGATAAAAGATGCCAGGTAAAAGCCGCGTTTTTTTCCCGTCCTGCCTTCAACCTCGCCGGATATGTAATTCTTGGGAGAGATGGTAAATGGGATAATGAACAATGATTAATTAATTACTTTGGAACCACCACTATCTCTGTATAGTAGGGGAGGAAGTGAATTGCGCGACGTTATAAAATGCAAAAGGAGAATCCGGGGGGATGAATAACCCTATACCTTCTGGGCCTTGCTTTTAGGAATCCTTGTGTAGTTGTGTGGTGTGGTGTGGTGGTTGAGAATGTTATTCTGTGGTTCAGGTCGAGAGAGAGGACCCTGTCACGATGGGAATTTTGGGGGGGGGGGGGATCGAAGAGAAAATTGGCACCAGAAACTCCGATTATGTTATTATGTGTGTACGCTCTTCCGTAGGAGTTATGTATTTATGTATGTACAGAGTCCGTGAGAGTTAAGGTGTAGGTGTAGGTGAGTAGGAAGGTGCTAAGTATAGACGTCAGGGTGAGGTGTAGGGACCAAGTATGTAGTGTGTGCTTTTATTGTGTAGGTGTAGCTCGGTGTAGGTATGAATGTATGGGATGACTGATGGAAAAGGTACAAAGGGAATTGTGGGTGTAAAGGTCACCGTACATAGCCTCTGTCTAGTTTGATCCTGATAATAGACTGCAAAATAGAAAAACCACGTGGGATTTTATTGGATTCTCTACGTGCAGTGTAGGTGGGTAGATTCCGTCAGTGCTGGAAGTAGGCACGGTACCATGTATGAAGCAATAGAGACATGAGATCCCTTGGAGGTCTAGTTGCTAATGGTTTGAGTCTACTCCCTCGACTACCTACCTCGAGCGCTATGTATGTATGGGAGTTATGTGGGTGGTTCTTTTCGACGGAGAAGTGTACTTTTTATATACATACTAGGCTTGAGGTTCTTTCCGGACGAGAAATGTGAATGATTTATATGCATTGTTCTTGAACTTCTTTTCGAGTGAGAATTGTAATACCTGTACACAGACTAGGCGTATGTATGTCTCAAGAATGATGATGAGAAAGCCGATTCGTAGCGATCTCATGGGCGATGACTTTGCAGACCTCGGAGCTGAGGTTTGAAAGATGTATCAGATCTACTGGTATTTATTATTAGGTACGGCAAGAAAATAGCTATAATGGAAAATCGAACATCAATAACAGTGGCATCTGGTAGAAAGCATGATGCCAATGACTACCCAGTAAGCACCCAAGTAAGTAGTCATGTTGCTCTCTGCGACTCGAGTACTTTGCAGAACAATCGGTATCATTGACCACCTTCGGCCACTGTTTACCTCCACATTCTAATCCGTCTGCTAACGTGTTTTGCATTGACTGTGCTCTCTTCTCTTCGCATCTCATTCTTCGGATCGCATAATAATTCATACTCGGTATGTTCAACTGCACATTTGCTTCAAACGAGACACCGTACGCAAGAACTTTCTTCCTTTTCTCCTTGATATCAGCTGGTTCCCACGTGCAGGCAAAGAAAAAAGGTGGCAGGATTACAGCATTCGACACTTCCAATCTAAGCCAAATGAAGAGTAGCGCAGTATCATGTGATCTGCAGACTAAAGTGATCCTAGTGCCATATCGGACATTCGCTTAAGGAAAGCTCTGACATCTCCAATATAAAAATTTATCTTCGATCGCGAAAGCTTCAAAATTTCTTTTCTCATATAACTCTTCCCATCTTCTTTACATGACCTACAGCAATTTTCAGATCTCATCTTTATGATGATTCTTACTATTGCAATGGTCGCACACATATGATGAGCGACAAATACACTTAACAATGGTATGTCGAAATCTTTTCTCTTCTTTTTCCCATACCCCCCAATCTAATGATGACAATTCCAATCGATACTTCTTTTCCCAAATTAATCGACCATGATTAAAATTACGCTGTTCGAGAGATACCCACGGGTTGATCTTGTTACTTGCCAGTACATGTTGTCTGAAAGATTCTTCTCACAATTCTACATTCGTTCGCTATGGTGTCGGGAATGATTTGCTGACCACCAAACAGAATTTTTCTTCTCTTTCTAGCTTGCTTCTTTTTTTTCTACGCGTAATAGATCGGCATGCGCCAATGCAACGTCAATAATCGCGGTACTCTTCTGCTGCACAACCATGTGGCTCAAAGATTCTGGGATTATGTTGTCATGGTTTAACGGCAATGCTGACAAGCATGCATGATCCAATATGATCACTACTGCAGCAAATCTTTTTGCGATTACTACTATATCATTTTGATCAAACTAACCAACAGAATATCACCGTTCTGCTTACTCTTATCAAAGGTTAGTCTTTATCACTTTTCATACTTTTTTCTATGCTTCACTATGATGAAACACATACCACATTCGCAGTTTTCACTCGAGTCCTCGCCTTAGAACCTAAATAGAGGACAGATGAGGGTATATCTTCCTTGGATGTCTGATCAAAGCAATCGACCTATCATTTTATTACTGCAGTATCATGATGAACAAAAAGCTAACATTGCTTCAAAGACAGGAATCTTCTACTCGTACTGTATCAATTGGAACACTGGCACAGCCGTTGAACTACATAGAATACACGAAATAATATATTATCTATCACCAATACGTTCCATTTCAATGTGCTTCCCATGGCGCATACGCGCACCCTTTTCCCTCCACATTATATAACACTTCCCAAACACTCTGGCCCTTACCCCCTTTCCCATCGTGGATCGGTTCAACCTGTGGTATAGGCCTATTTTTGGAGGAAGAAGATTGATTTTCGTCCGATTACTCACCGAGGTATCTTGAATCCTTTCGGGGGTTGTGGATATTTTGGTCCATATCTTTTGGCCGACATACTTCGTTGCTCAGCGCAACTTTTAATACTTGCTACCACCCACGACCTCATTTTCAATAATAAAAACATATAATCGCCGAAACAACTCTCAATCTGAATTTTCTGTGAACAATAATGTGATGCACCTGACTGAAAACTTCCCGCATTATACGTTCTTTCCTTACCTTTCCGTCCTCACCGTCCTCTACGACGAGAACTCTGTCTGACGACCAAATTCGGCATCATAAAGTTGTCCTGTATTCCCTGCAAACAATGGCGCCGTCACATCATGAAACATTCTCGCACATATCACCGCTCTGCATCAAATTTTGTGATCCATAAAATACGCCCTGGGATGCCTATTTTACTCCACGGGTATTTTCCAGCATAAAAAATTTAATGCACGCAATATAAAGTAGAAGACGCATTCTGAATACTCAAAGAAATAGCTCTTCGATTTGTTTTCATGGTTTATACTCGCTCCCTATGAAACTGTAACTTCTTGGCCATGCAAATGCAGATAGAAACTCAAATCTCCGATCAAACCAGCGCACCTCTTCCTCCAACTCTTAACAACGCAATCTTTTGCTCAGGACTAATTCTCACCTCCGGTAACTTCTTTCCCTTCCCCTCCTCCGGCAAACTCAAAAATCCAATACCTGCCAAATAAGCAAGATAATTGCCCATGATGTTCTCATCCAAATAACCACCTGCACTTAGATCCTCACCCGTGAATTCTGCATCCGCTCTAAGGGACGCAGAAGCATTGACATCGTTCATCTCTGGAGCAATGGTGTCAGCTGGGAGATCTGATGTAGCGAAATGGTAAAGAGGCATAAGTGCATGTTGTTCCTTCTCCGGATCGGTATTTGAGGCGTATTCCACGAGCTTTTGACTCCAGACTGCGTATTCGACTTCAGGGGCATCGTAACCATATGTTTCGAGTGTGGATAAGTATTGAGAGAATGTTAGTCTAGGATGACTTGTGACTTGGGCGACTCCAAGTGGTGTTTTGGCAGGGTGAAGAGCGCAAGCTATAACGACGCGCGCGACGTGGTTGACAGGGACTTGATTGACTGTGTTGGAGATACGTGGACGGCAGGAGAGCTGAATACAGCCTTTCGCCATACGGATTAGGAAATCATCTGTGTTGGTTACGCCAGAGGTCTTATCACCGGTAATATAACCTGGTCGAACGACTGTGCCACGGAGACCGCGGGAGCCAGCTGTACGGACGAGATATTCGGCTACCCATTTTGATTGACCATAGCCTGTTCCGAGACCCTTTGCTGAACCGGAGAGATCGTCTTCTTCGGAGACAGCGACACCAGATCTTGATTGTTGGACGAAGTGGTCTGTGTCAAGGACGGAGGTAGATGATACGAAAGAGAGACGTTTGGGAATACCAATCGCGCAAAGGGAAAGAATATCGAGAGTTCCCTTTACGTTTGCAGGCTTGAGATTTTGATATGGGTAGACCCAATGGACTTGGGCTCCATTATGAATGATAACATTTGCAGTCTCGGAGACAGTCTTCCAGTCTTCTGGAGAGAGACCCAGTTGTGGTTCCCCAAGGTTACCGACGACGCACGAAATACGTGATGCCCAAGAGGGATCCCAGACTCCGTAGGCTTGGCAAGTTTGAATAACACGATCGAGAGCTGCCTTGGAGTCGAGTGCTCGCACGTGAGCAATAATTTTGATAGGCTGAGAGCGGGAGAGGAGATCGCGCATAAGATATGAACCGAGGAAACCAGTAGCACCTGTAAGGAAGACGGTAAGAGGTGTGGTTGAGGTGATCTTCTCATCCGCTGAGGGGAATATTGATGGGAGGGTTTTGGCAAGGGCATGAGCGTCTCCTTCATAATCCTCGGCAATTTCTACTTCTTCCTTCACATCACCATCGGATGACGATCTACGTGCGATCTCTGCGGCGAATCCTTTCAATGTTGGGTTTCGGAAAATGACGCTCATATTAATGTTAATACCAGTCCATTTCTTGTTAACCTTAAAAAGCATTTGTTGCGCCAAGATACTGTGGCCTCCAATATCGAAAAATGAATCATCAGGATTAATTGTTCTTTCATCAATAGTAGGAATCAATGATCCCCAAATGGCTGCAACCTCTTTCTCACTATCTGAAAGCTCGGAATATGCACCAACTGGTCTTGCGGCTTGTAATTGTGCAGCATCTGGAAATGGAAGTGCAGGCTTGTCCTTCTTTCCATTTGGATTGAGAGGGAATTTCTCCAAAGGAATAATGACTTCTGGAATGGCGTAAGATGGTAGCTTAGTCTTGAGATACTTCTTGATATCTTCGCCGAGAGGCCAAAATCTTCGAAGTCTTCCTTGAATTCCTTCCCCACCGGAAGTATCGTCCTCGAGACCCAATTGCTCTAACCATTGAGCCCACTTTTGCATGTCAGGTACAATATAGCTGGCAAGTGTTTGTTCCTCATCCTTATTTCTTCTGACCAAAGTGACATTATCCATAACCATGACGTGATCTGAGAGGTATTTGTCGATTTCACCAAGTTCGATTCTGAAACCACGAATCTTGACTTGATCATCTGCACGACCAACACATTCTACGTCTCCAGTTTGGGTATATCGGCCCAAATCACCTGATCGATACATTCGATCTCTTGGACCCTTATAAAATTCTCTCCAAGGTTCTTCGGATAAGGATTTTGCGTTCTTTGCATCTTCCTCGACCCATTTGGAGTTATCAACAAACCAACTGTCAACGAACTTGGCCTTGTTGAGTTCGTCACTTCCAAGATAACCTTCAGCAAGACCAGCAGCTCGAACGTAAATCTCGCCGATCTCTCCAATATCGCAGATGCGGTTTCGGTTTTCGCGATCAACGATAAGTAATTGGACGTCCTTCATGCCCTTTCCAGCCGGAATCACATTTCCCATATTCTCTAAGTATTGTGGATCCGAAGCTCGGCTTGGGATCTCGTAGTAACTGACTGCACGCTGTGTTTCGGTTGTTCCGTACATGTTCACAATAAACACATTTGGTGCCAACTTCTGAAGGGCCTTACAATCTCTCTTAATCAGGATATCTCCGACAAAAAAGGAGTGATGAAGAGCTGGAAATTCGGCGCTAGCTCCACCAACCAAAATTTGACCCATTGCGGGTGTCAAATGAGTAACGGTGGCACCGTGCTCCCTCATCCATTCAGCCAATCTTTCATGTTGAATATCATCCTTGGATGGAACCAATAATTGAGCACCAAGGAAGAGAGGTGTAAAGATATCTCTTTGGATAGGATCATGAGCAATTCCGCTCAACATTGTGAACTTATCATTCTTAGACAAGCCAAATCTCTCGGCCATCCAGTCAAAGTAATATGCAAGAGAGTAATGTCTTCCTCGAACACCCTTTGGACGACCTTCCGAGCCGGAGGTAAATGATAAAGTTGGTGTAGAATCGGGTCCAACAACAACACCAGGGCTCTTAGCCTTCAAAGATTGTTGGCCTTGGAATGCATCTTTCCCTTGATCATCCCCGCCGACCAAAGTTCCATCATCCTTCAATTCTAGACCTGGGATGTAGGTCTTTAAATCCAAATTTTCGGCGATGAAATTGCGCACTTTCTCCGTTAACTCTCCAGCTTCTCTGGTAGCTTTGTCGATAACAACCAAAGCTCTTGGTCTTGCAACATCAAGGTAGATGTTTTGGCGATCAGGAGGATATGAAGGATCAATAACTGAGAATATAGCACCGGCTTTCAAGATACCCATGACAGTGACAACCAAGTCCACACCACGGTAACTATATGACATGACAACCTCATTTCGTTGAACTCCACGCTCCACCAAATGATGAGCTAGGATATTTGAAGCTTCGTTGATTTGTCGGTAGGTAAATTCTCTCCTTGGGGAAGTAGCTGAGGCAGTTTCCACAACACAAAGTCTATCAGGATGAGCTTCAGCATTTGCAGTGAAGATATCCTGGATAGCGCCACGGAAAGCAGACCAATGAAGGTCTGATGTTGGATCTGGTAGTTCGAAGTTTATTGATGCCATGTTTGTGAGGCTTTTTTCGAATGGTGGGGTTTGGAGGGGTAAAAGTCGAGCAAGATTTTAAATGATGCTTGAACTGTTTAGATATGAGAAGGATTTCAACTACCTACTTCAAATCAAAACAGGCTCCAAGTACCGTTTATGTGTTTCTACGCTCGAACTTTGTATGTTTGAACCAACGTATCCTTGAGGGAGTTGGATCAGTCGTTGAGAGGTTTCCGTGATACTGTTGGGAGTATGAATCACTGATGAGTTTTAAGACGAGAAAATCGAACAACGTATCCGGAAAGTGGAAGGATATGTTTACAGGTACAGGTACGAATTTGGAATTGGTTTGGAAGAAAAGAAAGAAGAGCAAAGGGAAGGGAAGATGGATCGAGATATCTCGAGATCTTCTTCGGGTTTTATAAGAAAAATCAATTGTATGGAGAAAAGAATTGGGAGTCACACATACATGCATCCATCAATTTTCTGCCACTGCTCCAATGCAGAAAAGTTGAGCCGAAGATCAGCCAAGTAAGGAAATCGAGGAAATCGAATTCCGTCATCGGACCATCACGTGGCGATTGTAGATACGTACCTTGAGAGTGTTGCGCACCGTGAACCCTTGCCATTGAGATCTTCATAGAAATGGAGAAAGGAGAAAGGAGAGAAGTTTATCCGCTCCTCCCTGGCCCAAAGATAGCCAATCATATCAGACACCACCCTTGATTTCTATGGGTCGTTTGTTCCACTTTAATTATTGGATGGTGGCTCAAAATAGACTTGGATTGGAGTTGGAAGCTTGGAGGGAAAGTTGAAGAAAGAGACCAAGACACTTTATTTTTCTCCTATCTAGAATTATTCGATTTTCGATTCCCGACAACTTTTTAATGCTTCATTTCAATTTCTGTCCTTTCTCCACGTTGTGTTCTTTCTAAACTTCTATACATACTCAATCTTCACTCTCTTGGCAGGTGAATCTATCCCAGCTAAGACTTTCCTCCCAAGAAAGTCGAGGATTCGAAAGAAGTCCTTTCTTGTACGTACTTGCGTTTGATACACAGTCGGTATACGTCAGCTCATATAGAAGACAACTTTCATCAATCTTTTCGTGTCCAAACCTACCATTCGATATTTCAATGTGGTACTAGACAGCATTGGTCTTGTTATTCAACAGATAATCTTACTGCCTCGATTCTCTTTCTCATAATGCCTGTCCAGCGAACTCTCTTTGGGGCACCCATACCTCATGTCCCTCCTCGCCGCATGGCCATTCTTCTCGGCACCATTGCAAGTTTCGCTGTTATCACATTATTATTCACTCTACCCAACTCGATACCATCCGGCTCATCACTCGGCAGATTTACAGATCATCGCATGACATTGCCCAAACTTCCTAAACAATTGCCTTCACCGAGTATCCTTAACCCATTCCGACAAGCAGCACATGCTCCACCAGTTCAAAAGAATAGTGAATACGGCGAATCGAAATGGCATGCTAATTGGAATTGGTTGAGTCCATTTTCATCATCGGTGACTCTAGACGAAAATCGATCCCTACTACCACCTCTTGTTGAACGTCCAACCATTTATACATACTACGATCATACAATAGAAAAAGACAATGAGTTGAAAGATGCGGAGAATGCAGTCTTGGTTACTTGGAGAAGGGCATGGTGGGCGCAAGGCTTTAAACCCATCATTTTAAGTCCTGCGGAAGCCATGAACAATCCATTGTATCCCGAATTGCAACGACTTGAAGTCGAAAATTCCTTAAAAACAGATTTGACCAGATGGTTGGCTTGGGAAAACATGGGTACCGGGTTGCTTTGCAATTACCTCACACTTCCAATGGGTCCTTACGAAGATCAAACCCTGAGTTATTTGAGAAGAGGAGTATATCCATTATTGACGAGATATGAAAAAATGGGAAGTGGTATCTTTGCAGGATCCAAAGCGGATATCACAGCAGCTGTCAAAGCGGCGTTAGCAAACCCAAGTCTGAAAGATGCCAAAGATTTTATTAGTGCTGTCCCAACGGATACTTTTGAAATTGACCCTTCCCATGATTCCTTGGCTTTCTATCAGACGAAAACTCTCGAGGAGAAATATCCGCAAGTTGCAAAAGAGTATGAAGGAAACAAAGCAGCGGGTATGAAACTACTGAACAGTCTGATGATATCTCATCTTCATCAAACCTGGCAAAACATCTTCACCAAAGGAATTTCTGTGGTTAAACCGGAACCAGAGCATATGTCATATGTTATTGAACCAGCTTTACAACTTGCTGAATATCTTGCACAATGCCCCGAATCACCAATGCCAGCATCTTGTCCTCCAAATCGACCCAAGTGCAAACCATGTGTTGCTTCGTCTCCTATGACAATCAGTACACCTGCTTTCTACCGCAATACATCAGGTCTTTATACCATCGGAACTGTTCCCCATCCTTACACAATGTCTACCTTGACCAGCTTCCAAGAAAGTATTGATGTCCCGTGGATCAGACGAGAGTCTCCTCGTGATGCTTGGCTCTCGACACTTACCAAGGAGCTTCTCGGTACAGGTGTTTCTGGTACTCCACGAATCATTAAATTTAAAGAGGCAGTCGCTAGTCCTCATGGAACATCCCATTCCCTCTGGCTCACAGCTGAGAAGGAAGTTCCCTCAGATCTAGACTGGCATTTCGGCTTCAGCATCCCTCGCAATGCAACCGACACGGGAAAATCAGAAACTCCAGTCCCAGGTCCAGAACGTAGACCAAAACCCGTCCACGATCCAAAAGACGGGCCAATACCCACCGAAGAGGATAAGAATAAGGAAGCATTTTTGCTGGAAAAAGCAAAAGCATTTGGTGGAAGCACTACAAAGGAAGACTTGAAGATCAAGGGGGCTGTTGAGGCGTGGAACCTAGCTGATACAGAAGCGTGGAGATTTGCGAGGGCTTTTTTGGCGAGATCTAGAGTCGAGAGATTAAAGTGGGAGGAGGAGGAGAAGAAATATGCTGGCGGTGCAGGGGCTGAGAGGGGGAAAGAGAGTGGATGGGGGAGATGGTTTGATGATAAATAAATTTATCATTGAACATTTGACGAAAGTTTCAGCAGTGGATGGATGTAAACAAAGAAAGTCTTTCATGTTTTATGCGCTTAAGCGAATCGAAGCGATATGTGTATGACAATATGTTTTTTTACTGTACAATGGTTAGATGTGGGGAATATCACCTGGAGTTTAGGGGTATGTAGAGCTTTTTTGTACCAATATCATGTCCATATGAATGTCAGTCAGTACCAGGGTTCAATATCAAATCAAATATCTTAATTTTCAGCAAAACTTAAGTTTTTCTTTCACAAGTAAATAGACTCAATAATTTACAGTGATGTGACATTTTGTTGATATTCTTCTAGATATAAAACCTCGCTCGCTCCGCTAAAATTTTCACTTCCAACTTCATTAAAAACAAAAACCTTCACTCTCCTCTCCTCTCCTCTGTTCTGGGTATCGCCGTATCCATTTATATCCATATAATACAATCGGTCGTTCGTAAGTCGTGATGCTTGCATGCAATTGTCCATCCATCCATACATGCGTCGTTGCGTGTGAAAAGGGAGAAGGGTATAATAATACAATGTGATGTAAGGTAAGATGTGTAAGGAGGTAGGTAGGTTTAATATGCAACAGTGTGATGACTACCCTTTCCATCGGTTCCTCTCATTCTGCGGGTTCCGGCTGCCTGTTTCCATTGTTAGTATATACTCCTCTCTATCCACAAGAAGGGCGCAGAATAGATTGATAAATTATCACATACCTTCAAGCCGGGTCTCCTGGTCAAGCTTCCTCGCAATTTCAGAAGAGCACCGCTGATCTTGTCGCCGACGCTGGGCTTGCGGTGGTGGTGGTGGACGGGCTGTGCGGTGGCACCGGCGCGACGACGACCACCCCAGGTGCTCCGTTGTTTGCGGTGGTGGGTGCTGTGGGTGTTGCTTTCGTAGGTGCGACGGTGGGTTTTGCCGCCACGGAGACGGGCGAGGAGGGAGGGCTTGGTGGTGACGGTGGTGGTTGTGTGTGCCATTTTGAGATTTGGATCTTGGTTTGGTGTTGGGGTTGTTGTTGTTGTGGTGTTGGTGGTGGGTGTTTGAGGTATTGTATGGATTTGTGAAAGAGGTGAAGGTTGTAGAGGTGTTTGTATTTGTGTTTGTGTGTGTTCTTGTGGTATTGGTATAGAAGTTGTGGATTGATTTGGAGAGTTTCGATGAGTTTTGATAAATGAAGATAGAGTTCTTAATGCAGCTTTTTCGGGTAACTGGTCGTCGTTTTTGATTCTGGGTATGATTTGTGTTTGTGAAGATGATGCTAGTGGTATGGGAATTGGAACATGAGGGGACATTTCGGATGTCTTTATAGGGAGTTTGATGAACGTAGGAGTTGCTGGATTCAGGGAAAATGTGGGTTGGGGGACTTCAAACTGGGAAGCGTTGTAATCTCGATGTAATTTTGGCAACAGTGGTGAATGTGTGATATTGAGAGAAGTGATCATCTATGTGGTGATGTACATATGACGGCAAAGCAAGTTGTCAACGTTGATAAGGAAATATACAGGTATCGAGGCCTGGTCGATTTCACGTCATATTGCAAGGGATTAGAGTAATTCACGCGAATGGGGAGGAAGCAAGTTGTCTTTAATAGAATTATTTTCCGGAATCTTTATATGAAAGTGGATAAATTGGGTTGAAAACTGCTGGGGAAATGGTCTTGGCTGACGGCACTTCTGTCCTAGTGCTAAAAAGAATTTTCAGGGTCCTGGGGCTCATGAACATTAATTGACCTAGAAGGCAGAGATGACAGGACGGGTAACGGTTGGTGGTTGATGGTTGATGCTGTTTCGAATTTGGTGAGAATCGAGAGAAACTTGATTTTGAGAAGGATTGGGGATGACGTCGGGTGGTTGTGGCGGGTGGCTGTGCTGAGTTGGTAATTATTTGTGGCTGGTGCTGAGCATGACGGATGGAGGACGAGGGATGGTGGACGACAAAAAGCAGATCAAGAATGGGTGGGGAAAGGAAAAGAAGAACAGGAAACGACAATCGAATGTACCAACAGAGAGTGGCAGGCAGGATATGGGTTCAGAAACAGATGCAGGTACAAATACAAATAAACAACACGAAGAACTTAAAACAGGGTGTGTAATTGAGACTATATAGACGATAGCAATAATACTCCCTTTAGCAGCCCATCAAGCCCATCAAGCCCATCATCTCTAAACAACGGCAACTCGTAAGACTAGATGCGGACCCATTTCATGACTACATGAGATAGAGGGACCTACCTACTCGATGGTGAGCAGGTATGAAAATGAGTAATTGTCTGTAATCAACTCGCAAGAGTAAGTATTTGCGTACCTGGCCATCATGGAGCTGTGGGAGCATAAGAAGATAGTACAAATAGGTCGGGCAGGTTTTCAAGCGCAGATGTCAGATGCTCATCTTCTTTCAAAAGCCACTTTGAAGTCTCATGTATCTGTACCAAAGAAGATTACCAATTGTGCCATATGAAGATATATGAAAATAGTCAGGGGATATCTGATCTCTTATACTTTGATAGTACAAAGTTAAATGGATCATAATCCATTAGTCAGGACTCAATTTTAGATGGCATTTTACAATCTCGATGTTCGCCCGATTAGCCAAGCCTTCTCGGTAATGCTTCCGGCTCGACCCCTCGATTACGTAGAAACTCACAGTACAATGTAAACCTCACTCTGACTTTCTGAACCAATGAACTATTGGCATCTAAATTCTTACCTCACTCGCCCATCATCAGAGACCATTCTTGATCCCACAAAACTCTTTACATCATTGATCTCGACTCGAAAGGACCGAAAGTTTTGCAAACTACCCCTCCATTGAGTATCAAGCATAGATATCATTATGTGCTTAACCAATCGTCCTCTTTTTATATGGAGTGTTTCGGAGCTTTTGGTCCCTTTTCTGATCGAGAAATGCATGGTGATCGTCGAATAGCTTTTGGAGAGGGTGCATCATACTGTTGATGAGTATAAGAAAAGATGAAGTTCTGCGTAAATTGGTTAAGAATTCTTTTTCCATAGACAATTCTCCTCTAATCACTTCGAATACCATCAATTGCAACACTCAAACTTACTAAATCAAACCCATCCAAACCCATCCAAACCCATCCAAACCATTCAAACGATCAAACATGTCTGCAAGCAAGGGTCATTTCGAACAGGGTACGTGTTGAAGATATCCCCAACTCCCCTCATGTCCGGCTCGACAAACTTCCAATACTCCTCAAACCAGCATACCGCTTCAACAATATACTGACATTAATATCTTACAGGCCATCAACCTCCCGTATCTCACCAATCGTCTGCGCCAGGTAAACAAACCGAATTGCCAAAAGAAGCCATCAACGACCAACTCCCCACCGACGATGGAGGCTATCAACCATATCTCGCCGCCGGTAAACTGAAGGGCAAGAAAGCCTTCATCACCGGCGGAGATAGTGGAATTGGTCGTGCCGTCGCCATCTTATATGCTATGGAAGGAGCAGAAAGTTCCATCATCTACACACCCGAAGAAGAAAAAGATGCACAAGAGACCAAGAAACTGGTGGAGGCAAAAGGAGGAAAGATCCATTTGTTCTCTGCAGATTTGAAGAGTCATCAGGCTTGTAAAAATGTAGTCGAGAAAGCTAAGGAGGCCATGGGAAGAATTAACATTTTGGTCCTGAATCATGGTACTCAAATGATGGTGGAGACTATTGATGAGTTATCTGAGTATGTTTTAACCTCCTGTCCTACCGGGTAAAGATGTGTATGATGCTAATGACAAAAATAGAGATCAATGGATTAACACTTTCGATGTTAACATCCATCCATTCTTCTTCCTTTCCAAGTATGTCCTCCCACAAATGTCCCGCGGTGACACAATCATCACCTGCGCTTCCGTAAACCCATACGTCGGTCGTCCAGATCTTCTCGAGTAAGTTTCCTCACCCCCCTTTCTTCAACCCCGCCACTAACAATCCCCCAGCTACACCTCCACCAAGGGTGCCATTGTAGCCTTCACCCGCGCTCTTTCCAACCAACAAATCAGCAAGGGTATTCGCGTCAACGCCGTCTGTCCCGGTCCCATCTGGACCCCTCTCATCCCCGCAACCATGAACGAGAAAGCACAAAAAGAATTCACATCTCCCATGGGTCGCCCCGGTCAACCATCAGAATGCGCCACTTGTTTCGTATTCTTGGCGAGTGCGGATAGTAGTTTCATTAGTGGACAGAGTCTGCATCCTAATGGAGGTGTGCAGGTTGGTTCTTAGAGGAATGGGAGAGGCTTGAGGTCAATGAGGAATAATGATATTAATACAATGAAATATTGCTTCAATGAACACCTAATGACCTACTGTACAAAATTACCATGAAATCTATATTGTCTCTCATGTGTCATCCTCAAGATATCTGATCTATAGCAAAGTTATCGATCTAGTCTACAATATCTTTATTCTCGGTAAACAATTCCATTTCAACCCAAGTCAGGGTGATCGATTAATAACACACCGAATGAACAACCCTCCGCCTCTGTTTTCAAATTCCAAGTTCTCAACTTCGTCCTCATTTATCAACGGCGCTATAGCCTGTGTGGAAGTTCAAATAGACTTTATATTCAAGGACTGTATACCATGTACATATCATCACGGAAGCTGGTCGTCGCAATTTTTCATGTAATTTATATTGTATTCGCACTCGGAAGTCTGAATTTTCTCTTAGTTCAATAGGAATTCCTTATCTCATTTTCCATATTGCAATGAAGATAACATGACTTTTGAGAAGAGAGAGAGGGGGTCGCATAGGGGTTTGTATTCGACATGTTTGGATAGACTTCCATCCATTCCGCCAAAGACCAAAATATACACTTTTGAAGGAATCAACTGTGAAAGAGAAAGGGTCTTGGATAGAGACTGAGATTCCTGTTTCGGCGAGGAGAAGTGTCATTCCTCCTCCCATAGAACCGGCTCTCGTCATACCCACCTGTGAATGGTTTGATGCGTTTCGATGATTGAAATAGGAAGTGGGAATAACTTGCCTTTGTGATTTTATAGCAAAAATTATTTATCCAATTTCTAATCTAGCCAGAAGAGAGCCTACATTGAATGAATGCCTATCTAGCATGACAGGAGCTCTTCTCCGAAGTGCCACAACGTCACTCACCATAACGTAGACGTAGATCTCGTTGAGTTAATTGATATTGATTAGTTGGGCCTACCTTCTGATGCTTTAGATGATCTCTTTCTTCCCTTGAATACTCAATCGTTCCCAATTGAAATATATATAAAATGTCAAGATCAAGTATGTTTGTTTTCCATCATCACTTGAGATGCGAGAGTGCTTATGTAATATGATACATACTTCTTGTAACTTACCCCTTCATCTCGGAAACGAGTGCATATGATCAACCCCCCCCCCTCCTCCCTCTCTTAGTGGAAATACATACATAATTAGCAAAGATAGATAGATTTATATGTCCTCAACCCCCATTCCCTCCAAATTTATCTCGTTCTCTTCACCACCCTCTAAGCAAATCAGCTCAAAATGCTCCCCAATTTTCAAACCCCGAATGATCGCCATAGAATTCTCCATCTCTACCGGTAATTCTGAAATGCCTCGGTTCACGCCTCGAATTTGGCCCCACGAAAAGGCGGGTACCTGACATCTTTCTCATGCGTGTCCTGCGTAGGGCTTTGAAATGTCAATTCACATGAGGTAACCTCAAAAGGTAAAGGAATTGCGTTTCTCGTAAGGCTACGTATTACTGGATAATTAAGTGTTTAGGACTCCTTGAGATGTGTCACATATATTTATAAAAACGCCAGAAGGGAAAAGATCCTTCTGGCCGATGTGTGAGGTGTGGTCAGCTGGAGCTAGTGGTAATGGCCGTGGTGGTAGGTACGGGACGAAGCTTTCATGTATAGTAGTTTGACAATTGGCATGTGTTAAGATCTTCCTTTCTCTCTCTCTTTCTTTCTTCGATTCGATTCCTTCTTCCTCCTTGATAGAAAACAATCCCATTCAATTCAACAAGAGATTCTTCATAAAGAACATCTACCCAGTGCAATCCAAAGCTATCGAAAGAGAGAGGCAATTGTCCTTCAATAAATCAGCAACCCCACCGTAAATAACCTCAGTATTCCCCAATCCGGAGTTCCCACAAGCCCCTCCAAACCCCTCATATCCCCAAAGATGGCACCCGTCAAACCCTTTTGGTCTCAACCTTCTCACCCACATATCCAAGAAGTCATCTACGGCGAAGATGAAAATGGATATACCACCAAATCCATCTCCAAGGTTTCTCTTCCTCCTTTTGCTGTCTTTGCAAAAATGGTATTTCCCCCCCCCCCCCCCCCCCCACCAATACAACTACTATCTGGAGTCAATCCTTGAGTGATTACTGACCACAATCCCAGGACTTTCCACCATGTACCGATGCCCCAGAAGCTACTTATGCCACTGTCCAAACAGATACAAACACGCATTTGAATCTCAATTCGGACTTGCTGTACATCAATCATTCTTGTGAGCCTTCTCTGGTATGTTCTCCGTTCCCCCTCTCCCCCCTCCTCAGTCCTCGGTCCTCGGTCCTCCTCTAAACCACCCCCATAGATCTTCGATGTGCAAAACCGCACCATCCTCACCTCCCACACCGGCCTCACTGTAGGCCAAGAGCTAACTTTCTTCTACCCTTCCACTGAATGGCACATGTCTCAGCCATTTTCCTGCAACTGTGCTACTCCCTCTTGTGTAGGAGAGATAAGTGGAGCGGGACAGATGAGCGCCAAAGCTTTGGAGGGAAAATGGTTGAGCGCTCATATTAGACGGGGATTGGAAGAGAAGAGAAACGGGAATGGAATTGGTAACGTGATGAAAAATGGAGAGAAGAATGTCATTGGAAAATTGAACGGCGTTAATGGAGAAAAGCCAAATGGAGAAATTAATGGAGAGGGGGAAATAAACGGACGAAGAGGAGTCACGAGCAGGGAAATGAGCGGAGAGATGGGTGGAGATACTTTGTAGACTGTGGGGGGTGATTGGGAGGAGGTTTCCTTGCGTTCTAGTTTTTGATTTTTGACTTCTTAGTGTTTTGTCCTTCAACAGGATCTTGCGAGTTTGGTATGTTGGGATTTAACATCCCGTTGGTATCACATCACATCATATTACATCTTCATACAACTGTGTTGTTTAGCAAATTGCACGTTTGATTCTCTTCTGCCTATCTATGTACTGTGATGCAACCCGAGTAAGTATCATCATGAAGATGGAGATACAGAGCCCTAGTTCCACACCATGCCATTCAGTAGCCATATATGAAAAGGCGAACCTAATGAAAATCAAAACAATATAACGCAAACAGTGTTGAAGTATACCCTTCCTGTTTGAAAGCCTTTTCGTTACCATTCGTAAGTGAGTGTGGTCCAACTGGTCAGCAAATAGCCATCCTTGTTGTCCCCAAACCCTATTTCATCTGGTGTATCAATTATCAACGGTGTCTCAGATAAGAAACATATCGTCAACTGTACACCAAATGCTATGCGATCAAGTCCCACCTTGAAAGCCGTCAAATATCCCCCCACGATATCCGCCTAGTGCACTCATCTCAAATTCTGAAGCACAATCTCCATGATTCTCCACCATATTCTCCACCTTTCCTTCAAATTAAGTATCCATTCAAACATTATCCTCATTCTCAGTTGGACAGACCAGATGTAAAAATCGAGCTGTCCATTTGTCCACACACCATCTCACAACCCCGATCAACCAGGCAAGATGTGATGGGAAAAAAGCACCAAAGAAACTCATAAAAAGCGCAAAAACAAGCTTGTAAGTATCTTCCTGGGTCATGAGCACATCCTTTCGTATCGTACAATCCATTGTTATCCTCCAAACATGTAAGCAAAGTACAGCATCGAAATGAAATTAAAACCACAACAAGTCGGTCAACTCAGACGATAGCTCTTAGAAGCACAGGTACTGCTAATTTGGAGTTAAAATTCGTCTAAGCAAGGCCACTTGCTACATGTCGAAAGAGAAATATTAAGAGCACGAAAAGTTGCCGCACGAATTATGAATCAGGTAATAACAGCACAACTCCGAATCGAGAAAACCGCAAGGAACTGTGGGGTATCGTAACAACGTGTAGACTGAATTTAGTAAAGGTATAGGAAATCGTAGTTGGATGAGTTCTAATAATGTCTCATGCCGACGTCATACATAGTTTCGTCCCATCTGAAAATCCTTGGTTAGCAAAAGGGAGATAAAGTTTTCAAAACTCGATCAGATCTCCATTGCCCACATGATCGTAAAATGTTTGGGGTGGAGAAGATTCTTGAACTAACTGTAATTCATCCAGGTCCATCATCGAGTCGTCTTGGTCCATTAAATTTCTAGGTCGAGCAGAAACTCTTACCTCCAAACCTTCAACGCCAAGGGTTGGTGATGACTGGCTCAATGAAATAGGTCGAGAACACAGATTGATAAGGGGCAGAGATGTCGACGCTCTTCTCAATGCCTGCGGGTTCTGTGAGGTCTCCTCTTCTTCCGCTTCGCACTCCTCGCTTAATTCATCCTCATCCGACGTGAGCAGTCCTTCCAAGAGCTCCTTATTTTCTTGATCACCGATCTTACGCTTTTCCCATGAGGCAAGAGTTGCTTTGTTGATATCTTTGCTATCCTTGTGTTTGTGGGTACGGTGGAGGATAGGTTCTGGGTCGGGAAAATATGGAAGGCGCCTACTTAATTCTTCCAATCTTGCCTTACTAGGAGATGGATTCTTTTTCCATTTTCGATTGAGAGGAGCAAAGCCTGAATCACTTGTAGATCCGGATAGCGTTTGCACGGCAGCGACAAAGTTGTTGACTGTCTTCTCTCTTAACAATCCAACGTGCTGAACGAGATTACGGAGATGCTCAGGCTGGGATTGTTCTTTAGTCCTCACTGGACTACCACCAAGCATGCCTTGGTAAACCTCACTATCCTCGGCAAAAGTGTTGTGATCGAGCACAGACGGTGAACCTGCATCGACTTTGTGCATTCTCCTGGTTCTGTCTGGATCAGTATGGTTACATACCAGTCGCAATCTTGGTGTCGATTGGGCTAAGGGACTAGACGTAAGTAATGAATCTAGATCATCGAAGTCTCTGTTACTTTGGTGGGCTGAAGAATATTTATTTGTGCGATCGAGACTTGAGAATCCCGGCGCGGATCCAATTTCAGGCATCTGGCTACTGAAGGTCGAAGGTTGTATAACTTGCTCACTTGAACTTAGTGGCTCGGTAAATGGGTCTGTGAGTGCTGAATTCTGACTGTGGAAAGATCTTACATCACTGTTGAGTGGCTTTCTCGGGATTCTGAGATTTCCTGTCATCTTTTGCACTATTAGAGAGAATTAGCTTCGCCAATCTTGGGTAAAAGAGATCAGCATTCAGACTACCTTCATTAAGTCTCAGGTCTGTGCCACTGAGAGATTCCGGGCGTTTACCAGGTTGTTCTTGGATTGTTGGTGAGTTGATGAAAAGTGGCTGGACTAAATGAGTTTCTTGGCTATTATCATTCTTTCTACGGCGAAAGCTTCCTTGTAACACATTTTTAACCTTAAAAAAAGCACCGGCCTTTAATCTTCTCTTCTTTTCGACGACCAATGTATTTGTTGATCCTGGCTTGAGTTCTTCCATTGCTTTGAATGTTTGTGCAACAGAAGCATTGATTGCAATCGGATCAGAAGGACTGACAATCAAATGCGATTGCTCGTCAAGACTGTTCGATGTCCGAACAATTGGCCCCTTTGGGAATCTTCGAGTTTGTGACTCCTTGGTTGGGCTCCTACGACGAGATGCTTTATTTAACGCGGACTGTCTCTTGGACGATTTCCTAGGAATAGGGGGCGCTGAACTCTTTCTCGCATGCAGCGAAGTCTTAGCGGTACCCTTAGAGTAGTCAGTACCGGTGACCGTACTCTTGTCAGTGATACACATCTCATTTTCACTAAAATTGAGACTGGGCAATTGTGGTAAGGTGGTCTCGATGACTGTGGGCTTATCGCCTGGCTCGTTAATGGCAGTCTCATCTACCGATCCACCATTGTCTTCACTCGGGGCTTCTCTGACTGATTGTTGTTCTTCATTGTCAGCCGGAGAGTGAAAAGCTGACAACTGGCGCGTGCTTGAATCTGTTAATAACCTTATGTTAGCTTCACTTCCAAGTTGATAGCAACCGCGAATAGAGGAACGTATGAATAGCATCCTTGGAGACGTAAGGACAAATTGGAATACGAAAGTGTAGTACAGCCGTGTCAATAGATTGATATCCTCGATGTGAGAAAATCAAAATAAACTAGCTTACCTCTCTTGCCAGCTCTGTTCTTCTTTGCTTTCATTTGTTGATTGTTCCTAAGAGAAGCGAACGAGCCCATCAGAGCATTTTTCTTCTTCTTCCCATAAATCTCCATGGTGGAGAGGTATCGAGGGTTGTTATGGGCGGAAGATTATTCGTATACTGGATGTGATAAATTGAAGTCGGAAAGGGTAGATAGAGGTGGTGACAGCGGCTAGGTACTGTTGGTGGTGAATGATGTTAGCTAAGGCAAGATCGACGGAGTTTGAAATTGACGGCAGCGAAGGAAGGAAGGAATGAATGAATGGACTAAGGGGTAGCGCATTAATTAATTACAATCTGATGAGCATGTTTAAAAATCCATTGATCGTACAAACATTGCTCATTGATTGTTAGCTCGAGAGTGATGCTCGCCGAACGCGTGGACAAGAATGCAGTTTCCTTTCGTTATAGAATAGAATGCTTAGAGACTCAAGTTTGAAGGACAAAAATAACAGTGATTGATTGTACGATATCAGAGCAAGTCTCTTATACGTGTGATATTGCAGAACCCGCTGATAACAATCAGGTTGTTCAAGTGAGGATGCGGAAGGAGGAGTAGGAGTGATGCTGGCGCGATCTTACCTCAAAGAGTTGGACGAATGTCTTTGATGGAAGCGGTAACAGTAGCACTTTCGTCTTATCAGTTTAGCAGAAGATTTGTAAATGTGGTAGCTTTGCTGGGCATTTGACAACAAAAGTTGTGCTGAGAAGTTGAAATCGTGATGGTGTAGGGTTGGACAAGTTGAGGAGAATAATTTGACAGCGTGGGGTAAAGTAATTTCAACGAACGAGTGACGTGAGCTAAGGTGCCCAGCCGGGTATGTGGTTGACGGGAATACTCAAGGGCGAAACTCAAATTTGACAGCAGTCAGGCCCGGATAAAGGAACAGTATAAAGAGTGTACTCGTACCAAGAATACTGCCTATCTAAAGCCCCGATTAGATAAGGGTGTTTTTTCGGTGTTCTATCAATGAATAGCAAGTGCAAGATGACCTGAGAAAGATGCTAACTTGGCTGTGTTCTAAATAACGGCTACAGACACTGAGCAGAAAGGTTTCTAGAGCACTATCGTTACTCGGCTGACTTACCCCAAACTATTGTTGAACAAGGACCAAACCTTGGAAACCAAACTACTCGTCTTTCTATACATAATAAGAGGACCAACAGTATTCTGTTTTGTTTTGAACTAACTGGGATCAATAACTAGTTTCGTTGGAGAGCGCAAGGAGGGCTGCATACCTTAAACATCCACAGCAGAATTCCTACTGTGAGCCAGCTAAAGCAGCTCTCGAATTATTTGACACCCTTCCTCAAAAGCTCCAAACAATTTGAGCAACGACAGAGACCATATCATTAGCTTGTGTATCGACTTATGATTAGCTGCAGCAACTAACAGAACCCCGGATACCCCTCCGCAGAATCAGAAGAAGACCGGAAGACTTGTGAAGCCACTGCAATACCTCTTTGAATTAAACTATCTGCAGTGATCGTTGGCATACCCATTATCTCTTGGCAGAGCTTCAAAGAACACTGCGGAGCGTTTGAAGCCTTCCTAGGATTGGAGATTCTCTTTGGCAAAAGGACATAGTCTATTGACTTAAAGGCAACGGCGCACAATGAGACATGTCGAGGTCTAGCTTGTTCTTTAAGTATCTTCTATGCGTATAATGCATACATAGCTAACTAAATTGTGATATCATAAAGGAACGCGCAGCAGCAGTAGCCACACCTCTAGAAAGAGACGGCTTTGCTTCAAGGAGCAACAACCAGGCAGCAAAATATCCGGAAAGGTATTGCACTTTACAGCAAAATTCTCAGGAGGAGCAACAAGTTCTTCGTTAACAACATGATCAACAGCAATTGAATCAGCAAGTCTACACGCCCAGCGATCTGCATCCACTTCTGGCCCATCATTTTGGAGACAGACCGACTGTATTGTGCGGATACTTCACAATAAAATAACACGCCACATTCTCACCATCATCAACCATACCATCACATCATCATCATCTGCATATGTAGCTACTGCGCGCTTCCAAAGTTTAGGGTGTTGCCAATATTTCTTCAGGCCTTCCCAAACTCCATTCGCACTTCCATCAGTATGAGATAACTAGCTGACACTCAAATTCTGCCAGAAACCCTCCCTCCTTCTACTCCCGACTAGAGTTCGTATTATAATATGCATTAGGGGCAGACTGTCTAACGCTCTGTAACCTTGAATGATCAATCAAACCGTATAGGAAACTATCCAACTTTTATGTGCCGCCACATATACGAGAAATCACCGAAATGACTGGCACACAGTTTCACATTCTCGCATAGCAAAGCAAATATACAATATCGGAAACTCCTTTTCTCACTTCCATACATATTCCTGCGGCGTAGCAACAGACAAATGTTAGGATTTTACACTTGAACGGACCTCTACAGAACCTCCGAACACATTTATTTGCGTTGAGGGGTAACGCCAACATGGGATATTTACATTGGGCATTCTTTCCACCACCTCTCCTTTGAGACTTGGGTGTGGCACATGCGATACTTCTGTCTGAATTCTTTCAGTCCAGTGGGCACAGCAGGTATTATACAAACTCAACTAAGCACCAAAGCCGGTTCATCATATTGTAAAATTGAAGGACCATCTCTGTCGCTAAGCTTACAAATTTCTTGAAACTATTGAAAGGAACATGGGAAAAGTTCTTTCATGTTCAATCCCATCCAGAATCTTCTAAATCACAAGGTCAACCTGGTACACCCAACCCATTGAAGAACTCCTCGTGAGAAAAGACCAAGTATAGTATTTATAAGTGTCATAACTAAGCAATTGGCCAATGTTTCCTGCTGAATTTATCTTTGGGAAAACTTCAATAGGCTTTGGATTGATGCATTTATGAGTAGCAATTTACTACTTAAAGGACATGTGCTAGTACCGCATCTCTTTTTATGATATAAACATCCAAATGCATCCATCTCTTCAGAGCCTTTCACTTCTAGACGAAATGAATATTGTCGTTGTTTGTGTTGGCTACTCGACCCCTGATTACGCGAGTTCTGTAATTCTGACCTTTAATTCGAAGAGACTGAAAATGAATGCTTGGACCAAGCTCTTCAGCTTTACACTTCAGCCGACCTGACCATTGACACAGGAACTTGCTTTTTTGTACCCTTGGCCAAAAGAAGCCTTGCAGTCATTTACTGGATGACATAAAAATTAAGTTATTGTTTACTTCTGTTCTATCTTTATCTTTTTATGCTTTCATGCCAGTGTCACTGGCTAGTTACCAAACTATGGTTCTCTGTCTCAACTTCCATCTCAATTCGCACACAAAATTTTGAAAGTAGGATACTTAAGCATGAATTTGTAGTGTTTTGTTGAGTTCTCCGCATCAGACATCATACTGCACAATGCCAAGTTGCAACTCTATGGTTTCATGTATTCAACCATCTTTTCGTGATTGTGATAATCCCCATGTTGCACTTGCCAAATGTTCTACTGTCTGGAACCTTGAATCCCACAAGCATTGGAACCTTCTACCCAGAAACTTTACGCTTGGAATACATGTGTCATGACATTTCCACTGCTTGAAGTGTAGTTCCCAGAGCATCAACAAGTACACCATGCTAAGATTTGAATAGGAGTAAGTGCTCTTGTATTAGAGAATATTCAACCCCTATTCCAAGTACCACTACACAACTAGGGCTATCAAATACGTTGGTGAATGCCTATCATCAATGGGTATACCATCTTTCAAACCAGACACCAGGCCACATTGTAGGAGTGGCAGATATGTTAAGAGAGCAAACAAATCAAAATTGCTACTCCGAAGTTCATCAGAATTAAACAGAGTACTATGCTAGCTATCATCTGACGCGTGAGGATAACAAACAGATGATGGAGAAAAACATTGTTCTTTTTTTGCGCGGCTGGCCTGATGGTACATGGTTATTCTATTATTCCCATTCCAATGGTGTTCCAATGATTGCGCCATTTGACCCATGCTCTCAGTACACATCCAGTAAGTGGGAGTGCTTACTCCGCCAAAGCTGCTCCGGTAATGTATCTCCGGAAACGATTTTCCGCGGAGACTATCCAGACGTAGGAACAGGAGCACTCCACAAGTGCTGACAATGCGCACAAGGGGCGTGCTGGCACGTATCATTGGGTTGTGTTGAGCTGGAAGTATCTGGGGTTGATACCACCGCCGCTGAGCCAAGACATAAGAAATTTGAAAGATGGGACCCGAGACTATCGAGCCGTGTGGATGGGCTGTCCCCTCTTATATTGACGACGACTGATGTGTCTTAGGAAAATATGCGAAATATATGCGGAGTGGCAGACCAGAACGGAACTCGGAGTAGGAAGGACATTTTGTGGATTGAGGTTGTTTTGATTTGCATTCGGCTTTGATTCGGATTGTTTGCACAAATGTGGTAATATTATTGTCATCACTACGGTGAACTATAAGGCTGTTTACCAGGTACTTGGGCATTCTCGAGTCAGATCTTGAGCTCTAAATGCCTTGTTCTACTATGTGCAATTATCCCTTTCATGTCCAGTCCTTAAAAAATGTGATGTTGCATTCAGGAAGGAAGTATAAAGTTTCTTTCTTTCTTTCTCTGTAAGATTACAAATGTTGTCTGTTGTTTTTGATTGGAGGAAGTTGTTTGAAAATCCTTCCAAGCCATGAAAAGATCTACTATGTATGTACTCAGTTGCTCGGCCACCGTAGTTATCAGCTGAATCACCTTATCGGTCATTGGATAACATCAACATGGATGACATTATTGGATTGCCCACTGAGACGTTCGAAACACGGAGTGCCTAGTAATCATGTTCGGAATCTGTTCCATTTGAAAATTATTTTACATGTGTGACATCTTTATAAGATGTCCAGAAACTTCCCTTTTCTCTTCACTATTTCCATGGAAAGTTTTGATTTATTATCTTTGTTGTAACCTTTCATCCAATTAGAATTGTGGAATTCATAAACCACACGATTTTACCCGACTCCGTAGCTTTTTATTAACTTTCACATCTCGGTCTGGATCTTAACCTCCGACCTCCGCCACCTTCGCACAGTTTATATCAACTTGGATCGGCACCTTCTAACATCGGTCGTTCAACTCTTCATACTTTCACAACCCTTCACTACATACTCAACATGTCTTTCTCCAGCCTCGTACAGGATTTATCATTCAGAGACGCTGCCAGCGAGCGACGACCACCAATTCGAGGACCCGGATCCGTCTCGACTTATGATGATCGTGCATCATATGTTTCCAGGGCCGACTCTCACGTCTCTAGAGCCAGATCGTACGCAAGTACAGCTGCGACTAGCGTGAGCATCTCTGGAGATATCGGTAGTCAATTGCACGGTGGTTACTGTCATCCTTTGGCAAGATCATGGCAGGCTGAGAGACAATTGACCAAGGTAAGATTTGCATCACTATGTACATCTCTTTCAGCTTCTGACAATAATCACAGTCAATGCTTATCTACCCCCTATTCATTTCCGACATTGAAGACGAAGAAACTCTTATTCCCTCCCTTCCCGATCAACACCGCCGAGGAATCAACAAAGTTGTCCCATTTTTAGAACCTCTTATTCGCAAGGGTTTGAGATCCGTGATCTTATTCGGTGTACCGATTGCGCCCAACGTCAAAGATGCTCTCGGAACAGCTGCAGACGACCCACAAGGTCCAGTCATTGCTACAATTCGACTCCTCCGTCAAAGATTCCCACAGCTATTCATCGTCGCAGATGTCTGCCTTTGCGAATATACCTCCCACGGACATTGCGGTATCTTGAGGGACGATGGTAGTCTCAACAATCAGTTGTCTGTCGATCGTGTTTCAGACGTCGCAATCGCATATGCTCAAGCTGGTGCTCATTGTGTAGCTCCTTCAGATATGAACGACGGCCGCATTCGTGCGATCAAGCTTAAGTTGATCGAGGAGGGTATTGCACACAGAGTTGTCTTGATGTCATATGCTGCCAAGTTCTCTGGATGTTTGTATGGACCATTCCGTGACGCAGCTGGTTCTGTTCCTTCATTTGGAGACCGAAAATGTTACCAATTACCACCAGGAGGTCGTGGTCTTGCTCGCAGAGCTATTGAAAGAGATATCGGTGAAGGCGCAGACATTATCATGGTCAAGCCAGCAAGCCAATATCTCGATATTATCAGTGACGCAAAGGAGATCGGAAAGAATATGCCTGTTGCAGCATATCAAGTTAGTGGAGAATTTGCAATGATTCATGCTGGAGCAAAGGCTGGTGTTTTTGACTTGAAGACAATGGCGATTGAATCTTCTGAGGGTATTTTGAGAGCTGGTGCGACTATCATCGTCAGCTATTTCACACCACAATTCCTTGATTGGCTTGAGTCATAGACGGGGTTCATTATAGATTATGGGATCACTCGGCGCATTTGTTTTGGCTTGTAAATGGTGTTTGGGATACGATATTAATGAAGGGACTGGGAAATGGAGTTAGACAAAACTGCTGTCAGAATACCATGAATTTAATGCTACTTTTAAGAACTCAACTTTATTACGACTCACTGCATCACCTACATGTTTAACCAATGTTCCTGTTCCTTGTTCTTGCTGTAAAGACTTATACTTTTATATGCCACCAACCTTGTCAATTCCTTGGTTAGTGGGGTCCCCCTTATTCCTCGGCCGATTGCGGGGATCCTTGATCGGCTAAAATGGTCCGGGTGGAAGGGCTGCGTAGCTTTGTGCCGAAGGCAGCCTCGTGAAGCTCGTGTTAAAGCTTCGCAACTGTGAGTCAATTAAACATATAAATATACAGATTCTTAGGGTCATGATCTTCAGCATCTTAACTTTGCCTCCATTCAATTGTTCCGTGTAAGCTCTAGAAATCCAATAATGAAGTCCTTTGCGCCCAGGCGCATTCCAATTAGTTCGACTTTCTTTCTCGAAGATTGCGCATTGAATGCAAACAAGACAAGCTATCCTGCTACTACATATCGATTACGACTTTCGGGAGAAAGAAAAGAGAGGCGACATGCTTCAACAAATAAATCTTCGAGGCCGAAAACTGCGCTGTTCTTTCCTGGTATGATCGCACGATGTCGCATATCTGGTGATGTTGGTTTGTTCGCATTCACTAACAATCCGCAGGCCAGGGAGTCCAAAGAGTCGGAATGTTAACGCCATGGCTCGAAGCCTTTCCCTCTACCGCCGGTCCTATAATCGAAGAAATCGACGATCTTCTAGGCTACAAACTCTCATCTATAATAGCAAATGGACCCAATAGTACCCTTACAGCTACGGGCAATGCGCAACCTGCTATTATGGCCTCTTCCATCTTGATTTTACGAGTTTTAGAGCGTGAATTTGGCTTCAAGACACACGAGAGAGTTGATTTTACATTGGGACATTCTTTGGGCGAATTTGCTGCTTTGGTTGTTGGGGGATATGTGGAGTTTCAAGATAGTTTGTACCTTGTGCGCAAACGAGCAGAAATCATGGCCGAATGTTCGCGGAGAGCAAGCGCAGAGCATGGAGGTGAATATGGGATGGTAGCTTTGGTTACGGAACCTGATCACCTCTCTTCTTTAATCGAGGCTATACACGAATTTTTGGGTCATAACTCTGCGGGTTCAAAGTCTGAAAGTGCGGAGGTTCCTCCTATTCAACAGGTGCTGATTGCGAACATGAATAGCAAGAATCAGATTGTTTTAAGCGGGAATATTGGGAGGATAAAGGAATTATTGACGCATTTAAGACAATTTGGAGGGCATGATCCTAGGGCTGTTAGGTTGAAGAGTGATAGTCCTTTTCATAGTCCATTGATGAGGCCTGCGGCAAAGTCTATGATGAAGTTATTGGAGGGGAAGAGTAGGGTGAAGGGAAAAGAAGACAAGGACTTATTGATGTTCCCTGGAACAATGGATTGCATAAGTAATGTTAGCGCAAGGCCATTTCACAGTAAAGATGAATTGAAGGATTTGTGGTCGAGAAGTTGTGTTGAGACTGTCAGATGGTGGGATTCGATCAAGTACTTGGACCAGGAGAAGAAAGTTCGGAGGTGGATCGGTATTGGACCAGGGAAAGTTGGGAGAAATTTGGTGGGCAAGGAAGTTGGGATGAGGGGAATGGATACCTTAAAGGGAGGTGGAGTCTGGGGTATTAGTGACCCGAAAGAGATTGAGGAAGCTTTGAAAGCTTTGGATGAGACGGAATCCCTTGCTGTAGAGGAATTGAAGTGATTAGCTGCTTGCAATCTGGACTTCTTTCTTCTCTGGATGATTCACTAGGAGGATAGACTAAGCCGACTTTAATCTGTAGGAGGAAAGCATATGAAGGATGCAAAGAGTTCGAGAAAGTAATGGCGTGGAGGTGTTTTTCTGATTTGAATGAGCGCTTTTGCACATCTTGGATAAAAGGTCTCATGACGAGGCTACGAGGCTGGATTGAATGTATAATACCCAATAAAATTGATGTTATGAATAATTCTATATTATCGAAATTCACTCAAGTTCTCCCCGTAAATCTGAGCCCTATGGTCAACGTTTCAGCTGTAAATATATATTGAAGTTTCTTGATCTAAGTATTTCTTGCTTCACTGTCGCGCGGACCGCAGCCTTGCGAGTTCTCGGCAAACTACAATTGCATATCGCATTAAATCGCATCGCATCACAACTTCACTCCCTAGAACCTATTAAATCACCCACGCTCTTTATTAAATCGACAGATAGACAGTGAAGAATCGCATAACTTCAATTATGACAACAATTCCTTCCATAGCCTGTCTAGGCGTCATAGGCAAGAATGTACGTTGTCCAGTCCTCCTCTGTCTATCCTCTCTGTCCCATCTCTCGCGAGATTTCACATGTGAATTATAATTAACCAACACATTTAGAACAATCCCCTCCATATCTCCATCTTTCCACCTCACTCACCACCCTATCCAACATCCTCCTCTGCCTCCACCCCCACTAAATCCACACCTACCGTCCACGAATCCCTCCGTACACCTCTCCAGTACTCGCTCCTGTTAAGTTCCACGCTCGATATATTTGATTCGCGGAGTCGCATTTCGGGGAGCAATTTAACGGGGGATTTGGGGCTGCTATATGCGGTCGATGAGAGGTTGGCGGCGTATGGGTTTGAGACGAATACGGGGGTTAGATTTGTGGTTTTTGTGGATGGGAGGGGGAGGGTTGTGAGGAATATGGGGGGGAATGGTGGGGGAAATGGCGGAAATGGGAATGCAGAGGGTGGTGTGGGGGGAGGGGGGGTGAGGGAGGGGGATATTCGGAGTGTGAGTTTTGAGTTTTGTTTTCTAGCTGATTGACAGGGGGGAGGAGAGAGATGTTAAAGGGGAAAGGGAAGGGGAAGGATTTTAGAGAGAATGCTAACAGTGGAAATAGATATTCAGAGCGATGCAAGCAGCATATATCCGACTCCTACAAAACCCATTCTACGATCCAGATGAACATTGTCCAGTCAATGGGAAGGGCGGGAAGAAGATTGTTAGTAGGAAGTTTGTGGAGGATATGAGGAGGATTGGAGAGGGTTGGGTACCGGGAAGTGTTTGATGGCTGTTCGCGTAATCGGGGAGGTTTCGGGGTATTGAATAGGGAAGGGGGATTATGCTATCGATAATATGCGCATACGCACACAAAGAGACGTAGAGGAAGCGAGGAAGATAATTGCATAGGAGCAAACCTTGGAGTCGGGAGCTTTTTATACAGAGACGGTTAGCATGGATGGAGTTTGGGGATTATTGTGAGTATTGCTAGCTGGCATGAATTGATACTCTATGAACATCACGGTTTTTGCTTGTGAATATTTGCTTCGAGGTCATGGATGATAGATACCCTTCCAGATTCATTGTGCAATAGATATGATCTCTCTATGAAGTGAAGCAAGTGCTTGAGCTTTTACACTTATGTATTTTCATCATTCTGAGCGGATCCTTGGAAGAATCAGCAGTAGCTGAAGCCTGGATTCACTTAGAGATTTCGTTGTTTCCCAGATATTTGGATCCATCATCGTCTGGCATACAGTAAGGCGGAAATCTTATCGTGGTATTGTGCATCTATCTATTTCTATTAGGGGTTGAGTTTTTCAATGAGGGCAGAATGTATATGACATAAATGCAACAAGATGTATAGCTCCCAAAGCCGAAGCAGGAAATATGTAGATATTTTAATTCACATTGTGCCGTTTCAAACTTACAGACAAGCGGAAGATGGCATTTGTGATTTTGAGCAGACAGTATGATGTTGTCATCTTCCCCTCTTCACATACATTCTCAATGTGTAGTAAAGTACTCACAAACTCTTCTTCAAATGTGTTATTATTCCCCCCCCTGGGAGAATGAACATAGATAGGGTCTAAATCTTGTAGAAACGGTTCTGGTCTGGATGCAGAAATAGTGAGGACGAGCGAGTGGTGTCAGTGGATGAAACCGCGAGGAGAAGAGGGGAAAAGTGTTTACAGAAATAATCATGCAGAGATAGGAGATTTTAATTTCTGCGCGATGCAAAGATGATGTTTGGTTGGAGTTGGGGCTCGGAGGTGGAAGTGAAGTAGAGAGGAGAGGAGAGGAGAGGAGAGGATATGGCTGGAATTACAATGGTGAAGGGGTAATATAATGGGATCACGGCGATGATTTTGGAGTTGGCGACTAGTGAACACTTACTGATGTCCCTGCTGCTTCTTTCTTATGAGCGTTTTGGATGATTCTGAACCTTGATGTACTGTACTCATGACGTGGTATTGGGTGGCTTGTTGAGTTCAGACCAATACATACCGAATTCTATTTTGATGTTAGATGCAGCGCTGGAAAATATGGCTTTGGCTGTTGAAATCTGGATTGATAATATGTCTATTACGTTTTGTGTATTTCATCCTGTACTTGAGAGTTGAATTGAGGCTTGAGATGCTCGACAGATATGAGAATTTGGGGAGAGGGAATCTTCAAGAAACATACCCGTGGAGATAATGTAAAGTGAGAGTTCTCACAAGTAAGAAAATTCAGGTATCTACTGGTACTATTTTATATTTTAGGACCCTGCCAATATCCTCTTATAGTAAGACTACAAATAGGCAAATTCTTGCATAAATTGAAAAGAAGAGTAAGTCATGTCTAATATGTGACTCGAGTCTTAGATGTATGTGTGTATGTTTCTGTGAAGCTAAAATGGAATTAGAGGGTAGAGAAATGGAGGAGATTTTGTGAGAATTCGCTCGAACAACATTAGAATACTTCAAGAATTCACGAATTGACACAAAATATAATGCGCAACATAATTTGATTTCATAGCATACTTTGCTGAGCCGCTTTGCAAATATTGCGGTGTGTTACAATCCTAAAACTTAAGTCAAAACCTTGAGCCATGGCTCGTAACAGAAAGCCGTCATCGGCAACACCAAACACCTTCGTATACGCCGAGCAAAGGAAACTTAATGTGCTTTCAACCATGCCAAAATTTGATCGTAGGCCTCAGCTTGTGCTTGCTTGATGTTCAATTGCTCGTAATCACCAAATACGGCAAACCCATGAGGAACTCCCGAATATGTCTTAAATTCGTGTTCGACGTTGTTCTCGTTTAAGTACGTCTTCCCAACCTCTTGAACGTCTTCGGAAAACAATTGATCATCCTCGACACAAATAAATGCTAGTGGAACTTTAGTTCCTTCCCAATCCTCCTTGCCGACTAATGTTGCGTGAGCGATTGCGCCAGCCTTGATGTACGGTCCTTTCTTTTCAACGGCGGCTTCCTCGTCTTTCGCCGGTTGTTGACCCCAGTGAACAGCGTCTGATTTCTCGCCTGCAAGTAACAAAGTCATTCTTCCACCTAAGCAATACCCAACAGAATATATCCCTCCACCATTCGCTACTGCATCTGCGAACTCGTCCTTTGCGGCTTCGATAACTTTGTGGATAATAGGTAGAATCTTCTCGGGCGTTTGTCTTGCGAGCCACATATCTGCCAAGAAACTCTTTGCTGCCTCTGCGGCGTGCATCTTCAACTTTTCAATCAAAGAAGGATCCTTATCTTCTGCATAGGTTACGGAACCGGGTAATGGATCATTATGGAACATATCGGGCATGATAACGAGGAAACCTTCACCAGCGAATTTATCGGCTTGAATTTGATTATTGACCGAATGCATGCCTGTAGCACCCGTGAGAAGTAGTAATAATTTCGATGGTGCATGAGGATATTCGCTGGGCTTGGAAATGTAAACGTCGACACCTCCAAGTTGTGTAGTTTCTCCAGATGAACCTTGTCCGGCAGCTATTTTCGTTAGTAATTGATTCCTTTAATATCTAAAAATGCAGAATCAATGCGCAAGAGTACTAACGTGTTGGTCTATCCTTTACACAATGCTCCTTGTAGAAGTTAGTAAGATTCTTCCCATTCAGTGTCTCAAAGACGTACGCCCAAACTCGCACCGCTTTGCGCTGGAGTATCTCCTGGAATTGGGCTTGGTTCGACTTGAGGAACCTCTTTTGATTCCTCCATAGCATCGCTCTCTGGAGCTTTGGTAGCGATTTCTTCAGCCATATTGTACGTCGTTCTGGATGTTTGTAGGATAACGTTGTTCTGTCAACAAGGGAATATATGGATGATATTTGGGCACTAAAGCTTGGCGGCGGGCGGGAGGCCACGTGAAGAGGGGCGGATGATAGAGAGCGGGGAGGCTTCGTGTTAGCGTGGTATCATTAGGCTGCTAGCGCGGTGAAGCACGTTCCAAGACGCGTGAAATTCTAAATCAATTTACACGAACCGCGACTCATCAACGGGAAGGAAAAGTTGACAAGTTAATAAATCAAAGACTTAGTATACATTAATTTTCAGTGCATCCAAGAATATTAAAGCTGTTGATAACAATGGAGGTCGCAAAAGCTCAAATTACTCAAGGTGCATTGAAGTAAGTATATTCATTCAAATGATCTTTCTATTGCTAACTGTTGGAAGTGCTATCTTCAATGATACTGATCGAGTAATAAAAGACTTCCCGGTACCAGTATGTCAGGTAGTACAAGTCAAACCTATGGGCGCGGGTGTAGATGGACAAGCCGAAAGATTCAGACTCGTCGTGAGCGACATTCAAAACTTTGTACAGTGCATGCTTGCCACTCGTAAGTAGAACTCATGTTCTTTTACTTAAACTCTTCGAGAGCTATTTGACTGATGGCGAATTAGAGGCAAACCATGTAATCCACGACGGAAAGTTGACAAAGGGCTGCTTCATTCGTCTAAAGAACTACCAGGCGAATGAAGTCAAGGGAAAAAGGTTAGTAGACTTAAACGCTCTACCAAGGAATTGGTGCCTAATACTGCTCTTAGAATTCTGATTATTCTCGATATCGATGTCATCGAAAGCTTGGGCACTATGGAAAAGATTGGAGAACCAACCGCGGTCAAGGTCGAGGAGGACGTTAAGCCAACAAATACCAGCATCGCCGGAAGTGGCTTCTACGGAAACAAACCTCAACCCCAACAACCTGCAGCCCAAGATCGTGCACTCCCATCCCGCAACGGACCCTCTAGCTCCTCATCACACGCCACTATATATCCCATTGAGTCTTTGTCGCCATATGCCCATAAATGGACAATTAAAGCAAGAGTTACAAGCAAGTCAGATATCAGAACATGGTCCAAGCCGAATAGTGAAGGAAAGCTCTTCAGCGTCAATCTTCTCGATGAGAGTGGCGAGATCAAGGCTACGGGTTTCAATGAACAGTGCGATGCTTTATATGAGATTTTTCAAGAAGGCAGCGTCTATTACATTACAAGTCCATGTCGTGTTCAAATCGCCAAGAAGCAATTCTCCAACATAAATAATGATTATGAGCTTATGTTCGAACGAGATACCCTGGTAGAGAAAGCTGAAGACCAAGACAACGTCCCTCAAGTACGATATAACTTTTCGAACATTGGAGATTTACAGTCTATTGAAAAAGACAGCACAGTTGATCTTATCGCTGTGCTCAAGGAAGTTGGAGAGATCTCAGAAATTACGTCGAAGACGACGAGCAAACCTTATAGCAAAAGAGAGTTAACATTGGTTGACGAGACCGGATACTCTGTACGATTGACTATATGGGGCAAGACGGCAACCTCTTTTGATGCCAGTCCAGAGTCGGTCGTGGCTTTCAAGGGTGTCAAAGTTTCTGATTTCGGTGGTAGAAGTCTGAGTTTGTTATCTTCTGGCTCTATGTCTTTTGACCCAGATATTCAAGAAGCACATAAACTCAAGGGGTGGTATGACTCCCAAGGTCGTACTTCTAACTTTGCCTCTCATAGCAATTTGGCCAGTGCTGGAACAGCAGGAGGCCGCCAAGATCCCGTCAAGACCATCGCTCAAGTCAAGGACGAAGGTCTTGGAATGTCTGAGGAGAACACAGACTACTTCTCTTCTCGAGCTACCATCGTCTACATTAAACAAGACAACTTCTGCTACCCAGCCTGCCTCAACGAGAACTGCAACAAGAAAGTCGTTGACCAAAACGATGGCACCTGGCGTTGCGAGAAATGTAACCAAAGTCATCCCAAGCCCGAATATCGCTATATCCTCTCCTTGAATGTCAACGATCATACGGGTCAAATGTGGCTAACGGCATTTGATGAAGTGGGAAGACTGGTCATGGGAAAGAGTGCAGATGAGCTGATGGAGCTGAAGGAAAATGATCCGCCAGCTATGGAGAGAGTGTTTGAGGATGCAAATTGCAAGATGATGACATTCAAGGTTCGATGCAAAACTGACACATATCAAGATCAAGCAAGGTACGTCAATTCTGATCCTACACATATTAGTCTTGTGGATATGCGACTAACTATTACCATAGAGTTCGATATTCAGTCATGTCAGCCTTGGCTGTAAATTACGCTGCTGATGCTCTGAAGTTGGCGGAGTTGATCAAGGCGTACAACATTGATTAGATGTATATGGCTTGACATGTAGTATTATAGTCCGAGAAGAATAATGATGGCGTGGGAGAGGCAAGAGACTTTTATCAATGACCATGATGAGTTTGATGATGGTACTTCACACTGTTTGGCGTTGCGCAGTCATATTTCGTGTCAATGTTCAATATCATGATAGAGATTTGCACTAAAAATATGAAAAGAAAAAATTATGACCACAAACAATCCATGATTATCATCTTGCTTTACTTGATTTAGATTCATGGATTCATTTTCTCTATTTCATAGATTCATTCCTATCATATTTTCATAAGACGCCACCTTCCCATACGCCACTGCTTCCGATTTCTTCGAAAGGCTTTACTTTGTATCACAATCCATCCATTGCATTAGAGCAAACATCGCTTTTTCACGATTGATCCATATGCGTCTTCCCTAGAAAAAGAAAACATTGCCACTTCGTCACGAACGACCAGATGTTCCCGCTACACCTAAATTAAAATCACTATGACTCCATCATTATATCCTCGTCCTCAATTATAGAGTTCCAGTCCAAAGGTTCTGCTGTTCCACCAGCGTTAGCAGCATTTTTCAGCTTTAACTGAGCTTTCTGAGCACTGTCGATGTATCGCTTGTCATGTGTCAAAACTCTATCCGTGACTTTGATTTGTTTGGCTAATGATTGGATACGTCGAGTCGACGCCACTAGATCGTTTTGAACTTGGGTTTCCGAAAGGACGGGTCCGGTTGGCGAGAACGCAATGACAGCATGTCCAGAGTGATCTCGAATCATAGTTGCAGGCAAAGTACCTTCGGCGATCATGCTTTGTACAAGATCCTCAATCTGTTTGATTGAGGTCAACTTTCCACCGGTTTCTGCACTCATCGTAAGACTCATGATATCCGCGGCTCCAATTTTCGAATAGACGTTGGCAAGATTACGAATCTGAAACTTTTGATAAGCAGCCAGAACACAGCAAACTAAACCATAATTAGCATCGTCAGACCATATCTGTCGACCAAATTCGGCCTCGCTCTTCAATCGTGCCGCTGATCCAGATTCAAAGATACCGGCAATAGCTTCGTATGGTTTCGCAATAATGTGGTATGTTTTAGCGGCAGCCGCAGAAGTAGTTTTGGGAAGTTGGAGAACCTTTCCATATTGAAGAAGACCAACGAGTAACCACTTTTTATATGCCTCGACCATGACGAGGCTCACGCTGTTATCGTTCGATGGATATATTATAGCGTTCTCCAACATCTCCAATGCAGCGTCCCATCTCTGCAAACCAATATAGATTGATCCACTGTAGTAGAAATACTCTAGAATCTCGAGAGGATTTAGTTTGGTGGAAAGATTCGATTTGATCGTCACATAGGATTGTGCCGGTAGGTCGGCTTCGCAAAGATAACGTGTGTATGAAACTGGTTGTTTGGCAGGTATGTAAAGGATAGGTTTGTCAATAAGTTCTGTAATGGCAGCAAAATAACGCGTTTGTAGAGCCAACCGGACAAGGTATAAATGGTTTGAGGTAAGGACCGATCCTGAGGGGTCGATTCGAAGTATGGCTTCTCGAATTGGGGGAATGGCAGCACCTGGCTTTGTGGACTTTAGTTATTTTCCCAATGTCACAAAATGCATTTCTACGCACCTGACGTTGTTCTGAAGCAACTTGCGCTACAAACTCCATGACATCTTGTATCTCTTTACCAAGGTATCGAATCTGCCTTTTATCAAAGCTATGTAAAAAGGCTGTCGCCTTCTCCCATAAGTCATTGACATTGATTCCCTTCTCGCCTTTATGAGCTGCAGCAATGTGGGCTCTTAGAATATAGATATATGGAACTGTATTTAATGAGGGGTTGATCACCTATCACAAACTTATTAGCTCATGTCCGATCAAAATTTAAATAACTCTGCGCACATCTAAAGGACTTTCATCACCCGCAGTCGACTGTAACAATATCTTATCGGAGGTCTTCTTTAAACTTTCGATTTGTGATGTGATGCCAGTATCATATTGCAAATCCGTGAGAGGGACCAAGGGCGCTGGATGAGGAGGAAACAAAAGCATGCGGGAGAGGAAATTGTCCATCTTGAAAGTAGAGTATGCGACCAGATAATGAGCGTTTGTGGGTAGTCACTCAAATGATTACTAAGTACACAGCCTTTCAAGGACTTGAGCTGGTCTCAGATGGATGCCGTGTAAAATAGACGAGATAATCTCAAACTTGACTTCAGGAACTTCAAAATTAGCTTCCGGATACTATCTTTGAGTCCCAATGCTATAGGTATCAGGCGAATTCGGGAGACGAAGTTGTGAGAGGCTACGATGTTGCCTTGGAGCTCCAGAGCTCCCACTTGTTTGTGGGGTTGATATACGCTAGCGGCCGTCTGCTCCGTCCAAAATCACGTGGTATCAAAACTTCCAGAAATCAGTCATCGCATTGAGGGTGGAACAAAGGCATTCATTATTCTGCTATCAAAACTTTGTCGGGTGAATCTATAGCACTTTCTTCAACATTTAACGAAGTTTAAGTGGTTGTAACCTCGAATTACCTATTCTACAAGTCCTTCATCTTTTTTTACTCAAATTTTGCAAATCACCATGTCTCTCACAAACGCAACCCCAGCAGAAGCTGCGAGCGGGGCTAAGACTGCTTCTCACATTCTAGCTACACTTCCAACAGCCTCTAGAAATGCAGCTCTAACGGCTATCCATGATGCACTTCTACAAAATAAAGCAGACATACTAGCAGCCAATGCCCGGGATCTTGAATTGGCTCAAAAAGAAGCCGAAGGTGGTCGTTTAAGCTTAAGTATAGTATCGAGACTGGATTTGGGAAAGAAGGGAAAATATGAGGATATGTTGAAGGGAATTTTGGATGTCAGAGATCTTGACGACCCTGGTATTAACAAACTCCCCTATAAAGTGATCGACGCTGATGACTTGGTACAGTTGGAAGAGTTACATTGCGAACACGACTTGATGATGGTCTAGACCTTGAGAGAGTGTCGTGTCCCATTGGAGTCCTTCTGATTATCTTTGAAGCACGTCCAGAAGTCATTGCAAACATTGCTTCGTTAGCGATCAAGTCCGGAAACGCCGCTATTCTGAAGGGTACGATAAAAAATCCCTTTGGTCGTTCAAATGAAAGCTAATGTTTTACAGGTGGAAAGGAATCTACAGAATCTTTCATTGCTATCTCTACGGTAATCTCAGCAGCTTTACAATCGACAGAAGTTCCTGCAGCTGCAATCCAATTAGTCACTACCAGGGATGTAATTCCTCAATTATTGGCATTGGACCAATATATTGATCTCGTTATCCCAAGAGGATCGAACGAATTGGTCAGATATATCAAGGAGAATACCAAGATTCCAGTCATGGGTCACGCAGATGGCCTTTGCTCGATATATCTTGAGAAAACGGCTGACCCAGCAATGGCAACAAGAGTTGTTGTTGATTCAAAAACTTCATATCCAGCTGCATGCAATAGCGTGGAGACTCTACTCGTTGAAGAAGCAGCTCTCGAGACAATTCTCCCGCAAGTCGCAGAAGCACTCTTAGAGAAGGGCGTTTCCTTACGATGTGACGCTTTAAGCAAATCAGCTCTTACATCAAGACTTCCTTCTAATCAAGCAGTCTTCCTCCAGGATGCAGTTGAAAGTGATTTTGACACGGAGCATTTATCCCTTGTTCTTGCCATCAAGACCGTTTCTAATCTCAATGAAGTCATTTCACATATCAACATTCACGGTTCTCATCACACAGATGTGATACTCACGTCATCTTCTGAACTTGCCGAGCGATTTATGGCTGGTGTTGACTCAGCGGGAGTTTTCTGGAATACCTCCAGTCGTATGGCTGATGGTATGCGCTTTGGCTTCGGTACCGAAGTAGGAATATCAACAAACAAGATCCATGCACGGGGACCAGTTGGCTTGGAAGGTTTAATGATCTACAAATACAAAATTCGCGGCAACGGTCAAATGTCCGTTGAATATGGTGAGGGAGAGGGTCAAAAAAGGTTTAAGCATGAAAATCTCTCGATATAGTTTTCTTATCGCATCATAAAAGGCAATCATGTTTTCAATTGTAGGCGTATATATTTCTTGGCGCATTCGCGTCGTGTTCATTTTTTTGATTGTTGATACTTGAGGCGTCTGAGAAACTTGAGACGAGCCCGTGTACATGGATTTGATCTGTTGAACGCGTGATAGTGGGCGTCTCTTCTCTTCGCTTTCTTAAACATCCAAGAATTTGGCCCAAACACCGTTTCTCCACTTATCCTGTCACGGTATCAGCTCCTCTCAGCTCTTGGCGTGCCTATCGGTACTACCTTCCAAAACCTGCCAATCTCTTAGCTTTCGTCTTGACAAGTCTTCAGTGTTTCCAGGATCTCCTCTTAAGCTTTATGCACTTTTGTTCTTAATTCTTCTGAGTGGATTGACTGGTGGGTACATTCTCGCTACGCTTGTGCATGCTCGGTAACTTAAAACGAACGACCCCTGAAGCCCCTTGACACAAACCATGTAACAAGATCGATCTTACCCAATAACACTCAATTCTTGGGATGACGTTTTGATGTTTCCTATATCATATTTCTGTGTTCAAGCTTTTCTATATGTGTATTTGAGGTATGTGAATCTGAAAATATGGGGATGTTAATCTGTCTGCCACTTGTAAGGCATCGAGCGTTACTGGCTCCTCACTTGGCGTCTAAGCTTAGAGCGAAGGATTGTTTAAAATCTGAGCTTCTCCCGTGGATTTTGGATGGCTACGGCCGGCCGCGGATTACTTCAGGAAAGAGTCTTATATATTTTCGATTCATTCAAATTGTAATATTTTTTTTAGAGGAAATTATTTTGAAAAAGAAAAGTTATCAAAAGAAAAATGTTGGTTTCTAATTTATTTATGATGGCGGGACTGGGCGTCGTTGTGTCTGCGAGAGCAGTTGAGAAGAATGAACGTAAGTATTTGGAGAATTTCTGTGCAGTCCAGTTTATCTTCAACTGATATTCCCTGGGACTTCCTCCCCACTTGCAAGACCTCGAACGTATAACCAGAAGCTAACAAATTCACATAGGCTCATTTCAGCGACCCATCAATGACCCCTCATTACCTCGTCCTCCAACTCCCTCCTCGCCTCAATCCTGCATTTTTACGCCATCTCTTCCAATGCCACCTGTCTCCTTCACATCCACTCTTCCTGCATCTCTCCATCATCACCTCCCGAATGTCCTCCTCTCTCACTCATTCTTCAACTCAAACCTACCTCCTTCTTCTGTCTCCACCGCCCCCATGATCTCGACCCTCTCTCTTTCCGAAGTGACTGGCGACCCCTCCCTTCAAGGGATTTTCCTCGGTCTCGTCTACACTTCCATCGGCAAATCCACCTCTGAGCCTCCTTCAGATTCTCTACCCAAATCTCAAGTATCCAAACCAAAAGCAAAACCTCACTGTCGTCCTCAATTTCCTAAACCTAAAGTGGATGAACAAGACGATTTCGATAAATCATGGGGACATATCAATAATCACGAGATTCGATCGCCGGTTTTGTCAGTGCCACAGTCAAGCCCGTCTACGGAGATGAGAAGATGTTTTACCGAAGCGGTGGAAGGAGTTAGGGAGAGTGGACTAGTAGAGGGAACGCTGAGGTTTCCCAAAGAAGGGGGTAAAATACGATTTTTGATTTGGAGGGTTGATTGAGTGGTGTAGATTGAATTGAGCATGTTTCAATATGGTAGGAAACCTTTTTTTATGAATAGATGATATGGCGAATGGATCTGGGACTAGAGAATCGAATGTTACAGGTGTTTAAAGCTGGATTGGAGTTCGGGAATTCATGTCATCCTTGCAGTTTTGATGTATTTGTTGTGTATGCGACAAAACGAGATAAGATAGGATGAACAATTTTATGCAATCATCAAGCGCCTCGAATAAGTGGTGGGAAATGAATTACATCGTGGAACTGGGTACAGATTATTATCAGACATAATGTTTCTGTCTAATGAAGACATAAATGAATCTCACTTTGCATCATGATAGGACGACATAAATTAGCACACAATTCATGTTGGAATTAAATTTGAATATCCTCAGCAGTGAAACGATTTTTCGAACTCATGCATCCACTAGTTCTGAATTATCTTCCCCCTCGCTACTCGCCTAAGATCCACTCGCGGATTCCGATCTTCGATTATCTCATTCTTCACTCTGTAGGTGTGCTACGTGACAGCTGTTTGAGAGGTGATACAATGCCATGACCGGGGCTCATGATAGGAGCAAAGCAAAAAATCTTGTCAAGAATTTCAGCTCGGTAGGCTTTCTTGATTCGGTGACCTATGAGAAAGTGAAAAAGCTTTTACCCGCTTTTTCGGATAATGTAGTGCTGTGATTTACATTTGAGAATGTTGCAGATACGCGACGGGATTCCTATACTAGCAACTATAATATAAGCATATTCACATTACCTAAAATGAAAAAAAAAAACGTCATCATTCTCACCATCGTCCATTATCGTGACAGTTTATCTCAATCCAGTAACACTTTCTCTACTGTTACACTCCTCTCCACAAAACTCAATCCAATGCTCCTTCTATCTCGATGCTGAGATGTTCAATCTGATTTCCAAAGTTCAAACCCAAGAGCAAAAGATATCTTCTGTGCTTAGTTGAAGTAATTAGAGGTATCCCTATCTCACGCCAAATTTCTTACCTCTCCCATACTCTTGAGGACTATCTATCATCCACAGAAATTTGTGATAGTTGAAGGGGCCCGAGGAGGATATGCAATAACCCCTTCTTTTTTTGCACTGTTCTGTGGTCAGTTGTACATTCTTTGATGCCCAGCAACCGCGACTACCCACATACAGAAGTGAAAAGCCTCCCCTAAACTCACTACGAGTTCCGACATTGGGAAGTGTCTGCTGATGGGAAATAATTGAGAAGAAAGAGGGAAAGAGAAAAAATTTCATGGTAGGAGATGAATAAGAAGAGAAAGTGTCAATAGTGATAGGCTTGTAGAACTTCCCACTTCCCCTATTGCCTCTCGATAGACGAGAGTATATCTTCACTCTCAATCGCTCCAAGAAAATCGCGTATCTTTTTCTCTTCATCTCAAATAAGAATAGACCCATAACCTCAAGCTCTATTGAAAAGTCCACGCTCGTTCCACTAACTTCTTAGTCTCCAATCCATATATCTAGCCAGTCACTGGCAAAAAAATCAGGAAATTCTCAGCTCTCCCACCCAATGAATTTTCTCCCGCTTCAGAGTTCGAACCTGTGATGCTCAAGTATAAAACCGTACTTCCTTCCCCTTTCCACTCTCTCGACGTTTCGCTAAATGCCAACCCCCTCCCCACAACATCACACAGAAGCCAAGCAAAAAAAACCGTACAATATCTGAAATAACAGAATTCACCAACCCGATCCTCAAGAACCGAGATCCAGCAGATCTCTAAAGGGTTTCAAGCTCCAAATACAAATAAGCACAAAGCAGAACACAAAGGCGAAAAATCCCAAACTCCACATCGAAAAGTAAAAAAAAGACAACCCCATCAACATCTCGATATATCTCCGATTGCAATCGCTACAGTATCACTAGTCTCCGAGAACAGTTAGGAAACATACTGATATTACATAAAAAAGATCATAGCCATCTACACGTTGTTGTTTCTATATACATACTCATGTAAAATTCCAAACACAAGCACAAACACAATGGACTCACTCCACTCTCAAGCGCCACCATTCATACCATCAGAACTCCCCTGCAAAACCCACACATACACACTGTACCGTGATTTGGATAATTTTCCAAGGACCAACCAAGGTACATACCTACCCACCTCCAGATCAAGCAACCTCCAACCTCAAACCTCCAACCTGCTCGAAAAATCAAGCACAACACAGCACAGCACAACCGCAACCCATAATCTCAGATATTTAGAGAAACAAGCAAAAGCAATCGTCGAAACTCTGTACCTTCCTTTGCGCTCATCTAAAGTATCCCTCATATGTTGATATCAAGGATACCAAGTCTCACCACTCCATCCCATCCCATCCCATCCCATCCCATTCCACCGCACCCCGAAAACAAAAATCTCCCTCTCCTCTCCTCTCCTCTCTCCTCTTCTTCTCTCCTTTCACCATGTCACCATATCAAAACACCAAGAAATAGGATACACAAGCTCACTCAATAATCTCACACAAAGCGTAATGTCCTCTTATCTCATCCCCTTCTTTCCGTCCCCACCCACACCAATCAAACGGCAAATACGCACTTCAACCCACCACCGATCTATCCTCTCCCCTCGCCCATCTTCAATCTCCCCATGTATACATATTTATGTGTAAATCACTCAACAATTCAGTTCAAATTTAATCGTTATTGTACACACACATACATACATATATTTGAGCAACTGAAGTACAAACATGCGAGAAACACGAGTAATATCTTCATCTCCATTTTCATTTGGAATTATGACCAAGCATCATCACCCCACCACTGTTCAAATCCATCATATCACATCACACAACATCATATCATAGATAAAAACATAGTTCACATATCACTTATCTCATCAAATCATACATCTTCACAGTTCCCTCTAAAAAAGAATTCATCAACTTTTAAATTTTTGTATCTTGTTCAGTTCAGTTCCAGTTGAATTCCAATAATACCCCCGAACCCATCCAATCATTCGTCCATCCATCCATCTTCATAAAGTCGTATCATTCAACCATTCCCATTCCATTCATTCCGATCACCGTTAACCCATTTGCGTTCAGAATTAGTTACAAAACATTTAAGCTTCGCAACGTTCCCACACATTCCATCGATATGGCATTCGTCCATTGGGATAATTATCCTCACGTGGTAGAATCCATCTCATCTCCCCTCCCATCAAGCCCAAGAAAACTCACAACTGCAACAACTAACAAGATAAGCAAGGAAATGGTCATAAATCGTCATAATAATGTGTGTAAACGTTAAGCTCAAGGCGAGCTCAACAAAATGCAAAGAAACCAGAAGTTGGTTCAGGGAAGAAAAGCCGAAAACATTAAACAAAAATATTATCTGTTCAGTGGTCCAGTTCTTCCTTCTCCATTCATCCTTCTCGACATCATAAGAAAAATATTGAGACAGGTTCCTCGGTGCTGTAATAATCGAAGAGAAGATGGCCCCCATTCATTATTCTGGTCGTTCATCTGAACGAAAACAAATCATTTAGGCCTTTCCCATGAACGAAATACACCAAAAGCCCAAATCCCAGATATTTCGTGTCGACGCCTAGAGTGTCATTAATAGGCGTGTTTCGTTTTTTTGTTCTCGAGTGTAAAATGAAAACCCCCAAGTAAATAAATCCCGCTTGCATGCGTATATCTTTGGGATCATTTCTCAACAGATTATTTCCTCTCCCATGTTTGCATAGCGTAAATTCGTTAAAGCCGTTTCGATGATCCACATTAGGGTCATCTAAAAATTTCAGTCATAAACTCGTCGTCATTCCAGGTTCAAATAATTTGCTGAATCTATGTTCGGCGAATACAAAGACAATCGTGAAGATAAAAAAAGAAATTTTCTTTCAAAGAGTGTGCTTGGGATTGTCGAGAATGCTTTTGCGGCGCGAGCCAAGAATAAAAGAAAACAGTAGATCATGATGAGAAAAATCAGATCACTGGAAGAAAGTGCAAAAATATGCGTTCAAAATCATCGACTCGAGTTAACGGCGTCTTTGGACAATGGTCGATTGAGCTCGGTTGAGTCCTGGGTTGTAAGATGGTCCAGAAACCGAACCTTCACGGATCGTTTTTCGTCTCTTCAAACCATCAGCATCGGCCATTCCTGGACCTCTACTGGATGGTCGACCATCGTCTTCATCATCTCTGCCACGCTTGTTACTGCCAGGTGCACCATTCATGATATTTTGCTGTCCGGCATAACCATTGGACATCGAAGCTCCAAGGTCTGATTGTGGTGCGTAAACATCACCACCTGCGCTGCCATTAGCTGTACCACGTTCTTGACTGACTACATTATACAGATTACTCGAAGGTGGTTGTATTCGCGGAGGTGTACTGTAACCACCTTGCTGTTGAGCATAGTATGTTTGGGGTGCTGACGCCGTTCTAGGAGTGGCTCGTCCGGAAGCTGGATTATTTGGTGAGCCAGTCATCTCTGGTGACAAATGGGTGTGTTCACCTGTTATTGATCCTACGGCTGAACCGTTCGAGTAATTGTATGGCCGACGACTTGAATCGTAATTACCCTGGCTATCGTGAGTGTATTCACCGCCATCATGATCCTGATCATGCTCTTCGTCAACTTGGCCATTTCCTTGGTGATGAATCATTCCATTTGAATCCTTTGGTTCATGATGTTGGGGCTCAGCATCTGGTGCTCTCGCCAATGGTGGACCCATTTCATTCTTGATGTATGAATTTGGCTGTTGCGAGTATTGAGGCATGCTTTGTTGAGGTGGTGGGGCTTGGGCGTACGCATTCTGTGGCGGAGGTGCTTGAGAGTACATCTGTCTCGAGTCGTAAGGTTGTTGAGTTTGCTGATATTGTTGCATCGATTGAACCGCAGTTCCAGGAGGGGTGGTAGCTGGAGTTGTTGGCATTGAGCGAGCATTACTTAATCCAGTGTCAATTGACAGGGGATTGGTACCTTGCACATTGCCCATGGATTGCCCAGGCCACTGGAAATTGCCGTTAGAATTATCCATACTGCCCATTACACTAGATGCACTTGTGGGAGGGGTGGGGAATGTGTGTGATCTTTCGAGAGCAGGACGACCAACATTTGGATGAGGAGCAAGGGAATGCTGTGGACCTGGAAGGGGAGCGCCAATTGAGTTAGCCATTGAGTGATGGTGATGTTGGTGTAATGAAGGCAAACCAGGTGCTTGTGGATTCCGCATTTGGTTTTGCTCGTTCTTTCGACGTTCTGCGGCTGCCATTACTGCATTCGTTCGTGTCTGATTCGTCGGGTGGTATAAAAGAGCGCCAATGTTGTGAACAAATAAAGGATACAACAATTCCGTAATCTTTTCCTTGTTTGCAAAATCCAATGCACGCTCAAAAGGAATCCTGATATTTTGGTTAGATAAGCACGTGCACCCTAAAAGTCAAATATTGCTTACCAAACACCCTTCAAATGCATAGGGCCAATTTTCACAACGTGTCTCATTTTTTCACTTTTCAAGATACCATCTCGTCGTCCACGAGTCATACCAGCAACATTCAATAATTTTGTGCCATTAATCATGTGATTATCTTACCCAGTTAGCATAATTTGTTTGAGATGAGAGAGCCAAGCTTACCTTCACGTCTAGCCACGCAAACACCTTTTGCCTCTACTTGAAAGCATAAACTACCTTCATCTTCCCAAAGGGTTGCTGTGACTCTGGGCTTCATTCCTGGTGGGGCAACCTGGCCAGTTTGGTCAAATTGTTGTGGTCCACCATAACCTTGGCTCGGCATACCAGGTTGTGTGGTCATTGCTGGAAGTGGCAAAACGTTGCCTTGGCCACCCATTGAACCGGGGATTTGAGCCGATTGTGGAGATTGAAGTCCATTACCATAGTATTGACCGTATGGTGCTTGCTGCGCCGGTGAATAATGTGGAGGCCCAGGTTGAAGTAAAGGTGGTTGATGTTGAGGATATTGGCTCAATGCACCCGATGTGGCAGTCTGGGGTGGTTGTGGTTGACCAGCCGACATGTGTGGAGGATAATACATATCTTGCGGACCGTGATTCATATTGTTTTGGTATGGCTCTTGGCTATAGGAGTATGCTGGATTTGAAGGTGGTGTACTGTAAGATCCTTGGGGTAGAGAAACAGGTAAACCACTGGTAGCTTGTGTAGGAGAAGGGGTTTTGGGCCCGTTTGAGGAACTCGCTGTGGTATATGATGAATGAGAACCTCCGTTCAAAATCGAGGATGATCCAAGTGAGCTAAGTGAACCAACCCGGGGAGATGAAGTACCAGACGAATATGCCTGTTGCGGCGGTGGCAAAGGCAAAGCGGGCAACCTTTCATTCACATACAGTGGTCGCTGCGCGGCGTGATGATTGTAATAAGGTACTTCGGAAGGCCCCCGGGTTTGCACTTGCGATATCGACGGAAGATCCAGTTTTTCGGTTGGAATGATCAAGTCCTGAAAGGACAATGATCTGGCAGACTCAATAAAGGGTCTTCCGAGAAGAAAGGTATAATTTTACGTTAGACGACAAGATTTAACTTGTGGTCTATTCGTGTATGCGGGTAAAATGGGTAACTTTCTTTTGGAGAGAAAGATGAAAGTTGCTGAAATAAAATGGAAGAATGATGCTTGGATGTATTGACAGACTATCGTCGATATGAAAAATCAAAACAGTCACTGCTTTTACAACGAACGCGAAAGTGATGGGTCGTTTATGAAATAAGATGCATATGCCAAAGATGCAGAAGCAGAACGATCTTGTAAAACCTCAAAAAAAGACTCGAAAAAGAAGACGTTTGGCTCGTAGAAGTCGTTACAAGAGGACTTGAAGCTTTGTTAATCCAATTGAGGTGCGATTCAAGCTCCACGACAGGATCGTTGGCAGTTACGCGAACCTGCAGGTATGTATGCTTGTGCTTGTCGCTTCTTTGGAAGGAATCTGATCCGTGCTTAGATTCGAGGATGCGAACGTAAAAAAAATCGTGAAGCTCGTGGAATATTTTCGTGGAATGGAGAAGATCCAAACTGCAGCGGAGTTTACTCTGTAAGAGGCGTGATGTGTGCTTGTGGATAGGTTGTATGTCGGTCAAAAGAATTGAGGATATCTGCCAACTCTAATGCAGGTACGTACACCAGTCAGCGCTGCAGCAATTGCTATGAGAAACGATGCGCAAATCTACACGATGGTGAATGGGGGAGGTGGAGGGACAAGGTGGATGGGAAGAAGCGGGAAGCATTGAACATTGAACATTGGAACAATGAGATACATACCTTTTGTTTGAACTTTTCTAGGATTTTCCTTTTTTTCCTTTTCGTTTTCCATGCACTTCTTTGAGGATTAAGAAATGGGGGAGGTCGGATAAGGGAGGATGAGAGAGTGGATTGGAGAGTTTTAAAAAAAAAAAGGCGCGGAGGGAGAGAAGAATAGAAACGAGGGAGGAGGTTGGGCGGTGGTGATGTGTGAGAGTGAGTGGTGGAGGTGGGTTTGTGGAAAGTTTAAGGGTATTGGTTGAACAGGATAGTCTTAACGAGAGTGTATGGGTTGATGAGAGTAGTTGTAGCCGTAGCCGTAGAAAAAATAGATTGAATGGATGAGGTAAGGTGTGTCAAAGTGGTCAAGGTATGGATGGATGGGTTGAGTGTTTTGAGGTAGTAAGGTGGTAAGGTGGTAATCGAAGTGGGTGAGGTAGAGTGGAGCAGAGGAGAATAGAGAGGAGAGTAGCTTAAATTTAAGTGTAAGTGTGATAAGTAGAATGAAGTAATAATAATAATAATAATAAGTGAAGCTAGCCAGGTAATCAATAAATAATAAACTAAAATAAAATAAAATAATAATAATGATGATAATGGCAATAATAATAAAATTTAGATAAAACAACCAAAAGATGGAGAAAGAGTTGACCTAATTTAGTCGCGGATGATGAGGACAGGTAGATGGACAGATACAAACAGATAAATAGATAAATAGATGATAGAAGAGGAGGAGGAGGAGGAGGAATAAGGTAAATAGATGGATGAATTCTGATGTTGATAGTCGATGGTCAATAAGATAAATAAATCAAAAACAGAGACATTGAATACAAGAAACGATGTGCTTCTTGTTCTTCTTGTTCTCTTGTTCTGCTTGTGTCTATATCTCTTCTTCTATTCTCCCTTCTGTGCCTTGTCTAGCTGGTCCTTGTAGTTGCAGCAATGATTTGGTGTGTCGTACGGTAAGGAAGAGTGGAAGCGTGCGGGTGGAATCGTTGTGAAGAGTTATGAAAAGAAACAAGGCGTACCAAACGGAGCAATAATAAAGTCTTCAATTCCTTGGTGGACCTGGTGGTAAGATAATGGATGATAATGATAATGATAGTGGAGAACGTCTTCAACTTGTTTCTCTTCTCTTGATTTGTGGAGTGAAGGGTGGAGTTGAAGTTTGGAGTTGTTCTCTCTGTGGTTCTGACTGAGGTTACCCTTTCTTAGATGTTTTCTCCCTCACTTCCTCTTCCTCTTCTCGATTCAATTGGTTGATACAATATTGTGCTTCTCTCTCTATTTCTCTGTTCTCTTCTTCTTCTTCTTCTTCTTCTGCTTCTTCTCCCTCTCTTCTCTCTCTCGAAGTCTCAGAGTCTCGGAGTCTCAGCGTCTCGATCTTTTCTGCCCTTTGGTGTAAACTTTGGATCTGGACTGACTGGGTACTTTCTGAAGTGGATGTTTGAGGCCGCAGCGATCCCGGAATGGAGCTAAGGGGGTGGAGTGGACGTGTAAATATGTGAAGATGTGAATATGTGGTATGTAGTATGTAGTATGTAGTATGTAGTATGTGAACACCACAGAGCCCAAATATCTTGCGCTAAAATAGGACTTTTTCTATACGGACGTCGGAAGAACCTAATCACGAGCTAGAGTGAAGTTTAATTTTTGTTCATGAGATGGATAGATGGTGAAGTGAAGCTTGAGATTACAGCCCAATATGTTTGTTGAATTCCAAGACGCGCATTATATATGATATTTCATGACAATTTGACCTTTTCCCTCTTCTTAATCGTCCTTCACTTCCATCTCACCAATATCAAGTTTCCACTTTTAGTTGAACCTGTGCAAAAGAGATGTCATTTTTCTTTCCCTTTCTTTCCCTTCACTTCACGACTCTCTTCTCGTCTCTCCCATATCATATCCTGGTCAAGCTTCACTCGAGGATCCAAGAGGCGATAACCACAACCTTACCTGACCAGCCTTCCTTGTAAAACATTTTCTTTCTAAATGATAAATAAAAAAGTATTTCTCGTTTTCTGCCATGTCGCTAAACTAGTCTCGATGCTAGAAGTTTCTTAGTTGGGTAGTAGTTGTCACCCTAGTCGTGCCTAGTAGATCTATCTAATGGGTCGCGTCACTCCTCTGAAAGACTAAAAGATCAAAGCTTTTTTTTTTCTTTCTTTCTTTCGCATCCATCCATCCCCTAGTAGATCGCGCCAATTCCTAAACCTTGTACAAATACTGGGGTGGTTGGACAGCACAATGGTTGTTACTCTTAACGAAGGGTGCGAAGGATTGGTCCGACCGAATTAGAAGAAGGAGAAGAGAGAGGCACGAAACGCGAGAGGAGCAATAGGTGCGTTGAGTGAGTCGAGTGAAGTGAGTGAGGAACAAGCCAGCAAATGATTCAATAATACATGCTATACCGGTATCTATCTAGGCATGATACAATCTTGAACCTCCTTCGGAGAATAGCTAAGGATCATGCAATTATGAAATTGTGAAATTATGAACGCAAAACATCTTACAATACGAATTCTTGTTTTTGTATTCCAGATCTGCGTACATGACACCAAAAGATAGCAATTCAGTACCATAAACACCTTTCTTTCAATACCCAAGTACATTAATCGTGGTTACTCGTAGTGCTCGGTGTTGTTGTACTTTTCACTACATTTTGCTGCGTTGGTTGTTTTCTACTTGTATCGTGGGGTATCTCGGAAATGTGAACGTGATACCTCTTGATCCCTACCGTCTTCTGCTCTACGTACGGAGTACATCGTACCTTTTACCTATCGCGGACTAAATTCATCACGGACTTGACAAGAAAATGATAAAAGCAATGAACGGATAAAAAGACTGCAAGGTGGCAGTATGGGGCCAATCCATCCATCAAAAGTGGCAGAGTGGCAGAGTCGCAGGGTGGCCGTGACCGTGGCCCTTGAGTTCTGGCCGCTTGAAAACAATGGATACTCAATACAAGGGTTCGGGAAAGGCTGGCTGGTTCTCAATCGAGAGAAAAAGAACAGAAAAAAAAACAAGTATCAATTGAAACGAGGGGTTTTAATATACGATCGCTGACGGCCAAGTGATGATTGGACGATATTGACAGCAGCCGTTCCGGTTCCAAATTATCAGTGGTGATCAGTTAACTGGGTGAAATGAATGTGAGGGAGGACGAGGACGAGGGAGAGGGAGAGGAAGAGTTATTTTTACTTCCCCCTTCCGATTGTTTTGTTGAGAAGATGGTGTGAGATGGCGTGGTATGGTGTCCTGGTGTCCTGGTGTGGTGGTGGTGTTGTGGTGTTGTAATGTTGTCGTTATTGTTTTACCTTTACGCCGATGAAGGGGTAGCAATGGTGTTCAAGTTTATTCTCCTGGTGGATGTGGATGTGAGTGCGAACGTGGATGTAAACGTGAATTGGTCTCGAATTCTTCCGAATCTCCAAGGGAATCAGATCAGAATATGAAATATTGATACAAACTGACACAGTAATGAATTGCACAAAAGAGATGTTCTAACTCGGGTGTGAAAGAAAGGCTGCTTTAAGCATACTTTGGATACCTTCGGATCTTCCCCTTCCACGATAGCTGATCTCTTCTTCATAATCCTGGACGAAACCTTTCAACCCGAAAAAAGAAGATGAAAAAAGTGGCCAGGACAATGATAAGCCGCTTGAACCCAAGAAAAAACGGAACAGCGATGATGGTGATGATGAAGGTAATGATGATCTGATGCGAGTATTTACTGGTGGGGCGTCCTTTTCTTTGACGGTTCACAAATGAATCTAATCAAACCAAATCAAATCAATACCGGTACATGGATGTTTGAGATAGTGGCGAGCCCGTTCTTTCTCTTCTGTCTATTCCTACATCCGGATTATGATGGATGATCTTAAGTTGACGAATGGATCTCACATACCATACCATACCCATACCCATACCCATACCCATACTTATACCGTATTTAAATTCAACCAGGAAAATTAGCTTTCTTCAACAGCCATCCAAGCTCACTCCAAGCATTCTTCTTTGCATTTGAACCTTGCTTTACCGATCAAGCCTGCATCGCATCACCTGCTGCGACGTTTTCTCTCCTGGCGGCGGCGGCGTGGACGTCTCTTTCCGTAGCTAAATGAAGACACCCATCCTGTTTATTTACTGTATATTGTATGTTGCCCTTTCTAAAACGACCCCCAACCCCCAACCCCAACTCTCAACACCCAACCACACAATACACCACACACTACATTGTACATATCTCCTACCTACCTCCTACACCTTGCTGCCGCGCAAGAAAAGTTTAAATTTAGCTGAGCCCTGGCAACTATTCCACTATTGGAGGGGCCGAAATGCACTCCAGACTTTTTCATTCAAACTGAAAGCACCGTGCCCCAATTCTGCACAGATTCTGCGTTCTGCACATGTCCGGGAAAGAGATGTAAGTATGGTGATGAAAGATTCCTATCGGAAATTTTATGCTAATGCTCATGCTGGTGCTCATGCTCATCATGCTTATGCTTCAAAAATGGCTCATGCTTCATGCTCATCCAATTGTCCGACTTGTGTCCTGTGCGGTGGCCGGGCTTGATTCTTTCAAGCTTGATCGCTGTGATGGAAGGGAAAGGGTTCGGTAGGTTACTGCGATGCACTCTACAAGCTTGTTCCGCCTGCAAGACGGGATCTCCTGCTTTTGCATGTCGTTTCTCTTTGATCCCGTCCCCCTTTTTTTTCATCTTTACTACGGTCTATCCTTGAAGGAAGAATTGCTTGAGCTCCAAGCATGCTTGGAAGTTGGAGCTTGAGCTTGGATCATAAATATCTCGTGGGTGTGAAGGCAACACCAGTCACCAGTCACCAGTGCACAACAACACCCCATCGAGGACCACCACACAGTGGCACATATGCACAGATGGGAGATCAATGGCATTGCCGGCATAGCATGGCATGGCATTGACAAATACTAACTACCTAGGTCATAACATTGAAATTATGTAACGTAACCCCGTGACCTTTTTAGTATTAGTATCAGTATTAGCATTGTTAGTATTTGATGAGACCAAGCATTCACACATTCACACAGTACTAAGTAATTTTATCTATCTACTCTGCTACTCTAACTTCTAACCTCCGTATCTACCGATTAGATACACGAGCCGCTGGACCAGTTCCAACAGCCGTCTTCTTTGCATAAAATATGAGAATCTTCCGTTCCTCATCACGACATTTGTCAGATCTGCCACCAGCGCGATCGCATATCTAGCTTCGAACGCCTCATGAGCACTACTTTCGACATTTGTGATCCATTGGTTCTCGGACTTTTCCCAGCCTTTTCATCATATCATATTCTCCTACAAGTCCTCGATCATACAGTATCTGAATCTTATTGTTCCTATTGAGTTCATTGATACTATCGAAACTACTCGGCGGTATACCCATATAATACTCCGTCTTCCGTATGAGTATCTAGTAGATAATGCGATGCGATGCGTTTATCGGTTACATATGCGTTAATTACCTAACCTTTCATGACTGATCATCCCTAACGAGAATATCCGACAATTCACCACGGATTGATCGGAGCGAGCCTTAGATTTGGTTGGCATCACTAAAATAGCTAGCTTTGGCTTAGCTTTAACTAGAACGATATCTAGAGTGATACGCCACGGGAACTCGTTTTTACGACTCATGGGATATATTCATCCCCTAGTTTCCTTTACTAGAAGAGAGACCAAGAACATTAGTGAAAAAGGAAGTACGGGAGAATTTCGATATCAGATCAGCCTCGGCTCCCGGACGATATTTTACCAACGATTGCGGCGTGTGCGAAGTAGCATTCTTCCTTCAAAGCGGCTTAAACATGATAGTATATCCTCAAGGCTCAAGGTTCTTAAGGTTCTCAACCGGGTAGACGGTGGGGCGTTTCAATTGTCAATAGATGAAGAGGGGATTTGATAGTCTCACAACTACTTGGAGAGTGATATTGATTGATTTTAATATACGATTATCAATATCGTAACTCAACGACAACCTATGAAACCACCAACCACAAATTAGTCCTCTCCTTGGAAAGAAGATTATCCAAAGCGATTTATTGAGGCATTAGGCAAGTCTAGATGAAGGGGGCCGTTCTATCAAGCCAGTAAAAATATCTCATACCAGGCGTGCTGAGATTTAAAGCAGCATCAATTGTAACTTGGCTCCTGCCACTTTTGCAACATCCGCATATCACCACCAGTTTTTTCTCTATCCCGAATTAGATATATCAAATGCTGTTGTCAACTTGTTGAGAAGGAAGGTCTCAAAGCCAAGAGTCTCAAGAACAGCCGTAAGTTACTCTATCTGTGAACTCTGTAAACCTGGTTACAATCCCTCCATCAGTACCGAGTAATGTAGTCGTTCGGATCATGTACTAATTTCACATAGACAGCAACATGATAGCATGATCATACTCTATCTCTTCTTCAACGAAGCCGACAGGCCACATTAAATTGACGGCGATATTACCTATTTATTAACCTGTCTCTGCAAGGATGGGGATGTCATCCGGTTTCCCCATTAGTAATGTAACACAGCGTGCACTGAAATGGGAAATTCAATGTCCTTGGTCTTGTCATCTTCCAAGACTCAAGAGCAAGGTTTCAAGGTCAACAGCAAGGTTGGCGAATTACTACTGAAGCCGGAACAATGGCCGAATTAAACGGCCATCGGTGTCATTCAAAAACGAGTGGTCTTTGCGATAATAAAGACGTTGCCCCGTTCCATCCTTACTAGTATACATATGTTACAATGACAGGCTTCAGAGCAAGCATGTTGAACGCAGGGTTCCTTCCGACGTGAAAAGGGAACGGCCTTCTTCTTTGCTTCTCCGGTGAGAAGTTACGCTTGGTCACAATGAATCTAGCAATTGAAGAGGCTCAAGCTGCCATGCCAGTGTATGCATAGGAAGATTGTTTCCTCAACAGATAATCCGAAAGATGGGAGATGGTAAAAGCTGCATGCTTCAAACAAAATCATACATACATCGGTTCGCATTGGCAATGGAACCACTGACACGGCTTACATTCAGATTGCATTTTGTTTGCTTACAAGTTACAGCCAACAATCCATGTACCGACATGCGCGAGTCAGGGTTGCAGGTGAGATTCTAGATCCCTTTCACATTAATTGTCTATCCAAAATTGAATGCATTCCATCTCCAGACAACAAGACATGATGCTGAAAATGTTATCATTTTAATATCGGGGAACGAATCGGCAACCTACGAGCTTGTTTGAATAGAGGCCCTGAGGACATCTGCTGTTGGATGAATATTGAAAGGGTGGGGATGCTGTCTCAAAGCTCAAGATGACATCTAGGGTTTTCGAGCTCGTGAGTCGTGACCCAGGAACCTCGTCACACTTCATCTCGATAATACAATCGTGGACGAAGGAGACTGGTGGAACGAGCACCTTGTCAGTCTCTAAGTTAGCCATGTTTCCTCTCAGCCAACATTTTCACATCGTCAACCCGCCTCGAATTTAAAATAGTCATCGGAGTGGTATGAATTCAACTTTGTATGACCTTTCCACACGGTGAAAAAGAAATAGTGAGATCTTGAAGGTGGGAAACCAGTCAGCCAGCCTTCCGCGACCCCGACGCAAGGAACGGTGCGAAGATAGTGCACAGCAGATGATGCCGTTACTGGAGCTTTTCATATCTGAGATAATTGTTTTTCACTCATAATGGGTTTCATCAATTGTTTGAAGAAAATTGTCATGTGCTTTCAACTCATTGAGATGAGACCAAACGAAACTTCCCAGCTCACTTGCGTCATCGCACATACATGCGTATCGATATCTAGATCTTGGTTCTTAAAGTTTGGTTGATTACTGACAGCTTGAGCTTTTTTGGGCACTTCTTGCGTAAAATGATGTAGATCTATTTATCTCTAAAAATTTATCTTGATGCACTCTATACGAAGTATGTATGTACACATCGCAAATCCATGAACCCGCCGATTTGCGGAGGCGGAAAATGGAGATCCTTTTCTTTTCTGTAAGAGCAGTTCTACAACAGTTGGTTATGTCTGCTGGTTAATGGAACAGTGCGGCTCTCCGAGACAGGTATTGTATGCCATGCTATAAATATTATTTTATGTTGTACAATGAACTGGAAATCGTATGCAGATGAGGAGGAATGAGAATAGGAAGAGGAAGAGGGATTCAAATTGCACCTTTAGAAATTCCCTCAATCGGGATGCATCATTCGGACCGCATATGAAAACTCAATGGCACCAAATCGATGAGAAGATTATGAATCCGAAAGATAAATTCTGGGTTCTGATCCATACTGGTATCAGTGTAAAACTCGCGAGTCACGTTGTCTTACACTTTTCAATTCTTTGTATAGACTATTCAAAATCCATTGGCAATACGTGACCCACGTATACCCATGAGCTTCCTTTCACCGCCTCTCGCGAACACGATCCCAGCCACCTTGCTCCGCATCCAATTGGCTCCGTTTTACCTTTTTTCTTCCCCCAGTCTCCGTGCAGCAGCCTGTGAGCAGCCGCTGCGCATGCAGGATGCAAGTGTTATGAAGGCAAGGGCCACCAGAAAATTTCGGCATCAGACCCTGCAGAGTTTTTGTGCGCAGTATGCTAGTATGGTTATCCTTGTTGGATGAGATGAACAGAAGGAGGGGAAACTTAACACTGTTGGATGCTTATCGCGACAGGCGTCATCGAGCATTATTTAGTATGTGTCTGTTAGTAAATCGTTCTCCATGATTCAATTAGTTGACAACTTCGAACTTTCTCTAAATTTCTTTCGCGGATACAAAAGCCCAACAACAAACAAGGAACCAATTCCCCTAACAAACCACGCAAGACAAAAAAGAATCCTTATTCATAGTACATACGTACCTTCTCTTCTCCTACAATAACCACACTCCATAAGGCTAGTCCCCTTTTTCACAATTCTGCACACGCGGAAAACGGTCCGTCTTACACCAATTCCAGAATCCCTGCCTGGTGTCACTCTTGGCCTGCTTGTCTCCAATCAATTCTTCCTACACGATTATGGTCTGTATGTAACGAGAAACGCACAACATCGAGAAGCAGCAAGCCCAAAGATGAGCTAAGGCAAGCCCCATGGTGAAAATCCCGAAGCGAGGCTTTCCCAAAGCGTGTCACCGAGTAGGAATTACTGCTTCTTTGGGATTGGTGTGGATTTATTGTGGTTTTCGGGTGGCTTTTGGGGGGGGTTTTATGTCTTTCTGTCTGGAGGAAATAAGAAAAGACTAGGGACGGATGATCATGGATGGAAGGCGAGAAGAGCGAAAAAAGGCTCGGTCAACGACGTGGTGGATGGTGATTGGGGTAACGTTGTTCAGAGCGAGGACGAGAGCTCGTTTTTCTTCATCCTCCGTTGACTTAGAGCCTATCCGCGAGTTAGAGGGGAGGAAAGGTTTGTTCTAATTCCTGTGATCGACACTCGTTGAGGGGGTTTTGGGAATGTTGTTCATGTTCATATGATAATGAGAAAACATTGATCTGGGAGAGTAAGGTGGGGGGATGGGTGGGACGAAATGAGTAATGAAAGTGAGTCTCGAAAAGAGGGGAGGCCACTTGATTTGAGCATTTCGGGAGTCTAATTGAAGTTCGAGATTTTCAATGTTGGATCTGGATTCTGGAGATGGATGCAGTTTACAGAGTGCGGTACTGTTGTTGTGCATGCATACGGAGTAGGTAGGTACTGGATCGTGCAAAAAGCTTAGACTATCACTACGGAGCATGTATATACGTACGATATTGACATTTGTCCGCCGAAACTACAATGTCTATGCGGTATAGATCAACAATCTAGCTTGATGATGGGACTGCGCACTACACTACGCTGCTGCACCGCGCTGAGCGTATAAATTCTTGGCGAGAATGGGAATCATAGGACAAAGCTTGAACCCTAGACGCCAGAGATCATCCCTGAGGGAGGGTATCCTCGTCGTGTACGGAATCGCAATGTATATTGGCTTTGGTTCATGATTGAGTGCCGAATAAAAAGTCATTAATAGCTACAATACGACAAAAGAGTCCACATCTAACATCTAATCACTCCACGAACTATAGTATCGCAAATTATCACAGAGCTAAGTCTAGTGGTAAAATCCATAAAGAGAATTGATTAATTTGTTCTTTGCTTTTCAGAAGCAAAAGAGTGCTAATGTTAGCGGGGGACGGAGAAAAAGGCCGTTTAATTTTTCTTTTCTCTTCTCTTTTGTGTTGGCGATCAGAATGAGGTGGATGGCGTCTCTTAGCGTCCTCTACACCGCCTTTTTGTGGTTGAGAACCTAGAGAGGGCGAATGAGGGGTTCTCGCTCTAGCGACAACGAACCTTGGAAAAACGACTTATTTTTCATCGTGCTATCGTTATCGATGACTGATGGATTCTCTAGGGCATCCAATTAATGGCTTTGAATTTAGAATAAAAGACTAGGTTGACTTTGTGTCCCGATAATAACATGGTGACTTGGAAACTTGGAAGAGCCATTTTCTTATCTCACTACTCTAGTCCAACAGCCATAGATAGTTCTAGTACGGTAATAACGAGACAGTCAAATCTTACGGCAATCGGGAAGGACGTTTTGGATATCGAAGCACCACGCTTGGTTGTATGTCAGCTTCTAGATACCCATGAAACTCAAAACTCACGGGGTTATAGACAAGGACTGAAGGAAAAGCAAAGAAAGCAAGAGACCAGAAATTTTATACAAAAAATTATGAAAGTACACACATATTGAACCCGAGAATCGGTTGCAAATGAAAAAACATCAACCGCAACGCTGCTGACACACAGTCGATCAAAACAATCAAAATCAAATAAATATAGCCTTAATGTGGTATCAATATATTGTAATTCCCCAAGACCCAGTACGTGCTTACCCTCGCAGGGTAATACCCTTCTAACCCCAACAAAAGCATTCGGAGATACTCCATATGTAAGTTCTAAGAACTTCACATGGGAAGGACGTTGAAGGGAATGAATGGTACTTGCATCTTACAGTGGTGAAAGAAAATATATGTCCGCGAAAACGGGAGTATCCGCTCCCATGTCATGTCCCTAAAACCTCAAGCCAACCCGCGCCATACATACATACCTACATACATTAGTCCAGACTCGCCATGTCAATCCGTAAATGTTCTCGTGACCCTCACATGGTTGGAAAGATTTGCGCATTTTGACCTCTCGGACTCAACCCCCAATTTGGTACGACCCTCGTGTCCCAAAAGATGCAATTCTAGGATTGATGTATATTGCTCGCGCATAATTTTTTAAATGAACTGAATGTTTTGTATAACCCCAATAGCGGCTCATCCAGAATATGATTACACTATGAACCGGTAGAAAAATGGTTAACAGGGTGTTGTCGATAGAGATAGGTGCTAGGTAAGATGATGTTTGCTAATGACCGGAAAACGGCTGTTAAATTCAAAGATGGGAGTACAAAACATGTATGTAAGTAATGAGCAGACGCGGCACGCAGGATAGAAAAGGCATGTGAGGAAGTAACTACGCACGCCACTCACTTGATTGCATTGAATGGAAATAGGAACTTGCAGAACTGGGAAATGCACGATTGGATACTTTTCGTACTTCGGCTTTTTCTGAAGGACGCACCAGCCATCCATCTGAGGAATGAATGAAGAGACGCACGACATAGTTGCAGCTTTCATATTACAAGGAGAGTACAGTAGGCACTGTACTGTAACGATCGTGCATCAAGCCGGCTGCTGTTCTGCGAGGCGAGGCGAGGCGAACGGGTACTTGCTGCTTGCATATCCTATGCTATGCCCTCCTTGTCCCAGTGCCTCCATCATGTAACCAAGATATGTTTTAATGTAAAGATATGGAAGGGCAAAGGAAGTGGCAAAGTAAAGATCAACTGAAAGAGATGTTCAATTTGATTTAGTAACGTATTGAAAATTGCATTTGAAGGAATATACGGAAGCTCTTCTGCCTTGCTCAACCAAGGATTTCGAGATGAAGAGGGGGAGAATTTAGAGGTATCGGATGATATTGAAATTTGAAGGAATCATCGGATTGAAATGCATGATCGGAGATGTTTCTTCCTAGGGTATGACTGATTCTCGCTCAACCTTGAATTTTGATGAACACCATACACATCATCTAACATTTTTTTAAATTCATTTTTCAAAACATGATGTGATCACCCATCAATCATACCGTATCCGTTCGAAACTTCGAAGTTACTGTAGTCCTTGAATGGAGATATCGGAGAATAAGATTTTCTTGTGTGAATTTGGTGATACAGACAGAGTACATGGCTTTTACTTGAAGTGATGAACTGGTTTTGGAAGAGGGGAGTTGTTGTCTTGAGATTGAATTGGGGGCTAATTGATTCCTGGATTCTAGAAATGTAGCCATTCTATCGACGAGAGAGTTCACGTGATCAGGCGTTTTGGGCGCGCCTTCTGTAACTGTATCAACGCATTCGCGCTTGCTAATGTTTTCCTTTACGTTTCGCGTCTGGAAGTCAAAATCAACGACGAATGGATGTGCGGAATTGCATGAACTGTACGGCCAAGATATCTCGATTATGAAATGCTCCCGACCAACCGTATGAGCTCAGATATTCGATACGGCAATGAGTAAAGCGCGATATTTCTTTGTTTGAATAGATTATTATGATCCCTGAATCTCTTCGACTCGCAAGCTTAAAGGAAAGGATACAAGCAAGCAAGTATAGGCTCGAGTATAGCCTGATCTACAACCATTTACGAGAAACCAAGCATGGCACCCCCAAAACCGCAAATACCTCCGGCGGCAAAACCAGTACTTGGTGCCCATTTCGATGCATGGAATTCATCAGCGACAGGGCACCAACGGGCAGAGAATAAGATAGGTGGCTCTACAGGGTGGAGAGAATCTCGAGCAACGAAGCTAGACCACCAGTTCAAGTCTGGTGGTACAGGTGGCAAAAGGATCTCCGACAAAGTTGGGGCAGGATCTGAAGACTGGCATGATAAAGCGAACGCCTTGATTCCAAAAGAAGTCAAGGCAAGGGCAAGACGTAGTGTCAGCGACATGTTAGTGGGGAAGCCAGGCTGTATGTTTTGTTGTCCCTTTCAAATTCCCTGTCTGATGCTACCATATATACTTTATTGATGCTAGTCTTTCCCATTTAGTGCCGATGGGCGCCGAAGAACGACTGATGGAGACGCGGAAGCTCGAAAATGAAACTAAAGTGGAAGAGGACGATCTAGCCCGTAAGTCTAGAGGCATCTTTGATGAGTTGGTCATCTACATAAACGGTAGTACATATCCAATGGTCTCGGACCACAAGCTCAAGCAGTTGCTGGCAGAGAACGGAGCACGAATGTCGATGCATCTGGGCAGGCGACAAGTCACCCACGTTATCTTGGGCAAACCTTCTGGTGTAGGAAGTGGAGCTGGAGGTGGTTTAGCTGGGGGAAAGTTGGAGAAAGAGATACGAAGGATTGGTGGTTGTGGAGTTAAATATGTCGGTGTAGAATGGTACGCGCCTGTTCCGGCATCCCCTGTTTGCATATCCATACTAATCCTTCTGGCAAATACAGGGTATTAGAAAGTATTAAGGTAGGAAAGAGACTTTCCGAGACGCGATTCTCGAATCTGAAGGTGGCCCCGAAAGGCCAGCGGAGCGTTTATGGCATGTTCAAGACTACGGCCAATGCCGACGTAGATTAGCAATTGACGCTAAGGACACCGAGTGGGCAAGCGAATTGTTCATGCTTCTCAGTCTTTTTTGGCTTAGGTCTAGCTTCCGAGTCTTGAGAGGTATGCCATTGAGGTCAATGCACATGGTATGTACGATGTATATATATATATATATATATATATATATGGCATGGATGCTATATTCGGTTGTCTGCTTGCTTCTAAGGCGTTGTGTCAGGAATTGAGGTGCATTCTGGGTGGCTGCATAGCATCTGCGATGGGAATAGGGAATATCATTTGGGAGGTCTAGAGGCGTTTGGTGAGATTCTGGAGAAGGCTGTACTATGACATAATCTGATATCACAGTAATTAAGAAACATCAACCACATTCACTTTCATCTATCATGTTGTCTTGTCATGTATGTTTGAGTGATATACTTTCAGAGAACGACGAGAACATACTTGACAATGACGTTTGGTTCATCACTCTCATACAAGCATCCAGTTTCCTTTAAGTAAAGTGTCTAGGTCTTTTCAGATCTAACAGTGTCTTTCACTGGATGGGAAACACTCGAATGTCGAGAACGGAGGCGGTGACGATGATTTCTTAAATCTATTGCCTAGTATCATCCGTCTGTGAACAAAATCGATGTAACTGGGTATCTGAATGTATTCAAAATTCAATCGTTCACCTAGTGAACCACTCAGTCCATGAGCTCCGACAACATATAAGGTTTGAAGTTATTGATGATCAAAAATGTCCATTCTGAAAGTAGAAATGGTAGATTCAATTATCCAAAATATCGGAACGGCGAATAGTTTACCGATGCACGTTGCCCCGTAAACAGAAAAATCCACCATTCACAACACATCATACGAAAAGGTTTATCCACCACCGCACAATATCTCAAACATTACATGATCATTGACTCAAAAGATACACTATCACAATCAGGAACAAAGAGAGTTAGTTAGCAAATGGCGGAGCCCCTTTCGGATTCAACCAGCGCAAATATCAACTCTGGAAGCCCATCACTTGTTAGCAATACAAACTACACCATGTCTGAAGATACCAGCTATACAGAAAATACTCCCATGAGTGGGAGCGTGGGGAGTCCACCGAGCTCGCCCTTCGTCGATGCGACACATGATGCGACAGATCCGAGCAAGGAGAATATCTCTCCTATTAAAAAACAAGTGTTGACGTCAAGGAATTCAATTGATGGGGAACATATGTCACCCCTGAAGCTATTGAAGAGCCAGAGTTCACCCACCAAATCATCAGATGGCACACGCAGTCCGAGAAAGATGTCGACACCCATGAGATTTCCTGTGAAGCCTACTACTGCTACACCTTCGCCTTTGAAATCGCCTGAACCGCCGGTCGTCGTTGAGCATGAAATGGACCTCGATGACCCAGTACTAAGGGATAACGAAGGACTTACGAAAGCGATCGAGATATTGGAAGAAGACGATGATGATAATGATAACGAAGAGGGACAAACAATGAACGAAACGTTTGCATATATAGGTACTGGTAGCGCTAGCGCTTCAGAGAAAGAAGCGCACAGTTTAATGGACGATACAATGATCAGCACATTCAGCGAATTTTCCGCTGTACCAGATCTGACAACGTTCTCGAAACTGGGACACAACAGCCCGAACTTCCCATCAGTGGGTGCACCAACACCGAGACAAAATCATCGATTCAGTACCCCTGCTACGGCGCGCAGGCAAGCGAATACATCTGAGGAATTTTCGCCAGCACCATACGGGCATAGAAATGTTAAAAGTAAAGATGACGGAAATACCACTAACCTTCTTGACTTTACCGCACAAATGAATGGATTCAATGGTCGCGGCCCCTCACCTTCAAGGAATAGGATGTCAATGTCACCTTCGAAAACTTCTGCACCTGAACATTGGTACGGGCAAAGTACTGCCGCGACACCTAAATCAAATCGAATGAGCAACCTACTCGATTTCGATATTCCTCCTGCGCCTACACCTAGAAGTTTACCCTCTATTACACCTAGAGAAATCGAGAGATTGAAATCAGACTTCTTATCGGAGATTAGTAATTTGAAAGCTACGTTGAGCGGAAAGGAAGCTGAATTGCAGTTCATGAAAACGGCCGTTGGAGACGCGGAAAAGAGAGTTGGGGAGAGTCAAGAACAATTACGAGAAGAACGAAATATACAAGATCAACTGGCAGCCGAGAAAGAGGAGTGGGAGAAGAGAGGTCGGGAAATGGAAGCTGTGTTGAGGAACGTCAGAGAAGAAATGGTTCAAACAGAGCAAGAACGTGAGGAATTGGATGGTCGATTGGAAGAAAGTGAGAGAAGAAGAGAAATGGCTGAGATTATGGCTCAAGAGGCGCAGAGGAATTTGGCGGCTATGCGTGCTGGAAAAACTACATCTGGAGCTACTTCACCCCCTGTCGAAACGCCTTTAAAATCACCAACAGAATGCCACTGCGGAGGTCGAACCGTCGAACTTGCGGTCGAGAAGGTATCCAGAGAGTTACATTCCCTATACAAAGAGAAGCACGAAACTAAAGTCCAAGCTCTCAAGAAAAGTTATGAACGTCGTTGGGATAAGAAGGTTAAGGAATTGGAAGCTGCTGTTGAGGATCTCACCAAGGAGAACGAAGAATTGAAGTTGGGCGGCAATACCACGATAACTAAGGCGGAACCTTCGGTGGAAGATATCGAACAACAAGCAGCACGCGATGCTAGAAACAAGGAATTGGAGGCAGAACTCGAGGGCCTGGGTATGGAAATCAAGAGTGTCAGGCAAGACAACGATGATCTCCGACATATGCTTGAAGAGGAGAGAGCCGAGAAGACTAAGCTAGTTCAAGCTGTTGATGAAATGATTCCAATGATCGCAATGTTCGACGATATGGTTGCGAAAAATCTCGAGGAGGAAAAGAAGCCTATTCCAGCTCGAGCATCTCCAATACCAGAAACACCTGCCTCACAGAAGAAACAACATGTTTTTGAAAGTCAGATGAAGAGCCCTACCTTAGCGAGAGCAAGTAGTGTTACTCGACCAAGTGGGCTGAGAGCGCCAAGTGCGGCTGGAGGAAGTAGGATCGGCAGAGGTGGAATTGGGATGGGAATGGGAATGGGAATTGGAGGTGCGGCAGGGAGGGAGAGGAAGGGAAGTAACGGGAGTGTAGCTAGTCAAGGGAGTAGACCAGGCAGTGGACTCTCGGGCAGAACTAGTAGCAATTTATTGAGCAGTATCGATAAAATGGGAGGGGGAGGATATGGTCGTTAATTCTATATCCTGGAGAGATTGGCTTGGAGGGTTGGGTAGTAGGCTCTCGGGGCTAGTTTGGTTTGATGCTTGTATATTCTTCTTCTTGGTGATAGTACTGTGATACATTATTATGGTTAGGTTCAACTGCTTCAGGGGAAGGAAGCGAAGGGGATGATGGATTGGTGAAGATACGAAATAATGATTGGTTGGCGTGCCATGGGTATGGATATGGATGGATGGATGGTAGTTGAATACCAATGAAAGCTCGACCGCTTGTCATATCCGGTTTATTTTATAGTGGCGGCTGGTTGGCGCCTGGGCGTTGGCGGCATTTGCGCCGCGCTAGGGGAGGCTAGTTTCATCAACAAATTGGTTTATATCTGTACTTGTTCTCATCATTGTGATTCAGTGTTATGGCGTGCTTCGATGTATTGTGATGAAGGTGGAATGAGATGGAGAATTAGGGTCTTTCAGAAACTGTCCTCCTATTACACATGTGTAATATCCAGCGTTTCGAGAATTTATCTAGTATTACTATAAGAGATCGAACCACTTCAGGGAGTGACGTTCGAAAGGGTCACGGGGTGTATATCAAGGAACTTACGGGCCGATACGCGTCCGGATGCGCTGAGAGTGAGGTTTTGGTACCTGAACTAACCATTAGCATGGAGCCGGACTAGAAGTCGGATCCAGGAACAGTCGGGAACTAAAGGTAGACTGAAATTACTAAGGAGACTAGGAAGTTCTCAAAAGCGGTGTACACATGGTGGAGATAGGCAAAGCTAACAAGATAGCCGATGGAATATAAGGGGGTTACAATAGCCGAGTGACGGGCAGAGGAGAAATATCAGTACTGGGATTGAGAGCATATTCTTTAATGAAAAAGTGTACGATTAATACTAGCTATTTTATATAATCTAAGAGTGAGATTCAGATTTTGTTTTACCCATTGAATTTCAAAAATTGTTCGTCGGTGTTGCTGCCAGGGTCCGTAGTTGTGACCACACAATGTGTTAGTTATACCTACTTGATTCTCCGGCGATGTTTGTAAATCGTCTTAAGCATAACCAATTTGCTGATGAGCTCTAGGCAAAAGATTTTTCAGGAGCATAAGTCATCTCAAGGATCCAAGAGGAAGAGAATAGGATTTACTGGGTTTAGACTTTCCATTTAATTGCAATATTACAATCTCTTGTAGGAAGTGAATTATGTTAGAATTCCATGGAATATGAGTTTAGAACCACATACAAAGTCGCATTTTTCATATAATTTGATTTTCATTGGGAACAAGGGGTAGTCTATCACAACATCGTCTATATCCTCTCGGGGTTAAGGGGCGAGTAGTGCGCGCAAACTCGTAAGCTACAGGCATGTTTCTAACGGAAGATTACGTTCATCCTACCGCTAATTCTTACAGGAACTCGGTTCGCTCAGGGAACTCACAGTTTTTAGAACGATTCTAGTGAATATTGGGCCGCGATTGAATAACATTGATGGGCGAGATGATTGAGATGATATTCTCTGGAGATATTGTGTGTGAGTTGACTACTCACTAATTCTTTAAAAGCAAGCTCTCCGGCGGCTCTCAAGAAACATTTTCCATCATTCATACTTTCATCTACTCATCATAACATCCTACAGCCAATCCACTAACTTCCCCCATAAAATCGTCAGCATGTCGCAACTTAGCGCCCTCAAAGACAACGGCAGCAGAACCAAGACTAAGAACAAGACCAAGAACAAGACCAAGAACGATACGCAGCTTTCCAAGTCCCTAGACTCAGAGATGTCGCCTCAAATCGATAATCTCCAATCCTTTGACCCTTTCGCCGAAGCAGGAGGCGTCGACCTCAAACAAGCCAAGAAAGTTCACGTTCGTGCTCAACAAACTCAAGGACGAGCTAAGTTCGACAGAGACGGAAAGAGGAAACAACATTGGGTCACCACCATCGAAGGACTTCCCGAGAAGTTTGAGAAGAAGAAGATCGTTCAACACTTCAAGAAGACCATCGCCTGCGCGGGTAGTATTGTGCAAAATAAGACTTGGGGCGAAGTGATTCAAATGCAGGGAAATTACAGGGAGTTGATCTTTTAGTTTCTCACTGGAAATACTGGGTTAGAATTGAGTGAGAATGTTGTTGTGGTTCATGGATAGATTAATAAGTTTGTTTCCTCGCTGGTCAAGAAATAATAGTTGAGAGTTAAGTCTTTCGTTTTTAATCATTCTTCGAAGTACAAGTGATTGAAGAAATTTCCTTTGTGTGTGGTTGGAGTCGAATGAATCAATCAAATATCTCTTCGAGTGAAAGGTAAATTTAAGAGGTTTTTACCCACTAAAAAGAGTTTCCTATATAGATTTAATACTATGACGACGAGGAAATTTGTGCCTCTCTCTCTTTGAGCTGCTAATCTGTTGCTATGTACAAGCTCTGTGAAATACGTGATGCTTAATGTCTTTGTTCGAAGCATTGTTCAATCTTTATCCTTACAGTTCTTTTGTATTTGAGCAGATTGAACTCGAGATCCCACCATGTACTGATGAGCTTAGATTTTGTATTCCACTCGCAAAATCTGACTAAAAAGTCTACGATGCAAGGAAATCTCCATATAAGTGGTAGTCGCTAATGACCAACTTACCTCTATTTCAGTGAATCTCTCATACTACCCATACCATACTATCGCAGTCTATTTTGTAAGATTCATGGCGAACGGAGAAGAAAAGACTCATTTCGCTCAAAGAAGAGAAAATGCACGTGGGGAAGACACTCGACACAACATAATTACGATATCTAGTAATCTTGAGCTGTCACATTCACCTTCCTTCCCTTGTTGAGAAGAAATTTCTGTAGAATCAATGTCAATAGCAGTTTTTTCAAGTGCCCAAATTCGTAAATGAACCAATTAGCTATTCAAGTTTCCGATTAGTGCCGGATCAATGAAGGAGATAAAGAAATGAAACTCAGAAGAGTGCTCTCAATCCTATTGTATGGCATCAATGGAGGAGCATAAAACTCTGGGCATTGTTGGGGTTCCATCTCCTTTCACATGGCTGTTATTTCCCCCTTAGTTGGTGCTCACCACCTGACAGTTTTCACTAGTTTCACAGAAGTAATTGCCATCAAAGCTATCTCTCTTAGATGTCACCACTGCTAACGTCGCCACTTCCTTCTTTGTTACTAGAAATGTAATTAATTTAATTTTCTTAAAGATATCATGAGTGTGCCCAGGTGATTCGGATTTTTCGTAGAAGCCTTTCAGTTCCTTCATTCATGAAAATTCAAGCAAGTTTCCTAGCCCGAAGATTGCTCTGTTCAATTTTGCAACACCCCCATACTCTCACTTCATTCTCATGCAAAGATCATGGCACCAATTGCTGAAGTATTAAGGCAAATAGATGCAAGTGCATAGTCTTAGCTATCCATATATCAGATCAACCAAAATCTGTCCTTGAGAAATCTCCAAGCCTAGCTCCTCCATCAGAAATTGTGTCCTGTTCCCAACGTCGAGCATCCAAACGAAAAAGTGTCATAGTGAATTCCACCTTATTCATGGCTTCAGGATCAATCTTTATGTTTCTTCGGGCGTGGGCAAAATTTGTAACTGTTCGTTTATCCTAAATGCGTACATTCATGCGTAGCTAATGATCTCAAAATTTCAATCTGCTTGAGAGATCCCTCGATATATTCGTAGCTTGCACAATAGATATCTCAGGATTCATCTGCAAGTATAGAGGGAAATTCAAAAATATCAGCCGCACATTGATACTCTGCTCTGGATGTAGAAATATGATAAAGGCTAGAAAGATGCGAAAATTGATGAAACCAAAAGATAATAGTTTCGAAAATAGTGGTCAGAAAGATGCAAATAAAGATGATAAGAAACCTTTAAAACTAAATCCTGCGCTCGATATCTCGGAAACACCTCCTGGGTCTGCTTCTAATAATCTAAACGCCTAGACCGCTGGGCAGAAACGAGACACCACGACGAGCAGTTCTGGTGCCAGGGTCTTGTATATGAGGTTGTCTTTGTAGTATATGATCTGTGAACTAGTTGGATTTGTCGGATGAAGTATGAAGACTTTTAGGTAACACGCATCTTCTAACTCAACATCGGTTGGTTCTACGAACTTTCGGACCTCGCTTAGAGGGAATCTACAATCGTTCATTAGACTCGTTGGGCTTCTCTACGGTAGCCCTTCTTCTTTTGGAGAAGTCCTAAACTATTTTTTCTAACATATGAAATATCGTTATTGTGCAATATTAGCATGTAATGTAAACACAGGCTGGATGATTGTGTATCGCTGTCGTTTGGTGGACATGCGGTATTTTTATTGTCGATTTTTATTTCCGATCTCATCATTCAATTTACAAGTACAAATTCAACTTTCAAAATCTAAAAAATAGATTTAGATAAGTTTCAGGCTATGTAAAAGTGACCAGTTTGCTTGTTTTAATTTCCTCGTGGATTAGAAATCCCTCGTTCCCTTTCCACATCCAAGTTCCGTAGTTTATATGCACTATGATTAAGAAAATCGAGCGAATAGACTTGGCTCGTGCTATTTTCCAGTCCTGAATATTGTAGATACGCCCCTTCCTTCATCGGGGCAGACAGTGAATCTCCGAAGTCTCAGCATTTCGTTTAGATTTTGTGTATAAATACTACTCTTTAAGCATAAGAAGGAAATCAAAATCGAAAAAAATGCGCATGACGTGAAATAACAACATATGCTACAGCTGCATGATCTTGGGATCGAACTCTCGATAATGCCGCACTTGTTTTGAATGTTGGGTTCTTATATTCACAGTATTGATTCTGTATTACAGGGAGGACCACATTTCGTACCAATTCAAAGAAGCATGTACTCTCTCCGCTGTCGCTGTACTCTTAGCATACCATATAATGTTGTTGCTTCTATCATGTATTTCCTGTCAATAATCAAGTTAGAGGACGAGGAAATATCCTAATGAGCCAACTTTAGAGTATATCACTTGTCCTTCAAAACTCCATCTGCACCTGAGCTCCTGAAACATATCCCATCTTACTCAGCACATTCATTCCGCAGTAACTCTATCAGGGTATCATATTCCATTTCCTGCTCCTTTACTCTTGCTACTTACACAAATTTACATACATCTCCCCACAAGCAATTCTTGTAAGACAAATTTGACCCGAAAACACGGCTTTGACTGCATTCAATCTTTTCCCGGGCTGAAGAATCATAACCCAATACCTCAGTACCTCATATTGCCCTTTGAACCTTGACTTATCCATCAACAAAAGAGCAAAACAACCGAACTAAATATTCTGTCTTCAAGTCACGACCCTGTGAGTACAAAAGTAGTCATCAGATCTAGATTCTAACTTCCAAACATGAACCCCAACCTAGAAATCAGTTACCATTAGACTCTAACATTCTATACGTCTGTATCGCCTCTTGAATCCACATTTCTCATATCTCATCACAACATTCCTTCCCATATAGAGCTCGACTTGCGTACTCAGAACTAACCATCAAAGTTCTTGTTGTCATTCTTCTCTTGATTGCAGAATTTAAAGTTTGCCGCTACTTACCTGATCTCTCACTGTTCACTATAACAATATTCTTCTCCTGATTTTCAAACCGCCTAGGTCCATAGAACTTGGATATGGCAATCCTCTTTCAATGCGTGCTAAACCTCAAACTACATCCATCCTATTCAGTTGGCAAGGGGAGAAAATCATTCCTACTCGGTGTCCTCTTCGGTTGTTTCTTCCTAATGCTTCGACTCTATTCATCTAGTAAGTTTATATACATAAAGAGTATCTCCCCAGTTCCTCATCATCAACTCCATCACAAACAAACTCCTCACTGAGCAATGAACATGAAAGAGTGAATATGCAAACCCTCCTCCCCAAATTTCTAACTAGCACTAGCCCATCCATCCTCATCCCCATCCCCAACCGCATCCTCAAATATAAAAAGCACACCTCCCACCTAGAACAAGAACCCGAAAAACATCTACCATAATCGACACAGGGAATCAGGATTTCCCATTCCAGAAGACAACATATCCAAACTCATTCTGCAGTAAACACTAAATTCCACACTCCGACCCAGATCCCCACAACTTCCCAATCCCCACCATCGACTTAACTTAACTCATCACTCACTCATACATACATACATACATACATACATACAAAGAAAGAAAGAAAGAAAGAAAATATCGACAATCAAGAAAACCAACAATAAGAAACAAACAGCATTTGTCAATATCACATCATCATCAACCAAAATCTATCTTTCACCACCACCCACAGATACACACAAGACAATATATAACAATACATAGTACAAGTCAACCCGACGAATTCCGACTCCCATCTATCTAGTATTGCTCAACAAATACAACGGGAGAACTTCCCCATATCATATCATATCATATCGATCGTACCTACCCATCCACGTAGATATATTCCCAATCTCCACGCAGACAAAACCATCCATCCTATCTTCCCAAAGACATAGATACTTTTCCAAATATCTGCTTCCATAGCATCAATCTTTAATCACTCACCACTTATGTTACACAAATCTCATCCCATCCCATCCCTAGCTCTCGAGATTTTCATCCCGTCTACCCGGTCGGTCATCTCCATGTTATTTATTCACTTGCTCTTCTCACAGCGCTTTGTTTTGAGACGTAATCTTGTAATCAAATCCCATCTACCCATCTATTCATGCATCCATCTACCCATCCCCCTCATCCAACTTCCCAAACACAGATACCAAAACAGACAAATGGCACCCAACACACAACACACAACACCAAGCACAAAATCTGGCCATCCGAGCCAGCCGAACCGCCCACCCAACCAATCCATCTCGGTTTCCAGATTTCAAACTCCACGCTCTTACCTCCTCCTACCTCCTGATCACCAACCTTATACCCATACAGACAGCACCAAATTACATTTACTCACTCATCCAATCATATCATATCATACTTCACACCTACAACAATACCATAGCAAGCCCCGCCCTCGTCCCTCCAATTTTACAACCCAACTACCAATAGCTAAATGGGAAACACGTATAATCCCATTCCGGTCACATCCAAATCCAAAATCAAACCATCAAACATTATATCCTCCTCACATGAACCATATCAAGAATCAACAAATCTTTCAATTCCATTGTATTTTCCCTTTCTCAAATAAAAAATGACGAAAACTCCCAGTGGACTATGTACATTTTGTACAGACTCTTGAACCCACCCCGCCCCAGTGTCATCCGCATGTCCATCCATCATTCCATCAATCCATTCATCTGCAATCTGTAACAAGCAGCCATGAAATTCTCCAACCACACCGTACCAACCATCTACTTTCTATACCACATCCTCGTAATCTTCGTATGTCTCATCTTCTTCTGCAATTGAAAGATACCATACATAAGCGCCTCACTAGTTGGCGGACAACCCGGAACATAAATATCGACCGGAACAATACGATCACAACCTCTCGTAACGCTGTAACTGTAATGATAATACCCTCCACCATTTGCACAACTTCCCATACTAATCACCCATCTTGGATCTGGCATTTGATCATAAACTTGACGAAGAGCAGGAGCCATCTTATTGGTCAAAGTACCAGCTACAATCATAACATCGGATTGACGAGGAGAAGCACGGAAAATTATACCAAGACGATCTTGATCGTAACGTGGGGTTGAGAGATGCATCATTTCGACGGCGCAGCAGGCGAGTCCGAAGGTCATAGGCCAGAGGGATCCTTGTCGTGCCCAATTGGCAATTTGATCAAGTGTGGTTCTGTTTGCGTAGTGTTAGTTTTGTTCTCATATTCCCTCTTTTGATCGCCACTCGAACGGAAAGATCCCGAAACACGGCGGAAGTCCCAAAGCGAACACTCCAAATAAACTTCTCTCCCGCTCTTCCTCTACCATTACTCCCAGTCACATTGCTTCCCCTACAACCAACCTAGCTCCCCCCAAATGTCCATCAAACAGCCCCTCAAATATAAAATCAAACTCACAAAGCGTATTGCATAACACCCTTCTTTCCCTCCTGACTTGGAAGAAGCACTTCTCTCTTTTCCTTTCCCGTAACACTCAGTTTGACATTTCCTTTGTCTACCGGATATCTAGTTTCCATTGCATGAACTTGTGCTTGAGCTGGTTTATTTGCGCTGTTGGAGATTGCGGCTAGGGATCGATAAGGGAGGAGAGATGAGGTGGGCTTGGCTGTTCATTGTGTTAGCATTGAGTATATAATATAGTTGGTGCGATGAATCAGTATGGAAGTGCATGGTTAATTTCGCCATCAGTATATTCGCAGCGGAGAGGCAGAGAAGGGAATAAAGCAAAACAAACCTCTCAATACCATTGCCCCCGCAGATCGTGTAGTTTTGAACATTTTGCTCGGCTTGCTGTCTCGTTCGTCTTATTCTCTGGAATCTTATTAAGTCTCCCTCCTTTCAATCAATTCAATTGAGAATAACACAAGGAAAGGAAAAATAGAGGGGAGAGGTCGGTGTCGGGAATCCCGTAGCGTTCTGAGGTCACCAGTAAGTCGTCGATGTCACTAAGGTTCAAATTATTGATCTCGGTTGATTAATTCAAAACTGATGATTGGTCGAGATCACGTGGCTAGTTTGTGCTATACTTATGCTTGCCGCCACCACCAAATCGCTGGGACAAGTGATTACCAAATATGATTTTGTCATATTCACCTATTTAGACTACAAGAACTGGACATAATTATATGAAATTCACGAAAACAATCCAGTTAGAAAAAAGGAACCTTAGCATTGCTTGTAAATCAACGTTAATATTGTAAGTTTTTGTCTATCCAAAAGTCCAAACCATTGCAAGTTCCACCATCATTTTCCATTAAACCCATTTCTTTTCCATTAACTCTAGCAACATAATGATAAAAATACAAAGTGAGTGAAAGCAAACATAAAGACTGAGCTTCGGACCATATTTCTTCTGGCCGGATATACCTAGGTGGTAGGTATACAACAACATCGTTTCGCGCTTCCTGGCCATCATACCTGTGCATATAGACATTCGTCCTAAAATACCAACAACCATACCACTCTGCTTGAAAGGCTCGCCCTACTCTCCGAAAGCGATATCACCACGATCTCTAGGTACTTGTTCAAACTCCAATGCTTGGTTCTCTTCCTGACTAGCCCACACAACTTGCCGAATACCCTCACGTACGTAGGTATGTATGTATGTAGCATAACAACACAATAAAGTATATACTACAAGGTAAAAAATCGACCGCACGAAACAAAATGAAAGACTTTTCAATTGAAGTCCTGTATACCCTGCGTCATTCCAAAAGCCAATTCACATTTATTGGCCAGATTTCTTAGCATTTTCCGCCATAGCCGCATCAATTTGTGCATCGACTTGTTCTTCATCAACTTCGTTTTCATCATGTTTGAAATTTTCCTTTTCGTTTCGACCACGTGGTGAAAGTCTCTCATCACTTTCCTCTTCACTGCTTTCACTTCCTTGTAAGCTATCACGATTGGTTTGACGACTTCGAGTCATCTAGAAAGTAAAGTTAGCACAAGTAGATGTCGAGAATAGATCAACATACCCATGATCGTACACCACCAATAAGACCTAAACTATATCCTGTCGCAAAATCACTACCCGGACCTGGACTATCATTTCTTGGAATTTCCAAACGGCGTGTAAGATGTTGTAGAGCAGATGGGCTTGTGAGAGATCCAGTACTATTCCCATCGAAACTCTGCATGCGTGCGGGGCTACCAGGACGACTGGATTGCCAGAATTGTTTCAATTCTTTGCCCAATTCTTGACCAGTAGTACTCCAATTTGTTCGGATAGCTTCTCTCATCTCTGCAACATGACGCTTTAGATCGAGTTCATTCTTCTTGAGCCATGATACGTTAAGTTCCTGTCTTGTTGTACCCCGCTTGAATTGACGTGCAATATATTTCTCATAATCTCGAACAATCCTGCGTAAATGTTAGTAGTGATTTGGGAAACAGAGAATCAAATACATACTTTGTGATGATGCCAGTCGTGCTAACACCCTCGGTTCTCTGGGTAACCAAGAATTTTCCTTGTTCCTTGATCGGTTTGTAAATATCATCTCCCTCATCAGCTCCATATGGAAGATCATCATGCGCAACGTAATCGATCCTTTTCTCTGCTAGAAATTCCGGAGTAACGATCCATGGGCAGTTCTCAACAACTTCATCAACCCATTTGCAATGTCTTACGGTCTCGGCTCGCTCTTGCCCAGATAGAACTGTAAGTCCTTTTCTCTTGTGTGTTTCCGCATCTCCTGTAACTCCGACCAATAAATAAACATCTGGGAATGCTTTCTTAGCTTGTTCAAGCTGGCGCATATGTCTGCCACAAGTTAGTTACTACTTCCAAGTCCCGTAGTTTATTGAATACATACCCAAGATGAAATAGATCAAACACGCCATCCGCATAAACACGAACTGGTCTATCAGCAGGTGGTGGGTTGGTTTTGTATCCAACTGGATCCGTCAATTTTCCAATTGGTGGTGGAGCCATTGATTGTGTGGTCTCTTTCTCTCCCTCTTGTTCTGGCACTTCTTCCTCTCCTTTGGAAATACTTTTTCTTCCCTTCTTTCCTACTCTGTTCGCAATGTCTGTGCTACCTTCAGTTGTATCAGATGGTTCACCTGGATCTCGCGCATTATCAGATCCATTAACTGCTACTTTCTCGTGTGTAGATGATCGAAGACGTTTCGCGGGTGGGTTTTGAGAGTCCATGGAGATAGTCTTTTTGTGACTTGAGCTACGTGTTTCTCTGGTTTCTGGAGCTGTGGATTCGCCATCTTCACCAGATGCATCTCTTGATGAATTTTGTAATTGATCGAGTGTTGAGGATTTTTTGGATGATGAAGCAGGAGCAGTACGCTTTCTCTTTCCTACACTTCCGCCGGATGATGGAGAAGACATTTTGAGGTTTTAACTTTCAATCCGAAAATAAACACTCGACTGACAGAAGGGGGGGTTGAGATAGGTGAAGTATAAGCTTTCGCGTTTTTGTGTTTAAATTGTAGGTATTGTGCTGTGCTGTGCTGTGCTGCGCTGGAGGTAGTTCTTTGACAATGGGAGGAGCTTCCCGAATTTAAATAATTTTGACCAGGGTTTAGGTGTGGGTGGGTGGTTGACCGTTGATGTAATGTTTCTTTTAATATTGTGTGGTGGTTTATCGAAGAGAAATTGATATCAAAGCAAAGAGAGGAAAGCTTTGGAGAATCAAGTAGGTATGCAATGCAAATCAATAAATATCACGACGACGATATAAAAAAAGAAGAGTTATGCTTTCTTTCTCTTGTGGGAAAAAAATCAAAACTTTATGTAAATTAGATGAACATTGGACATGAGCATGAGCATGAACATGAACATAACATAATAAACATAATATAAGACCGTAATGATTGTGGTGAATGGAATTGTCTTGTTGTCCTCACATAAAGCTAGTTTTAAACTAATCAATGATTACCAGGTACTTCGCACAGAGAGAGGGTAGGGAATTGATTGATCTGTCTCTTCCTTTCTCTCTCTCTACACGGTACACGATCAAACCAGGTTTCTCTTGGATGAGGCGTTATTTAAATTTCCAAATAAAGCCGGGAATTTCGATATCGTCATTCCCACTGCTATCGTCAGGATCAAGTAAAGAGGAAAGAGTACGCACGTGCGACGCTAGTCAGATACGAGTGTTCGATTGGTTGCAAGGGATTAGGTAATCTTACAAGATCCAGTATGATCCAAGACGCAGCTACATGTACGAGGAGTACAATCAATACATGCCTCGAGCGCCTACCGATCTATAATAACAAAGAGACGGTGAACTTCATCCCACCAACATCCAACTTTTGAAAGCATTTTTTCACTCTGCAGTGCCGCCCGTTCGTGGGGTAACTGACTAACTCACTCACTAACTAGGAAGGAAAGCTCGGAAACTTTTATATCATTTATCATTACAAGTATTATCATTGACCGCATCTCTTAGTCTCAGGGATAAAACATACCCTTTCTCCACTTCAAAGCTGTGACCTATGATCTATTCCCCCCCCCCGTTTCCTGCAATGCAATGGATCCAATCCAAGTCTGAAGCAATGCCAACGATTCGATTCCATTCGATTAGACACTTCATCAACTCTACTAGCCATCTATTCGCTACGTCTTTGGAGCCACCTTGGGGGCGTAAAAGAGGGGACCATCTGCAACTTCACAAACCTGCGAACATGCAAACACATTCAATTTAGAAACATGAGATGAACTCGTAAACGCTTTGGTCAGGAGGATATCAATTGATAGTTTTCAAGGTACATTGAAACTCGGCCTTAGTCTAGAGACCCTTCCTATAAGAGATCTGTAACGTAAAATTGAAGAAGAAAAAAAACGGACTCATGATCATGATAATATAACTCGCTGCGTATGAAGATCGTAAGTTCAGAACATTTCATGTCGAAGGGAAAGCCTCCACACACAGGGCATCTCCATCATGTTTACTAGATATAAAGTTTTCATAACCTTTATACCTTCTTTCCCATGCTCCCCATTCCCTCCCGGCATTGATGAAGATTCTCAGGAAATATTGCAAAACGTGATTTTATCTCACGTTATGCTTATAAAAAATGCACACGATTTGCAACCCCTTCTATTCCAGATATGGCCGCAAAAATAGTCATTCATCAAGATGAATCTGGTTTGCATAATTTCTCGAGTCATTAACATCTTCATTCCAACACCCTCCCCTCCCTTCGTCTTTCACTTCATAAATCTTGAAAGATATACCAATAATACCCAAATTACTCCTACTTCTCTCCGGCTTTGCTCGATTTGGGCAAGACTTCGTCTACTACTGCCTGATACTTTGGCTCTTTCGGGTCAATCTTTTCGGGTAAGGCATCGGATTCGGGGACTTCGGATTGAGGCTGTCCCTTGGGGACTTGGCTGGCGAGGTCTTTGTCTTCCTCACTGTGGTCGAACATTTCTGTATCATCGGAATCAGTGAGGACTTCTGTACCATCTCCAAGAAGAATGATTCGTCCACGTGGGTTCCCACCGAAAGACTTAAGCTTCTGGTCCATATCAACATCATATCCACTGTCACTATCATCAAAGTTATGATGAACACCAGGTCCACGGAATTCAGCTATTAAATGTATTAGGAAATGTTAAAGTCTTAGGAATCAGCTGAGTACTTGCCGTACTCCGGAGGGGCACATGGGCCATCTCCATTCGCGACACGCTTTGCGATTTCATCGTACCACTCTTCCTTAGTCTTGCCATTCAGAAGACCAATAACAATCATGGTCATGTTATCACAGCCGACACCACCAGTTTCCGAATTGGATGCTAAACAGTTATCCATCATGTTCTCGCAGATTTTAGATAAATCTTGCTTGGCAACAATTCCTCGTCGAACAAACTCGATAACGGCTTGGGATGATTGGCAATCCCAGATACCTAAAGATTATGTCAGCCTTTTTGTTCTCAGTGACTCGTCGTAAGCTACTGACCATCACAAGCAACCACTAAAAACTCGTCATCGTCTGTAATATCATGTACAGTAACATCGGGGAATGCAGTCACGATTTGCTGCTCAGGCGAAAGCTCTGCGCTCTTCTTGAATTCAAAATCACCAATGGCTCTTGATAATGCAAGGTTGCCATTGACACGGCCGAAATCGACGAAGCCTCCAGCCGCATTAATTCTGGCTTTTTCGCCTGCACAGATATATATTAGTATTTTGTGCAGTCCTTCGCCAATATAATGAGAAACTACCTTCGTTTTGCGGCTTGTGGTCGAATGACAGAGGCTTGGCGCGACCCTTGACTCCCAAAACACTTCTTGAGTCTCCGGCATTTCCCTTTTGAACAGTAAGCATATTTCGGTGTCTTCTGCCTCGTATAACATACCACATAGATCTTCTTGTGCGAAATTATGCCAACTGATGCGGTACAGCCAGAAACTTCCTCCTCGTATCTTGGATCTATAACTCAAATCAGTATCCCTGCTTGGCAGAAGGAGCATGTTATTCTAACCCATCAAGATTGCTCTGTCTGTTGCGAGGAAGCCATCCTTCAGAGCTTGTTCAATGTCACCCTTTTGGAATGCTTCTTGTTTCGCGATGATCTGATGTATATTTTCTCCTGCAAAAAGTGCAACCCGGTCTCCTCCATGTCCATCATAAACACCGAAGAATGAAAGTCTGCTATCGATTGGAGCTGGCTTCAATTCCTGTCCCTTGGTATTTTGTAAATCGAGGATAGTCGCGTGCGCGTCCTCCATGCTGATTCTCCATCCCTGCATGGAAGAGACACCATAAAGTAATCTCTCATCGCCTCCGGTAGCTGAGTGCTAATAGAGAAAGCCATGTTAGTAACCATAAGCAGTGGTGGTAGAAAGATCTTAGTGGTGGAATTGGAGCTGAAAACCGAGTCTTCGCGGTATATTTCTGTAGGAAGGTTGTGCTCATTTAATAAATAACATCGAGTCTCTATATCACTGCGCGACGCAGAAGTACTTCAACACCAGCATGTAATACCAGGTATGCGATACCTTGGCATCAAAGACCGGCGCCGACAATGACACAGTGAACAGATAAACCGAACAAAGATAAACAAACATACCTTCTCCACGACGGGCTCCGAAAGAGTCTGACCCATCTTGAAGATAGATCTAAGTCCTCTCTACAAAAATCCAACAAACAATTCAGATCCTTCTCTCAACAATATTTCGAGATCTTCGGGTGGTGTTCCTTGACAGAGATTGCAAAGAGGTATGGGTGGGATGCGGGGTCGTAATTTTCTTGGTAGGAAAGGCGGAAGAGGTTATAGATAGAATCGATACCTTGGTGTTATCTATAAGAAAGACGTCTATCGAGATTGAAAATCTTATTTAATGGGAATGTGAAGATTTGGTAGAATTATCTTTAATCCTTTCCAGATCGCGTGCAGTTTTTTGGAGGAGGGAAAGAGAAAGGTGATGTTACTAAAAATGACGCTTTCTTTGCCTCTTTCTTTGCCTTTGGCTTGCTGGATTAACGAACACACTGGGCAGCAGAGCAAAGGACGCTAAGAGAAACTCGCTTATTTGCCTACAAAGAGTAATAAACCGTGATAGAGTGGGGGGAAATAGGAAGGATCGATCATTTTGGTGAGTGAATGTGATTGAATGTGAGCTCGTTTTTGGAGTTGAATGGCTTGGTAAGAGGACCTCGGTGTGAGTAGGGAGTAGGTAGGTATGTAGGTATGTGGGTAGATAGCTAGCCAATTGGTTGTTTCTCTAACTATAGTGTCTAGTATATCTAGTACATCTAGTCCCTACTGTCTAGGTACATGGCTCAAGGGCTCATAGCATATATCTTTCCCACTGTGAGTTCATCTCTTTCTGCATCTCATTCCATTCGGGGATGCTAACATCGTAACAAGCTGCCAGATACTCGCCCGATACTGACTCGGTTGCATAAAAGACACCACTACATGATAAAATCCTAAGCCTTCGAGCGCAGCGAGCTATGGGGGCTTGGGGGCTTGCCCCCATCAATTGATAAGTAGTAACCAATGTATCTGCTAAGATTTTAATGATAGTGACGGTGAAAGTACTCCCCCCGGTGGCAATTTGACTTATAATAGGCGAATGAGTATCTATCTTCGAGAGCTCAAAGAGCGAGACCCTCGAAAGCTTGAACATCACGATTCGATTACACTTAGGGCTAATTGAAACCAAGAATCGGATGGATATATACACGTAAGATTACAATGGATTTTTCTATTTTTTAATATCTAGATGATGGCTACAACGTCCTTAGCCATTATAACGAATGGGTAGGTACCTTGGACCATTCTGTCGTATGTATTTTGCCAATTGATACCTATGATAAGCTCTTGATTTACCCACCTACCTGGTAGCAATATTTGTAATTGCAATTCCCAACCTAGGTAACTTCTTCTACATTTAGTCCATATTTCGTTTGAGAGCAGTCTGGACCCGTTCACCGGGTGGACCCTTTTTCATGTTTACCTTTCGGAAGAACCGAATAGACTGCGCCGCGCTCAGATCTACCTAGCACATTTTGGATAACTCAATCGCTACGATCTATTCCATTCCTTTGCCTACAAACATTCGTCGTCATTCTGCACGGTCAGTATACAACCATTAGTCTTTTGTTTTGATCTTTCAACAATCAAATGTATTGACAAAGTAGCATTACTCGATTGACGCGAGTAGATTTCGACAACAATTTGTTCGTTTTGATTTTGGTGGGGGGTGGATGTCATCTGTCATGGCAATCCCTGTAACCAAAATTTTCCCTGAAAAGTAACAAAGCTGGGGAAACTTCGCTGAACTTCCGGTACATCGTATGCATAACAATCGTTTGACAAGTCATCTTCATCCGTTACGACCCGCGCTGAGTGAGATTATATCGTCATTCTTATTCTACCCAGTTCTAGGTAGGTTTCCATACTGTGAATCATGTTGGATCATGTGGTTTTATTGATCTTGATTAACTAAAGGCGGATCATGATGTAGAACTTTATGAAGCTTCCTCGAAGCAATCGAATGATTATATCGTGGTATCTCCTGGTACGACCATAGTAAAATCATCTTCAGGAGGAGAAGCATGTGGACTGAAAGTAAGAGGGGATTTCTAGCCCTGAAACATATCTACTTGGAAGTCCAAAGTTTGTCTTGCCGGTCAAGAAGGTATCTCGATGTCTAGCAAGTCTATCTTATGAGAATATCGAAGAATGTGTCGATTCTCTTATACCACCAAAGAAATCCGGCAGGCACTCGAAGATATATAATAAGCGTCTGCCGCGTAGAACCTCCAAGTTGGCTTCAAGGTACAAAGAATAGAGTTCTGGGGGTGTCAAAATATGCCAGCAACACATGATTCGGCAGGCAAGAAAGATTTTAAACCTACTTTGATGAAAATCATAGAAGTCATTACAATATACAAGTTACCGCATTTCATCAAAAATCGAGGTGGTCTGTATTTTTCAGGTGGAGAATCATACCCTAATATTTCTGTTCACTCAAGCGGGTTCTCCCACCAGATTCTCCCATCAAGTAATCTGCCTCTTGTATGGCTTTGAGATATGCCTGTATCGGATTGCACAAGGCAGGCTTTAGGTATAGGTTAATCGAGTGGGATCTGTTTGTCTTTTCTTGCGGAAACATGTGACTAAGAGTAAACAACACGGATATTGGAGCAACTATCCCATCCTCATGTAGCACTTCCAGGCATATTCTTTATTACACATGCTACTTCATCGAATTGCTAACCTTATGATTATCTTTCGTCATCCTTCCCTTTTTTGCTGTCTCTCTTTCTCGTCCGTCAAGTTTTTCGGCTTCTGGTGTTTCCATTTCCATTTCCATTTTCTTTCCAAATCTAGAAATCGGCGGAACACCCACTAGAATGCGTTGAATTCCCCATCTGAACAAAGCGTCAGTTCTAACAATGTGTTTTTGAGAGAAGCTGGGATTCGGAAAGCTCTATTGTATCAATCCTACTGGCATATTCGGCTTCGAGAAGATCGAGGCACGTTTTGAAACTGCACTTCAAAGCCAGGTATTTGCATATATATAGCATCTCATCTTCATGGTTTATAGTCTTCACTTAAACTCACCATCTCTGTCTTCCGTCACTAGTAACTACGCACTTGTAACGACTGCAAATCAAATCTCATACCATTTACTCTTACCAACTTATCCGACTCTTCGTCCCCAATACTCTGCAACCACCATCTCCCCCTTTCCCAATAATTCTAAAGTTTATCTTCGCAACGCCTACCTTTGACAAGGATGATTGCTTTCCAACAAGTATTGATCTTTATCGGGGGCGCAACAATTCCAATCTGTGCAATCATTATTCGCATGTTGTATCCACCACATACAGCTTACCAGGATTGTCTCAAACATCTTAAAGATTTAGATCAGCGAGCAAAGGAAACATGGCAACGTCCTGAGATTCCTGATGGGACTTGGATAAAATCAAAAACTCGTCTTACGCATAGCGCTCTGTGCAATATGCATTACGGACTCGAAAGTATGCCATGGGAAGTCGAAAGTCACAACTGGCACATTATGATGGATTCGGAGGCGAACGTTATTGTGCGAGATCATTATGCTGAGTAGGATGCTACCCCTTTTCACCTGGACTGTTTAACCTGATCTGTACTGACAAGTTTAAGAAATTCGCAAGAAAAATATGGGTCGTCGAAATGAGACAATTCATGCGGGATCAGAGTGCCAATTGGGTTCGTCAATTGGTTGTAAGACGGGCCGTCTGCAGATACGCTATATGATCTGCTGTTGCTGGGAAATTCACAAGGTTGAGAATACGTTATGTCTTATACTTGGAGTTGTCAGGCCTAGAAATTCTTGGAGCAAGTCACGATGGAGCGAGGGTTGATCTGGATTATCTGATAGATAGGCGTTGATGAAATTGTATTGAAGATTCATTTTTATAAGTTGATTCTGGCGTGCAAAGGGTTTCAACATCTATCTCGTGCATTCCATGTAGTAAAACATTATTTCCTACATCGCATTTGTCTCTCGATTGCTCCATTTATCTATCATCATCATCATCAATATTCTCGTGCGTACAGTATACATACAGAATTGACTAGTCCTAGCCAGTTCCATGACATAGAACTTACCATCCTCATTCCACAAAACGCAAAATGCAAAAGCTTGAATGTTCAAAAGTTTACCCTGTCCCTTTGGCCAATTTGACCTGCTTCATAGATCCCCATATATCTCAAGATAAGAGATAGTAGCAAACATCAACTACCAACTTGTGCTCTGAGAATTTTAGTCCCACACCATGGTTTCTAACATGATATGATGGAACATTCATCGTGGATCTTCCTGATCACGTCTAAGACTCTAAACTAAGTCGATTCTCGAGGCTTCAAAAAAGCGCTAGATGTAGCAATGACGTCGGGCATTAGATGTTCTTAAATTTGGAATAATTCGAGAATTATCTCGATATACCGGCGGGGTTGAAGTGCGCAAGAGAGGATTTGAGATATTTGTATGTATACGTGTATATAAGTTTCCTTCGGTCTTCAGTCTTCAGTCTCCAGTTGCCATTCTAAGTTTTTGTTTATCTTCCACTTCTATATCACATATCAATCACTTCACTCTCATCCCCATCAAGTATGAAACAACAAACCTACCCATCTCAACAACTAATAAGTCCAATAACCACCATACTAAACACCCTATACCTCATTGTCTCACTCGTTCCGCAACCCTAGTCTCAAAAAAAACTTGTTCCTATTTGCCATCCTCAAACTTCTGCTCACACACATATCCATAGTTCTCCGTCCACTTTTTCTCTTGATTCAAACGCTTTTGGGTGGACTCGATATTATTTGCTTGGGGGTACTGGGTGTTGGGATGCTGTTAGGTTAATTTAATCTGGAGTTTGTGTGTTATATATCGGAAGATGAAAGAGAAAGAGAGATGGTTGGGGCGAGGATGATGAAGGGAGGGGGGGTTGGCATTTACTTGGGGGTCACTATTTAGTGGATGAAAATTGAGAGTTGATGTTTGATGTTTGATGCTTGATGCTTGATGCTTGATGCTTGATGCTTGATGCTTGATGCTTGATGCTTGATGCTTGAATGGATTTATTGTTGATTTTTGGAGGGGTTGTTAGATTGCTGGTTTGCATGTGTGCTTTAGCCAATGTGTTTACATGAAATTTAGGAATTATATTTCAGAAACTTCGCTACGAGAATATTACTTTCCCCTTTTTTCGATTACTTATTCCTATCCCTCTCACTTTCATCTCTATCTCCGGACTCCCTGTAAAATCTCTCAGTTTAGAATTATGTATTTTAGACCATGATTTTCAGAATTCAAGTACATCTTAACTTTGTGTATCTCTCTCTTCATCGAGAACTAGCCCGCTGTTTCAATGCAAGAAATGGTTTCCATGGCATGAAATGAATTTTGGAGAGATACCAAGGAAGCATCATGATTAACCTTCGTAAAGTTGCCAATTCTGCATGGACTCGAATTGTTCTACTCTCTTCGCTTTATCGAGTGTTATATCTTAGCCTACTGAATTTCTCTCCTCAATCTCCAGCTCGCCATCCCTAGTTCCTTGTCAAGAGAAAGTGGCACTTTGCTATGTCGCTCTCCACTTGTATGTATAAATCTGACACTCGATGCTCCTCAATCCTCTGATGGAGTCTCTTGAATGAATGGCATTCCGTCTGGAAAAAATTTAACATGATGGAAGTCTCTCAACATATAAAAAATTTCAACAAGCTGCTTAGAATGTAATGAATGACCCTAGGCCCAGAGAAGATATCAAGAAGGATATTTAATAAATGATGATTGAACTACCAATTTCCCTTTTTAATATCCTCGATTGTTTCTTCATTCAACTTACGATTATCACTGTATTACTCACGGTAATCACAAGTTAAATGTATCTAGAATATTGTGCTTGAACCAAGTAAAAGTCTTAAGTGGTAGAGTCAAAGTTCTTGAGTGTGTTGCAATGTGATTCTGTGCATGTTTTGTTCTCTTTGGGGTAAGTGTAATAGGGTGCGATGGAGGGGTGTTTTCAAAGGAGGAAGAGGTTTTATGGTATGGATAGCGGGGAAGTAGAATGGAAGAGGAGGTAAGGGAATAAGAATTAAGATGGGGATGATGAGGCGGGAAGTAGAAAAGTAGAGAAGTAGAGCAGCTAGTAACCCTGAAGGCTCATAAAGGAATTACCTCATAATATGGGGGAGTTGCCTAACTCTAGAAAGCATTATCCGTGATGAGTAATCATTAATAAAGATATATATGGATTTGAAAGCTCATCAACACAGGTCGATGCATTACTGAATAGACGAGTAAATGAATTCCAATGACAAGCAAGTGAAGAGATCGATACATATCGCATCACAGATGCTTACTCTCAATTTCATACACACACAGAGATGTATAAACAGCCAATTGAGAAAGAGATCATCGAATACAATTCCTATTACAACAAAAGTCGATATATAGATTTATTTTAGAAGTTTGAACGAGACTTATCATAAACATAGCGCTTATTTCGGCATCACCCAACTTCCAGCATAGAAACTTAAATCTCAAAACACCTCCACCCCTTCCACAAGGCTCAACAGTGGATAATAAAAATCCTACAAATAGTCAATACCCCAACACCCGAGTTTTAGAGTTAAATCCAACATTAATCTTACCCCAGATACGGCTGCGCCAATATCAAGGATGTTGGATGATATTCCTGGAAGTGTGGGTCGGATGAAGAAGGTCTATTACGCAAAACTGAGGGGATTCCGGCTGGAGATCATATGGATCCAGTATCCTTTGTATAGGATATTATGTGTAGCATTTCTATACGTCACAACACAGTCATTGTATAAAATCCTTGGTTTCTGGGGGTGAGGTTGGGAATTTGTGAGTTGAGTAATACATTTGGGTTTATGGAAAATATGTGCTGTAATTAACGACCCAATTTCGAATGCAGAAAGAATCCATATCATGTCGCTACAGTTTGTGGTGTTGGCAACTCTTAGATATGTAATGTCATGAAATATTAAAGAGTACCTAGGCGTTAACCAGATCTAGTCAGAACTAGTTACACATACGCATCACGGTCCAAAATTGTTTTCCTCCTCGCATTCACATACTGCAACACCCAAGGAATTATAACTATCTGTGAGCCTTGCGAGCGTCTGCTGCCATGGAATTCTTTTCTGGGAAATCGATGTATGTATGTACATATATTTGCAACTAAAGGAGCTAATCACAATAGCCGAAGAACCTCCTCCTTCACATCTATATACCCACAAACCTAAAAATGACTCCAAGTTTTCAATGGATCTCCCAAATTTAATAGACCTGTTAGCTCTATCCATCCTACCCATCCACTATTTCTCGTAACAAACTACACCTTTCGTCTCCATCATCTTCACATTATATGAAATTAGCCGCCATAAATCTACAGCTACGTACAAGCCAAGGAAAGCTTCCCACACTTATCTATCTATCCATCCATCTACTCATTCTCAATTAACCTTAAACTTGAACCGGCCAGCCTCATATTTCGCATAGTTGAGGAAATAACCTTATTTTTAGCCCTACATCTCTATTCTCAATTCCCCGTCTTACTAACCTGTCCATCATCACCATCATCGTCGTCAAAGAGCAACCTCTAAGCGCCCATTCGCCAAGCAAAACTCATCCACATTTAAATCCTGGCGGTAACCCGGGGACTCGGGATCAGCGCTTGCGACAGTTCGCTCACTGAGTTGTTGACAATATCCTTTTGGTTCCCACGAGTTTCGATGGGCGGAGCGGTAGTTGTGCTATAGAGGGTGCGGGGCGGGTACACAGTATTGCGGAATGGAGATCCTGGTGTCCTTTGGGATATTTCCTACACCTTGAATGGAGTTTGAGTTTCGACGCTAAATTTATAGGAGCAGGGCTAGCAAATGATTTATTTAGGGTTGTTTCGATGGAATTGAGAGATCTTCCACGGATCTTTTGGGGGAGGATTGGTTGAGAATTATGATATTATTTCCGGCCATTGATATCTACAGTAATCCCATAAGAAACATTACCAAGTGTTAAAAACTTCATTGCCAATTACCCACCTTCAAAAAGATTAATACGACTTGACGGGTTGCCCGTAAAGCGCTTCAGCAAGCGCTCGTGGAATTTCGCCTTGCGACTTTCGAAATACATGTCACGTTATAATCGCGTTGTAATCTCACAAGACCGAATGAATGACCTCATCACGAGGTCGAGGGAATTGACTGCATATACGTGAAAGCCCAGAACTTCGTACACGATAAACGATGCGCAATACGAAGTTGCGGCTCGTGGACGGCGCAAAATCGTGCTCAGCCATGCGTGCAGACAGCGGAAGGATGATTCGGAGACATCCAAATCGGTACGTGTGCTACGTATAATGGAGATTGAAGTTTTACGAATTCTCGATCCTGTTATCGCGGGCCTGGCTTAGTCGTGAGGATTGGAGAGGAGAATAGTTTCATGTCAATGATGTTGTGTGTTGTGTGTGTGTGTGTGTGATGATTGAACGGTTGGAGATGAGATGGAGATGTATATAAGGTGTTGAGATGAAGCTGTCGGGATTACTTTCTACATCATCAACATCAACATCATCAACAAAAACAACAACAACATTCAATCCAATCCAGAACAACCTTCCCACATCTTCACCACCACACAACAATCACCCACCACCAAACCATCAAAATGCAATTCACCACCATCACCTTCCCCATCCTCGCCCTCTTCATCACGGACATCCTCGCCATGCCCTCGAGCCCCAACACCGTGTCCCTCGCTTCTCGGGGCGATTCTTGCTACTCCTCCTGCTCATGCGGCAACGTCGTCCCCGCCTGCGAAAACGCCGAACGAGTCGGAAAAACCAATTGTCGCTGCTTTGGACAATCCGGACCTTGCGATGTGGTTATGTGTCCCGGAGAGAATACTTACAAGAATGTCGTGAGTATTTCCTGATTTTCTTGATTTCACTGTGTACGATGGAAGAAAGATGGCTAATCATTTGATGGGTGAATCTAGATGGCTTGCGGTCAAACCGGTACAGGATGTGTTTGGCTTTAAGTGTTCGCTGGATGTGGACGATCTCTCTTCTCTTTCTTTGTTGGGATTAGCGGTGGGGCGTTAGAGTCTGAGGGAGCTTGAAGGGGTTTCGACTGTGTTCTTCACACTTTTTCTCTCCTCTGGATGGCAATGACGACAACAAAGACCATCAAAATCTCCCATCTCTCACTCGCAAGAAAGAGAGTACGAAATAAGAACCCAGAGACCGAGCAAAACAGTTGGTGATTGGAGGATGTTGTATGATAGATTTCCTTTTTATGTGTCCCTGTTTTCATTTGTGTGTTTGGGATGTGATAGAATAGGATTAGAAGTTGCGTTTCTCATGTACTGGATACATAAAAATTGCTTGCAGTTTAGATAGAATATAAGATTGCCTGGGCCCGGGTATTACTTACAAATTTTCTATTTAGAGTTTTTGATATTTTTGTGAAAGTGACTTTTAATCTTATGTTTTGATTGTGTTTTTAGGGAAAGTTGAAAGATTTTTTACGATGAGAGATATAGATGAGGTGGAGAGGAGAAGAGAGGAGGAAGGGGGGGATAGACAAGAGAGATGAATGAATTTTTGTAGAAAGAAACGAAAGAGGTTACCATCGCCCGCCGCTCCACCAATCCTCTACACACTTCCTCATTTACTCATACCAATTTGTAATAGTAACAATCCCATGAATTCTCTCTCCTTCTATAATGACATTCTTCTCCCCTCCTCTCATCTCTTCTCATCAACCTCCTCTCCCACCCATTCATTCATTTCATTTTCTTTTCCAATTCTACATCCCAACTCAACTCAACCCAACTCAAAAACCACAAAAACCAAAACCACGGAAATACATCCACCCATACATCCATACATCCAGCTCCAAACCCCTTGTAAGCCCATTCATTACGCACACATACACACATCTGTACACCCCTCAAAAAGCCTTCTACCGGTATCCGTACCCAAAGCGAGAGGCCAATTAGCTACACTCACCCATCCCCTAACCATAACTACAATCACAATCATATAATTCTCGCTAAAGGGAGAAATCTATCATAGACTCAAAAAAAGAAAAAACTAATCGATCAAAGAAAATAAAATACAACATGCATCAAAGCCCCAGTATCATAAATTATAAACCATAATATCATTTCCCTGCTAAAACAAGTAGGGGGAAAAAAGAAGAAAAAAGAAAGATATCTAATGTAGCGGATATTCATCTCTTCATTCATCCCCTCCACTTCTCTGATCTCGCGAACCACCCACCTACCTCTACCTCACATCCTACACCATCGATAAAAGAACAAAAATATCATCATCCCATCCCCACCCCCATTCTCTCATATTTCTTCTATCTCCAAAAATAATTAAGAGAAAAGACAAGCGAGGAAACTAGTTACCAGTTACTCTATTCATTGTAAATTATTATAACAAAGTAAAAATTTCAACACTTTCTATTATATTCACACTACATTCCATTTTCCCCTCCCCCTCCCCCCTCCACCTTTATCTTTACAATCATTCACCAGCCAGCTAGCCAGCCCCCTATTCATATAAGAAGAATACAAATGACGCAGCACCTACGATTATAAGTCCTAGATATCCATCTTATATTCTGTCCAAAGAGTTACGAGCTTAGATATATATAAGAAATAGTAGTTTTTATATAAGGGCTATTTAACAGAGCTGGTCCTTTATTTTAGTTGCTTAGAGCTATAAGATATACATTAGCTTTTGGATGGAAGTTATACACTGTTTATACACTCCCTATCCCTTTAGAGACATGTATAACCACCACCAGTACTATCAGCACTATTAGTAGCAACAGCAAAGCAAAAGAATTCTCTTTTCACCTTCCCCTCTCTCTCTCTGTTCCTAGAGAAAACAGAGAATAGAGAATAGAGAATAGATAACAAAAACAAAACAACCTATAACTTCAATCTACACCTCAAACCTCCACCTCCACCTCCACCTAGACCTTCAAATCCAATTCCAACTCCCCAATATTCTTTCAAATTTCTCATCCACATCCATATCACATCAACAAACCCATCCGATTTCATATCATTTCAATAATTCAGACCAGAACCAACCCAAGTTCAAAAAACTTCACAACCACAACCACAACCACAACCACAACTCCACACCTCCACATCCACAACATACCAACAACACAGACAAGCACAGGTATCCAAGTATCCAAGTATCAAAATTCCATTCCATCCCTCCATCAATTCATCCAAAAGAGCTATCCACTATCCAATCGCCCTTAAATCATACTAATTTACGGATTAATCTCTTCCTCTTCCTCTTCCTCTTCCGTATTCGCTTCGATGTATAAAGTAAATAACACAACACAAAGATTAATTGAATTGAACCGAACCGAATTGAACTCATCTATCTATTCATCTGTGTTTATACGGAATCAAACCAGATTATATAGAATCAAGTGAATACATACATACATAAATAAATAAATAAATAAATAAATAAATAAATAAATAACAAAGCGAGCACAAAATAAGCGAGCGAGCGAGCGAGGATATATTCTATACTCTACTCTCTACTCTCTACTCTCTACTCTCTACCCTCTACCCTCTACTCTGTACTCTCTACCCTACAACATTCAACATATAAAGATTCAAGAATCCTATACACAGCACCTCCCATCCCATCCCATCCCATCCCATCCCATCCTGCTTCTCCCCAGAAGTGCGAATTGACCAATATTCCCAAAATGCATTACTATCAATTCACATTCACATTCATATCCATATCCATATCCATATCCATATCCATATCCATGCATACATACATACATACATACATACATACATACGATATGTTCTCCACCGATATCCAATTCCAATTAACACTATTACATACATCAAGCGATACAAATTATCTATCTATCTATTTACAACAAACGATTTCACCATGACAACCAGTCCAAGTTATTGGTTGGTTTGTTGGTTGTATGGTCAATTTCGTTATTGGGGATCAACAAAAATTATATACATATATATATAAATATAAATCGATTTTTTGTATTCCTACTTCTCTCTCTCTCTCTCTCTCTCTCTTTCTCTTATTTCTGTTTCCATTGCTTTAACAATCAAACAATCAAACAAAAAAAAAAAAAAAAAAAAAAAAAACACGAGACACCACCCATACACACCATAATACATATCGTAATAGTGCCAAAATCTCAATACCATCACATCGCATTCACAAGATCAATATACATACCTAAAATTTAATTTCTCACACTCACACACTCACAATCCACAACCCACCATCTCAAACACATTAATAATTCATGTATCCATTTTCATTTTCATTTTCATCAAATGTATGTATGTATGTATTGTTTTTATTATAATATACCTATCTCCATCATAAACCTTCCTGCCTTCCTCCCTCCACATAACCACATATACCCCCTCTCCTCTTTCGTAAAGATAACCTCCCCTATTCATCCTCAATCCCATCCCACATCAAATCATATCAAACCCCACCCCAATATCTATACCCCTCAAAACTCAACGAATCGCATTGTAATTGTATTTGTAATATGCAATACACATGAAAAGTACTTTGTTTCATTTCATCAATCCCATTTCCACCCAACCAAAACCCATCCTATCGTAATCCTCCTAACTTCTCATCCCCAATTGTAAAATTGTAGAAGGAAAAGAGCAGTATCATAAATAAAGAGTAGAGAAGAAAGCGCTTGCAAAAAAAAAAAAAGAAGAAAGAGAAAAAAAAAAAAAGTCAAAATGTTCAAGCCCATCATTCACACCATCAGGAAAATGTCTATCACCAGTTATGACCCAAAAAATGCAACGCTCGCTATTCATTCCGCGTTCCACTCTCATCCTAATTCTTGCCCCTATCCTTGTCTGGGTCTCACTTTCTTATTTGTTCCATTCGCGTCAGGCACCTCCCTCACGAATGTAACATGTTTATCATCTTTCTTGGTGCGATCCTGACTTCTCCCTAACACCGCGCCTCTGACGACTTTCTCGGTATCTCCATCCTCGATATCGATTTCGGCGACATCACTACCCTCGTCAGCATCTCCTGATGATACACTCTCTGCATCATCATCACCTTCGTCGTATTCACCATCATCACTAACAAGACTTGGAGCGTTGTTACTAACAACCGTGTTTGGACTTAGGTCAATGATGGAAGATGTATCGGGAATACCCATATCAGTATCTCCATCATGATTGTGATCTCGAGTATTGATAGGCTGTGGGCGATTATTTCTGGTTTCTGATACAGGCATAGAAGTATTGAGGGTAGCGAAAGTTAGACGAGGTGAGATATGGGCTTGACCAGGTCTCCCGGAAGCATCCATACCTTTGCTGCTGGTAGGTCTACCAAAATATGCTGGTGACATGGTAGCCCGAGCTGGGATACGCATACCAGTCATTGGTGTATCTACTGAACCATCAAAGCCACCAGGGCGGCGTGAAGGTACAGCAGCAGTCGTTGTTTCAGTCACTTCATCATCAGAAGATTCCTCCTCAAATGCTAAAAGTTCATCCATATCAATACGTGTTTTCGCATCACCCACTATTTCATCAAGATCACCACCAAAGCCTCTGCTTTTCAGTAACTCGGAAAGATGAGGTGTAGCGGTCGATGGTTTGAAATTTTCTTTTGAAGGTTGCACTTTGGGTTTCACAACGGGCTGCTGCTTTTGTGGTGATGACGTTGCACTTCCAGGAATCGAAGTCACGCCAGGGAGTCTGCCTTGTAGATATAGATTCATAGAATCTTCGATACGAGAACGAAGAGCAGTATAGGCTTCTTGATCGACTGGCGCACTTTTAATAAGAGGATGGACAAGATCTCCGGTTGGTGGTGCACTTGGACTCTTCTCCAAAACAGGAGGTGCACCAGCTTCATCGACTTCGATAATGTGTCCGCTAGTCTGAGCAGCTTCTTCATGACTCTTAAACTCACGATGATGAGCAATGCGACAATGATTGATAAAACCTTGGGTACTGGAGAAATCTTCGCGATTGCAATCCAAGCAGACAAGCTTAACAGTTTTACCATCACTCCGCTTGAGAATACATGGTCCAGACTTCTTTGGTTGGATATGACTGGTGGAAAGAGATTGCAAACTGTGAGATCCACGAGATCTCGATTTAGATGAGACGTTACCTCCTTCAGCGATACTATTTCTAGTAGCTCTTCCTTCTGGTATCGACTTGCCAGCGCGTGGCCGCCCTGGACCTGCACGTGAATCAACAATATCAACACCATCAAAAGCCGGGTCAGGAATTAACCATTTTGCCCAATGTCTTGTGTACGGTCCTTCGGTGATTCCATACGGCGGAGCCCATTTCGGAACTTTGTCGCCACTCCAGACTGCTGGACCCGTACCCGTACTAACATTAACCATCGACTCGTGAGAAACTTCAGCTTCAGCTCCTTGCATGCCTGGGAATGGTATCAAGTGAGCGCGACGTAACTGTTCGAGCGAGACTTGACATTTTGCTAGTTCTGTTTCGATCAGGCGCAATTCGTTGTGCTTCATGAGAATCTCGAGGCTGAGTTGGGATTCGATTGTTTCTCGAACCAAACCTAGATCGACGACCTGTTCTTGATTATCCATCATTACAGTATCTTCAGCCAACGAAGGCGATCGACATCCTTGCTCCGACATTTCGCGCTTCCTCCGTTTCACTTCTTGAGTGGTTGTAGTGGTTGTGGGTGAAGCTGTCGTCGTGGAGGCGTTTGGTAGGATGGGTATCGGAGCATTCGGACTACTACTTCTCTTTCGTTTCGTAGGACTTGCGCATTCGTAAAGACCGGCGTTTGCCATATTATATTTTACTTCTCCATCTAACACTTGATCGCAACCCCTGGATTCGGAGATCCAAGATGGCAGGCGAAACATTCGCATATAAATGGGGAAGGGGATGAAGTGCGATTTCAGGTGAATGTGCGACCGGGCACTACTTTTTGTTGAACGGGTGATTTAATGCGCTGATAGTTGCCTAGTTTGCGCTATAAAATATGGTTGAACTATAAAAGTCAAATTCACTGGTGGTTGAAGCGCAAGTTTTGCGAACTGACGTCGATGTTGTGATAAGGACCTCCCTAAAAAGTGACGGAACGAAAGTCTAAATAAATGTACAAGTTCGAAGATTGAAGTCAATTACAAGAGTTTATTGAGTAAAATAAATGGTAAATAAAAGAAGAAGGATTGCGTGAGAATTGAAATTATGCCGTATGAATTTTGGGCTTTGTCGTGAATTGATTTGATTTGATTTGATTCTGGGAAGGAAAAGAAAAAGAAAATTGATTGTTGGTGGTTGAACGTTATTGCGAGTCGTTCGTTGGGAATCAAAAGGTTGTCTTGATTGAAATGTTGCGACCGTGTAGGTAGATAGTAAGTAGGTCGGTAGGTCGGTCGATAGGTATGTAAGGTATGTTAGGTGTGTAAGGTATGTTAGGTGTGTAGGTGTGTAGGTGTGTAGGTATGTATGGGAGATGCGAAGTTCAAATGGGGAGGGGAGGGGGGGGGGTGAATTGAGCGGGAGGGAGGGATATTAGGAATTTGAAAGGAGTTGACGTATTGATTTGGATCAAAGTAGCTAAGGCTGGTCGGTAATGTAAGTGAGGAGGCAAGGTAATGAATGTAGGCAAGGGAATGGGTGATGTAGGGAAAGAGTAGTGAAGGAGGCGATAAGAGTCGATTGTTCGATGGATCGTTCTTTCGTTCTTGCGTTTCCTTTCTTTTCCTTGGGACGTACGTGAGTTGTTTTTTGGTGGGCGGTGCGTGGTGGGTGATGGTAGTAGTGGTGATGGTGCACACTTATTAATCAACTGGCGTAGTGGGTAGAGTGGGCTCAGTGGGTTGAGTGGCTCGAGTGAGTGGATGGGTGAGTGGATAAATGGGTGAGTGGATAGATAGATATAGGTCGATGGATGGATTGGATGGGTGGATGGGTGGATGGGTGGATGGATGAATGAATAAATGAATTAGATAGGTCGATGGGCAGATGGTCCTTGCGCTCTCCAATAATAATAATAGTAATAATAAATGAAGTAATAAGAAGTGTGAATGAAGTGATTACCACCCAACAGACAAGCGGTAAAAGAAGTAGGTATGATGATATGATAGATACAAGAGTATGTCTAGGCAGGCAGGCAGGCAGATGGGTAAAAACAAAGCGGCGGGAAAGGGAAAAAGTCGAATGATTTTGGCTTGTTTCGTTTTGTTTCGTTTGGTTTGGATTCTGTTTTTACAAATAGATTGTGATTTCAAGATATAATAAATATGAAATACTTGATTCAAGTCAAGTAAAGTAACAGAGAAGAAAGTCGAAGAGTGGATTGTAAAACCAAAACCAAAAAAAAAAGGTATTCTATAAAATCAAGTCGTACGAGTATAGGTAGGTAGGTATAGATAGGAATAGTGAAGAAATGAGGGTGTTTTCAATATGTTTCGTTGAGTACACTCCGTATCGTGTCGTGTCGTAGTATCGTATCGGTAGTGTTGTGGGAAGTCCGGAGTCAGATTTGGTAGTACCGTTCTGCTCGTTTGGTTGCTTGGTTGCTTGGTTGCTGGTTTTGGGGTTGAAAGGTGGAAGTTGTAGATGTGAATGTGGATGTGGATGTGGATGTGTAGATTCTCAATGGTACTTTCCAATCTGTATCGTAAATAAAATCCAAAAGGTGTGTTTGTTTGTTTGTTTGTTTGTTACAGGTTGAAGAAGTAAGTAAGTATTCGGAATAATAAGAAATGCAAAAGAATCAATCAATCAGTGCTTGTTTGTTTATTACCTAGGTAGAAAGAATCATTAATAAGGCCACGGCAAAGCCTATGAGACTTCTAACTTTTCATTCCTGGTTGAGTTGCTGGTTGAACTTGGAAAAAGTGTTGCATACCGGTACCTATTACCTATTACTTACCACTTACTACCTAGGTAGGGAAGTCTGATTGTGATTGATTACACTTGAAGAGGTCAAAGTCCCTCTTTTTCTTTTTCTTTTTCTTTTTCTTTTCCACTCGATTATCACTCACTCATCACCCATCCATCCACCCACCCATCCATTCATTCATTCATTCATCCATCCATCTATCTCTCACACATCACTCACACATCACTCACATATCACTCAAACTCACTCGTCTCGCCCATCTCACACCATACAATCCAACCTTCACTCCAAAGCAAGCAGCCAATTCGTCCCCCAGTCGACCCATAAAAAGAATAATGCTCACCAAGTCTACCACACTACCACCCGTGATGCCCGTGAATAATTAATTTAAGCGTCGTTTTTTATGCGACATTACAATCCGAGTGGCAAGGATGACGACGGGGATATGGAGTCTCATTATTGCTTAGGCATATCTTGGATTGAGCAAATGAAGAAAGATCATTGGTTAACAAGATAAGTAATCCCGGCTGCTGCCCATTGTCCTTCCAAGCTAAACTGTTCAAGGATAATCTTCTATTCTCGATCCCTTCTTTTATTCCATGGACGACCCATTTTTGGCCATGTCCATCTTCGTATGCAAGATGTTGGACCCACGAAATGGATGGGTAAAAAGAGGGATGTGCTATCTTATCCATGTATCGCATGATTCCAAAAGTAGATCATACATGGAAAAAGGGGAGAGGAAGTAGAGGTGAAGCACATGTGAAATCTGCCTCCTAGGTATATAAATGAAGACAGGAATCCACTACGTGTGATGTGTTTCTTATGTATGTTGCGGTGTTGAAGCCATTTCCACTTCACCAACATATCTACATATCATTCATGTACTCGGTCGCTGCTTAATGCGTATACACTTCATACGTACTTGAACCTAGTTCATTTTGAGCTTTGGAGGGGGTTACTTTTCCACTATTCTAAAACTGACTCATAATGTTCTCGACCATATGTTAATAGTGCAAGCCAAGGATATTGAAAAGGCTGCCCCAGATTTATATCAAAATTAGAATCATCTCATTGACAACCGTGCGTGGTCTACAACAGGTACTAACAGGTACTTGAGCAATAATCACATCAATCCCGAATAGACAAGAAAGAAGGCCGCGCGGATAAACCTGCATTCCTATCATATCGCAAAGACTTCTCAAAAAGATATCCGATACGACCACACTCTTTATTCCTACTCTGTGTTCTCGTTTTTCTTGATATTGGATCGTCTAGGCTTGACGGTTTAATCAAGACCAGGGCAAAGAGGCGTGGAGACTCCCGAAAGGTTCAGTCAAACGGCGGTATCTGAGACTATCTTGGGCAACTACCCTTGTTTGATTTTATTAGATGTGTATCGAACATCAACCTCTTCGGGAGGCTGCGCATTTTTGGTCCCATGGGGAATCTTTCGTAATGCCTTCCTGCATCGTGCTTGATACCGTACACCATTTACCGGCAGATATGCACAAGGCTTGTGACAGTGACATTTGCGTAGCCTTCAACCCAAAACGAAACGAAACGAAAGAGCAGTAGATAGAAAAAAAACATTCAATGCTCTCGTAAACTTGTAATATACATAGGTAAGGGGTTCGAGGCTGTAGATATGAAACGGGAGTAATGGATCCATGAGACAATGTCGCGATAAAACCCCCACTCATCTTTTTGATGAGGGGGGAAAGCTTGTGTGCTTATCTATTCAATATTGACCAAGCGCCGATGATGATAAAAACCAAACTAATCTATAGCTTTATCCATGCAATACTCGGTGTGAAGAAATGATGCGCCTCTTCATGACAGGACAATCTCACTGCGAACCCAACGAATCGGGATATTTTGTCTAGCCTTGCAGGTCGATTCTACAACATCTGCAGGACAAACAGTTGTGGACTTCCCGATGAATTTCGGGTTCCTGTATGAATAAGATTCTTGTCAGCACTTTGTATTATGAAGATGAAGGGATGAAGGAATACAACATAATTGAAAAGTTTCAATATGTTATGAATGACGGGAATTTATTTCTCTTGAGAAGTCTCTCTACGACTAGAAATTATGAGGATGCGGCGGATGCGGCCGCTCCTCTGGCTGCCTGTGAAAGACTCAATTATAGGCTTTTGATTGGTTCTTCAAAATCTTCCGACCACCGACGCTCTCCAAAAGCTGCCCAAAATTTACCCAAGGCTGGAGGATGATGCTTCAACCTAAGTCTTCTCAAGATGTCGAGGTGATATTTCCAGTGTCTTCTCTCGAAAGGTAAACAAATAATACCTTCACTCTTTATTATATGGTTTCTTTTCCTTCCATTAGCGAACCTCACACACTCATCCCTTTACTGCTTTACTGTATCTCGAGGCTACCATACTTTTTCTCATCTTGCAAGCTTACAACTTTCACCTTGATCTTCATACTCAAGAATACAATACAACACAACACAACTTCAAATCTGAATACTGATAAGGACAAGAATGGCACGAACCAAGGGTGCAGCTCGCAGAGACGAAGCCGGGCACGAATTTCGAGAGAACCAAAAGCGCAAACGCGAACTAGCAGAGGGTGCCTCAAGAGACAAAGGAAATTTCCCCTCTATCTTTCAGGAACAAGATCGGCCCTCGAAAAAAGCAAGAGCAACTACAGCCATTCCCAAAATATCTTCGCGCCAATCTCCCTCTGTTGCACCCGACACTCAAGATCGAGCACAAAATGACCCTTCCTCTTCCACCCCAATCACCGCAGCACCCTCCAAACTTGGAGGGCAACGTCAAATCCCGGCCCCTCATGATCTAACCCACACCCACCGAACAACCGAATTATCTATTCTTTCCTCCTCGCAGATTCAAAAGAAAGCATCCCGTATCCTCTCGATCCTCAGTACCTTTTCCTTCTCGGATCCAGCACCCCACGTCGTGCTTTTATCTGCCAAAGCCCCTGTTGCAGGCAAACTCATTACTATTGCAGAGATAGCTAAGCGGGAATTGGCGAAGACTGGCGCGAAGTGGTTTCAATATAATGTTGTTGGAGAATTGACTGCTACTATCCCGAGCAATAATGCTGAAGTCGAGAAGACTGGAGATGAGAAAGATGGAGATACAGAGATGAAGGACGGGGAAGAAGAAGAGGAGGAAGCTTTTGAAACTATGAAAACTCCATTTGAGAGAGTACTAGAAGCAGAAGATAGACCTAAGATTCGAGCTGTGCCTACTTTTACTCTCTATCTATCTCGAGTTAGGATTGAAAGCTTGAAGAAGATGTATGGGTATGTATAACCACTTCATCTGAACCGCATTCGCATCGCATAGTAGCTAATTGAAATTCTAGAGAGCAAACTAATGCTTTGACTTGATCGAGTTCATCGCACGGCTAGAGTAGAGAAAGGGTGTATTATACTATGAGCGAATGGATGGAACGTAATTGAAAAGGAACTTGGCGTTTTACGGACCCGGGAGGAAATATTCATAGATAGAGATACCCCAATACTTGCTTTCAAGGGTAGCAAGATGATAGTGATATCAGCGGAGATGCATACAACCAGTGCACACTCAGCGATGCACCAATACATGAGATAGAAGCTTTGGCCCAGCCTGCTAATTCAAACCCCAAAATATACATACATATATATGACATGCCAGCTACAACTAGCTACGACTAGTGATCACTATTTAGTGATGTAATTACTCCCGGCTTTCCCAATCTAAACAAGCTCGCTCTCAGTTCAATGACTAACTACATTTTCCTGCGAAAGTCCAATATACATACATGCAGTTGATCTGCTGCTGGTATGGAAGTGGTAATTATGTATCGTTTCCCGAATGCGACGTTCTCCTTCATCAGTAATATGCCCTCTACTCTCATCCCATGGTCTCCCCCGTATCCTCGCTTGCTCGCATCCTTCACTATCCACCCCCTTTCCAAGCACAATCACAACTACAAGCTTTCTCCTTCTCCTATTCCTTACTTCCCCTCCATCTTTCTCTGTTCTACTCCCATTCAATCCCTCCCGTAAACAATTCTCAAAATAAAGTTCACCACGACTGCCACCAACAACACCAAAGCCAACACAGTCGGACCAACCCGATCATCAAATCCTCCCTGTCCTCTCAACCTGATACTCTTCGCACGCCAGTGATAAGTATATAACGCATATCCCATTGTCAACATGGAGATGACTGTGAAAATGGAAGCGGAGATGAAGGCAGGACGATCGCCAAAATTCAACATGCCGATTGCGAGGGCGCCGAGGATGACGGTGAAGTTGAGCCAGGAGAGAAAGGTGCGCTCATTGGCAAAGAAGACTTTGGGTTCGACACGCGTAGGGAGGGCGATGCGTTTTCCTGTGAGAGGGGGGAGGTTAGTTTGGGGAGGTTGGGTGGGTGTTGAAAATTGGAATGGGGAGTTGGAGCTTGCGGAAGCTGGGAGCTTCTGCATTTTGCAGAACATTCTTGAAGCGATGAGAATTGAGAGGACTAACCAGGCGCAGTTTGAAGAAGTGGTTGGCTCGACATCTTGAATAGAATAGAATGAGATTCTGTTTGCGGATTGTGTGTGTGAGGTATGACGATAAGGATCAAATGTTTAAGACACCCGATTCAAATGATACAAGCAAAGTCGCTTTACAAATTCTTCTTCCTCGTGGCAGTGATTTGTACTCGGTTTCGTGGACTCCGTGGGCGAAAACTCTTTCAATGATTCCAAAGTTGTGAATTTATGAAGAAAGCTGGAAGTTGCATTGGAAGATCATTCAGAAAGTTACTAACCTTCACATTTACTTTCTTCTGGGCTGAATTCATAAATTAGATGAGATGGGCCCCACTCTCTAACACGTTTCTACCGACGTAATATCATTGGCCAATGCTTGGAGCTTTCTAGGACTACCACACTTGACCAATCAACGGTGATGCAACACGTTCACTAGAAACCGGATAGCTAGCTCCTTGTTTGTGTTGTGTTGCCCTGGCGTGCCTGGTAGGGAAATCAAAGCTTAAGCCTCGCAATCACAATAAAACAAAGGGAAAGATTCAACAACATTGACATTGGAGATTCTTACCGCAAGTCCATTTGAGTAACATACGATACTATTACATCATATACAAAAGTCACAGCAAATATGGCCACTCCTGTAAGTTTCTATTCGAGATTGAATTGTGAAGGGGGGGGGGGTGTGGTGAAAGAAGATTTAACTGATTGTATCGTCCAGCCAATTTCATACACCAGATTGAGACAAATCGCGAGTGATGTAAGTCTGTCAGATACCTACCAACATATGTTTTGTTGGTGATGGTCTCTTTACTGGATGGCATACTGAGAATGATAAAATAGGCCTGTCAGAATGCACTTGGAAGTACAGAGTTCTATGAACATAGCAAGACCGAATCTTGGAATACTACCATCATTGTATGTATATAAACCTTCCTCTCGCAAGGATAACAAAGCCGCCGCAGCATGATGAGTAACTATCTAATCACTTCTTCCCACAGAACTCGATTCTCAAATCCCTCATCTCCGAATCTACACCTTCAACTGGCAGTTCCCCATCTTTCAAATACGCAGTCAATTCCACCATCATTCAACATCTAGTACCTACCTCTTCACTCAACAAATCCAAAGCATCGCCTCCAACAACCACAGAAGAAACAACAGACGATGCGAAAGTAACAACAAGTGATGCACAAGGAGATGCAAAGAGTACAGATGGTAAACCCCACGTAGGAAGGAGGGGAATGCACAGTGCGACGGGAGCTTATTGGAACGAGAAGACGGATGGCATGTGGAGTTTTAAGTATGAGGGTGGTGAGAATAAGGGTCTGGATGTGGTTATCAGTGTTATTTGGATTGCGTTGTAGGGTGAGAGGTTACGATATGGGAATGGGGATTAGAGGATAGAAATTGAGCAATATGAATGATTCATTTGGTAGATACAATGGTTAAGGACAATATATCGAAGGTAGATGACGGTTGCAGACTTTTGAGTGGGGAAGAATGGGGGATATACATTGAGAACTTGGGGTATGGGGTATATGATTCGCACTCTTTGCGCTCCAGTCGCAATTGAGATGATGGAATTCGATCGACCGTTTGTTGTCAGTGGAAGAAATCCTGGCAGAGACAAGTTTGATTGATATGATGTAAATTCGATGATCTTTGGCGGCTTATGCGATCCAATTGTACCATTTCATTCATTTCACGTCTCCCTTTTAGTATTTGATCATGCTATGTTGATTGAGGTGGTATTGGATGTGATGAGTATCGAATCGGCTGGTAAATTGTCTGATGTACTCTTACTCATCATGATGTATGGACTGATTTTGTTGATTGGTCTGCATGACAACGAGATAAGAAAGTAGTTGTTTTGGCACTCATCTCAGATATGGTTGGTAGTGTAATCTTTAATTCTGTTTCCAAAACAACTCTGGGTGGCAGACTAGAAGCACCCTGCACCTTCAATATGTACGATACTATTCCGAAAGGATGGTATCGTATCATTAGCTCGGAAAAGTGTCGGTGAGTCCTCTTTGCCTTACATTATCGGTGTTGCATTGCCTTACATCATCTACTTTGATCTACCCGGCTAGTATATAAATTTGTTACTTCATCGCCAGCAGATAACATCCTCCATACAAAAATAGACGCGGTTTTGACATCATTCTTTCAAGGTTCTTCATAACCCTTTTACTCAAGTATTCTAATCGAAAGACATAACACTGAGATTACCTAATCATCGAGTCATGTCCTTCCGAGTCACGGATCTCCTTCACAGATCCCACGATTCCCCTTTCAAAGCCTCGGATCAATTACGCTATCAAGGTTTCAATCCGCTTTTAGTGAGATCAATAGTGGGTCGACTTGGGTGAAGAAAAGGTTGGAAGGCAAATGGGAGCTCCGATTTTTCACCGCAAGAAGGGTCCTTAGTGGTTAATCAGATGTTGGGTCCTGGTTAGATTCATGGTAAAAGGGTTCCGGGCTAAAATGGTGCGTGGGAGACTCCGGGGTGGGCGGATACTAAATAGTTAGGTCATGTCTGGTTTTTGGTGGTGGTAATTTTTGATACCTTAAACTTCATTATACACATACCATTGAACCATTCAACCATTGACGATAAGACGAATAGACGACTGAACGACGAAACGAAAGAAAGGGATTTCAAGCGAGGAATTTCATATGCGAAAGGAGGATATACTTGTTGTGTACATTGGACCACCCGACGAATCGTTCCACGGACGACTATATATTCTAGAGAGAGTTTACTTTGTGGAAATTACTACGAGTTTAAAGTTTCAATACAAATTAGCAACCACGAGAATTGGGAATCAGGAGATATATACATACGAGGATTGATGTTATTGTCGCCCCTGGAGTGATATTGAGTAGAAAGAGTGAGTCAATCTTTGGACAAACTTGATTGTTTACTGACTCGAATACTAGATAAAACCGCTTCTCGAATCACCGATCCTCTTCAATCAAGTTACATATACATCTTGACGAGTTTGAAACCTCATCAAACAAGTCTGTGTAGCAAAAACATACGCATCATTTCTAGATCAAACGATCCATCAAGATTCACCACATCGTATTACCCCATCTTTCCCACAAGAGAATTCACCATGTCTCCCCACACATCTCCAAGGGAAACCACAAGCTCGGACCCTGGATCCTCTGAAACGGGTCTAGAATCCATGTTGAGAGATCTCATGACTTCTTCTTCATTTACTACGGCCACTTCTTCATCTGTTCCTGGTCTAGGTTTAGATTCCCCGGCTTCACAGGCTGCAGATCTGGAGAGTCTTCCCAATACCGATACTGAGAATTCTTCTGGAGCGTCTTCGGATTTTGAAGATGGTGATATGGATGGAGATATAGAGGAAGAAAGTGACTGGAGATTCGAAGTCACCCCCGAGATGACTCGTCGATTATCCATCGTGCCAAGCCCGGAAATCACAAGAAGATTAAGTCTCGTACCTATGTCGATGCCTTCACATCTTCTCCAAGCATCTCAATCTCTCTCTCAAGCTCTGGAAATGCAGGAACAAGATGAAGAGGCCGTCGATGAAGAAGACGAGAAAATTACTCTCCCCACTCTACCAAACGAACTCAAGTTGGAAATCTTTTCCCACCTAGACCCTATCGATGCCACATGTCTCGCTCTCACTTCTCGCCATACGTACCTTATCTACCGCGCCATTCACGGCACCGCTCTCCCTCTCAATACCCGCCGCGTCGGACCCAATAACCTCGAATACGCATTCACGAAATCCACCGAGAATATGTGTAAGCATTGCGGTAAAGGTCGCTGTGAACTCTGGATGCACATCCGAGAGTTCATGGAGACGGGACCTCTGGAGCGAGAATATTGTGGGATGAAAGGAAATTTTGGAGGTAAGGGAAGAGAGGGCGTCGATGGGTGTTGGAGGGGTAAACCGAGTAAACCGCGGAGATGTGGAAAACATCCCGAACGCACGACGACGGTGAGGGTGGAGGATGGAGGTGAAAATCTGGAGAGGATTATTAGAGAGGCGAGGGCTGCGGTGGGGGTTTAGTCTCAATCATTCGTGATGCGTCTTTGCTGCTGATGGGATGGGGTTGTGAGTTTGGATCAGTTAGTCGTGGGAAAACAGCGACTGACTCACCGTGTCGAGCCGAGAGCATTCTCAGGGACGAACAAGAGAGAGAAATTGAGAAGTAGAGTGCGCAAGTACATATTTGAGTGTTTGGAGATAGATGGGTACATATTCTGAGTCGACAGATATCTAGATTTACACGCGATACCCGACACGTTGGCGATTGTTGCATACTTTGTTTGCACTGTTTGCATAGATATGGAAAGATATACGGGTGGGTGGCTGGCTATTTTTGCTTTTGCTTTTGGGTTGTTTGGTTACTTGGTTACTTGGTTGGTTACACATGGATGGGTATGATGGATATGTATGATGAGTATGTATGTATGTATGATGGATGTTATAAGTGAGTTAGTGAGTTAGTGAGTGGGTGGATTGCTAGATCGCAGATACCATGAATTTGAAAGATTTTGAAATTCTTATTACTCGTTGTATGTGGGGGTTCTTTGATGTGACGTGATGAGGTTTTTGGGTGGAGGGTGGAGGGTGGATAGGATATTTCGATTGGGGTTGTTGGGGGGTGGAAGGGATGGAGAGAGGGAGAGGGAGAGAAGGAGAGAAGAGTAGGTTAGTAGGTGGGTAGGTAAGCATTTTCTGGCGTGGTATGGTATGGTAGATGAATTGATCTATTGTATATATATGCATATAACAGCTAATTAAATAAATCGAGATGGAAATATATATAGACAGACAGATAGTCCAGTCCAGTCCTGTCCAGTCCTGTCCATTACCTAGGTACACGAGTACATAACCATAAGATAATCTCCAGGAAAATAAGAAAGTCAGCTAGTTAGTTAGTTAGTTGGTCTCTCACTTACCAATTAGAAGTCAATCATAACAATCGTGTATAGCATCGCAAATTATCTTAGATATGATTCTTGAGCTGTTAAAACTCACAGGTAAAAAAAGTAAACATGAGGGAATCGAGATAATGCGATTTTTCTATTCTGAGAATTCTCTGAATGGTAGTATGGATGGATGAATCTATTTCCGTTGTTTGCTAGATATCCAGACTCAGACCTCGTAGATGAAGCTCTTCGGTTGTTGTTTTGGGAGACTCATCTAGCAAAGAGCCATTTGATGCAAGATTATCCTCATAAGATTGACCCCGAGAGTTGTCAGCCCGACGTTTATGAATGGTTAGTCTATAGTCAAGTGCTGACTATCGGTTTCCCTAATCCGGTACCCAAGACGGCAGACGTGAATCATTACTAGGCAGTCGCGCAGCTAGAAGAATGATATTAAGATTTTGTGTTGAGTGAAACCAGTATCTAGTCACTTCCTCACATAGCATCTCAAAAGGTTGATCATAATTGATTTGAGGGAGATCCAGATTCTAAAATCGAAGCAACGGGTATATGGAAAATATTTTGTCATGGGGGACTGTTGCATCATGCTCTAATATCGATGATAGGGGACTCATCTCTGTATTGAATGATCCCGGCGAAGAATGTTGTGGTTCTGTCGATTGGGGCGGAGTTGAATTGGATGGTCCCTTTTGTGGCAATCGGATGCATCTCATCATGAGAGATAATTTGACACCTTGTGAATTTACGAACAATCTTAATTCCTCCCGAACACCGTTTGCCGGGAAATAACCATTGTCGGTGCCAGAATTTATAATTATTCGGAGTTCAATCTCATTTAAACCAAGAAACAAAAGTTGCCACTGAATAAAGGATGATCTCCATTTGACAACGCACTTTCTGGAAAAGACCACTCCTTGAATGGTCCAACAGCGAGAAAACCATGGATCATTCTGCAACTCAATCCAACTTTGATGGAGTTTCTTTCTTTCTATTCAACGATTATTTAAAGCCCGTCAAGATACGTGAGATCTAAATGACTATTACCTCGTAGTTGGCCGCCGAATTTCCATAGAATAGCTTCTTTGCATCTATTAAACAAAACATCTGGTGTTCTCTTAGAGAGAAGTTCCAAAATTGCGGCTGCCTGTAATATCATCAAAGTTCCCTTCGTCGAGACTGAGCACTGTCCCAGCCAAACTATAACACAACTGGCTATGCGATAGACCTCACCCATGAGTTGTATTTATACAATGCGCTCTTCCTCCGATGGTTTACTTTTATCCTGATCGATGCAAATAGAATCAATCCAGAGGTTTCAACTCCGAAACCGACGTCATAGGCGGACTAGGGCACTGTGACAACTTTCTGTCACAAGAAGAGCCCTGCCATCGCATTCGATAGATATCGAACCATTTGTCGAGCCCCAGACGTACGAGAGGGCTTCATAAGGTCCCGGGATTTCATAGTCGTGAGATACATAGTTATCGATGCTAAGTTCTGTAAGACGACATCGAGTTGGCGCATTTTGCTTTGCTGAAGGAAGAAGCTTAAGAATACGAATAGATCGAGGAGATTGAAGCCTCATTTGCTTATGAGGCTCCAAATTCTTCATTTTTTTCATATTTAATAGAGAAAAAAGCTTTTTTGAGAGAAAGGCAAGTATAGAGGAAAATAGTATGCAGAGAAAAATAATATATAGAGCAAAAGGATACTATAGAGGAAAAGAAAAGGTAGACTGAGTGTGATAACATCTTCATGACACCATCTGCGCGACGAGGCTCCGTAAGCGTCAGCTCTGTGTAACAACTATTCTCGCACTTGTAACTATCCGTCGAACTATCTTCAGAGTTACACATCTACATGCACACGTTGAACTCTCAAACGAATGCAGTCTAAGTTAAGCTGTGCAAGGGTTTTCCGCGCTATAGGTTATCCACTGGAGATCCTGCCCGTTTCATGGATTCTCTATAGAAACTTTAGAATAATCGACAAACGACATGTAGATAATATGTTTGTATTAACATAATTCGACCTAACAGAATACAAAGGAGAGAAGAAAGATGTGCTTGAATTATTGTTGAATGGTAAGTTGTCGGGTAAACCAAAGAATGAAGAGATCTCCTACAAAGATATCAATTTACGATGCCAAGGCTCCAAGCGCGTACTACTTTATGCTGATGTCATCAAAATCGTGGGAAGTACATTATCCAATTACGAGCTGCTTCATCCGAGCAACATATGTATATGCTCAATCCCCAAGATGAGTTCACACAACATAAGCCAATATTTTAAACCAAGACGTACAAGTTAAACGAGTTTCGAATTGCATGGTTCAGGTGATGATTCATCCGGGTAGACATGAAGTAGACGTCAATCAGATACAAATATCGCGGTAGTTCATCTCGACTAATAAGCAAACCTTCCTCAAACCCCAATAACAATCCCAATCCCAATCTTTACATGTTACCAAAACCTTGTAAAATATCCCACTATTCCAAATTCCTAGCATGATATCCTATTCTAGCTCTCAAGTCCCAGTCCCAGTACCAGGAACTCCGAAATCCAACTCTTGCTCGCCCATCATCTTCCCCATCAAGATTATCTTCTAGCACTCACAACCGTACCATTAAAAACCCGCGTCGCATTCCTAAACCCTCCATTCGCAACCCCCGTCACATTCTTCAACAACCCATTACTCGTAGTAACATACTCACAAGCCCCACCAGGACAATATCCCCTACTACAAGCGAAATTGCACAGACCATCATACAACTCATCATCCAAGCCGGGCGCCGCAGTACCGGCTCCATCTATAACAGGCAGAGGTGGATTAAGCACACCCTGACTTGTGCATGTGCAGCTGTGGATTGGACAATATCCGTAAGGACATGCATATCCGCATAATCCACCTAGATTGTCGACGCCGGTTCCGCCAACGCATGCGGGAGGAAGAAAGGGGGAGATGGTTTCGGGAACTACGCCGTAGTTTGTGGTACCGCAAGCGCCGGGTCTGGAAGGGTTGTTAGTGGGATGGATATAAAGGGCTAGTTTTTTGAGGCTGGTAGAAGAGTACTATACTTACGGACAATACCCAAAGAAGCAATTGAAAGAGCAAAGTCCTTGATATTCTGAAGTTAATCCTTGCGCTGGATATCCAATCGTACCATATCCCGGTGTATTTGCCGCAGTTGGACGAGTCGGTTGTGGTCCATAATTTGTGCATGTGCATGCGGTATACTATTATCTCAATTAGTACCATTCCCAACCTTTCTCGCCAAAGCTATGAGAGATTACTCATAATACATACCGGACAATAACCCAATCCGCAAGCAAAAGAACACAAGCCTGCAAAATTATTGACTCCAAATCCGGCGATACAGACCTGTTCTGATATGTTAAGTGCAGGAGTAGCAGTTACAGCACTACCGGTTTGAAAGCCCGTGTATGCGTTGTAATTTGTGTAGCCGTCCCAGGCTGAACAATCGCTAACGATGGGATTTCCTTTGAAAACTATTGAACCGCTGGATGGGGTATGCACTGTGACGATTACATCTCCAGTGTGGGAACCGTAGGCTACACTTCCGTGGTATATTCCGACTGCGTCGGAGGGGGTATGTGTCCAAGTAGCGCCTATTGAGGAAACGGGTCTGAATTAGCCTTCTATTCTTGATGCTGCGGGGGTATGATTCTTTGAATGCTATCGGAACTTACCTAAATCAACACCGCCAACAGTAACAGTTACAGTTCCAGCCTCGGCAAGCACAGCAGAGTAGAATATCTTATCTTGGACAACATCTGTAGGGTAAAATTCAATCTGAAACTGATTGGCAGTATTCCCTGTCGTATCGCCATCACTACATGCACTATTGTCTTTTGAAGTAAGTCGATACCAAGCTGTGACGACTTCTTGTTTAACGGTAGCAATACCATTTTTGTAGGTATCGATCACAAAGGGTAGAGTTTGTCTCCATGCGTCATGAGTCATGCTATCGGCGAAGTTGTAAGGAGCATCGCCATGTATGGAGTCAAAAACAGAAGCGTATTCTTCTTCGTGAAGAGGTCCTGAGATTTGAATTAGGGGATTGAAACTTTTGTGTATCGTGAATGGAACATACCGATATAATGAGATTCTCCATAATCATTCCATGTGATAATTTGTACCCATTCTGGCTGAGGGTCAATGGACAAAATTTCTTGCCAACGGCTATTGAAAGTTACATTAGCTATTGAACACGACTGGTAGTTTAGCGAGATGTCTTACTCAAACCATAAATCATCCCCACGCCACAACCAATTCTTGTCGTAAATTGGCAAGTTTGTGTAGAACCACTAGAGAAAAGGGAGGTTAGTAAATGACAGAATCTACTTATTGATAGTGACTGTGATCTGAAAGGTACTGACAGGTGAAACAGGCATCATGTATGGCATAGGGACGCCTGTTTGGTTCAAGAATACAAAGTAAGAAGCATCAGTATACGCGTTGATATCTTCGTTGCCCCAAGGCCATCTACTCAAAGTTAGTAATAAGTCAGTGTTACCAAAGGTGTGAACATACGCATTCCAACTGAACAATCCATCTGCAGTTCCACGGGCAACTGCCGCTTGTGCTCCCAATGAAGACCAGTTTGGCACTAGGAAGCAGCCAGTCTGTGCTTTGATCGTAGTCCAATCGGCAGTATTATCAACCCCCTCGAAAGTTGATACAAATGGCTTTCCAAGATATTTGTAATACGCAGAGCTTGATTTATAAGTATTGAGAAGGCTGATGACGTTGGCTTCTGGCCAAGGAGCAGTGCCACCTAGTGAAGCAAATTTTTAGTACAATCATCAAGATAGAAAGATATTCCAGAAAATCGAACCTGTATAGTCGAAGGAGATGAACAACTTGAATCCCGTAGTTTGTGCAGCAAGGAAAGCATTTGCCAGAGAATTGGGAATCGAGCCATCTCCGTATCCCACATTGAGCGCAAAAGCATCAATATGAGCTTCTTGGGCGAGCTGGATATCTGCTACCCAGTTTGCTGTGGTCCACGAGGCAACATTCCCAACCTATCGAGCACATTAGTTGCGAGTCAAATTTCAGATGGGCCAGTTGCACGAACCAAAAAGTGGGCGAAGACATCTTTGGCGTGTACACGACATAATGTCAGTAGGATTATAAAGATTGCAGGAAGAAACATGATGTGGTAGGTTTTGGAAAACAATGATTGTGTCAATGTAGAAGAGCTTTCGCAATTTGAAGCTTCTCAAAGTATAGTTGAAGAGTAACGCGCAACATTGAGGACAGAGACCGGCCTCTATATACAAAGAATCCAGCATACTTGGAGATCGAATCACCAAGCCGAGTTCGCTTGAACACAGAAATTCCTGCTGCTAATTTGTGACTCCTCGGCTCGGAAAAAATATCCTCGTCGTCGCTGTCAAGGCAGAATCAATATTATAGTAAAATTCTGATTTTTGTTGCAATCAAGCTGAGAGCGAGTGTAATGCGCCGCATTGCCTCGTTCGTCGATATTGAATTTCTTCCTCTTTGAGATTTTTCATAGTGATGGCTTACCATTTGATGTGATGAAGATATATTAAACGAGCGAGGCTGCCTAGGTAAGTGGGGGGCCTGGGGGGCCTTCTATTAGACGAGGAGAAGACAAGGGGCTGTGCCACAACATAATCACACCTGGAATAATATTACACCGGCGGTTTAATAAAAGTACATCATGTTTTAGCAATTCGGACCTTTTCAGTCGTCTGCTTGGGGTAATTTAACCCCATGGGAATGCTCTACCGTACAATATTGCAGAAGCCCTCCGAAATGAAGCTAGACCGGGTACCTATCCCTTGATGACTGCGCTTCTCTAACTATCATCATGAACACCTTTCTTCGGGCTACAAATGGTCTTTTGTCAAGGTTACAACGTTCGAGTACGCCGTCGCCAGATGCATTGTTTTTGCAACCATGACCACTCTTGAAGAAACAGAAACGCCGCTCTAGGGCTCAAGGCGACAGCCTAAATGGGCCTCAGTTCCCAAACTGATCACACCAAGTCACATTTGTCACATTTCATGAATCTGAACAGGTGATCTGAAGAAATTGCTCGAATTAGGAGTTGTAATGCCTAAACTATTATGGCAGGATATGTACACGCCCGGGTGCAATCTCTGTCAACTCGGTCTGACTGAATGCAACTGTACAAGTATCGTCTATTTCAGTATGCTAGATTCAATATCACAATGTCGTAGCACCCTAAATTTGCCTTCGCAGTAAAACCTCCTTCGGACGTACGGATGGAGTCAACCTTTGATTTGCGAGAAGATATCTACCTTGGTGCCAACTATGGAATCGGCTGTGGAGCTGAGCTCTCAATCTGAATATATAGCAACCGAATTATCTCTTCTTCATCCACAGAATGCTCAGCTAGGGTATGTACTTACACCCCCATGAATGCAACCATCTCCATCTCTACCGCGTCATGAATTTATCATTCAGATGGCTTTTAATTATCCGACTCTAAACTACCCTCTCCATTCTCCAAATCCTCGTCACCATCTTTTCTCTTTCTAAGCTGTCTTTTCAATTCTCTGTTCTCCTTTTCAAGCTGTTCAATTCGTTCTTCCAATACATCCATCTGTTCCTCAGCGCCAACGCTGAATTCTTCGATAATTTTGAAGAAACGCCAGAGACGGAGGATAATCACAAGTGAGGCAACTTCTTCGAGGACACCGTGAAGTAGCACATCAACTAGATGGAGAAGGGTTTAGTTTGGGAACAGGATAGAGGTGTAATGTGATAGTGTGAGGGGGATTTATATGGGTTAGAAAAAAAAATACAAATAGTACATACCAACGAATCCGGCAACAATCACAGTGGCATCGAAGCAGTGAAATTTGCTACGAAAATAGCTGAAAGAATTTTGTTAGCTTAAGTAATAGTGGTTATTAAGGAACAATGTCATCCGAGAAAGTGGGATTCAACGTCAAACAGTAGTATTAGCACGAAAGTAGAGATGAAGGCATGTGAGGTGGAATATTAGCGGCGGTTGACTCGCATGCCAAGTCTCGTAAACAGAATCAATTTCCGAAGCCAACAAGCTCCGATGTCTAGAACCCCAAGTTGAAGATACGCACCTCAAACCGAAAGCCCAAACGCTAACAATCAATTCCACCATGAACAAGCAACTGAAAACCAACCCAGCAACTCCAAGCCCGTCTCTCACTTCGTTCCAAACCGGATCCGTCTTGCCTTCTTTATCGTTGTCACATTGATAGAGATTTATGATTATATCCGAAATAATGCTAATTAAATCGCACGCAACAAGGAAGAGAACCGTATAGTGTTGAGCGCGAGAGGATAGGAAGCTCTTTGCGGAAGTTTGAGACTTTCGGTAGCTATTTGCGAGTCTCCGGGAAAATGAAGGGTGAGGTACATGATGATAGGAAAGTCCAGAGGTTATGGAGATGGGTTGAGAGGAGGCGCGGATTAGAGGAGCATGTTCAGAAATGTCTGAGTTGCGTCGGGACATGTTGTTGGATTGATCGTTGTTTTTATCAAAGAAAAAATCTCAACAGAAGATCAAGTGCTCTCCCCTTCGACAGACAATGCTATGGATCCTTTGATGTTCGATGATTCAGGAGAGGCTTTGCACAGCGTGTAGCACTTATCGCAAGAAGTATGGTGAGCCAAGAGAAGTTACGGTGTACTTGCAAAACCAAAGTGACTCCAATTTTGAATTGAAGGAACATGTGATTGTACAGTGCTGAATCTGAGGTCTGATTGCGGTGTATGCGCAGCTCTTATCGTAAGGTATCCATATGTAGCAGGAAACCCCAGCTGCTGTACCGACACCATCTTTTCTGCGGACTAGGTCAGATTGTGAAGTAGGGAGTGTCAGCTAATAATGAAGGATGGTAGAGCAAGTATGCTTAATCTCATTGATATCCATTCCAACCGACCTCGCCGACTTATCGATTTTGGCATGGAAAACATTACCCATAGCTAGTAGCTATGTATGATGGACACAATCCATTCATTCGTAGCTGATCGTCAAGCCATTCAAAATGCTAGCTTGGGGGCTTGGCATTGCTTATCTGACTGGCAGACGGCGTTAACCTTAGAGATTGTTCCACGAGCGAGTGCAGAAGCCGAATTAGCCGACCGGCCTATCCAAGCGCATGAAAGATGGCCGTGGACGGATAGCAACAGAGCTGGCTGTAGCCATGTGTGGTAGCCTTGTGGAAGGAAGTCCAAACGATTTGCAAATAACCTCAACCAACCTCAACCACAACCTCAAATATATTTATTTTTCATTTTGCATTTTGCAACCTTTGCATTCTGTATTCTTTGACCATTTGAAAGCTTAGGTAAGTTGTTCTCCAGCCTTACCGTTAGCACAATGATGTCCTTTCATTTCTTCAACCAGCTCAATGGTTTCAATGGTTTAACAACATTCCCTCTCCAAAATTCAAGAATTGTCTGGTAACAGCTTGAACTGTCATCGGATAAAATATAAGATCATGCTAGCAGACCAATTCACTTTCAAATCTATTCTGTGATAAGATTGCGCAATCTCCAGTGATTAGCTTACGGTTATTGAAATTCTTGCTAATAAGATTTCTTTCAGAAGCGCGACCTTCTACTTTTCATCAACATCTTCCCTTCGACCTTGCTCGAGGATCCATCTACTCAAATATCTTACAACTTTCTACAAGTGCAGCAGTGCCATTTCAAGCCAACAAATCATGGCAGACACCGAACCAAAGCTTCAAGACCAGGTTATGGCTGGCGAGGATGATAACAATGACGAGGTACATTTAAAGGTGAAAGACCTTGATCGAGAACCAATTGTTGACAGTCGATTTAGGAAGAGATCTCGGCAATGAAGCGCCGTGTTGCAGAGATGGAAGAAGAAGCTGCCAAGCTCAGAGAAATGCAGGCAACTCTCGATCAACAAAGCACTGATCTGAGAGAAGACAAGGAGGATATCGATAGTCGCAGTATTTTTGTCGGAAACGTCGATTACTCTGCTTCTCCAGAAGACATCCAAGCTCACTTCCAAAGCTGCGGATCTATTAACCGTGTAACTATCTTGCTTGACAAGTTTACCGGTCATCCTAAGGGGTGCGTTCTACGAAATTTGGCTCCTTAAAACTCCGACGGATTGTGTCGAGTGTCATTGTGATAAACGCTACCTGGCAAGAGAAGGATGCTAATCTAGGTTTATGCAGGTATGCGTATGTAGAGTTTGTTGAGCCAAGTCTTGTCGCACAAGCTTTGGTTCTCAATGAGAGTGTGTTCAAGGGTCGCAACCTTAAGGTAAATCTTTTTTTCTCGTCCATTTATCTGCGCTTTAAGCTCACTTCCATCACAGGTTGTTCCCAAGCGTACCAATGTCCCCGGAATGCAGCGTGGCCGTGGTGGACGAGGAGGTGGTAGAGGACGTGGCGGCTTCTTCGGTGGTGGCCGTGGTGGCGGTTATTCTCCTCGTGGAGGTTATCGTGGAGGTTACAGAGGCAGCCGTGGCAGAGGTTTCACACCATATTAAGCCATGAGAACTTTTGCACGAGTCTTCTTTACTCTAGCGCATGATAAGATGGGGAGGGCCGCTGAAGTGATGGCATCAAAATTGGGAATTTGGGGAAAAGTCATTTCTTGAATTATCAAACATTCATTCGAGAAGCGATTTATTCATGAAAATACCACGGCGTTTATCTTGAGCATACCTATGGTCTTCCTTAAATTCCTCCATTTGGATTTCCTTGATCATCCTGAATGAATAGTCTTCAACTATAAATCTGTACAGCAGAATTTGAATGTATACCATGAAAATGATTGCACAGATTGACGATTACTAGGTAAGGAGTGATTTGTTCTCGCGTGCTCTATCTAATATACAACTGAGGTTCTATCACAACCCAGGATATCGACGGCCTGCTCGAAGAATAATGACTGCCGTGCATCTAAATTCCTTCCTAACAATACTTATACCAAATCACCTCATTCTTTCATGTTCTTCCTTCCCTAAATTGCCCAATGTAGAAGAGGCTCTTTCCTTAGATTGAAACATCACACTAAATACTACTTACTCACGTGCCGGAAGGTACATTGGTTAATTGTGCACGATATGCTCAAGGATTTCGTATCCTGGAGGAATCTCACTCGATTTTGTCACGTCAACTGAATCTTTGCAACCCTCATATAATCCTTGGTACAGAAGAAGCAAGTTGCCATCATATCCACGATTACACTCAAAGACGTCCTTGATTCAAGATAATTGGGTTTCTTCTTTGGGCGGTAGAGAACCTGGAAGTCTGGCTAAAAAGGTATGACGTGAAGTATAAAAATAGGTGGATGATTATCAATTTTTGCCTGAGGAATTATCAACCTTATTAGCGGGGACATTCTGTGCCGCCTTGACGATTTGATTGACCAAACTCCATTCCTCTTCTAAATCAATACATTGAACCCCCCTTTTATGAATATTCTTTTCATTATCATACCTTCATGCATCACGAATCCTTGAATCGATAACGATAATCGCAAAACCTGTCAGATTCATAATTTGGGTGTAAGGGGGCTTTTGCAGCTCTACTTAACACAGCCCCAAATCAACGCAAGCGCAAAGCTTCCACCACGGCCAACCTTGAAACCCAGGGAACGTCAGAAGTGTTCTGCGATACTATTCTACTGTTATCTATTATTGACGCCCTAAGAAACGATCCCGCCATCTCTGGCGAACCTTCACGATGGCCAGCAGTAGTAGAGTGGACTCAAGCCTTCCAGCGTATGTTTGGAACTCTGTCGTTATACAAGAAGAAGAATAAAACTGACAAATCTATAGGCAGCCCAACCTGCGATTAACTAGTAGGCTTATTTGGCAATTGAATGTCAGTTGATATACTAATCATCAACAGTAATTGCTGCCGACGGCTTGTACAAGCGTGATGTTTTCAGTACGGATACCGATCCCCCGAGAAGATAACCGTTCTAATCGTGTGACATAGGATTTCCGGACCCTTTTGCAGTTGCGACGTTGAGTGGCGAGCAGACGAAAACGACCACTGTGATTAAAAGGACTCTCAATCCATACTGGAACGAAATCTTCGACTTGTGAATATGGCATATCCTCTATAGGGAAGACTCTGGGCTGATTTACTTTTAGGCGTGCGAACGAAGATAGCATATTGGCGGTACAGATATTTGATCAGAAAAAGTTCAAGAAGAAGGACCAAGGGTTCTTGGGGGTAATAAATGTTCGTGTTGGAGATGTCATCGACTTTTCTTCGCCCCAAGATCGTGAGTCGTGATATTTCTCTTTGTTACCATTCACGTTTGGGGGCTTATATTGGATCACAGAAATGCTCACCCGAGACCTGAAGAAATCGACGGACAATCTTGTGGTACATGGAAAACTTATTATAAGCCTTTCCACAAATCTAGATACCCCTCCAAGAGGAGGTAGCCTCGCCCCGCCCACGAATGGCCATTCAACATCAAGCAACCGACCTTCAATCCACACTCCAACTGGCTCCGTTTCTGGTTTCTCAAACCCTACTTCTTCGCCTGCTTCTCATACCCCTCAACCACAAGGAGTGGTTATGGCTAACGGAGCTCTCTCCAATGGACCAACCCCAGGCCATGCACCCGCTGCAGGCAGCGGCGGAAGCAACGCACCTTCAGCCAGCGCAGGAGCAGGACATCGAAATGGTTTGAGCTCATTCGAGGACGCTCAGGGTAGATTGCCAGCTGGATGGGAAAGGCGGGAAGATAACTTGGGACGAACCTATTATGTCGACCACAACACAAGATCTACAAGTTGGAACCGACCATCTGCATCAGGGACGACTGAGACAAGGCAGGACGAGAGAAATGCTAACACTCAAGTGGAGCGTCAACGACATCAGAACCGAACTCTACCCGAAGATCGCACCGGTGCCAATTCGCCAAATTTGGCACAGCAACAAGCTAGCAGTACTGCTAACACCGCTGCTGCGACTACGATGATGGCTACTGGAGCCACGACTGCAGGAACCGGAGAGCTTCCACCACTCTGGGAGCAGAGACATACTCCCGAGGGTCGTCCTTATTTCGTGGATCACAACACCCGAACCACAACTTGGGTAGACCCCAGGCGTCAACAATATATCCGCATGTATGGCGGTCAAAATGCCAACAATACCATTCAACAACAACCAGTTTCACAACTTGGTCCTCTGCCAAGTGGCTGGGAAATGAGACTCACAAATACTGCAAGAGTCTACTTTGTGGATCACAACACCAAAACCACTACCTGGGATGACCCTCGACTGCCCTCTTCGCTGGATCAGAACGTACCGCAATACAAACGTGATTTCAGAAGAAAGCTTATCTACTTCCGTTCACAACCAGCCTTGCGCATTCTCTCCGGGCAATGCCATGTCAAGATTCGAAGATCACATATTTTCGAGGATTCTTACGCTGAAATCATGCGTCAATCTGCCACTGATTTAAAGAAACGTCTTATGATTAAGTTTGATGGAGAAGATGGTCTCGATTATGGTGGATTATCGAGAGAATTCTTTTTCCTTCTTTCTCATGAAATGTTCAACCCTTTCTATTGTTTATTCGAATACTCTGCTCACGACAACTATACTCTTCAAATCAACCCCCACTCCGGAATTAACCCAGAACATCTTAACTACTTCAAATTTATTGGTAGAGTGGTTGGTTTGGCCATCTTCCATCGCCGATTCTTGGATGCGTTTTTCATTGGTGCCCTATACAAAATGATGCTTAACAAGGCAGTCTCCCTTCAAGATATGGAGGGAGTTGATGCCGATTTCCATAGAAGTCTTCAATGGATGTTGGATAATCCAATTGAAGGTGTTTTAGACCAGACATTCTCGACAGAAGATGAGCGATTTGGTGTTACAAATGTCGAAGACCTTAAACCGGGTGGAAGAGACATTGAAGTCACAGATGAAAATAAAAAGGAGTATGTTGATTTGATGGTCAAGTGGAGAATTCAAAAACGAATTGATGAGCAGTTCCAAGCTTTTATCACTGGTTTCCATGAGCTTATTCCAGCCGAACTCGTTAATGTCTTTGACGAAAGAGAGCTTGAGTTGTTGATTGGTGGTATTGCGGAAATTGATGTGGATGATTGGAAGAAGCACACAGACTATAGAGGATACACAGAATCTGATGAGGTCATTAAGTTCTTCTGGCAAACGATTCGCAGCTGGGATGGAGAACAGAAATCCCGACTTCTTCAATTTGCTACTGGTACTTCTCGTATACCCGTCAACGGATTTAAAGATCTTCAAGGTAGTGACGGGCCGAGAAGATTCACAATTGAAAAGCAAGGAGAGCCGAATAATTTGCCAAAATCTCACACCTGGTAAGCTACCTCTGAACATTCAAATATCGTACATACTAACAGCATGACTTAGTTTCAACCGACTGGATCTTCCACCATACAAGAACCTTGAACAGTTGCAAACCAAATTGACGATGGCAGTAGAAGAGACAATGGGATTTGGACAGGAGTGATTTATGTTTTGGAGGGTTTCTTTGGTTCTGCATGGTGTTATTTTCTATACAAGCTGAGGGAGGTCCAGGTTTCTCAACTTTTAAATTACCTGGAATGGATTGGAGGTATGGATTATGTTCCGGAATAAATGGCCATCTTAAGGCTCGAGTCTCGCTAGGAAATGCATTGTAACGATTGATACATTAATCGAAAGAAAACAAATCCAGCCCAGAGTATCTGATGACCTTGTATTTAGTGGGTATTGCACTAGAAAGAATAATCATTCGTTACTGCAATGAATTACCCGCGATGGTTCTTAATGTCCCACCTCTAATCAAATATGAAGAGAACATTGAGCGAAAGTTGGAGCTTGGGTGTTGCCTCCCTCCCATACAAACTTTTGTATGCTAGGTCGCATTTGTTGAAGAAAAGAGATACAAGATACAATGACGGCTTACTAGTAACCAATACAATCAACTCTTGATCACGAGCACTTTTCTCGAGCGACAAATTCCAAAAGCGTACTTTCTTAAGGGCATTTCAACTCCGAACAATAGGTCTGGCAATCAAAGTTATAATGCGAAGCATGCTGTTGAGACTTGGTGAATAAACATGTCAAAGAGCAAGTGTCGAGGAATACTCACGGTGGATGGGTAGAACGCAGAATGGGCACGACACAAGCATTAAATCAAAGTTATCGAAACTAGTGGTCTTTGATAGTTGTTTGTGTCTCTGATTGATGTAGATCTCTGGAGTTCTGCTTCGGGCCGCTTCTTCACTTGGAGTTCTCCCGTCCGTGATGTGCCTAATGCATGCATACATGCATGCATGTAAACGATTTCGATTTAGCTTTTGAATGTTTATTTGTGTTATTGATACGACCAACGGTTGCAATTTACTTCGTATATGTATTGAGGTACGTTAGAAGTAGAAATATGCATGCCACATTGAACGACGTGGGCAACATGGTTGCTCGGCGACCCCTGAAACATTCAACCTAAAGTCGTCTATGTACACATGGTCTAGACTCTTTTCGGAAGTGCACCAATGAAACGCTAGGTATTTTGAGGAAATATCAATGCGGGATATGCTTAAAAAAGGAGCATGGGAAGTAGCCCGAAGATCATTCTGAAGATTGTGATATATTGGTTGTCCGGGGAGTTTCTTTTGGTTTTGGGTGTATGTTGATTTATCTGGAATGTCTCGGTTGGTCACACGGGGGAGTTTGGATTTGGGACGGTGAAAAGGAAGGGGATGGTTTATATATTTATATTGAATGTATCGCACGCGTTGTGGTGAAGTTTCTTCTGTTTCTCTGCTTTTTTTTCTGTACCGCATACATTACATCGTTGGATCAATTGATCATTGTGAAGTTATACAAACAACGCATACTACATTGCTCTCGCATATAGTACCTGTCTATTACTCGCACTTACTTTCATACTCATACATCTCATTTGCATCCATTCTACATCCCTACAATCTCAACCTCAACTTCAAAAATGCACTTCTCAAAAGCAACTCTTCCTTTCGCAGCTTTGGTCTCCTATGCTGCTGCTGCTACTACAGTAGCGGCTACAAGTGGCTTCTCTGCTGCTTGTGAGGCACAAAATGTTCTCGATGCATGTGTGAGTTCGACGACGGCGATTGCTCAGGCGTGTCAAACTACCGATTATCTTTGTTTGTGCACGAGTTGGAATTCAGTTTTGACGTATGTTTCCCTTATTTCGCTCTACCTTACGAGTTTTCCTTCTTCCTTTGCAATACAATTGATCCGGAATATAACTAATCCGTCTATCTAATAGTTGCTATAATGTATGTCCCAACGACACGGGCTACACAGGAGTTCTCGCCAACAAGCAAGCTTATTGTAATGATGCCTTGGCATACACATCAACTACTACTTCATCTGCGATCTCAAAAGATTGGTCTACGACTACTTCTGCAAGTGATGCGGGTGGTGCGACGGCAACGACAACGGGAGCAGGAAGTGGAACAACTACTGGGAAGACGCAAACGACTGGAGGGGGCTCGGCAAGTAATACGGCGAGTGCAGCAGAGTCGACGGGTAGTAATCAGAGTAGTGGGGGGTGGGAGAGGGTTGTGGGGGTTAATGGAATGTTGGGGGTTCTTTGGGGTATGGCTGCTGTGGGTGCTGCATTTTTTTAGGGTGAGGTAGGTTTAAGAGAGAAGAGGGTAAAGAGAGGAAATGGGAACGGTGGTTGATGGGGTATGGAGGGGTGAGTATATTTAATGTGATGGATGCCGGGTATGAGTTAACTTGAGGATGAGACATGCTATAATTGATTGATTGATTAATTTCTATTGAATAATGAGCGGATGGATAGAATGAATAATAAAGATTTGATGGATCAAGTGGTATATAGTATCATTAACTAATTTGAATTTTGATCATTTTTATGAACTCGGGGCATGTAGTTTACTTTTTTGCATTTAGATTACGGAGTGAGTTCATAGCAAAGTTGAGACGATTTTGTGAGTTGTGCTGGGTTTTCAAAGCAAGTGTTATGCTACGTGGTCATTATATGGGCACGATGAGATAGATCAAGTAGTATAGTTAAGTACTGCTTGCTACTGTATGTACAAACACTCAATAGGTTCTCAAGAATATCCACAGGGAAACAAACACAACGACAACGACAACAGCAATCACCCTTCAACTATAGCTCAAAAGCCCACCCGTTATTCTTTATCCAAAACCACTCAAACACTCGTTACCTCCACCACTCGGAATGTTTATCTGGAACCAATTATCCAGTACAGTATCCAGCCTTAGTGGGTTCTTTGCCTTGATTGTTCCCAGTATACATCTGGCATGGATGGGCAGTATCATAGCAGACATTCTTCAACGTGGCCGTGTCTCCATAGTTGGAATTGATACCGGCAAGCTCACCGCCATCGACAGCAGTCGTGCCTTCAATGTAGACGTTACGCTTACATTGGGATGAGCACTAAAGGTAATGTTAGTTGTGTGTTCGTAAAAGAAGCGAGAGGAAATAAGTTAGAGGAAAAAGAGAAGATCGTAAAAAGAAAGAAAAACTCACGTTTCCGCAACTTCGGTACAACTTCCCATAATCCTCAACATAGAAGTTGATGATGTTGACGGTACCACATCCGTTATGTTGGACGACTTTATCGGATGCATGATATGCTCCGCCTCCTATAATCCAGGATTGATCACCAGCCACGTCCTTCTTGATGGAAATCGCATCCTCGCATACGTCTTCGAACCAGACGTATTTGAGAGTGCAAGCTCCAGCACAGTGAACGCCCTCAGCTTGGTTTTTGCCGATAATAACATTTTGAAGGGTTGCTCCGGCATGGAGGAGAAAGACGGCATCAGCGTCGCCTGATGGAGTGTATTAGTCTCATTTTTGGGGGAATTTGCATTTATTAGAGTGGTTGTGCTACTTACATCCTTCAGTTTGTCCGCCGCAAGCACCGGATCCACGATCATATTTTGCCCAACCACCGTCAAAGGTGGTTCCAGCAGCAACTTCGATGACTTTACTGTTGGTCTTGGTTGAGGTTGCTGTGGGAAGTCCCCCGGTGTAACCTAAACAGGCGAGAGCGGAGAGGAGGGTGGCCATGAGGCTCACAAGCTTGAGCGTGGCAACCATGGTGAATGATTGGAGTCGATGTTTGTGTAGATAAATCCGATGCTTTTATGTTTGCCAGAGGATGAAGATGATGGTCACTCAATATGGCACCAGGTCTCTTATATAGTCACAAATCTGTGGAGTATTCGGACTTCCTTCACCTCACTCAAGGATAATTTTCTTCGCGCCGGTAAATCCGTATAGATCCATTAAATGCCTCGGAGAGTGACTACTCTTCTTGGAAGGAAATTCTAAACCTTTGATTGGCATATTCTAGGGAGCCTGTTGCTGAACTTTTGTTTTCTCTCAAAGGTGGAGGGACATGATTAAACAATTTGTGAATACGAACGAAAGAACTCTTTTTGCCTCTCGACCAAGCTGATCAGATCCATACCACGAGATCAACTGTAGTGCTATCACGGCAAGATAACGTTGATAGTCTGGAGAGTGATCATGGTGCCTGAACAACCCTCGAGGGTTTGTTGTGCCAGTATCGTGTTCATTCACTTTTGGGAGCGATACTACTGAGTACCGAGTCAAAACCCAAAGCAATTGGAGCGATTAACTGAAGCCTGCAATCTTTTCTCGGACATTACCCCGTGGTTTCTCCAGATTTGTGTTACATCGGCGTGTGGAGAGCATATGGTACGTGGTGATTGGAAGCTTGGCGGTTAGAAAAGCATCATTATTTTCCCGACGTCGGCTTGGCGCTTACACCGTTGCATGGCAGTGGATCCATCCATCCATGCAGATACAATCATTGTTGTGGGGATTGTGATATCAGGAAGAAAATGGGTTTTGGCAACAGGTGTGGTTAGAAAAAACTTTGAAAATTAACCGCCAAGGAGCCGCCAAGCGCCAAGGAGGTTGGTCCCAAAAAGCTCATGAGCTTGGTGGACGGATTATATTTCTGCGTTGTGATTGTCTTTATATTGTTGCATTATTCTCATCAATCTTTCGGAACGAGACACCGCCTGAATGTTGGACGCGACCTTTGTGATAAGTGGGAACTGATAGCAAAGACCTGAACAAAGACTCCTGATTATGTGAAGGTGTGACTTTCTTTTCCACTTCTTCCAAAAATTTTGGCAGCCGATGTAACACTTAGGTCCTCTAGGTTTAACGATGTAGAATAGCATATGGGACGTATGGAATGACAATATCTAGACATCTGCAGTGACCATACATTTCCTTAGGGTATGATGATGATCATGCTAGAACAGATACTTAGCCATTTAGCTATGGGTGTCAACTGTGGGATCCTTCGTTCTTTCTTTTTCTTGTTGTAAATGATTACAACCCGGTAGAGATACCGGATCCGTGGCTTTGCTCTGACTGAATTGATTGATATAAGCTTTGTAATTACCAATCCAGCTCTGTCAACTCAATAGTCTTCGTGACTTTACCTCTCGGCCACGGCAACTCCACCTTCTCATACTCCTTTACGAAAAGTCCAGATTCTCTTAGGATGTCCTCCCACAATACGAAATACATCCAGCTATCGGGCAATTGTGGATCCGCCAAATGATCCGCATACACAGTCCGTCCGATATTCTTACCGTGTCCAACCATACAGACTCCGTCAGACTCCTTTCCAGTGCCTTCGAACCCGCTCGATCCCCAGGTCCACGCTTCTTGTCTGCGACCGTTATCAGTAACGATCTTCTTGACTCTGCATTTTGCGCAGATAGTCAGATCAATATCGTTTCTTTGAGACTGATAAGATGGCCCGCAGTAGCTGAGTGCCTTTATTTGCAGAAAAAAGCTGGCAGGATCACCAATGAAAAAATAATCCAAGCGACGCTTCTTGACTCCCTGGATAAGAGCGCTGGCAAGGAGGTCAGTGATATATTCCTGAGGAGGCAATTTGGTCGACGATGGATTCTCAACGTGGTCCCAGAATTCCTTCTCCATTGCACACTGATCCCAACTTGCAGGTGGCAGAACTCTATAGCATCCGTAGTACCATTGCGCACCATCACTCCAGAAGAAGTTCTCGTTCCACAGTAAGTCCGCAAGAGTCGGGTACCATTGTACTTCACTATCATCAAGTGGCAGATAGTCAAAGCAGCGCTTGTCTAGATCCAATACAAAGTTTCCGCACGTCGATACTTGCAGGCTTAGAGGCAAGGACAGCCGAGAGGCATGGCAGGTATCGAAACTTGAAGGGTGACAATTACCATGGATGTATTTGTCAATGTCGGAATACTTCTTGAATACTCTTCGGAAGTGGGAACCAGTTAGCGAGAAACAAACTTTGGATACGGGATCAAGCTCGCTCATGATCTGCGAGATGATTTCGGCTGGACAATTTCTAAAGGCACCGGTTACATCGCTGTTTTGAGTTAGCCAACTTCTCACGTAGCCGAGAGAACATAGGGGATTATAAGTTGCAGGTGAAAGGCATAGAGAGTTGACTTACGCGCTGTCCTTTACAAGTGGTGATACAATTGTATCTTCCACATCTACATCGTCGATGTCTTCCTGTTGCTGAATTTGGAGCAGTTGAAGCTTTTGCAAGCACTGCGCGGCAGAGTTTGAAGAGGACATGGCTATGAGTATATGGCTAGATATACCTAGAATCTCTGTTAATAGATGTGTCTTTAACTGCTATAAAATAAAGGTGTGTTATGCTTGGCCTCTCTCTTTGATTGAATACATGTTGAATAGATAGTCCCAGTGCCGAATAATTACTGGTCATGATGATATCAAGAGGATATCAAGGGACTTGGTGGTGAATGGTTTTTGATTGAGACAGAAACTTACGGAAATAAATCTAATTGAAGATATTACTATTAGATAGCTTGACTTGAACAAATATGCTCGAGTGCCGAGTTATTAGATGGTATTAGTTGTTGGTGTTAGATAGGAACAAATATGAGTTGAAACTTCCTAACTTTTCCAGAATCTTTATTAGGATTTGATCTGTAAAGATTATCCTCGAGTATCAGGGTAATGAATGGTGAGTATTTGATATTTGAGAGATTAAGATGTATGTGTGTTCTTTTTATGTCACCAATTGTATGTAGAATGTGAAATATATACTAGAATTCCCAATATGAGAAGGTACGGTGGTGTCTAAGGTCTAGATGCGAATGATGAGTGCTTGTTTAGTGTACCAAGCCGATGACTTGGAGACTTGGTGAAATTTATCGAGGATTAGACTAAAAGGGGCTTAGTCGACAGTATGAATAGGAATTTATTCGTCATAATTGACTATACTATCGTAAGTATCAAACTGTGAAAGTGACAAGCTCTAATTTTATGTGGCTAGATAGTCCTAGTATCAAGATCTGCGTTTTTCTTCTCTCGGTAGCGCCTACCCCAAGATTTGGACCAAGAGATGATTCCAGTAAGAGAGGTCTTTGTTACGGAAGTCGTAGCTGTCTAGCGGTTTCTAACAAACTTTTAAAGATATCTCGAGCAGATAGCTTGAGCTATTGCTGATGAACTTACTGATCTCAGCATTCGCTAACTTTAGAATGTATTTTTCTTCTCGAGATCATGCCGAAAAATGATCATAAAAGTATAATTCCAAAACAAATTTAGGCAAGTAGACGAAATATGAAGGCTCAGCTAACATTAATTATTTTCCAAAAGTTTCTCTATAGTCGAAACGACATACTTCCATATGATTCACTACATATTGATACCATATTCAAGTTTTCGGTTTAGTGGCACTGGGAAGGAGAAACAAGTAGCTCTAGTATCATTTCATGCAGCTTGTCTGATCACTCTTCGAAAAAAAATCAACCCTCACTTTCACTCATCAGATTTGTTCAGATCTTGAGTTGAGTTTGAGTTGGGCTCCTCTTGCCAACCACTGGTAACCAATATGGGCCGTATGTAATGAAGCCACATCGCGGCAATCTGCATTGGCAGCCTTCAAGGCTCTCTAGACTTCATACGCGCTATCAGATGTAGTTTCCTCAGTAAGCAATCAAGTCAGCCAAGTCAAGACCTATGAGTCATGAACAATTTCTTACAAAGCATACCAATGCGCAAGCCCATATTCATATGATGAGCCTCACTTACAATCAATATTTAGCGAAAAATGGAGAGATAATGAGCAAAACTTTAGAGTATCAAAATTGGTGGGCCAGCGAATGAAAAACCGGTGATGTGTTTGCATCATCTCGAGATCGCTTCCAACTTCTTCTGAAATGAAGACTCGACGGCCGATACCTCTATAGTTCCTGGTTCAAGTTTAGTGAAATGTAAGAAATGAGAATTGGTCAATTAACGTTAGATCAAATGTCAGCGTATCATAGGTCGATACTTGGCCTTTCTTAATACTTCTAGTTTGTCTATACTTCCCATTTATATTACTTTTAGTTTGGTTGTCTTTTTCATTCATAGATCCATATTTTGATAGGGAACCTACTCCCCTCCCTCCACGAAATGTCATACATGGATCGAAACGTCACAACTCATCAATACGTCTTGTAAAGCTCCCCAAGAAAGGCAATCCTCGTTAAAATACCCACTTCAAGAATATACCCATGAGTTTCTCGTAATAGAATCGTAGCATTTCGAGTAAATTGAGTTTAATCTGGTGGTGGTTGGTGCAAGTATTTAGAGTTATTGATTGTTTTGTTTTAACTTTCGTGCGTCCAGAAACTCACTAGGCGATTGCGCAATTCATCAAAGCCGTTAGTAGTGTGAAAAACTTAAACTAGGACGAGCTAATTATTATAGTTGATTACTGCTTCGGTGAATTACATCGTAGCCTTTTGGAAGCCACGTTTTGAATGAAGATTCTACGGAAATCGATACTGAATGAATACACATGCCCCTCTGAGTTTTTGCACGCTTTTCCACCCAATATCTCAGGAAATCCGTTCTGTCTTGAGCTCAAACCTACTATTACGATTTAGAAGCACTATGCAAGTCCTGATAGCTTCTGGCCACTTAGGTACAGATACAGATAATTCCACAATAATGGCAAAGCAGCATCTCATGAACCGGATACCCTGTAAATTCGTACAAACAGATTCGGCAGAACCTGATTAAAGTATAGATTTCAATCATACCGCTTTTATGCGGATAGCACTGGGTCTAGATCAGAAATCTGAGCACCTTTATATCCCTGTACCCCAGTACAGATATGCAACAGAAAATAATAAAGCAAGTTTTGACTTTCAACTAGTCTTGACACCCTGGTGCAGATACGCAACAAAACATATAGGTATCAAAACCTTTTTACCCGGTTCGACAAGAACTTTCTAGATTTTGGGATCATGGCCAATCAGACCTTGACAGTAAGGATTGCGTTATGGACCTTGAAGCATGATCGTCACTCACCAGCCTCCCATTTTCGAAGAAAATATGTGTGTCTACCTCTAATTCGGGGGATCCGAACTTTACTCAGCGTAACATTCATATATTTCGTCCACCTGCCTAGATAAGTATGCTTAATCAGAACCAAATGTTTGTGCTTCGAAAAAAAAAATGATGGTGAGCCGTGAAAGATCTTGTAAAAGGATAGAACAATCATTTGATGTTCAGCATTGAAAACAGGGACTAGATTATTTGACCGAATCCAATAGAAAGAAACTACTGCAAAACATCCAGAGGGACATGGCAAAATATATCTTCAGAGGGTTGACGTTGCGATATTCTCCGGATGTCGGCAGTTCGGCGGTAGTTTGCATATGAGTTATGCATGATTAATAATCAGTCGATCACTATCAACGTCCAACGTCGATTACATGAAGGAAAATCTTGCATGACATTCAATCATCTGAATTTCCGCTTCAAAGAAACAGTCTTTTCGTTACAATACTCGGACATAGCAAGTTTGAAGCAATGGCAGCCCCTAATGAGACCTACACTCCGGCATTTCCTCCAAAGACAAAGCCCCACATTTCAGCCGGCATCCCCTTTCCTGAAGCATGTGCCCATCACATCAAAGATACATTCCATGCCTCAAAGGTCTACATAATTGTATCGAACTCTATTAGCAAGACTTCTAATTTTACCTCTCTTCATGAACGTCTTGGTGATCTGGTTGTGGGCGTGAGGTATGGAATCAAGCCGCACACACCATGGGATGATGTCTTGGAAATCGTACAAGACATGCGAGAGAAAGAAGCAGATATCATTGTTACGCTTGGAGCTGGATCACTTACTGACGGAGCAAAAATCATTTCATTCGTATGTAAAAATCGTTCACATATAATCGGAGCACTTTTCAACCTAGGTTAAACCCCAAAACTCTGGGTAGCCCTAGACCTCTGGCCCGTGGTTATATGCGTACTAGATCTACCATCTCATAATCTTATACCCCCTAGTTTTGAAGAAAATTCATGTAGAATTTCCTAACACAGAACTAGGCATTAGCAAACAATGTATCCACACCCGATGAACTCTATTCTCTCTCGACAGAGGCCAAAACCTCAGATCTAAAGCCGTGTCAAGTACCTATAATCAATATTCCAACATCCCTTTCTGGTGGGGAGTACTCACCATTTGCTGGCGCGACCAATACTTCGACGCATCAGAAGGTGGCTTTTAGTCACCCATCGTTGGGCGCGTCTCTTGTCATACTATCTCCTTCCCTGTGTACTTCTACTCCTCAACATATTTGGCTTAGCACTGGTCTTCGAGCCGTAGATCATTGTGTCGAAGGACTATGCTCGCTTGATAAAAATGTTTGCGCCGGAAGCGACGAGGAATTCTCGAGTGGATTGAGATTGCTTGTACCAAATTTGTTGATTACTAAGAAAGATCCGACAAACGAGGAAGCGAGATTAAAGGAGATGTGGGGGGTGGTGGAAGCAATGAAGGGGGTTGGCAGAGGTATCCCGATGGGCGGGAGCCACGGAATTGGGCATCAGTTAGGTCCACTAGGTGTTGGCCATGGTGAGACGAGCTGTATCATGTTACCGCATGTATTGAAATACAATGCAAAGCATGGCAGTAATGACGAGAAAGTTATTGGAGGCCAAAGAAAAGTACTCGACGTATTGTGGGGTGAAGCTACTGTTAAAGAGCTACTCGAAAAGAGCGGGTTGGAGAGAGGAACTTCAGATGCAGGCGATGTGGTCGGTGCGATTGTGAGTGAGCTTGGCATGCCGAGAACACTGAATGACGTAGGCGTAAATAAGGAGCAATTGGATGCACTGGCGGATAATTGTTTAAAAGATAGGTGGTTGCCCACAAATGCTGTACCCCTAACTAGTAAAGAGCAAGTGCTCGAAGTGCTGGAAATGGCTGCTGGTTCATAGTATGATCATAACGAGGGCCAATTTACTAGCGTAGACTTTAAGTTACAACCATGCTGCGGAATGTATGCGCAACGAAAATTTTGAAGTCGCTAGGAACAGCACCTCTCAATTTTTTAATCATATCACAATTGATCTCAGTCCTTGCTCACCGATTACTTTCCAGTACCGCGAAAGTTTTCGAGAATAATGGCATGTAATAACTTGCAAGATTATCGAATATCTAGCAGAAGTAAAAAAAGAAAAATGTATATTGTATAGTGGTCAAGCTGTTTGTTTGGAAGGGAATTTGTCCTTACCATATTGTGTTCTATCATCGAGCTACCACCATATTTTGTATTTTCTGTTTGTCCTAGTTCCCTGGTACAAGCCAGGTAGTGGGTTCCATTATCGGTTTTGACGTTGATTTTATCACTGCGGAGCAGATTACTTAAATCGCTTATAGTCACACTCCGAAGAGGTCGGACTTGTCGATCCATGAAATGCTATCTTGAGCAATTATTAGCGTGAGAATCTCAGAAGTGGGAGTCGAGGCATATAACAGCCTGACCACCGAATATTTTTGACTTGTTTATTCTAGAATCAAGATATCTTCAGTTGTGTTGTACCGTTGCCGAAAGAGAAGTGAATTATGATGAGTTGATGAAGTGCGTGTAACACGTGATGGCAATTGGAACGAATTGTTTGGCTATTCCTGGAAACCGTACATCAGGGCTAGTGTATGATGTGATGAGAATTCGTATACGGCACTTTTACTATAACTCCTTTCAATGTATTCAATACCTTCAATTAGGGTCTTTATATCTATGGATGCGTTGCCGTATCTCAAATGATGTACAATTGTACCTATCATGCTGATGTGGCCGTATTCTTCTGGAATTCACGTTTCGACAAAAAACAAATTATTAACAAATCCTATGCATTTAATTCAGTTGGATGTAGTCGATTGATTGATAATTTAAAGAGAGTTATTGTAGTACAATATCTGAAGAAGAACAGCAGTTGAATATCGAGCTCTTTAAGATACTGGATGTATTGATTTATAACAAGTCTACTAAAGATCTCAATACCTGAACGATAGAATTATTTGAACGACATAAGATTTCCTCAAGAAATTCTTTTAATTCAATCCAAGTCCAGACTCATCCTTTCCAAGCATCATCACGTATTCGAAAAATCTAGGAGCCAATAGCCATCTTTCTCTGAAATTTTACAACATCTTTCTGTAGAGCTTTTCAAGTTTGCAGTTAGATATATTGTGTCTTATAGTTGCTGTAGGATATCAGTACAATGGAGAACATGCTGGATAGTCATCAAGTCTCAGTCACTCAGCTTGACAGTGAGTCTACATCGTCAGATCCACCTTTAAACATGGAAAACTATAATCTCGAAGAGAGGTTTGCCGATAAAAGCAGCCTTTTTATGGTTCAACTTGATGACCGCTCTCAGTTTTTAGCCTCAGATATATCTCATCAGCCTCTTGAATCTTCTTTGCTTGGAGTAAAATCCCTTGCTCGCAAAATTCAACGACAGCTTGCCCAATCTCGTCCCAAACCCCTGCGCAGCAACAAACATCACTCAGAATCAAATACACATGTTGACTTCATACATAATTTAAGTCCGTGGCCTCAAGATTCCAGTCTCTTTCCATTGGAGTATCCTCCGTACCCGACGAATGACGTCAATTTCGATGAATGGACCGACTATGCTACCTACTGTGGCACGGAACTCGAGCCGGAGATTCTAAATTTTCTGTCGAACGAAGAGAATGCAAGCCTTCACAAAAAGTACTCTACGCCTCAATCTGTAGATGATGTTAACAGCGAAAATTTATCCTCTTATGCGAAAACAGTAACGTTGCGGCCTAGAACACACAACTTTGGGGTGAAAACTGCTCAACCCACAAAGTCAAATTCCTTGATTTAGGAGTCGTAATTGCAAAGATATAAGCTCATGGAAAGTCTTGCGTCATTATAACCAGCTGAAAGCCCCAGACTAGAGGCTCACGGAAAAATTATCATATATAGAGGATTATTATCCATGTTGCTTTTCGAAAAGAGTCCATTCACTAAATCTCTCAACTGCATTTCTGCTTCCAATTATCCTCGGAGAAGTGGACTGAAAGCGTATAGTATGTCTGTAAATGATATGCGCTAACGGATATTTGCTCTCCAATATTGTTTTCTTCGGTAACCACTACGCTAACTGACAACGAGGAAAAGAGTAGTTTCATATACTTCTTTAAGTGTCAAATTATAGAGAATGCAGGGCGCGCATTCAAATAATTACCTTGAATAGTGTTCTATACGAAGATAAATCTACTGAATTTTGATCCCGGTAGACTGAAATATGAGTATATTAATAGTGAGCTCAGTCTTATCTATCTTCCAAAAGGCCATTATTCGCTCTTATGATTGATCGCCTCGTGAACATCAACTTCAAATGCGACTATTTCTTACACGAAATCACCATGTTTGATTTTGATGATTTTGAGCGAACTTAATTCTTTGACGCAAATTTATCTCTTCCATACCAATCTACCTCATCATAATCTCAGTCACAATGGATATCGACTTGTCAACAAGATGAGTGTGCTTGTCAAATCCATTGATATGCCCACCAAGTTTCAGTATCCTGTGTGCTACATTTACACAATTCGCACCAGCTTCCACAACTTACCACAACTCACATTTTATGATATTTTCTTTTCAATATATACAGTTTAACCCATCATATTTCAAACACTTTGCTAATGAGGAAATTGAATTCTGCAGAGCCCACTGAAGCATTCACTCACAATCACAATCTCCTCTTCAATTTTACTAAATTAATGATGAACGAAGCAAACGAAAAGTTGGACGAACAGAAGCAAACAAATAGCGACAATAAACTATTGAGATACCATCTACTTTAGTTGAATTTTATGGGAAAGGTCACTCACAAGGATACTGATAACATGTTCGGGCTTGTCCTCGAAGCGAGAATACACTTTTTGTGAAAGGGGCGGCAGAACTTCGGGAACAATCATCAACAAATGCAAGCTGCTATGGAAACCTTAGAGTCAACAAACTATACTAGAGGAAGACCATCTCACTGTGATTGTGGTAGGTACAGGAAGTATTTGATTTATCTATCATGCCGCAGGTGTTTCAGCCCCGGTAAATCCCAAAGCCAAATTCCCACACTGGAGCTACAGATGCCACGAATGATAGAAAATGTATTGTCTTTCAATACGGTAGATTGAGTAATTCATTATTTTGCGAGGAATCAATATAAACTGATACTAATATTATGTTTATAGCAAGTGCAGTGTTTTTTGAAAGCAGAAACCAGGAACGATACAACGCACTCCAGAGATACTGGCAGATAGCTCCGGAAGAAGCGCGACAATGAAGTATTTATATACGGATTAGGAGAACAAGATCAAAGTAAAGGGGCCAGGAGTGGTATATTGCGAGAATAGAAAGAAGTTTCCTGGAGGTTGATGGAAATCGAAGCATGTTTCGGGACTCTAATGGCATGGGGAGCAAAATCAGGTACTCGAATTGTCTTTCACTAGACTCTGTGTCACAAAGTCTATGACCACCAGAATCGAGGACAGAGGTAGAGGATAGATGAGATAAGAGTATACCTAAGAAAGTTTTCAGCTTTCAGGACTCTTCTCTTATCTGCTTCTGGTAATTGAACAATTACAAATGTCAAAAACAGTAATGCTTCGAACTCGATTTTCGTAAATCTACGAATAATGGCTCAACAAGAACATGCCCTCTTGCAAATACACTTTTGACATATGCTTTTTCTCAACAAATATCATGCCATACCTCTCTGGCATCATCGTCTCTTATTTTCACTTTCGTTTCCAGCCTGGAAACGTTAAAGTAGATTATAGTACACTTGAAAATGTGCGTTTTGATTTGAGTGAAGCTCTTGATAAGTTGCAAGTGTGTTTTGGACAATAAGAAGATGAACTGAGAATATTCTAGTACTTAAAAGTGACCACCTGAAAGTAAATATAGTGACTATTATGTTTTTAGATTGATATCATGAGAAAACTCACCTTCTCAGTATTAACACAGTAGATGGTTATGGAACTGTGGGAAACAAAGCTAAAAGTAATCCTTAAGTTATGTTGATTCGTTTCGTTTGTTTATCGCTGCTACTATCTTTGCACGCGAGTACATTGTTTATTTTATTTTCCTAACCGCAAAGCCTCTCTTTGACTCCCACTCGTACATTATCTCTCACAAGCTACGGTACCATCAAATCAGTTGTCAGTAGCTACCATACCTCGAAAAACATGTTTACCATGGACGATGAATTAATGTCTCTTGAAGAGCTTGAGAGATTAATGAATGAGCAAGAAGTGAATAATACCATGGCAACATCAACTTCAACAGCTACGTCTACCACATCTAAGATTATCTCGGAAGCTAGCAATGAAAAGACCTCTTGTGCCATCTTATGTAAAGAGCCGGATAACAATCATCAAGCACCATCTCTCTCAAAAACCACCCCCGAAGCAGAGATTTCGAAGAGATCTGGTGCTCGAGCTAGACAGCGCGAAGCTAAATCGGCTCAAAAACTATCAAAAATCTCTGTTTGCATCACAGAGAACCGAGAAGCTCACCAAAGCTACTCCATGGAGATAATCCCATGGACCGATAAGCCAGAGAGCGAGTTCAACTCCACCTATTTTGACGATGCCAGTCTTTCTAAGCAAGCCGTATATATCTCCTTCGACGAGTCTGAAGGCTCCGGTGCTGTTTCCCTCCCGGCTACCAGAATGGGAAATGCTACAAATTCCGCTCCTATCAAGCCAGTTACACCACATTTGAGTACTCAGCAGCAAAGAGTCAATTCTTTCGCGCCTACTACTTTAGTCAGAGATAAACTCACTGGTTCTAGCCATTTATCAGCTCAACTAGACGAGTCTAACTCAGTTGCTACCCGAATTCCAGGAGGCCCTCGTGAGGTCATCACGATTAGCTTCCCTGATATCGGGGCTTTGTCCTCTGATTTGAAGAGTTTGATTGCGGCTAAGGAGACTAGCGCTGGTGGTATGGTAGTCTCAATCAATGGACCGATTGATTGCAATCAGGTAGAGGTTTCTGGGCCTATTGGGTCTAATATTCGTGGTTTTGTTAGGAAGACTTGCCCTCGGTTAAGTGAGAAGCAGATAAAAGCTGCATTTAAGTGAAATAGGGGAGGTTTTAGCCATCAGATGTAAATTAGACAGATAAGAAAGCGCTAAATGACTACTAGTTACTATAAATCAATAAACTACTGAGAGAAGCTTAATTGTGCCCCTTCATAGATTGTCTGTGTTAATGTGAGACAATATAATTCTCTAATTGCTGCGGATCAGATGATACAGCTACAGATATTGATAGTTCAGGTAAATGATGGACAATGTGTCCTTATAATTGTTGCAAATCAGATCGCACATTCACATATTTTGAATCATTGAATCAATACGAGACAATATGAAGTTCGGATTGTTGTATACGAGACGATTCAATAACATTCGTTAGCAGTCCAGATCGGCATGAGATGATATAACGTGCGAAATTTTTCACGCCAGATCATACATTTGTATTTATTGGAGATTTGACTTTACTTGAGGAAATGGAATTAATTTGGTTGAGGATATGAGGCGAAAATCGTCAAAAATTTGTGAAAGAGCAGAGCGATCGAGGGGCTTAACTGATGCTTGAAAGTCCCAAGAATCAGTGTCATTACATGCTTTATAACACCAAAATGACTCAAAAGTATGATAGCCTTACTCCCGACGACAACTCCAAGATTCGACAGAAGAAGAAGAAGAAGAAGAAGAAGAAGAAGTCGAAGTCAGTGTACTGTTTTGTAATGTCAGATAAGAACTTACAAGAATGTAAAGTTGTTCGGGAACTCTATGCGGCAATAACAGTTACTTTCACTAGTCTAGTCTATGAGACAAAATGATAACGATCCAGTCCGCAAGATGAAGCTCAGCATTTGCCGAAATCGAAACATTGCCGCTTCAGATATTACATCAATCAAAGTATGTGATATAACAGAATTTTGGGAATAAAATCATGGCATTTTCAGATAACTAAGCTCCAAAGCTACCAAGTTAACTTCAAGCATTGAAAGAGTAACCGTTTTGTTTTTGCTATTATTTGTTCAACTCCATTTAAACATTGAGGGCATTACCGTTTAATATCAACTGGAAGTTTTCCAACTCAATCTCGAGGATTCGAAACATGAGCATTGAAGATTAGCTCATAATTCCACTTCATCTGGATATCAAAAGTACTACTATCTCATGTAAGAACTAACAAATTTTCAAGTTAAATTTGGGTAGTGCAGATCCTAACGCCCAACATCAGTGATTAGGCTTTCAGCCCAGCAGTAGTACTGAATGGGTTATCATTCAAATATTTCAGACTTCTTCACCATAATCAAATATTATATTTCCCACATCTACATAGGAAAATCACCATCGAGATCTAAATGAATACCAAATAATACTTCTCCGTGTATTCCCCATCTTCATTGATTTATTAGACTGCTCGAATCTTTTATTCGATACATATAGTGAGGCAACAAAGCTAGATAGATATACATGAAAGTAGGCTTCACATAAACATTGATATGAGAAATTTATGAGCATATCAGAATTTGCGTATTCTCTACTGAAGGGTGCAAGTTACAATATGTGGTATTTTAGTAAAACTACAGTCTTCTTTTAGGTATCTAGCATAGCCTAAGTGGCTGTTATAAAACATGACGGCCCGTTCGTATAATCCCAATTTCACCCAATCTACTCTATTTATCTTTGAATTCCTGTGAGAAAATTTTCTGCCAGAGATCCATCCACTTTTGTTGTTGTGTTGTAAGGGCCTTTCCAGGCGTTTTGAAAGATTTCGTGAGTATATCTCGAAGTCGAGCTCGCATTGTTTTAATAGCAAGCATTGTTTTCCAATCCGACACAGCGAACCGAGCTCTATTACCATCTAATATGAAGACACCAGCGTACATCTACATTAGGATTAGTGGGAAATTTTAACAATATACTTAGTTAGATAGAACTCACATCGCAACGGACATCTCCGCAGAGAAGAGCAATCGAGAATTCTTCTACGGCTGTAGTTTCATGGGCATTGTAAAATCTGCTTGGGCTTAGTGGTGAAATTAAATAACGTGAGGAGATAGGACTTACTGCTTGGCCTGCATAATATGATAATACGAGAGCCATTTGAGCTCATGATGACCCTTGTTTACAGAGGTAGGATGCAGACTAATGGATTGGTTATTGGCGCAGTTGCGGAATCCCTTACCATCCCGGATAAGAAGCTTTGGATAGAAGCTCCAACCAATGACAGAGGAGACAATAATGTCGTTATCACTGTTTGCATTGATTCTGAAGGGTATCTCGAAAAATTGTCGACGACGGCTCGAGTAACGTGTTCTGCATTAATTAGACTATCTTCAGCAAATGAATACAATCAACATACCTGTTTAGAGCAGTTCTCTCAGCCTCTGTGAGAGGGAGAAAACCAGAGTCCACAAGACAGACCACCAATTGACCTTTCAAGTCTTCAATATTCGATAAACTTTGCTGGCTAAGAAAGTTTTTGCGACAAAATTGATACTCGGAGCCATTGGCCATGCAAACTTTCTTCCAAGCTAGGTAGGCGTTATAAACTGTTAAAAGATCCGAATCACCTTTTCTAAAGGCAAGTCTGACAGTATCCGCTTGTTGTCGTTGTCCAAAAGGAGCAGAGAAAGGCGATTTTGAGGATAGGATTGCAGCGATTGTTACCGCTGCATCGAGACATTTGAAAACGCTACCAAGAAGCATAAGTTTTCCCAAGAAAACATCAAGTGGCAACCTCGCCAATTGAAGACCCAAAGGCGTTAAATCTTCTCCTGCTGTCAAGGCTCTAACATCTACAAGCGCGTCAATGGCGCGTCTGATGTTCTTAGCAGACGGAGGATCCAATGCTTCACTCAAAGTCTCCTCAATTCCACCTAACTTACAAATCTTGACTCGAATGGCAAGATCTTGAAGGGATAACCGGAGGAATTCTGGGGTTTGCTGATCGGCAAGGATTTCATCGTGTCTATATTTAGTAAAAAGATGAAAGCAGAGTCCCTCTTGTACTCTTCCAGCTCTACCTCTTCTTTGTTTAGCATTTGCCTTGCTAATGAAAGTTTCCAATAAACGAGAGAGCTGTCTTCTTTCATCGAATCTCATCTCGCGATGCTTTCCTGTATCAATTACACAAGTGACATCTGGAATAGTAATACCAGTTTCAGCAATGTTGGTAGCCAGAACGATTTTTCGAATTCCAGGTGGCGGTACAAGGAAGGCAGCTTCTTGATCCTCACTTGCGATGGTGGAGTGTAACGGGTATATATACCAGTCCGACGAGAATGCTGGGTGTCCACAGAGCATATCATTCAAGGTTCGTATCTCAGCAATACCTGGAAGAAATACAAGGATGGCCTTTAAGGAGTTAGCATGGTTCAAAGTGATACTTAAAGGGTCGGGGACTGGATGCGATCTTTTGTGTAATAACAGAATATCTGGTTCACATCAAGGATTGCAAATCGGAGAATTCGTTTAGACGGGACTTACTTTACTATACGGCACGAACCGGTCATCAGCAGCGATCTTTGCAATTAACTGCGTAACCAAATCAAATTCAATCCGATATTCATCAAATTGTGCAATAGTGTTACGAGTTTTGCTGCTATATCCTCGTAGAGCCTTTGTACTTTCACTCTTCGTTGCCTCGCTAGAAATGTCATCTGCGAGCTCGATATCGTCATCAAGGTCAGTATACTTTTCTTGCAGACCATTATCTAGAGAAAATCCTGTGAGCTCAACGGCATCTTCTAGATATTTGACCTGAACAGGGAATGTACGGCCCGGGACGTTCAAGACAGGAGCACCATCTAGATATTTTGAGAAGCGATCGGCATCGACTGTTGCAGACATTAGAACAACTTTCAGATCCGGTCTCCGCACCAATAGTTTTCGAAGGACAATAAGTAAGAAATCACTGTCTATTGTGCGCTCATGAACTTCATCAAGGACAATATGCGTAATATCTCTAAGGTCATTGGACCCCTCGAGCATTCGCATCACAATTCCGGTAGTAGCGTATATAAGTCGAGTCTCCTTTGATGTATTAGACTCGAGTCTAATGGCATAGCCTACCAGTGAGCGAGAAGTGCCAAGATCGCTCTTGCGTTCGCCCAGCTCTTCACTCACACGGCGAGCAAGAGAGATTGCAGAAATACGTCGAGGTTCCGTACAATAGATTTTGCAAGGCTTTCCTCTGGACAATTGGTGCTCCAGAATAAACGCAGGGACTTGCGTACTCTTTCCGCATCCAGTCTCACCACAAACAATAACTACTTGTGAGCGATCTATAGCACCGAGTACCTCATCTTTGAATGACCACATAGGTAGCTGCATTCTTGACTGAAGCATATGTTGATAACTGTGCGACGAGGATTTTTCAGCCCATATTCTCTGATATGCCTCAGGAGTAAATCCTGCCTTGGGGCCTTTGTCTATGGAAGCTTCCTCGTTACCAGGCGCCCTAACCGCTCCTCGATTTCGGAAAGCGCTATGTATCAAAACACCATCTTCTAATTCTTGATCTCGTTTTGCGCGAACTAAATCACGAAATGTCTTGATAGCATTTCGATCTTCTTCATCCGATTTTTCCTTCTTAATCTCGGCAAATTCTGTCCAAAGATCACGCCATGCTGCCGGTAAACGGAGAGAAACTTTATCTTCTTTTGCTGACGACCCAAAAATAAGAAATAATGCGGTTGTAGCAATATATGCTTCAGATTGGCGGGAGTCAGGAGTGGATATAGAAACCATAGTAAAACTTTGTAATTTCGGACTTGAGGCATATTCAACCTGTGGGAGGGGTGTAGTTGCAAGTGGATCTTGTGATTTTGACCAGGTGATTCGGAGGTTGTGACGATTGGAGTAGCTTGTATCAGAAATGAGAGTGTAAGCTAACCTCACTGAGGAGTCCCTATTATCCTTTTGTAAGCGTGGTTCATTCCCAGTAGATTTTGTCCCCCTTACCTTGCTCTACAGGCTTCTTCCAGCACTCTAGTTGGGTTGACACCTGACCATTTACCAAAATCTCGAACAGTAACCTTTGTCCCATCCTTACCATTGATCACCGTACTGCTTTTACCAGTCAGCGGATCAACTTCATTGACAGGTAAGCTGGCAAAAAGATCAGCTAGCGCGGCATCGTCATCGCTGCCAGTTTCCTCGAGCATGGCTCTGCCAATCGCAGCTGCTTCTTTGCTAATTTCATCATCAGAATCCACTGAAGTCTCAGACTCTTGTACTTCCTTATCTGCAGCCAATTCAGAAGCGCGCAAGGTAGCTGCATCTCTCTCTAGCTTTATTCTTTGTTCGTTCCACTGTAGTTCTGCAGGATATCTGTCAAACAAGACATCATCCTCTATTCTCTTAAGCTTTCTTGCTAACCTCAACGACTCTACATCAACGGGAGTTTCATTGTTTTGTAGTTTCGGGGCACCTCTTTTGCCATTTGAACGTGTATCAGTGGTAGGCTTCGAGTTTTGGAGTATGAACATCTTTTCTTTGGTTTTTAGATATATTGGGAGGAGATCTTCCGGGTCAATATCGCTGTCATAATCTACTATGGCTACTTTCTTAGGGGCTTCTTGCTTCTTTCCATTTCGAGGAGCATTTCCTCCGGTTTGAATTGATGCAAAATGCCTCGTATCTGATTCGATTCTTGGCGTAGTTGTTCCCGAGGCCATGGGGCTGTCGAACGGTGTACCTGAAAGACAATTTATTAACTCTAGTAAATAGAAAACAATATGGATATACATACCACTCTGAGACCTTTGCGAAGATGCTAATCTGCGATGTGCATTCTGGTAGTCAGGCAATTCTTCCCTCGAACATTCACGGGAAAGCCATTCCAGCGATTCTTCCATGCCCCAAATTGTATCCTTATTACTACTGCCAATCTTGTCCGAGATATCTAAAACATGCTGCAGGGCCAACAACACTTTATCTGTTACAAACCCAGCCCCCACGAGAGCTTGTTGTAAAGTCCAAAGCCGAATTGCAAGCTCCTCTTCTGATACCTGCTTCAACGAAGTTGTATCTGTTGCTGGACCGGAAAATCGCCCCTCCATTTTGATTAAATCCAAGACCTCTTCCATAAGCTCAGGGGGTAGCCATTTTCTCGTGTTGAGAGTTTCTGATTGGCCTCGTAGAACTCTGCGATCGGTTTCTAATCGGGTCTTTTGGCGAAGCGCATCTCTCTTTGACTTCTGGGAATGTTTCTCGACGAGTATTTGAAGCTCAGAATTTTCGAGTTGCTTTTCGAACTCTTCGGGAGTCAAATTGGAATCTTGATTTGAAGGTCCCTTCCCTACGATTTCACCAGGCTTTTCCCCCAGCTGTTGACTTTCAGTTGTAGCGATAGCGTCATCTGCTACATCCTTTTCCTTAACAGCTTCTATAGCTTCATTTTTGGGTTTCGAGGCAATCGAGGTGGTAGCGAAACCTCTGGCAGGGTTCGTAGCTGGCTTCTTCTTTTTCTTGCCACCAGCCATCTTCTAGATATGTTTCGATAATTGGTGATTAAATTTGTTGGTTCAATGTAATTGTCAAGGTACCTAAAACAATGCAGCCTCGTAACGCCAAATATTAATGCCAAACGCGGGGCCGATTTATAGTGGGGGTCGGTATTTCTTTACTGTACTCTGTTACTCTGTTACTCTGTACGGTCGAACATCGCTAGGGTCGTCATTTCTCTCCAACTTTTTTTCTCGGAGGCCGCGATAACATTAATCCAGTCAGTCAGTCCACCCCTCAAGAATTGCAAACAGATACTAGCTATAAACAAATATACGAGCAGTTCGCAGAGTACACAATTGAGATACTTGAGAAGATACTTGAAAAGACCATTAGGTCATGAGAGATCTTGAAGGTATACAACATGTCTGAGGTGGAGATTAACGGTCATGATGAGGGAGTGGATTTGGACCTTACTCTTACAAAGGCTGCGCTCACTTCCTCTTCAACCAACCTACGATTAGGACAGTTGAAGTTGATCGAGGAAAGACTTTCAAAGAAAGGTACGCAAATGCACAAACTGTCGCGCAACACCCTTGCTTGTGTTTAGCTGCTAACAATGCTTTGTTTATAGAACTCGATCCAAAACTTTTCCCCGTTTTACTTCAACTTTTATTTTCCACATACCCATATTACCACGACAGAGATTCGCGACTTGCTGTTCAGCTGTGCATACGGCACATATTTGATTCCGATTGCGCTTTTGAGTTTTTGTCAAGCTTTTTGAATGCATTAGATGCCGAAACTAAGAAGGGAGGGCTGGCTCCAAGCAATGCCTTTGTTTTAGTCGAATATTGCAGTGCGATATTACAGGTAACCACTAATGAAGCCAGATGGAAGAGCTGGGGTTTAGTAGTCGTAACTAGTAATGCGCGGGCACTTGAACTATGCATCACATCGAAACATAGGCCGTCTGCACTAAAGACTACATGGCGGGGTCTGCGGAATGTTTTTCAAAGCGCTGTATTCGAAACTGCAATCGGAGACAGCGTCCAGAAATTGAGTTCCAAAGAGGCTCAACCTTCACCCAAGAATTCTGTGATGCTAGGGGCAATTTCAGGAGTATGCGCTAGGAAACCGCAAGCAAAGATGGTTCTGGAAAGCAAGAAGTCTTTAATTTACGGCTACTATACGCGCGAGATCATAGCCTCTAGGACTCCGCTGCCTTCACATATTGCCAATGCTTTGAAAGATTTTTTCATGGACTTTATTACCCAGGAAGATTTCGAGCGAGAAATAGTACCATCCCTCGAGAAAGCGCTGCTAAGGGCTCCTGAGATTGTGCTAAACGACCTTGTCACACCACTCTTCCAGTCTCTACCTATCTCAGTAGATCTATCAAACGTTCTCCGAGCCAAGCTTCTAAAACCCATCCTATCCAATATCAAGTCGACCAATCCCACAATTCGTCAAGGAGCACTTTCTGCGTTTAGAGCAATTGTACCCAAATGTCATGATGAAACCTCTATTGCTCAAGTGTCAGAAGAGATATTGACACCATTAAAAGGGGGTAAAGTATCTGCAGCAGATCAGAGGGCCAACTATGCAGAAATGCTGGCTATATTGCCCGTCTCCAAGTCAAATGCTTCGGCAGCTATTGGCCTTGCGACAATCGCAGGAAAGGAAGCCAACGAAGCTGCATTGTTAGCAGAGACATTTGCCTTGTTACATTACCTGAAAAATAGAGTGCAAAACGAATCTCCTCTGGACAAATCCATCGTTACCAGTTTCACAAAAGGTATATCCGATAAAAAGGTCCCCGTAAAGAAACTATGGACGATCCGCCTCGGAGAATTGCTATGGGACACCGAAGAATCTGAATTATCTGGATCGAAGGCCTTGGCAGAAGAGGCCATCACAGCATTGGTAGATATTTGGCAAGAAGTGACGGCGAATTCCATACCTGCAGCTCAGTCTGGCCTTGTCACTGCAGCTTATGTTCTTGCTGCAATCTCACAGACAAAATTAGGTGTTATTTCAGGTCCAAAGATCGACGCAGCGCTTAAAAAGGCCCAAGTCTCACATCAATCACTACTTATGGAGCCTAAGCCATCTTTCTTACTGAATCCTCGTATTTATAGCAAACTTTCTAGCTTCGATGATTTCATGTGGTTTGTTAGAGCACTGTTTTCCTTTCCGGATCAGCTCGCTTCTCTAGACCCGACATCCCTGTCAGCTATTGGTTGGTCTCAAGCTGTCATATTTTCTATATGTTCTCCTAATGTACATCATGATGTCAGAAGACAGGCTTCTCATTTACTCTCCCAGCTATATGTTCGCTTTCCTGGCAATGTATCCAAAATCATCACATCTGGTTTGTGGAGATGGTTACAATCTATTGAGCTTGGAGAAAAAGACAGTGCTCCAATATCGGCAAAAACGGAAAATGAGAATTTGCACTTAGTACTGAAAGCCATCTGTTTGACACCAGCCGAAATCACACGACGGGGTGGTGATATTGATCAGGCGGTAGTCAAGGACCAAATGATATCGCTGTTAGTTATCTGTCGACCAGAGCTGCTGCCAAGAGTAAGCTGGATCGAGTTGTGCCTGAAGGCTGAGGTTGATCCTGGCAATCTTGCTAGAGAAAGTGGAGATGCTTTGTTAAAGCAAATTCTCGATTTTACGAGCATTCAAGACTCTGCCGCAGTACCACGATCCAAGGCTGTCAAAGACGCTGCATATAATGCTGCTGCTGAGCTTGCTTTCGTTGCTCCAGAAGTTATGACAGCCCGAATTGTTGAATTAGTAGAGCAAGACCTGGACGCTACTCAACTCGCCAACGTTGGTCCAACAGAGGCAGCTATTTTCCGTACTCCAGAAGGAACCGCCTTCGTAGATGTGTTAGCATCTAAAGCTCAAAGTTACACCCCGAACAAGAACACGAAGGATTACGATACTTTAAAATGGGAGGAAGATCTTCGAGCCTCATTGGCGAAGAAAAAGGGTCAACAGAAGAAGCTTACTCCGGAAGAAACAGCCAAAGTTAAGGCTCAATTATCGAAAGAATCAGAAATTAGACGCCAGATTCAAGCTCTAGAGTCAAGACTTCTTCGTGGAGTTGGAATCATCAAAAGTCTTGCAACAGGGCCCCCAACAGAAGCTTCGTTGTGGATGGGAGCTGCCGTGAAAGCTTTGGTAAAGGTAATAAATGCTGGAGCTGGATTGATTACTGGTACGGCTGCTCCAGATGCTTACATTCTTTGTGCCGAAAGAGTTTCTAGTCGTATAGGTATACTCCGTTCATTTATTGGGTTAGCAACGCTCAGAGCTATGAATGTTCCGCAGTTACCACCAGCCTTGACTCAAGAACCACTTGGGGCTCTTATCACACGTGTATTGTACCGCCTAAGATTCTCTGCAGAACAACGCCCATTCGACACAGTGTCTCTCATCTATGTTCTCCCTCTCGTCTTCCTAGTACTTCGAGATGGTGGATTTGGAGAAAGCGATGATGCTGATGCCCAACTTGTTCTCGCCCTGGAATTCCTTTCCTTTCATACTGATGCCTGTTCCGACGTTTTGGTACCTCGCGACGAAGTTCTCTCCACTTTAATTTCGTCGATGCAGACCTACAATCAGCATTACAAGGCAATCAAAGATTGCTTGACAGATCTGTGCAGATGTATCGCACCAAATATTACTGATAACGAGATCTCAATTCTTGCCCAAGGAGCCATTGTTCCACAGGTCGCTGTACGAACCTCGGTATTACAGTCAATTAGTGCAGAGATTGATATGAGTGAGCTCGATTTTTCCAATGAGATCTGGTTAGCATGCCATGACGATGTAGACGAGAATGTTGAGCTTGGGCGAGAAATCTGGGAGGAAAGTGAATTTAAAATATCTACCGAATCACCATTCCGAATGCTGCCATATCTCGAAAGCATGGATAAGCAACTTCGACGAGCTGCAGCTAGGTCTATCGCCGAGGCTGTAAAATTACAGCCTTCAACATTCAAGGATGTGCTTAATCGTCTGCAATCCTCTTACACAGAGTGGGCAAAGCCTCGAGTTCCCCAGCTTGATGAGTATGGTATGCCCAGAAAAATGGATTTGTCGGACCCATGGGAAGCCCGAAATGGAATTGCACTTGCATTCAGAGAATTGGCTTTGGTTTTTGACGAATCCCTCCTTACTCCATTCCTCAACTTCTTAATTGAAGGGCCACTTGGTGATAGAAACTCAATTGTTCGAGAAGAAATGGTTGAGTCTGCCACAGCTATTATAGCTATTCATGGAAAGGACAAAGTGGAAGAATTGATGAAGACTTTTGAACGCACACTCGAGACACCAGACAAAGGCTCTGAATTTTCCGATAGAGTAAACGAGGCCGTTATCATCATGTATGGTGCCCTGGCACAACATCTGAAAGCCGGCGATGAACGTGTGCCTAAGGTTGTAGACAGGCTTCTAGAGACATTGAGCACCCCATCTGAGACGGTACAATATGCCGTGGCTGAGTGCTTGCCACCACTCGTTCGTGCATCCAAGGAGAATACTTTGGACTACATCCAATTAGTTCTCGACAGACTGTTCAATTCGAAGAAATATGCAGGTCGGCGTGGTGCAGCATATGGTCTTGCAGGTCTTGTCAATGGAAAAGGAATCTCCGCTCTGCGGGAATACAGAATCATGCTTACACTGAAAGGTGCGATCGACAATAAAAAGGATGTCAATCACCGAGAAGGAGCTCTATTAGCTTATGAACTTCTCTCCATGATTCTCGGTCGCATATTTGAGCCTTATGTCATTCAAATTGTGCCTCAACTGCTCTCGAGCTTCGGTGACTCAAGCGCAGATGTTCGTGAAGGTTGTTTGGCAGCAGCAAAAGTGTGCTTTGCAAGCCTGAGCTCTTATGGAGTGAAACAAATTTTGCCAACACTACTTGATGGTCTTGATGACGACCAATGGCGAAGTAAGAAGGGTGCTTGTGATCTGCTAGGTGCAATGGCGTATCTTGATCCGCAACAACTTGCCCAGAGTCTTCCCGAGATTATCCCACCCTTGACGGGTGTATTGAATGACAGTCATAAAGAGGTCCGTCTTGCTGCCAATCGCAGTTTGAAGCGCTTCGGAGAAGTTATCAACAACCCTGAGATCAAGAGCCTTGTAGACGTCCTTCTCAAGGCTCTCAGTGATCCTACTAAGTACACGGATAATGCATTGGACTCACTCATCAAGGTGTCTTTCGTTCATTATCTTGACGCACCTTCCCTTGCTCTCGTCGTTCGTATTCTTGAGAGAGGTTTGGGTGATAGATCAGCAACCAAACGAAAGTCTGCCCAGGTTATTGGTAGTCTTGCTCATTTAACAGAGAGAAAGGATCTTGTGTCCCATCTTCCAATCTTAGTTGCTGGTTTGAAGATTGCAGTTGTTGACCCCGTACCAACTACTCGTGCAACTGCATCCAAAGCTCTTGGTTCTCTCATCGAGAAATTAGGAGAAGACGCTCTTCCGGATCTTATTCCAGGTCTCATGCAAACACTTAAATCAGATACTGGAGCCGGTGACCGACTGGGATCTGCACAGGCGCTCAGTGAAGTTCTTGCCGGATTGGGTACAAGTCGCCTCGAGGACACTCTTCCAACAATTCTTCAAAATGTTGCTTCATCCAAACCTTCTGTTCGGGAAGGCTTCATGTCGCTCTTCATATTCTTGCCCGTATGTTTCGGAAACAGTTTCGCCAACTACCTTAGTAAGATTATTCCACCTATTCTCTCTGGTCTGGCGGACGACGTTGAATCGATCCGTGACACGTCTTTGAGAGCTGGTCGTCTTCTTGTCAAGAATTTCGCCACGAGAGCTATTGATCTTTTGCTGCCAGAATTGGAGCGAGGTCTGGCAGACGACAATTACAGAATTCGACTCAGTTCCGTCGAATTGGTTGGCGATCTTTTGTTCAACCTTACTGGTATTAGTGCGAATACAGAACAGGATGAGGTCGAAGAAGGCGCGCAAGAAGCTGGTGCATCGCTACTCGAGGTACTTGGCGAGGAGAAGCGTAACAAGGTACTATCTTCGTTGTACATTTGCAGATGCGATACTTCTGGCTTGGTTCGAACAGCCGCTGTCAATGTTTGGAAAGCTCTTGTCGCGAGTCCCAGAACACTTAAGGAGCTTATTCCTACGCTCACTCAACTCATTATCCGAAGATTGGGAAGCTCCAACATGGAGCAGAAGGTTATTGCAGGTAATGCACTTGGTGAATTGATTCGCAAAGCAGGTGATGGAGTTCTCTCAACCCTGCTACCCACCTTGGAGGATGGCTTGCAAAATTCTACAGATACAGATGCTAAGCAAGGAATATGTATTGCGCTCCGTGAATTGATTTCATCAGCCTCCCCAGAGGCTTTGGAAGATCATGAGAAGACGTTGATCTCTGTTGTTAGAGTTGCTTTGATAGACTCGGATGACGAAGTCCGAGAAGCGGCAGCTGAAGCCTTCGATTCGCTACAGCAAATTCTCGGCAAAAAGGCTGTCGACCAGGTCTTGCCATATCTCTTAAGCTTACTCCGCACAGAAAATGAGGCTGACAATGCCTTATCTGCACTCCTGACCTTGTTGACTGAAACGACAAGATCAAATATCATTCTTCCAAACCTCATACCAACGCTTACAACCTCGCCTATATCTTCATTCAATGCCAGGGCTCTTGCCTCGCTTTCAACCGTTGCAGGGCCGGCGATGGCAAGAAGATTACCTACTATATTGAATTCTTTGATGGATAACATCATTTCTTCCAAAGATGAGGATCTTAAGTCAGAGCTCGAGTCATCCTTTGACACGGTTGTTCAATCCATTGACGAGTTCGATGGCCTTAATGTGGCTATGAATGTTCTTCTTACATTAGTGAAGCACGATGATCATCGCAGAAGAGCAAACGTGGACCATCGCCTTGCCAAATTCTTTGCCGCAGCTACAGTTGACTACTCTCGTTACAACCAAGATATTGTACGCGCTTTACTCGTTTCATTCGACGATAGAGATCCGGAAGTTGTCAAGGCCGCCTGGAGTGCACTTTCCGAGTTCACCAAACAATTAAGGAAGGAAGAAATGGAAACACTCATTTATTCGACAAGACAGACTTTACAACACGTCGGTGTACCCGGATCCAACCTACCTGGTTTCGGATTGCCTAAGGGTATCAACGCCATTTTGCCCATCTTCTTACATGGTCTTATGAATGGTACTGCTGAACAACGTACACAATCTGCCCTAGCTATATCCGACATTGTTGACCGAACAAGTGGAGATTCTTTGAAGCCATTTGTTACTCAGATCACTGGTCCGCTTATTCGTGTAGTTTCTGAAAAGTCTGTCGACGTCAAAGCTGCCATTCTTCTAACTTTGAACAATTTATTGGAGAAGATCCCGACGTTCTTGAAACCCTTCCTTCCACAATTGCAACGTACATTTGCAAAGTCTTTGGCCGATACATCGAGCGAAGTTCTCAGAACTCGTGCTGCCAAAGCTTTGGGTACTTTGATTACCTTGACTCCAAGAATTGATCCTTTGATCGCCGAGCTAGTTACAGGTTCAAGAACTTCGGACTCCGGAGTTAGAAATGCCATGCTTAAGGCGTTGTATGAGGTTATCAGTAAAGCTGGCGCTAATATGGGAGAGGCTTCGCGCAGCGCAGTACTCGGGTTGATCGATACTGACCCAGAGGATAATGATGTGTCTATGGCTATCACTAATGCCAAGCTTCTCGCAGCATTGATCAAGAATTTAACCCCCGAAAACGCTTCAGGGCTGATTAAGAATCGTGTGGTAACAACCCACTTTACTCCATCTACTGTTCTCGCATTAAATGCTGTCCTTGCTGAAGCACCATCCGCATTGACGGAAACTGCCTTCGCTAATGACTTACCGGAAGTCATTTGCCAAGGCATGGCAAACAAAAATGTGAGTTACATCGTATCAACTTCCAAGGTCAAAGACTAACCGTTTCTCAGGACTTCATATCAGAAAACTGTATTCTCGCCGCTGGAAAATACCTTCTTGCCGAGACCGCAAACCATGAATTCGAAACGACAAAACCAATATTTGAATCATTAGCAAAGTTAATTCAACCAGGAAATACGGCTGATGCTCGTCGTCTATCACTTGTAGTAATTCGCACAATCTGTCGCCACCAAACAGACGCAGTCCGACCACATCTTCCCTTACTCGCCACGCCTATATTTGCAGGTGTTCGAGATCCTGTCATCCCTATCAAGCTAGCAGCAGAAGCAGCGTTCCTCGCATTGTTCAATGTCGTTGAAGAAGAAAGCAAGGTATTTGATAAATACATCGCTGCTCAAGATCTGGCACCAAATCAAAAGAGAAGTATGCAGGATTACTTCAAGAGGGTTGCATTGAGGCTAGGCAACACAGCACGAGAGAGGAAAGAAGCTGAAGGTGGACAGGGTGGACTGGGTCTTTCTAATGATGAGGTTGATGATGAAAAGGAGATCTCAAGTATTGGAAAGGTGGATTTGGGCGAAAAGGCTTTTGATGCATAAGGAAATGAGGTTACGATTTGATGTGATGATAAATTTCAGCATAAGAAAAGCATTTGCATTATCAATAAAAATCACTAGATATGAATTTCAACTCAAATTGCTCGTATATATCAAGTTTTTTGATGAATTCTAAACCACACATTGTTCAACTAAAATTCAATCGTTTCAACATTGAAGGATTTACGAGGACCTTACGACTTTTTTGACTTTTTTTAATATAAAAAAATAAGAAAATAAGAAAAGAAGCTAAACACCAAACGTAACAATGGTTATTTGATTGTTAGTGTTGCTTTTGAACATTGACAGTCTTTGAATATCGAATTTGAATGGGTGTGTTCGTTTTGTTGTTCGTGTTAGGCTTTCTTTCCCTTGGGCGGGCGGACCTGAAAACAATTGAGATTGTGATGACTAATCATAGGATGGATTGACATTCTCCACGTGATTTGTGAATCTTTGGGAAACTTCAATTCAACTATTGAACAAGACAACCGATTCTTTTCTCTTTCTGCATTCACTTAGCACCAAACTTTAATAAATCTCGAATTTCAATTATTTTCGCAATTCCTCGACGTTTTTTTCCTTTTTGATCAAATTTCCCAGATTGTGGGTAGGGGACAGCCCTAGATTTTTCTTGATTAGTCACTAGTGGAAATTCTAGCGAGGGAAATCTTGACCACGCATTGAATCTTGAACATCGAGCGCCATCGACAAACGACAATATCGACGACCACCACCGACGACCACGAATTCAGTCAAGATGTAAGCCCACGCTGTTGCTAGATATTTCCATTCCATTCAATCGATCATTTCTGTTTGATTCGATACGTTGCGAACCTTCTTGAAGCGATACCAACAACATGACTTTAAAAACATCGAAAGCATCAAAAGCTGACTCTTTTTTCTTACGATAGGGTCAACCTTACAACTCAGAAACGTCTGGCGGCTTCCGTCGTCGGCTGCGGAAAGCGCAAGATTTGGCTCGACCCCAACGAGACCAGCGAAATCTCCAACGCCAACTCCCGTCAAACCATCCGCAAACTCGTTTCCGATGGCCTCATCATCCGCAAGCCAGTCACCATGCACTCCCGCGCACGCGCTCGTGAACTCACCGCTGCACGAAGAATTGGTAGACACCGTGGTTTCGGTAAGAGAAAGGGTACCGCAGATGCCCGTATGCCAAGGTACGACATTCGCCACTCCGAGAAAAATCATCAAGAAATACATACATGATACACGATAGATTATGGAAGAGGATTATTGGGCTAATATTTGTTTAGCCAAGTTGTCTGGATGCGTCGTCTTAGAGTCCTCAGACGTCTCTTAGTCAAGTACCGTGCCAGCGGCAAGATCGACAAACACCTTTACCACGAACTTTACCACTTGAGCAAGGGTAACACTTTCAAGCACAAGCGTGCATTGGTCGAACACGTAAGTATCACATTGGTTCCTGCTTGCTAATTGAACCCATCAAACTGACAAATTAAAACAGATCCACAGAGCTAAGGCCGAGAAGGCACGTGAAAGACTCCTCAAGGAGGAGATGGACGCCAAGCGTGCGAAGACCAAGGCTGCCCGCGAGAGAAAGGTAGAGAGAAACCAAGCCAAGAAGGCAGCTCAATTCGGCGAGGCAGAGGAAACCGAGACAAAGTAAATGGTTGGGCTTTTGTGGTGGTAGCATATGGAGTGTATCTGGCAAGGTTTATAATACAGGCCGGTTGCTTTCGATATCTTTTGATATCCTGCATTATCGCACGGGCAATGGTATCATGATCTTTCACTCAAGATTCTTTGGTGTTCAATGGTTTTTTGCAATCAGACGGTTCAAACGTGTAAACGATACCTGCTTTTCTCCATATCATGATTACCTTGGTGATAACTCCATTCTGTCCTACACATTCTCAAGTTTTCGGTTCAAATTGTGGTGTATGTTATTTGAGTCCGATCTTTCATTTACTTCGTTTTCTTTGGTCATTCAGATTGCATTTTCAACGCCCTTGACCCTCACATCCCCAGATTGTCTTTTGTATCCGTTCCCATTCTATAATCCGCGAGTATCCTCCACTATTTTATTCGAGCGTACATACATATGTATACACGGTATGCCGATAAGAAATTCATCAACTACGTCACCATTTTCGAAACTCTTCCCCTCTGATGTGCCTCCATGATTGAATGTGAATTTGGATGTAAAGATGTGAGAAATGATATCAATGGTGTCATCGCAATCACCTATCATGGTAATAGAGGGTACGAGAATTCATCGAATGAATATACACAATCTCGCCATTATTGAGACCTTGTCCTTTGTTTATAGAAGAAGTTGCAGCTTTTAAAGACTCCAATGATAGCGACTGTTCTGTTTTTTTATCTCATTTCATTTCTATTTCTCATATCATTTTATCATATCCATTTTATTTCAATATTTGTTATCAGGAGATAAATGAACATCGAGGGGAGATCGGCATATCTCAAGTTCCGATACTCAACCGGATAAGGTGCTAGCTTATACCCGATGGCGGGGGTTCTGGAAATCACTTGATTGCATATTGACAAACAAAGCTCTACTTTTTGGTGCATGCAATTGCTTACAGTTTAGTCGTATGTTTTCATTTCTTACCCATGAAATGCTGGAATCTCTAACTTAAATACAGGAAATTATGTCGCTCTTTAAAGGAGCCTCAAGAACTGTGTTCAGGGCTACTACTGCGCAAAGGGCAGCAGCTTCGATATGTGGCGCGAGAAGAGCGGCGAGTAGTAGTCGAATGACTATGGAAAGTCAACAAAAGGTTTGCTACTTGTCAATTGAATTCACAAATAGCAAGGAGCTGAATTGATTCATGACAGTTACTTTCGGCAGACCTTGAACACGCAGATCCAGCAGTCTTCAGCATTCTCCAAAATGTACGATTCCCCTCGCCAGACCCCTCGTTTGATGACAAGTGAAGACTAAAGCATTATGAATAGGAAAAACGGAGGCAAAAGCACTTCATCAACCTTATTCCTTCCGAAAACTTCACATCGCAAGCTGTTTTAGATGCATTGGGAAGTGTTATGCAAAGTATGTTTGGAGTTCGATAGTGGAATGAGTCAATGTTGACTTTCTGGTAGATAAATACTCCGAAGGATATCCAGGGGCAAGATACTATGGAGGAAATGAGTTCATCGACGAATCCGAAAGGTTATGCCAAAGTCGTGCTCTACAGACTTTTGGTTTGAAAGAGTCAGAATGGGGTGTCAATGTTCAACGTATGTCTTTCATCTGGTATGAGAGTTCCTAACTCACAACTTATCTAGCACTGTCCGGCTCTCCCGCAAATCTCTACGCATATTCCGCTCTCGCCAATACACATGACAGAATAATGGGATTAGATTTGCCTCATGGTGGTCATCTTTCTCATGGATATCAAACTCCTACCAAAAAAATCTCCGCTATCTCAAAATACTTTGAAACTTTACCATATCGATTGGATGAAAGCACAGGACTTATTGACTACGCTAAATTGGAGGAACTCGCTACATTGTACAGACCAAAGATTATTGTTGCCGGTACATCAGCGTACAGTAGACTCATTGAGTATGAGCGTATGCGTGAAATTGCCGACAAGGTTGGAGCATATCTATTAGCTGATATGGCACATATTTCTGGTCTTGTTGCCGCAAAGGTTATTCCAAGTCCTTTCGAATATGCAGATGTCGTCACAACTACTACACACAAATCACTCAGAGGTCCTCGAGGTGCTATGATTTTCTTCCGAAAGGGAGTTAGGAGAGTCAATCCAAAAACAAAAGAAGAAGAGACGTGGAATCTTGAAGATCCAATTAATGCATCGGTATTTCCAGGACATCAAGGAGGTCCTCACAACCATACTATTACTGCCTTGGCAGTTGCATTAAAGCAAGCACAAAGTGTTGAGTTCAGAGCTTACCAAGAAGCAGTTTTACTAAATGCAAAAGCATTTGCAAAGCGTCTGGGTGATTCAAAAGATAAAGGGGGTCTCGGTTACTCCATCGTTTCCGGCGGTACTGATAATCATCTTGTACTCATTGATTTGAAACCCCAAGGAGTTGATGGTGCCCGAGTTGAGCGTGTTCTTGAACTTGTTGGAGTCGCATCCAATAAGAATACAGTTCCAGGTGATAAATCTGCCCTTAAACCTGGCGGATTAAGAATGGGTACACCAGCCATGACAACTCGTGGCTTTCAGCCTGAAGATTTCGTGCGGGTTGCCGATGTTGTAAATAGAGCCGTTACCATAACTCAACGATTGGATAAAAGTGCAAGGGAAGCAGCAGAGGCAAAGGGAAGAAAGAATCCTGGTAGTGTAAAGGCTTTCTTGGAGTATCTTGGCGAGGGCGAGAATGAGAGAGAGATTGTACAATTGAGAAGTGAGGTCGAGGAATGGGTTGGCACTTTCTCTCTACCATGGGAGGAGAGTAGTTAAAGAGAGAGATGCATGGGAGAAGATTCAACTTTAATGGGATATACAGTAATTGTTTGGGGAAGATATCAATAAGGGGTTGTGGTGGCTGGCATATTGTGAATGATAATATCATGCATGGGTTTGGTTCTCAACTCCATACCGTTTCTAAAAGTTGAAAATGATTCCTACATTGAGATTGTGAGAATGTGTCATGGAAACATTCTTCCATCAGATATGACAAAATACCGGTAAAATAACTTTCATTTGATCTTTTAGAAACCCATGTGCCATAGCATTCATGGCCATGATTTCTGATGCTTTTATATATATAAAAGTACAGTACAATAATAAGTCAACCTCCACAACTTTGCTCTACAATAAATCATAGAAATATACCCTCAGAACTACCTAGTGTACAGACAGACATTACTTCAACTATTTAGGGAAGAAGTAACTAATAAAATTATCATGTAGAGCTTCACCTCCTCTCATCCAATCCAACTCTTGCAATTTCCAAAACCCGTTGGCGCTCGGACCACCTTCACGAATGTTGAACTTCGACTACAGACAAGGCTCGTAAGTATCGAGAACACTCAATCCATATACCAATTCAATTACCAAGCTATACGCCGTGGAATCCCAATCGCATTCCAAATATGGCATCACAATCCGTGGCAAAGGTGGCTCAGGCTGCTAATCGTGTCATTCCTGTTCACAAGGTATTTAGTTATTTATCCATCTCTTTAACCTTGATCCATCTCCCTCCCCAGCACCTCAAACCCCAAACCCAATTTCAACTCTATTCCTTCTAACTTCCTCTCCCAGAAACACACTCTCCAATCTGCCGGTATCTGGGAAACCATCCGTCGCTTCCTCGCCGTCGATCCTACCCGCTCCAACGGTGTCCCTCTCAACCCCCAATTCCGTAATCCCCCTCCAGGATCCAACGAACCTTTTTCCTTCATCGACCCCGTTACTCTCCCCGCGGGTGATATCGCCGAGAACCCATACTGGAAGCGCGATTCCCGCCGCTCGTATCCGCAGCTGAGTTTTGTGGCGCAGAGTGATGTGGTGGGTTTGTTGAGTGTAGGAAGTGAGGCTGCGCCGCGCAAGGAGCTGGTGGGGGAATCGGGGGTGAAGGAGTTGGTTAGGGTTGGGGAGGAGGGAAAGGAGGGTTTGGCAAAGTTTTTTGAGAGGGAGAGTGCAGGGGGTGCGTTAGAGTTGTTGGGTAGAGGGGGTTTGCCGCCTTTGCCTGCGAGTGTGAGTCCGAGTAAGAAGGTGGATGGGGATAAGTATCATTTGACCGAGGAGAATGCGTATCCTGAGGGGTAAGTTTGGGGTTCTTTTTCTTTTGCTTTTTGGGTGGGAGGGCGTCTTAGAGGGGTTTTGGATTGGGATTTGGGAGGTGGAATGGATATGGGAATGGAATGGAATGGGAGGATGATAGTTATGATAAGCTAACAAAAACTAGATACCCATGCCGAACTTTCACATAAGTAAAGAAGAGGAAGACGACAAGATGATAGGATGTTCAGGGAGGAAGAAAGAAGGGGCATGCAGGGAAGAAAACTTGTACATATACATCCATCCATACACAGTTACGGAATCGAGAGTTGAGAAGAGGAATCACATACAAGATATATGAGTTTACATCAGATCAGATCATAATGTATGCATGCACGTAGGTATAAGTCTATCTCTATTCATTTATTTATTTATTTCTTATATTAAGTATCTGTTTGTTTACTTGCTTGCTTGCTTGCTTGCTTGCTTGCTTGCCTCTAGACGAAAAAAGAGCAGAAAGAAACTCGTGAGATTTTTGGAAGTAGTTTCGAAACGTAAATTATAACGAAGGGGATTGAGCAGTTTTAAATCCTCAAACTATGATATAGAGGTGAGGAAGGAAATCAATAGGGAGAATGTTGGATGGATTCAATATCTGTCTCTATCTCTATCTCTATTGCTGTCTCAGTCTGGATTTCAATCTCATTGTTGGAGTGGAGAAGGTATCAAAAAACTTAGGCGCACACCCAGGTAGGCAGGTAGGTAGGTAGGTAGGTCGATAGGTAATGGGTCTGGAACTTTCATATTTATCAGTTTATTAGTTTATTCGTTTGTGAGTTCGTCTGTTTTTTTGTTCATGCATGCATCCATTCATTCATTTATTTCTGTGCTGAACTGAGCTAGTTAGTTAATTACAGTTAGTTGATCAATTAATCAGTCAGTCAGTCAGTCAGTCAGTCAGCTGAATAGAAATGGGGATTTGAAATCATATCGTATTTTGTTGTATCTTATATTATTTATTCAATTATATATTTATATATTCACGTACTCATACTTTCAACATAACATCATCAAGGTGAGGTAAGGTTTATCTTTATGGATTTGAGATTTGTGGATTCGAGATTCGTGAATTTTTGGGGGGGAATTTCGTGGATTCGTGAAAGTTTCCCTCTGTCTGTTCTGGTTATCTCGGGGCTTGGAATAGGATAGGGTAGGATTGTGGGATATAGGAAAGTTAGAAGATAGGTGGGTGTGTAGACAGTGGGAGTGCGAGTGTTGATATATATGTGTGTGTATATAACCCATTCATTCAATCTTGTTTCGTAGAAGTATTATTGAAATGGAGTGGGATGGAATCAAGCATCATATTGGAGATGTTGGAAATGTTGAAAGTTGTGTCGTGTATATGTATATACAGTATGTATTGATTTGTTTATATATTATCCCACAAACTATCTAGTTAGATGGGTGTGAGGATATACACACAGACAGGCAACTCTTTATGCATTGTGCGTTATAGTATATTTCATTAGCTGTTTAGAATCCAGATGGATTGGAGCTCCATACTGGGATTGGAAGGGATTTAATTGAAAGTGCAGGAGAGATAGTTGTGTACTCGAGAAATTAGAGATTGGTTTTTTTCTTTCTCTTTTTCTTTCTCTTTTTCTTTCTCTTTTTCTTTTCTTTAATAAAGAAAGGAAATCTTGGGTATGTGGGAGTTGGAGGTGGAGGTATGGTTAGTATGGTTAATGTTAAGGTGTTGATGATTGGTGATTGATACTAGACGAGGAGAGGAGAGGAGAGGAAAGGAGAGGAAAGGAGAGGAGAGGAAAGGAGAGGAGAGAGGAGAGGTGGTGTATAAATATCTACTATTTTATTTATAGGCTACTGGCAAATGGGCAGATAGGTGGGTGAATATATATATATATATATGTGTGTGTGTGTATGTGTAACTACATGATTGTTTGCCTGTCTATCTGTCTGTCTACATTCCCTTTTCTCTTCTCTACGCAAAGGAGTAGATAGGGAGTATGTATGTTTGTATGTATGTTTGTATCTTGATTTATCTTGAATTGTCTTGACTTGTCTTAGCGTGTCTCTATACGTATATTTACGAAACACGAAATATGAAATGCGGAGGGAATAGAGAATTCGAGAATGCGCGAGCGGGGTGGTTTGGGGGTGATTTGGAAGGAGAAATGATGGATGGATGGAGTGGTAGATGAAGTGGTAGATGGGGGGAGAGAGGGAAGGATATGGTGTGATGTGATATGATATGATATGATATATTCAAGAGCGAAGAATGGGCGAATAGGGAGAAGAAATGATTTGGAAGGGTAGTGAGACGGAAAGAGAAATAAAGAGGAAGAGGAGGGGAGTCGGGGAATGGGGGAAAAAATACTGATTTGGAGAAGGAAATACGGAAGAATAGATAGAGTGGAAGGCTGAGATGGAGGAAGTGGTTAGTAGAGGGGAAAATGGAAATTAGATTAAGGGGGAGGGGGAGGGGGGATAAACGAAGTGATTTGAATGAATGAATGAATAAACGGAGGGGAGAGGGGGGGTAATATAAATAAAAAGAAGGGGTGAAAAAGAACGAAAAAGGAAAGATACAAAAGATCGAAATAGAGAATGGGAGAATGAGAGAGGGGTAATCGAAGGGATGTGATGTGATATAATACGGGAGATTGAGGAGAAATGAGCAGGAATGAGGAGGAATGAGTATACAAGTCGTAAATTGTATATCTATCTCCGGAGGAGCGGAGCGGAGGAGAGGAGAGGAGAAGAGAGTTAGTAAGAAGGTTGTATATGGATATATAGATGGATTTATGGATTTATGGGATATAGATGTATGAATGGGTGGATGTGGATGGACGGATGTAGATAGGTAGAGAAGATGATATGATACAATATATCCCATGCATACAACTACCTACCCAGTATACATCCAACCAACCAAGGTATTCACTATTTATTATTCGTCATTGATTTACTTGCTTGTACCTATAATATTAATAGTATCAAAATCACCATCACCATCAGCCAGCCAGATATCTACATAGAAACAAATCATCCATAGAAGTAAATTGAATAGAATTGAATTGAATTGAATTGAACTTAGAATTCAGATATCATATCATATCCTATCCTATCCTATGCAATCCTATCCATTTTTCATGTCCTATCCTATGCAGCTTTCATATCCAGTATCCTCCATCATATCGTATTGTGTTGTATTTAATGTCTGTCTTATTTGCACCCTATCCCGCGTTCCCAATAATGAAAGAAAAAAAGAAACCCCAAACTCACTCCATAGCACCTGCCCATACATACCATAAGAGAATTTGAATCGAATTGAATATTGTCAAAAGAGAAAAACGAATATCTTTTCCTTCCATGCTTCTTTCCTCCCCTGCTCCTTCCTTCCGTTGGCTAAATTTTTGAAATGAGTATGTAGGAATTGAAAGTGGAAGGAGCCCTGAAGATTGGGAATAAGTATCTTCAGAAATCAATCCAGTAAGTAAATAAGATATATCAACCGAATCAAATCAAAACGATTCCATGCTTTTTCAATTCATCCATTCATCGCCATACCTCGCTTTCTTTCGATGCCCATCAAAAATCAGAATCAGAAGATCAAATGAGAAGAAAATGCATTCACGCACGCATGAATGCAGTGGATGAACGAGGAGTTATGCGAGTAGTAGCGATGCAGATGAATGGATTCATCAAACCAAGCATTCATCCTTAAGAATCAAACTCAAGTCAAGGTCTCCGTACTCAAGCTGTCGAAGTCTCAGCAGCTTTAACTTCGGAATCTTTGCCGTCAAGTTTTTCAGCTGTATCAGCTACATCTGCTGCAACTTCTGCTTTGGTAACATCTTCCTTTGATGCAGATGAGTCAGCCCCGTTGATACCATTTGTTTCTGGAATTGTTGGCTCTTCAGTCTGTTTTTCCTCTGAAGTTGGTGAGGCTTCCTCTTTTGTTTCTTCTGCTGCAGTTTCCTTCTCATTTTCCTTTTCGGCTTCTCCCTCTTCTTCAGTTATAGCTTCTTCCTTTTCAACTTCTTCTTTCTTAGCGCCAATCAATCCTTCTACAACCTCAAGTGTACCCTTAGGACTTCCAGCCTGAGCGGCCAATACCTTTCCAGATTTGTCAATGACAAATACACCTCTAGTGGTACCCTTTGCATTTTTCAAACCAATTGCGGAGATGAGTGTAGCCTTTGTGTCGCAAAGAAGTGTATAAGGAAGTTTTTGATTGGTTTTAAAGGTGGTGTTGGATTTGGGGGAATCTTTGGAGAGACCATAGACGGTGTAGCCGGTTAAGAGGAGGGTGGGATGAGAGTCGCGGAAAGCGCAGACTTGAGTGGTGCCTTGAGAAGATTAGTGATTGTTTAAAGATGAAGTTGAATGGATGAGAGATGGGATTGAGATGGGATTGAGATGATGGATGGATAGATGGATTGATGGATGCATATTGAAGGAGTATGATACTTACATCCAGGAGTAGAAGCTTTGGGATAAGTAAAAAGTACAACACCACTCTTACTCTCCGAAACAAGTTTCTCGAGTGTAGTCTTTTCACCCTCATTGGTTTCAATTTCTCCACCGAATCCTTTAAGATCGATGGTTTCACCAACTACAGCCTTTGTTGTTGCTACTGGAGCTGAAGCTGGAGCTGGAACTGGAGCTTTAGAAGCTTTAGCTTGAGGCAAGGGAGCTGGAGCTTCAACTTTAGTTTCAGTCTTAGCTTTCGATCCATTTGTCTTTGGTGCAGGAGCAGCTTTGGTAGCTTTGGTGGCTTTTGGTTCAGCAGCTTTCTTAACGGGTTCTTTAACTTTTGCGACGGTCTTTGCGACAGTTGACTTCTTTTTAGCAGGAGGAGCTGGAGCCGGTGGCTCAGCTGGAGCAGGACGTTTTCTCAATGTAACAGGCATGATTGTGTACTGTGTTTGAAAATATTGGAAATTGAAGGTGGTGGTTGTTGTTGTTATTGACGAGGTTGATTGTCGCGATTGTTGATTTGCGATAAAGAGGGAGATCTTATCCGAGAAGGATGGGAAAGTGGTTCGATGAAATACAATTCACTTAGAATGGAGTAGATAATGATAATAATTGGGATTGAGAAAAAGGAGAGATGGATTGGAAAAAGTGAAGAGAGAAAAGGTAAAAAAGGAAGATGTTAAGTTATGTAGTTAAATTATAGGCTGAGCAATCATTCAATAATCTCCTCACTCCCCATCCATTCTCTCCAGCCACGGGGGCTCTGGTTACTTACTGTACCGTGCAAGGTTACGTTAGTTAGGGGGAGTGATAGTTTCGTTTTTTTGGGTGTGTACAGCAAGTTCACGCGTTTTGGTATGTAGTTCCTATGATCTGCCTGAGACGGTGTATATTTGGAATGCAAGATTTACTGTATCTGGAGAGGAGGCAGGTATTTTGTCTGTAGTATGTATTCACTAGGTAGGTAGATATTGGAAATATTGTTAGGTGTCTATATTCTGTATTCTGGCACTGGCACTGGCACTGGCACTGGCACAGCAAGTATTGAAGGCACCGGTATTGAAGAAATCTAATAGAGTAGGGAAGCTTTCCTAGTTCGAGTATCAACCTATCACGGAAGAGATAATTGACTGGGGATTCACAGAATAGAATTCTGGACTGATTGGTGGATTTGGTTGGTTTGTGCATGCAAAACACGAATTGGCAAAGTCGGGGAAGGGGAAAGGTCTGGGAAAGGTCTGGGAGATTTGGTACAGGAATCAGGATAGATGAAGAATTGTGGAGTAGATGAGATATTGATTGGTTGTGTGTGTGTGTGTGGGTGTGTGGTATGGAATTGGAATTGGAATTGTCATTTGTGAGTGAGAGGAAAAGAGAGAGGAAGAGAAAGGGAAAGGAGAAGATCACAAGAGATAAGTTAGTCATCATTGCAGGATATATATGTATATATCAAGACAGACATGAAATTGAGACTATTTTGGAAGAATGGTTCAAATGATGGAGGTGTATATATTTGAGAAGTGTTAATACATAATACCTACCTAGCTAGCTACCTAGCTACCCATCTACCCATCTACCTATCCACCTATCTACCCATCCATAGCTTTCGGTAACATAACCAGAATCAGAATGTTTGCAAATGATATCAACAACATACCAGCCTCCTTCAGTGATATAAACTAAATTGAAATTCAAATACTCGAGTATCAATCATATCATGAAGTTATTTGTAATGTCGTCCATTACTTGATATCTTACCATCTCGAGACACGCCCAAACAGACACTTACTTTCACGGGAAATCCTATAAGCGTACAGAAAAGTCCAAGCAAATATTGTAATATGGTGTGGTAAAAGTTGTAACCTCGACTACTTTGTATTTCCTAGTATCTGATCAACGGGCTTTGATCATTCTATCACTCTCTTCTTCCGTCATAAATCATATATACAGAGTAAGAAGAGGGACACACACAGAAGTAATATCAATATCAAATACCTTCGCACCACACCTCTGAGACTAGTCAGTCCATCAGCCAGATCCCTCGAAACTAACCTCCAAGTTCCGACAGAGACCATCTATAAAGGAAGCGTAACGGGAGCCCCGCACATTGACTAGGTACTAGTATCTTGTAAGTTGTACGTTGTCGTCTGCACAGAGTATAGTACATATAACAAGCTTCAGGGTTTTGAGTTTGAAGGATGGATGGCCAAGCTAGACTCTAGAGTTCTCATCGGGTAAAGTCTTTTATGGTTTGATCTCTACACTGTCAGACTGTACTACTCCGTACACAGTACAGTACTATCAAGCTACTACGATACATCGAATGCCATATATGTAAAAGGCCCTCGGATAATATCCCGAGTTGTTCTCTGGTTTAATTTAGTTGGTTGGCCAAAGAGTAACTTAAAGTCTCAGGTCCAAGGTCCAAAATGGTGGCCCGAGGGAAAGAGATATACGATGTACTGGATTGGATGGACTGGGTTGGATGAACTGGTCTCGAGACTGGTTAATCGGTACAGTGGATAATATGATATTTGCCATCATTACCCGGACTGATGGAGCCATGAATACTGTACTCCATAGGGAGGTAAACTCGGATCCCTTCAAATCCCAATGCTATCTTGTTGGTTGTAGGTCCTTGAAGGTCCTTGAACGGTCCTTGAGATCGATGATTCACATGATGTAAGTAATCCATCAAATCACCAATCCAAACTCATGATAAACCATATGAATACCTCGATAAGCAGTACCTGGTAATTTCTACCAATTTCCATCAAATCTCGTATTAGGAATTAAGAAAGACCATTCGTCCGGGAATCGGAGAAACGATAATCAAGGTGTAATCAAGGTGAAAAAGGGACGAAGTCTTGAAGATCTTCTCTTCCTCTCAAGATCAACAACATCCATGAACGATATCCATGGAGAAGAGAAGAGAAGAACCTTGACTTCCACCCACCTTCACATTGACTCCTCCTTGACTCCTCCTTGAGACATGGTCGGATAGAAATTAAGCGAAACACCGATGGCGAAAAATTTGATTTTCACAAGCAAAAAACTAGTAAAAGTAAAGGAAAAGCCCAGACAAAATCCGAATTCGATCCGACCCTTTATCTTGAAAATCCTATGGTTATTCCTGTCTTACTAACAAATTCGACATTTCCTATAAGTTGACTTATCTGACTCTTCCTCCTTCTTGATTACTACGAGTAATCATATATCTATCACACACTTTTGTTTTGTTCCTGCGATACAAGTACAATAGATCAATAGATCAATACAATCAATCATTTAAATCGTTCCTTTCACCATTCGACAATTACTCATTGATACATCCCTACGATAACTTCTTACCCGTTCTAAGATTAATAAAAAAAAAGGGTCCAGATTTCCAACAGGCACACGATCAAAGGCACACGATCAAAATGAAGGTCTTTTCTAGCGATTGCAAATTCGATTATTCATGGGAAGAGGTATCAACTGCAAACTGGAGAAAGTATTGTCCATGGAATCATAAATCTACTCATGTTATCGCCGTCGATACATTATCCCGACATGTAGATGCTGACACCGGAATTGTATGTGCCTTTCCCTTCTCTCTTCTATTCCTCTACATACAATACACAAGTACTAATCCAATACAGCTACGCACCGAACGTTTAATTACCTGCCAACAATCTGCTCCAAAATGGCTACAATCACTCATGGGCGGTAAAGATACATCCCACGTCTTCGAAACCTCATACGTCGATCCTATTACCAAGAAAGTCACAATGACATCTACCAATCTCACATTTTCCAATATCATCAATGTGCAAGAAACGGTTGTCTATCAACCCTTATCGGCAAACACAACACAATTTGTACAAACGGCACAGATTACTGCATTATGTGGTGGATGGCAAAAAGTGAAGAATGCAGTTGAAGATGCGACCGTTACCGCGTTTTCGGAAAATGCACGAAAAGGAAAGGAGGGATTCGAAGCAGTTTTGGCGATGAGTAGGAGGGTATTTAGTGAGGAGAAAATGAGACAACAACAAGCGGCTACTGTTACTGCATAAAGTTCGAAATTTCAAAGGGAGTTTTGAAGAGGGGTTTCCGTGAAGATATTCCGGTTCGGTCCGAGATATACATGATGGGATTCATATCATTTGAATCCCATCATATCACGACTCAAACGATTAACCCTTTGTCCTTTTTCTTCACCTCACTTCGACCATCTCCTTGCTTCATTTCGGCATTTACGAGTTTCACATCATTTTAGGAGTTTTGGGATTTTTCATTACAAGTTCCGGTATACAAAAAAGTCCACTTTCGGAGTTCTAGAAGGCGAAATTCTCGGTTGTAAATTCTATTTTAAGCGCGGCGTTAAAAAAGGATAAATGGAATTTGGGTTAGGTTGGGTTTTGCATCAAAAACGCGATTGTCTTTTGTTGTCTTTGAATGGAAGAGTTATGATGTTCAAAGAAATTTTCATCCTCAACGCTGATGTGGGTTATTGTTACGATACAGATACCCCTTTTTACCTTTTTTTTCTTTTTTTGCGGTGTTTATTTTTTCTTCTTTGAAAGGGGAAATAAAAATAGATGAATAGATGAGTGGATTTATAGATGAGGCTGAATAGGGAGGTGATGTAGATAGAATGAGCGAGTCAGGGAGCGAGAGACTTGAAGAGGAAAATAAATATTAGACTTTACTTTACGTTATGTTATCCTATTAAGTGAGTGAGTGAGTGAGTGAGTGAGGAGCCGGGTAATTAATGGATATATGGATAGATAAAACATGTACTAGATACTGTGATTCTCATTTCTCGTTTCTTTTTGGGAATACCTAGGTAGGTAGGTAGGTACTTGGTGAAGAAGTTGATTGATGAGTTGATTATCTTTCGAGTTTTTCGAGTCTCTCGAGTGAGCTTATGGAATTTATGGGATTTGTGTGCAGATGTAGTAGATATGCATATGGATATGGATATGGATATGGATATGAATTTTTGTTTTATTTTGTTTTGTTTTGGGTTGGGTTGGAAATGGAAATGGAAATATATATTGAGAGATGGGGAGGAGAACATAGAGATGGAAAGTGAGTGCTTGGTTTGTGAATTGGTTTGTGAGTTAGTTGGTTGGTTGGTGGGTTGGTGGAAAGGGAGTTGATTGGGGTTTTTGAATGAGAGGATGTGTAAGGGAGAAGGGAGAAGGGAGAAGGGAGAAGGGAGAAGGGAGAAGGGAGAAGGGAGAAGGGAGAAGGGAGAAGGGAGAAGGGAGAAGGGAGAAGGGAGAAGGGAGAAGGGAGAAGGGAGAAGGGAGAAGGGAGAAGGGAGAAGGGAGAAGGGAGACTGGACAGGGAGGAGGGAGAGGGAAGAGGGTGGCTTCATGGGGTTTCGATATATGGGATATGGGGTTTTGGATGGGAGAAGTGAGAAGAGGGAGAGGGAGAGTGTGTATAGGGTTTCTGATTTGGATTTGGATATGGATTTGTGTATATGTGATTCTTGCTTGATATATAAGAAGAGGAAGAAGAAGAAGAGGAAGAAGAAGAGGAAGTAATAATAAATCTGGATAGTAAATAGATAGATAAAGGGGTAGATAGGTAGATAGGTAGGTAGGTAGGTAGGTAGGTAGGTAGATAAAGAAAGAGATAAAAAGATAGAGAAAAAGAAGAGAATTGTTGAATTCTATTTATTAAAATTAGAGGGGATTGGATAAGAGGGAGTTGGATTGAGAAGGGTTCTGCTTTGCTCTGCTGGCTATAGATGAATGATGATAGTGAGGGAAGATGGGAGGGAAGGAAGGAAGAAAGAATATCTCGTTTGCTTGCTTGTTTCTTTTCACTTTCTTTTGCGTGTGCACTGTGTATTGATAAATGTATTGATCGATGTATAGTGTATGATGTATGCCGTATATACGTGTGATATATGCCGTTACATATGTAGATATTTAATTACTATCCCTCGAATGGTCTACTTGACAATATATTCCACACACACACACACACACACTCTCTCTCTCTCTCCCTCCCTCTCACGATCCTCTACTTCCACATCCAATCCACTTTCAACTTCCTATCCTCTTTCAACTTCCAATTCCCCCCAGAATTCTTATTCATACTCTCATACTCTCGAAATTAGAAATTAGAAATTACAATATCGATACGCGATTATGTATTTGTGTACGAAAGTAATCTTATATATACTGTATATACAACACACATATACACACATATGCACACAAAGATTACTCATCACTTGTTACTCACCCATCCCATCCATCATATCCCTCTCACCAACTTTCTCTCGAATCTCAATGCGGACCCAAGAAGTGAGTGAGACGAAGATTTGATTATCTAGACATACTATGTGTGATATACTCAAGTAGTACTTACTACTTAGACGATATCGATATCGATATCGACATTCTTTCCATTCTAATCCATGTCTTTCATAGATTGAGACTGCGAGCATGAAGTAATGAAAAGAGATATGTATGGAAAAGAGATTTGATAGGAAGCGGGACGTAGGTTGGTTCTCTTAAATGGTGTCTTTTCTTTCGGGGTTCTGGTATGATCTAGATCATACTCTGATTCTCCTTCTAGTTACTTGTGTCTAATCATATACTTCTATCCTCTTTATGTTCCCTTAATCCTCTTCAACGGTTTGATTCACGTCGTACTCGCCCCCCTTGCCACTTTCCAATATCCATTTCTTTTCCTCTAAAGAATGGCAAACCTCAGCATAGTATCGGCTTTCACATCAAGAACATCAAGGACCCTTAATCTTTGTCTTCTCAGCGTGTTTCTTCAATATGAACGAACTCGAGATCATATACATGTTTGTAGGCGCGGTATGGAATTTCGGGGTTGATGTATTGAAAAACGGAGGTTGGAGTAGGCATTTCGAATCGTATTGTTGTTGCCAAATGTGTTGAAACCATCTTATGACTTCCATTCACAAAAGATGTTTCCAATCTCGAAGAAACTCTTTGTAAGATTTTGAATCGTGTTTTGGCTAGAAATTCGGAATTCCGAGCGCAAGCGAAGAAAACTTAGAGGAGCAAAGAAGAGAACTTCCACTCCATTCTCATCCGCTCTCGTTTTCTTGCCTGTCATTCTGGGAATCCTGAAACGGGGATCTGGAACGATCCAAGATCACAACTTCCATGTATTCTTTTCTCGACCCTGCCTAATTTCTCGCATCGATCTCTCGGCATTTTCAATATCCCCAGTCATTTATCTAACTCCCCTTAATTCATACTATTCGATTGTCCAGGATACATTAGAAATGATTCCAATTTCTCGATGAGTAGCTCGTTCAATGGTTGGGATAGACGAGGGAAGATATTTTCGGAATGGGAACAAACTTCCTTGCTTTCAGGTCAGGCACAGCTTAAATTCCCATCTCATCTTAGTACCGGAAAGAGCAATGACAGCACGTCTCCCTTCAGTTGAGTCTGATCTGTGAACAGAAGCCCCAAAAACAAGCTCTCTTGCCACTCATTCTCACTCCACCAGTCCCCCGACGAATCGACACACTTCCTATTTGACATCAAAGATAATGTATCAGAATCTTCCAAACTTCCACCGGATGTCGAATGAGAATTATCCATTTCAAATTTGACAATAGACGATTCATCTCTCACTTCTCTTCCTCTTTCTTTTCCCTCCCAACCTCTAACCTTTCTCCACACCTCCTCTCATATTTCTCCACCACCGCCCTAAAATCCTCCATCAAATCATCTTGTTCCAATATCCTCTCCGATAACTTCTTCGCTTCTTCAAATCTTCTGTAAAAATACAATTCTTCGATTGCGTAGAGGAATTGAGCCGTCTGTGGTTTGCTGCGTGGGTTTAGAGGAAGAGGGGGGAGTGTTTTATGGATCTGTTTGAATTAATATTTACTATTCTGTCCTCAATCTTGCACTTGGTATATCAAGAAAAAGAGGTAAGAGGGGGAATTGTGCGAATGGAGAAGGGGAAGCAATGAACGGAGAAAGGGGAAAGAAAGAGCGAACATGCCTCGCCAGATTCACTTCTAGCTTTCCATTCACGTCTTACTGCTTGAAAGTTCTCTTCGGATTGGAAATCTCGAGGGACTTTTTCAGTGGTGTCGGGGGTAGATTCATCGGATGAGTCGTATTCGATTGCGAAGAGGGGGTTTTCTTCGGTTGAGTCTGACATTTGGGATAGAGGAATGGAGGGACGAGGGCGGAATGGGTATTGTATTGCTTCAGCTCTCAATGTGTGGATTGAGGAGGTATTGGTTCTCACTGTGTTGGACTCGAGATAGTGAAGTAAAGCGTTATGTGTGAGAGGGGAGCCAGGTGATAATATAAGTATGAAGGAGAATACACGCAAGGTTAAAGATAAAAATAAAAACAATATTTCCTTATCGATAAGAATTTCTACTTGTCTTGATTGACATCAGCATCCAGAAACCGAAGCGGGGCATATGAGGGGTTCAACTTGTGGAAGTAGCATCGATCGTCACATCACGTCACATTAGATCACTGGTGGATGAGATTAATTGTTTCACCACATTTTGATAACCGTAGTAATTCCATGGACATTCCATAATTACTCACACTTTCTATTTTTATCTGGGTACTCCTTCTGCATTTGTTGTTCTTCGACTTGCATCCACTTGTCATCTTATTTCGAGAGTTGTTTTGACTTGTGTGAATTGAGTTTATACTATCCCGAGAGTTTGAAATACCTGTATACCCCTCAAGATGGAAGATCAAGTAACAAGATTGACGGAGAAGGTTTGGGGTATGTGATTACTCTTCTGTACCAATGTACCTCAATGACATAGGAGCTAATGATTCTGTTCAGAAAGTTTCCAACATACACCTTCCAATAGTAGATATCTCATCGCAGTTTCTGGGATTCCCGGTTCAGGTATTTACATCTCTGCATTTCCCTCTTCACCCAATATTCGTATTTCCCAATCTCTAACTAAAACTGTCCTTAGGCAAAACCACCCTCGCAGCAACTATTACCAAACGTCTCAATGCTCTTCAAGACGCCCACTCAAACAAAACTTCCCTCCCCCCAATCGCCGGGTTTGTCCCCATGGACGGCTACCATTTAACTCGCGCCCAACTATCAGCCATGCCCGACCCAGCACATGCACACGCACGTCGAGGCGCAGAATTTACATTCGACGGCCCCGCATTCCTCTCTCTTATCCAGCGTCTTCGTGAACCACTGACTCCATCTACCATCACAATCCACGCTCCATCATTCGATCATGCGCTCAAGGATCCCAAGGCTAATGATATACCCATTGAACCCACGACCCGGATATTGGTCTTTGAGGGCAATTATTTATCGTTGAATAAAGAACCGTGGAGGAGCGCTGCGAAATTGATGGATCAGCTTTGGTTTGTGGATGTGGATTTTGAAGTTGCGAAGAAGAGGTTGATTCCGAGACATGTAAAAGCGGGGATTGCGGAAAATGAGGAGGATGCGGAGAAGAGAGTCGTTGAAAATGATTTAGTTAATGGGGAGGAGATTGTTAAGGGGAGGATGGAGGTTGATGAGGTTATTGTGAGTAAGAATGATGCTGTTTGGAAGTAGATAGTTGGTAATGTGAAAGAGTGAAGAATAAGTGAACCCAGTCCGTAAACCACGGATTATGAATCATTTGTATTGAAAGCTTAGTTGGTCTAACCTAGCAATGAACTTTTTACCATTTCGGCATCCCTTAGTAGTCGTAGTACATCTGAAACTAAATAAAGACTACCTGCCACAACGATAGGACCACCTTGGGCAACAGTGGCTGCCCATCTTAGTGCTCCAGATATATCCGCTGCTGAATCATGCAGACAAGTGGTAGAAACACCAGCTGTAGAAGCTGCATGTAATATATCTTCTGTATCCATAGCTTGAACCCATGGCATTCCATCTACTGGTCCGAATTGGACTGCTGCTACACAGTCCCCTTCTCTTAAAATCTCTTTCATAATTCCATCGAGCTCTTTCCCTTGAGATGCAGCCAATACCCAGGTTACTTTGTTTGATTTCACTCGAAGCTTTCCATTGACATATGAGCCAAGAACTTCTGCGGATTGAACATTGTGCGCGCCATCGAGTAGTATGGGTTCTTTTCGACCTGTCACAGCTCTAACATCAGTAGTTTGAAGCCTACCGGGCCAATGTATATTTTGTATGGCTGGTAGTAGTCGATGTAGAGGAGATTCCAATTTAGTATATGCTAAATGAAATGCTGTGTATGCGCAAGCTAGATTTTCCAATTGATGTGGTTCGAGATCTTGACCTTTGATCTCGTCCAAAAATGCTGATTCAGTAGAACTGATAACCACATCTGTTCCAATTTCTTTGGCATAGTTTGAGATGACATCCCGCACCGAAGACGTGTTGCTCCTATCCAAAACACATGGAACACCAGGTCTCATAATTCCGGCTTTCTCTCGAGCTATTTCTTCAATTGTATTTCCTAGGAATGATTGATGGTCTAGACCAATCTTGGAGATTATTGTGACCGCTTTATTTTCCATAGTATTTGTTGCATCTAATCGTCCTCCCAGACCAACTTCGATTACTCCCATCTCTACTTTCTCTTTATAAAATACTTCGAATGCCGTGGCCGTGAGTAATTCGAATTCGGATGCTTGGAGATTCTCTGCTTGGTTTCTCTTTAACACTAGAGCTTCAGCTTCGCGAAATATAGATTCTCGAATCGGTTGTTCATCGATAGTAATGCAATCCCATCTATCAATTAAATGAGGTGATGTAAATCTGCCACAACGAACACCACTGGCATGTAGCATGGCAGACAAGTAGGCACATATTGAACCTTTTCCATTGGTACCTGCAACATGAATGGCTTTCCAAGGTTGAGGAGTATGCCTCAAAAGACGACTGATGCGATTTAAGCCAAGCTCAATCATTATGAGGATGGGAGAATTAAACGATTGGTTCAAAAGGGCGTTTCCAAAAAGACTTTGTGATAATGTAAGCTAGATGGTAAAGGTAACTATTTCTTTCAAGTAAAAATAGACATTGCTAACGTAGTAGTTCTAGAATACATACTTTGTTGCTGTCGTCGCATCATATAAAATGTGAGTCAATCGCGCGATATCAGTAGATATCTCAAGCTAATGAGAGCTTCAAGTACCGGATCTCCAGTATTGATAAGTTTGAATGTGAAAAGCTTGGAATTGGTCTGGTCTTCTGTTATCGATAATCGATAATCGATACCGACTACATGATGCAGTAACCCAATGTATGCAAGTATCATTGTCATGGATGTCCACGGGTAATTTTTGACGACCAGAAGAGTAGATCCGTTTTAATTACTTGACTGGGTATTTAGCGCGCTTTTTTTTGGAGCGCGATCGATCTCTCGAGTTCTTCCCCCAGATTCTTCCTCCTCTTCCCTCTTCAGTCACTCACTCTCATTCACTCACTTCTACTGAATGAGCAACCTTCAAACATTACACTCATCGCCAATTGCCAATTGAAAACTCATCAAGATTGTGACAAGGAAGAATAAAATCACGGTCTTTAATACCTTTCGTCTCTTCCTATTAACTTTCTATCACTCAAAACATGGGTTTACCGTAAGTCATCAATCTTCCCCTTCACATTTCGCCTGTCGCATTGCGCCAGAATTCATTCTCATTGACAAACCATAGGATATTTTTCAAGCCTTCGGAGCCTGATTCCTCATCAAATTCGACAGAAGATCCTACTTCTCGCGCACGATCTACTATTCGAGGTCATGCTCCTATTCTTCGAAGTACCATGCGCAATCCTCCCCCTCGTGCTACTACCCGTCCGCGTTTACGTAGCGCACGGAGGCGGGCGCCCACAGATGATGTTGAACAACATCGTCTTTTTTACAGCTCTGAACCCCATAGTGGTGTACTCATCGCTGCTCCGACTAGATCTTCAATCACAACAACAACTAGTGATGCAATGAGACATGCGAGGAGAAATGGTTCATCGTCACCAGAAATTCCAATAATAACTTTCAGGCCGAGTGCCTTCACAGATTTTGTGAATGCCAATGATGATGACGACGATGATGACGATGATGAAGACGAGGACGATGGACCACCGATGCCCGCTGTTCCAGAATCTAGAGATTTTTCCAATCCTTCAAATTTAGAGTCTTCGCGAGATTCTCTAAGACGTCATCAGCGACCTCATCATCGACTGATGACTACCGGAATGTTTGGAGCTCACGCCATGCCTCTCTCCTCTCTCTTTCGATCACCTACAATTCCAGAACAGCGCCCCAGGGCAGTATCCCCCACTCGCATTGATGCCAGTAACTCGAACCGCAATGTAAGATCAAGTTTATTAAGTGCCCCAGCATGGCAGTATGTGGACTAAGTATGACTGTAAAGATTATTGCTAATTACTTTGATAGAATGAATTAGCGGAACGTGTCGGCGAAACGAACTCACAAGATTCTTCAGCGCAGAGGCACCAAGTAGGACGGCGAGATGCAGCAGGCGATCTGGACCGACGCATTCAGCAACGCGTGCATGGGGGGCGGCGCATTGTTGATACCACTATCAGACAGGAACTAGTTCAACACACTCGCCATCACGAAGCGGCTGAATATCGACGGAGATTCTATAGCCGCGAAGCACGACGCATCAGCGATTTTACAGAGCAATTGCGAATCAGGGAACGACTTCGAGCTTCTAGAGGACGAATGAGGGCGAGACTTCTAGCTAATTTAGAGCAATTCAGGCGGTCCACTACCTCTGGCCGTGGAGGACAACAACAGAATAGTACGCCGCACGTTGGAATAGAGCAGCCCGATGGACCCATTACTTCTATTTCCAGAGAGCAGCAACGAGTTGAGTTGTTTGATGGGATGCTTGATCGTCTCGATGTTGAAGCCAACGGGCAAGAAGGCACCCAATCCAACACGCTACCGCAGTTCGGGGAAGGAGGAACTTTCAGGATAAACACCAATTATGACGGCCTCGGTGATCGAGAACGTAGCATTGAGTTTCAAGAGCCAGAGAGGGGCCACAGAGAATTTGATGACCATTACGTCATAGATAATGTTGAGCATCTCGATGTTGACGAACGTAGTGACTCAAGGCATGATTTGGATCTAGAAGGTCAAGAATCATGGGAGAGTATCTTGATCACGCCAGATCCACAATCACCAAACCCATCATCTTCATTTGCTTCGACCGCTGCGTCTAGCTCACAACGACCTTCTATAGGAACCTCTGCCAGTAGTCTGCATGAGAATGAGTCTCTTACGATTGGTGATTGCGACATTGTATCAGATGTAGAAATAGACGATGAGGCAATTGTCGCAGCTATCGAATATTTCGGACGATATACACAAAGTCGTCCAGGCCCTGCATATGTCGAACAACCTATTGGACAACATAGAACATTTGCAGGGTAATGAATCTATTGTGTTGGTCTTGGATGATTTCGTCTATCGATATTTATATTTATTTCATTACCATTCCAAGGACAGGAGTTTTTTTCTTCAAGAGGGGATCAAGCATGCGATTGAGGAATGATTTATCAGAATTCTGAGATATTGTATTATTACACTAGCGGCGTTGGGTTGAGCGGATGGATTAGGAATATCTACTTTCTGTTTGTACGTGGTTATGATCATACAAGCCGTAGCATGGGTGTTCGTTATTCACGATTTAATGATTGTTATAAAGGAAGATCAATTTGATCAAGGAATATTGGATTACGAGCCATATAAGGGATTTATTTATCACTGTAAAGGCAAAATTGGGGGAGTTGGACCTGGTGAATTGCTTACTTATTTTATGACAAAGGGTTGCGGTTTTCTAGAAAATCATTAGCATGGAGGTATCAGATACTTCGTAGGTAACCTTTGATGAAGATATCAATGAGTGGACATGAGTTGAGGATGAAAAGAGGTTGATAGATGGTTTTTAGTCAAGGTGGTTGGTTGGTTGATTGATTGATTGATCATATCAGTCTTTCCTCCCTTTTCGTATTTTTGTATATACACAATTATTATCATCACATATAAAAAGAGGTGTTATTTCCTTTTATCTATTTTTTGTTGACTCCATCAATCTGAAATCAATCAAAAAAGAAACTTCATGAGACATCAAACAATAGATGGCGTTTCCCCAAAGACAATGGTTGAATCAGATGTTGAAAGCTCCCTTATCAAAAATGCAGACTATCCATCTCTCACCAAAATGATGATTTACGACTATCAGCCTTATTAGGTGCCGCATGCTTTATTTAGATGCAGCTCGCCAGAGAGAGATAGAGAGGGAGAGTGGTTGCGACTTCAACAGGATCCACCCATGTAGGCGCTTGTTTGCCAATTTTGTTTAATCTTGCCTTGCCCAATGTTTTAATTTCTCTCTCTCTGATAATGCTCCATAACTCATAATACCACGCACGCTTCGTTTTTTTGTAATGATTGGACAAACATTCATACACAATTCTTCAACCAACAATAAAGAATGTTTATTATCTTCAAAACACAAACATCAAATTCAAATTCAACATAATATCATACAAACAGTGAATTTCTTCATATCCACTCTCGCGTGCTATTTTCGCCTTGCAGTGAGGGCCAGGATCCACCGATATCGACAACCTTGAATATATTCCTACAACCCCGCCAAATAATCGTCGTGAAACAGGAACAGGAACCCAGTCCACAAAACACGAAAAGCTCATGCTTCAATGAGATCCCCCATCTGCCAGAGAAGTATACCTCTAGCAGCCCTCCTCTCCACCCTCTGAAACCTTCCACCCGGGGTCATCGCACACCGACCATGGTTTCTCGCCCACCCTCCTCAGCCGACCGCCAAAGCAGTTCAAGATCGGCGGGCGTGAATGGGAGTGCGAAGGCAGATAGAACTCCAGGGACGCCGCGGAGAGAAAGAAAGGAAAAGGCTGTGCAGGATCCAGGACTCAAAGACTACGTACACACCCGAGATTTTCAATAAAGGAAATACACCTACTTATAAATGTTCAGCGTCTAGGAGAATGTCTCGGGAAGGGAGCATTTGGTTCGGTCTACAAGGCGTTCAATTGGGGCACGGGGGAAGCTGTGGCCGTGAAGCAAATCAAGCTGGGGGACCTCCCGAAGAGCGAATTGCGGATGATTGAGGTAGATTTAAATGTTGAGATGGTTTGGACTACGTACTGATACTCTGTGCAGGCAGAAATAGACCTTCTCAAAAATTTGCATGTAGGTTTGCAATTGGGTTGGGAAGGGCAAAGCCGTTTGAGCTGACATTTCTTAGCACGACAATATTGTCAAATATCTTGGTTTCGTTAAGTCTTCAGACTGCCTGAACATAATTCTGGAGTAAGACATCTTGTGTTTTTGTTCCTTTACCACATTTTGCTGATAATAGTCTTAAGGTATTGCGAAAATGGTTCCCTACACTCGATATGCAAAAGTTATGGGAAATTTCCTGAAAACCTGGTTGGCGTTTACATGGGACAAATACTTTTAGGACTCCAATATCTGCACGATCAGGGTGTTATCCATAGGGACATAAAGGGCGCGAACATTCTTACAACAAAAGATGGGAAGGTCAAGCTTGCAGATTTTGGTGTGTCTACTAGCACTCTTGCTGGAGCAGATAAGGAGGCACAAGTTGTTGGAACCCCGTATTGGATGGCGCCTGAAATCATTCAACTTTCTGGTGCAACTCCGGCATCTGATATCTGGAGTTTGGGTTGCACAGTAATTGAACTACTTGAGGGTAAGCCTCCGTATCACAAATTGGCTCCTATGCCAGCCTTGTTTGCTATTGTCAATGATGATCACCCCCCTTTGCCCGAAGGAGTTTCGCCAGTGAGTCAACGTTAATATCTTCTTTCTTGAAGCGAAAACTAAGCATCTTCTAGGCGGCTCGAGACTTTCTCATTCAGTGTTTCCAAAAAGATCCAAATCTAAGGGTTTCTGCACGAAAATTGTTGAAACATGCTTGGATTGTGGGCTCACGCAGAACTGATGCTCCTATTGCAAAGCCCCCAACGAACTTCAATGAAGCGGTCGAAGAGGTAAAGCAGTGGAATGAGGCTTTAAAATCTCCTACCAGTGCCGGGACATTTCGCACTTCTACAAGGTCGCAGCAGCTCGGTAGCCCCTTACCAGCCCGTCGAGATCCTCCTCTGAGAAACATTCATAATGAATCGCAAAGCAACAATATGACTACCCCTCCGAAGGGGCCCCTCTCTGTGGCGAAACCGAAAAGTTTGGCGAGTTCTTTCAGGTCTCCAGAAACTGCAGGTAAGCGAGTCCCACTAGGAAATTTCAAAAATTCCTTGTGGAAACTGACTGTTGAAGCGGACGATAATTGGGATGATGACTTCGCTTCTTCTATATCTCCAAGTGCGCTTCAACTTCCACATTTAAAACCTCATGACAATTTTGGAGGCCTCCTTTCCGCTGATCGCCTCAAATCTTTTGCATCATTCGAGTTCGCCAATGATGAATCTGATAATTGGGATAACAACTTTGAGGGTGATCTTGTGACCATCAAGGGCCCTAAAACCCATGTTGAGACGGATGGCCATGAATTGGAGACAATTCGACCCTATAAAATCAAAGCTCCGACTAACATGGATCTTGAAGAAGACCTTTCACCTAGAAGTTATTCGAGAAAGCCATCTATCCCTTCTCGTCCAAAATCTCCCGTCAAGGCACGGGCCGAGGGAAAATTTGCCTTGCCTTCAAGACCGGCAATAATGTATCGCGAGACTACTGTAGAAGACTATTCAGACCTATTCGTTGACAATGACAGCGTTTTTGACAAAAGATTGGATATAATCAAAGTCAGTATCCTCAATAAGCTGTCCCGTGCGCTACTGACTCTGGATGACTTTAGGACGATGTTCTTTCTCCGAAACTCTTCCACCCATCTGACCTGACAAGCGTTCCGCGTTCTGCTCAATCTCCTACTACAAATGGAGGTAGCAGCTTACGAAGAAAAACTACTCCCAATTCTCATGACAATCCATCTATACATCGTACAAATTCATCAGTTGAGATACAAAAATATGCGGAGAATGAAGACGATGAAGATTTTTCAGACATATTTGATCCACGTGGGGCTGTAGTTCCTAGGATTGAGACTGACAAAGGCTCAGGAGACGCACTAATGATCAACTCAAAATTTTCACACAACTCCTGGCTTGGTGACGAGGATGATGAAGATGACCCATTTGCCTCATTGGAGCAAGGTTTCGATGAAATGGATTTACAAGCCAACATTGCCAGAGATAAACATGCTCGATTATGCGCATCAGTGGAAGGATTAGTGAGTTCACTTAAAGCAACACAAGCTGAGAGTGTATTGTCTGAATTATCAGAACAATTGGTATGTTTATTTCTCATCATGGTGCATGCCTCTTTATGTTAATGTGTGGATCAGCTTGATGTTTTGTACGAGTCCGAAGATGCAAAGGGCTTGATCATCAGTGCTCACGGAATGCTTCCAATTCTGGAGATACTGGAACCTTGTACCTTGAAAAGCCGTCAAAGTATGATATTGAGATTATTGAAGGTCGTCAACGCAATCATTTCGAATGACGTCGAAATTCAAGAAAATCTTTGCTTTGTTGGAGGAATTCCTATCATCACAAAATTTGCTGCTAGGCAATACTCGAATGAGATACGCCTTGAGGCTGCTGCCTTCGTAAGACAAATGTACCAAACTTCTACTTTGACACTTCAGATGTTTGTCAGTGCTGGTGGATTGAATGTTCTTGTTGAATTTCTCGACGAAGACTATGATGATGCTAGGGATTTGGTTCTCATTGGTGTCAATGGTATTTGGAATGTGTTTGAGCTTCAGGTATGCCGGCATTTATGATACTCAAGCTGATAAACTAACACCCTAACAGGGACCAACTCCAAAGAATGATTTCTGTCGCATCTTCTCGAGAAGCAAGATCTTATCCCCATTGGCGCTCGTTTTAGATCGTGTGTTAGATGAAGATGATGAACTTTCTGAACTCATTGAAGGTCGCATTGTCAATATATTCTATCTTTTCTCCCAAGCAGAAAACTACGTCAAGGAGGTCGTGGCTGATCATGTGGTACTTAAACGTAGGTTTTCTATTAAGTTTGCGGTACGAGTGTTCTAACAACAATTTAGGGGTTCTGAAAGATCTGAGACGCATGACACCAGCGCATCAAATCACTATGCTCAAGTTCATCAAAAATCTATCCATGTTATCGACAACTCTTGAATCTTTACATGCCGCAAACGCCATCGAACTTCTAATTGATCTACTAAGCTCAAGTATGAAGCGCACGCCTGACCACTTCCGCGAGATTTCCAATCAAGTTTTGAATACTATGTATAACTTGTGTCGACTCAGTAAGGAGCGACAGGAGGATGCAGCCTTCAATGGTATAATACCATTACTTCAACGAATTATGAAGACGAAACGCCCCCCAAAGGAATTTGCGCTCCCAATCTTATGCGATATGGCACATTCGGGGAAAGTTGGACGTAAATATCTTTGGCAAAATAAGGGATTACAGTTTTATGTTTCATTATTAGAAGATCAGTACTGGCAGGTCACCGCTTTGGACGCTATATTCATTTGGTATGTTTCGCGCCTTGTAGGTGACAAATTTGCGTACTAATCGTATTATACAGGCTCCAAGAAGAGACGGCCAGAGTTGAAAAGGCTTTACTAGAAGGTAATTTTACTGCAATGATAGTGCAATGTTTTACTGTATCCAAAGCAAATGCCTTCGACTATAATTTACTGGAGCCTTTACAAAAGCTTCTACGATTAAGTTCGCCTATAGCTGGCTCTCTTACCCGAACTGATCTATTCACTGGCATCCTACAAAAACTTAATCACAAAAAGGCTGTTGTGCGATTAAATTTGCTACGTATTGTTCGAAGCATATGCGATGCCAGTGGTGATGAAGCAGAAAGTATCAGGCATCACCCCTTGTTTGAAGTGATACAACACCTCGCTGAGAACGATAGCGCTGTGCTGGTCAGAAACATGGCAAGTGAGCTAGTCAAGTTCAATTTGGACAAAGCCTCAGAAAGTGGAAGTGGTTCAAGGTCTCGATTGGCCCCTAGACGTGGAAGTTCTTTCACAGCACCTTCTCTTCAGCATAGCGTATCGACCCCTTTGACGCCTACTCAGGCTAGTCGTATGTCACAAACATCAGCATTCATTGATGGAAGTGTTACACCTTACAGGCGTTCGGGCATCACATCGACGGCGTCTAGTAGTACCGAATCTGTGCATTATCGACCTAGAACTACAGAGGGCACAACATCTATCATGCGAAAAGCGAGCGGTGACTTGACAAATGGAACACCAGTTAGCAAAAGCCGGTTACCTCGAACGGCGCTCCTTCGTGCGTCACGATCATCAATAGCGGCACCACAGCTTAGGGATGACCCATCACATATTAGAAGGGAAAACAGGGAAAATAGAGAAAATAGGGAGAATGGAGTTAGGCCACGAGAAAGAGACCGTGAACGAGAGCCGATAAGACCTACGTCTTCGAATGCGGTTAGTGGGTCAGAGCATAAGTTGAATAGGAGGAGAACAACGAGACCGCCTAGTGGTGATATCAAGTGGTCATAACATCATTCGGAATATAAGGTCTGAAACCAAATGGTATGAGGGGTCCTTGGATTGGGAAGGCACTGACCTGGCAGGATGGATGAATAGATTCATGGATGTATCAATGAACAAATACGCTTATGGATGGAATGGATAGGTAACGGAATTAATTGCATTTTCTTCGGAGTACATAAAGGATCGTGTAGACCTTGAGGGGATCTGTTGGTTCATAGGTTTACTGTTTGGTAGGAACTAAACCTGTCTATTTGCATTTTTGCGAGGAGTTTATGGGGATATCAGGGGAAATGGTAAATGCGGAGGTTGATATTGATATGATTGGTATTGATATATCTGTGGTTGGGGAGTCAGATTATCTTTTTAGTAGGCTAGGACTGAGATGAGATGGGATGAATTAGACGAGATGCATAGGGATGATCCCCGAGAAGAATAGGGATATCTGAATGAACACAAGGATGATTTCTTGTATGGATTGATCAGTTCGGTTGATTTGATTTGTAAGATTGGGTGATTGCATGTTCGTTCATCGGCCACTCAGCTAAAACTTGTCCCGCTAAAGATTTGGCATTCGACATTTTGCCGAACTTGAGCATGTGATGTCACATTCACGAGACGTGAGGGGTGAAGAACGCCATGAAGTTGGAGATATGTCGAGATGGGGGAAAACCTAAAATCTCGCCTTTATTTTTCTATATCTGTAGCGCGAGATCTCAGCTATATTTTGAACAACACCAAAAATCGCAACTCCAAGCAATTTTTCAACCCATTTTTGCTTTCAAATTGTGTACTTCAGCTTAATGATTACGAGACGATATCGATTCCACATCCCAAGGCATTTTCTTCGCATCAAATACCAGATCTTAAAGGTAGCTCAGCATTTACAACCTACTTTCACCTAATCTTCTTTTCCAAATTGATCTCATTTCTAAACGGATGTGCTACGCTCTAGTTATGTCTGAGTTATGCGTGATTAGGAGATCCAAAGAAATGAAGAGGTTTTGAATTTCAATATGCCTGCTCTAGTGGAAGCTACATATCAATTAATCGCGAAGAGAGATTTCGGATTTGTAAATTTCATGTTGTCGTATACAATTTTATACTTCCAGATAATTCCTTCTCTACAAATACCAAAACTTGGCTCTAGATCTCTCAAACACTTTATAACTAACTCGATCGATGCTCTTCCGCAGTCATCTCGAGTTCGAGATCGTATTATTTATCATCAAGAAAGCTTGCCAACACACATTTTTTGAGCAGCAGTGGTTGAATTAGTCTGGGTTAGTAGAAAGTACAGAAATATTAGCTCTTGAGAATACTTACTATATTAGCTGCTGAGATCCGTAAGCCTGCGCAGGGCGGATGAGGTACTTGGTAAGATCCACAGAGCAGAAAAGAGTCAAATCTATCAAAGAGGAGCACAGAGTGTATAGCATAAGGTGGATGTCATATTCTTTTTATTGTTTTATGTTGTCTATTGTCAATTTGTTTCTAGTCTAAGCTCGGTTTGACTAAAGCTCCGTCCCATGATTCTCTCTCCACGTCCTTCTGGCCTTCTCTAGTTCAGCTGTTTTCTTTTCAAAATGCGTTCTTGTATCTTTTTCTGAGTCAATCTCTTCTTCAATCCAAGTTTGCTTGCCCTCTTTATAGGCGCCCCTAGACTTGTAATATACGCCTTTGTCTGTTGCAAGCTCATCGCCGCGTGATCTAGATGAATGCTCCCCACCTATATCCTTCCTTACTTTCTTTATTGCTGCTCCTCTCCGATGCTGGACTTCAGGCTTCTTAGGGGCTCTTTCAGGGCTCCTACTTCGATCATCACGTCTCCTTGCGATTCCACGGCTTCTTTCACCAGTTGTTTCAACTCCCTTGAGCCTTGACTTTTCACGGCGCTCCTTTTTATCGGACTTTCCGCCCGCTAAATCAGTAGTATCCGTCTTCTTTTGGGTAGCCATACTAAACTCTGCATTCTTGCCCCCTTCTACAGTTTTTGGTCTGTGGCGCGATTCTGAAGCTGTGGGATCATCATCTTCGTCCGACGGAAACAATTCCTTTGCTAAAGATCTCCTGATTGGCATTTTCTCTCTTCCTCTCTCCACCCTCTCCCTGCCACCTGCTGCAGACTTCCGATGCGCAGTTTTTCTTTCTGAGACGAATAAAGAATCGGAATCGGATTCAGTCTCTGACTCCATAAGAGGTCTCACCCTTCTATACTTTTTTTCTTTATTGGCGGTTGTCGTTTTAGACAATGCTGGAGGATTACTAGAGACGCTTCTATTATCCGACACCTTCAAAGTTTCATTCCTTGGTTTGTTTCTTTCTTCATTGGCGTCTGTCGGTCTAGATAAAGTTGAGGGATTACGATTACTAGAGACTATTTTACTACCGGAATCGGATTCAGTCTCTGACACCTGAAAAGGTCCCACATTTACGTCCTTTCTTTTTTTATTGGATTTTTCCGGTTGAGACGAAGTTTGCGGATGATTGTTTTTTGATATGTCCGTTCTGGCCCTTGACTGTCCAGGTGGAGCTGAGAGAGAAGATGGCAGAGGTTTGCCCTCAGCATTGAAAACCCAGCCTTTTAATGCCCAGAAATTCATCACGTGATTCATTTTATTCCTAGGCTGTATACCAAAACATTAGTATACAGACATCGCTATGATTCTTTCTGAATCTTAGATGACACTTACATGGTGCTTTTCAGAAAGATACTTTTTGTGTTCTGTCGATTCACGAATTAAATCATTGGATCTGGTACCGACTGTGATATAGCATTTGAATTTCTCGTCATCTCCCGGTTCAATTTGATTAGCGTATGCATATTCAACCTCCGACTCCCTGAAAATTATAAGTCGTCTCACGACTCTGCCCTTGTCGTCTTTTTCGGCAGGGAGATACATGTAGCAATTATTGTTAGAACTAATTGTGACTCTCAATGGCAAAAAAATACGGGAGGTTGACATTATGACTGTATAGATATCTGACAGTTGATGTTTGGTATGGGATGATAGCTCTTTGACAGTCGAGATGAAATATCTTTCTATACACCGAAATTGATTGGGATGTGAGAAATATACTCCATCTTAGTATCCCTCATCACAATATATATACCACGAACCAACAAACCAAGTGGATGCCCTCAGCTAAGCATTGAATCTTTTCAATATAGACAGTGGTCCAAATTATTGGAAGCCCCGATTAATTGCCCTTGTTGGATACACGAGCTCTGAGGGCATTATTCTTGCCTTTTCCATGGACTATGGTCCTCAGTGCTGATCGAAGATACCCAATATCGATTTGATAACCCATTTCTGCTTGACTACAGGTGGTCAGTTTAAAAAAAATGATACTGATGAGTTGCCGGGTATAAATCGCCAACACCTGTATTAATGCAACTTTAGAGGTCATCAAGAGGTCAGTACCGGTTTGATTCACTTATTTCATTTTTTTTCTCTTCTCAAACATGCACGCGTACTTTATACGGTCTTGTACATTAACCTCGTATAATTTTATATAAATATATGTCATTCTATTTTGAGATGTTCTCCGGTCATTGATTGTTGACCTCTGAGTCTCTTACCGGAAGGAATCTAGTTCACATTCGGGGTCTGACCAGCAGTACTACTAACAAGGCCATTTAATGCTACGCATCAAAAGACCTAAGCGTGAGTTGATGTTTTAATTATTGGCCAATTGAATGATAGTCTTTCATACGTAATTGGCCTATGATATGCCGCATTATCCCTCTATATTGAGGTCGGCGAATTCGAAATTCTAGCCTATGTGTTAGTACTGACCACAAAATCTCCAAATGCACTTTGCATTTCGAGAAGCCAACAAGACAAATCGTATACTTTTCGTCTTTTACGTCAAATTCTAATTGACACTTTTGTTTTTTTGTTAAATTTCTATTTTTGGTATACCCGATCTTTTGTAGACCTTTTAGCCCACTTTGGATATATATCTCTGACTTGGGATGGTATAGCGACGATTACACTGAGAAGACAGTAGGAGGAGACATAAGCGAAGAGATTGCCAGTCTAGACGTATATCACGATCGATGTTAGCAGGGATCAATAGCCAAGAATAATAACTAGACACATAACAACTTTTGCGGCCACCGGGAGGGAGTATTTATGCAAAAATGAGTGCGCTAGCGCACGGACGCATTGCATATAGCTCTCATCGCTCTGAACTCAAAATAAGATAGACGCAATAAAAAGCATTAAATCAAATACATTTTGAAGACGTCATAATCACCACGGAGGTGATGCATAACAACACTTGCTGTGTACCATTACCTTATCACATTATGAACGGTGACAGCAATCCAATACTATAGTTAGTATACGGCATTATTACTTTGATTGACATTACGATTATGATATATACGAGACTATTTATAATAGTCAATAATATCTATAGCTATAGATGTTATCTGGTAGGAGTACTATCAAGGAGATATCGAAATACTAGAATCTCTGTGTCTCTGATTTCAAACTTATATAGTTGTATTGATATTTATAGATATGAATCTACGATAAATTACTCTCATATCCCAAAAGTACTATCTATACTCTTACACATCTTGAATTCAACATAGACCTCATTCTATAGTAGAAGGAAGACTGGATTCTAAAACGAGAGGGTAGACTCTCTAATTCCATATAAATAGACTAGAATCTATACTTTCGAGATATATAATAAATTCTAAAGTTGATAAACTAAAGTGTATAAGTTTTGAAAGTAAAATCGCCACGACTTCTAAGATGCAAGCGAACATAACTAAGCTTTTTAGAGTATAGGAAATTAGATCTTGCATGAGACAATTTAAAATTTATACCTTTTTTGGTGTAAAACTTGTAATACTTGGTGGTCCACCAGCAGTTGGCCTCTTGAAGGATGTGCACGGCACGGTGTTCGATGCAGCTATACCCTCTATCTGGTCAACAACTCCTGCTTTTAAGCCGGATCAAGCAATCGTCAGTGTGTTCACAAAAACTTATCTCAGTCCTACTTAGCTTAGTTCCGGGCGCATAAGAAAGATAGTTCTGGCCTTTTGACTGGTATATGGTCTGCTATGTGTTCGTAATAGTCAGTGGAGCCCCTGCCTTTAGATTGAACTGGTCTGAGTTCATTCAGTGAGATACTGTGGGTCCACAGTATGCCTGCAAAAGAAAAACATTATAAAAATTCCATTGTTACATTATATTCGTAATTATAAATACCATAAAATTCTTAACAAGAAGTCTCAGCTAGTCCCGAACAGGCCTAACTCGCCTATTGTACAATTTGTATTACTATCAGAACCACTTCTAGAGCCACTCATTTCAGCATTTACTTGGATAAAAGAATTAACGGAACAGAGTATAAGGTATTTATGATAACATATTCTCATCGTAGCCTTTTATTCAACACTTTACCTTCAGGGATCAAGTTGTATATACAGAATAACTTATGGAGTTAAAGACGAGGGCTACGAGAAAGGTGACATATGAATATCATTGTTACTATCGATTCGATTCGAATCTAAGAATATCGTCGTAATCGTCGATGCTATAGACTGAATAGTTAGCTATTGATATAAATAATAGGGACGTATATGGATCATTGTAGCCGTTATCATATGGAGTAGTCGAATGGAAACCCCCCGGCAGTCAATCATCTTGTCGCTTATTTCTTATTCTATCTACTAGGGAGGAAAAGGTGGCGAGAACTGGTTTATGCGCCCTACAACTACAATACCTTTTAGATCAGATTAAAAGTTAGTGAGAAGTGAAGAAAATTAGCATTCACTTAAAGATAAATACAAAAATTAATAAGTTTAATAATCTGGAATTGAAATAGCAATGTCGGAAAAAGGATTCTTTATTTATTATTCTAAGTAACAGGTTGTTAATGACAATATAAATAATTTCATCCGATTCATTGAGTCAAGACGAATCGAACACACTTAAAAACTCTCAAATCTATATATTAAACCTAATCTCATGTTTAGTCTTTATGAATTCAAAGATAAGTAATCCTAACGAGTAGCTATCCAAAAACATAGTAAAGAGACTATTATTATCACGATCACATATCAGAGCAAGTCAATAGAGGTCAAATAACTAGAATAAGAAAGCTAAAGAGGAAAGAGATCTCTTAGAGATCTCTTTTATCTATAGTATCGCTTAGTTTAAGCTAGTCTTAAACTAAGGTAAGCATTATGAGATATCACGTGTCTGGACACGTGTCATTAGTCACAATTATAATATTCCTTTGATATATCTGAGGATTATAGGGTACATCTATTTAGTTCCATATATCAATATCTACTTGGATCCAAATAGCTTTATAATCGAATCAATAAATAATACATAGATATAAATGATAGAAAAGAAGGGTTTAAAGTATAACAACATACTTTCTTCCTATCTTTTTGATGGATTGCTAATTACATAATTCTAGTATCTGGATACTTTCTTGATCGAGGAGTTCACCTGAAGAGAATAAGGGACAGCAAAATCAGTACTGGGAATGAACGACCTTATACTCCTTCTTACCCATCACCGGGCGTGGGATATCTGTGTTTTTGACTGGATATTTGCTTAGCAATTACTTAACTTAGTAACACGTTAGCTTATTGCGAATAAAACAGTCGATGTGAATCATATAAAATTCCATTAAATTTTCTAATAATACATAAATAAAGAAAGAAAGAGAATAGTGTCTAAAGTTGTAGATGAATAGAAATATCAGTAGCACGACTTTATCATGTGTCAATTGCCATTCTTCGCCCGCGATTGCCGCTAAAGAGAACAGGCAGTTCAAAACAATAACATCACCGTAGCAAATAGTCCTATCAATGGAAAGGAGCAAATTTGTGTGGCTTGTGAGCTATTCAATATCCAAATGTATTCATTTGGTATCCTTAAACTCCTCAAAGATAGCGGGAAGGAATTTTCCTAAATCTATCACAGCTTGTCAACTCGTCATCTAATGCAGTACAATACTTCAGACTCACGTGTCATTTCGATGTTGCAGTGGACAGCGAGATCGTGGCCCAGTTGAGCGTTACCGTGATTGTTCGAGTCAAGAAAGAAGCGAGAACGGAGCTCGCGGTAACCGTTAGGCATGCGGCGAACTTGGTGCATTAGGTATGAAATGCCATCGAATTTATCTACGGAATAGTCTAGAGCAACCGATGTGTTAATATTACAGATGAACAGCAACATGACAAGCTTTATAAGGAATATTGCAACCCTACTCACCTCCAATCAGAACCTTTCCAATAACAATGGTCTCAATACCCAGCTCAGGCCAAGCAGTTGTATTGAAACCCATCGAAGCAGGATCCACGAACTCAATACTAAGCTTAGCCGCATCGTTGCCGACGTATTCGTCAATATACGAAGTTGCTCCGATGTAGCGTTCAGCATAAGTCTCATTAGACCAGTTCTCACTGTACGGCGTACGGTAAGTGTACTGGTGAGCGATAGGGTTCCACAACTTGTAGCGCTGGGTCTCAACCGAGTGCCAGCCAAACCACCAGTCATACTGATCTCCAGTCACTGATTCAATTATATTAGTCTAAGTCAGAGGCTGTATAAGAGGTGCCCAAAAGATTTCTTACCCTCTGGAATTTCGCTACGGACGGTAATCATGAGCGTTCCATTGGCGCTGATTGCCCAACCGTTCTCCAGCTGAAGGTAACCAGGTTGCTCAAGATATTTGTGTGCTTCCCAGGCGGAGTAGGCTGTCGTAGTCAGCGATTGCATCATAGTAAACGGTATAGATATGGAACCCTACTGAAAGCGCTAGGCCATGGGCTGCCAGCTAGACCATTGACCAAAGCATCGGAGATCATTGCAACGTTGGGGTTATAGTATTTTGCATAAGGTAGGTCAAAATCGGCCCCTTTGAATCCAATATAATAGTCCGTGGTAGAATTTTTAAGTACAGCAACATCGGTCGAGATAGTCTCAGCGGTGACTGTAGGAGTTGCAGAGCTGAGAGTAGCAGCAGGTGCCAACTGGCGGCGGTCGATGGCATTACCATTCACGGCAGCGGCCAATGAGAGTGCAACAAGAGAGAACATCTTGAAGATTATATTATACACACAAAGTAGTAGATAATTTGGTAAATATTGAGGGTCGAGGAAGATTGTAGTCGATAGTTAATGCTGGGTTGAATCTCGCTTACATCTTTGAAAATTTCATGGCATTGCTTTCGCGTTGTGTACGAAAGAGCAGCGGTTGAAATCGGCGATGAAGTTCGGTCGGCAAGTAACTTGTTTGGCCTTCAGGAAAATTATGATTGATGTATAGACAGTTCATTAAAACGGATTTCGCTGTGAATGCTGAGATTGTTAGATAAGAGAAGTCTTTTGCGGATTTGGTGGAAGTTCATTTACTTATGAACTTCCTCTAGTATTACGATGATTACCCTTTCAGACATCCACGATGTAGGTTGCAGTTCAGTTTCTTGCTGCTAATTCTAATATACACTGGATCAAGACTGGGATTGCTCGTTGAATCATCTTTATATTGAGGAAGTAATGAGGGATTATACTACAAGGCAAGTAGTGCAACTCTCATAGGGGTGCCAGATCATGGCTTAAATCTCGTCGGACTGTGAATTGATCGGACGATAACAAAAGTATATAACCTTAATGGCCGATTACACAAGTCTGAAATATCTACAGGCGAGAGCGAAATCAGCCAGAATCAATATAAATAGCTCCTAGGGTATTCAACAAAAACCACGAGTGTTTTTTATATCTTTTCTATATTTGGAATTAATATTTAGAATATTATCATTGACTAAAAGTCCTGCAAAGATATCATTGATACCTTACACCATATAACTTTTAGTATTAATTCAAATACTCCCATTAAGCTACCAATGAGCAAAAATGATAAAATCCTAAACTTTCCCAAGCTTGTAAAGCCCAAACAAGTCGAATTAGAATTAAGGTAGAAGGCTTAACTTTATGAGATAAAGAGTCTTTGAATAAAGCAGTAATATTTTCAAGTAAATTTCAATCGAAAATGGCTATATAAGAGTCTATTCATATAGACTCGATGGAAGTTTAGGATGGAAAGCTCCACCTCCAGTAGTACGGAAGAAATCAGATTATATGAGTGTTATCAATTGAAAGATAGTCAAACTCTGAACACCAACAATGGACATTTAAGAATATTTCATAAAACTTTACGACTTACGAGGCATAGGAAGTTGTATAAAATATATAGATACGACACAGATCAACGTATGAGATTCAAAGCAATTAGTGAGTATATGATCACTTTCTTCTAGCCATACAATTCTTTCGTTCCTAGAGTCCTAGCTCTCAGCTTTTCACACTTTCCAAATAGACGTTCACTCAGTCAAAGTTGCCGAAGATATTTGCACTCAATCTGGGGTCAATTTCCGTGCTATATCCTTGGAAAGTTTTCCTGTTGTACTTTCCAAAGGAGAAAATTGCAGATGTATACTTTGACTTCAAACTGAGTTATATTGACAGAGTTCCCATTGGCAGCGCCTAGCAATTTCAGCGATACCAAAATCCAGAATAACAGAAAGAAGTATAATCTTTCAAGTATAAACCATCTAGCTCTCCGTCAGTTCCCTTTTCCATCACTACTCTTCAATCTTAATCTCAGCTCGTTTCGCCCACTCCACTTTCACCATCGGATCTAAAATAAACATCATTTCATCCACAAATGAATTGTTTCCCAACAACCTATTCCACCACGATACCCGCTCTTTCACAGTACTCTCACAATCTCCTGGAGCCCACCACATAAACTCTGGCCTATCACCAGTTTCGGAAGATAATCCCACTTCATAAGTTTCTCCCACTTTCAAGCAAGATAACGGTGTCGCACAAAGACATGGATCCGCGCTGGTACCAGCACCAGTCTCTCCAGTGAAGAATATATTGAGCCCAATGCATACCTGGGTGGTGAAAGGTTTCCCGGGATATATAGTCAAGATATCGGTATCGGGATTGATAGTGATTTCGGTGGTAGCTAAACAGACGTGCGTGTAGATTTCGAATGGTTGTTTGCCTGTGTCTTTATGAGTAAGACTGTAGGGACTGTTGACAGAATTTGCTTTGTTGGGTGCTAGAAAACTATCGTTGATATTGACTGTAATGGGTTTTGTGGAATCCATGAGAACAAGTGTAAGATCGATGATGACGGGAAGTTCACGGGATTTTGTGAGTGAAAATGAAGGCGGCGAGACTGATGCTGTGATTATGAGTTTGGGCTCTGTACGAAGTTTATCGCGCCAAGCCATCGCTGGCCGTTGAATCGATGGAGGATGATTGTTAATTTTCTCGATAAAAAATATAACGAAATTGATTAAGTGGATAGTGAAACAAATAATCAGAAGAATATCTGAGTCAGTGGATAAAGTATGCTTTAAATGCGCGGGGTTAGACAAATATACATAAGCCAAGTGCTATAAATACATCAGGTGGCGCAATCAAACAATGACACTGACATGAGACGGTGATTGGTCCCTTCGATTAGGCTCTTATTGACTGCTAGTGTGGCTGAAGAACCATGAAGGATCACCGTCGTTTAATCAATTAGGCGATCAGGAAGATACATCATCACCAAAACTCAATAGTATCTTTGTTTCTTATTTATTTTGATTTTGATTGGTGATGATATATAAGAGGTTCACTCTATTCTTGTTATTGGTCTTAACACTCATCTATATGACGAAAACTTCAATTGCAGCTTCATTACCACGAATTTTCAAGGCTAGCAAACAGAACTTAGATCACTTTCAAAAGTTATGATACATGTTCGTCGATAGTTTTATGATAAGCATACAATAACGACTCAGAACTATCAAACCCTTGTATCAAGCAGATGACCAATATATCCATCAATCATATATGAGTTGTTGCTGCTTCACAAACAGCATGAAGCTCCCCTCCCAGCTCAATCTCCCCTAGTGCGAATTCTGGTTCAATGGTAATAAGAGCATCCGTAAGATCTTGTAAAAATTCACAAATGAAGTCTCCCCCAGGCCTGGTAGCAAACTCCCAATTCGCATCAATACAAGCTGTTGCTCCGGGCAGCGGAGCCGTTCGCCAATATTGCCCAAAGTATTGAACACCAGCGAACTGAGCAGCATTACACACATCTATATGCTCTTCGACTCTATTTGGATGATCTCGTTTGGAAAGCTCGATATCGTCAACACCCAGGGAAAACCAGTCACGAATTCCTCTTGGAGTCTAAATGACACGTTTGCGTAATTCTTCGGCGTAATATGTTGCATTGTAACATGTGTTCCCTGTCGCAGAATTAGTGGCCATTAGAGCGGCAGAACTAATCATTGCATCGCGTAAAGATGTGGCGTTGTATTGACTTGCTTCGACTCTGACGATGAGCTCGCCTTGGGCCAGGGCTTCGTCATTAATATAATCAATGTCCTTGATTGTGATGCTATTTGTAGGACATGCCGTGAAACTAGAAGTTTGTGTAACACTTGGACATAGTTGGTTCAGTGCACTAGAAATTGATATATACAGAGCGGTGCCGGTCAAAGTCTCAACGTGAACTGGAGAGCTACCTACTTGGACAGTAGCAGTGGCAGATTCAGGATAACAACCTGATATAGTTGTGCAGGAATTCTCGTTATTTTTCGTAGGAGTACATGTCTGACACGACCGAATATTGGTGACGACTGGGTCAAGAGATATCGTGGGTGTGATTTGACTATTGGGAATAGTACTGCAAGCACAACTTTGCGTTGCCACAGCTTTCGAGGGCGCTGATAACAGAGGTAATGTTTTGCTCCTATTACATATGCAATATGCGGATGTGATACCTGCATCAGGATCTTATTTCTGCATTGAACATAAAGGTGCTGGCGTAGCCATACTAGCGATAGTTATTGGATAAAAGCTAACAATACAAAATAATAGTAATCCATTGATTAACACTCCGTTGCAACCAGGTAAAACAGAAACTACATCCCGGACAACAATAGATGTGATCAATGTTATGGATACAAAGTCCTCGCTATAGACACCAAAGAGATAGAGTATAAAAGCCAAAAGTTTTAGTGAACGCATGGCTGCGGTGGTAAGAATTAGCAATATATACTGATGACAAGATAATATGGTTCTAAAAGCCGTAAAAGAACAAGATAGAGACTATATTCGTATCGCCTAGAAGACAGTGTGCATGGTTAAAAGATTCAGTGAAAGATATTATTGAAGATTTATATATCCTTAACCAAAAGCTCAAGCTGAGAATGGACAGTTTCTTTTTTTTTTAAATCGTCAATATCTAAAATTAGCTAGACCGCAACACTGAGTGATTTTATAGACTAAGCCATTCAGAACCACGTCATAAAGATCAAGGGATTTAGCAGTTACACAGCTAATCCCTCGTGAGATGTTAAAATCGTACTGCACTACGAATCAAATTAGTCTGAGAAATCTTTTCTTCAAATCTGACTGTTTTTGCAGCCATGATTCTATTCATATAAAAAAAATGGTGACGTAGGGTTGTGGGATCATTGTGTAGACGCTCAAGCTCACTTCATCTTATAACAAGTCTTTAGAGAAGTTGATGAGCCACCAACCAATCCATTATCCTAGAAAAAATCTTGAAGCTTTTCACATGCTGGCGATGAGCATTGCCTAGTTGTTTTGAAAGCAAAGAACAATCCAAAAATAGCGTTTGACGAAAGGCTTCAGCCTCCATCAGGAGGAGCTATAGCCAAGAGCTCCGAAGATAAACCTTACAATCTGTACCTAGTGATAACAACAGTCAGAATATGGAGATGTCATAAAGATGCAATAGTATCCAATGTATTGTCGAAATTATAAATCTTTCTCTGCCAGTAAGAAACTCACAGTGCTGCCAAAAATCTCTCAATAACAACCACCGCCTTATTTCTCACTGTCACTCATTGCATTCAAATCGCCATGCTTCTTCTTAGTTGGACTGTTTTTATCCTTGTTGTATCTCTTAGCCAGATTATTCATGGTATGCCAACCAGCGGCAGCGACATTAGTGAACAAGCAGACAGCCCAGCTCACATCTTTCGTCGTCAATTACCTGTCTTTTTGAATTGGCCAACGGATAGTCCAGGCGACATGAAAAAGGATGCACTCACACAAGCGTTCAAAGATATGGTAAAGGTTGTCAACCAGGTCCTCAACAACGATACGGCTACATACAATACTATATTTGATAAATACTTTTTACCCGAATATCAAGATGTCATCAAAACAGTATTCCAAAATATGGTTACACCAGCCACCAATGACCCCTCAACAGGCCCTGATATATTATCTACTATCGATATTCATCCAGAAAACTATCTTCCGACCATGATAAAACAATGTAGTGGACTGAACTCAAACAAGAGACCTCTTGTATACACGAACAATCCGATCGGTGAGCCACAAACACGAATCCACTTCTGCGATACCACTACCCTGAATGCTTATGCATATCCAATGTTCGACGATATAAATTGCGGCACAATAGATCTATTTGTATCGTATAAAATGCTTGGTCTCGGTGGCTATGTACTTCTCCACGAACTAACGTAAGACATGCTTCTTTCCCCGGTAACGTGTAGCGAAAGCTGATTATTTTAAGCCATGTCAAGAAAGTCAGCCAAGCGGCAATCATGCCTTTCAAACAAAAGGGAAACGTAGTGGGTGATTACCAGTACGGCCCTTGATATACAAGACAGCTGCGCTTGACTATAGAAACTTCACCGTTGGCGATTACAAATGCTGACAATTATGCTTGGTTCGCGAATGTAAGACCTGGAACATATAATCTGGGGAATGAGAATAAACTGACCATCATGTAGGAGGCTTATTGGTCTAGTCAGTGCGGTCATGGTTTTGCTACCCCGAGAAATAATATCTTTGCCCCACTGGGAGCATGTAATGTTTCTGGTAAAAAGAGGGATGGCCCTGCCGAGGGCGATTGCTTGGGTCATTAGCTATCTCAATGGAAGCGAATAGTATGATGTTACTTACCCGGAGCGAGCGATGCAACTCTCTGAATACACATATAAATCTCATGATTCTAGGATATAGTGTTTGATTTATCTTCTATAACTGAATGAAGAAGTCTATAATGGAATGTACGTCAAATTCTATTGACTTTTTGACATGGACTCGAATCTAGATAGATAACATCGAGACATTGTATTTACAACCATCTCAACATTCTGAATGCTTATCCAAAAGCAACCGTAAGCTTACAAGTGACTGTGGCAATGCAGAAGATGACGTCCATATTCTATATATTGAAGTGATGCTATGGCAGAGGGTGATGGAAAAGCATTGAGGCAAGGTTACCTGCTTGCTAAAAACCTCTAGGTTATAAGGGCCTCCTTAGCTTCGACCTATCGAAAATCCTTTGATGTGAGCTTATTATCTAACACTTCACCCCCACTTAGGGCTCATTCGGATCGATTTCTTTTTTCGACATTAGACCTAATATTGCGTTTACCGAAGGCGATATTGAAGTCTATATATATTAAATCTAATCTGTGACTGAAACCTTTTGGACTGGACGCAGTATTGAACCTAATAGAATATTGAGTACAATATATTTAAAATGAAAAATGCTTCAACTTTTTCCATACAGTCAGTAATCAACAACAGCCTTTTAGGTGTTGTGCTGTTGACTAATATATTTATATGTAAAAATCGACATCTCCCTCACTTTCTGCACGTTCCTAATACTACTTCTAATATATCAGCTTCACTCAAATACATTCCAATACACCCCAATAATAAGTGTTAACTTCAATATCCCAATATCCTTGCTATTTGAAATATTTATCAAATATATAGAAAAACGATCCGAACGAGTCCTTACTTTTTCGGGTAAGGTAGACCTGCTCACTGGGATTCTATACTACGTTCCATATAAATTGACAAATAGAATTGATTTATGCCACTTGAAGCGTCTATCATCAAAAATCATACAAAGGACCTCGTGATTTAAATTATCCCGCCTTCATAGTAGCTTATACCCATAAAATTATCCAATGACTTTGTAAATTCGACCGATCTTAAAAAGGGCTTTCATTCACCGTAATCAATCTGACAAGGGTTCATCTCCCAATCAATCTTGAAGAATCTCGGTCCATCTAAGTACTCTCTACTGACGCCTCAAAGAAACATTAGATTAGATGATTGTTGACACTAATAATAAACCGATAACTGTTTTCCATTTTACAACTACTAGTATTGGAGATTTGTTAGTAATTTTCTATAGTTGAAGGGTGGTAGATAGTGTTAAAAAGATTGTCTATGACAATCTGTAGGTTGAAATACAAAACTCCGTTTTCCAATTTATGAATATTGGTGATCCGGAAATTGAAAACCGTTCACGAGAAATCGAATACAGAGAATTGTCGATATAAACGTACGAGGAGATAGTCCAATTCTCCTCAGTCTATGGTCGTATGTGATGGTGATTGAAGTGATTGGGTTTATATCTAGAGTCGTCGACGGTGTGGGGAGGGTGAATGACAGAGGGGGGGGGGGAAGCTTTAATTTAAGTATTGTATTTATTAACTTGAGGCTCTAGGAATTAAGACAGGTTTTAATCGGCTTTTGTTTGTAGTTATATGTGGGTATGTAATGTATATATATATGTGTGTGTGTGTGTTTATTTGTGTGTGTGTGTATATGAATATAGATGAATAACTACAAATCAATAACCTTTATAATCTTACATTTGGGCGAATGAGAAGAGACTAGCTCATTAGCTCTTCAGGTAGAATATCATTCAATACTAAGAAGCTACACTGTAGATCCTACGTCATTTAGACTCTACTCAAACCCATAAAATATATATATATATACCTGGAGTAGGAGATATTGAATTGATATCTGAATCCTGATAGAAATGATGTTGATTTATGTGTACATCTACGATTCAAGATAGAAACGATGAGTAAGATCTAGAAGCTCAACTTGTATGATTGAGGAAGTACTCTCTTCTTGATTCAAGTTGTTATATCTTGTTAGGTTGAGTTGGATTAGATAGATCAGGAGGGTAGAGATATGAATTACCTTAATCTCATTCTCATTCTCACTCTCATTCACACTCCTCTAACCCCTAGACACACTCATTCAAAACTTCAAAGCTCTAGAAAACATAAAAAACTTTAATCCCTTGAGTTTGACTTGAGGATGAATATTAACATCATATCCATCTGCATCTCCATCTCTACACAACTCCAAACGATAAATCATTAATCTTTCCCCCCTACGCCCACCTCGGATATCTCAACAAAAGAACGAAAAAAAAAAAAGATATCTAGACTCTTGCGTCTTAATTTCATTCCTATATATTATACAGGCAGATAAATATACACACAATGTAAAAACTAATCCTTCGAGAATGAGTCGAAAGAAAGAGCAATGAAATTGATGTAACTTCATACTCATCTAGATACTTACTAAGATATAATATATATATATATATATTTTCTATTAAAAAGGATATCTAATTAATAATTATCTCTATAAAAATATGATATAGTACTCTATATCATATTAAGATATATGAATCAAAACAGATCCCAGATATTAATACAGAAGCCTCTTGTTACTCATAAAACCAAAGACTTCTCTCCCTCTTAAACATAATACTTTATGATTTCCATTCCTCTCAAATTCCAAGCACTCGGTCGGTAATTGCTTCGATTCAATTCAATTTAAACAAATCATTAATAAATTATAATTACATCGATTCAATATAATCGTGCTTCGACTTCTAATAACGTACTAACGTATCAGTGTAACGACGTGATTTTGATAATACAATACAACAATACGACAAATACTAATTCTCGTTAAGCCTTATTTTTCTCACGAAACAAAGACTCTAGAGATAGATAAATAGACAGATAGAAGACATAAAGGAGTATTTCCTTACTACTTTCTTACGCAAGTAGATATACTCATACGATATCTTAGATATATAATTTTACCTGAATGGGCGGATAGCTACAAGATAGATATCAGATAATAGTAATAAAAGATAGAAATTAAACTAAAAAGGAAATGCAATGTATCAAGAATAAAAGTATATAAATCTCCATACCTGAGATGCCTATTCAGATTTCCGAGTAGATACTATCTCTCTTTTCATTCCAAACCAATTCATTCCATTCCAATCCATATATACCATCACAAAGGAAGAAAAGAAAACAAAAGTACAGAAAGGAAACTTATGATACCATACCAGAATGTATGTACAAACCTCCCTATCTACCCACCTACTTACAATCTCCTCATTTCTTCAGTATATAATCTAGGAGTCGTAACAATAACCTACCTACCTCTCTACTCCCCTACCTACCTTACCCATTCAAATGTATACCTCCCCACCTCTCCATCTCTCCACACATGATGAAACAAACCCCCAAACTCCCCAAAACATAACATGTCCATTCTTTTGTTTCTGTTTCCCTTTTTGTATCGCTATAGATGGATGGGTGGATGGATGGATGGATGGATGGATGGGGTGTAAATACCTCATACAATTATCTAACTTGCGTTTTTGTGATTTGTGATTTATGTTTTGTTTGGTTGGCAGAGAGTGATTTAAATGAGATGGAGAAGATGAAGGAGAGAGAGAAAGAATTAGAATCAAGAAAGAGAAAAAGAAAAAGAAACTTAGAGTGTTTATATGAAAATTGAACATTTATTCATTTATTCATCTACTTCATTTGAGTGGGTGGATGGGTGGGTGAGTGAGCGAGCTGGCTTTTGTACTTATATTCTATTGGAGTTGATTTTACTGGCTTATCTATATGTTTGTTTGTATTTATGTATGTATTTATGTATATATTTATGTATGTATATATGTGTCTGCGAATTGGATTGGATTGGATTGGATTGTTGATGTTTATTGATTGTTGATTGTTGAATTGTAAAGAATGTGCGAAATGTATCGAATGTTACGTATGTATGTATGTATGTATGTATGTATGTATGCATGTTATTATGTTATTATGTTGTACCTAATTATCGAGATTACAAACCACTCGGCAAGTATCTACTTACTACCTACGACTACTACTTATTAGATAACCTTGGGTACTGGGTGAAAGAGTGATAATAAGTATATATACATAGGTGTGAGTACTATAGTAATGTTGATTTGATTTGATATATATGTTCGATTGAGTTATGGAAGATAAGCAAGAAAGGAAGGGATACTTTTTCTTATCATCTACCTATCATATACGATATGGTTGGTGAATTGAATTAATTTGGTCTGGCCCTGGTCTTCTTTTGACATATGACCATTACCCACTTTCCCCGCGAACCAGTAGATCATCGCACCATGGATCAGCAAATCCGACCCAACGGAAAGATTCGTGGGTTCAAGCGGCGAGCTATCTATATATCTATCTATATATATACATACATATACGGGTCAAAGTGTTGGTTTGTTCTTTTAAAGTTCGGTCAATTGGTTCCTAAAGTTTTGTCGTGGAGCTCTTTTTGAAAGTGCCGTGATCTACTCACCTAGTACCTAGCAATCAGTACTAATATAAACCCTTGAAAAAGAAGGTTCCTGTTACTAGGTGAGTAGTTAGTTCATCAACGTCAATCAAGGGAAAAAATGGAGAGATGATGAGATTACCCAGTTATTTCGTGTAACAATCATATCAAGAATATCAAGGTATCAAGGATACTAATTAATGAGGTTGCGCATTTCAAGTAACTGACGGATGATATCAGAAACTCCTCTATTGACAAATAGGTACGTATACCTACCTACCTACCTACCTGCCTATCTAATTGTGAAGAAGTAAATCGTCATCACTCCCCAACTACCTACCAAGTATGTTGAAAAGAACTTATCGACCGGTTGAATTTATCCTGGCAGATAGCGAGGTATATATGTATGTAAATGACGCATCACATTTTCCCCTTCTCCATTGTGATTCGTCGAACGTTCCTTCTGTTTGCCATCTTCTTTCTGCTGACTGGAACCAAACCTACGCCCCATGAATGCCATACCACACCTTATCATACCATACCATACCATACCATACCATACCATACCATACCGTACCTTGTAGTCTGGGGGTGGAACGTGCTTCAAGACAAAACAATGAGGGGGAAAGTAAATAAATGATGCGATATGGGTAGGGATGTTTTGGAATACCTACATTTTTTTTTGCGGGATGATGTGTATGTGTGTATGTATGTGTGTATGTATGTGTGTATGTATATATGTATGTATGAGGAAGATGTACATGAAGAGATGAAAAGCGATTGAGGAGATGTGTTGGAATCAATTGTTGGATACTATCATGTTAGTATTAATATCTTCCGATCAAAGGAAATTGACCAATACCTGCGTACCTACCGACCTATGCATATCAGGAAGAAGAAAGGAAATAGAAAAGCAAAAATGGTACAATTGAAGATTTCTGGTGATAACAGAGGCGTCACCTAGCCTCATATCTTATATCTCATATCTCATATTTCAATTGGAAGCTCTTTCTCTCTCTCTCTGAACTGTATCATTTACTTGACCCCAGCTCATCAAGCAATAGTGGTGTCACTTCAATCTTCACTCTCTTCACTCAACTTCACTCAACTTCACTCGTCTCACCCTTCTCTCTCTTTTCGCTGGTCGTTACTTCCATAATCAACAAATTCATACCAATTCGGACCTTCTGAATTAGAATCTTTTTTTCCCTCTCACTAATTCGTTAATTTCAATTCACTCACCTTCCCTCTCTATCCGAACTCAACCTTTTTCCCTCTTCTTTTCTCTTCTCTTCTCTCCTCTCTCCTCTCCTCTCTCCTCTCCTCTTCCGACTCAATTCTTCTTCTTCTTCTGCTTTATTTTTCTTCTTCCACTACACAAAACATCTCGACATCAACTTACCCATCCTCTTATTCCTCTCCCTCCCTTCTTCTTCGATAAAGTAATTAAACAGTTCCTTAATCATTAAAGATATTCCAATCATCGGAATTCTCTTTCATATTCGACGAGGTCGCGTCGTTTATCCCCATAGAATTTGTTACTTCCTTTACTCATCACCATCAACAACAAACCTTACACCAAATAAAGTGATTTATCCGCCGCCTTCAATTCCCACCCGTTGTCGTCATGGCACACTTGGCGGATCAGCATGATATTCATCTTCATGGAACAACAGGTGCCGAATCGAGTAATCACTCATCCGATACACCTCCAAATCACTTGAGAACCAACATTGAGCCAGGTCAATTCGACGAAAAGAATGGTGGTGTTCAACACACTTCTGCTGATGCCGTCAAGCATGAGGAAGAGGAAGAAGAAGATGAGGACATGGATGCATTGATCGATGAACTCGAATCTCAAGATGGTCATGCTGAAGATGAAGAAGCCGAAGAAGAGAATGGTCCTGCTCAAGAGCGTCCTGTCCCCGAAGACTTACTTCAAACAGATACTCGCATTGGTCTTACCGATTCCGAGGTTCAAGCTCGTCGTAAGAAATGGGGTTTGAATCAAATGAAGGAAGAGAAAGAAAATTTATTTCTCAAATTTCTTGGCTACTTTATCGGTCCTATTCAATTCGTTATGGAGGTACGTATATACAAAGCTCTTACCATCATTCTTAAATTGTCCGCACCCCACTATCTCGCGCTTTTTAGATCTGCATGGATTCTCCACAGATCATCTAGTGTTAAAGATCGTGGCCGTCGATTCGATGCATCCGAATGGAGTCTATCACCAATCCTTCCAAATCCATGATACTAAAGATTTGTACTAATTGATTGATTTTAAACAAGGCTGCTGCTGTTCTTGCTGCAGGTCTTCAAGATTGGGTTGACTTTGGTGTCATTTGTGCACTTCTTCTCCTCAATGCCACTGTCGGCTTCGTTCAAGAATATCAAGCGGGTTCTATTGTCGATGAACTGAAAAAGACTCTTGCCCTCAAAGCTGTTGTTCTTCGTGATGGCCGTCTCTATGAAATTGAAGCTCCTGAAGTTGTCCCTGGGGACATTCTTCAAATTGAAGAAGTGAGTTCAATATTTTTACTCGAATTTCCAAACAATGACTAATATCTTCTCACAGGGTACCATCATTCCTGCCGATGGTCGTATCGTTACCGATGATGCTTTCCTTCAAGTCGATCAATCTGCCATCACTGGAGAGTCTCTTGCTGTCGATAAACATAAGGGTGATACATGTTATGCATCTTCTGGTGTCAAGCGTGGTGAAGCTTTCATGGTTATTACTGCCACGGGAGATCATACATTCGTTGGGCGTGCAGCAGCTTTGGTCAATCAAGCTTCAGCAGGAACTGGTCATTTTACTGAAGTCTTGAATGGCATTGGCACGGTTCTTTTGATCCTGGTTATTTTCACCAACTTAGTTGTCTGGATCTCATCATTCTATCGCTCGAACCCAATTGTTCTGATCCTCGAATATACTCTAGCCATCACGATCATTGGTGTCCCTGTCGGTCTCCCAGCTGTTGTCACTACTACCATGGCTGTTGGTGCCGCCTATTTAGCCAAAAAGAAAGCTATCGTCCAGAAACTGTCTGCTATTGAGTCACTTGCGGGAGTCGAAATTCTTTGCTCGGATAAGACGGGTACATTGACCAAAAACAAGCTCTCTCTCGCTGAGCCATTCACAGTTCCAGGTGTAGAACCTGATGATCTTATGTTGACTGCTTGCCTTGCTGCCTCGAGAAAGAAGAAGGGTATTGATGCCATTGACAAGGCTTTCTTGAAATCTCTTCGTTACTATCCACGCGCCAAGTCAGTCTTGTCGAAGTACAAAGTTCTTGAGTTTCATCCCTTCGATCCTGTTTCCAAGAAAGTTCAAGCTGTCGTCGAGTCGCCGCAAGGAGAAAAGATTATTTGTGTCAAAGGAGCTCCACTCTTCGTTTTGAAGACTGTTGAGGAAGATCACCCAATCCCCGAAGAAATTGACCAAGCCTACAAGAACAAGGTTGCTGAATTTGCCACTCGCGGTTTCCGTTCTCTTGGTGTTGCACGAAAGCGTGGTGAGGGTCAATGGGAGATTTTGGGTATTATGCCTTGCTCTGATCCACCACGTCATGATACCGCCCGTACCATTAATGAGGCTAAGACTCTCGGACTTTCCATTAAGATGTTAACCGGTGATGCTGTTGGTATTGCTCGTGAAACTTCAAGACAGCTTGGACTCGGCACTAACGTTTATAATGCTGAACGCCTTGGTCTTGGTGGTGGTGGAGACATGCCTGGTTCTGAGGTCTATGATTTCGTCGAAGCCGCCGATGGATTTGCTGAGGTGTTCCCTCAACATAAATACAATGTTGTGGAAATTCTTCAACAGCGTGGATATCTTGTGGCTATGACTGGAGATGGCGTCAACGATGCCCCGTCACTGAAGAAAGCCGATACTGGTATCGCTGTAGAAGGTGCTTCCGATGCCGCTCGTTCAGCAGCTGATATCGTCTTCTTGGCTCCTGGACTTGGTGCTATCATTGACGCTCTCAAGACTTCTCGTCAAATTTTCCATCGCATGTACGCCTACGTTGTCTATCGTATCGCTTTGTCAATACATCTTGAGATTTTCCTTGGTCTCTGGATCGCCATCTTGAATAGATCTCTTAACATTGAATTGGTCGTTTTCATCGCCATTTTTGCAGACGTTGCAACTCTTGCTATTGCTTATGACAATGCACCATTCTCAAAAACTCCTGTTAAGTGGAACCTTCCAAAATTATGGGGCATGTCCGTTCTCCTTGGATTTGTTCTCGCTGTCGGTACCTGGATTACTCTCACCACCATGATCGCTCGAGGTGAAGATGGTGGTATTGTTCAAAACTTTGGTGTTCTTGATGAAGTTGTCTTCCTTGAGATTTCTCTCACAGAAAATTGGTTAATTTTCATCACACGTGCCAATGGTCCTTTCTGGTCATCACTCCCATCATGGCAATTAACTGGAGCTATTCTCGTCGTTGATATCATCGCAACGTTTTTCACCTTGTTCGGTTGGTTCGTTGGAGGTCAAACTTCAATCGTTGCCGTCGTTCGTATCTGGGTTTTCTCCTTTGGAGTTTTCTGTATCATGGGTGGAGTTTATTATCTACTTCAAGATAGTTCTGGCTTTGACAACCTAATGCATGGTAAATCACCAAAGAAGACACAAAAACAAAGATCTCTGGAAGATTTTGGTAAGTGGATTACCCCGGGTCTCAAGTCATTTTACGAACAAAGCGCTAACTTATACTTCTTTAGTCGTCTCACTTCAGCGTGTCTCCACACAACACGAAAAGTCGGCTTAAAACTTAAACCCCATAATTTACAGGCGCACATTAATTATAGAATGTGCAGCTTTTACGAATATTCCCTTGTGTTATTAATTAGGTGGTTCGTGTGTATAAAACTTCAGACAGGCTCATAGGTATCAAAACTGCTTGCTATTTTCGAGCTACAAAGTCCGAATTGCTTACTTGCTGGGAATAGAATTCGTACATTGTTTCTTAAATGAGAGATCAATTACGATTAACTTTTGGCACAAGAAAATTGAAGCAGATTTGAGCGTTTTTAGTCATTTTTTATTTAGATGATAATAGCGTCATCCTAGAGTCTTTAAAGTCTTTAATAATTACGGATAAATTTTCTTGTGTATGATTTGGGTCTGAACAATGAGTGAGTGAGTGAGTGAGTGATTGATTGAATAGGTGAGTGGCATTGAAATCTGTTAATTGTTCAACGGTCCTGATGGTCCGAAGGGGAGATTGGAGCAAGTAGCTTCTCCTTTCCTTTGCTTTCCACGTTGAAATTTGTGTTTATTGGCATGTAACAGTCCTACACAATATTCAATGAACGATGGAATCTCGCCAAATCTAGAATGAACGAACCAAGAAGTAAAACAAAGGGTGTATCAAAAAAAATTCAACTATTAAGACAAGACTTCATGTATATAAAAGGTAACTCTAGGGAATCTCGCACTCCCACTTCTCATTCAGCTTCATTCCTGAAAATTAAAATCAGGAAGATCTATTTGTCTGTATACAAACCCCCCCCCTCCCCCTTGCCCCTCCCAACCTCATATCATATCATAGATAGATATATAGATAGATAAACGAGATGAGATGAGATTCGCTGCGCTCGTGATAAAAGCGTCAAAGCCAAGCATCAACCAGATCAAAATCAAGTCAACAAACAAACAAACACTCTACAACTTCGCCATTGGTTTCTCGTCGGCCAAGGCTTCGGCGTACATCTTGTCAATGTGATCTCTGAATTTCTTTGCCGTTTGGGGACGCTTGAGTTTGAGACTGTTTTTTTGGGTGAGGGGTTGGTTAGCGTGTGATTTCTGAGAGTTGTGTGTCTGGGATGTTTTCATTTCTCATTTTTCGTTACTCCTTGAAGAGCCCCGAACCGGAGGAAAGAGAGAAAGAAAGAGACAAGGGTAGAGAGAGAGAAAAAAAAAAACTTACGTTGGAGTCAAAAGTTCATTGTCAATGGTAAACGGTTCGATATCCAAATACACATTCTTGACCTTCTCATAGCTATTGAACTTTGATTTTTTGCCCACGCCCTCCAACACCTTGACAAGTTGCATGCGTACTTTCTTGTCATTGCCCGCCTCCTTGAGTCCTGCAATATCCTCACTCTTGATTTCTCTGCCCAGAATCTTGCTCACCCACGGCGCGAACGTCACGGGGTCTACTCCGAAGATGGCGACTAGGAAGGCTTGGGTCGAGTCTCCGTGCACGTATGCTTGGGCGAGGAGATTGCAATTTGCCAAGTAGACATTTTCGATGCGTTCGGGGGAGATGTACTCGCCCTGAGCGAGTTTGAGGACGTTCTTTCTACGATCGATGATTTTGAAGCGGCCCATGCTGTCGACTTCTCCAATGTCACCGGTGTGGAACCAGCCGTCTGCGTCAATTGCTTTGGATGTTTCGGCTTCGTTGCGGTAGTATTCGCGGAAACGGGCCGTGCCTCGGAGGAGAATTTCACCCCGGGGATTGGGTGTGTCGGTGGCGAGGTACTCCATGTCGGGAACGGATTCGAGGCATACTTCCACTGTGGAGAGGAAATTGGTTAGTGAGGTTTTAATTGGGAATAGGGAGGAAACTTACTAGACGGGCTTACACCTCCGCAATTACCGGTGGTGTAATCATCATCGTATTGTACGAGACCATGTGCATAGGTTTCGGTAAGACCATAACCTTGAATGAACTTGGCACCAAAGGCTGCACGGAGGAATTGGTGAAGACCAGGATCAATTGGAGCACTTCCAGTTACCAAACCACGAGCTCTTTGAAGACCAAAAGCACTAGCTAATTTGGGAGTCCAGACACGATCATAGAGAGCGTGTTTATTGGTAGCTTGTCCAGGTGGGAGTTTCATCGATGCAAGCTTGGTGTTGATAATATGACGACCGATCGTGCCCTTGACACCTGGAGCATCGATGGTAGCGGCTTTGATAGCGGATCCAAATCGATTGTAGAGACGGGGAACGGAGTTGAAGGCTGTTGGGCGAAGAAGCTTCAAGTCGTCGACGAGTCCAATAATGTCACCACGGAAATAACCAATAGCTGATCCTACAGCAAGACAGCCATGCTCGGCAAGACGTTGGTAAATGTGTGCCAATGGAAGGTATGAACAAAGGACATCATTAGGCCATGGATCAGACACAATTCGCGAAATGGAAGTTGCTGCAACAGCGTGTGCGTGAGTAAGAACCACACCCTTGGGATTACCAGTTGTTCCGGAGGTATAATTGATTGTAATGATGTCTTCTGGTCGAGGTGGGTTCATTGGAGAGTTTGGGGACGCAGCTCCAATGGCCTCAACATCTCCAATATAATGAATAGCGATTCCAACTTCAGCCGCGAGAGCATTCAAGATTGCTTTCTTCGTGTTTCCAGGCTGTTCTCCTTCATCCAAACTATCAAGACAAATAATGAGCTTCAATGTAGGTATTCTCGGCGCCAACTTCAATAACGTCGGAATATGTGGTAAACTCGTACAAACACAAGCAAGCGTCGCATGATTGATGATATATTCCGTTGTATCCGGTCCGAGAGTATCGTAAATGGAAACCGTGAAGAGGGATTGAGACATCGCTCCCAAATCTACAAGTCATGTCAGCCCCCACCCTGCAATGCACAATGCACGTAGCAACAGCTCTAAGATCTCTTACCAACAATCTGCCATTCCGGACGATTTTGACACCAAAGACCCACGCCATACCTATCGTCTGTAATTCCTGCCCTCTTATGAAGCTCTACCAATCCCACACCGAAATTCTTTCTGCGCTCTGCCGTCTCCGCATATGTGATCCATTGATAGTTACCATGAGTTTTCGTAACAGGATCCCAAGGTCTGTGACCCAAGCATCTAGCATTTGGTCTCTTTCTTACAACCTTCTCGAAGAAATCATGACTGGTCAAACATTCTGGATCGATGGTTTGTAGTAAAGGTTTATTCACGAATTGATAATGCCTGTAAATGCCACTGCGATCTTCGCGCGCACTGCCCGGGATCGCAAGGGAGTAGGGTGAGCCGGGAGGAGGCGATGCTCGGATAGTCTTCACATAAGTATCGGGATCTTGTATCGTCGGTGCCATTGTATCTGATAGATCTCTAAAAAGCAAATATCAGTCAGTACTTATTCAACATTGAACAAAGGTCGGGAGGCTGGGATTTGAGCGCTCGCGATGAAGGATTACGAACCTTGGAATGTATAAAAGAAACAATAGAAGATTTATGCTATAGAACTTGTAAAAACTGTATCGCAATGAAGATCTATGGAATTAACAATGCTGAATGAATTCCAACACCGAATGAAGTTTGTAAATAGATCAAGTATCGAGATTCATTCAAAAGGTGCATGTGAAGAAATGGAGAGTGGCCTCGCCCGAAGCCTCGATGGTCGCGTTTCGTTTTACCTCGGTATCTGAGCGCTGGGGCATAATATCATTCCAGAATGTGGAGAAGCTTTGTAAATCGCAATCACAATTTGTGAAGGATTGGAAATGACCGACATATCCATTCTGATAGGGGGAGAATATTTTTGTAGAAAGTGGGTTCGAATAAACAATCATGAAATTCTCCACGAAGAAAACTGGTCAGCGAGGTACAGATGCAATGTAGTGTTCGGAAGGTGGATATCTATATCCGAGTTGGTACTTTAACCAATCCATCGGTATCACATCACAGTAAAGGTTGGTTCTTGATTGAATTGAATTGAATGGATAGTTATTTGTATTATTACTTTGTAGTAAATGGTACTTCGTCAGTATTCTGTAGATTGACCATCGAAAAATTCCACAACGTTCACATCTACTTAGCCAGAGAAAGTTTGGAGAATGCCTTAAAAGGGGGGGGGAATCATTTAAACAACCAATTTAGCATCACCACTAACATTACCAGTCTTCTCGGCATTTGATTCGCTACCACCACTTTTCTTCGCTGCAGAAGCTGCTTCGAATGATTGCTCGAAATCCTGAATAATATCATCAATGTGTTCTGTGCCAACCGAGATTCTGATAAGATCCTATAAAACAAGATTCAGTCAAATTCACAACATTAGATGTCTAGTGAAGTCTTACCTCAGTAACACCAGAGGCCAATCTTTCGTCGTGAGAAAGTTGCTCGTGAGTCGTAGACCATGGATGAATAGCTAGAGTTTTTAAATCTCCAACATTGGCCAAATTAGAAATCAATTTGAAGCCATCGACAACCTGGCTACCGGCTTCTCCTCCGCCTTTAACCCCAAAACTCAAGACACCACCGAATCCACGGGGCAAGTATTTCTTGGCTAGTTCATGGGATGGATGATTTTCCAATCCTGGATATGATACCCAAGAAACGTGCGGATTCTTTTCAAGCCATTTTGCCAACGCCAATGAGTTCTGAGCGTGTCGCTCTCCTCTCAAGCTCAAAGTTTCAAGGCCTTGTATCAATTGAAATGCTCCAAATGGACTCAACGAACTTCCCAAATCTCGAAGAACCTCAACTCTAACACGAGTAATAAAAGTATCGGGTCCAAATGTTTCCCAGAATTTTAGTCCATGATATCCATCGGATGGTTCAACCATTTCTGGGAATCGCTTGCCGTGTTTTCCCCAGTCAAATTTTCCTGCATCAATGACTACGCCACCAATGGTAGTTCCGTGTCCTATTTAGAACCAAGTTAGAAGGAATCAAAATATCTGATAGCGAAATACATAGTTACCTCCAATCCATTTGGTTGCAGAATGTACGACAATGTCAGCTCCATGATCGATAGGGCGGCAAAAATATCCTCCTGCTCCAAATGTGTTATCAACGACGAGAGGAACTCCAGCATCTGCATAGGAAATTAGTGTTTCTCGGAAAAGAAGGCAAAAGCTTCAAGCAGTGAAGCCAGAACCAAATTAAAATGGAGTGCGATTACTAACCGTGTGCAACTTTGGCAATAGCCTCAAAGTCTGGGACGTTATATTTTGGATTGCCGATGCTCTCAATGTACACAGCTTTTGTATTTTCGTCTATGGCCTTCGCAAAGTCCTCTGCCTTGTCTCCTTGAACGAATTTGGTATTTATGCCTAATCTTGGGAGGAAAACCTTTAATTGATTGTATGTTCCTCCATAAAGGTTCGTCGTGGATACGATATTGTCTCCGGCATGGGCCAATGCGGCAAAGGCCACTTTAGTGGATTATTAGCACGCATTCGCTTATGACGTGATATCAGAGGGGAGATATGTTGAGGAAGGAGTGAAGGCATCGAGAGAATCAATTAGGATGCCATACTAAATTGGGCTGCTTGACCAGAGGCAGATGCTACGGCTCCTCGTCCACCCTCCAGAGCTGCAATCCGCTTTTCGAAAACATCGACAGTTGGCTGTTGCCAAGTCAGCTAAGATCTTGGTGTTGTACTTGGCAATGAAGTTCGATGAGACGCCAATCTTGAGCGAAGAAATGCCAATTCTTAAGAATTGAGATGCCAACTTTCATCACAGACGTTGCCAATTTTCAAGAAATCAGATGCCAAATCTCAACGACTTTTCTTCGACTTTCGGGTAGAATAAAGCTTGTATGATAAAGCTTGGGTGATACGTACGTTCGCAATACGACTGTAAATATTCCCAGACTCCTTGAGGCCAAATAACCTAGCTCCGTGAGCAGAGTCATTGAATGTGAAGCTCTGTAGATATTATCTTTAGTTCTTAATATCAAAAACTCCTCTGATATGAGCAGACTGACTGTAGTGGCATATATTGGCACAGCTCTTGCATTTGTTGCTGAATCTGGTTCATGTCTACCGTCGACAGAATCTAATCAGCCTTGTCTTGAAAGCGCGGGGAAGAAGTGGCATAGCACGAACCCAGCATGAAGCTGTAGAGTCTCGAAATGAGTGCTTTCAACAGGTGCCATATTGATTTGATCGATTGTTCTTGACTTCTGGAGTTGAATAGGGTTTGAGAGATTTAGAAAGTCACAGGAAAGGAAAGAAAATGAGCCTCGGGAAGCTTTTTAAATCAATAAATCAACATCTTTGTTTCCCCTCATTCCCTTTTGGTAAGACAAATAGCTCTTTCCAATGGATTGATGACCATAGTGGGGTAATACATTACACATTCATTGGCTTGAGCACGCCATTTCTTCCATTCTTGAGGTGAGATCTTACAAATGATGAGAACGAATGGGCTCATTGCAGATTAGACAACATTGTATTGAGAATTGACGGTCTGAATGGCTTCATTTCATCATTCTGTTCCTATCGACATCATCTTGATATTTTTAGGATTGCTGACTCATCAGATTAAAGTTGATAGTCTTACCAGAATCTATCAGCCCTGGGCTTTGACCCTTCTTTCATCACCACAGTTTCCAAACAATTTACATCGTATTGGCCTCAACAACAACTCCATTTTGGGTGTTACAACTTCACTTCGTGTTGCATTACAGATCAGATTTCTCATTCAAATCACATTAGTCTACAAGTCACAGCTTTGTCTTCCCATGCACCATAGCGCCGTGATGTTCCTTCGTAACTCCAGATGACACAATAAAATACACTTTTCTCAACATCACTCCCACAACAGATATCTGACACGGCAATCCAATGACATTACGAAGGAATGGGCTTCGATATCAGCCCCGCGTCCAAGCATTCCCAATATTGTAGCTCAAGAAGGTCTCACGATCCACCGCCTTCAAACGAAAAGCTCAAAGATACGAATCAATAGAGGAACCTCAATCTTATGATTATTTCTTGGCAACACAACACTGACACTCTTGGAACTTCTTGGGAGGTGGCACTGGAACTTACTTGTAGGTTGAGATGAGTATATCTTTTTTTAAGCTTTGCAGTTGAGTTAGTAGATTTGTGTTGTAGTCGGTGTTTCATGCTTTAGATAAATAGAAGCTTGTGAGATGTCCGAGCGGATAATTCTCAGCTTCTAGACAAAGCGTACTTAATGTTTCAATTGGTTACTGGTATTATTATTCAAGGTCGTGAGATGCCCGCTTTACCAAAGTACCTCAATCTGCAGTGTAGAATCTTCTTAAAGGTGGATATTTCAGGGTCAGTGGGCTTTGAGGTCATACAGTTCAATGCGCGCGTTTGCGGGAGAACATCATTTGATGATTGCAGCCAACACATGCTTTCATTGGTTGTGATACTTAATTCCAATAACAAATGTCCTCAGTCAGCTTACTTGGCGGTTGAATTGTCCTACGTATCGCGGGGAACGCAAGCAGGCCTCCCTCCACTGTAGCCGGAACGTCGTTAACGATTATCATTGGTCATATAGCCCTGTATCTTCAATGTGATGCCGTAGATCCTTGTTGGTAGGGAGTTGAGAACCGGCATGATCTGTGCGATGGATTGATATACCGTTTCAAACATGATACTGAGTTTATGCATCTTTTCCACTTTGGCTGCAATGGAAACCATTCGGCCTTCAGACTTTGTCTACTTAATTCTATTGTAATTATAATATCAGTCTGTGACTCTTTTGTATTTCATCTCCTTTCAATTTTTCTCCACCTGTCTGCTTTTTCTACTTGTACACATCCTCCTCGAATTCACTCATTTACGCGCGCCCAAGTTGCAGCTGCGTTTTTCTACAACTATTAAGACCATCAATTTCACGACAACAAAATTTTCCAAATAACAATACTTTAATTTCAAAATGGCGATTGGATTACTTCTTCCTATTCGAATTGCTCAAGCAGTTTTTGCTATCGTCGTACTTGGCTTGTCCGGATATGGTATGAGATATATTGACGATTAGTATCCCATTGGATAACTGTTAACATACCACACAGTTTCCCACTGGTACAATGCCGATACTTTGACCGCATCTCCTTCGCAAATCAACTTCTTGGTTTTCGTACCTGTCTTCACTCTGATTTCCATTGTCTATCTTGAAGTTGCACCCCGCTTCATGTCGAAAGGTACCTTTGTCATTTTCAAAAGTACATACCCAGTTTTCTAACATTCTTCAGCATCTCACCCATACGCACATCTTGCATTTGAGCTCCTCAACGTCCTTTTCTATTTCGCAGGCTTCATCGCCCTCTCCGTCTTCATCAGCAAGCTTCTTTTCTGTCGTGGTTCTGTCTGTGGAGCAGCTCGTGCCGATGCAGTCTTTGGTGCTTTCAGTTGGTTACTTTGGATGGGAAGCAGTGCTATTCTTGCATTGGAGATGTTCAAGGGAGGACGAGGAAAGGCTTATCCTCAACCAAACATGGCTATGAAGGAGACTAGCAACCCAGTTTAAGCCGCTATATGATGAGCGAATATGATGCAAAAGACAATTGGGAATCATGTCATTATTATATGGACACTGGTAGTTGATGAGGTCTTGATGACCATCTCTTTCTCGAAAGGTCGTATTGTGGTTGTAGGAATAGAGGTTGATGTAAAGGAAAAGATTGATGACTCGAACGTTCATGGAGTTGGGGGTCAAAACACATACACAGCAGCAAGACTGACTGATGTCTATTATAGAAATAAATAATATGGAAATCTTTGATAATTCATTGGCGTGCGTCTACCTTTCTAGTTGATCAATTTGGAAAGTCCAAGATGAAAGTATTCGCTCATATTCCTTTCCCTAGCATACTTGCCTTGCATTGGGATCAACTATCTCAAGGATTATTAAACAGAAACCAGCTTTTAAGGATTCAACTCAATAGTATGTGTACGGATTCCTGAGACGACGAGGAACTCAAATTTGAGCATACCTTTCGAAGTTCGAAACATCATCTCAAAGCCCCAAAACTTCATAGAAAGCTCAACTCTAGATTAAGTATGTATGTAATCAGATATAGCAACTCGCATTCTATAAAACTCCAACGATATGTGGATTGCCCATAATTTTTAGCGCTTTGAAAATGGTCTCCCGAATCTATACACCCATTATTAGATTGTATTGTATAGCATTGTATTATACCAACTAGTACACATCAACACCCTAACTACACTACACTACTCTAAATCTAAATCCAAATCTACATCTACATCTGCTCAACCCTTCCAATTCTAATTCTAATATTCAATATCGCGCTTGCACAGCGCCGCGCCCCACTCACATCATGCACCTCATTGCTCGCCCCACATTACACACACCTTCCATTGCGACCACAAACACACGGTCCAGCGCACATACTAATATATCCCCTCAGGCGCCAGAAATGGGCTCCATCGCTCAACAGGAATCTTGTCAATTAATTAGATCATCAGGATTTTAAGAATTCTCATAATATCCAAACTTCTTATTCTCAAAATCCCTATTTATAATATAAAGTTTACTTCTTCTGATATTACAAAAGCTTCCCTAAACTATAACCTTCATATTCTTATTCATAGAATAGATTTGAATCATATTCCATTCCCATTTCTGATTTTTCCCTTTTCCTTACTTTACAGAATATGCATCTAATCAGAATACTAAGCCCTATTCCTCCACTATTCACTTCTTATAATTTAAACATTAAACTAGTCTTTTAATTGTATATTCTTCTATAAGTTTAAGCCTCTTTTTAGCTCTCCAATTGTTTATATTTGTCGGAAATAGACAGCAAGTTGCGCAAAATATGAGGTATATATATTATATTATATGTGTGTAGTTAAGTCCATATATGAGGGGTGTCCAAATGACGGAGTTTTATGGTGGTGTGCACGTGGCACATCACGTGTTTTCCAACAAATTTGAACTTATAGAAATCTTTGATTTCTTTTGTATTAGAATTCTTTTTAATATTGTTAGAATAGTTTTCCCATCTTGCAACTAATTCTTCAAATGTGTTAATCATAATAGCTGATAGTACACTTAATTCATCTATACTTATATTTTTATAGTAATTGTTGTGCTCCTCTAATCGAGGAGATTCTAGAAAAAGTTCTACCATATCAATAAATAGTAAGTAGGTAATGAGATAGTTCGTGAAGATGGGGGTATAACTTTGCCAAAGTTTGACAAAGTTATAGTTATATAAGATATTGCTAAGCTCGAGCTGGTACTATAGATTTCTACTCTTCAATACATACTATAAAGAAAAATCAAATATAAACTAAAATTAATATAAGAGTTATTACCATATTGTCGATTTTTTTTAATAATATAAATATCAAATCATATTAGATTAATACTTATATAAGAATTGTTATTATATTATTGATTATTCTTATTTAAATAAGGGTAGGTATCAAACTACATTGAATTGATATAAAAACTTATATTTTTTTAAAGAAATACCAATCTTAAATATAAATACATATTGTATTTGAAGTTAAGATGTTAGGCTCTTGATTTATAATATCACTAATCAATGTTAATATCACTATAGAAATGGTGAAGTCAATATAGTACTATAATTTATATTATTGTAATATCGCTCAAGATTCTAAAAGCTAGAATTATAAAATGTATTGCTATAGTGCCGAAAGGCGCTAGCGCAAGCGCTAGCATGGTCATATGATCCCTATCCTGACAATTTCAATGCCACATCAACTGTGGAACTGTGATCATAGAAATCCTGGAGATCTACTAGGCTAATCCCCTTAACTTTGGAATAAACCTAACCAGTTTCCTCTTTCAAATATTCAACACCAGCTGGTTGAAATTAGATAGGAAATTTGAGGCGAAGCCCTTGAGCAAGCTTGACAAGAATTTCCTATTCTGGAACGTTGAGCATACTGGATGGAACAATAGACTGAGAACCCTGTTAACGAAAAGCAAGGAAGGATGCTTATCAAGCAAGGTTGATTGGATAATTGGAGAATAATGATATAGATTACGCATAGTGTAATACTAGTGATTAGGATTCATATAACATCGGCGACACCGAGTTCAGCTGAGCATACAACACTAGTAAGGAAACACGATTGCATATTAGCAGGTGGAGAATAGAAGAGGACTCACTAAAGTCTAAGAGCAAATCCAAAGACCAATAAAAGCCTGAACAGGAAATAGGAAATTGCCAAAATAAGCAATTAAACTAGAACGAAGTCTAAACAAGAAACTTGAAGGTACCAAAATAAGCAATACATGGAATAGTAAGTAGAAAGCAAAATAACTCAAATGACTTTTGTAACCCTGCAAATCGATTGCGAATCAATATTTACAACATTCAAAAGACTAACTAATCAATGGATCCATGTTTCTACCAATCCTACGATATCTCCAAACTCAGATAGGGAAATTGATCATTTGCAATGCTATAATTTCCAAAATTGATCAATTTTAGAGATTGATGACGGGTTGGATAGAAGAGGAAGGCGAACAACACTCCTAAGCTGTTGGAACAGTCTAGATCCTCTTACCTACACACGCCAAAACCATATACTACCTCCATATTATCGTACCATATCATCTGCGGAACTATTATTGCCATAGTAATCCTGGAGATTCACTTAATCATTTCCACCGACTTTAGTATAATCCGCAATAAATTTCCCGTATTCGGAAAGTTTGATACCAACTAATTGAGATCCTAGAGAACAAAGTTGATAAAAGCTTCAGAAAAAGCCTAACAAGAATTTCCTATACTAGTATAGAAAGGATACCAGGTATTGCGAAAGATTGGGGCCTTACAGATGAAAGCAAGGAAGTATACCCACAAGCCAAAATCGATTAGATATTGGGTATGATAATGAGCATAGCGATATTGAACCTAACTAGGCATGGATAATTAGTGAGAGAATAAGGTTATATCTGATAGGTAGAGAATGAGAAAAGACCCAATAGAGATTAAGGGCATATCAAAAGCCCAATCAAAGGCCTCAAAAGGAAATTTGAGGGTAGCGAAATAGACATTCAAATAGGGGAGATATTCAATCACAATTTTCTTAGAATTAATAATACCTGGGATAGTAGGTAGAAAAAGGAAATGGAAAATTGGAAGTAAATTTTGGGTGAGATTAGAGTAGCGAGGGACATGGAAAGCAGCGCTGGATTTATATAGAAGTGTGTAGAGGTCAGACTCTAACGGCTGCATAGTGGGTAGCAGTACAGCGGCCAGTGGATTAAGCGAGGTATTCCCTGTTCAGGAAGCTGCGGTTTCCTGATGCAGAATCACCAATATTCATAATAATAATTACTATTATTATTATAATAACAAAATTACTAACCTTCAAGAACCATAAATTCAAATTTACCCATCGAGTAATTTACGTACTAATTTATCAAAGACATGTCAAACGGGAACTCAGGTGTATGCGTACGATGTCGATGAGACTGTAGGCGATTCTTGCAACTGTGACGCCAGTCAATTGGTATAGTTCATTTCTAAACTCGCGAGTCCGCTCTTTTCACCATTTCTGAAATTTTAAGAAGTTTAACTGACAACTGTAGTCTCAGTGCCAAGGCGACGGTAATGCATGCTTTTACAATGACACGCCCGCAGTCAGATTTCATTGTCCCTGCTCCTGAAGGCGGATTAGGAAGATTCGTGAGGTTCCAATTTTGGCCAGAGATGAAGTATTGTGTTCAAAGTAGCTAAATAATAGAAATGGAGCTATCAAACCACAACTATGACCTTTGCTGGCTGTGATCATGAGTCCTAGAATGTAATACCTGTGGATTCACTGTACTGAAGCCGTGGCATCAATCGTATCACTTAATAGGTACGATTATGCTTGGTGCAGGTTGGTCTTCTTCCTATCTAAAAGGGAGAAAGGAGATCTCTCTATGGACTTTCTCTCCGGTACTAATTACCTATTTGGGCATGCCGGTACTGCTTCGCGGTAATCATGTGATTCTCTCCTGTACCCCTTGCTGACTTATATCGCAACAATTCCTTTTATTGGTTAGATAGAATGCAGGTAGATAGCTGTGACGTCACAGGATTCTTGTCTGACACCCAATGAACTCACAATAACCTGAATAATTGGTGATGCTAGCCAAGGCGTGGTAACCCATTAATGGCCCCGCTTCAGTCTTGAGCCCTTCAGCGTCTCTAGAACCCGCACTCTCCCTCGCACTGTCCTCTCTACTTCCATTCAATAATCTTTACTCAACCAAACCCATCCGATCAAGCCCATTTGGTATGACTTCCTTAAATGACAGACTCAAAAGCCGCTTAGAGTTTCATATATTACATAAGGATGCAATAGACGCTGAGCTCGAGGAAGCAGGCTATGACGACTCCAATGCATTCTGGCACAAAGCCCGGTTATTCACGAGAACCATTGCTAGTCGATACGCACAAACTGGGCTTACTCATCCTATAGAGCTGTACGAGTACGACCTCCGCGAGCTATGGTATATGTGCGTACAAGGAGCCAGACTTATAGCTGCAGACCACCCTGCGCAAGACAGATTGGTGAGCCAAGTGCTGCATACAAGGGAGATGGGTGTTCTTTCTCGGAAGATTGTGGATTCAAAGGAGAAGAGGGATGATCCAGAGATGGAAATAGCAACTACCTCCGATGGTAACATATGGAGCGATCTTCCTTTCCTCGTGGAAGAAATACGAGCAGCATGGGCTATCTCCACAAGCATCCCTGCCGCCCAGCGCCACAACCTAAGTGCTTTCGTCGCCCGACTCGCCTCTGTTGGAGTTCGTGATCCTGAGTTGTGCCTGGTTGCGATTTGGATCCTGCGTGATACCCTTGAGACCCCGCGGCCGTTGACAAGTGGAGCAGAAGCTACTAGCCACGATTCTGAGAAATGCCTGACCACTATTGCGGACCTTCTACCCGCCGCAATAGTGTGGTTTCAGTACTGCGGCCACAAAATCGAAACCCTCTGCATTCTGAATCAGAATTTCGAATCCAGTCTTTCAGAAACGGGGGAGTTGGCCAAAAACGCACAGATTATGCCCAATTCGGGATTTAGTGCAGCCAGGTGGATATTTTGGAGGGATAGGCTTGAAGAGATCAGTCGTTGTGGGAATGAAGAGGTCGCACCGCTGGCATCGAAAGCATGGAAAACGATGAAGTTCTGGGGTGAAAGAATTGAGTCTATAGATGGCACCAAGCAGGACATGGAGTGGTATTATAAGAGAAAGCAGTGATATAGGGTAGAAGACGATATAAAGGCTCTAGGTCTACTTTAATCGATATACATGGGATATTGAAAGGCGGAATTGGAATTCATGAGAAAAGTTATCTGGGTTCGGGTAATTCGAATTTGAGGGTATCGTCCATCATTTACATTCGTTACATCTCTACGATCACTTACTCTCTCTCACTGCCCTCGTTGCTCAATCAATATTTGATAACCCCCCTTCTCCACTGATGAAACGGACTCCTTTCTGCCTTTCCATTTCCACTTCTCCCTTCCTTCCACTTCATCATGTCAACGCCTAGAGGTTCTCCAGCTGGAATTACCTATTCCGCCAGAGATGCTTTCGCCGACTATGGTCCAGACATCCCCGAAAACGTTGTGGTTGCTCAGGTGCACACTTGCCCCTGCGAGACCAAATTCAATCTCATGGTTTTCCCTCCATTACTGCAAGCAACCTCCTATGTTATAGTCACCTTCCATTTCGTGGTTTCTGCGTGACTTGCTTTATTTCGCCTATACCCAGGATCCTTGTAGATTCAATTCTACAATATGGTGTGCTCATCGGATTCGAAGGAGAACCCTTCTTGCGCACTTGTCATAATCACAACTCAGCTTTTTTTGGATGAAATCTTCATTAATGGCATAGTGGTAGACGATCTTATACGAAGAGGGATATCGGAAACAAACACTTCCTATCCATACCGTGCCTCACCATTGGGACTGATAGAGAAGGGGACAAGGAGCTCTACCCTTTTAGGCGAATTCATGATCTCTCCTCCCCAGACAAGGATTCTGTTAATGATCACATTGCTAAAGAATTTAGTTATTTATGCTACACGAAAATCGAAGAACTACTCGCGGCTATTATCTTCCACGGTTTCTCGAAACAGTCTCTTGCAAGCCCGGCGAATAACTATCTGCGAGAAACTCTACTCTTGGCAGCTACAATTGATATTGAGATTATGGCACATAGATCCCGGGAACTGACAATAAGCTCGCGGATGCGCTGTCACGCTTTAAGTGGTTAGAAGTTACTCATTTGTGCCAGACACTCTAGGAATCTACTTCAATAGCGAGCCCGATCCCGAATGATTGGGCCAGGGTGCTGTGGAATGGGTGTCTCTATCAATAGCTTGGTTATTGTGGAACTCATTAGGAGCTTCATCAAGGAAATTATACAGCTCAACAAAGAAATCTTATGAATACTTCTGTAAGACGGCAGAAAGTCCTATAAAACTATGGCCAGCAACAGATTCTTCCTTACCTCTGTATATCAGAAGCTCTGTGATGGGCCGTTGCAAGGCAGACACTCTCAAATAACAACTTTCCCAACTCAGATCATATCACCTTAATCGTCGTCTCCCAACAAAAGCCTTCTACAGCGAGTTCCTCCGAAGGGTATTAGCTGGTATTCGCAAAGCAAATAATGAGGTTGACAAAAAGAAGGCTCAGCCGCAAGCTCACCTCAATGGGATCCCACATGAAGAAATCCAGCATCTATAAGATGGTTATCTAACGCTTTCATAGGCTGTATTACTAGTTCCATCTCCTCTCAAGTTCGTACTCAGTCGTCGATTCCTCATAGGCCTAGCTCCAAGCTCCAAGCTTCAACTTCTACATACTCATCACTTCTGCATAATTGGTCAACAGCTCATCGCTGGCAGTTCTCTCAGTGGCTCGCGAAGAGCCCCTCACCTACTTCCCAAGAATGAATTGTTTATTGCCAATCTCCCCTTGAATTTTTCCATGAACTGAGATGAGAGTGACAGAGCAAAGTAGTAAGATTGATGATGATTTAGCTAAGAAGTCCTGGGAAGCTCATATACTATTGGCTATATCGGATAATTATTCCTCTATCCTAGTTACGAGATGACAGCATTCTCCTGCACTTCGTATCCATAAAAATATTTGTTCATTTCACAGTCTTGATAATCCTATGCGCATACTGTTAGAAGTCTGATATTATCAGATGAATTATTACTTACCTTCGCAATCCTTCCTCAAGAACTTCCCTCTCAACTGAAAATATGATGCGAAACCAGCCTGGTTTCTCATTGTGATATGCAAACCCAGTTGACATTTCAACACCTGCCTTCAGAAGCTCGCTTGACAGCATCTTTTCTGCTTCCCATAAGTCCTTATTATCCCTGTCTTGAATTTGTAAGAATGGAGATAGATCTATCCATAAAAAGAACCCAGAATTCCTATACATTATTAGAAAATTACAAGAGACAAAGAAAAGATAGGAAACTGATTACCCTGTATCGTAGTAAGATATTCCAGCTCGTTTCAGGATTTGGGTGGCTAAAATGTATTGCTCATTGAGTAACGTATGACTTTTACGTATGTATTCTGCAGTAAAAGACCTGTCCTCAAGAATTTTGATCGCAATTGCACACGAAAGCTCTGAAGGCCAGTGGAACCGACTAAATTTTGATGTATATTAGCTAAGAACTTCCTTGTAAGGCTTCGATTTTGACCGTACCCTATATTGCGCGTCGCATTCGATAATTGTGTGTTGTAAGTTACAAGACATCCAAGACGTAAACCCGCAGCTCCAAAGTCCTTGATTTATTTAATGAAGCTCTAATTCAATTAAGGAGGGTTTAAAACCTTAGAAAGCCCGTAGAGAACGTGAATTCTGTCACTATCAAGCAATCCAGTAGGGTCAACAGATAATACAGAAGTAAACTGCGTGCCACTAGCCCCAAACACAGAAAGAGCATAGACTTCATCACTAATAAGATGAAGTTGGTACTTCTCACAGAAGACGAAGAGTTCTTTCAGGCAGGCGATGGTATAACATGAACCTGCCAATATTTAGTATAAGAAATCTTGTATCAGACATAGAAAATGTATTTTGGTTACCAAGTGGATTATGTGGGTTGCAAATTATCAGCGCTTTGATTTTTATGCCTTTATTAGCAGCATCAAGTAATGCATGCTCGTATTGTGTCGCAGTACCAATTGAAAATTGATCAGTACCTCGGAAGGGGGCATAGACGATCTTGCATCTATTGATAAATAAAAATTAATAGAGATTTTTTAAGAGAAGAAGTAGTTAAACCAACTTTGTTGTCATTGTAAGGTCATTGTAGAAGGACCCATAGATGGGCATCCCAAGCAATAGTGCCTCCCCTCCATCGGCCAGATTGATAGCGCATGCTTCATTCAATGCTGTAACCCCAGCAGCAAAAGTTAAATGCTCTTCTGTGACTTCTTTATCGGGGTGGAAAGTAGCATTTATGTGAGTAGCCATAGCGATTCGCAATCTTAGGTTACCAATTGGCCCCTCATTATACGTTAGGCTGGCTTGATCTATCGACAGCTACCATAAGGAACATTAATTATAAATCCCAAAGTAAATTTCGAGCAATAACTTACACCTTTATTCACGAAAGTAGAGACATATTGATGCATAAGAAACTAAAAGAAATGTCAATTGAAACTTATTTGAAGGCTATGTGACAACTAACGTTCTCAGCATTAGAAAAGCTAACCACACCATTGGGATTGGAATCTTTTTGGTAATTGTTCTTTCCACGTTTGTAGCCATCCAGAATCGTAGACTGGGCATTGATCTGACCCCTTTGGGAAAGCATGATACTAAATTGGATTTCAAAAGTCAACAATTTGTTTGACTTGAGTTGGTCTCGATAACGTGATAAGTAGTGTAGTGTGAGGGGGAAAAGTTGTGTGATAAAAGTTCCCAGAATATTTATCTGGAACGCTTAGTGACTAGAAAGCACGTGGTGCTTTAACTACCTGGCTAGTTTGACTGCAAAATGCCCCCATTCTGTGACTCTATCTTATCGATAACTTTGTGACAATTTTAAACTTTATTGAAACAGGATATATTTATAGCGAATCCCGCACTTGACCCACACACGCTAGCATACAAGAATACCTCAACCCACCATAATTACCTACCTACCAGTGGTCAGTACTGCCTGACTTCCTTTTCTTATATAATGAATCTCTAGCGACCTGCCACACTAAAATCAATACAGCAGTTTGTCACGTGGGTAAAAAAAAATTGCGCAAGCTAGTAAGATCACGGGAGTATCTAGAAAGGGTCATTGATTTATCATCCTCGGGCTTCAACATACATTTTCCTCAACACCAGGAAAGACTCGCTAGTGCTTGATTCCAAAGCAAATGAATATGTTTCGCGTATCACGTTGTAATGCATGATGCAGGCTTCCGGCACCAGCTACAGACAAAACTCTTGTGGGAGCTGATGTTCACTTCTATCATCATCATCATCATTTCTACGAATCGAACTAATTGAATTCTTGAATCACACCACGAAGCTCATAGCTAAGCCTTCTAAACCGTCTATTTGGAGCCCTCCTTCAAAACAATCAACTTCTTTGAAACCCATCCCTTTGCGCCGTTTGCACTGCTCCAACCACACCATATCTTCACCACCAGCAAACCATATGAAAATTGACAAGTTGTTCTCTCCTGGAACTGCTGGTAATAGAGCTAATATCCCTGATGAGGTCGTTTCACGCATTCAGGCCGAAGGAATTTGCATCAAGGTGGCTCTCTCGAAGCAAGCGACTAAGGCGCGTTCGCAACGCGAGAAGGCAGATCATAAGAGAAGTGGCTCGACAACTCCTCGCACAGAAGAGTGCAGATATAATGAACTCCACAAGGCAACTCTCGACAATCTGCGCGCTGCTAACAAATTTGATAGTTCGAAGATCGATAAATTGTAGTAAGCAACATCTTATTTCGTCACCATTCTCTCCAGGCACCAACTTCTCCACAAATTAACTTAGCAAGATCTCGCTCGCTCAAGTTTGTCGCAATAAATAGTGTACGAAACCACACTAGTTTTTTTAGAAAGAGAATAGTGGCCAAATAATCGTACAAACGTCTGACAGGTAAAGTGGTAGTAGCATGCCGCGCCAAATTACTATCGTCGCATCATCAAGGGATGATAAGGCGTTAGTTCTACTGTGAAAATTCTTGATTATCTACATTGAAGTATTCAGACGGCTGGCTTTAGTGATGGGCATTTGTGATTTCAGAATCTAATAAAGTGCTTTCCATACTACTTACAAGTCGACGGCTCCCTGCGCTCGGTTAGGTGGCCAGTATCGTCGATTCAACTCTCGTGCACATGTAGTAGAAATTTAAAGACGATAGGGATACATAAATACCAGATCATCTTTGCATTTGCGTCGTGCTTGGGCAGAACTATTGCTGTACTCTGTTGGAGCTTCCATTCTACAAAGTTCTCGAAGAAACCACTCCTGGCCCTTCTCAAATGATCCTGGAGACTAATAATGGAGTATCTTCATCAGAAATCCCTACGCTTGTTTTCTCCACATCTCCTGACTCTTTAACATTGGTATGGACTATATCGTCGACCGAAGGCAGTGAGCTTGTAGCATGAGTCCGTTCTTGACCCGAGTCCTGTTTGGTTTAACCGAGTAGTAAAGCAGACTAAGGAGGAATGCTATCGATAGATTGAAGCTCGCTCGTGATTTTGGGAGTGGTCTAGGACAAATGTTAGTTTTCGTCTGAGATGATAGGCGCTGCGGAGTTGCAGAAGAAAAATCAACCCACTTACAAGCATGATGGATTGAGGACGAACACAAATATAGGCACTATTAGAATTCTTAATTCTGAAAGATACGAGATGTTACAGACTTCCGACTTAGATTTGAGTAAAAGGCTCTCATAATTTCAAATAGATTTAGGAGAAGACTACTCGGACAATTGGGCGAAACCGGTCGAAAGGAACTTTTTCGGAATCAACTCGGTTCAACGTCCTTCCAATAAGTCTCGCAGGAGGTTTCATTTATGATTGTGAAGCGCTCTCGGAGTAACGAGGGTCCTCAAAATCTGGTCAAACGGAGTTGATCAGGCCGACGCGTTCACCCCAATCAAAACAAAATGGAAACGAACTAGCCATGTTAAGGTAAGAGATGTATTTTCAACACAACTTAACTAAAGCTAATTTACGTGAAAACAAAGCCCTAAAATTCGAGACCTCCTCTCCCTTTTGGCTACAGTCGTCGATACAACGAAGGATGAGACTCTAAAACGGACAGTGAAGCTGATTATACCCACCAAGGAAGGGTTTATCATCCAGGGAAAGTGTTTTCAAGATCGATTTGCTGGCTGTGAACGTAAGTTCACATACATCGATCGTTCTCAATTTGGAGCAAAGCATCAACCGAAGACGACTTTTCCAGTCGGAGCTCTAGCAGATCTTCTTGATCTGAGCGTCCTGATGGTTTCAGAAAGAGATTCATTTTCGGCTCTGGATGATACTGGTCTCCGGACTTTAGATGAGGAGATTACTAACCGAATAACATTCCAGTGGTTGATGGATACTCGACCAGAATGGAGAAAGATTGCTCTGGTGCATGGAAGAGACGATTTTCAAAATCTTTATCCTATCTATCAAGCAGCCTACAAACTTGGGATCAAGCTAGTACTTCTAGATGAGGAAACGCATTGGGTTCTGCGAAACAAAGACTTTGAATATCTATACAAGGCATTCCTCCCAATTGATATGACCATCGATAAAAACTTCTGCGATCGGATTACCGAGGCCTTGAAAGAATATGGACACGTAGACGGAATTCGCACCGTTTCAGACAGGTGTATCGTATCTGTAGCAAGAGCGGTCGCCCAGCTCAATCTTCCCACGGAGCCTGTTGCAGCCATTTATCTGAGTGTCGACAAGTACCGCACACGGCAAATCCACCCTCAGGACTACCAATCGATGCAGATATCTACGCTTTCGAAATTGGATGCTAAGATCAATAGTGGTGAGTTTGAAGCCAACTTCCCACTGGTTGTGAAACCAAGCAGTGGTTGGAGCTCTGAGTACGTCTGCAAAGTGTCAACAAAACAAGATCTGCGATCCTGGGTTGAGAAGGTTTCCACTCGGCCAAATGCATCTATTGTCGTCGAATCTTACATTGATGGGCCCGAGGTTGACGCAAATTTTGTGCTGTGTGATGGCAAGATTATTTTCTTTGAGGTTGGAGATGACTTCCCTAGCTCAGCAGATGAATATGAAGCCGGGGTCGAGAACAACTTTTTTAAAAGTGCTAGCCTCTTGCCTTCTGCCTTACAAGAGTCGGAGATCATATCATGCTTATTCGGGAGACCTTACACCAAACACTGCTGAAGGTTGGCCTGAAGAATGGAATTTTTCATCTGGAAGCTAGGCTGAAGGATTCCACGATGAGATACAACGTTCATAACGGCATACAAGACCTTCGCTTAAGCCAAAGATTGAGCGACAAAGAGCCGAGATGTTTTCTAATAGAAATTAACCCTCGTCCACCGGGATTTCCGCTTGTTCATGCTGTTCGCAACACCTACGGGGTCGATTAATTCGTGATGCATATTCTTGCGTGCCTGCAAGACTACACATGGCTTCAAGCGCTTGCTCAACCATTCAACTCTCGTGGTGTTGGCAATCATGCACAATATTGGTGCGAACTACTGTTTATTCGAGATGGAAAAGGCGGTGTATGTGCGACGGCAGATCCATGCGAAGACTTGTTTCGGCGATTGCCTGAGGTTTGGCAGCATGTCTCTATGGCTGTTTCGTTCTACAAAAAGGGTGACCTTGTGCCTGAGATGAGCCCGAAAAAGCCTGTTTTCCTAGCGTTCTTTTGGTTTTGGTCTAGAAAGGCTCGTGAGGATGTGCTCAAGGTTTCCGAAGTTATTTCCAGGGAATTTGGTATCGAATTGGAGTGATGAAGCTGGTAGCTACTCACCTCGGTTTAGCTCTCCTGAAAGCCTCTGTATCGAAAATTGCTGAGATAGCTGTAGTCAATGACCTACATTCCTTATGGTCATGTGACACAGAGGGCAGAGGCCGCATGGGCCGCAGCTCACTGGATATCAACACCAAGTAGAATAGCCTCAATACAATAATCATTGACAATACCCCAAAACCCCCAGTACTAGTACTAAGCCATTAGTCGTTGGCTCTACTATTGTATCCCTGGTGATACTAACAGAAATTAATATTGTTGAGTCTTTCGAAATGTTCTCTGCCAGCATTAGGAGAGTCGGTGACTCCTTCAGACTATCTTAATAATAGCAGTTGTTGGTTCACTCCACCTGGTGATGTGCCTGGCCTCAATGATACTGTAGGGGCGGATGTAAAATACGTAAGTTTCCCCCTTTATCCAGGACTTGACAGCCCTGGTACCACTCACAAGGTGGAAGTTATCTCAAGTTCAGAAGCGACTTGATCCCCCAGTCTATATGTCGGGATAGGGATCATGTGACCGTGCTAGCGCTTGCGCTAGCGCCTTCCGGCACTACAGCAATACGTTTCGTAGTCCTAGCTTTTAGAACCTTGAGCAATATTACAACAGTGTGAACCGTAGTACTATATTGACTTCACCATCCCCATGGTGATACCAACACTATATATTAGTATGCTAATTCTTCGAAAATAGACTACATGCACGAAAAAGCCCGGTAGTGCCAACGCAGATGGACTTTTCGTGTATATTCGACTGCTTCTATTGAATCATAAATCATAGGTCCTGATCTGACATTCTACTAGACATGTCGCTAAGGTGCTCGGACAAGCGAACTTGAATATCCCAAATGTGAAACTCTATAACGTGGTTTATCTTCATACGGGCCGCCATATCATCATGTGGGCCACTCCCTTTTTGTTACGGAGGTACCCGCAACATGGATTATAACTTTACTAAAATATAATAAAGTTAGTTTAATTTGTCTTTCTTTTTTTTTAATCTTATTTAAAAGATTTCTTTATTTGTATCTTAATCCCTTAATTGGATCCAACTTAATTCAATTTAAGATCTTAATCAATTTGATCGATTAATTTTGGTCAATGTGGGCAATTTGGTCGATTTGGTCGATGTCAAGGTACGGGTAAAGACTTATATTGTACCATAAGGGTAGAAGAGCTATGGAAGGGAGAGGCCCTACTTATAAGAAGTAGGGCACGCTAGTGATCGGTGCCTGAGGCACGAAGGCAACTACAGAACATGTAGTTGGCGCCGTGACAGTCGATTAATTTTGGTCGATTAATTTTGGTCAATTTGGTCAATTTGGTCAATTAATTTTGGTCGATTAATTTTGGTCTCTGTGACATTTACATCAGATGGAAAGAAACTGATTGCCGACGGTATGATCATCGACAAGATTTCTAACGTAGGGGTTGTTGTAGGCCCTGAGGAGCGTGGCAAGATCTTCTAGGACTGGGAAGCCGTAGCAGGAAAAGTACATAGTGAAATGTATATTTCTGGTGGAAGCATAATCGATGCTTTTATCAGCACTGTATTTACAGGACCTTCATTAGAGTCATTTTGCATTGGTAAACGGAAGTTTTTGTCTTTATATTCAGAACATAAGACGAAATGCACTACTGCATTTTCGCAGAGCTCTGGAATGATTTATGTGGAAGCACAAAAGTAAGTTCTACCAGAAGACAATGGTGATATAAGTACTACACAACATGATGAGATCGAACAGTTTCTTCGATGCATCCGGCACACGATAGCAAAACGATTTTGCGTTACGAATCAAGAATACTTTGCTTTAGTCCCTGGACACACCATTAAAGGGGATCATATTGCCTTACTCAGGGGAGGCGGATACCCAGTAGTGTTTAGAGAAATCGGATCTTCGTGGAGAATGATTGGCGAATGCTACATCCACGGTATTATGCATAGAGAGCTATGCCAAGATATAGATTCAAGGGAACTTACTCTCATCTAAAGCTAGTAGCAATTCATGTTCTTACATCGCTTACACCGTTTCTTCACCAAGGGTTAGGCGGTAACGTTGGCCCAAGTTTGGCACACATTCGTTTTGGAACGCCTGTTTGACACATGCCGTTTTGGCAGGTCTATGGAAAACAGAGCCCTAAACTATGACAAACATTCCGAGAAAAATTAAGGTGTCCAACGTATCGTTCTCGGATTGCTCCATTTAACATTCTGTATTTAAAATCCCCATTTCAGCACTTTTAGATTCTCTACTAGCTGTCCTAAATAGCATCAAACTCTCAGATAGCGTGGTATTAGTTGGTTCTTAATTTTCAATGAGGAGATAACATTTGTATTGATAAAACTAGCTTTCTCGTTAGGGACATTATGCAAACCTCATCAGAATATTTTTGAAACTCCCCCCTTCCCACAGCGTACACATCGCGCCTGGAGCACTTCTGCACTCTTATTTGAACCACAATTCTGACAATCACCCCTTAGAGGATCGTTGATGAACAGTTGAAGTATATCGAAAGCGAAGTCTGGCACATCCTGTAGTGTGGCTCGTAAGATTTCAAGATCATCGCCTTGCTTTATACTTCGAAATTTCCTTCTAGCATATTCGACAGTGATGGGTTTTAGGGTGTTATTTGACGTAGGTATAACATAAACATCAGAAATGACAGATAAGAATTCTTTGGGTGCAGGCCCTGCATCAAGAGTAGATTCGAACTTCTTCTTTAAAAGCCCCATCAAATTGGGTACGTCATATTTATCAGCCAAGTTATATATTAAAACTTGAACCTTTAAATTTGAACGTAGCTCTTTGCCCTCAATGACTCGCTCGTCATATATACCAGTATAGAAGTATTTTAACATCATCTCAACGGAGACTGGATCGTCGTCATTTAACTCAATGACACCTGTATCTGCCTCCTATAAAGAGTAAGATTTTGAGCTGAATAATGATTCATCTCGATATAATAACCTTAAAGCCTGTCATACATGCTGCACGCAAAACTCTCGATTGAGAGCAAACGATCAGGCGATGAACACTCCAAGATCGATTACGACATTTGATAATCAGATCGGAATAGGTACCATCGTCAAAACACCTATCTCATATTAGCCACAGCCAGTCAGTTCTTATATAAAAGTGAACACACCGTGTAATAGCATCTACGACACTTTGTGCTTCGTACATTGCTTGATATGTTTCAAGTCTAGGAATGATATCTGGAGGCTCAAGATTACAATTAGCGTGGGTTTTTGAGCAGATTTTAAGGTTGGGTGGGTGCAGCTAGCTCATGAGTCAAGCTTCACAAAGACAGGTCTATGCACGTAGTGTTGGTTATAGTAACGTTACATATACAAGTATGTGTACTTTAGTATATTACTTGCTTTTTAATACCCGTGATGAAAGATACAATAGTAGCTTGATATTATACTCGAAATGATCAATGAATGATCAGAGTTCGATATCTTGACTATGGGAAAGGATATCGCACTAGTTATTAGTAGCATTGCAAGAAACTAGGGCCATTTTTGATGGATCGTAGTTTTACGGGATAGCTAGTGGCCACCATTGGTAGTGACCGATTTTGACGAGCCGCGTCGATTGGCAAGATGATTGTGGCTAAAACTATTTTTGCTTTGGTGAGCCACATTTGGTCTGCGTGTCATTAAGGTTATCAGGATCTCGGGCAGAGTCGGTCAGCCCACATTTCAGTATCGTCACTTCAGGCCTCATGTTATCACCTGATAAGATGCGATGATATAAACAGAGAACCTTTCAGAATAACAGAACTTGAATCAGTAAGCATGTTTATCAACCACAGCATTTCGATACGAAATTTTTATAGGGCTTGACAGAAGTGGTTGTTGATATGGCATGTACAGGATAAATGTGGGGTTTTTAGGCCCCGATTGTTTTCTGTCTACAGGCTGTAAAAGAATCTTCAGAGAGTTCACGCCATTACAGCCTGACTACACTGGTGTTTCTCCTCAGTCGCATAAGCATGATGATAAAACCCACCAAATATTTACCTTTGTTGTAACATCGCATTATTATCTTATCTTTGATCAAACATTCATCCTTCTCTCAAGTCTTCAACACTTTTCCACATCTGCCTCATCTAAATCAGAGGACCTGCGAAGTAATATGCATCCTTTTCATATAACGTAGTTTATCAGCATGCGGGCTATATCATTATATGAGCCATTCCTTTTTGTATACAAAATTCGTTCATGTATAACCATGCACTTTCTTTATTTAATAGTACAATTTTATAAAATTATAAAAATTTAAAATTAAATTATATAAATATTATAAAAATTTGATTATTTATTGAAAATTCGAATTATTATAATAGTTTTTATAGAAATAATATTTTTGTAACGAAAATTGTAACAATTTGTTAAAAGGAATAGAAGTTACCGACACTAGGCACGTGTGCTGATTAGTAATACGGTTACCTAAACAGGCTAGATTAGACGAACCATAGACAGGTATATTGGTCACTTTATATAATACTATAGAAAGATTAATATACTTACCTGTGTAACTATATAGTCAATACAGAAGCCTTTTCCACCCAATCTTTTAATAGGTTATAAATCCAATTAGTATAGTCTCTGGATATAATTGATATGGTTATTATTACAATTCAACTTGTAAAGTTAAAGAGTATATAGCATTATTCTACAATTAGTATACAATGCTGTGATTACTATTACTATTAACTTATAGAGTTAAGAAAGTATGTAATATTATTTACAAATAAAATGTATATAGTATAATATAAAGGTATATAATATTAATTATATTTATATTTATAATTTGTATAGATCTATTTATATAAAAAAAGGGGAAGGAAAACCTTACAAATTTTCTGTATAAATATCAAAATAAATGAAATTAAAAAGTAAATCAAAGATATTCCAAATCTTATTCAAGATATTTACAAATAATGGTTTCAATAAATGAAAATCCAATTGAAAGAAAAGGATTGGTTTTATATAATTGAATCCATATTGCAAGAATATATTAAGATTGAAAGAGTTGGAATGAAAGTTGATGGTACCAAAGTTTTTCTAATCTTTAAAGAAAGCAAAATCATGAATATCAGATTCAACCTTGATAAGAAGGTTAAATACTTAAAAAATGAAGTTAATATATTATTATATATATACAAATCATTTAATAACAATAATGAAATGTTTATTGATGAATATGATATAGTATAGATATTATAGAACTATTTGAAATCAAAGTATTCAAGAATTAGTGATATTATAGTTAATATATATTTAATAATGATTCAATTATTTATCTTTAAATCCATTAGCTATTTAAAAATAATTGTTATTAAAGTTTGAGATAAACTAAAAGAATATTGATACAAATTTAATATTATTAACTTTATATTCAAAGATTTATATAAAAACGAAATTCTATTTTTAATTTTAATTAAAAGTTTATCAAGCAAATACTAAACAATAATCAATATTATAAATATTTAAAGTATATTAATAATAAAAAACAAGATTAAATATCTTATTATTAAAAAGCTCAATATTTAAGAAATAGAATAAATCTATATTGCTAGTAAAAAGTATATAATCTTGAATCAATAAAAAGAATATAGAAAATCAAATCTATTTAGAAATCAAAAATAAAATAATAATATAAAGTTTTTTATTTATTATTTGTATAAACAAAAAGAACATTTTTTGTATAATTATAAAGATTTCTTATTTGTATAAGCTCTAATTCGTAAATACTATAAAGCTTAGTAATAAAAAGCAATACTTAAAAAAACAATCAAAATATTATTTTCTAAAAAGAATAATCAAATTCATTTTGTAAATAATAAGAGCTTTTCAATTGATTTTGATTTATTAGAAAACAAAAAAAAATCTAATAATGAAAAATATTATATATTTAAAGAGCTTACTTATAAAATTATCTCTTTTTATTAATATACAAATATTAATACTTTCTTATATATGTTTAACCAACTTTTCCTTTTTAAAAATATCAAAAAAATAAAGAAAAAGATAATCAAAATTGGTGAAAGAATTATATACTATAATTAAATAGATATTACTATAATGGAATTAGGAAATAATAATATGATTTTATTTTTAAAAATATTATATATATTGGGATTAAAAGTCAATCTTTTTTTTAATAAGAAGATTTATAAAATTAGATTCAAGAGTAGATTTAATTCAAATTGTATATATTTTTGAAAAAATAAAATAAATATTATTAAAGTAAAAATGAATAAAGGAACTTATATAATTTTGAATATTATAAAAAAATATAAAGATATTGCTTTATTGAGTATAGAGATTATTAATAATATTAAACTAAATAAGATTATTTTAGATATTTTTTTAAACAAAACTAAAAAGAATTTAGAAACTTTATTATAATATAAAAGATTTAATTATTTTAATTTGGAAAAAATATAGAATCTTTATAAAATTACTACTTTTAAAAAATTAATCAAAGTTTTATTTAAGATTTCTGTATACAAGATTTATATATTTATTAAAATAAAAAATCTAATTTCAAAACAATTCAGTTTTTACAAAATAAAGAGATTAAAGCTTATTCATTTTAATATTATTAATCTATTCCTAAAATCATTATAAGGAAACTATTATTTTCTATTGATTATAGATAGTTAAATAAAAGTGAATTGAATTTTGATTTTAAAAATGAAAGATGAAGTTATATTAAGATTAAAGAAATAGAAAACCGAATTGGAATTTGGTATTGATGATAAGATAGTAGTTGCTTAAATTGATAATATATTAAAACTGATTCAAGCTATTAAAGAATAGAATTTTGGGATTCGATTAGAATTAACAATTATAGTATTATTTTATTAGAATAAAATTGTCGAGAGAAATATTGATATTGTTGAAGCTAATATAAGAGTTATATTAAAAGAGTTCGGATTGCTATTGGAATTCTGGAACGAAGTTATTGAATATAATGTACACTATAGGAATAGAATGAATACTGAATCGATTATCGATAATAGTGTGGTTAACTCAATCGAAACATTTATAGAATCAACCCTGAATATCAGTTATTATAAAATATAAAGAAACAAATGTTATATATATATTAATCCAAAGATGATTTCAAAGAATCAATAATATGATAAGCTATAAGATATAGTTTGAGAAGATATCTTTATGGGATATTTGATTATAATTAATAAATATATTAAAGTATATTCACTAAAACTAGATTATATTATATAAATAAATCGAGTGATTATAAATGAATCCAAAAAGAAAGGAAACCTAAATCTGAAAATAAAAAACTTTATATTAAATTCTCAAGGTATAAAAAATATTGTTTTTAATAAAAAATCTAAAAGTAGATTTTATAAGATATAAAAGAAACCAGAATATTTATCTAATTCATTATAAGATATTACTATTTCTAAAATTTTAAAGATAATAATTCCTAATGTATTTAAGATAAACAATATCCAGGAATTCAATAAAGATAGTAAAGGGAATATTATCGAAATCAATTCATTTGAGAATCCAATATTATTTCTAAAAACAATAAAGGCAGAGATATTAGATATTATATTTACAATTCAATTTTCAATTGAAATCTTAATTATATCTATAAATATAAATATTTCTAAAAGATATTCTTTTTGAAAATATAAGTAAAATAATAATAAATTAAATAAATATATCTAAAAACTAATTAAAATAATAATAATAATATTTATAATAAATTTAAATAAAAATATTATCAAATATATTATGATCTTTATATTACTTATATTAAGAATCAATATAAATATTAAAATAAAACTATTTGAAAATCTTTAAATAATTTTAGGAAACTTTATAAATAAGGATATAATCTTTTTTACAAAATAGATTCTAGGAATCTCTATTTCTATTATATATAATCAAATAGTTTCAAACTCTAAATATAAAGAAAAATGAAAGCAAATTATTGAAAAAAAGATTAGTTTATTGATTATAAATAGTATTTAAAAAGAGTATATTTTATTGAAAAAAGGAAATCTTGTTTCAATAAAGTGAGTATTTATAATAAAAACAAAGAATAATAAAATTAAAAGATTTAAGGTATGATTAATAATAAAAGGTTTTAATTAAGTTTTTGGAAAAGATTATAACAAAACCTTTGTTTTTATAATGCAATTTGATATATTCTATTTGTTTTTAGTAATTATTATGAAAGAGAATTTGAAATACTGATATTTTGATATAAAGAATACTTTTATAGAATTCTATCTCAAAAAAGAGATATACTTTATATCACTTTAGGAATTCAAAATATCAAATGGATACGTTTTATATATATTAAGAAGTTTATATAGCTTTAAGTAAACTAGACAAGATTGGAATCAATTTTTAAAATCCGAATTAATTAATTGAAGTTTTATTCAAAGTTTTATCGATTTGTGTTTATATATATATATTATTTAATAATTTAATTTACTAATTTATATTAATAATATAATTATCTCCTCAACTTCAAAAGATTAATTCAATTAGTTTTTTATAATACTTTTTTTATATTTCAATACTAAGAATCTAAAAAAGATTAATAAGATTTTAAGTATTAGGATTATAAAAGATTGAGCAAATAGATCTCTTATATTAAATCAAAAAAAATATCTAAAAGCTATATTCACAAAATTCGGAATCTCATATACTTAACATTATACTAAAAAGATACCTGTTATTGATTACTTATATTTACAATCTGCTATAAAAGATAACAAACTAATTAATATTATTGAATACCAATAAGCTATAAATAATCTTATTTATTTAATAATATATACAAAACTAAATATCTCTTTTATATTAAACCAATTATTATAATATATAACAAAACTAATGAAATATTATAAAATAGAAATAAAGAATTTAATATAATATCTGAGAACTATAATCACTTAGGAACTCAAATACAAGCCTAAAGAAATATAATATCAAATTACAAAGAAATATAATTTATCAATAAATATTATAAAAGTTTTTACTAATATAAATTAGACAAATGATTAATATAATTAAAAAAGTATTTCTAAAGGAGTTATTATATTCTATAAAAAACCAATATCGTGAACTAATAAGAAATAGAATTCAATAGCAATATCAAATATTAAATCCGAATATATATTAATAATAATATTTACTAAACAAAGGAAATAATTAACTTAAATACTCAAAGATTTTGAAAAGGCTGAATATATATTTGCATATAGAAATATTGTTTAATTGTTAGACAATAACTAAGAAGTAATTATTTTAATCAAAAATCTATATTTATATAAACAATTAAAGTATATTGATATATACTATTACTTTATTAAAGATCTTACTGAAAAAGAAAAGGTAATAACTAGTTATATTAATATATTGGATATAATAGTAAATAGAATAATTAAACCCTTAACGAGAATAATATTCAAAAGGTTTAAGAATATATTAGAATTGAGATAATAAAGAGGTGGAAAATTAGAAAAATTAAAAATGATAACTTTTATAAAAGAATATTAAAAGGAATAGAAATTATTGATATTAAGTATATATACTGATTAGTAATATAGTTATTTAAATAGATTAGGTTAAATGAATTATAGATAGGTATATTGGTTACCTTATATAATACTATGGGAAGATCAATATGCTTATTCGTGTAACTATATAGTCAATATAGAGGCCTCTTCCACTCAATCTTTTAATACAATTTCTATTTTTTTTTAATTTAATGAAAACATTTATATAAATATTAGAATTTTAAAAAGCTAATTTTTTATTATTATTTAGTGTTCTTTTCTTTTTTTAAAAAATAATGATTGATTATTAAAATAAGAATATTAAAAAAGGCCTGATTTTGGTGTATTTTTAAATGACTCATATGATGATATGACCTGTATGCTAATAAACCACGTTATATTGAATTAAATAAAAACAAGGAGGGTTGCAATTCAGTATACCTTAAACTAAAGGAATAAGAATTTGGAGATACTGAATTAATAAAGACTTTGAAAAGTGAAGAATCAATTAGAATAAGTATTATAATTATAGTGATTGGTGGATTACAGATAAGTGATGGTTAAGATTACAAATACTGAGAAGAGGTTTGTATTAAGCAAGATAAATAAATGAACCCTAAATCATACAAGGTCATCCTTATGCCTTGTTTTCATCGGAAGCTATTATAAAATGAGCTTTTATTCAATCAGAACAATAGATTAAGAGAGAATCAAAAGATATCCCACATCAATTAGGAATTTGATTTTCCTTCTACTACAGCTGCTTCTTCCCACCTCTGTTTATTATGCGTCAATATTCCTGCTTCAATCCCAGCAATAGGAAATTTCAATATGCGTAAAGGTTCTAGAATGGAGATCGAGACAACGTTTTAAGGTTTGTGGAAAGTGCTAAGTTTGTTTTTGGATACTTACCCCTCATTGGTCTCCAATCATGTATACCGTTATGATTTTGTATAGATCTTTTGTGGAAAGAGTTAAATATACAACTAAAACCCTCCTACTCTCGACTGCCCTTCTATTCTCAGTTCTGTTTAAATCGAAAGTCTTTGTATTCAACTAGAGACAGAGCTGGAATGGTTTGATAAGGGGTATTGAACTAGATTATATACATTATATTAATTCAATAATTTTTGAAAAAGAATAGATTAATCCTTATCTAAAAGGTATTCTTCAAACGGAATCTTCCTAACCTTTTCTTTACCGACATTTCTATATCAGCCACCGTGAGGGATAGATAGAAGGCAGATATTGAGACATTGAGGAGGTTGAAGTATCAAGAGATGCTGGAGAGGTAATGTTTGGGTTTCCCTGCTTTGAAATGAATTTATTAATAAATATGCTGATAAATCTCCTTTGCCTCGATCCTTTTGCTTTGAATTTTATATGGAGTATCAAGATTATTGACTGTATTAAGGGTTGATGTATGCTTGGGACCCTATGCTTTCTTTCGCAAGGATATCAGCTGGCGCTAGTCTATTTAAAGATTGGGCGTCATTCATTTGTTCGGGCCATCTAGTTATATCTTCAGGGAGTTACTTTGAAAATCAGAAAAACGGAAACTTCGAATTCTGGATTATTGATTAATGAAATGCGGGGTAAGATAAAACAGCACTATGATGATTGAAGGTATAAGTAATCATGTGGTAATATTAATCCCATCAAAAAGCAGCTATGTTTTCCCCTATATCCAGGGGTTTTATCCGATAAAAATATTACACTCTTTAAAAATTAATATGGTGAACTCCTCCAGTTGGCAGAGGTATTGTTAAAAAATACAAGTCACCCGACTTCACTACTTTCAACATAATTCTTTTTTGTTGTCATTGCTAAAGTGAAAGAACTTTAATGATAAGCATAGAGAGAGAAAATATTGTATCGGTGGTTGATGGCACAGCGAGAAACAGGGCTCATTTTTGATCACCACCTTTGTATTAACAAGCTTAATAGATCGCGATTTTCTGGGGTTGTAAGAGAGTGGGTGTGCAAGAGCCGAGCGGCTTAGCCAATGCCGTACTGAGACATAAGGTATTGTTTTATAGTAAGAAAAATTAAACGACTATAACTTACAAAGACTCTACCTTGTTTTGTTTTTTTTTGTTCATGTACACCATTATATTACAGTATTGAGAAGTTTGATGTTTGTAAGGAATACCAAGAAGGTGATGAATAACGCGATTTTGTTTCCAACCTGAAACCTAAAGAAGAGAGGAAAGGAAAACAGGAGTCCTTCTTTCACCTCGTATTGTGAGTGTGTAAACGTACTAGTCCTTCTACATGCACATCGCACGTGATTACTCTGATTCATGTTCCCTGACTAATATATTATTGCCTGTTTTCTGGATTCTTTGGCCTTCCAAATCTAATCGCATTTCTGGTCCAGTTTTTGAACCGACTAGGAAATTTAATGCTTAATCTTACTTCTTTAGCATTGTATATTCGCTGCTGATTCATTTCTGTAAGATTCGCTATTGCAGCGATTGTATCTGGATGCTTTTCCCCTAAGACTTCTTTTCGGAATGCAAGTACTTCGATCTCAAGCTGCTCAGCTTTCTCAGAGTGACCTTGCTGCCACCAGGTTGATGCGAGATTCGCCATTGCTAAGATTGTATCCGGATGCTTTTCCTCCAAGACTTCTTTTTGGAATGCAAGTACTTCAATCTTAAGCTGCTCAGCTTTCTCAGAGTGACCTTGCTGCCACCAGGTTGATGTAAGACTCGCTATTGCAGTGATTGTATCCGGATGCTTTTCCCCCAAGACTTCTTTTTGTAATGTAAGAACTTCGATTTCAAGTTGTTTAGCTTTCTCAGAGTGACCTTGTTGTGATTAGGTTGATGCGAGATTTGCTATTGCAGCGATTGTATCCGGATGCTTTTCCCTCAAGATTTCTTTTCGTAATACAAGTACTTCAATCTTAAGCTGTTCAGCTTTCTTATAGTTACCTTGTTCCCAATAGTACCTACCCATATGACATAAAATTAGTGGCGCTTGACTATTATATCCCTCAGCTTGTGGCCACGTCAAGATATTCAAGACATGTGGCAAATATAAAATACAATCATTCCAAGTTCCATATGTACCATCGGGAAATAAGTTCGTCATTATTTTTAGAGCTTCTCCTGAAAAAAAAAAGAATCTGTGCTTCTGATAATGCTCGACGAGTTGCAAGATGTACCAAGCGATGCTGTTCGTAAGTTGGCAATTCCTCATCAACTGCTCTTTGCGCTTGCAGTAATGAGTAATCGCTAAGCCGACTAGCAGCTAGAAGGATCTCATGGTTACTATAAGTCGCACCAGCAGCTGCTTCGATAAGTTTGAAAGGAATTCCTTTATTATTAAAAAATGTAATAGTATTAAGGATTCTCTCGCTGCAAGGGCTTTCTTCTGCAATCTTTTTCATTGAAATATGCCAGGTTCGCATCAAAGCATTTGGTATATTCGAGTCGGGTCGATATACATCTTGGAATTCTTCGCTTAGAAGATCCGACTGCTCAGACTCGAAAGACTTTAGATATTGCCGAACGGATATTTTAGTGTTCCTAATATATGAAGCGGCCTGAAAGATTGCAAGTGGAAGATTTCCAAGACTCTCAAGAAGTTCCAAGATTGATTTTTCATCTTTGGATGTGAAATCGGTCATCGCAGATAGGTTTCGGAAGAGATCGATGGCTTGTTCATTGTTCATAACTTTTAACTCAATGCATCGCTGGGCATCTATAATATCACCGCAAATTCTCCGATCGCGAGAAGTCCAAATGATATTTCCCGTTCGGGATCTTGGTACAAATCGCAGTAGCTTTGAATCATGAGCCTGCTTGTTTTCGGAAGTTGAATAAGATCTTTTAAATATCCTCAAATCATCTGCATTATCGAGAATAAGAACCCAGTCTCTTTGATTTTCAATCCATTGTTTTACTGCATTGAGTAGGTCTTCGGCTTTTAGATCTGATGATAAACCAGCAATCTTAGCAAGATCACTATAATCCTGAACAAAAGTGGCTTCAGAATCGGCACGAATCCAAAAAATTGAACTTGAATTTCTATCTTGACAGCGATAGGCGTATTCCAGAGCAATCTGCGTTTTGCTAGAAAACGGTAAGCTAACATAACAAGTAACAATCATTTTCCCACTCACCCACATCCACCAAGACCCCAGATTGCGACTGATCGATTTTGTATTGAAAAGCTAAGAAGTTTATCCAAGGATTCGAAAATCTCAGTTCTATCAACAAGGCCATCATTTCGATCAAAAGGCATAAAAGTTATTAATCTATATCCTAGGATTACTCTATCAGAAAAAGCGATCGAATTAGGATATGAAAGATGACTTACGATCAGGCAAAGAAGACTCCATCTTAGATACCTCCTCGATAGCTTGTGCTAACTGGTCTTTATTGCTAGGTTTAACTGGGAATGATGTTGCCAAGAGCTGTAAATCGCCCAAGATCCCTTTCATTAAACTTTCCACCTGACTGTCTTTCCCAATTGTTCGAACAGCTTTTATATATCGTTCCATTCTTGAGGCCCCTTCTTCTGGTATAACCTTCTCAAATAATTCTTTGAGCTGTGATGCTTGAAGTTTGCAATTTGTGAGAGTAGGTGCAAAATTAGCCTTGGTAGATTCGTTCGTCATGCTAGTTATATATGTTTCTGCGTCCCCAAGGAATTGCAAAACAAGAGGGAGTTTTCTTGCTGACTTCTTGAAATTTTTTGGGAGACCCTTTTCATCTTCGACAGCCTGGTAGATCTGCTTGGTGGCATCGATAATTGAAATTATTGAAGATATTATACCAAGGATGAGACTTGCTTCGCCAACACCCGACATACTTGCTAAGGAAGCGATAGAAATACTGGTTATTTTTAATGGCAATATGAAAAGGTTGACCTTAGAAGGAATTATCGGAAAAAATGATAAAAGGAAGGGGGGAGTGGAGTATATTATATTTGTAGATCATAGGCTGATATGCAGGCTGATATGTAGGCTGACAACCTCTATTTGGAGAACGATTTGTTATTGGTAAATAGAAACCCAGCTACTTATATAGTTATACTAGAGAAGAAACAATTTCACGCTCCCAGATTTATGTTTTGGTTATTTCAAAATATTTCATCGATTTGTTATACTGATTCGAGAATGAAATGGATAAACAGACTATTAAGATTGATGATAGGAAGAAACGGATTTTAGGAAAGCTATGCTGAGTTGTGGTTTTCTATATTATGGTCTTATCTTTAGGTCTAAGCTTGATAGACCCACAATTTTCTGGGGTTGTAAAAGAACAGGGTGCATAAGCGCAGCAGGCAATTTCGTAACCAGTCGAGGCTGTATAAAGTAGCGTCCAAAGCTACTGGATTCAGCAGTCCAAACCGCCGTACTTAGACATAGGCTATAATAAAAGTTTATACAAGCTGGTTGAAAGGCATACTCGGTAATGTGAATTTAACTATCTTCGGATCTTTTCTGACTGGTTTGAAGGAAGCAAAGTGAGCATATGAAACCAATCTGAGGGTTTGTGTCCTAAAAAGGCCAAAACTGTTTGTGCAACTCCAGAGCGTATATATTCTATGAACTGGATGAAGTTGATGATCTTCCTTCTGTCTCTGTCACGAAATAACCCAATCGCAATGCGATCACTCACGTATAAGATCACGTGTACATAGCTAGTATAAAGGTGCGCTCTACGAGCGCTCAGCTTTTGATTCTGTAGTTATAGATTCCAAGAATAGATTGTATCCTGCTCCCGCAGTTCTTCTAAGGCAAATTGTCACAGTCTCAACCATCTCCCTTTGGTCGGCATTGAGACTTTTCAAAGAACATGATCCAATCTTCGTCTCTGCTGTCTCCGATCACGACAAGCATGATACCACTCTGCTGCTATCCGGAAAACAAGTATTAAAAATAACACCGATGCAATCCCACAAAGTGTAACTGCTGCTAGAATACTAGTGTATCGACTTATGTCCCGAACGCTTTGCCACGGAGTACTTCCAAGCGATTCTACAGCCATTTCCAACTGCAAAGCATTCAAAATGATTGATGCTACACCAAGAATGAACAAAATAGGACCATAGAACCGTTCAAAATAAGCTCCATATTGGCTATAAACTTTATGAAAAGTGCTTTTTCCAAGGATAATCTTAATATAAAAATTCAATCTTGAAAGGCGAATCTCCCCAAATGCATAACGCCCTGTTACATCAGCATCATCGATCCCACGGAGACTGAAAGCAAGTTTAGAGAATGATTCCCATGTTGTTGCTTCTGGTAAAAGCCTCTTCTCCATAGCAATATTGAAATCAGATTCATAACGTATGAGATGTCGATATGTGCGTAGAAACCCAAGTGCTGAGCGTTTGATGATCTCTCTCTCTGAGCCCAAGGGCGAAGTTGGTGATATGAGATATACATTCCAGAAGTCAAACGATAATAAATATCTTGGTACAGGTTTGATGAAGATTCTATCATAATACCAAATCAGATGAAGTTCTGGATTCTCTGATATGACAATATTGCGCAATTTAACCGCTTGATGATGAAGAGGCCCAATATGCGCGCTTGATTGTGTAGACATCCACCATAAACGAGGGGAAATTTTCTCTAGTATTGGTGTGCAGATATCTCTGGATATAAAGGTTGCTAGTTCTGTTGTGTCTTGAAGTAAAATTTGGGGATAGCCAGGTAATCGCTGAGCTTCATCTGGACTGCGTAGTCCATCATGCAATTCATGCTCTTTCTCGAACGGGTATTTGAACGACGTGAAACTAATATTCATACTGCTGGTTATCTTATTGTTGCAGTTGAGATCAGCACAACATTCACGGCATAGAAGAATGTGCCAGGAGTATTTGAGAAGGCAGTAGTCAATTTAAATATACCAAATTCACGCTGAAAATGGGTTTCGTATATGCACCAAATGTATATGTTCATTGGGTCTGCTTCGATATTATTGCCTACCCAAAGTGTGTCAGCCTGCATAATCCATATCCAATTGTATCAATTAAATGAGCAGCAACATGTGGAATACAGCCTCACCACAGCCGCGTTCTTATTCCTTGAAAACCTATTTTCGATAGAATTCTTGGGGCATATAATCGATTATTCTTCCAAGATATATCAATCTCTTCATCATTGCTTATCATCATTTGCCTCAAGTCATATTTGGCTAGTTAAAAAACTACAAGCTAAAGGCGAAGAGCACAAGGCAAAGCAAAAATGGAGACTTTGAAGATGCCAAGACAGATTGATCCAACAGATTTGGGCATTCATATACTTGTTGATTGCGAGAAGCCTGTCATTGAGTATGCATTTCTAGTATGTCTTCTTGTCTTCCGAATGCTGACTTTTCATCAAGTATAGTGGCTGTTCATGGACTTGGGGCTACACCATCGACGACCTGGACCAAGGCGCCGAAACCACAGGAATATCTCGATCGTCACACAGAACTAAGCACCACAGCCCCTCCTACTCGGGCGAATAAGTTCGAGGACCGCATCAATTGGCTGAGCAATCCAAAAATGCTTCCAGCTGATGTTACGAATGCCCGAATAATGACATTCAATTATGATAGCAATTGGTATGGCGATGATGCTATCAAAGTTCGTCTTGATCATGTTGCGGATGATTTGAGACGAAAGCTTTTGCGACAACGAAAAGTAAATACATAGGTATATCCAACGTTAATAAGTGTTGTAGGCTAAAAATTTCAAGGACTGCTCTTCACGGCCATTGATCTTTATCGGTCATTGTTTTGGAGGTCTTGTTATCGAAAAGGTATTTCAATTCGTAGAAGCTAAACTTACTCGGTTATTTACTTATTAATTATTCATTGCTATGAGTATCACTAACTTCAGATGAAGGCTTTGATTCAACCTCAAATGTCCAAAATACTCGATGGTACAACAGGAGTGGTATTACTTGGGACACCACATAGAGGTACTGATAACGTTACCTCGAGCGAACTATTACAGAGAATTCTCCGTGCTGGCGCTGCTGGGGAAGCAGCCTCATTAGCCGTGTTACGAACCGACAATGAGATAGTATTAGATACAGTGCACAGCTTTTCAACAATAACCCGAGAAAAAAACATTCCGGTACATTGTTTTTTTGAGCAAAAAAGTTCGAAAGTATCAAAAATGTTCGGAGATGATTATAAGGATTTTATTGTCGATGAGAAGTCGGCTATCTTGGATGGCTGTGAAAGTTATGGCTTGCCGCTCGATCACTACCAGCTTAACAAATTTTCTGATCCTGGGGATGGAAATTGGAGACAGCTTTCCGAGGTAATCAGTGATCTTTGCGATAACGCAGGCGAAGTACTAGCTAAACGCAAGAATGGTATGATACTCGAGGGTTACTATGTGTTAATTTGTTACTTGATTAAAATCGTTCTACTAATTTGTCAATAGACCAACCTTCAACTATGAAAGAAAATGAAGTTAGAGGGGAAAGGAAGAGGAAAAGGAAGAGCGAAGAGGGAAAGCAAATCAACAACTTTTCAGGCCGTTTTTCTGCCAAGCGTGGAAAGCAGTTTATTGGTGGCAGTTTCAATTCAGAGGGGGGAACAATGAATCTTTAGACGGTCGTTATGAAATCGATAAAACAGAAAGCATTGTTTCTGTAGCCTTTCATTTTTCTATATCGAGATAACTACTACATCATTGCTGTCAAATTCTTAGCCTCATAGATAGTCAACTAACTTATGTGATATACTTGACGTGCACGTGATATGTTCAATTGGACAGGGGTTGATAGTAAGACGCTATGTACAGTTTAGTTCCTTAGTTGCGGCTCCACACAACGCAAATGGGTTCATCTGGACTCGAATTAGGTTAACAACAGCAATTAATGGGCCCCAATTAATCCCTTAATTACACACCTATTGTGCCCCACTATCCAAATCATTGATGATGGCAGAAAGGACAAAGCGACAGAAGAATGATTACAGCGGCGATTATACTAGTCGGGGGGGACCACAGCTTCTGGGAACTGTAATTGAAGGAGATGTCTATTTCAACCATGCAAATTCAGGAGGTCAGTTTACAATATTTGTAGAAAAATTTCGATATTTCCTTATCACAAACGAACTATATAAAAATGTCCGTCTTTTCGAGAGGGAGAATCTGACAGATATTGTGTTACAACTCCAGACGAGCATAGCTTGCCTGATGCTTTCAAACGCTGCCTTCGATCTTTGGCTTACCCTGAAATGGGCTATCGACGTTACGATACTAAACGCGCTCACGCGAATACATGCGATTGGATTACTAGTCATCTATCTTACACTACCTGGCTGAAGGAAGGCTCTGGGATTCTTTGGATCAAGGGGAAGCCAGGGTCAGGAAAATCGACATTGATGGAATTCCTCCTTCGTGACTTTGAGAAGCAAGCCCACTATCAGAAATCGATTCAACTCTCATTCTTTCTGCATGGCCGCGGTAATACGTTACAAAAAAGCCGACTTGGCATGTTTCGATCTCTCTTACACCAATTGTTATTGCGTGCACCAGCTACTGGAGCTGCATTTCAGCGTTCGTTCGAAGAGAAATTTCATAGCCAAGGTGAGCCCGGAAAGGACTGGGACTGGCATATAAATGAAATCTATGACTTTTTCATATCCGCTGTTGAGGATGCTGCAACAACACATTCTGTTAATATATTTGTTGATGCATTAGACGAAGCTGACGACGGTACGGACGATCGGGATACAAGCCACCACATTGTGAATGATTTTCACGACATAAATGATATGTTATGTCACAAAAAGCTTCGTTCCACTATATGCTTTTCGTGTCGCCACTTTCCGGTAATAACAAAGAGTCAGAGATGGGAGATCTGGGTTGAGAAGGAAAACCATGAAGATATCTCGACCTATATTCTTGACGAGCTTAATAAGAGACTTTCCCCAACTGAAGACGAGAGCCGGTATTTGATGGAATGGCATGATATCATGCTTAAAGGAGCCCAAGGAGTATTTCAGTGGGCGGCACTTGTGGTTAGCATAGTGGGTCGGTATCTCAAGAATGGTAAATCGGCCGAAGAGATAAGACAGATGTTAGCAAAGGTTCCAAAGCAGCTAGGAGATGTTTATAAACATATCTTGGAGCAAGTCATCGAGAAAGAAGATTACCAGCAAACTTTACGCCTTATGCGATGGGTATGTCTCGCTGAGCGTCCTTTAACTATGGTAGAGATATGCTTCGCTATGAATCTACCAGACACAGATACATTCGACGCAGAATTCGAAGAATTGAAATTGCCGACTCATGATACAATGAAGAGACGAGTTGTGAGCCTCTCCGGTGGTCTTGTAGAGTTCAAACAGCACGAGGAACAAGAAATCGTCCAGTTCATCCACCAATCTGTCAATGACTTCCTGTTCCAAGGTGGCCTTGACTTCCTGGATACAACGATTCATGGTAATCCTATCGGTCAAGGTCATAATCATTTATCAGTTATTTGTGCGAATTACATAGGAATGATCAAACCTGACTATTCAAAAAAGCCTAATGAAGGAGCTATCCAGGCACAGTTTCCATTTGCGGATTATGCCGTTAGATCCTGGTATTTACACGCTGAAAAGGCCGAGACAAAAGGAGTCTCACAGGATTATCTTCTACAATTCATTCAACATCGTCCATATGCTCTTAGAAATTGGATCTGGCTTTATAAAATCATCGATCCATATAACAATTCTGGACGGCGACCTGAACACAATTCTACTCTACTTCATATTACCTCAAGTTCCAATCTTTTGAGTGTTGTGAATGGTTTGCTAGAAAAAAGCTATGAACTGGAGTCGATGGATGACGATGGAAATCGAGCACTTCATTATGCGTCTCGTTGGGGCCATGTGCAAATTGTCAAAACTTTACTCGCTGCAGGGGCATTGATTGATCAAGAGAACAAAAGAAAATGCACAGTACTCGAGCGAGCAGCAGCCAACGGGCATCAGGAAGTGGTCAAGATGCTACTTGCAAAAGGTGCAAATGTTAACAAACAAACTGGCTATACTGGTAATGCCTTATATGGGGCTGCCCTTAAAGGGAGTAGAGCTACAGTACAAATGTTATTAGATCACAAGGCCGATGTTAATGCTCAAGGCGGAGAACATAACAATGCTCTTCAAGCTGCAGCATTGGAAGGTCATCAATCTATTGTACAACTACTTCTGGATTATAAAGCCGATGTTAATGCTCAAGGCGGACTTCACAGTAATGCTCTTCAAGCTGCAGCATATAGAAATCGGCATTCTATTGTACAGGTACTTCTTGATTACAAAGCCGATGTTAATGCTCAAGGCGGACTTTACGGTAATGCTCTTCAAGCTGCAGCATTGGAAGGTCATCAATCTATTGTACAGCTACTTCTTGATTACAAAGCCGATGTTAATGCTCAAGGTGAATATCTCGGCAATGCTCTTCAAGCTGCAGCATATAGAAATCGGCAATCTATTGTACAGCTACTTCTTGATTACAAAGCCGATGTTAATGTTCAAGGCGGAAGATATGGGAATGCTCTTCAAGCTGCAGCATTGAAAGGGTATCAATCTATTGTACAGCTACTTCTTGATTACAAAGCCGATGTTAATGCCCAAGGCGGAGAATACAATAATGCTCTTCAAGCTGCATCATATGGAGGTCATCAATCCATTGTACAATTACTTCTTGATTACAAAGCCGATATTAATACTCGAGGCGGACTTTGCGATAATGCTCTTCAAGCCGCAGCATATAGAGGTCATCAACCTGTTGTACAGCTACTTCTCGATCATGGTGCCAATGTGAATGCTCAAGGACGATGTGGTAATGCTCTTCAAGCTGCAGCATATGGAGGTCATCAATCCATTGTACAGCTACTTCTCGACTATAAGGCTGATGTTAATGTTCAAGGCGGAAGATATGGGAATGCTCTTCAAGATGCAGCAGACCGAGGTGTTTTATCTATTGTGCAACTACTTCTTGATTATAGAGCTGATGTTAATACTCAAGGCGGAAGATACGGGAATGCTCTTCAAGCTGCAGTATTAGAAGGTCATCAATCTGTTGTGGAGTTATTGCTTGTAGCTGAAACAAAGCTTCATCTTCTTCATCCAAATTTTCTACCTAATGATCTTTTCCAGATACAAAACATTTCGATCAAAGTGCAGTTTCTTCTTGATCGTGGACAGGAGATAAGAAATTTTCATGATGATGTTAAACTCGGCAACAAGACTGCAATCATCTCAGCACTTGACATTGGTATGAAAACAGATGTTCCTGGGGGTTATCACATTTATGCTTTACATACATCGGCAGCTGAAGGGAATCTTGCAATAGTTTCTCTTTTAATTGAGAGAAGCAGTGCTGAATTGAATTTTAAGGATCAAAATGGTCGGACCCCACTTTGGCTGGCTGCACGTGAAGGCTATGAGGAAATTGTTGAATATCTATTGAAGCACAAAGCTGATCCGTCTATATCAGACGACGATGGCAAAACACCTTTAATGATAGCACTTCAGGAGAAGCAAAATTTGGTTGTTGAGGTAATTAGAAAGCATCAAGGAAGATTGATTAGTTGATATAGAGGGCTAACAGAAGGATTCAATTCTTATATCAATACCGAGGAATAAGAATCTTTCAAAGAGATATTACATACATTTACCTTGTACGATCTTGTTTCTCAACAGAAATCTAGACAAAGAAATATGAATTATTCTTTGGCTATCTTTTGACCATTGAATATCTAATGTAATTGCTTATAGGAAGATTATAATTAAAAATGAGTTTCCTTTAAGGATACTTTTCTTTTTCAAATTTAAATATAATAATTTTAGATGATAATGAGCTTCGGTGTAATCAGCTACTATGTTGTATTTAGCTTTAATATAATAAACTTTTGTTTTCTCTCTGTTCAACAGAGAAGTTGGGAGAAGTCTGTATTTACACATACTTTCTATGAATCACCTCGATTCCAGCACATTCTAACCCCATCATATGGCAGTTTTATATGGAGAAAGGTAAAGAATTCTTTCGATTGACGCGGCTTCGGGCCAATACGTCATTAGAATCAAAGGTTTTAAAGCACGAAGAGAAAGATAGCAATCCTCATTTCACTTCTAACTTAACATTATACATGCCCTGTCCCTCAGATTTCACCCTTGATGATTGTAAAAATGATATAGTTTTGAAATAACCCCCAAATCTGGGGCTTATTTGCGGACCTTGTTTATAGATGGAAAATTTTAACTCGTAGAACCTTCTCCTCGTTGGAACTGTTCCTGTACAAATAATAGTGCTACAGGCAGCAAGCTGTGAGAACTTGGTGCTTGTATAGTTTGTATTCGTCAAGCCTCTCAATCCTATCCGCATCATATTCTAACTCTCTAAAAGCTCTTGAATATATCTCCAATGCTATCTTGTTCGAATGAAGTCTATAGGTATATTGTATATCTGTATACTATTACACAGAATCTTTTTAAAGATAAAGTCAATACACTGAACTAAAAGAGATGATGAGCGAGTGTGGGGGGGATAAGAAGACTTACTTTGACGACTCCTAAAGATTAAAAAAAACAAAAATTCCAAATAAATTCTTTTCAAATTCTGCAGATAATCCTTTGATTCCAAGTTTCTTGAAAAACTTACTCTGTCTTATTATATCTATCACGGGAGATAGCTACGTCACTTGGTCACTTTAAGTATAGAATAATAACAAGAAGTAATGATATACTAGATTGACTTGAGGATTAATTAGTAGGATCAATTCTCATATATACCTAAAATAGGCGACGAGATCGCCCGTTTAGATAGTAATGATCTCCTTGTAAATTGTATGAGTGATCAGTTGAGCGGAGCTCTTGTCTTATTTTTAAGGTAAGTGTGCATATGTCTACTAGGAGGATCATAGTGATCAATACACGTGATACTCACGTGAGTAACGCGTGATATGAGATTTTTCGTGACAGAGAAAGAAATGAGAAATATAGGAGAGAGTATAGGAAATGTAAAAGAGAAGAAATGAAATGAAATAGAGGCCACAAAAGAAAAAGATATGAAACATTCGTTTACCAAAACCCGTTTACAAAAAACGGATTTAAAGCAGCAATGCTCGGTAATTTATATATATTAAGTACGATTGAGTGAGCATCAAAAAGCGTTTGTGGTTTAGTGGTAAAATCCATCGTTGCCATCAATCTCTTCAATTATCAGAAGAGTGCGGAACAACCTCGATGGGCCCCGGGTTCGATTCCCGGCGAACGCAATTCTTTTTGAGCTTTTGCTTTTGGGGAGGTGGAGAGCATAAGATGAGGGGGGAGAGGGGGCTGGCGGGGTTATTTGCCTCTTTCTTTCTCATTTTCATTTCATACCATTCAATCGACCAACCCCAAAATATTCATATCCTAATCCCGAACCGAACCGGACCGATCTATCAAGAGCATTCGATATATCATGTCATACATATCACATATACCTATCCTATCTCCTACAGACTAGACTAGAGTGTCTACTAAATATAAGATATCTCGAATAACATGAAAATAAAGATTCAAATCACAATTTTATACTTATACACATATATGTATAATGCTGTGTACGCATTGAATGACTTCAATTCAATGGGTACTAACTACATTACAGCCCTAAAAGAATACGCCAGAGACTAGCTCATTCGAGTAGCCTTTACATAAAGGCTACTATTTCCTGTACATAGCTAGCTAGCTAGCTCTTTAGACAGAATACAATATTGACATTTAGGATCTACGATCGTAGGTGCTGCATTATTCGTATCCTTCTCATACAAATGATAGATGGTACACGGTATTGTGTATATACAAAGTGTCTTCTTACTAACTGATGTACTTTATGCACTTGACACTTTTTTCTGTCTGTTCTATATATACTTGTGATGATTTTGATATTTGCAATATTCGTAATACTCATCATACTACCACTGTTATTGTTAAACCAACACCTACTATCTATCTAATATATATACATACACAAATACATACAAACACATAGTCAGCTAACACCCATTTATTCAATTCATAACCTGATTTCTTCAAAATTCCTTTACCTAAGACTCTCAAAGATACCACATATGAACACAGCAATAGAATAATGCAATACAAATATATTATAACATAATACGCTACATATAATAAATATACTATAATGCAATACTCGTTCGTATAATATAGATATGTGTCAGTCCTTTGATTCATTCCCCTCTCAGATTCCATGACGCTATTTCTTCCTTTCTTCTCCTTCTCTTCATTTATCGTCCGATGTTCATTCATCAGAACCAGTATTGATATCTAGATATACGCAAATAGGCAGCTATACAAATGCCCTTTCATCATAAAATCCACCCTTTCCATTCTTTTGCCCCTCTTAACACCTTAATATTTCTTCTCTTCTTATCATATGATATAACTCCTCCACTTCATCAGTCCTATCCTTTCCTTCCATTTTTTCTGTAATGGTATCATTCATCAAAAATTAAGAATGCATGCATGCTACCGCCACCCATCCATCCCAAAAGCCCACATCCATAATTTTATATGACAAGTACCTAGGTATAATATAATTCCATCCATCCCAAAGACGCCAATTCACAACACAATACTCCATTCCAATTCCATCATCCTTGTCACAGAAATTTCCCACAATAATAAAATATCAAAAAGCATTCACTTTCTTCCTTAAACGTATGTTTCCAGCTCTTAATCCCCGAAGCTCAATAACTTCCAAAAATTATCACCATTCACTTATGAATTTAAGTTCCACTAGAATTTGACATTGAGATATCGTTCAACACAAAACGACAGATGTAAAACCCGAAGAACTCGGCTGCATGACGAGTGCAAAGCTCGAGCCCAACTTGTGTTTTATCTGCATGGCGAAGACCAGGGTCTTCAACTTGACGTGCAATTTGATCTGTTTCTTTCGTTAGTTTTGTATGTAAAAAAAAAGTACATTAAGATTGTTACATACCAATAGCTTGTGCAGCGTCAAATAGCCTCGCCAAAGCACTCATGTAATTTGCATTCGGTCCAGAAAATTGCACTTGACCAACATCTCTCTTGGCGAATCGAGATCTAGGGGCAGACGTCATGGGTAATGTACCCATGGTTAGTCCTTCCTTTGGTATTTCAGGAGAGGTGACCTTATTTGAGTAATTGTTGGAAAGACCCATAGCAGAATTCTTCGAACGTAGGCGTCTCCACGAGAACGAAGAGGTCTTGCTAGATGTATTTCCAGATTTAGTACTTGTACTAGCAAAGTCCATTGGGTCACCCATAGTTGCATCTTTGAACATCCCATTTGAACCATGCACACCAACTTCACTGCCCAGCTTTTTACTGAGTGTGATTTGAACCTGTTCCAGAATCCCTTCTAAAGCTTGCATTTCTTCTAGCACAGCATCGGCATCGCAAGTATCAACTTGACCCAGCTTCATCAAAGCTGCTGTAAGGAAGTCACAACTAGCAATTTTGTCTTCGACTCCCTTAATCTTAACACCCTTCACACGCCATACATCTCGAGGTATGAACAATTTAGTAGATAGATAGCCACCCCTCGGATGCGCAATAGTCTGATACAAAGCGCGCATCAGCCAGAATGGGCGAAGGAGATATTCCGTTGGACAGGGCTCTAATGGAATTGGTGCACCTGCACTCATCGGATTTGGTGAGCCAGGGCTTTCTGGAGAGTGAAGATCATTGTTGAAAAGATAAAGGCCTCCAGTAGGTGCACCGCTCATCTTCTCTTTAAACGCGGCAGCAATCGGTGTTGGTAGAGTGGGCATAGTGGGCATTCTCCCATTGATATGACTTCCTTGGCCAGTCATTGGCGTGGGTGGCATGACATCACCAAATTCGTCCATGTTGGAAATTGACATAGTATGGCTTCGGACATTCTTCAAACTCGACGAGGAAAAATTCTTTCGCAGTCCTGCTCGTGAGTGGGAACGATTTGGTGATCCTGATCGAGGTATGATATTGAAGTTGTCGTTGCTATCGTTTGTGAGTGTCTGGGTAAGGAATGCTGTCGGAGGAGAAGTATAATCTGAAGAGCTCGGTCCTGAAATTGAACCTTGTCGTGTGGGAATGGCCGTTCGAATGCTGATCGAACCTAGTCCGTGTTGTAGTAAGCCGGCAGTCTTGGGACCTGCAAAGCCATCAGGAATTTGTGGTGGCGGTATTGATGGAGGCAGAGTCAAGGGAGCATTTTGAACTTCAATCAACCTTGATGATGTTTCAATTTTCAATTGTTTGGCATTCTGACCAGATAGCCTTCTGCTTCGAACACTCTGCGCTGGACTACTGTTTCTTACCGGGCTACCATCAAGAGTTGGTGGTGCAGGCAATGCTTGAGAAGGCGGCGGGTGAGGTGGTTGAATTTGAGGTTGCGGTAAAGCAGCTGGTGCTGCTGCGATATTGGTGAGCGGGGGTATGGAACCACTGGAGCTATGCCAAGTCCGACCCGAAAACGACCCACTGGAATCAGATTCTCTAGGAAGTGCCGACTTCGACTGTAGACCAAATTCAAAATCATCCATCACGTAACCTCTTGTCATTTCTTCAAGCATCCTCTCTTCCTCTTCGGACTCATTTCCCTCATAGTCATCAAGTGGACCAATATGCGGCTCTTGCATTTGTTGGAATAATCGTTTTCGCTCCCTTTCATGTGCATCCTCTATAGCAGCTTCTCGTTCATTTTGGCGCACCCTTTCTTTCGCTAACTCAATCTTTCTCCTGACACTTGCTACAAGTTCATCGTCGTCATCATCGTCATCATAATTTACAGGCTCGAAGCCATCGTCATAAGCTGCTTCAACGGCAGCATCCAGTGCTGCATCAAATTCGGCTTCGGTCTGACCGCTAGAAGCACGAATATGTTTCCTCCTTACATTTAGTGACGAGGATCTAGAATGTACAGATGAAGCAGCCGATCCACCAGACTCATCGATGGTATCTAACCACGACATCGATTCATTACTGGGTACTCGTGTATGGCCTTTTGATGGAGCTGGAGCAGACAGGTTAGAGTTAGATTTCGGGCTCGGCGATTCGGAGGATTTCTGCCTTCGATGACCGGAGCTCGATGGCCCATATGTCATCGGTGACACGGGTCGCCTTGGAGATAGAGGTGGTGGCATGTACTGGCTTTCCATAGGAACGGCTAAGTTCGTATCAACGTTTCGTCCTTGAGATTGATTATACCTGGAGAAGTAATTGGATCGTTGGTCAGGGTGGTTTCTAGTCTGTGCCTGAGGAGGCTCGAAGGTCGAAGGTAACGATGATTCGCCTCGCGAGTGCGATTGTCGATTCCTCGAATATGAACGGTCTCGCTGAGGTTCGCTTGGATAAGAAGCATCGTTAACTATCCTCGTAATTGTGGCCGTCTCTATAATAGCAGGCTCCTCTTCTTCATCACTCATTGGAAGCTCGTCTGGTCTATATTCTGATCTGAAGTCTGTGCTTTCGGGCCTGGCAGGAAGTGCCTTTTCGTCACTTAACTCGGGAGTAATCTTCGCCAATTCATTTATCCGGCTAGTATAAGTATTACGCTAAATTTATTAGTTGATGGTAAATAATAAATCTACCAACACGGTACTCACAATTGCTTCCAGCTTGCGTCGATCCTCGTCTCCTGAACTACGAGCCATAACTTGCTGTAACAAATTGCACGCCTCAGAATACGCCTGCATGGCGCCTTCATAGTTCTGTGCATTATCGAGTAATACTGCCGTATTAGCTTTCTGCAAAGCTTTGGACAACATGGCTTTTTGCGAGGGTTGCTTAGAGCCTCGAGAAGAACTACTACTCTTTTCGGCCCTTGAACGGTTCCTTGAATGGCCCCTCGGCACTCTTGTTTCCTCTCCGGATAGACGACGGCGTGTTGCTGCTTCAGTCGAGAAAGCAGATATTGGTGAAGGACTAATACTGTGATTTCCTGACCTGGATGGCGATCGACGTTGAGAGATGTCTCTGGGTCTAGAACCTTCCCAAGATTTTCCAAAGTAATCGGGCACAGTCTGGTGAACAGCAGCCGATAATAATCCAGCCGTGGAAGGAGTCAACGCGCTTGACAGCGATGGGGAATTATTTCCAGGTTGCTGATCAATTGGTAGAGTGATGATTGGAGGGAGGGATGACGGTAGAGGGGGGTTCGCGGGTCGGTCTGTTGGTCTTCTCGTTTGAGGGCTATTATCAATTGAAGGTCGACTCTTTTGTAATTTTCTCGGAGGAGATTGGCCAACACCATTCCCATTTAATCCCGATCCGCCAAAACTTAAACGTGAAATTGAATTAGAACGGCTCCGAATATGTCCTCCGGCACTTGAAGTTGTCGATTGACTCCACCGATTGAAATTTCCGGAAGGTTCCTTTACACCACTTGTACTACTGGAGCGGCTATGGGGTTGCCTCGGCTGTCTTCGCGATTCCCCTATTGCATCGTGAGATTCATTTTGAGGAGGGGGCGCAATCTGGCGAGGGTTCCCAAACGAGGGTTTGCGTTGTAGACGATTGACCGGTGCATTCAAAGTAGAATTGGCAGAGGAATTGTTGGATCTCGAATTCGATACTGAATTGTTCGTGGGTAGTGGATATGGCAGACGATCCTCTGTTGTTGTACTGTAAGATAACGATGGCATTGTCGGGAATAGAAGTCGAGGTTTAAAATTGGTGGATAAGTGGATAGTAAATTGTACTGTATCAAAAGCGGACTAATCCTATTTGGGTTAGAGAGATGACTAGCTTAATGTGATCCGTTGTGGTAAAGTTCCTTCCTTACCCCCTTGTATTTTAATCGCAAGCCAATCTGGTTCTCTCTTTTTCTTGCTGCCGCGACTAATAATAATAAAAATAATAATAATAATAAGGCGACTCTGGGTGTAAATGGCGACTTCGATTTGAATGATTCTCCCTCAACCTCCGACGTAAATCTCCACGAGAGAACAGAATGAAGATCTTCCCTTTTCCTTGATTTTGTTATTTCAACTTGATCTTCTTTCCTAAAACAAAGATGGGTTTCGTCCACTTTTCCCCCTTCCCTTGGGCGTTCCTTCTTCCCTCTCTTATGAAAATGAGATTGAGATTGAGAGTGGGAATGGGAGTGGGAGTGGGATTGAGCGTATTTTCAATTCAGTTATGATATTGACCCCGACTTATCGATGTCGAGTTTTATGTATAGTATTCGCCTGTGGTAGGTGCAGAATCTGGATGGCGACGTCTTAATTAAATAAGTATTTATGATATTTGTGCTGGGTATCTGGCTGGGTGTCTGGGTGTCTGGGACTGATATCGGAACGTGCCACTTTTCTAATCGAGGGTTGTGACTTGTAGGGGACCAATTGAAGTGGGTGAAGCGGAGTGGAGGTATTCGAAATTGCCTGGTCGATCAATAAATCAATATTAGCACATCTATTCCTAATTCTTTGCAATCGCATGTGCATTTCGACAACTGTTGAACAACAGCTATATGGATCAACGCCCACCTGACCTGGAAGAAGAAGGATATATGAATGGAATGGAGACTTGCTCAAACCTCTCTTTTAGGAATCATTGTCTTCCAGAATGGTAGCTCCAAAACCAAAGTTGTTTTCTTCCCAGTGCTCGATGTGATCTTTTGATTGATCCTACAATCAATGTGTTGCTGGGAGGTTCCACGATTTCCAGATGATCAATATATAGAGTTTGTCAAGAAAGGCTGTTACGATTCAATGACGACGCGCTCTTTGCTTCCACAAGTCCTATCCTGTATAGATTCCGATGTATACCGAATGATGACAGGATTTAACCAGGTGTTGAAAGGTTAAGATGGTACCCTCAAGATCAAGCTCACTTGACTCCGCGATGCTTCTATTTGAGACAGACAGTACAATGTCAAATATCCCTAGGCGTTTGTTGTACGATATCGTTGGAGGGGTACATATACCGGTACCGGCTTCGGATTGGCGGCAGTAACATCAATCAAGGTAATGTGCCTAGTAAATATTGACATATATCATACATAGATTTGATCGCAGTGACAGAAAATCGTTGTCAACATGCAGATCAAATTCCAAGAATAACTTTTATAAACCAAAATATGGGCAAGAAATGAAGTGTGTGTGGATGAAGGCAAAGTCAGAATCAAAGAAATACGCAAAACTCAAAAACTCAAAAACTCAAAACGGAAACTCTGAAACTCTTGATGAGTAAACTGAAAGCCGAAGTTGAAAGGTCGGTCAAGAGATTTGTAAAAATTGAGATTGAAGCTGCAAGTGGTCTGAATTCTATCACTCCCTTTTCCATTCCGGCGGGTGCGTATACTGGATAAGGGAATGGATATTCTGCAGTGGTGGTAGCAGCGTTTCTCATCGTACCAAGCATCCAAATAGTGCAAGACAAGGCCCGGGATGGTCAAAAGGGCACGGCGCAAGGGGTATATACTCTTTTGGGAGCGATGTGGTTAGACCGGTTAGACTGGTTAGACAAATCTTGACTCTCGCCTACGATGATTTGACGATGAAGGAAGAAGCTGGATAAACTGGGCCTTCAATCCGTGCCAAAAATGTGTGCAAGGTACGAAGCAAAAGTACATGATCACAGTTATAAATTGACAAGGAGTAAAACATGTGAACTGCAAGGATAAATCGCCATCACCATGCGAATCAGGGATTGTGAGGTCCAAAAGAGGTCTTGGTACCTCTTGGAGAAGCCTTTCTAACCCTCCCAAGCTTCTCCTTTTCAAGTAGACGTGCAGGACGACGTAACCGTTACCAGCTTTTTTTCCAGCTTCATCTCACACCTTCTTACTCAAAATTACTCCATGCGTTCACCATGGTACCTTTGCTATTTTGGTCCATTGAATCATTCTTACGAAAAAATGCTTTGAGGGGACTAAAGCTTAACACTTTACAGCATGGTACAAAGTCTAATCATATCTTGTCTTGCCTGTACAACATCTTCTCCGTTACCGTAAAGGGGACGGACCGGACTATCAACCAAAGAATGTCAACCCGCAGTATCCACGGCTGTAAATGGCTATGTCGCAGATCTTTGTGCAAACGATATTATTGTATGCATACATTATTTTGTACATCTCCACACGCTACCTGGGTAATCACCTACCTGCAAGTTGGACTCGAATAATTTCTCTTATCTTCATGCATTCATTTACATTAATAACTGTCGATATCCGAATCCTGCAACCCATCAAGCTAATTCGCATGCTCAATATGGTAATGATTTAATGTCGTTTCACCTCTTAACTAGCTTTCAGAAATTTTAGGGGTAAACCGCTTGATATGAGCGTTCGAAATTCTCCGATGCCTAACATCTCTCATTGCGAAGAAGAGAAACAAAACATGTGTAGATCCGCCGTTTTTTAAGTTCACTAGAAGGATTCACTTGCTTACAATCATCGAGTATCTATCTTCAAAAACCTTGTTGGCAATTTCGATTGATCTCTAAGGGAAACTTTGTTTCGAGCATTGGTTAGCTTTGGGCCCTTGAACTTGTCCTTTGAGGTGTACTGAAACAACATAACCCCTCCCCAAATTCGAATCCTAGATCTCCTTACAATTTCACACAGATACTAGTGCTGCTGTGTCATTCTCATCTGATGCTTAACCTCGCCGTTGTGGTATTGTTCTATTCCGTTTGGCCATGTTTCTGGTATTACGTTGACAAACAGCCAAATTTTTCTAGCTATAACCAATGCATCATTCATTACACTACTGCTGAAAACAATATACACAGAATCACAGTCTGTAGAACAAATCTATTTCGGATCTATTGCATGGTGATGGTAAGCCAAGGTACATCTCAATTATGGATACGACTTGTAGAATGATTAAATAGCTTACGATTTAGCGTAATCTAGAAGGATTGTATAATCTTCTCACAACTTACCCTTTTCTGCAGGTTCGCCGGACTGTTGGTTACATTAGGATTCCTCTCTTACTCACGATACATAATCAAAGCACCTCCTTCCATGAAAAAATCATCCATAATACAGTCATCGATTACCGATCCATTCGCGAAATCGATCTAACGGAAAATCCCATTGTTTGATCAAAGAAGGTTCCTAACGACCCTGGCTCGCCTGGTTGTGTCAGATGCGAGTATCTGATGGTTAGCTTCCATTTCCTTTTTAGGCTCTACATGCCACATGGCTTTTGATCAATCATTGAGAAGACGGCTGGTTCATCTGGCCGTTAGAGATCTAGTCCCTTTATCACTGCTCAGTGAAAATATACTAGGAAATAACGTCTGGCTCGGTCTAGCCATAATTGTTGAACCTTACGAACCATTACCAATATTCTTGGTCCGTTGTCTGTTCTCGAGTTTCATCTTCTTCTAGCTCATCGGCTTCCTTCTATCCGTCTTTCTGGGCAAAACTCAAAAGCTTGATTGACTTGATTGACTTGGGTGACTTGGGTGACTTGGTTGTCACACATTAGCAGACCTGTTATCGAAAACCTAAAAACGATTCAATATCATATGAAGTGAGAAAGCAATCTGATAAAGACTAAGGACTCGGTTTAATACCGAGATTGTCTTGTCCGAATGAAGATCCTAATGTTCCAAAGTCCCAACCAAGAGTTCCGAATGCCCAATTCCCGAGTTGGTTCGATAGCCTCAAATCAAGAGCATCTTCCACTGAGTGCTAAACATTGAACCTGTTGTAGCAGCTTGCTACCAAGGTTTTCGAGATTTCACATGCACTTATAGTAAGAATCCAGGTCTAATTTGCAAGGCAATGCGTGAATATGGTGCAGAGGTTCGGTTTCAGAATACTGCTGGAGTAGTCCATCCTCAAATTCGATAGTCATGGTACTCGGTGCTGTGAACAGGGGTACTACTATTGAACATGTATAGGGTTGTTGTGATAGTAGACGAAGACCCAAGGGAAATTCTTGGTGGGGCGGGGTTAAAAGCTTAGGATACTCACGATGGGCGCCTGGACACGCTCATGCAAACTGGGCCTCAAAGAGACCTTGGAAATGAGTAATTCTTGATCACATCATTGGAGGTTAAGCCACATAGTTGCTATGAACGGTCGAAATGCAGAGGGTCATGCTTTGATGTGCAAGATTTACAGTCTGTGCTGTGCGGATTTGTCTTAAAGCTGCTGAGGTATTTACCGATCTGAAGAGTCAACATCGACGAACTAAGCCTTCTTATGTGATTTGAACAGACCTCTGATCAATCTTGTAGATCATTCCAATCAAAGCTCTTCAAAAAAGCCATTGGGTTTGAAGTCTGTCACTACAAATGCATACTTCTCCTTGACCCCTCAATGACGCTTAGATTCCCAGTGTCTGGATTGAAAGCAAGTAATCTCTGGTCGTGGCATGATTAGAGATCGAGGAGCAGTGATTTCCAATCCATGACATACAATTTCCAAGTACCGGTATCGAGATTGTCTGAAAAGAGGAGGGGAAAGGTTTGAGGAACAGCATGATTGAGGTACTTAACAAACATGTCCCACTTCTTCCATTAGCTATTAGTTCAAAACTTATTACATGCTTGATTTAAGGAGGAACAGATACCAAAATAGTTGCTTGTAGATTGCTGCAATGTATTCCAAAGTATTGTGAAGCTCATCATGCCCCTCATTCAGCCCCTCATTCGCGATAAGAGATAAGAATTTGTTTACTAATGTCATTATTGTTTGATCCATCATCGGAATCTCAACACCGTCTCCCACCGCGGAGTACAAACGCCGCTTCAGATTTTGATATATATGATTCATGGTAACAAGCAAAGTAATACAATCTCTTGTGAAGAAACACATTCTATATTTTGATACCCTTTTAGCATCATTTGACAGCCAGCTTTGACTTTCGTGATACATTACTTTTTGCCACTTCATCGTTCGATCTTATACACCCCTCACAGTCTTTCAGCACACTCATTTAAGATGGGTGAACACAAGCAAACGCAAGGCGGAATTAGAATTGCCATAGATGTACGTGGAACAAATTTCTATCATAGCTTTCGTCAGTCTGTGACACCTGTATAAGGAAGACTGCATTACAATGGTCCTATGGCCTCTCCCGGGCATTACGGTCTAGCCTTTGATCATTCAAGGAGATGTACAGCAATCTCATGATTTTGTCAATTCCACAGCAGCACCATACTAACAATGAGCACAGCGTGGTGGAACCTTCACCGACTGTGTGGGAAATCCAGGCACGGGGAAGATGGAGGATGATGTGATTATCAAACTCCTATCAGAAGATCCTTCCAACTACGATGATGCCCCTCTGGAAGGCATCAGGCGGCTGATGTCCAAATTCCTCAAAAAAGATATTCCTCGTGGAGAACCTTTAGATACTTCAAAAATAGAATCCATTCGAATGGGAACCACAGTAGCTACGAACGCATTGCTGGAAAGAAAGGGCGAAAAAATTGCTATGGTGGTGACTAAGGGATTCAAAGATTGTCTGGAAATTGGCAATCAATCAAGACCTAAGATCTTTGATCTCGCAATCAAAAAACCTGACGTCTTGTATGAATTTGTAGTGGAGATTGACGAACGGGTTACCTTGGAAGATTACGCTGAAGATCCGGAGCGAAGTATCACCAAAGTTGAAGCCAGTGGTACACAAGATCAAGATCTGGTGCGGGGTTTATCATCCGAAGCTGTACGCATATTGCAGCGTCCTGAAGAACAAACCATCCGATCACAATTACAGGAAGTTTTCGATAAAGGCATCAAAAGTATAGCAGTTTGTTTGATGCATGGTTATACATTCCCTGACCACGAGGCCTTGGTTGGCAAAATTGCGAAAGAGATCGGATTTGAGCATGTATCTCTTAGCCATGAACTGATGCCTATGATAAAATTGGTCCCGAGAGCTACTTCAGCATGTGCTGATGCATATTTAACACCTGCCATCAAAAAGTATATCGCCGGGTTTTCCAAAGGGTTCGAAGGTGGCCTTGGGGCGGAAAGTGTGAAAAATACAAAGGGAACAAAAGGTGCTCGGTGCGAATTTATGCAGAGTGATGGAGGTTTGGTAGATGTGGACAACTTCTCGGGTCTCAAAGCAATTCTCTCGGGTCCAGCTGGTGGAGTTGTAGGATACGCACTTACTTCATATGACCCTGAAACTAAGATACCTGTAATTGGGTTTGACATGGGCGGTACCTCTACCGATGTCTCCCGATATGGTTCCGGAAGATATGAGCATGTCTTTGAGACTACTACAGCTGGCGTGACTATCCAGTCTCCTCAACTCGATATCAATACTGTAGCTGCAGGTGGTGGTTCGCGTTTATTTTTTAAGAATGGGTTATTTGTAGTTGGACCAGAATCGGCTGGTGCACATCCTGGGCCTGCATGTTATCGCAAGGGAGGGCCAGCTGCGGTCACCGATGCAAATCTTTTCTTGGGTCGACTCATTCCTGATTTCTTTCCAAAGATTTTCGGGAAGAATGAAGATGAGGATCTCGATGTCACAGCAAGCGAGAAGCTTCTTCAAGAACTAGCCGAACAAGTCAACAAGGAGATGGGTAAAAACATGACTGCCGATGAAGTCGCTTACGGATTTTTGACTGTTGCGAACGAAACTATGACCCGCCCTATTCGATCCTTAACCGAAGCGAAGGGTTTTGATACATCCAAGCACCGCCTCGCGACATTTGGAGGTGCTGGTGGACAACATGCAGTTGCGATTGCGGAGAGCTTGGGTATACGTCAGATACTTGTTCATCGCTATTCATCAGTATTGTCAGCCTATGGTATGGCTTTAGCCGATGTAGTCGACGAGAAACAAGAGCCAGAATCAAAGATATGGTCTGATAACGGAGAGTCACGCGATTACCTGAAAAAGAAAATCGGAGAGCTCAAACAAAAGTCGACCGATGCCCTTAAAGCACAAGGCTTTCAAGATACTTCTATAGTTCACGAGGAATATCTGAATATGAGATACCGTGGTACTGAATCTGCATTGATGGTTGTTAAACCTGAGAAGCAAGATGTAGAGGAATTTGGTGGTGATGAATGGGCTTACGGAAAAGCTTTCATCAAACAGCATCAACAAGAGTTTGGCTTCACTTTACCCGATCGAGATATCATTGTAGACGATGTTCGAGTTCGTGGTATTGGAAAGAGTTTTGAAGGTCTGGAAAAGACAGTGGATCAACAACTGAAGGAGATCAAACCTAAGGATGTGGAAACTGGCAAGAAAGAGTACAAGAGATCACAAGTATATTTTGAAGGTGGCCGACAAGATACCCCTATATACAAGCTGGAAGATCTTGATACCGGTGACCGAATCAAGGGACCAGCAATTCTTGCAGATGGAACACAAACTGTTGTCATTACTCCTGGCGCAAGTGCATTGATAATCGAAACGCACGTAGTCATAAACATTGGGGAACATGAGAGTAAAGACAAGTAAGTTTGCACCAATACTATGTGAGAACAAGGAATTTTTGCTAATAATTCTCAGGCCCTCGGCCAAAGATGAAACGAAATCAGTGGACCCTATTATGCTTAGTATCTTCGCTCATAGATTCATGGCTATTGCAGAACAGATGGGCAGAGCACTTCAAAAAACCAGTGTCAGCACAAATGTCAAGGAAAGACTCGACTATTCATGCGCATTGTTTGACTCTACTGGTGGATTGGTAGCTAATGCTCCACATCTTCCAGTTCATCTTGGCTCAATGTCTACTTGCGTCAAACGTCAAGCTGAAATTTGGAAAGGCAAGCTTGTGAAAGGAGATGTTATAGTCTCCAATCATCCCGAATATGGAGGAACACATCTTCCTGATATCACTGTCATCACCCCTGCTTTCAACCCGGCCGGTGATAAAATTCTCTTCTACGTCGCTTCTAGAGCCCATCACGCTGATATTGGTGGTATCCTTCCCGGTAGTATGCCTCCGCATTCGAGAGAACTATACCAAGAAGGAGCCGCAATAAAGTCTGAAAAACTAGTTAGCGCAGGTCGCTTTAATGAGGAAAGAATGACACAGCTTCTCCTTGACGAACCTGCACAATATCAAGGATGCAGTGGTACACGATGCTTGGCAGACAATATCTCGGATCTCAAAGCTCAAATTTCTAGCAACATGAAGGGCATTAATCTTATCAGTACTTTGATTGAGGAATATGGTGAAGAAGTGGTAAACTTTTATATGGTCAACATCCAGAAAAATGCCGAGCTTAGTGTGAGAAATCTCCTGAAAGATGTTAGCAAGCGATTCGAAGGACAAGATCTATCGGCAATCGATTATATGGATGACGGCAGCCCGATCCAATTAAAGATCACCATCGATGCCGAAAAAGGAGAAGCCGTATTTGATTTCGAGGGAACAGGTCCAGAAGTATATGGTATGTACACCACCAAAATTCCCATTTTTCTCTGCATCAACTAACGAACCTCAAGCAAACACCAACGCTCCCCAAGCCGTAACCTACAGCGCAATCATCTACTGTCTTCGCAGTCTCATCAGCGAAGACATCCCCCTCAACCAAGGCTGTCTCAAACCCATCACTGTCCTCATCCCACCCAAATCCTTCCTCTCCCCCTCGGACAAAGCCGCCGTCGTAGGCGGCAACGTTCTCACCTCTCAACGCGTCACAGACGTCATTCTCCGTGCCTTCCGCGCCTGCGCCGCTTCCCAAGGCGACTGCAACAATCTCACCTTCGGCTTCGGCGGCAACGTCGACGGCCAAAAACACGTCAAGGGATTCGGATACTACGAGACCATCGCGGGTGGAAGCGGAGCAGGAAAACACTGGGACGGAACAAGTGGTGTGCATACGCACATGACAAACACGCGGATCACCGACGCGGAAGTCTTCGAAAGACGCTATCCGGTCTTGTTGAGAGAATTTTCACTCCGCGCCGGAAGTGGAGGAGAGGGAAAATATAAGGGCGGGGATGGAGTAATCCGAGACATTGAGTTTAGGATACCAGTCCAGGTGTCTATTCTAAGTGAGAGAAGAGTCTACAGACCGTATGGACTTGAGGGGGGCGCAGACGCACAATGCGGTCTTAATATTTGGGTGAGGAAGGTCGCGAAGAGTAACAGGGGGAGATCGGATTTATTGTTGCTTGAATCTGGGGCGGGGACGGAGAAAAATAACAAAAAAGAAGAAGACCAAGAAACTGAATACGAAGAACGCAGAATCAATCTCGGGGGCAAAAACACCGCGGCAATGAAAGCAGGAGAGCGGATTATTATCCACACGCCTGGAGGTGGGGGGTGGGGAAAGGTGGGCGAGGAGAGGGAGGTAGATCAGAGGAGAGATCCGAAGGCGGCGTGGAGGGGGGGAAGTTATGCTAGTAGGGAGGAGTTGGCTTTGCAGGCTTGATTGATTGAGTGGGATGCTTTTGGGCATGGGGAAGTTTATCAAAGTTGATTTCCAATGTTAATTAATAGTCATAAAAACAAATATTTTACTTCTACTACTTGTTATAACGATAAAAGTGAGCGAGTAATAAGTGCAACATGGTGTATAATATTTAATGCAGCTGTAGTATTTTCATGAAAAACGTGCTTTCTTATAATCAAATCGAATCATCAAGAATCCATCCATCCATCCACCCTTTTCTTTCTCTCATGAAATGAAAATACCAATGCTTTTCTAATGTCCTACAGCCATTGATTCGCCTGCACACACTTTTTACTAACTATCATCACTAGCATCGCTATCATAATTTCTCATCATCCATTCATCCATCCATCGATTCGGAATTCTGCCTTCCCTTGCCATCCCATCTCATCCCGACCCATGCCATCAACCAGCTTACTGCATCTTCTCTGCTGTCGCCATCAAGGAACCTAGAAGAAAATGTTAGAACTCTCCTTTTTTGCAAGATCCACACGGGGAAAGAAATAAAGAAACACAGAAATAAACATACCAATAAAAGTAACCACCAAGCGACTTCTAACTTGGCAAATATCCTCTGGAACCAACCAAATTGTTGCGCCCATCTTTCTCGCAATACTGATACTCAACTTTGCGTTCATGTAAGCATCATCCTCAGTTCTTCCTGGTGTCACGAGATCGTAATCAACGTAACTGCTCTTCATTCCGTTCAAAACATCGAGAAGGAAGACTCCAGTTCCAATCGATTGATCCTTGAAGGAGCGAATAGTAGAACTCTTGCCACCCTTCTGTGACATGTTGTTTGCCCACTTGATCATTTCTGCGTCTGAAATTTCGCGCTTGCCAAGACGTTGAGCAAGAGCTGTGAGGGTTTCGGAGATATCTCTGCGCATCAATTGCCAGACAAGACCAAGAGTCAGAGTTCGTTGACCATCATAAATATCTGCTCCTTGCACACCGACCAAGGAGAAACGGTTTTGCTTCCCAAGTTCGATAGCGTAGTTTGTGTTTTCTAGAGCCTTGAATCTCGACATCTCTCCACCAGCAGGCACCTTATTCACATGACGCCAATTAACAGAGCCCTTGATAACCTTGTCGTATGCCTGCAGAATAATAGTGCCATCTTTGAGATCTTCGTATAGTGAGTTTACACCTGGTTGCACATCAAGACTGTTCAACCAGAGAGTGAAGACTCTTGCTTCTCTCTCACCCTCTGCATCGAAATCATCAACCTGTGCTTTCTCTTCCTCGGTGATAGGATCTAGTGCTGGACGGGTGTTGAAGAGGTTGGCAACAAAAGCCAAGTTCAACTTAGGGTTTCCTGCCACAAGGGAGCTAGGTGTAAGGAACTTCCGGCAGTCTAATTTATCGGCGTTCTGTAAAACTTGCTCTGCTCTCTGATGAAGGTCGCGTGTTTGTAGTGGTGCTCGATCGCAACACTCCGGCGCAATCTGAGATAGGAGCACAGTGTAGTTTTCGGCATCCTTCACATCGCTGGAAAAGTTCGCAACTCTAATAGAATGTTAGTAAGCTCTAGATACCCTTGGGATTAGTCCTACCTTCGTGGCCAATTTGCAGCCTTCAAATGATAATTAACCCATCTGAGTAGGATTTGCTCGGGTGGCAATCTCAAAAACTGTTCCAGTGTCTCGTCGTCTTCCAGAAGTCTGTACAACTCGGGATGAAGCTTGATATCAATCTTATTCAACAGACCTCTTCTGATAACCTGCCAAATCAGTCCCAAAATCAAATGTTCCCGAACTTCGATAATATCTCCACTACCAATGTTGACCACCGAGCAACCAATACCCTTCGCGGATTCAATAACAATGTTGTTGTTCTCAGTCATGTGGAATGCGTTAAGAGTCTTGATCTTCTTTCCGGGGCGATTTAGTACACGCTCATCAATAGTATCCGGCACACTGTCGTTGATCAATTTGGCCAATACGAGACCATCCTTGCACTCGTCAAACATCTCGAATGTATCTGTAGGGAATGGTAAACGGGAGCCAATATCTGCATCGCCAGCTAAGACTGCGTTGATATGACGGGTAAATTCTGTTCGCTCATCTTCGTTGATGGTATGGGTAACGTTTGATGAAGATCCTTGGACTTGAATACGACCGCTGACGCTTCCTTTTGAAGCATGCCCGCTTCCAGCACCTCCGGTTTGTTGCGACACAATTCCTACACGAGCAGGACTCTGTGGACCAGTTGACATGCGCTGCTGTGCTGGTGAAGAGACGCGGAGTTTTGAGATAAGCTTGGATGTAATTAGTCCAAATTCTTCAATGTGCCAGATAATTGTTTGCCTAAACTTACTCCTACATAATCTTCCAGTTCGACTCTTCGGGATGAATCAAGATCGACCTCTTTCAACGCTTGTCTAACAACATCGTACGGCTGTCTTTCACTCCCTTGTGTAGCTTTAATAGCAGTGGCCTCGTCAATGTATCCCTTATCGTCAACGTCGAGTTTACGGAAAGCATCCTGGAGACCGAAGATCTCATCTTGTTGGAATTGAGGATACTTCCTATAAATCAAAGCAGATTAGACAAACGCAGCCCCGAACTAATTAATAGGTCCAATGAATTGTTCACATACCTCTGCAACTTAATGATATTCATCTTTGCGGATTGTTACTCTGGTCTTGACTTTCGCAGTCGAAAAGACTTGAATTGTTGGTGCCGTAATTCAGGAGGCAGGTTGAGGTACCTATCGGTATTAGGTAGCTGTGGATACCCCTCCCAGTTTATGTCACTATGAATATTGATGCCGGCGCAAGATGTTGCAAAACACGTAACAAATGTCAATAGGATCAAGACAACAATTGATTCTTTGTCGGAATTGGGTTATGGGAGAAGAAGAGGAAGAGGAAGAAGAAGTTAAATGTTGGATTCTTTCAAGGGTTTATGGAGGAATTTTGAGTTCAAATTATGGCTCAATGCATATCAGTATATGAAATTGATATGATGCGATGCACAGCCCAAACCCCGCTGACGTTTCTGGGCAGCGGTTGTCTCGCACTCGTAATTTCGTATAATCTATCTTCTTCCAATTTCGGGTTTTCCAGCTGGCAATTGATCACCGCCCGTTTTGTCCGTTCTGCCTCGCTCTCAAGGTTCTTTTGATTTCCTTGATATTCTTAAGCAATTGCCGCACGTTTCCATTTACATAGCGCTGAGCTTCTTAAACAGGTAATTATAGATCTGCTATCTCCTATCTCCTAATAAGAGTCTTTATTCACAGCATGCGAAACCCCAAGACTTTGGTATACGCGTATACGTACATTTTCGCCATTGCTGACGACTGTCCCTTTGCCGCGTTCCAGGCAACTGAATTTAGATATAGACAATGAGTTCCGTCACAATGGATAACTCGACGGAAGAATTGATCCATGTCAAGAAAGTGTGGGATAATATGAAAGGCAACAGTCCCATCTACGACTTCCTTCTCGCAAATGTTGAAATCATATCGGCTACAAAAGGTCTGGTTGTCTCGCGCTTGACGGTGGAAAACAATCATGTCAATTCTCGAGGTACTATCCACGGTGCAGTAAGCGCAAGCTTGGTCGATTGGTCGGGGGGTCTTGCGATTGCTTCACATGGATTGGAGAAGTCTGGGGCAAGCATTGATATTCACGTCACTTATATTGGGACTGCTCAGTTAGGGGATGTCTTGAATATTGAGGCCACCGCGTCGAAAGTTGGACGATCACTTGCTTTTACCACGATTAGAATCAGTAAGCTAGTCGATGGCCAGCCAGGACCTATGGTAGCGACGGCATCACACACAAAGTATATACAAACCAAGTAAAGGGGGTAGGCAGGTGGGTAGCCAATGGAAGTGGTAGGGAAGGCGAATGATAGAGCATAGATAGAGATAGATGGGTACGCCGGTGGTATAGATCAACAATCCCGCCATCTTGTTGGAGACTGGCATGAGATACAAACTCCATGCATGTTCGGTCTCATTCGAATGGCGAAAATAGGACTGGTCTTCTTAATGTCAAGATTTGAATACCCGCTCGTTACATGACTTTGCGTGGTGTTCCGGGTAATTTAGAAGAAGACTACAAGCTACAAAATTGAATAGAAGCGTTCAGACGATAAGAAATTTTTAGATTATGACTTTTTTTTTTTGCTCCCCGCTATTAAAGTGATGACCTTCAACAATTCTACATGAGAATTTTTATATCAAAAGGATTTTTATTTCAAAGCACAATCACATAACAACTTTTAATAAATCAATACTGAATTATTTACTTTTCTTTATTTCGTACAAACATGGATACTTGTAAACTCTGTTCGGAAAGCTTGACCGTCCAACTCGACCCAGATGAGTTGGAGCAGTTTGAGGGTGGAAGCTCTTCTATGGGAAGCGTTCCAGATGACCTTCAGTTGATTTGCGGCTGTCATATGCATTGGTAAGAATATATTTTGGTTATTTCTCGGTCTGGATGTTTAAACATATTTCTATTTCCTTTTATAATACCTAGGACTTGAAGCATTTGAGCCGGGTATACATGTGGAATATGTTCGTTGCATGGAAGTTAGCTTGAAGATAGTTCTTCGAGGGGTAACTGTACATCTCTCATCAGATGCAGTTATACTATGATCGTCCAAAAACACGCACAAGAAAGTATTTCTCGAGGGATACCACTCTCTAGCGTTGCCATGATGGTATTTGGCCAACGGATTCGCCTTTGACTTCACAAAGATAAATCTTGTTTTGCACGTGTCGTTCTATGCTTCATCATTCGAGCAAATAAAATTTGCCATTGATCTACAGACTTTATCAGTTGACTCACTAACTCTAATGCAGGCAATGCCTTTTGGATGAATCTCCTCAAATTTTGAATAAGCTCCATTGTCCATCGTGTGATACTTCAATTGCAACTTCAGTGGCTTCATCTTCAAGATCAGTGTCTGGAACCCGAGTTCCCACGAGATATCACAACGAGGGAGGAGTTCAAGAAGACCTTGACATCTTACCTCTTATCACCGAGGAAGCCTATCTCGATGAACACCCAGAAGCACGCCCCGCTCGAGCATTCATGACGATGTGTGCCGAGGGTGATGTTTTTGGAATCAATGATCTACTCAGTGCCGTAGATGACGACGAGGATGGAGAAGGGCTATCGGCAAAGCCAATTCTGCGTTATCAAGATCCTTTGGATGAAATGAAAAGTGGTTTGCATGTGGCTGTCGAAAAGGGACAGGAAGAAATCATCTGGCTGTTGTTGTGGCTCGCTTCAACTCTTTCGACAGAGATCTTCCCGGAACAAATCACTCAAATGGCAGAGACGATGGGTGTAGGACGCGATACTGCTGATGGAGAAGATATCCGGAATCTTCGGGATGCCCAGGGACAATTGGCAAGCGATTTGGCAAGAAATACTGGCAATGTTCTTCTCACCGATTTATTATCGGCAAACTTACCTTGATCTAATAGTTTGTTTGATGGAAATATAGGAAGTAAAAAAAAGCGATGAATATGAATTTTACACATGAGTAGATTGGGACTGCACTGCCATAGACATTCTAAGTATGCACACAATGATTAGAGATTATTTTCCACTGCTACCGGTAGTTGTGATGTGTATATGCGATGAGGCGTACATACCTAGATAGATAGCTCTTGGATTCCAGGGGATCTAGACAGGGCTGAAGGGGTAATGGCACGCTGGGAACAAACGGAACATGGCTCGGACGGCGGCACCCAAAGCCTCCGTGGATTTACGTCATTTTTATCGATTTTAGCATAAATAAAATCTGAAGGTCCGGAGGGTTCCATTAATAATAACATCTAGGTGCTACGTCGGTGCTAGATAGATACTAGATAGATACTAGGTAGGTGGGTAGGTACTATCAGATGCCTCGATTGTCATTTTGTACTTGCTAAGTACTCCACATGATGCAGCTAGGCCTTAAATACAGTTCCGAAGATTCCTAAATCATTCAAAACTTTCTTCTTTCCTGCCATTCTAATCCCTAATTGAACATCACATCACTTGACAAGTGGCCGATCTGATCCTTTTCTATGTACGGACCAAAGTGACTTTCCTATGATATGACTAAAGTTCACAATGAAAGGGGAATCGGGGACCATGACAATTACCATATTCATAATTCTAGCAAAGCTCATTGGCCATTCTTCTTGCGATGCGATGTGCCATATGCGATATGCCATATGCCAAGCTTCATCATGCCCCTCTATTCTCTTCAGTAAGTACATCCATCACAGACTCACAGTAAAGAGGTCTCAGGTAAGAAGAGTCAGGACTTAATCATCTGTCATACGATTCGGAGACTTAAGGAAATGGCAATGTGCGCGCGAGATACACACTACTTCCGTTATTCTTTTACCTTTCCGGGTCTTCCATCTCTATCAGGGTTTTTTCTTGAATTGTGTATCTAGTCGGCATCTGATCATTACCAAGCTATTGTTTCAAAGATATAGATATTATAAAGCTATTTTTTTCTCTCGATTTTCTTTTGGCAATCATATTATCTCCTTCCATTGATTTTCTATCAATCTTCTAATCTTGTACCTGCATCCTGCATAGCACTGGCATTTACCTATTCAGCCTCAGTAGATTTCCTTCTTCGGGCAGCATAGCAATTTGAGCCATTTGGGAACAATCTTGCCGCAGGTTCGCTGTCGTTGCTTCTCTTATTCAGGAACACCGGGTGAGTTTGATTCCCCACCGAAGAAAGTTCGCAGCAAGTTCGCAGGAAATTCTAGGCTAACAATCTACCAGTGAATCTTGTCTCTTGCGCCGTTTAACACAAACTAGATCTCCGAATCTAAATTCCAATAAATTTCTCTCGTCCTGGAACACGCCTCTCCCATCATAGATCGTCGAGATGGTGAGAATAGCATCCACGACTACCTCCCCTTCCATGACGATGCCCTTTCTTTCAGATCCAACACACCGAACTCAGGACTCACTAGATGAAAAATCAAGGGAAAATGGCCTCGATAACTCTACATCAAAACAAACCCCCCTATCTCCCAATCGCCCTAAATATTCACAATCTCTGAAAAAGGCGTTGGAAACAGTTGCCAGAAATCGGCGAGATTCTTCGGAGGTATCGGAAAGCGATAGTTTGGAAGATTATGATACTTTAAAACCAGATCCAATGTCCATAATTACAAGGGGAAAGGGTGGAAGCCTCGATACCGATATGGAGTCGCCTCAAATACCACAGACGGTATATGCAGAGCTAAAAGTTCAGTCCCAGCAATCACGGCAAGGCACGAGAAGGCGCAAAAGTATTCCGGTGACTCTCAATAAGCTTCAGAAAAGCGGACAAGGAATTTATACTTTTGAAGCAGACGACGAAGAGCTACGGGATCTTCTCAAAGGCACTGTTGCGCATTATGCACAAGATAATGCTTCAGGAGAACCAAAGAAACGAACAAAATTCAGTGACTGTGAGTCCTTCCAAACCTTGAATATAATGAAAGAGCAAGGAGTTATCGAATGATATTGCATGGATGTCGTAAATAAAAAATTTACGGAATGATTCGTTGCTAATGGACTCAAACAGTGGTTTTTACCAAAAAGTTTACTGCCTTCGACCGACACAACAATATAGTTGCCGATTCACCTTTCCATGGTTTCTTTACGTTGAGCTGGCTGGCGTTCGTCGTTTTCGTACTCCAACTTGCTTTTGCGAATTGGCGAGTGTATGGAAATATACTTGGTACCAATGAAATTATGGAAATGATGTTCCACCGAGATGTTATAGTTCTTGGTCTGTCTGATGGTGCAATGTGTTTCTCTACAGGTTTTGGACTTGTTTTACAGAAATTAATACACCAAGGATACATTGACTGGAATAGAGAAGGATGGATAATTCAGAGTGTGAGTTTGTCGTTCGGTTAATAGAGGAGATAGGAATAATTTACTAAATGTAATTTTGAACAGGCTTGGGAACTATTATACCTCTCAGCAGTAATAAGTTGGACACTATTTCGCGAGTGGCCATGGACACATACAGTAAGTGGCTGGTTTCTAATTAAACCCTATTCTTTTCTAGAATTGATCCGAGTACTACTTCGGAGAAATGATGTTCTTCAGTCTTTTTCCTGAGTCATTCGCTTACAACATTCCTTCGGTAGGTCTTTTTTGTCCTTCATGGAATTGTCATGTTGATGAAACAACACTCTTACGCTTTTTATAATGGCCATCTATCAGAACAATATAAGACTCGTTCTAAACTTCAGCGTAAGTTGAAACAGCTTGATGATATTTCGCCAATACAGACACCTTCGGCTACAACGCCAGCTGCTTCTTCATTGTCTACTTCTTATCTAGATGCTAGACCTACGTCCAATGACATTTATCAGAGGGTTTCCGATCGAAGACGTTCTATTGTCGAATCGGCTACTGACCAAGTAGCTGCTGCAATTGATTCTGGTGAGCCTCTTGATGTTGATCAAGTCCAGACATTTGCGCGAATTCTTAAATGGGAAATCGATTTCTTGGGTAAAGAACTCGAAGGAAAATGTACGACAACTAAGAATCAGTACCCAAACAATCTCAGTTTGGCCAATCATTACGAGTACATCGTTCTTCCAACTTTGGTCTATGAATTAGAATATCCGCGATCCGATGATATCGATTGGTATAATGTAGCCGAGAAAAGCATTGCGACGGCTGGTCTCTTGATCGTCATGAATCTTATCTCACAAACTTATATCTATCCTATCGTAGTTAAAACGATCGAGATGAAAGAATCAAATCTAACATCTATCGAGCGCCTCAGTTATTTCCCGGGTATAGTCAGCGATTTAGCCTTCCCATTTCTTGCTGAATACATCTTGACATGGTATGTGATTTGGGAATGCATTCTCAATCTCCTTGCCGAATTAACCTGTTACGCCGATCGAGGCTTTTACGAAGCTTGGTGGAACTCGGTATCTTGGGATCAATTCGCACGCGATTGGAATCGACCGGTTCATAATTTCCTCCTGCGACATGTTTACCATTCATCGATTTCGAGTCTGAGAGTCGATAAAAAGACGGCGACGCTTATCACTTTCTTCCTGAGCGCGTGTGTACATGAGCTGGTTATGTGGTGTATTTTTAAGAAATTGAGGGGATATTTACTGGTGTTGCAGATGTGTCAGATTCCGTTGACGATTATAAGTCAGACGAAGTGGATGAAGGGGAAAAAGACGTTGGGGAATGTAATTTTCTGGATAGGCATTTTCACAGGACCGAGTCTTTTGTGTAGTCTGTATTTGGTTATTTAGATGGTTTGATGCTTGAGTTTTTGTAGATTATGGGGATTTGGCATAAGGTATTTGGAATTCGGTATTTGGTATTAGGGGTATGGGTTGATGGTTAGGGGTTCTCTCGCTTTCTTTGATACCATCAATGGCTTGGAGATTTGGTTTAGGAGTGGGCATTGGATATGTTTGCGATTGTGATTGTGATTATGACTGATTATGATGGCGATGTATATAATATGATAGTTAGAACCTTTGTTTAGCATAAGTGTACTTGGTAGATATTGAGTGGTTGGGAATCAGAATGTAAGGAGTTCACGAATCAGTCTGGGATCATTGGGTGTTTTTGATATTTAGGTGTTTGTTAGAGTAGGGTAGGGTAGAATGCTGAGTTGTATGTACTATATGAGAGAACTTGGAAGTGATTTTTATGTAGGTATATGGGATTTGCTACGTTTTGATCGATCTTGTTTTGCTGTGAAAATTGACGAAGGTTAATAGAAACCTGATTAATCCGTCGATCGATGTCGGTTCTTGCAGTGGAAGGGGGGCAATTAATGCTAATACAGATCAATACCACAATATCATCTACATCTATCACCATTAGCCAGATTATGCGTCAAATCTGGAAGTGAGCTCAGAGCCTCAGATAGGCAGTAAAATGAACGAAAACACATGATATCTAGATCGAAAGTATAATGACTGGGTTAGGTATGAGATTCTGAGTTCTTCGTATCTGGCTGGTGTGTTGACGGGTTGCCTGTATATTTGGGTACTTTGTCGTTGGAATCTTATAATTTAAGCTGGGGAACGCTAGTGAAGTTTTAGGGAGAGGTTGCTTGTAGAGAGGTGGGATGTAATGGAGTATGGTGTGGTGTGGTATGGTATCGACTCTGTGTAAGTGTGGACATTGGATTGGATTGGATTGGATCAGATGGTCGTAATTACCGGACCGTGGTGATAGCATACTAGTACGCATGAGAGATGCATGCTTTTGGAACTAGGAAATAGTACAAGAGAGGCTTGAGATAGACGGATGTTTTTTGATAGTTCATCTGGATGTGCAGTGAAGAAGTGGAGGTTGAATAGTATATTTAATAGCTAGTTTTAGTTTGGTTTAGAAGGGGCAGGAGATATATGATATTTGCGGTTCGAAATAAGTATATTGTGTGAGTGAATGCTTTAGAACTAGCTGTATTTACTATTTTCAATGGTGTTCGAGGCTTTGTATGGGCATCGTCGTGGTCGTGACTTGACTCAGACGGAGCGGGTTGAATCGGATGAGTAAGTTGGTTTGGATGTGAGCTTTTGACCTTGATGATTCTTAGCTTGACGAAGGGTAGATCGATGAAGAGGAATGCGGTATGATTTCAGTTATGCATTAGTAGCTAGCTGGGTAGATGGGCAGTGAATAAGTACACGCATGGGAAAAGAAATCAAAAGAGTGCGATGGGTAGAAATGGTACGTAGAGGCTAACGATTCTGCACATCCAATTCAAGTTCTCATTGGCAACATAGAATACTGCTCGCCATCTCCTTCGTAGACACTATTACTCACGGAGTGTTCCTTCTCGAACCATTTCTCGAAATCGAGATCTAGGTTTAGAACATCCTCAATATTTCTCGCTTGTTCTTCTGCTAGCCCATGTTCATTCCAAGTATATATTGTATCCCACTCTTGCAGTTCAAAGTTTTACCAAGAAAAGAATTCATTCATTTAAGATTATATACTCAATCAAGTAGTTTTATAGGTATTTCGACTGGAATAACTCTGTCTTAGTGATATTACATTGCTCATAACCAATTAGAAGAGGGTTTGTAAGTGTACATATTGCAAACATGATGCAATATGTAGACATACGATTACGTAATATGGAGTACAATTTGGTCTCGTTAAATTCTCCCAATCCATGATAAAGTATCGCTTAGTTAAAGCTGATGTTAAAATTAAGGTAAGCGTGATGAGTTATCACACGCCTGATATCCGTCACATACATAGTTCACTTGGAAGATACTAGAGACCACACAAGAGAAACCTTCGCATCTCCTGTAGAATTATAGAACAATCCTAAGCAGCTTTATTTGGTAGACAGAACGAGCAGCACTGCGACAGAGAAATTAGGGAATAAGTAGAGACTATATAGTACGAACATAGCGGAACGTAGTTCGTCAACTAGAAGGTCAGAACACAGAAAGGACTATAAAAAGTAGCTATAATGATCGCGTGAACGACAGGTCACGTTTTTCCATTCACAATACTCATTGCAATGGATAAGTCATGACTCAATTATTGGAATATATTGGCGTAATATAAAAGACTCCGATATCAGTCATTATCAGCCATCATAACTTACACTACTCTGATTCCTGCTACTTAGAGAAAATCTTATTAATTCGAGGCCTCAGATGACACTAGTGCCAGCTTCATTCTCTTCTCCAATACCATGTTCAAGTTAGTCTGTCTGGTTAGCCAACCTCCTAATACTCGCCATTTTTTCTCAGGGACAGCCAGAACAACTTCGAAACTTCGATATATCTCCACAGTGAGTTTTTCGATTAGCATCATAGTGATGTTCCTTCCAATACAGCTCCTTGAGCCCGTCGAGAACTGCAATAGCGCATGAGATTTTGTGTATAGTTCAAGACAATCTTATGCATGAGACTTACAAAAAATATGTTTATTCTTACCATTTGTATAATACCTGACTCACTATCAATCCATCTTTTAGGTTGAAATTCTCGCGCATCGTCTCCAAAAATTGCTTTATCTCTGTTGACTACCCAACAGTTTACTCCGATTATGCCTTTTCTCTAGAATATACGTCCCATGAATAGTGAAACCTCCTTTTGGAACAATAAGTTTTAGTATGAGACTGGTACCGGGATGAAGACGTTGCGCTTCGTTAATAACCGCAGACCTAGTGGATTCACAAACGGTAAATAATTTACGGTAAAGCGTGGGCGGAGTCAAGTACAAGTAACTCAATGTTGTGGTCCCTGCATAAGTACCTGGATTTGACAAGCTTTTTGCGTTTACTGCAACTGAAATCTTTGGTGCGAATTGCTTCTGAACAGCAGGATGTTTCGTAAGGTTGTATACTATAGCTCTCAGGGAAATAGCGATGGCTTCGTGGGCTGCATTCCTTTCCAAAAATGTGCTCAATAATTTGTGGGTGTTATATATGAGAGGAAATCCTACACTTTGATGTACGTTGCTGCTACTACATCTCTGATACCGAATCTTTCTGGTGTGGCCTCGTGAAGATTCAGAAATGAAGCTAGCATATCATCTGAATCTGTTGTATTGATTCGCCGCTCTTTCATTAGGCGAAGACTAAGCTAAAATTATGGATTTCATTAGTTGAGGTGGAATCTAAATCTCGGAAGGTTTGTTCCTAGGACCATCTAATTTGAAAAGGGGCTTCTGCTTCTTTGTTCCAATCACAGACATAAGTTTTGATCAAACTTTCTCAAACGCTGTGATCTGACCCATCTGTTTACATGCTTGAGTAAGACTGTTCGTGGAAGGGGAAAGAGTGTAATACCAACGCAAAATACATCATCTGTCTATGTTCTAGCTCGACGCGGAAATGTGGTTAGGTCTAATTCTCACAAGAGGGCCGAATCTTTCATGCATCAAGGTGTTTTCCTGTGGCATCCTTCCATACCATATTGTATAAAACTTCCAAAAGCTCGAAATGCTAGCTTAGAAAGGACCGGGTATTTTCTTGAGTCCATTGCGATAGCGAGAATGCAGAATATTGACAAGAAAAATCACGCCGATCGTTGAGAGAATATTTAGCACTGTAAAGCCAGAGGTAATATGAGACAATTCTAAGAGAACTATTGTAAATAAAACACCAATGTGCATTCAATTAAAAGTGCTAGTTGAACGGACCCGATCCAAGAGATTGTTGAGGCCGATATATGCGGGTATGTTTTTTCATAATATGTTTGGAACACACCTACAGCTGTGAGTATTGGAAGGCTTACTTATCAGGTAAAATTATTTACATACTAAAAGAATTTGCTATGCCCCAAGTACCCATGAATAAGAAAAAAGAGCTGGCACATAGGACCTATGCGAGAAATCCGCCATCAGGTGCTGATAGAGCATCAAATCCTTCTATCACCATCGGCCCTTTTTCAACATCGTCTGGCAAGGCATCTTTTGGCAACTTCTCGACCATTTTTATCCAGCCCAGATATCAAGGTAAACAAGCACGGGAAGGTTAGCGGGTATGTATCTGATTTTGAGATAGATTTGTTGCGGTATAGGTAATTATACTATAAGCTTCAATCAGTATTAGAATCTCACAGGGACAATTCACTTTCCCCAACTAGAAACAAGTCGGCTGCTTAAAGAGCCGACTATCATAGGTTTAGAGCTACGAGAGCTATATGCAATACGTTCGTGCGCTAGTGCGCTCGCGTATGTATATGCACTCGTATCGCAACAGTTTCATACTATTGCCTACACACATGTCAGATTATCTGAAGGTGCGAACAGAATAGTCTTGCATGAGTTGAATGGCTGCGCCGTTTTGAGCCGCAGCCAATCTCACGGAAAAGGCCCTAATTCTAACTTTGGGTTGTACCACCCTTTGAATAAAACAACAATCTCTGGAATTTCATCAATATTGCAACACTATGAATGGAACTTATACATCGTCATTCTACTATCATGGAGTCAAGAAGTTTATTACAATGTTCGGCGAGTACCTATTCTACCACGAAATCTAATTTCGGGTCTCGAATACCACACATTGTGACGGAAAACCTGGTTTTCTTCCCACCGTTATCATGCGACTGCAATACCTGCTACTGTTTGTAATAGGGAAATGTTTCTAAATTGATCGGAATTGCCTTTGACATTGTAAGGGTCCGGAATTTGGGGTGGTACAATAGTAAGTTGATGTGAAAATCGAGTTCAAACTACAGCCTACCAAATGAGGCATCGTCGATTGAGGTGAATCTTGCTTAATTGGCTGGTTAATCAAATAACTGCATATAAAATATTAACTCAGTCTATATTGTTCGATGCCGACCAATGCAGGCACCATGGGTTTTATATGTTATGAATTTCTTCAAGGGAAATGTTGAATCAATAGAGTGAAACCTTCACCGAGTTCATTGCTATCTCTATCCTCTTTCAACGAGGGTAAATGTAAATCATATGGAACAACAGCTTGTGTGAAGGCTTTCATAGCACTCTAAAGTATGCTGGTCTGGATGTGATTTTCGTCACTTTCCAGACATCGGAATCAATCGCCGAAGCAAAGATCTCCAATGATATCAAAGGTCAAATACTCAAACCATTTGAGTATATTTATAAATCCTCCTTCACTATTTTCTTTTCTTAACTGTCCCATCAAAATATCCACATGATGAGAAATCAATGGCTCCTGTCCTTTCACAACTTTCTCTGTGAATGACGGAGCAAAGGCTCTGCGGAAACGACTATGTTCCGAATTAGGTGCACCCATAATCCCATAAGCTCGATTTGGCCGCTGGCGGTACGATACCACAGTGGACTCTTGGGGAAAGCATGACCTTTCTGTGGACTTTATATAGTGTACCAGGCCTCCTTGTCAGTGAACGAAACTTCGACTTGTGCAATCCGTACAATTGGGCCGTATCTTTTGTGCGGCTCTCTGATCCGAATGGCAAAATATCCACAGCGAAGGGCGAAAGCATAGGAGATTCATGTGACATTTTGCCGAAGCAGAGTTCCACCCCGTAAAGGAGTAATAACTACTTGGCGAGATACATTGCCAAACCCATAGATTTTCATGGATAGAACAGGAGCTGTGGTTATTACTACTGCTGGAATACTATATAATATAAGTATCGATTTTCCAGCACAACCAAATCATTATATCGATCAACAATATCTATCTCGAGAACAAACCTTAACTGAATCAGCGACATTTGTATATCGACTTCTTACAATTGTTAAAGCTGCTTTATATATTAGCTAATAGTACATGGTAGAAAACCTGACCAATTGATTTGGTCGATGCAATACTGTGACTGTCTCATTGATCCTCTGCACGATATCAATTCTATAGTTTTGATTACCTGATGTGCTTCTACTCAACCTGGGCAATGACGCAGTCTTAGTGATCTTCATGCTACTACTTGGGGTTTTCAGTAGCTCTAATATCAGTGGTCCCAATACCAGCCTGACATCGATCCGTTTAGATCAGCTCTACGAAACTCAAGAATACGGGTGATACTATGCAAGCTACTTTACAGTAGTAACTTTTGATGTATTGGGAAGCATCCCTCTTACGCTCTTACTGGGGGGCTTTCTCGATATAGTAGATGCTACAGGGAAACAAAAGTATTGAGGTGCTGCTCTTTTTACTAGACTTACTAGCTATGTGGCTGCCCTACTGTGTTTTATATGGGCCAGGATCAAAGTAAAAAGGTGGGGTTGGAGGACAAAGTGGTAGAAAGTTAACCTTGCAATGTTATAAGCAGAGCTAGCTTCTGGGCTGTCTTCTTTTGCGCCTACTGGCCCTTACCCCTCTCACAGGGCAATCTGAGATTTGCCTTTGCGATCGACTTATTATGCTTCTGTTACGGTACATATGAGATTGAGGCAAATCGGTGCATTCCAGAATTTAACATTTCATCATCGCTCATGTACATCTCGTCGACTGTTCGATGCTGCTCGTAAATCAAGTAGCAGTGGTAGTGGGGTATGAAGTTCAAATAAAGCCTGAACATATTAGCGGGATAAGCCGAAAACCATCGTCATGATGTCAAATTCACTTGTTACTATGCTATTTCATGTATCGCTTCACTGCCAGCGATAACAATGTTATACCGGTATCAACAATAACAAATTGACCCACGGGATATTGAAAGGACAGTTCGTAACATAGAAATCGATCCTACTTAAGGTCCGAGCGATGTCCATAATAATACTAATACAATGAATGTACAAATATACAAATCCCATAGTTACCCCATTTCTATTTAATATATTCGGATCGGCAATTACCGCATAATACAGAAGTACAATATCAGCGTTTCAAATAATTGAAACGAACGCTGGCTTACTACATGAACGTTCTCTTTCACCAGGTTAGATTAATACCCAAGTACCTTCCTAAGAACCATCGACTTCGAATATCATACTCTGCGCTCGACTGGATTAAATCTACAGGCGTAATTGACGCCCTTCGGCGAGCCAATGACAAGAAAATGGAGTCTGCGCCTGGGAACAAGCCAAAACCGTTAGAGAGATCGTATTTGTCTGCAGCCGTTGAATCAATCTCACCATGGGGAGGCTCGCGAGCATCTACTCCTAAACCAACAACGCCCACCTTTTCTGGAGAAGGTTCAGGATTAAAAAATCAACATGGCGGAGATCACAGCACAAACCATTGGCATGGATGGAGTACTAAGAATTACCCCCAAGATTGTCCTCCGCTGAATCCAAGATGGTACCATGCCGTCGATGTAGGTGCCCATATCCAGTATATTGGGTTCCCAAGCTGACAAGTTTTAGATTCCCAAAAGAAAACCCAAGATTCTCAAGGCCAATCAAGAAGAAACCAAACCTGCAGCCCCTCCCAAGAAATTCGTCACATTTTCCGAGCACGATTCTCGCGCAATAGAAGCTGCGTATCAAAAGCTTGTCGAAGACTATGATAATGGAAGAGATCCGCGATCGAGAGCCCAGAGTGGTAATTTGGAACAGACCTCGGGAAGTGCGGGCGAGAAAGGAAATACGAGTATCAATGAAGCTGGGAATAATGAGGAGGCTGATAGAAGTATTAAGATTCCTGTGCACGAGGATTTCTTATTCGATGTCGATATTGAAAAGAGAGAACTTGCGCCGGTATATTGGCTTGGTGCGATATTTGATGTTCGCAGAGGTAGTTGGTTCTACCAAGAGGGTGCAGTTCTCAAGCCCTGTGAGGAGAACTTGGCCACGCAACTTGAGGAAGGATACCTGAAAGTGAAACCATTTCGTTATCCTAAACCTCCGGAGAAAAGTACTGCTAGGCCATTGTCTATAAAAACGGGAGAAGAACCCAGATCATTGGCGCGCAGTGGTGCTTTTGGGAGTAGAAACCGTAATGGCTCTCCCTCCGTGACTCCAAAAGGCTCGGCGGAGAATTTGAAAATGCCACAACAGGCTTCTGATGATGGCAGTATACCCAAAGACTCGCCGCCGCCCCACCAACCGCAAACCCATCGCTTATTTGGTACATACATGAATTCTGTTGTTACTTACCAAGATGAGAATGTAGCCTGGATCTCAACTGATAACATCATGTCTCGGGTAAGTAGCACCGTCTACCAAAAATTTGCTGGCGGTGGTTACCTGGGAGGTGTCAAGGTTGTTCGTGGATATTCGGAACCAGGTAAAACGAAAGACACGACAACTGCCGACAAAGATAAGACACCAAAAACTCCTACCAGCGCCGCCGTTGCTGCTTCGACTACTCCAGAGTATCTCCAACTTGACGATCGTCAGCAAAGATTACTCAAACGGCGTTCTGCGCCTCCTAGTACAAGCAACTCCAATGTTTCGCCAGAAGATAATAGTACTGAGATTCGAGAAGCAGCGTACAATAAACTAAACTCTATAGATGTGGATGCAGAAGCTGAAGCTGTGAGGAAACGTGATGAGAAGGAGATGCAGAATGATTATAATGATCGAGATGGCTGTATCCAACCCCAGAGCTATCTTGTACGCTGTTTGTAGAGCTTGAAATATGTCTACAGTAGTCTATAACAAATAGTTGTTAGACTCTGCTGTTGGTCCCCGGATTGAGAGAGCCTTCAGAGGATGCTTTAATAATTCAAACCAATTAAATTATTGGGAAAACTTGCGCATTAGTCTTATTTGTCCGTCTTTAATTCCGTACATTCCTTTTGTTTTTTTGTTGAGCAAATGTCAAATGGTATGCTAATTCTCAAAAGAACTGAGAGTGTTAATTTCGTCCATGACGTAAACGTTCTTCGGCAAACGCTCAAAAACGTGTACGAGAATTCTGCCGATTTGCAAGCTTTAAATGCGGAGATTGATAAACTCCCTAAAAATTGCCGTGTCCAAGTTCTGCCTATATGCTGGCGTCATTTACTTGACTTTCCTCGCAAAGGTGTCAGACAGAATCGCAAAGAGCATGATCTTGGTGATGCATTTGGCGAGGAGGAAGAATATCCAAGCCTTGATGATATCACTGTGGAGGGTGTACCATTCGTTCGCTCTCTTATCACTGATCTTGCTCTCGATATTTTGCTGTACCAGAGTGCTTATAGAGAACATATTAGCAATATTGTTCTTACCGAGGCAAACCGAATCTATAATCTTTTCCGGGAACGAAATCCAGAGTTCTCGGGGAAGGTTAGTTTGATAGGCCACTCTTTAGGATCTGCAATCTTATTCGATATTCTTTGTCGTCAAAGAGAAAATAAGAAGCGTAATGCAAGCTCTTCGCATTACAAGAACCGGTCTGCCCCATCGACATCGTCACATAATAAGAGTCTTGAATTTGAATTTGATGTCGAGGATTTCTATTGTCTGGGAAGTCCAATAGGATTATTTCAGATGTTGAAAGGAAGAACTATCGCTGCTAGAAATCGCGTACAATCATTACCATCCGAGAGTCCAATGGATATAGACTCTATGCAGGACCCATTTCTTGGAGCTAGCTCGGGTGCGGGCTTTCCATCTGGAGAACATATTTCCAGTACTACAGGATTGCCATATTCGATTTCTAGTCCTAAATGCGTTCGGTTATATAATATATTCCACCCCACGGACCCAATCAGTTATAGGCTTGAACCACTTATTGCTCCTGCAATGTCATCTATGAAACCTCAACTACTACCTTATACCAAGAAGGGTATATTCGGTGCAAACATGAATCAAGGAATCACTGGAATTGGAGCAAAAGTAGGGCAGAGTGTCAGTGGATTGTGGTCTAGTCTCAGCTCAGGCATTGCAAGCAGTCTCCTCAATCGCAGTCTCGGTCTTACAGGCGAAGATGTCGAAAGAATGCAAGCATCGAATTCATCAAGCATTAAAGGACAATCTGCAGGCGCGGGAACCAATGTAGCAGCAGGAGTTATCCCAGATCATCCTACGCTCCAGAGAGAAAATACTAGCGAGAAGATGAGACAACTTGCGGAGGATACGGCGGCTGCAGATAGAGATGGCATGGGTACGGCGCCTACATTGATTGATGATGAGATCGAGACGTTGTATGCTGGATTTCAAAAGCGCAGGAAGCACGATATACCTGAGACTGATAGGGCGGAATTGGAAGAGAAAGCAAGGAAGCTGAAGAGAGAAGAGGCGAAAGTGAGAGCACTAAATAACAATGGACGCGTGGATTTTAGTATTCAAGAGTATGTTCTTTCTTTTCCGTTGTTTATCTGGGCATTCCGCCTCCCCACACCCCACACCTCATATTGGTTGGGGGTGCTTTCAGAGACGTAAATGGAAGAAAATAAAAATACTCATCAATATTTATTGCAATAGGAGCGTACTAGATTTCAACCCGATCAACACCATCGCCAGCCATCTCTCGTACTGGTATGTTTTCCATCTCCCCACCTCCCCATCTCATATAATTAATTCACATAAACAGGGCCGACGAAGACGTATCACATTTCCTCATCGGACAGCTTCTCTCGCGACATCGCAGCGTGGCTCGCTTGAATAGCTCGAATAGTCCTAGGGAGAGGGACAGTTCGAGTACTACTGCGCATAAGAGTAAGAGGAAAATATGAAAGACGTGAGAACATGAGGAAATGAAAATTAACATTAAAAAAACCCCTCCCTGCTACTGCCGAATGATGGAAGAAAGGGGGGGGAAAATGGAGAATCAGATTCTGTATGAATATTTCGCATCCCATCTCATCACATCTCACAGCAATGCAATACAAACAAAACAAAACATCCACCCACTCATCCCAACCCTCAAACCCAGCCAGCACTCAAGACTCCTTCTTTCCTTTCTTATCTTAGACCAGACTCCTATCATGTTAGACTAGATTTTCAGAAGGAAAAGACCTCGAAACAAAAACAAAAAAGAAAAAAAGAAAGAAAAAACAAAGGAATAAAGAGCAAAGAAGAAAGACTCAAGAACTAGGCGTTATATAGTGGTGTGGTTGGTGTATGCTTTACAGATGGGATGGGATGGGATGGGATAAGATTCAGGCATATTTGGGAGTTGTATCATGTCATATCATGTCATGTTATTCTTTCACGTTATTGTGATGTATATATTTGTTTGTAGGAAATATCATTTTGGTTGGGGAAGATGATCATTGTTTGACATAAAGTGGATGGTGGATGGATAGATGGATTATAGGATACAATTGTTCTACAACTAGGCAATAAGTTGATGCAAAAAGCACATTCACAATTACTAAGTGAGGCAACACATCATCACACGCACACACACACACTCTCTCTCTCTCTCTCAGAAATGAAATGAATTCTAGTGTTAATTATGTGCTCAATTTGGAATTTTTAATACTAGTAACTACCCATGAAAACTTATGACCACATTTGTATGCTGCTGCTGACCTAAAAGGAAGTTGAGGTTATGTTGCCAGTCCAAATCCTGGCTCGAGTCGGAAAGGTCTCGGGGAATCGAATCTAGAAACACAATGGTAAATTCAGGCAAAGAAGGAAATATCAGCAGCCAAAAGACACAATAAACTTTTTCCTGCCGTGTAGAAGCCTCAACCTAGGAAGGACCTGTTTACTCGGCGGTGTCCAGTTCATCATGCGCTGGTGGAGGAGAATCCATGGTAACTGATAGGTAGCAGATGAGTTAGAGATTGGGTCGTCATGGTAGTTTGAATAATGTGGATTCACCTTTCCTGTCATCTCCATTGGCTCCGGGTTCACGGACATCATCACGTTCTTCCTTAACTTCGCGATCCCTATACATGGCGGTAAGCTTATGCCCAACTCATTTTTTTTTTTTTTAAAAAAAGTGCTTACCTATCGTCTGGGCTACGTGAGCGATCGGCTCGGTCGCGATCTCTTCTGTCGTAGTCCCGGTCCCGGCGGTCTCGGTCATCCTTACGGGGAGAATAGTCGCCACGGCCACGACGGGGTGAAGTTGAACGACGACGAGGAGAACGGCGGCTACCTCCACCACGTTCTCTGCCGCTATCTCTACCTCCGTCACGACGGGCTGCACGTTCTTCACCAGTATCGAATCGCCAAGAAGCCGAAGGAGGTGTGCGGGCCCACTAATTTGTGAATTAGAACTCGCCGTATGTGGTGATGTCATGAAGACTTACTTCAATCTTCAACAAGTCGTCGCGGCCAATACGCTTGTTGTGCATTTCATGGTAGGCATCATCGGCATCACGACGGGACTCATACTCAACGAAGGCAAACCTACTTCAGGTGTCAACGATATTAGAGTGGTTACCAATAAGATGTTGGGCATACTTACAGACGTGATGCTGCAGTTCGAGGAGCTGGGATATCACAGCGGACCAAACGGCCATAGCTATGAAGACATCGTTAGACTCAATGTACCATCGAATGGGGAGTATATTGGATAGATATATGGAAGAAAGTAAGAGATGTATAAGATATGTATAATAAATAGTAATCGATCCGCCGCAATTCGAACTTTTCTCGCGAGACAAATGTGGGAATATAAACTGTTCGTATCGTTGTGCGACCGCTCGATCGAACGTGGAGGATTTGGGAAGAGGGGATAATGTATGCGACAGAAGTGACAGCGAAGTCTCGACGGAGTAAGGGACGAGGATGGACGATGATGGGGAAATGGATTATCGCGATCAAGGACAATCATCGAGATATCGATTTTTAGCTGACATACCGTTCGAATTCGTAGGCAAGATCGCGAGCACGGATTCCAGCTCCGAAGCCCTGAATAAAAGATATTAGTTAGTATACATTTTGAAGCTTCAATACAAATATACATGTTGGTGTGTGGAGGTTGTGGAGGTGGAGCGCATACGGTGACATAGAGTGTTGTACCACCACGAGACATTTTGTTAATTGAGAAAGATGATGATGATGACGATGATGAGAAAGGCCAGTCAAATAAGATTTTCTTTGCTACTCGAGAGTTGACCGATATCGATTATGATATCTGGTATGAGTTCAAGTAGGTGAGAATATCAATACTGATATTGTATGTGAGATGGCAAGGTCGAGGAAGAGAATAAATAATTATTAAGTAGAATCGGGTGGTAAGGAAATAGAACAGAAGAAGCAAGCTTAGAGGAACCGAAACGACAAGAAGACAAGACAAGACAAGATTAATGATTAAACCCGGGAAAGTCAATTAAAGTTTTTTGGGAATCAGGCATTCACCTGCTAAAAGTTGATTGCTGCCTTATTGTAGAGGCACTCGAGGGTGGATATCACATGATCATCAAGACATCAGAGATCGGTTTGATTTTGAATCTCTTCTTGCACAAGTAATAAAAGTCTTTCTTCGATTCACATTTTCACATTTTAGTTCCACATGAAATAAACCGAACCATGTTTATATTCACAGAATCCTCTTAATCCATCTCTATCTAATACTTCCATGGTTTGGAGACAACTTCTGCCAGCCAGCGTTGTCACTGTTGTCGTCGTTCCAAGCATCGTTAAGAGAGAAACATCTTGGCCAAACTTCATGAAAAGCTAATTTCAGATCTCAGCCGCTATCATACTATCGATTCTATATTTATTGATTGGTGTCTCACTGTTGACTTCATCGAGATTCACGTATAGAAGCCTCGAAATCTTGTGTCGGATGCCTTCAACGATACTTAGACCTTCCGATTGATCTCCAGTCTCCTTGCCTAATGTCATAACACTCGAAAGCATATGCGTAGCTTGGACCAAGTTGCGAAAACGTGGATCAAGTGACCAAGGCATGTCATCGATGGGGTATTCTTCATTGATTTCTTGTGGCCCTGTAGGTTCAATTCCAACAAGAAGATGACCTTGAGCTAGGGGATCAAATCTGTACGCTGTCGTTTATGAAGAAGGACCAATTCCAGCGTCGTAATGTTGCAAGAATTTATCCTCGTATTTACCATAAAAGCCATTATGTATCATGGCTTGCTGGTATCTAATTGTACACATCAATAGAGATTGGAACATGATTGCCTTTTTGATATATACATACTCGGGAATACAACTAACAATCCCGATCCCAACAACTTGGCCAAGCGACAAGGAAGTGGCAGGCAAACCCAGGCTTTGTCTCCAACGGGCAAATATATCCATTAAAGCATTAGAAGAGAGATTGTTGCTCTGCGTTGCTGTGCCAAGAATCACTGTCCATTAACTCCTCATCTGAAAGAAGTCCAACTGTGAATCTTTCAGGGCCTCATGAATATTGAGTGTGTCAATCACTCGAGGGCGTACTGTAGACTCAAATTGGTCAAGTGTCATGGAACTAAGAATTCCATCCTGTGGAAAATATTAGCAATCGAATTTAGCACGCGTGGCAGTGAAAATAGTCAAGTCTTACATGAAGTGTTAAAGCTTCTTGTATGACACCCTTGATTGACATCTTCTAGCGGTGCAACATCACCCTGGATGGTTTGAGTATTGACGCCTTAAAGTCAGAGCTGGCTAAGAAATGTTTTCGTGTTCTTGTTCGAGTTTCCGCTGCGAGATAGATAAATCAGGTTTCGAGTATCTCAGTGTACGGCCCGTCTGCTGAACTAGTAGGACTGCACTGTCATCTAATGTGATGGCTTGTAAAAGCCTCGATACAAGATCATCATCAAGCTCTTCGAATACCGGCTTCCAAGTTAATCGCATATAATGATTGTCCCTTTTACTGGCTATTACAGAGTTTCGGTCTGATGCAATCAGGAGTATATCTTTGGCTTCAAGGATCTTACTTTGTGTGTCGCCAAGCAGTATCAAACCTGCCACTAACCCTCTTGCCCCTTTCAATGCACCTCTAGCGATGTAATGTGCGAGGGCCTTTATGGACTTAGCTACTTCTGGCCAAATTTTGATACTTCCGATGCTGACAGTCATAACACTTTGTCAAATTTGGTAGCGGTACTTCAATTTGAAGCTACAATAGAGAATTGCATTGCTGCACCGAAATCTGCAGGATGGATTACATAACGAGACTCTCGCGCGATGAGTTCTGCTGTCGGTTTCAACAGGATCTTCGCTTCGGCGAGTCTCTTTTGATCTACCCCTCTTATAAAAGTAAGACCCTGAAACCTCGGACCATATATCAACCTGAGGATGGTATTTCTTCCTCAAAACCATCATTGACTTCCATGGCCTACGTTGCTGATTTGATGACCATCTCAAGGTAGCCTACGGATGGGAAAACTATCTCGTAGCCAACCTTACGATATTTTATCAATTCAATTTGAAGTCAAGGGCATGAGCAGACCTACTCGATGATCCGTTAGCCATAGAAGGTCTTGTTATTCCGGAACCCACATGGAGAAATCTTCCGAAAAATAATGTCGCGGGTGTTGTTTTGGCGCGACTTGCGTGTGTAACAACTTTCAAGGGGTAACACATCCGAATACTGCCATTGGTAGTGTGGGAGATCGGTAATTATCTTATACACCTGCCCACAACCATCAACCAGACACTTGCCCTCGTTGACACACGTTGAGTTCACCCTGTATCCTTTTGTAAACAGCGTTCCAGCCAAGGCAATAATATCGCTGTCAAGCGAATACTTAAATTCTTGGTGGAACGTTCAAAAGAAGGTTAGAGTTTGGAAGTTGTCTTGCATAATATTTAATTATAATGATGTAATCCGGTGCGTATGGCGGACGAATATTGGTGTTTTGATTGGCCTGTTTGATCCCCCTCTTCCAAATCTTGGAGCTAATGGACTTGGGACTTATGATTTAGATGCGTACCCCTATTCAGTCAACTAACTGTACTGAGACCATGTAAATAATGAACTAATCTTACTATTGCTACAGTGCGATATCTATCTAAATTTTATTTCGAAACTAAAGTAAAGCTAGCAGAGTATAATCTTGTCAACACAGTCCAGCACTTATGTCGTCAAATATTCATCAATAGGCACAAGACCCAACGATGGCTACTAGCAGCGACGAGGAGAAGAATAAACGCACAGATGCAGTTTCCCCAGACTCTTCCCCGAATGCGAAGGCCCCACTTCATGAATCCACTCCGCGATCTCCACTCACGCCGCCGAACGGTGGACTGGGCGCTTGTCTATGTGTACTTGGTGCATTTTTTATATTCACGAATACTTGGTATTTACATGCAATTCTTTCATCTTGAATCCATTACAATACATATCTATGTAGACTTATCAAGAAAAGGGGAGTTACTGCAAGCTTTGGAGCTTTTCAATCTTATTGTATCGCCACTTTGCCTGAGTCTGCATCATCGATATCATGGATTGGCAGTATACAATCTTTTCTGGTGGTGTTTTTTGGCATCGTATCCGGGCCACTATTTGATCGAGGTTACATTCGTATTTTGATGGTCACTAGGTGCTTCATGATTGTATTTGGAACGATGATGCTTAGCCTCTCTACGAAGTATTATCAAATAATCCTCTCCCAGAGAATTATCATTGGCCTAGGAGCCGGTCTAGTTAATATTCCTGCACTCGCCATCATCTCAACTAAACTCACCATGGAACGACCGTTTGCGATCAGATGTGCCTCCTCAGGATCAAGCATGGGTAAGTTAGCACTCATTTGGCAATGGCACGACTGATACGAAGTGAAATTGCCTATGTGGAACAATCTTTCCAATTACCTTTCGGATACTAGAAGGAAAGGTTGGATTTGGTTGGGCTATCCGCGCCATCGGCTTCATTAGTCTTGGCACACTTGCTGTCTCCCTCGCCATACCAAGCCGGCACAAAAGGCCAAAGTCTGCGACTAAAAAAGCTCTTTTCGATTTTAAAGCTTTCACTGAACTTCCATTCCTAGGCTTTGCCGTTTCTCTTCTTCTCATATTTGTAGAATTCTACATTCCCCTCTTCTATATCCCTTCCTACGCCATTTACAGCCTCAAGATTGACAAAAATCTCTCCTTCTACCTCTTGGAAATTACCAACGCTGGCTCATTCTTTGGTCGAACGGTTCCATTCCTTATCGCCAACCGCGTCTGCTCCATTCAGATTTTTGTATTTTGGACCGTCGCCGCTGTCATCGTAATGTTCTCTTGGCTAGGCATACACAATGAAGCGGGCTTTATAGTATTTTGTATCATCTGGAGATTCAAATCTGGCGTTCTCGTGACAGCACCCGCTGCAGCGGTGGCACACCCAACATTTTCAAAATCAATGAGTGTCATAGGAACTCGATTAGGTATGAGCTGGATTACAGCGGCAATTGGGATTCTCACCGGGCCACCTATTGCTGGAGCTTTGGCGGATCTCAATGCTGACCATTTTGCCAATGCTGTTGTCTTTGCTGGGGTGGTCATGGATGCTGGAGCAGTATGTCTCATGCCTCCCTTTCTCGCTGCTGTACAATACAAACCAGTCGAGAATTGAGAACGTGATTAGGAGATGTTAGAAAGTTGTTTTGATACCTTTCCCCCCTCTCCCTTCCGCAAAGACTAAAAGCATCCATTTGGCTAGGAGGGCTTGTCTTCGATCCGCAGGTCATAATAGAACTCACAGATTCACTGCTAGCCGGTCAGTATATTCGTATGCGAAAGAATGATTAAAATGATTTATACATCTTCACATGAATTTGTAATTTCTAGACTCCAGAATAACTAAGCAACCATCTCAAACAAGTGAAGAATCAGCAACGTAAAAGCTCAATACTACACCCAATACTCCAAGGTAATCATAAGTTTCTTCTTCTACTCACTGCGAACGAGCGACCCAATGACAAAAGCCTCTCTGGTGCCTACATAGATCCCGGTTCATAATCAACTATTACCTATGCCATCTTACTGGGTATTCATTTTCTTCAATAAACCCCAGCGTCAATCGACCAAAGGGACAAATAGAACTGGAGAATAACCAGGGCATTGATATGATGGAGGGCTACTGGGATACCCATAAGAGGTGGTCGTGGGCACAAAGCCTATTTCAAAACAAGAGAGCTTCTTCCTTGGTCCCCACGAAATTGGCTTTGAGATGGTACATTGAAAATGAAGGGACCCTCGGTAGAGCAGTAATTCCTATTCAACTACAATAATCTTGGGGGGGCCAGTATACAACAGCTGGTCCTAGATAATGGAGACCTCTTGGCATTGTACCATTGTTACTAGTGGCCGGTCAATCCGTAACCCAGTCCGGAAGAAACAAAACGCATCTTGCAAAAAATAAAAACCTTTGACAAGGGGTTGGTTTCTCTCGAGTAGAACCTAAGATCACGTATGCACATCTTGTGAACCTCAGCATTGGGACTTGGGACTTTCGACCAGAGCTCAATTCACAGGCTTCGTTGCAACTATTTTCCTTTTGGGATATTGTTTGGCGCTTCTCATTACTATATATTGGCAGCAATTCTGATATGTATATAATCTTCATGTACCTTGGTAGATTTAGATGAAACACACTTTCGAGCCTTTCGAAGGTTGTCGTCTTACATTCTGGCTGATTTATTGAATTTCTGTTCCTTTCCTTTCATTACCATGACTCTACTATATGATTTAAATTCCCTCGCTGCCAGTTCCGAGTGGCATAGAGAGAGTTTGTTAGTCGCAGAGTTGCATGCAACATTCAACCACAGAAAATGGCTCACACGGACAGCATAGTGGATATCAGGAATCAGCACTTCCTTAATAACTAGAAAAATAATCACCAAATAACATCAAACATTGAGATACCCGATGAAGTAGTTGGGTCTGTGGTATTGTTGTCAAGTCGCTCGTATCAGGCAGTCACAAGCACAGAATCTAAAAACATATTCTGATAAATATGACAGATGATTATGACCCAACGTTTGATAGTTTAAAACAAACACTTTGTCATGTATTGACTATCATACTGCGAAAAGTTTTTGGAAAGTAAGAATTCTAATTCTTAAGATGAATTTATTTGAGGCCAAGCATTGGGGCCAAGGAAATGTAAGATTCGCTTTTCAGTAAGTATGTGAAACCGACCACAAGAATGGAGGGCAGTCTATGATACATGGATATCTCTTTGGTCACTTAACAGACTCGTAGACTATACCATTCAGCTGAAAGGTGGGAGCCAGAATGGGTATCCGCCGTTCTTGATACGGAAAACGCTAAGCAAGAAGCTGTACATAACGAAGATAACTCCACCCCATACGAGGACTGCAACTTGCTGAATTTTAGGGTCTGAGATACGTGGGACTTTGAGAGCCAAAGAGATTGTTGCAAAGGACAAAAGCCCATCTGAGAGATATAATTAGTATTGTCGCAATTATGAATAGTTAAGAATGAGTATTTCTTACACATAGCAGCAATAATTTGTGTTTCCAATCCATATTGATTTGAGAATCCACCTGCAAAGTAGCTGACACCTCCACGTCCATCACCAGCAACGTATGGGACTTTTCTAATGTGGTTGAACATATGGCCACTGGTGAACAGAAGGATGGCAATCAAGCTGATTGCAGCCCAAACATTTCGGTTTTGGACGATGGGTAGAACATATGGCCATGCAACACTGATAAAGGTGATCGTTCCGAGTACAGTAGTGGTAACTGCGATAATACGAAGCCAGTTGATGGGTCGTTGAACTGGGGGATGTGGTCGATCGGTGAGATGTCTAGTAATCCAAGAATGGACTTGCTCAGCAGTTTGAGGGCCATTTGTAAAGTCGTATCTCACGGGGCCATTTAATGTAGACGCATGAGGGCCAGTGGTGGGTAAAAACAGTAGAAGGACGGGAGCAGTTTGTAGGTTAAGCTATCCAGCAATTAGCATTGATTGATTGTAATTTCGTAGCGCTAAACGTACAGATTGGAAAGTGCCTTTTCCATCCATGAAATCAAGTGTTCCATAGAGCAGGCGTGATTCTCCTTGCTTATCTCCTTTGATCCAACTCTTTGACAATAGATCCCATTCTGGTTGAAATTCACGACATAATTGGCATCCAAATCTGGTTTCTAAAGCTGTCAACAACACGGCGACAGAGTAATCTCTTGGTGCAGTGGTCAATTTGCCGTAGATACTATCATCGAGCTTCAATGGGGTAGATGAGAGAGACTTGGTATGGTATCGTTCAAAGTTATCGACTGCGGGCTTTTTAGCAGCTAGAGCAGCTAAAGGTAGCAAGGAGGCTACCAATGTCTTGAGGAAATGCATCTTAGATAAAATGCAAGGCCAAGATGCCTCTAAAGATTGGAATTGGTGATGTCGATAGCAGAGAATAATCGAATGATTGTGACCAGTGGTGCTTTATTAAAAAAATTGAAACATTGAGAAATCAAGATATCATCACCAAACACTTACGAAGCTCGAAGCGTGTCCTTAATTCAATTCGGTAAGTTCCACCTCGCGGGGACATTCAAATCTTATCACAAGTAGGGTGTGGCACTATATTTATCTATGCCTGAGGCCATAGATTTTGGGGCAAATCACGTCGACCCGGCAACTCATCTAACGCTTAGGGAGACTTTGTTGACTTTCGAACGCGATTGAACATTTTGACCATTTAACAGGTATTTTAAAACACATTTTATTTTCACAAGTATAAATTTAAAATGGATCAAGTATTATCATATAATGATGATGAACATATCGAAAGTGTATGTGTGCTCTCTTGTCATTGTTAAGTTGGAGTTGGAGTTTTGTAGCTAATACAATCTTATAGCGATTGATGAAATCACAATGTCTCGAGTTGGCATATCAGGAAGCACTACAAAATACCGAATTGATCGTGAAAGATGAAGCAAGTAGGCGATTGAGATTACAGATTCTCTTGTTGGAAAATGAGGCGGATGAGTTACACCTTCAACTAGCGACCGGGGACGAGCGAATTGATGGATTAGAAGAAGAGAATGAAGATTTAAGAGCACGACTTGACCAGGCCCAAGAAGATGTTAAGAAGGTGGAAACGGATTTAAGACTTCAAACGCGGGAACTCACTAACATCAAGGTACTAAAAATCCCCTGGGTATGTCTGAATGTCATGCTGATTCATAGTTGTATAGGCGGAGCTGAAATCTATGAGCGGAGTAACGATGGACTCAACAAAGGTTCTGACCGAAAAACTGGCACTCAGCCGCGAGTTAGCTATACTTAAACCAGAGTTGGAGCATTTACGCTCGCAAGTGGCACATCAACAATCGATCCTAACAGAGAAGTTAGCACTTGAGCGGCAAGTCAGCACTTTAGAAGTCGAATTAGAGACAGAGCGTCGTGCCTTGAGCCGTGCCACCGAGAAGAACAATGACCACTCCAAGGAAACAGAACTCCAACAAAAAATTGAGGCTTTGCAGAAAGATCTTTCCGAGGAGAAGCGAGAAAGAGAAAGGGCTAAGAAAGAAATGTCGAAAGAAGCATCTACTGCCCAAAAAGAATTCGCACAAGAGAAACGTGAAATTGAGAAGAGCCATAAACTCTCAGAGAAGGAGACGGAGGCTCTTCGAAAGGAACTGGAGCTTCTAAAGCGTGACAGTGAGAATGCACGACAGGCTGGGGAAAAGGAGATAGAGACTCTTCGAAATGAAATCGAACTTTTGAAGAGCAGCAACGAGAAGGGACAAAAATCCGGGGATAAGGAAATTGAAGTTCTTCGAAAGGAGTTTGCGTCTACTAAGCGAGACATCGAAAAAGCACATAAAAATACCCAAAAGGAATTGGCCGCTTCTCAAGCTCAGGTGGAAACTTTGGAAGGCGAAATCGAACAGCTTCGCGACAGCGGGAAAGGACAGGAAGATGGAGAGAAGGAAATCGAGGTTCTCAGGAAAGAATTCGCTCATACGAAACGAGACATTGAAAAGGCTCACAAAGAAACACAGAAGGAGTTGGCTGCTTCTCAGGTTTTGATTGGATCCCTAGAGAGCAAGGTTGAGCAGCTCCGCACAAAAATGCGAGCCGCAAGAGAACAATTGAAAGAATGCCAGGCTGAACTGAATGAGGCGCGCAATGCAGCATTGAAACTCCCCGCTGTCACGAGTCGAGAGAGTATTCCAGTGAAAGATTCTCGCAAGAGATCCGCCAGGGAGATGAGTATGGATATTACTGTTGGAACACCAGATGGAATTGCAGGGCGCGGAAAGCGACCTGGTGCGAATAGAGGTAGAGTTGATCAAACAATTCTGGGAGAAAAGTCAACATTTTCCATCACACCCTATCTGAACAAGACAATCAACATGGCTCCAGATACACCAGAAGATGGACAATCACCTGAGGTTAAGGCTGACAAGGTAACGGAGCGAGAGGAATCCACCGAGAAGGACCAGAATCTCGAAGAAGATGAGGAAACACCTGAATCACCTGCACAGCAAGTCAAGCCCAAGCTTAAGGCCAGAAAGAAGCTGGCCGATAATTCTGGTGACGAGAAAAACGTATTGGCCGAAGCGAAGACTGGTAGCAAGAACAAAAAATCTGTGACTCAGAAACTCAAAGAATCACGTACGCTGGGAAAGGTCACAGAGGAAGAGGCCGGAAACGAAGATGAGAAACCTAAGAAACCCGCAGCCCGAAAAATTAAAGCACGACCTATGCTAGAGAAGGTTGCGGAAGAAGAGGATGCGGACGAAAATGAACAGCCCGAAGAACCAGAAGATTCCGAAAAACAAGAAATTAAAAAGCCCGTCAAAGCTAAGATTAAGGCTGCTGAAGAGCCTGAGCTAAAGAAGAAGAAACGTAAAGTTCTTGGGGGTGGCAGCAAGACACTATTTGATGATGAGGATGGTGAAGCTCCTAAGAAGCCAGCGAAGATTGCACTTGGACCAGCGAGGTTGCTGGGTAAAGGTGGTCTTGCTGGACCAAGGGGGGGGATGAAGGGCGGTCTTGCGGCTGCTGGTGGATTTGGAGCATTCTCGCCTTTGAAGAAAGATCGTAGGGGTGCTGGAGCAAGTTTTTTAGCATAAGCTGTATGGAAATAATGAAATAATTGGGCGTTCAGGATAGGGAGAATACAGGCTCACGAGGCGTTGGTATTTTTGTATATGTAGTAATGAACAACTACATCATTTGTGTTCAAGAAATGAAATTATCTTCTACTTGTAAATGTGACAATGTCTGTGTTTTTGATTATATGGCCAAGTAATACCGTATACTTCAATCTACTCATAGAATTAAAAACCTCTCTGGGCCCTCATAAACACTAAGAAAAGTTTTGTACAAGGCCACAAATGCAAAAATTTGAGGTCCTACGATAAAATTCTTCAATTTCATTATACAAATCATACACACCCAAAATCATCCGAACTTCCCACTCACCAAACCAGCCACGAATTCTCCGCACCACATAACCCTGTGCTATGCTACCACCTCGACTAACCCCCACAATCTCGACCTCTGAACTGGGAATCCTCCCGCGATTTCACACATGTATTCCAGCGCTGTGGAATCATAAAGCGGGGTCGGCGATCGCGCGGGGTAGATTTGCGAATGTCAAGGACAATGGGCTACGCACATGCGTACGCAGTGCCTCATCTTCGTCCTCGTCGACAAGATGGAAAAGTCGTCAGGGAAAGGATTCGTTTGCGCGCGAGGCGAAGGTCAAGGGGTTGAAGAGTAGAGCGGCGTTTAAATTGTTGGAGGTATGTATGTTTGTGCATTTTTGGAGGGTTGGGGGGTTAGTGGAGAGGAGGAGGGAGGGAGGGAGGGAGGGAGGGAAGGGGATGAAATGGAATTTTGGGTGTGATTGTGGATTCGGATGTTAATGAGATGCGTGATTGCAGATTGATACGAAGTATAAGATTTTTAAGAGGGGACAGACGGTGGTGGATCTGGTGAGTTTTCTTCTGTGATGCTGTGCATGGAATGGGATGGGATGGAATTGGGACTTGAGGTGAGAATAGTTTGTTGAGAGAATATATTTAGGGATATGCGCCGGGAAGCTGGTCTCAGGTATGTTTTTATATCTCCCCTCCTCTCCTCCTTCCTTTTTTCCCCTTCTTCTCTTCTTCTCTACATACCTATCTACCTCTCTACCTATCTACCTCCCCCTACCAATCCATCCATCCCACTCACCCTCTCCCTCCCCACGCAGGTAGCCTACGAACGAACCAAACCTCAAGGCCGCATCCTCGGCATCGACATCATCCCGGCGCAGCCACCCCCCGGTGTCTCTACAATCCAAGGCAACTTCCTCTCGCGCCGAGTCCAACAATCAGTCAAGAATTTCCTGCTCGATCCCGAGCGCGGTCGTCCGCGCAGACCACTCTTCTCCTCCTCTTCTCCCGAAGAAGACGACGATGTCGAAAATATCGACCCTCTCGATGTTGTCGCGGCGGAAGAACCGAGTTATATAGACTTAGAACGGCATATGGATGATAATGATAATGCGGGGATCCATCCTACGAGCCCAGCACCCTCATCCTCATCCAAACAAGAACAAGAACAAGAAAACGAAAAGGACGAGACAAAAATGGTCCATGTAGTACTAAGTGACATGTGCGCCCCCTGGGAGCAAACCACCGGTTTTTGGAAGAGAAGCCTGAGTGACCCGTATAATAGGATGATGAACACGACCGGTATCAAGTTTTCCGATCACGCGGGGAGTATGGTATGTCATGTTGTTTTCTTTCAATTCCTCTCTCTAACACTACTTCTATTTCCCATTTCCCCTTCTTTTCATTTCAGTTTTCTTGCAGTTTCTTTCAATTCAAATCCATCACCTACACTATTCTAACCACAATATACGTACGTATGTGTAGGATCTCTGCAACGCGGCTTTGCGATTTGCCTTCGATACACTGAGACCTGGGGGTCATTTTGTGTGTAAATTTTATCAGGGCGCGGAGGATAAAGAGCTGGAGTTGAAGCTGAGGAAAATGTTTGCCGTGGTGCATAGAGAGAAGCCGGAATCGTCTAGGAGCGTGAGTGAGACTAGGAAACTAATGGAGAGAACCATGCTCACAATCACTAGGAATCGAAGGAAGCATACTTTGTAGCTCTCAGGCGGAATAGGTATGTTGACGCTGCAAGTTTGGGTTACGTCAATGATGTGTAAGTAGAAATGAGTGTAAATGAACTGTATAATAGCGTGTCTGGCTTGTGTGGACAAATAGTTTGGTCATCACATCGATTATCACATGTGCAAATGAAAGTCAACTTAGGGTGGAATCAAGTTATTCATGATTACTACTCCTATCTGCATCGATACCATCATTTTCTTGTAGTATTCATATGCTAAAGACTGTACTGCGGATCCAGCTCGCCTTAAATAGCTTGTTGACATCCCTCCACCCTTCTTGGAGGTATCTAGACCAGCAAAGCCAGAAGTTTGTAACGTTCCTTTCCCAATTAGGCCATTTAGACCTTGAAACCTCTGGACCTTCTGCGTCCACGAGCCTTCTCGAACTTGCGTCCCTTGGACTCGACGTATGGTTTCTGTTGCAAATTTGTCAGTTTTGCCATTAAGTATCCATGTTGTATTTATTACCTTGTGCTTGTGGGGTCCGAAACCGAAATGCTTGACAGCCTCTCTGGAGTTCTTTGGTCCTCTGAGGAGAACGGTGTTGCTTCCAGTTGGGGATCTGAGAGCCAATTGATCCAAGGTCAAGGCCTCACCACCGGCGGCAAGAATGCGGGCACGGGCGGTAGCGGTGAAGCGGAGAGCAGCGACGCTGACCTTTGGGACGGACAAAAGACGGTTGTCATCAGTGACGGTTCCGATGATGACAACGGTTCTCTTCTCATCCTTGTTGGTTTGGGATGCGATTCTGGAGATAGAAACGGGAGGTCTGTTGATACGGGACATAAAAAGTCTGCGGAGAACGACCTTGTTGAAGGAGGCTTCAGTGCGGCCTGAAAAGAACTCAAAGTTAGCGCATATTACTTCGAACATGAATTTTGAAGTTGACTTACGAGCCAAGAAGCGGTAGAGCTTTACCAACAACTTGAGGTAGACATTGTCACTCTTTGGCGTCTTACGGTGAGTGTTGCGCACGTGGTGGTTGTCAAGATCGATACCTAGTTAGAAAATTCCTCGTCAGCCTATGATCAAGTATGCTCTTCACATCGGTCTTGCACAGACACAATGTTGCGCAGAGAATTGAGATCTTTTACGATGCGAATTGAGACTTCCATCTTTCGACTTTTAATCTCAATCCATCGTAAAGTCACTCAATTTCCACTTGCACACGATGGCTGGAATAGAATTTGTGTTCACCTACCCATGATTGGCGATTTGGGGGGTTTGTCGTCGAGGGGTGTCGAGAAGTCGTGAATAATCCAGCGAGAACAAAAACAATTTCGAAGAAGTTTTAAGAATATGGAGCCCAGTGCGTGAATTCGCTTAAAATTTTCCGTGGATTTTCTCTTTTTGGTGCCTTATGGCCTGAGGCATTCACATAATGTAATCCATTCTCCATTCAATTTTTTGTCAATGGTGACCGCCCGGGACGCTGGAGGTGGGTTGGAAATTGGAATGTACCGAAGCATCGGTACTCTTGAACGGAAAGACGGAGTACATCGTGGGTACTCGGCCTCGTCAGGGGTGATGAATAAGGAGTCGAGTAATTTGGAAGAAATGAAAATGTTCGAGATCATTGATGGAATGATGTCTCATGTCAATTCAGAGGTGCAATATACTCCGTGCTCGATATCTGCTCGCATATGGGTATTGGTATCTGGCAGGCAGAGGACTGAATCCATCCATACATACATAGTACATTGTAGATATACCAGCTTGTCTATGTACTCGCCAGTACTCTTGAATTGAATAACAGATAAAAAACAACCAAGCTGTACGAGGAGCTGATAGCTACCCACCTAGGCATATACTACTCCGTGTGTAGACATTGATCGTTGTGCTCTTGCGGAAAACTACGGAAGGACTAGGCAAGTTGACATCATGTTGTAGCTCTCAAATTCTTAATGATGGGGTAATTCTATCTCCGTGCATCATAATATGGAAGATCTTCCAACGTTGTTGCCGATTAGTAGCTGTAGAACTAATAACTACGTAGTCATCATTTACGAAGTATGAGGATTTAAAGATTTTAGAGGAATATACCAAATTGAATTCAAATTGTCATTATATAGATGGATATATCATTGCTCTTCCTTAATTCGTATCCATATATACATATATATATATATACACACATTATCTCGAGAGAGATGACTGACGAAAAGATGGAACTTTCCGTTAACAAACCCTTCACAAAATGACCTCCACCTCCTCCACTTCCACTTCCACCGTGGTCCTTGGTAGAGTAAAGTTTTTTCCGCTTATGATTACTGGTCGAGTTAACAAAAAGTTCTCTACTACTGTAGGTACAGGCAAACAGTACTTGTTACTTATTATTACTTCATTGCTACCTAGGTACATCAATTCCTCCAATCCTTCTCAATACAACAACATAGACCTTTAAATCATCCTCCTAGACTTCTTTTTTTTATAGAAAACCCCCCAAAAAACTATTTACTCCTCTGAATCACTTTGTTGAATACTCCTCTACTTAGATTATATCTACTCATATTCTTCCTGCTGATTCTCCTTTTTCTCTTGTGCTATCATCGAACCCTAGATCAAATTGATATTGATACTCCTATCCTCCGGTGACACTATCTCGTACCCCCCCGTACTTGATCTTCTCCCATTCAAGCTCGGTTTAAAAAAGCCAACCCCAGCCAGCCTCACCACCTACTAGATCTTTACCCAATTGTACATGTACGATATATTCAGCAATTGATCGTCGATTTCTGATTTCTATTCAAAAGTCTACGTGCTCAAATATTCTACCAAATATCAGAGTCGCCCTTTATTCTCGAAACCTTGTCCTTCGAATTCGCATGCGTGGTGGGCTTAAGGTGTGCGTTGAGCTTTTAGGCCTTTGAGGTGTATAGCTTAGCTAATTTTCCTAGAGATGTCGGCCGTATGTTCTATTCTCTTAATCTTACTCATTATCTAGTATTTATGCTAACAATTTGTTCTTTCTATAAGTCTAAGAATGATGTTCTCCCACCCAAATATACCCCCAGAGTTCTGCAATTCAGAGAGCTGATCGCACAGCCTGTGGTGGCGGCATTTTGCGCCGGTGGAGTGGCAGGTGCGGTTTCTAGAACAGTCGTATCGCCTCTGGAACGATTGAAGATTCTTTTTCAGATACAAAGTGTAGGGCGAGAAGAATACAAGATGTCTGTAGGAAAGGGGCTCATGAAGATGTGGAGAGAGGAGGGATGGCGTGGACTGATGAGGGGTAATGGCACTAACTGTATTCGAATTGTTCCCTATTCTGCTGTTCAGTTTGGAAGTTACAATTTCTATAAAAAGGTAAGAGCCCAAGGATATCTTTAATTCCTACTATTTCTCTGCCGACTGAACGTTGCGGAAATTCTGATTCAAATGAGCTCATTTCATGCAAAGCAATTACTGATTTCCTACGCCTCTTTAGTTCTTCGAAACCACTCCTGGCGCAGACTTGGGTTCTTTTAGACGTCTCATTTGCGGTGGAGCTGCCGGAATTACATCCGTATTCTTTACCTATCCTCTAGATATTGTTCGCACTAGATTATCTATTCAGTCTGCATCATTTGCGGCTTTGGGAAAGCCTGGTACTAAGTTACCAGGCATGTTTGCTACGTTGAAGACGATGTACAAAACAGAAGGAGGCGTTCTTGCATTATATAGAGGAATCATACCTACTGTCGCTGGCGTTGCACCATATGTGAGTGTGGACTGAGTGGTTATTGGGTCTTTAAATTGCATTACTAACGAACAAATAAGGTTGGCTTGAACTTCATGACTTATGAGCTTGTAAGAAAGCATTTCACTCCAGAAGGAGACCAAAATCCCAGCGCGGTTCGAAAGCTAGCAGCCGGAGCTATATCTGGCGCAGTCGCACAGACGTGCACATATCCATTGTAAGGTGCCCATTCATGTTTCTTAAAACTCAAAGCTAATATTATTTAGTGATGTTCTTCGACGTCGTTTCCAGATTAATACAATGTCTGGTATGGGTTACCAGTACAAATCAATTTTCGATGCTGTCGGAAGAATTGTCGCACAAGAAGGTATCATGGGCATGTACAAGGGAATTGTACCAAATCTACTCAAAGTAGCCCCAAGTATGGCGAGTAGTTGGCTCAGTTTTGAGATGACTAGGGATTTCTTTGTAGGGTTAAAATCCGATGATACCGGCTTATGAGTTTGAGAAAAGCCCCCTGATGTTTCTCAACAATGGGAACGGTTTTGGACAGGCGTATTAAAGGTCAAGGCTTTGTATATGAAGATGGCGTAGACCAGGTCAATGGATTGCATTTGGTAAGGCATCTGGACATGCATATGGGAGCGGGCGTTATTTTGTAAAAAGAGACAGACAAGATTTTTAAGACCGGGTTCTATAATCAGCGATAACAGGAGAATAGATGTGCTAGGGAATTGGGGTGAATTCACGATGATAATTGTGCAATTCGAAGGTGTATGAACATAAAAAAAAGATGTTGAGCGGCAGAAAATCTGATGAGTGCTTAGATCTATCTTCCTACCTAATTGAATGGGGAAGGAGAGGGATGATAACTTTTACAATTGCTATATGGGAAGTTTTTGAATACATAGGTAGCAATTTAATGTGAAGGATTTTTTGTTGATAATTACTTGGGTACTTTGGTACTTTGGTACTTTTTGGTGTACAATGCATCTCTCAAGACCTTTCTTCATTCGTAGTCTCGGGTGAGGAAGTCTTGTAAATTTAGCAAGTGCGATTGGGTTTCACACTCAGGGGTGGTGAGGGTTGTTGAGGGTTGTTGAGTTGTTTATTGGGGGGGGGAGGGAGAGAGAGATGGTTTGCTTTTTGTTGTTGGTAATGTGTTGTGGTGGGTACTGAGAATGTTAGATTGGTGGTGGTCAATAGAGCGAGCAACATCATCACCGAAAGGCCGTGTTCCATCCTCGTTCAAACTTTCTAGGACATTCAAATAGAGTATTACAAAGCTCACGTTAGTTAATACTATAGTACATGAATTAATAGGTTTTCTTATATGAAAACTTGGTTACACACTTCAAGCCACACCTTTCATCATACTGCTGGTTTACGAGCAACCATCAGATACATGGGTGTGAATAGTTTCTCCCTCGCACCTGCAACCAGACAGTCCGCTCCTGCTGCTAGTGAATCAGCTGTCTTCTGAGTGCCTTTTGGAGCCATGCCGATAGTCTCCAGAGCTCCAAGGAACCCGTGCACGACAGTGCGACCCACAGGCGACATTCGAAGGAAAGTGGGCAGTTCCCAAATACTCTGCATGTATTTCAATTCGCCGCTTAGAGGCCAATACCATGGAATCTCATTCCCGCCCTCATGTTCTGCAACATTCATATGGAGTTCTAGAACGAAGCCAGCTTTCTGCATTGCCTGGAGCGCCACGGAAATCTTCTCCATATTACTGATTCCATTTCCTTGCTCGATCCCCAGACGAAGCGCTCGGTGGTGAGGATCATCATTGTCGTATTTTTCGGTCATAAGCCACTCATACACGCCGAACGCGCCACCCGGCTTCAGAACTCTGAAGATCTCGCTGTAAACACCTTCCAAGCTGGGAGCGTGCACAGTAGCCTCGATCGCATAGACGCCATCGAAGCTGTTATCCGGATAGCTCATTTGCATAAAATCACCTTTCGTGAAGCTGACTTGGTTGGCTAGGCCCTGTTGCTGCGCATAGCGCGTCGCGCGTTCGATTTGGTAGTCATTATTGTTCAGACCGACGATTTTGCAGCCGGTAAATTTGGCGATCTCTCGGGCGGGCCCGCCAACACCGCATCCTACGTCGAGCACGAGCTGGTCTTGCTGGAGTCCCATTTTCAGCGCTAGATAGTGCTCGTGTCGCGCGAGGGCTTGCTTTAATGGCTCGCCTTTGGCGAATGTACAGAAGTGGAAACTTTGGGCCCTGGGTAGAGAGAGAGAGACGGTCAGTGGTGATTCGATAGTAGAAGAAAACTGTGGGGTGTAATGACACGGAAAGGGGATGTTATTCTCACTCACCAGCCATATTCGTAGAGATCAGTTGCGAGATCATAGTAATGTCGAGTGAGTGTAGCATAATCCTTCCGTCTTGCCTCGCGATCCAGCGTCGTTTCATTCTTGGCAACCTTATTATCCCAATGCTTGAAGTATTCACTCGCTGCAAGCTTCTGGGCGTCCTTGTCTTTGTGCATCAAGTTTAGAAACGATCGATCGGTCTGTCCGGTTTGGCCGTGTAGCGCTTGCTTGAACGCGGAATCTCGTTCGAGATCTTGCGGCTCGAGGACGACGGGGGCGGCCATGCTGGGGGATGTTCTGCAGTGGGTGAGATGGGGAAGAGTTGATGGGATTTTTAATATACAGGCGAAGTAAATGAATCTATTGAACTGCAGAATAGCAAAGCAGTAGGCCGGAAGAAGTCTTAATAACTATCGAGAGATGAATAATCACGTGCTGGGAACAGGGGGTGCGTATTCGGATCTCGACAGGATGCAAAACTAGCAGGGGAACCCGAGGTCTAGCTTAAAGGGGTAACAACTCGAAAACGAATACGAATTAGAGGGGTTCGTATCCGAGCTTGTATATTTGATACCCGCATGTGTTGCTTGTTTATGTCGTATCATTCCAAGAGGTGAACACTTGTATGTATCTGCTGTTGTGGATAGGCCAGCTTGTATGCTTCTTCTGGATTCTTCACTTGGTAGTGTAATTTGATGGGATGCTTACTTGCTTACTTGGCTTGCTGGATCCGCATCGATAGCCTCGAGCGTGCATCGGGTTTCGGGTTTAGGGTTTAGGGTTTAGGATGGATATGGAGAACTGTTTGGTTTGATTGACGAAGTGATTCGAAGATGGGGTTTTGGTATGGCGGCGTGTCGTATTATGGTTTCGAGATTAGCTGGATGAGATGAGAAGAGAAGAGAAGAGAAGAGAAAATGTGGATTCGTGAAGGGTGTGGTGACTTGTAACTTGTTAATGGGTGATGGGTGGTGTGATGGGGAGATGGAAGGTGATTTGCGAGAGTTGGATGAGTTGGTTTGTATGTATGTATGTATGTATATATGTATCCCAGATTAATACCTGCATAACCAATATCTAGACTATCTATTAAACGAAAACTGCTTGAAGCAGGAAACACAAACTAAGCAGCTGGACAACCTTTCAGGGTTTCAATAATAGAGTGTGCTGTGTGCTATCTCGCTCATATATCATATATTAAATATCCACTCAATGGCTTTTAAGAAAATGAATACTCCTCAAGTAACGGTAACTAACTCTGCAAGAAACGTTGTTCGTCTTCTCGTGGTATTTTGTAGTTATTTGTAGGGGTTTGGTATGTATGTATGTATGTATTTATGTATTGCTATATATAATACAGACTCATGTAAAGAGAAACGAGAAACGAGAAATCATTCATTCATTCCATCACTAGCTATAAGAGAAGAGAAGACTATTGATGATAACTGATTATTGATAATTGATATACACTCTCTTAATCACAGCTCTGTGAGCAAAACAAAATTCAATAAAACAAATGTTCGTCTGTAATGTCATGCTATGTAATGCCATGTGATATTAATGTGATGTTAATGTGCTTCCAGCACTTTGAGTTTCAGGTTTTAGAAATTAGAATGGTGGAGAGAGAGATAGATAGATTCGCGATGGGAATGTATTTTGCTAGCAAGCAGGCAGCATGTTCTTTAAGTCAAGTTTTCTTCCTCCCTCTCTATGTTGTAGAATGTTTAAAGGATATAGTGGGTTTAATTAGGGATTTGGATGGGAAACAAGATGGAAAAGAAGTCTAGAGAGATGGGGATGTATAGTTTAGGGTACTTTCGAGTGATGTAGCTATATTCAAGAGCTTGATTTTCAATTGTATTTTGCTTCTCTTATTTTTTTGACTAGGAGAAAGGAAGTTGGAGTTTTAACTTCAAGGGAAGATGTAAGATTTGGATGCTGTTTAATGTCAACGTCAACTGGAAGAGATATTTTGAATCAATGAATGTGGTGATTAGAGTTTTCATTTTCTAAGTCACTCTACCTCTAACCCTTGTACATATACGAAATTCACAAAAAAATCCGAAGCAACAACTAAACTAGTTTTCCATGTCATATTTCTAGAAAGCACCAGTAAATCTTGTCAACCCCCTAAAAAATCATCGAGAAATTTCCAATCCAATCCATTGTATTAACTAATTAATATTCCCCATGATCCCTCGCTTATGCAAAACGCAAAAAATAACATAACGTAACATTCTTTCTTTCTTTTTTTTTCGTAGTAAAGTCCAATAACGATATCACCACGTATGCGTGCCGTCAGGTGAACTTCGGATTCGAGATCGACTTTGATACCGGCCATTACAGCGGCGGGTTTTAAACTGCCATCTGCTTCTGTGGCACCTTTGAGCAGATTTCCCGTAGAAATGTTGGTATCTTATTGGGGAAATACATTTTTGTGTGCATTGGATCATAGGGTAATAGTTACCTGCTGGTATGCGAAGTCCTTCTGAGATGAGACGATTTGGTAATGGATTTGTGTTGATTCCGGTGACGGCTCTTTGTCTGTTGTTTGGTTCGTCGCTGGAGAAGGGTGGTGAATAGCCTATTTGGTTGAATGCTGTTCTGTCGGGCGATTTTGTGCTGGCTTGGTGTTAGTTTTGGGTGCTCGAAGAAGAGTAGTCGAACTTACTTGGTGGTAGACATATCGGAGTAGTAGGTGGAAGGTCGATAGAAATTAGTCGTAGGAGATGACTCGAAGGTTTAGATACTGTTCTGTCGAATCTTAGATAGTCTTGAAGAAAATTGGTGTTGACGCTGTTGACTAGACGGTCGATAAGCCAACTTTATAGATCATCCCTCACTATCCACACACTCGCGGGACCGATTTTAGCAGGTCCACATTCGAAAAGATCCAAGGCACTGAAAGAACCAAATCAGCGAAACTGGCGCCTGGATGTAATGCATGTAGAAAACCGTAAAGTTTTGTTTTTCTACGAATATTGGGAAACCCCATGCTTGGCATAGTAACTCACGGGGTATGGTTCGCTGATTACTTCCAAATCGAACGATGGACAGCACCGGAATGGTTAGGTACAAATTAATGCTTTGAAACTACTTCAATCAATCATAGGTTCCTACTTCGCGAACACTGTTTTTGAAATCAAATTTACCAAGACTGTACAGCATTTTTTATTTTTCAACCTCTCTTTTCCAGTCGTTGTCTTAACCTAATCCCAACCTCCAGATTAGTTTTTAACAATCAGAAATAAGCATGACCTCGCTACTCATTGCTCTGGTGACAGCACCAGCACTACTCCCCACGAACGAGGCAATTCGACAAGGCCAAGCCAAAGATCGCAAAGAAGAACATCGTACACGGAGATGTAATTTGATTGCAAGCTGTGTTGAATCGTCGCCGCTTAGCCTCGAAGTTGATCATAGGCAGATTGTTCTCAGAGACCCCAAGGTTAGTGTTAGAATATATTGATTTCAAAGTAACCTCTTCTGCGACAAAATCGATTCATTTATCTCACCTATGTTGGAGTAAGAACACATGGCCACCAGAAGCTGATACTAAAAACAGCTATATATCAATAAGGACATGAATGATCCCACACTACATACATTGGCAGGATATTATCTTCCGTATCTAGACTCCAACTAAGGAAGCCTTGTTTCTACTATCACAGACGTTGCCCCAATTATGAATTGGAAATACTTTGATAGAGAAACTTACGGAGTCAAGTATGGAGTCCGTTTGGATGCTCAACCTAACATTACAGGTCCATTCGACTGCACTAGAAAAGACAGAAGATTGACTCTCGAGGAATGAGAGGGATTTTGTGCTGTCAAACAAGAATTAGACGGAGAAGAAACTGGAATGTGGGCTCTTTACTATGATCGAGACGAGGATCGCTTGATTGGGAAGCTAGGGAAGGATAGAAAAGTAGTAGAGATTGAGCTAAGTAGGCAAGAGAAGCGAGTACGGAGAGGAAAGCCACTGGTTGAAATGAGATAGCTCCATCATATATAATGTTGCACCGCACGATATCAGTGGTGTATTTTCACAACATAAACTGTGAGATGGAAATAGTATGGCATGAAGTAAAATCACATGATATGATTCAGAATGGAATGAAATATCATACAGAGTATGATGTATCAGTGAAAATGTTTCAATGAAAAGGTTCACTTGCACATGTAGCAATCTATAAGCGTTCTTCGTATCAAAAATGGGGTGTTTGCTGTATTTCCGGCTTGAGTCGAAGTTTCATCATGCAGAGATCTCATGCAACGTTGAACGATGAATGTAATCAGCTAAGAGGCGAAGACATAGTCCAGCAATATATTAGAAAAGAAACCCAATCTACCGAAGATACTGTAGATCCAGATCATAACGTATGCATAGCATTCATATACAATATCAATTAATCTAGAAGCTCCGAAATTGAGCCAGATGGATAGATGTACATAAGAATATTCACTGGCACGACTGGACAAATATATGATCATATGGTCCAAGCTCCCTATACATCACGTGAATGGTAACTCATAATTATTTTGTTGCACATCTGAAAATTTGCACTGTTTTCAACTCCACCACGAAGGAAACACGACGTTAAACTGGCGCCAAATTGTAAAAATTACATCGACTGGGAATAAGAACACTTTTAATTTTTATTTCCGGCGCTTGTCAGATTCATGTCAAACTCAAAAAACACAATTTCTGGTGCTGCTGATTGGCTTACTGATGAATGGCTTCTTCATAGCTTATGTAATCACTTGGTCGAACCTCACATCAATGTGGACGAGACCTTCAAGGACGTTTTTGACGTACCTAGTAATGCAGCTAATAAGTCATGGCAAACTAATTCACTCGCAGTTTTTATCTATATAGGCGTTGACTTGGCTTGATCTATGATGATTCTCTACTACTATATCATCAGACATGACTGAAACTCGATGGCCTATGAATCTCAACGCACTTGAAACATGAAGAAGTGATGAATCTTATTCTTCCATGTTTGATATCACTGATGTTTCCGTCAACTATCTGCGACAGTATCGATCTAATCTGAAATATTCATTGGATAGAGAGAAACAACGTTCCATGAACCCATTTTACCTTATTAGTTGCAAGGTTGATTGTGTTGCTACGTCTACGATATTGAGCCAAGCTTCATAGACAGAATATAATGCTTGCCCTAGTTATATATATAATGTTTTTGATATTTGATATCAAATCAAATAATGATTGTTTTGAATTCAAAGTGAAATGGATATATTCATACGCTTTTAATTCATCGTATATATACTATACACCTATCTTCAAGTACTAGCTGGTATTATAAAAATCTGAAATACAAGTGTTTCAATGTGTTTTTGAGTGATTCGACGTACCGCTTTGTTCGTCCACATGAAGCTCAGTGTTACCACACTCAAATTCTCCTTCGGAATTTCGCTTTCTGCATTTTGCATTTTCACTTATTAAAATGTCTTCGCGGGATTCGATTGGATCATTATCAAATTCATCTCGTAGTTCACGGAGCTCTTACACCTCAAGCTCCGGTTCATTTTCAAGTATCGCCAGGACGATATCTCCTACTTTCTCCGGTCGTTCCACGCCACTATCTGGATCTCCTACCAGTTGCCTCCCAAGTCCACAGGATAAAACATTGGAAAATGTGTCAAATTTAGCATATCTCGAATCAAATTTAAGGTGAGATAAATCGTGTGGTGACAGCACGTCCACCGAGTTAACATCTGCAGTAACGAACCTTTGAATCATCAAATATCAACACGACCAAAACCTCCCACAGTCATACCTGCAGCTCAGAACGGGCCATCTGCCTTAGCACAACTTTAGGATGTGCAAAGTGTTTTCTGTGTTTCTTTTGAAATCCTTGGCCGATATTATATAGCATGGGAGGATACTAAAGGAGAACAACATCAAGGTACGCTTCAAGTCATCACTTGATTGTTTGTCGAGAATTAGAATCTGACAGTCGATAGAGAGCAACAAGCTGCCGCAACTTCTCTACGATTGGCTGTATCCCGAAAGTGGGCAAGCACGACATCTGCCTTCACTACAAGTCTCATTCGGGACCAACAATGAGTTTTTTGCTTCTGATGAAGACGATAAGATTTCAAGTCGTGATTCTGTGCCTTCGATCATCAATCATGCATCTAGATTGTCACTCATCAAGCCCATTGTGCTAACAAATTCTCAACCTATACTCAACCGCAATGAAGTCGAAGAAAAGACCCCGACGATACTAAAAGCTTCAAGGTTGAAAAGAAGGAGTACTATATTTACCTTGGACTACCAGACGCATAACCATACACGAAACACAATTGAGCGCAGAGGAACTTTAGAAAAATTAACATCTCGATCATCTACAGCGGAAAAACAACTGTCAACATATATCACAAGTAAAAGCATTGAGTCACACTGGATAGAGCCAGAGCCCCATGTATCATCAGACTTGAGTCGAAGACGAAGCGCAAAGGTTAACCTATCACGGATTCGTACCTCTTGGTTAGATCAACCCGCCCAAGGCTCGAATATTTCGAATCGCGAAATGTACAATTCTGAGAGAAACTATGTTGATACTTGCGTGCAAACGGATCTCTGTGGACGCCACCTAGACGAAATTTTAAGTACCAGAATTGCACCGCCAATTCTACCTCAAAAGCCGCGATAACAACCAGTTCAGACAATGCCCTTTGGCTTAATGCAGGGCTACTTTCGAGGCCAGTACAGCCTTGGAGATGCGTTGTATTATGGATGATCAGTGGGAGACATTTTCTCAATGCTCATCGATACCACACTATTAGCTCGGCAAGCTGTGCAAATTCATCAGCAGTACGATAGTCAGGGAAACGCCGTGTGTTCTTGTCAATCTTTGTTTTTAGAGTATATTTTTGATAAACCCGAACTATAGAGTGGGAAAGCAAGGTCAGATTGTATGAACTCATCGCCTACAATGATAAAGCTGTAGGAGTTTGATAAGATACCCCAAATTCAACAGAACTGACAACACGTGCCTAGGTTAACATCAGAGGAAGCGGCATATTTTCATCTCGTATGACAATCAAACAGAAAAATTCTTTTCAACGATTAATTGAAGAGGAGCGATGATAGAAAATGCAGCGAATCTTCGAGTATGTGCACTGTTGAGGAGGAAGACAAAAGGACAAACTTCTCGGCAAGTCGTTGCCAAACTATTCCCCTATATCCTCGATATAGGCAGCATTATCTATATGTTGAATATGTATCGATAAGCTTTTGGCCGAAACTGCCCCAAAAAACTATACCACCAAAATAGCCAAATTGGGGATCGCTCCCAAGAACTTCATTTTTTCTGCTACATCAACTCAGCAGGCATTCATTTGGTCTCAAGAACTTGCCTACTGTGCTATCAGGGAGTTGAACAGGAATTTCTGCTTTGACTAGGCATTAAATTCCATAGAGCTCTAGGAACAGCGATGACAAAGTAAAGACCCCAGAAGTCTTTCGAAACAACAGCAAATACTAAGATAAGCACGATCAGAAGTAGATAGCAAATATAACGCCCGCGCTTGCCAAGATATGAGTCCCTTCCAGAGGGGTTCTATGTATTGGCTGTGTGGAAGCGAGGAGATCCTCTTGAGTGCAATGCTTTGACCATCTCGCCGCTGTCATTTCACTTATTTTTCTGTTCTCCATCTTCTTTTCTTTTTTCTGTATATCGAACTTTTAAAGTACTCTGTTGTTCTGATGCTAGTCCTTATACTTATTAATGTTTATGTCATAGGTATTGCGCCCGCGGTTAATTGAGGGAAACGTTGGTAAGTACTTTGGTAGAAAAATAAGCAGATAAAGCTCAAATATTACACTCTACAAGGGATCCAAAACTAATCTAGAAAAATAGCTTTGTTTACCTTCAATCCGACATCTATGTCATTTTCACATGTGTGTGGGTCGGAAAACTAGGGGTTTGTGGCTTAGATCCAGGGGGGATACCGTCAGCCACCGAGCATTATCCCTCATTCTCGCATTGTTTACTTATTCTGCGCGTTCGGCTGTTTAATATAGCAAAGATCACGCTACTTCTTATTTTATCACTCGAGTTCATTGTTGACTTTCATTGTCAGACTCTAGATTCTATCGGTAGACAATTTCTATCTAGTCTCCAATGCCCAAGGTAGCGAAAGGAAGGAGACAGCGAGCATACCGGCCAAAGACTAAGACGGGTTGCCTAACCTGTAGGAGTATGTTTCCAAAAATAATCTCCCCCCCCACCAAAAAAGAAAACAAAAACTAAAAAGCTGTGTAGTACGAAGAATAAAGTGTGACGAGTTAGAGCCCGCATGTCTTAAATGTACATCAACTCGTCGGGTATGTCCAGGCTATTATGTTCCAACCCTGGACCCGTCGCTTTCAAGTGATATGAGTCTTATCACGACGAACTCTTCTTTTGATATCCTTAGTTCCCCGCAATCAAAGCGATCATTTGCATTCTTCACGCAAAGGACCTGCTCTCAATTGGCCGGATTCTTCGGCTCTGATTTCTGGGAGAGACTTGTGCTTCAAACTGCACATCATGAGTCGGCTGTACGCCATGCGGTTGTAGCCCTAGGCGCCATTCATGAATTATCAGAGCAAAAGACGCAAATCTCTGATATCGACAAGGCTTTTGCTTTAGAGCAATATAATTTTGCGATTAGAGATCTTTTAGCTCCTCTGTCTCGGAATGAGAAGCGGGGCGTCGATGTTTGCCTTATCGCTTGCATCATTTTCGCTCACTTTGAGGTATATCTTGTTTCTATAACTATAGTGTTGTTATCATTAATATGCTTGCTTGCATGCTAACTCTCATAGACTATGGCAGGGCAGCGTGCTTCAGCAGGGGCACATATAAAAAGTGGCGCGAAGCTGCTGCGCGAAACCAAATGGGACCAGCAGAATGGAATGGTTCATCATCAAGTACTTGGTTCGAAAAGTCCTGTGGATCTATATGCTTCTCCGGGTGCTTTAGCTAGGATATATTCTGGGTTGGACAGAGAATGTACAACAATAAATGGTTTTGTACGTCCTTCATTGTTCTTTCCCTCTCATCTGTCTATATTTTGACTAATATTACTGCTACAGTTAGCCGAACGCTACGAGCCCTTATTCTATGAAGAGACACTTTCTGGAATAATAAACGACAATACTCCTGTATTTTTTCGTAATGTCGAAGAAGCTAAAAACTGTTTCGAATATGGTTGTTACCTATTTCAGCGCAACGTTGCGCGTGCTGCCGAGCCTCCGACAGATCTAGCGAATTATCACGTCGATTTCGAAGCCCGCATATGTCAGATCATTGATAATTTTGAAGCGCTGCATTCGAAATATTCGCATGAACTCCAAGCATTCATCGGAGAAAGAGGCTCATCTTTTACCCAGAAAGAAGATGTTGCCGTTGCTGTACTACAACTTCACTCGTTGGACAACCATATATCATGCTATGTCCAATATTTGCCTCCAACACATCGCTTACATTGGAGTGAATTCATGCCTCAAATTCAAAGAATGATAATGCTCGGCCAGAAAATCGTCTCTTATATTTTAACCGACAGTAGCTGTGGAGAATCAACCATTTCCTTTAATCTGGACATGGGCGTTATTATTCCCCTTTATAATCTAGCTCGTCATTGCAAAGATCCTATAATTCGTCGACAGATTATTAATCTTCTCCGCTCATTTAAACGTCAGGAAGGCCTTTGGAACAGCCTGCTGGTTGCGAATGCTTTGGATAGAATCGTGGAAATTGAAGAGAGTGTATGGAGCGAAGTGAACGCTTACTCTGACCAGACGAGACCGTTGATCGTTGATCCGATTCTTGAATTAGATTCCAAAGGAGGTCGGTTGGTATATACCCGACAAGGACAAGAAATAAATACTCAAATCAAGGTAGTCGAAGAGATGTTCAGTTGGTGAGTCTACGCTATCAGAGCATAGACTGCAAGCCTAGGCTGAAATATAGGATATAATCCAGATGAGAATCCTATGATGATTCATACAGACCACGCTCGATTCATCGTCCACGTTCAAGGATTCTATCACTAGTTATGAGATTAACTCCAAGTAGCAATGTACTCGTAAAGACTATGCGTATGAGCATTAGCCAAGCGATAGGACAAAATAAGGTTGTGTTCCCTCGCTTATTGCTAGAGATTTGGCATAACCTCTTGTATTTCAGCAATCTTACAGCTTGTAAGAACTCCGTCTACCAAGCTGCTATTGTATACCCAGAATTCTGAGAAGCCGTCTTTTTCATTCAAGATATCCAGCTGATACACAATGGCCTCACGATGCTTAATCTCGATAATATATTCATCCCATATCCGAAGTAGCTCACAACACCCTTACAACATTTAACATTAGTAAATAAGGAAATCTTACCCATGGTCACCAAGCTCAAGGGAAACAACTATCTTTCAAGTGCATACATATATAACGAAAAACTTCACCTACCCTTAAAGCAAACCAGCGCCGCTACACAAAATGAATATTTTCTATTTTGATCAACCAAGCCTCGTTATTTCCAAACGGGGTGATTGTCTGGCCATAATTCTACCCAGGGTGTCCAATAGTCCGGACTGCAGTCCAACAATGAAGACGATCAAATCTCCAAGCCAATCAGAACATTCAAATCGTTTGAGATATTGAATTTGATTAGAAAAAATTGAACCATTTTCAGATTTCTAATTGCTTTCGGATGTTCAAACCCTTTTATTGTTGACTGTAGTCCGGACTATTGGATATCCTGATTCTATCCGTGGACTAGAAATATCGCGGGGCCTATTAATACTCTTGTCAACGGGACATCTGTCAAGAATGATACGAAAGCCGGGTTGGATAAGCTACGAGTAGAGTAGTCAATTCAAAGTAGGAAAAATAGACAGTAATCTCGCGACGTTTTTCACATATGCCTCCAGCTCACAACCTACAAAGTAACATAATAGAAATCATTTTTCATACACACTATATACCTCTCGGCCCTTCTAAATCTATCTATAATAATCTTCATGCATGCACGCTAAAAAAGAAGAAGTTCAACCAGCCCCAATACATCAATCCGAAGGAAGGAAAACACTTCTTTCCCTCCGCTAACTAACCTATGCACGCAATATACGCTCAATATAACCACTCCTTATGAACATTATCTCTTGATCCCTGATCTTCACGCTGTACCCATAATTCTCTTAGCTCTCAACCAAACCTCAAAAGCTTCCAATTTCAGCTCCACCCTCACGTACCCTAACCACGCCACCAACAATCTAAATCCGTTCGCCGGCCACAAAAGACTACCTCTTGCTTTAATCTGCTCCAACTGTTCCTCAAATACCGTTCTCGTGCAATATCTCGCCAGAATCAAGAAAGTCCTTACAGGTCCCTGTCGCGTATGTAAATTCTCATCCAAACTCCTCGTCAAGTCATTCGTTTTCAATATCAACAAAATAATTCGTGGAACCTGTCCCAACATTTGTACAAGTTGTTGAAGCATTCCTTCACCCAATGCATCATTAATATTTTTCTTCTCTTCCTCCGATCGCTCAAGCGCTACATCTTTTGTTAGGATAGTGTAATCGCGACCTGTGATAGCCGAGGCGAATAGGGGGAATTGTTCATCGGTTACACCAGCCACTTCTTTAGCATATTTGCGCATGCGGGGTTCATTAGCGTCAATTACTGCCAGCCAGAGTTTTGCATAGGAGCGACGGAGTTCGAGAGGTATATCGCGGTACAGACCATGGTCGTAAAGAATTACGTCGAAATTGACGCCACGGCGATTGTCGTTTTTGCGAATAGCAAGATTGCCCCCGTGAGGATCACAATGTAGAGGAGCATTGTTGCCAAAGATCATTTCGTTGAAGATACGGGCGAGGGCAGCGGAGACTTCATCGCGATCGATGCCATTAGAATCAAGAAATTCGAGATCATCTAATCGGTGTCCTGCAACATTCTCCATGACTAATATGCGTTTCTTTGACCACAAAACATCAGGTATAACCAATGGTAATTCCGGTATCCGTGAGAAGTAATCTTTTGTCCGCAAAGCATTCTTTCCCTCTTCAGTAAAGTCCAGTTCGATTGGCAATGAAATTTCCATTTCCGATGATAACCATTCTAGATCATACTCCGGGAAGAACCTCTTCAACGTCGCGAATGTGAAGCTAGTTAATGCCAGATCAAGAGCCGCCCATTCCGCCAAGTTTGGATGTTGAACCTTCACCGCAACCTTTTGTCCCGTTTCCTTGACGGTAGCTAAATGTACCTGAGCTAAAGATGCTGCCCCTATCGGCAGAGGTGCAAATTCCGAGAAGTAGTCGGAAAGTTGTTCGCCGGTATCCATCATAAACATATTCTCTATCGATTCCAAGGATGAAACAGGGCATTTATCCTGCAAGGGTATAAACGTGGTCGTCCATTCTAAAGGTAGAAGGTAATTCATAGCACTCTGCGAAAACCAATTAGCCGATGCATGATGCATCTAAATATAAATAAATCCCGTACCAAATGTTGCCCGAGTTTTATAAATATACTCCCATTCTTCTCCAAGACTCTCAATGTCCGGTCTGCACATCTCTGGTGACAATCTTTCAACCTTCTATCCTGTTCGGCTTCATCTTCGATCTTCTCATTATGGTTCAACGTAACTCGATAACTGTCGCACCTCGAATTAGCCACTTGTCCCAAACAATCCTACACAATGCTAGAAAATCACTCACTCATTGATACAAACAAACAACGTACTGACCACTCTCCCCGTCCTCTCAACCGCTTCATACGCATGCCTTATATCATCCGTGAAAGCAAGTCCTGTTGCCGCTACGCCCCCCACAGCAGAAGCCATAATCACTTTATTTCCTCGCCCATTCTGCTGATATCCATTTCCATAACCGTAACCATAACCATTTCCTCCTCTCTTCCCCGTCGAATACGCCGCATTCTGTACCCAAGATTTCCTAGTTCCTCTCTGTACACATCTCCCACAAGTCCACGAAATCGTCTTCGCACATGGTCTCGACCTCGCCCACGCCGATGCCGATGCGAAATTGAGTCCCTTCATGTCTCTACCTTGCGTATCGTACACGTAGAACAATTTCCCATGCGAAACCCACACAAAACTCTCCTTGCGAAATTATCGAACACGATCCATCAATTCATAAAATACCATTACAAGCAAAAGATTCATAAATAGGTATTCAATGCAAAAGTGTTGAGGACTTATCTATCTATTTAAAAAAAAGTGGTAAAGTCCCTTGTTTAATGATCCCTGTCGATCGAACCCCGAAGATCGCATGACGTCCTCTATTTATTTCCCATGTTCAAAAAAACCGTCCGATTATTCGAGTAGTTCATCCACTCATATAAAATACAATTACAAGCAAATAAGGAGAGAAATGTGAAATCATTCAGATTCATACAATCACTAGAAAAAAATCAATCAATTCATCATGCCTCCTCGCAAATTCAATTTAAATGGCAAGGTATCTATCATGTTATCCCAATTCCCTTTATTCATCCAATCCCTCTATCCCTCCCAGCTCCTTCCCAGCTCCCACTAATAGCCCCTCCTTCTAGACCTTGACTGCTCCTCTAGCAGCCGCAACTATGGCACTACTCCTATTCACATATACCCGCACATCCATTCGGGCAGCTAAGCAGAATGCCCAAAAACATCGTGAAGCAGACGGTGGACAAATCGACTGGGCCAATGAAAGTTTAAGACGTCATGGACAGTTAGATGCACCTGTGGAGCAAACAACCGTGAAACAATTATTGGGAACGGCGAAGGATAACTTGGAGGAATTGAGGAGGAAAGGAAATGCACCCGAGAGACATGAAGTGGAGAGGAAGCTGAGAGAGAGAGCGGCGAAGGGGAGAGAAGGCGGTTTTGCTGGGAAAGCAGAGTAATATCAAATGAGAATAACGATGGCGATGGGAACGGTGTTCGGATCTATTAAAGTGCACAGCTACTTCATGAATTCGTCTTTCAAGGTTACATATGGGAGTTCAGGGAGATCTTTACAAAACTGCATATTTAGGTCATGGTGGAATATTAAACAATCATTTACTATGATGGCCAATACCATCTATAAGTACAATTCCCCTGTTCACAAAAGGTATCATTCAGATATGAACGTCTGTAATATCTTCCATAAACACAAAGGCCGCATCATGCAACTCAATGCCTGATGGCTGAGTACATGACCGAACGCCCGCAAACTTCAAATGCTTTAAAATACAGAAATATTTTTTTGGTTTCTCCATTGCCTCGAACCTCAGAGGTGTATGATATATTTTTCTTGGAGTTGATACATCTTCTCGAGAAAGATGGTCAGATATATGAAACACTTACCAATCTTCTCCCGATTTCCGTATTCCTTCTGCCTTGGCATGATTTAAATGTTTCATAAGATACTCATAGGTGAGCATAGTGGTTGTCGCCGCAGGTACCGCTCTCATCATATTCGTGCCCATACCTGCATAAAATGCCCTCCATCCTTCTTCGCGTAATATCGTTTTAAATGTCATCACAATGCCCCTATATTTTGGGACGGCTTGTTTGATCTGAGCAAGGGGATTGGAAGCCCCGTGTTGATGGGAGTGTCCTTCTAGACCTCCCCTAAATGCGCCATATTCTGTTGAAGCAGCTGGCATGGATCTTTGTTGAGTTTGAAGTCTTGTCCGAATGACTTCGTGAGGATAGGTGGTAGAGCTTGCTATGACCTTACTGAGCACACTTGCAGATAATACTCCAAATAGATGAGCACTTTCATCGCCTTCTGCTGACTCTCCCATTCCCTTGCCTGTGAACTTCTTCTTGAGATATTCATAAGCTGGAAATTGGACAGCCACATGTGTCAAGCCAAGTAGTGCAGGAGTCAGGCCAGAATAAAAGGATAAAATTCCTTCCGTCCTGTACATCACTTTTGCTGCATCTAAAGTTGACCGATAATGCCAAGGTGGCCTTGCTCCATTATTCTTTGCTTTGCGGCTGACTTGTGACATCAGACGTGTCTTTATAACCCAGATAGGATTAGTAACCATTGTCGATGAAGCTCCAGCAATTATTGAGGACCAAAAATTGACCACTACTGTATTATCTGTAGAGATTCATTTAGCTTCCATCGTCAATCTTAAGATTTACTCATAATTCATACCGGTATGATGTCCAAAGAACTGTTTTGATCTACCATAGACCGTGAACCAAACTGCCCATGTGGGTAGATAGCCAAGGATGATTGGACCGAGGCCTCGATATAATCCTTTCAACCCCTCTTCCCGCCATATCACTCTTCCAGTTCCAAGTAAACCACTATATACCGCTTGTCCCGCAGGTTGTGATCCTAGACCTTGTGCGGCTCTGAAACCCCCTTGTGCTTGTAGTTTTGTCTTAATAACATCTAGTGGACAAGTGACAACTCCAGAAGTAAAACCACCGACCGCCCCCGCAAATGCATTGAATTCCCATTCCGCCCGTGTTCTAGCTACTCTCTCCAATCTAGTAATAGGTGAATCTCCTCCTCCAAACGTTAAACTCGATGTAAATTGTTGGGTGGTAGGTTGAGAGGACGCAAAATCCTCAGATCCTGATGATGATGGCGTGCTGCGTTCATGTGACATTGTAATTGTTGTTGGCGCAAATATCTAATAGCTTCTGCTACTTCAGCCAGAGGCAGGCAGAAGTGAATCTCGCGGAGAGGACAGCCGCCGATGGGTTTGGAAGGCCTTCACTGATTGTCGCCGTTCTTTTCTTGCAATCTCGTGTCCCGGTGTGCGGGGAAAGATCCCACGCAGCACGCCAGTGACACAACAGCTAACGGTTATCGCAGGCCATTGACAATCGCCTGAATGTTTGTTGAAGTTTCGTGGATTGTGCGAGCGTTGAAAAGTTGGAAAGGTGGGCTTTTTGGGGGTCTTTGAGGAAAGTGGGTTGAGGATTTTGTGGTTGAGGGAAACACCGGACTTCAAGACCGGCTCAAAATTCTCGGAAGCTTATAATAGATTATTCAATCAGTCGCTTGAGAAAAAGGGTCGCACCGCCAAGCCAGAGAAAGAAAGAAGCAGGTACAGTTCCAAAAGAGGATGAAATCTTATGGGTGAGCTTGTGATTGAATTTAATTTGATGATGTTTATGATTATGTGAATATTCTTTAGATGTATGTTCTAGATATCAAAAGAAGAAAGAGGGTTGTGTGGGAGATGTAGGTAAGAAATTAGAACTACGAGTAGAATATCATAATTCTAATTCAACAAAGTGGGGGAAATCAACCCGTTTGGTTGGAGACAGGGAGAGCTTGATTCTAAAAGGCCTAGGTGGGTGAGTGGGTGAGTGATGGATGATAGGAATGATAAGTTGCCTATACTATATCTTATTATGTACGTATGAACAGTTGGAACTTGAGTATAATTGGTCTATGGCTACTTGAGTATTATTGGTCTCTAGGTGTTTTGTAGGTAGATATTCCTATCCGATCCTATCCTACCACTAACCAGCAAGCAAAGCATTCAATGGCACAGCAGCATCTCTGCTAGCATCTTATATACTAACCATAATCTATCTAATAATGCTCAACCTGTGATATGATTGATCTATAGATACAATGTTCTAATTCTACTTCTACTCGAGCAGCTAGCAAGTGTAGAAAACCACAATTAGACGAAGAGTTCTCCCAGTATTGGGATCATTATGAACATTCTAATTCATGCCATGACATGACCTATTAGACAGCACATCTTCAAAGCCAAATCGAGAAAGGAAAATCATTACATACACCTCTCAGATAGACCTTCATCTCGAACAAAGAAAATCATCTCATCCCATATCCACCTCAACCTCTACTTGATCATGCCGATATGTTCCCCCACCCATTTGATTCCGTTCCGTCCCTCATGTCCCCAACCAATCACAGACTCCTCAAACCACGCTGACTCGCTTACCTAATACAATCATAACTTTTGAACTTCACTCTCAATATACACCACCAGAATCGACGAATTGCCCCCTCTCTCCCAATACCACCCCTCCAAATCCACCCATCATGTCTGCACCATCGTTAGCAAGCTGGATTTCCAAGAAGCCCGGGCTCTTGAAGATGATGAAGCCTTTGGCCTCATGGTACACCAATGCTGCTGGATACCGTCAGTTGGGATTAAGGTATGCGATATTTTTGACTCTGTTTAAAATATGCAATACACGAACACGCATGGGAATTGGGACGTGCAAAGCAAAGAGAGGAAACTAACATGTCATGAAATTACAGAGCCGATGATTTACTCCCCGAGGAATCCGAAGAGGTTCTTCTTGCGCTCAAGCGTTTACCGCAAAAAGAAGCTTATGATCGTGTTTTCCGTCTGCGAAGAGCTGTCCAGGTACGCATGCCACTCCTTCCTCCGAGCAATGGGGTAAACATGATTGGAACTATAATTGACGATCCTACAGTGTTCCGTCCAACATCAACTTTTGCCCAAAGATCAACACACCAAGCCCGAAGAAGTGAGTCTTTTTATTCACTTCTCCAACACATTCCACGCTCGTACTGATCAATATATTTCACAGGATTACGCATACCTCTCCCCCATCATTGCCGAGATCGCAGCCGAGGCTAAGGAACGTGCTGATTTGGAATCGTTGACTATTACCAAGAAGAATTAGAGAGGAGAAATGTAGAGGATGCGGATGAAGAGACGCTGGATATGTATATTTGGAAAGGTGGGAAAGTCAAGTGAAGTGAAGGAGTGAGATGAGATTAGAGGATGGGGAATGAAAAGCACCGAGATGAGATGTGATGCTCTGTACTTTATAACGATGATCATCAATTCGAAAAACAAAAAGTCACTCTACTCTATATGATGGTTGTGTGAAGAGGGAAGAGGAGATACCGTGCAACTCTACAATTTTGTTGTCTGGATAGATATCTGAGTTGCAATCTGGAGTCGGCCGTGGCGATGTAACAATCAGATTGGTTGGTATCACCACACAAGCCGCTGGACACTTTACAAAAGATATCTCGATATTGTGACTAACAGAGGCAAAGAAATGCCCCAAAACTCAAACCAAGTCCAAATCTAGAGAACTCCCAATATGAAGATTTAAGAGTCATGACACTAAAGCAAAACAAATCTCAAGCAAGAGAAAAGACTGTTCGAAGCATCAGATACCAGAATCATAGGATATCAAGCAAGCAAGCATCAGACATAACCTCGCCTCTTCTTCAATTCTCCAAAACTTTCCACTTTGCCCTGTCCTCCTCTCACCCACTTCTACTTCCATCTCCATAGCCCTAGCCCAATCTAGCCCAATCTCAAAGATCGAGGGCCTTCCTGATCTAACCTGACCCGTCAGATCAAATACCATCCAGCTATCTAGATTGACCACACCCATACAAATCAAATCCATCCCAATCCCACCGTCACTGATCCAAACACAAGTCAGTCTCACAAATCAGCATCATAAGAAGAAGCACCAACACAAGTAACACAGACGTCCTCATATTCGCAAACCAGTGTTTCTACCCAGTAAGCTATTCTATCTATTCCACCCTCTGCTCTACTCTCCTTCCCTTCCTCTCCCAAAACTTTTGATTTCTTTTCAAGACTACCTAACTATCCACACATACACCCATCCACCCATCCATTCATCCATCCATTGTTCATAGATACCTCAATATCTATACCCATAGAAACATTTACAAATCTCAAAACTTCTAGTCCCTCTACTCCCCCTCAACCATGTTCGCACTCTCATTCTCATTCTCATTAAATCCCACCTTCCTATTCATCATCCTCCAATTTTTCATCCAGTGCACCACGGAAGAAATAAAGACCATTCATAAACAAATCGCAATTGGGACATTTCTATTACAGTGGTATGCTGTCCTTGCAACCATGCTTGCTAACAAGCCCAAGCCCTTATCTTCATTCGTGAAAAATGATCAAACTCCCGGACCCCCTAGAATGAAAAAGGAAAAAAATGTTCGGTACAAGAAATCTCGAAGTTAAAAACCCCCCTTCGAAAATAGGTTGGGGGGAATCATTTTCCCCTCCTTTCTGGATGTTGGTTCCTTTTCCGAATCCAATCATACAAAATCTTCTCTTCTGACTAAAAAAAACTCCGTATATTCATTAAGACGTGTCCGAATGAATTTCTTAATACAGTGGCATCTCAAATGTTGTTACCGGGCTTCTCCTCCGTGTCCATATGCCAGACGACATAGTTGGGCAATCCAATAACTTCATACCCTGCTCTCTTGGCCATTTTTGCGAATCCTTCAGTCTCGGCTTGATTTTCGAATGCGTAGGCGGGAAAGTTAATTCCTATATATTGGTCAATACTTTGCCCTCTTCAAAATTATCTGGCATAATTACCTGATCTATGAACATCTGCCTTAACAATAATGTTGACTCCACCAATACCATCAAGCTTGACTTCCTCATCCTTGTTTTCTCTCCAGTTACCCATCAAAGCCATGTAAGTGCGGCCAGTATCGAATTCTTTATAACCTACAGTATTCTTAGTATAGTGACACAAAGTTTCTGAGATTGATACGTACCCTCGACGATAACTGTGTCTTTGTCAAGCTTTGAGGCAAGCTTAAGTGCTTTATCCGATTCAATCCATGAGTTGTAATCGACTAAAGATAATTAGCATTCATTGCAGTCTTCCAAGTGTGATTTAGACTTACATCGACCCTCAATATCAACCCCATCACGGTATCGATGGAACCAGACATCTGCAAAAGTCAGTAATTATAACAAATTCTATGAAGGAGAGATATTCATACTTGGTACAATGATATCTCTATCGTGAGCAATGAAGTCCTCAATGATCTTCTCAGGACTATCAACGATGTCTGCATCTCTCCAGTAGACCCATGAATGTTCTGGTTTCAATGCCGCAGACAAGAGATAGTTTCTGGCACGAGCCATGATCTTTCTTCGGGGTGCTTGAGCTGCATACGCATGACGTTCCTCAACGGTCTGGCCCGAAACCGCACCAAAATCCTTCTGAACAATCAAAGCACTGTTAAATGCCTCGGTTTCCTTTCCGTCCTGAATTCTGTCGAGTTCTGCAGCAAGTACAGCGAGAGTGTCGTCAGACGAATCGCCAACCAAGAAAGCAAGATCTATCAAATCGTGTGGGTATGACAAGAGTGAGAGCAAATCAAAGTATTTTGGCAAATATGACGCGGCATCTCGGAGAGGGGTCAAGATCAAAATCCGTTCCTTATTCGCGATTGCTTTTGTAGTAGATCGGATAGGATTGAGGTCGACACTTTTAATGGTGGTAGAATTGACAACAACTGGCTCATGGTGATTAAAGATAACTGGTGTTTGTAGATGCGCGTTCCAGTCGGCCTGTTCATTCAATGTCATCTGCATCGGTGGTTTCGAAGGTCCCCAGCAATAATATCTTTAAACACAGTACAAAATCAGCGTTGTTCTTCTTCTTCGGTAGTTACTGATAAGCCATAAGTAAGGTGCTTGCTTACCTTTGCATCTCTTGTGCTGAAGTACTAATTCCTCTCCACAGTAATACAACAACACCAGCTAATGCAACACATAGTAGAAATCGCGTCCTTGTAAGAAACACCCATATCGCTCTCGCTGGCGGTAATTGTGCTTTTGTAGCCTTCCAATTCATGCCACCCTTAGGACCCAACATGACGAAACCCCTGTGGCTTCAAAACCACCAGTAAGAAAAGTAGATTATATCAATTCGAGATCGCAGACGTAGAAATAAAGGCGCCCCGAAATTCCGTTACAAAAGATAGTGAGATTGTGAGCTCTTTGACACTAAAATCAGGGAGTTTGGCAGATCTGAAGAAGTTGAGGAGGTCGCGAGTGGCAGGGAGATCCGTTCAGAGTGGCCTCGAGGTTCCTACACGAATTTAGAAATTATGCCAAGAGTGTATAAGCGAATGAAAAGAGAGGAACTAGACCTTTGTAATATTTATTGAATTTTGAGGGGAACTCCACACACAGAAAGAGAAGTTGAGAAGATGGAGAGGAGGTATATAAGAAGTGTTTTCTTTTGCATTCACTCGATGTAGACATACAATATATTCACTTGTATGCAATTACGTTTAATAGTGTTGTGTCATTCACTACTACACACACCACTGTCTGTCGATTAATGCTGAAATTATTTTTTTACATACACTACCATCTGATTCGTACCCTTATCAAGGTATATTGCTTGTGTAGCGTTTGCCAATGCCCATGCCAATTTTTCCTTCATGTATGTCAATCAATGTCCGGACTCGCGAGTTCGCCTCTATCTGGATCGGACTACCTGGCCAAAAAAGGAGTCATCACGTGAATCTACCATTTTCCAGTGGATTTGAAACATAGGAATGATACCATGTTGAAGACTTGAGCTTACAGAATAAGTAGAGTTGGAGTCATCATCTGAAGTCAAGATAATCATCTATTATCCTAGTTTTAAACGTATGAATGAATATGCAGGTATCTGTCACTCCGAAGTATTGATCAAATCACTAATATCCTGAGATAGTGGAAGTATCTTGCTTACAATTCAGTAATTAGGCTGCACAGAGAACTGCCATTCAAATTCATCCATTCATCAATAAAACACTTTTCTCTGCAATCATCAAAACAACTTAAAATGTCCACAAGGCGATCAGCTCGTTTAAGTGCAGCTTCTGTTAGCACCGAGAAACTATCTGAAACTACGTCTGCTTCTCCTGTGGCGAAAACTACTAGGGCTATCGTTGGAAATGGCCCAACAGGATCTAAGGTTAAAATCAGCAGGAAGAGAAAGGCTATATCTCCAGATATATCAGATCCTTCACTGCCTCCCATAACATCAAGTCCCCCAAAGGAGGCTATATCTCCAGAAGAATCCGAACCTTCTTTGCCTCCCATAAAACCAGCCCTCAAAAAGAGGAAAATTGCTTCGAATGAATCATCCGACTCCCCATCCACCAAAAATGCAAGTCTATCGACCCCAAAGAGAAAGAAGACCTCTCCAATTCTTCCACCTCCAGTGACTCCAACGCCGGCAGCTATCGGATCAATGTCTAGTCCTTATAAAGACGTTGGTGATAGTATGCCTCCACCTCCTGCTCCCGTTGATCGCCTTGCAGTTCTTAATGGAACAAATGCTCCCTTAGTCACACCCGAAACTCATCGACTCCTTGCCAATAAATCTATGGACGAAGTATCTCCATCGAAACCACCTGCAGTAAAAGTGTCAACTTCCGATGTTTTGAACAAAGCTATAGAGCACTTGATCAAAGTTGAACCCAAGTTAAAACCAATTATTGAAAAACATCCGTGTAAGATGTTTTCCGCCGAGGGGTTGGCTGAGGAAATTGAACCATTCAGAGCGTTGGTTAGTGGAATTATATCGCAACAGGTAGGAAGGATCTTAAAAACAAATAATTGTTTCTTTGTATATGCATAGACCTGACATGAAATTAGGTCTCCGGTGCAGCGGCTAAATCTATCAAAGCTAAATTTGTAGCTCTCTTCAATCCACCTGATTCAGATCCATCTACTCATACATTTCCTACCCCTTCCGCTATTGTGGCTACTGACATACCTAATCGTGAGCACAATCCTTTACCAATCCCATGTCTCCAATCTCCTCGATACCTCTATACTCACTCTCGTTCAATTTACCTCCCTGTCCATCTTTTATCCCCCCTTCTCACTAATAAATTCAGTCCGCACCGCCGGTCTCTCTCAGCGAAAAGCCGAATACATATCCGGTCTCGCCCTCAAATTTACAAATGGTGACCTAACTACCTCCTTCCTCCTTAATGCCTCCTACGAAGAAGTCTTCGATTCCCTTATCCAAGTACGCGGTCTTGGAAAATGGAGTGTCGAAATGTTTGCCTGCTTTGCTCTCAAACGTCTTGATGTTTTCAGTACCGGAGATCTAGGGGTTCAAAGAGGAATGGCTGCGCTTGTAGGAAGGGATGTTGAGAAATTGAAAAAAGCGGGAAAGGGAGCAAAAGGGGGTGGAAAATGGAAGTATATGTCGGAGAAGGAAATGGAAGAGATAGCTGAGAAGTTTAGTCCATATAGGTGGGTTTTTAAGGACTTGTTTTTGTTGTTCTTTTGGGGGAGATCTCCAGCGAGTCTAACCTTTTTCCAATTACCATGGTAATACATCACTTTTGTATCTTGGTGATGGGTGAAGTTCACTCGTCCAAAAATTCAGATGATATGTTTCTATACAAGTCCCTTCTCAGTTCTACCCCTTCTCCTTTCCTCACCACCGTATAGCTCACCGAATTCACTCACCAGAGTTTTGTTTCCGGTTTCATCTCGCCTTCATAAATTTTTGGAACTGTTCAGGCCTCATAACAAAAAGCTGACAATGACATCAGAACTATCTTCATGTGGTACATGTGGCGAGTAGAAGACACCGATATCACTACCCTTGAAGAATATTCTTGAATCTGGAAGGTTATGCATGTATATGATTGCACATGGCGGTATACACTACTATCCAGAGAAAAGGAACAGATACGAAGGAGCCCCCTTGAAATAAAATATGAGCGTTAACAAACGGGGTTTCTAATGGAAAATTAGCTCACCTTCATGGAAATGGGGCAATAAAACTCACGATGCGAAGTCAGGACAAATTGCAAAACGCAGTACACAGAAAGGGAATAATGGAATTTTGGAATTTTGCAACTCATACTTTATAATTTATCTATGAAAGTACACAAGATTGAGATGTGCTATATCATAAATAATTGTAAAAACACTTTTCCACTGTTGTGCTGGACAATTCCCAAGCCACAATATTTTAGTTGGTGAGTTACATTTTATACTGTTCAATCGATTATCAATTAAATTGTCATATCCATATTCACATGCATTCGTAAGTCCTTAATCCTCAAATATAAACCCTAATCCACATTCATCTCCTTCACCCTCTAGTCTGTTGTACATTCCTTCATTACCCCCATTCTCATTTTCATCACTATCCACTCTACCATACTACACCTCACTCACCTCACTCACCTATCTCATTCTATCTTTCATCTCTCGTCTTTCAAAAGTAAACCATCACCAACCCAGCTCATTCAGCCCGCCAGATATACATATACATATACACAGACTGTAAATAAACCACATCACCGTGTGGAGACAACGGTCAGAACTATACAACGACCAACGAAAATAAACAAACAGAATCCCAAAACCCGATCCACTGACTCAACAGACGAGATACTAGACGTTTCAAAAACAACAAACCGAACTGAACCGAACCCAGAGCAGACGAGACAAGATGAGATGAAACAAAACAGTTTTTGTATTTCGTGCTTGATGTGTTGTTACCTACCTATCTGTGTACTTGCATATTTTATGTTGTGGATTTTTGATGGTAATATGCTTATGTATATATATATGTACTTGCATACAGTGTGTGCTTTATATATGTAGGTAGTAAGTATTAGCAACATTATCAAGCACTACTGGCAATGTTCTAGACTATCGTGGGTTGAATTGCAAATTTCATCTCCATCTATCTATCTATCTATCTATCTATCTATCTAGTTTTCCACTTTTCATCTGTCTACCTTTATATCCATCCGTCTATCTCTGTACCTATCCCACAGCTGTCCATCTAGAGAGAGAGGGAGAGAGACAGAGCCTTCCCACGAAACCCAATAACCACCCTCTTCATCAATCCATCGATTCACTCACAAAACCAACACCATAACCACCAAGACACACACCCGCACACCAAACAAACCAAATAAACCCAGCACAACATAACATAAACATGAAGCTACAAGTAGAACAAAGTCGAACAACGTACATACATACACATAGATATACATCCAACCACGCCACATGAAACATCTCCATTGTATCTGTATATCCTCCTGTGTATGCGCTCAACCATAACCATAACTATAGCCAGCTGATACGACGTGATATGATGTGATATTATATGTCGCTGTAGCTGTAGCTGTAGCTGTAGCTGTGTGAAGGAGCAAATGATATGACTTGATAGGTACATGATGCGTACATGCACATACATATACATATATTATATATGTCTAGATACTTGGAGACACACACCGTACATACATAAACACATATATATACACACATATGCATCCATCACTTGACGTTTCGCATTCTGCATTCTTCACTTCCAGTTTCCATTTCCATTTTTCAATCTCAATTGATAATCTCATTTACTCATCCATCCATCCATCCACTCAAACATTTTGCAAAATATAATCACAGGAGATATACCTACCACCTACCTACAAACATACCCACCTACCCAAGCAAAAAAACCCTACAAGCTTAAAAGGTACCGGTTACAAAATCTATAAGTATCATATACCATGCATATACACATCCAAATGACCATCAAAGATATCCATTCTACATATTTCTACATATTCTAGGTACACAGGTGGTACACACAAACATGTCGTGCCTATGTATCCCAATATAATATTTCCCATCACTGCATTGCTCTGCCTTCACATTCCTTTCTATTGCATACCTAGCAAGACATGAAATGAAATGAAATATACCTACACCACATCACATCACGTGTATGCCACACACACACACACACACTCTCTCTAATCGGGGCAACCGACAGAGCAGAGAGAGAGAGACATGGACTGGACTGGACTGGACTGGACTGGACCGGACTCGAATCTTAATATACCATACCACTTACTAGGTAGGTATTTATATTGATCATGATAGACAGACAATATTCTCGTTTTCTTTTAACTTAAGCCTTGTTTATATTAATTTTTTTCTTTTTTTTTTTCTTCTTCTTTTTGTTCCTTTTTTCGGGATTTGAGAGAGAGAGAGAGAGAGAGAGAGAGAGAGAGAGAGAGAGAGAGAGAGTAGTAGATATAAAGTAGATGTCGATATCGATTCCCTCCCTCCCTCAAGAACATATCTCAAACAATCGAATTAGAATCAGATTCAATAATCCATGAATCCGTCCATAAATACCTCCTCATTAATCTCCATCCCCATCTGCCATCTCCATCAATTCCCTCCCTATACACCCATACATACATACAAATCAAACTCTACCGGACATGCATCTCATCCCCAAATCCCAAAATCTAGATTTCCACATTCCACAATTCACAATTCGCAATTCCCTCCGCCCCCCTTTCCCCCCCCCCCCCCCCCCCCCCAAAAGGCTTATCTCCCAACAACCATGCATGCATGTATTGATATTGATATAACATTAACGCAATATTGAAATGAGATAAAATTGATATTACCTACCTAACCTACCTTACCTACCTGCTCATCCCTATCCATAATTGAAAGGGAAAAAAAAGTAAAAATTAAGAAGAAATAAAAGATAAAAAATCAATCAATCACTCAATCAATCAATCATCCACTTATAACTTACAGAGCACTCACTCACTAGCATCTAATACTTAACATATCATCCATTCGCACATGTTTGTGTAGGTAGGTAGGTAGGTAGATAGGTAGGTACTCACGTGCTACTCTACATGTATGTATAGAGGTTGTTGATATGTATTGCGTATGTATGTATATAGATAGATACCATGATCAATCCTGCACTCCGTCCCGCAGTATACGCGTTATCATGACGATGCAATCCCCATTCCCATTCCCATTCCCATTTACTTACAGAGTTACTCCCATGTCCCCCTAGTAAGTAGAGTTTGAATTGTGGTTCTCTCTATTACTTCCCGAGGACTTTTATATCGTAATTCGTAATTCGTAATTCGTAATTCGAGATTATTGGATAGATGGTGGGAGGGAGGTTGTGAGTGGGAGACATAAATAACAAATAAGCTAACTCTTTTTTGTTTTTTTACGGGATTTTTTGTTTCGTTGGTTGGTTGAGTTGGATCTTGGGTATTTGAGTATGTGAGTATTTACGAACGAACGAACGAGCGAGTGAAGGTTGGATTGTGGGCTGTAGGTAGTTGGGTCCTTTTTGAGGAGGGGGAGCGAGAGCGTGTATGGATGAATAGATAAGTGAGTGAGTGAGTGAGTGAGTAACTAGGGGGGAAGACGGTTAACTTCCGGGTGGGTGTGTGGATATATTGACATGTTGAATATTCAGATTTGTTGGTAAGTATAGTTAGATACTCGAGTAGATATGTATATATTATTGTCAATTGTCGATTGTAGATTATATCATAGACACTCAGATAGAATCTGAGATACATTGATTGTACTTCGTAGATAGGTCCCTATCAATCAATACCAAAACTCTCCATTCAATTGGATGATACATATAGAAAACATGCCCCTTATACCATACCCAAGCTTTCCATCAGAACCTCAGCACAATGATTCTATACATCATATACATATACACAGCCGTGGACATATTCAAAGGAAGCTCCCTACGGATTCCCCCCTCCTAAAAAAAAAGGATTCATTATAAAATTTACATACATACATACATACCTAGCTAGATAACATAACGTAAGTAAGTGGTCAGTTATAATAGAATTCTAAGCCACGATTTTGTGTTGTGTTATGTGAGTGAGTTGCGTGTGGCTGTGAATGAGATAGCCTCAGAATAGAATCTCAGATCGGGTAGAAATTGGTTCCTTGATATTGGTCTCGACCACACCACCGTGAGGATAGGAAGGTACTGTCTTGACTTACAACTTACAACTTACATGTAATTATTTGAATGCCCACTTCACTTCACTTCACTTCACTTCATCTCATATTACTTCTACTCTGTATATGAATATAAAGGTAAAGATAAAGCCAAAGATAAATAAATATAAATTCGAGTAATCCCAAAAAGCAGCGAGGTAAACCTGGATGGAAATTTCTATAATAAGTAATGAAAAAACATGTGAACAATGAATGACAAGCAAAACCAAGACCTACCTCGTATGATTCGTATTCTCCCGTTCATTACCTACATACCCAGTCATTAAACGAAGAGAGAGAGAGAGAGAGAGAGGCGAATGAAGAAACCCTCCATATAGTAACACAGCATTGAACAAAAAAACAGATGACATTCCCCCCTCCCATTGAGCGAGCCATTCCAGAACTTTCAACTCTGATCTTCGTATTGTATTGAAAAGGGAATGAACGATAGAAATATCCACCAAAATTCGTGTTCATCATCAAAAGAAGTTGTCTGTCTCGTCTTGGTGAACGAACGAATGGTTGTTGCTCAAGCTGTCCTAGGGCAAGTAGGTAGGTAGGCACGTAGTTAGCTCATGGTAAATTGGTAACAACAACCAAAACTTCACTATTCATGCTTGTTCGATCTTTTGAATCTTGTATCCACTGTCCACCTGTTCATTGTTGACAGTCCGCTGATGCATTGCCCGAGTCCTCACACTCTTCTTCGCCTTGGAACTTGGAAATCAAGTACCGATAATAAATATCGAACAGGAAGAAGAGAACCTTGGAAAAGGAATACTAGGTCGACTTCTAGGTGTTAGAAAAAGAACTGGAGAGCATCCATTTATCTGCCCATTGAACCAATCAATCATCACGGAATCTCGGACCCAAGGCGTACAAGTAGAACATCCCAAATCATTTTCAGGGGTAAATCTTTGGACTGGTTTAGTCTTGGACTAACGTTAAACACTCGGACCAAGATGCATCAGAATGATTGAGAGATGCTTGTCACCTGCAGAAAATTAAAATAGCGAATGCTATCTAACTCGATTGAGATGAGTTTCATTTTCATAATTTACAGTATTAGATGTTGGCAAACAATTCCATTGTTCAAGATGGAGTTTGGCCACTGATGAATCGTAATGTTTTACCCGTCGAACAGACACTGGAGTATTGGAATGAAGGAGGTGATTATACACGACTGCAAAACTCTGAAGCATTCAAGCGTTGAGAAAAACTATTTATATTATTAGTATAAGACAAGAAGTATCAAATTGACGATAGAAGCTTCCTCTAAGAGACGCTGAGTAAAGCTAAGATTCCTATATTTACATTAGACGTTAGAAACTCCTTCGGTCTGAAGTAAGAATGATACCGGTCGGTACCTAAGGTATATCGTAATCATCACTAAGAATCAATCTAAAACCAGCCGGCCAGCGATCAATCAATCCATTGAAACTCCTCATCCAAGTTATTTTGGATGAATGATGGATGGTGAATGATGAATGATGAATGATGAAGCGTCTTGAAAGTACACACAAAATTCGTACTGTACAACGAATCCAAGATCCACAAGTGACTGAGCTACCTACCTAGTATACACCTTCGCCAGCCAGTAATGTTATGTTATTGCGTGGTGTAGCAGTGCATCTTCCAAGAATCGTGCCTGTGTAGAGGTTCTCCAGCCATTCATTGGGATGATTGTCAAGAATCCTAGAGACTTTTGATACCCCTCCCTCTCCCTTGTTTTTCTCTGCAATCATCGTATCACTCCGTGGTTTTCATCTCACTTGTCACGGGCAAGATAACGCGATAACATAAACACAGGATCCAAAGAAGAAGATATTCATTTGGCGTTGAGATTCAATAGTGGAAGAAATGTGAAATGTGCAGTGAGCCTGTGTGCAGTGCACTCTGGACAAGGTCAACAAGCTTTTCCATGAGGCACTGGTGAGTTGTAACTGAATGTAGTATGTAGAGTAGTAGGTATGATTGTGATGTGCTGATATCCATCCACTTCTTCATTTCCGAGTATCCATAAAAAGCAGATTCGTACCTAGCTGGGTAAGGGTCGTTGGCATGGGAAACGGGCAAGGAGATGTTGGAGCGATTATAAATATTGTAATAAATATTGTAAATATTGTAAATGTCATAAATGTCATATTCGGATGGATAATGACTTAAACAAGGCTCAAGTGATGATGAATATTGCCTAGAACGCTCTAGCCTTCTCGCCTTCTCACCTTCTCGATCCTTTCAATTACCCGCTGTGCACCGACCCGTACCCAGGTAGCTCTTACCAACTAAAGGAAACTAAAACAAGCAAGAAGTTTTACCGGATCGGGTAATAGATGGACAGGATTAATCATACCAAGCTTCCGCTCCCGCCAATCACATCTGATCTCAGCTCTTTTTAACTTTTGTAACTTTTTCCAAACTTCACTCTAATTCACGATTCACTAGGACTTCACCACTAAACAAGCCTCTCAAACTAGGATCCTCCCCTTTTTTGATGATTTCTGACCACTTCCGGTCGCCCTTTCCAACTTTCATCCTTTCCTCCTTCCTTAGTTCGATTTTTAATTCGATTTCATTAGATTTGAATTCATTTCCTACGCCTGTAACCTTTTTGAAGAAAAAGCCACCCACTTCTTTTTTCCATCTCCTCGCAAAAGTTGTTCATATCGTCGTCTTCCGTCTTCCTTCCAGTTGTTTTCTTTCCCATCACTTCATTACTGTCGTTAAGATTCTATCACTCTCTTACATTAATAATATTCGAATCGCACTCAACCGTCAAGAACGAACAGAAGGATCTATCTACACACAACCATCGAAAAGAGAAAGAGTAATTCCATCAACAACATCAAATCAAAAGGGTGAGTCGATTTCTTGAAAGCTTTCTTCCATCCTCTTCTCTCCTTCCCTCGTGAATGCAGATACACCAAGGCAGTTCGATCATCATTCAACACAATACTCAAACAGCCAATCCATCCATCTGTCATTCAATTCCTTCCTGACGTTGGATTGTTTGATTGTTTACTTCCTTCCCTTCCTTCAAGAAAGTTGGTTCCTGCATTTGTAACTCGCCTTGAAATTTTTTGGACCACCTTCTTCAGGAATTCTGATCATTAGCCACTTCGTCCTCCATCAAACAATCTTCCAACTTCATCGCCAATTTATTCATCTTCGATCAACAACTTTTTACATTCTTCTTACAATAATTGGACTAACAATTGCGAAGTTACAGTAGAAGCTACTTCAAATCAATCATGTTCTCCAAAGCCCTTCTCCCGGCTCTCGCAGTCGTCGGCACTGTATCTGGTATGTTTTTAATCCTTCCATCAATACATTCACAGGGTGGATATTGTGCATCAATAGGCACCAGCAGATTAATCAATTCGATCTATGGTGGCTTGTACAAACAAGAGAGTGGTCAATTGAGATGACACGAATACTAACGGGCATTTTCTCATTTAGCTGCCACAACCGCTTCTGTTTGCTCTCAAGCAACCGCCACCATCAACAGTGCTGCTGATGCCACCGCTTTGGCTGATTGCAAAACCATCTCTGGTGATGTTGTCATCAGTACTTCCGCATCTGGTACTATTCAACTTGATGGACCTCAACACATCGAAGGTAGCTTGATGGTCGAGAACAACGGAGCCATCACTTCTCTCTCAAGTACTTCTCTCACCACTATCGATGATACTTTCGGCTTGAGCAACTTGACTCTCTTGTCTACCCTTCAATTCTCCGTCCTCACCGAGATTGGAACCATCAACTGGGCTGCTCTTCCAGCTCTCCCAGCTCTCACTTTCACCAATGCCGTTAGCACTGCCAAGAGTGTTACCATCACCAACACTTTCTTGAGCACCCTCGATGGTATCAACTTGAACACCGTTGACACCTTGAACATCAACAACAACAACCGTCTCAAGACCTTCAGCACCCAAGTTGGCAATGTCACCACTCTCCTCAACATCGATTCCAACGGAAAGAACTTGGATGTCAGCTTCCCTAACTTGATCTGGGCCGCCAACATGACCTTCCGTAACGTCTCCAGTGTCAGCATTCCATCTTTGGCCGTTGTCAACGGATCCCTCGGTTTCTACGAGAACTACTTCACCAGCCTCAACGCACCAAACTTGACATCCGTCGGTAACACTGCCAACGGACAAGGTGGATTGGCTTTCGTTGCTAACCCATCCCTCGCCAACATCACCATCCCTATGCTCGAGACTGTTGGAGGTGCTTTCCAAATTGCCAACAACTCTGCTCTTGATGCTATCAACTTCCCAGAATTGACTCAAGTTGGAGGTGCTATTGATTTCTCTGGAAACTTCACTACGTAAGTTTTTGATCCACACAAGCTCACATTGTGAAGATTAACTAACATGATTCTTCTAGCCCTGAATTGCCAAAGCTTGATGACGTTAAGGGTGGTTTCAACATGCAATCCACTACCTCCATCGACTGCAGTGGATTCAAGTCTGAGCACGACAGCGGTAACATCCAAGGTACCTACACTTGCAAGACTACCGCCAATGCTCAATCTGGAACCAGTTCCGGAACTTCAACCGGCTCCTCTTCAAGTGCATCTGCTTCTTCTAGCAAGGGTGCTGCTGTTTCCTACGGTGTTAACGAGGCAGTTATGGGTGCCTCTGTCATCGGAGGTTTCTTGAGCATGTTCTTGTAAATCATTGGGACGTCGGCGTTTTTCCTTTAATTATCACATTAGACCTAATATGCCACGTTCTCTCTTTTTTACACGACTTTTCGCAAGCTTTTGAGCGTTTTTCACCTTCGTTAGGATCACTAGGGGCGTGTGCTTTGCATATCTATTGCTGTCAAGGTTGCTCTACATGTGCACCTGTCACATTGATGGTATTCAGAAAATTCCATGAAGTTATTTAAGGGGATGGATGGGTGGGAAACATTAAGCTTTTGAGAAGAGAGAATCCGAAATTGTACATTTGAATATTGTTTCCCTGGAATTGAGAAGTGCAGAGAATAATAATGAATCTCTTTTTTAAACCATAATACTATAATGTCTGTCTTTATTTGTTACATGCCCTTGTGTGTTCTCGACCTTGCCAAGTTTTGATTTGATTCAATGAATCGGTAATTGTAAGATCTACGGTTTATCTTGTTATGAAGTTGATTAGAATGCGGGTCGTGTCGATCCTTGAATTGATTAATGCGGGTCTTGAAATAAGTGACGCTGTTGTATGTATGTATGTATGTGTGTGTATGTTATTGGAGATTGAAATATATTGGGATTGGGATTGATGTTCTTGGTATATTGAGATATTTATCTATCATATATTTAAGTTTGATATGTGTTAGTGGATGTGGATGTGGATGGCTCTCGTTTAGATTATCTTTCCTCTTATGTAGTATGGATGGAGGGGAGAGGGAGAGGAAGGGGAAGGGGTTTAGAGTTGACTTGATTGGAGAGTTGAGAAGTTGAGTGATTGTGATTGCCGTTTGTGAGGGGTAGGGAATGAGGATGGGGGATGGGGGATGTGGATTGAGAATGAAGGAGGGAGGGAGGTAGGTAGGTAGGTAGGTAGGTAGGTAGGTGCAGAAAGAATGAGGGTGGTGGGAGAAGAGAAGAGGAGAGGGGAGTGGTGATGGTTGGATCGGGTATTCTGTGTTGGTTTGTTTTGTTTTGTTTTGTTTTAAAAGGGGTGGGAATGAAATGTCAATGAGAGGGAGAGGGAGAGGGAGAGGGAGAGGGAGAGGGAGAGGGAGAGGGAGAGGGAGAGGGGAATAGGGAAAGGAAAGGACGGAGTGGGATAGGAGGTAAGGTAAGGTGAGGTGAGGGGTGAGAAACGAGTGCGAGATAGGAGGTGGGTGAGGGGGAATGGGGTTTGAATAAGAATAAATAGGTAAGATAGGTAAGTTGAGTTGAGTTGCGATGGGATGTGATGTGATATAAATGAGATGAATGGATAGGGAGTATGTAAGCTGCTTAGAACGGATCTTCAATCTTGGGATTACAGTGATGCGCAATTCAAACAGATGATGGGGATGTGATGGGTAGAGGAATGATGTACTCTGGTATACTCAATGGCAGATAGTTAATATTCATCGTTCTTCTACATAAGCGGATTTCGTATTTCTTTGGGAAAAAAATTAAAAAATGAATTTCAGGTGTCAAAAATTATGCTCTGAAATCAATACACAAGTATATGTATGAACGAAAATGAAAATTTGTAGTACATCTAGGAATATATCTACACAAAGATATAATATCCAAAGCTAATAATTTGCTTCATCATTCCTTTGGACAAATTGGAAAGGTAGGTAGCCAGCTTTCCTCTACAATTTAGCCTTAGGTTGCTTAAGCATAGTATCTGCCACTATTCTCCTTTGAATCTTTCCTGTGGCTGTCTTTGGCATGACATCCGAAAAGTATACCTGTTTTGGCACCTTGAATTTGGCCACTTTATCCGCAACCCATTGCTTCAATTCTGATGCAGTCAATTTTTGATCTGGCTTCAATACAATAGCAACACCGACATCTTGACCATACATTTCATCGGGTATAGCAAAGCTGACGGCTTCGGAAACGGCGGGGTGACGTGCTAGAACATTATCTAGTTCGATAGGAGAGATCTTCTCGCCTCCTTTATTGATAAGTTCCTTAATGCGGCCGGTGATGAACACATATCTATCTTTATCCATTTTTCCTTGATCACCAGTTCTGAAAAATCCGTCTTTGGTGAATGACTCCTTGTTGGCTTTCTCATTGTTGAGATAACCTTTCGTGACATTCTCGCCGCGAATAGAAATCTCTCCTTCAGAACCAATTGGAACTTCTTTGCCCTCGCCATCGAGAATTCGTACTTCAACTCCTTGACCAATTCCTACAGAACCGGGTTGACGTTTTCCAGGGGGAAGAGGATTGGATGTCATCTGATGAGAGGCTTCTGTCATGGCGTAGGCTTCAAGGACGGGGGCGTTGTATGTTTCTTCCAGGGCGTGGAAAGTTGTTGGAGAAAGAGGGGAAGAGCATGATCGGATGAATCGAATGTTGGGCTTGGTTGTGGGTGGTGGATTCTTTAAGAGAATCTGATGAATAGTTGGAACAGCAGTATACCAATTTGCTTTGTGTGTAATGAAATCGCTCCAGAATTCGGAAGCAGAGAACTTAGGGGGGACAATGACAGAACCACCCGACATTAATGGAGCTAGAAAACCCGCTAAAAGTCCATGAACATGGAAAAGAGGCATAACAAGCATGGTACGATCTGCAGGAGTAAGCTTGTATGTAGCTTGTATGTTTTTCATAGTTGTAGTGAGGTTCCTGTGTGTCAATGGTACAGCCTTTGGTCTTCCCGTCGTTCCACTGGTGTGTAAGACTAAAGCAACATCATCTGGTTGCGCCTGCTCAACCTTTCGATTTCCTTTTCCTTTCAATTTTCCCTCGTCCTTAACATCCAACACAACCTCACTGCCATTCCAGTAACATTCTGCAATAGCTGCATTATATTTTCTCGCAGCTCTCACCGCAGGTCCATCTTTTTGAAACGAATCTTTAGGAACCAGAGCAACTGCAGAGCTCAAATCATCAATATAGAATTCGAATTCCTCTTGCTTGTATGCGGAGTTAAGAGGCGCAGCTATTCCTCTTTGCCATGATGCTGCTAAGAATGCAATTATGAATTCATAGGTATTTGGTAGAGCAATTGATACTGCAGCTTGTGGCGCAACACCAAGCTTGGCGAGCTTCTTTTGAAATGAGGATATCTCGGCGGTGAGCTGTTTATAGGTAATGGTAAGAGGTTGCTTTCCTGGAACGATAATTGCTGTGGTAGTATTGCCAGTGGAGAAGGAATTGGCGAGAGTGGCAGCAGACATCTTGGCCTGCGTGGGTTGGTAGACGATGGTTGGTTGAGACGGCGATTAATCGTTGTGCTGTACAAGGTATGAAATAGAGCCAAGATCAGAATGTAACTTGAAGAATCCGAAGAAATAACGAATAAAGTATAAAATTATTCAAATATTGTCGGTTTCTTTAAGACAGGATAGAGGAGAAACTTGATTGTCACGTATGAGATGAATAAGAACCGTTCCCAAACTTTCTAAGCTTCCCGAGCTCGCAAAGGTTCCGTGCCTCTCCTTTACTTCTTATCCACGGCGTCCTTCCCTTATCGGAAAGAAGCTCCTCGTCACCTGACTTTAGTAGCAGCTACTTGGTACAGCCTTATGCGCCAGGCTGTGGTTGTTTCGCAAACAACTGCAATTCAGCATTTAACGGTCTCTCTGTTTGATTACTTTTCTTTTGCATGGTTCATATATCAATATGTCTAATCCTCCCAATGCTACTCCGGCGCGGAATGGGCTTTCTCTTTATGCAAACTTGTTAGATCCATCATCAAGTGATACGCCCGGCTCCATTACCAAAGGACCTGTTGTTTTTAATCCAGTGGAGGATGAAGCTTCTAAGAAACCTCAAATTGATGCTGGTATGTTGTGACTGATCCAGATTCAATTTATGTTTCTGTATAGCTCACTCAGTATTTGAATAGCTGCCCTTAGATTTCAGCCCACGAGAAGACCGCAGCTTTCTCAAAAGTCAAAAGCGAAACCATCATTCCCAAAAGCTGCCATTGCCAGTCTGAATGCCAGCGAACCGAGCAACGTAACTGTTGCGAAAGCTACCCTATCGAATACTGCCAAACCAGCTTCCAAGAGCACCTTGGCCGATTGGGCCGCTGATGATGATGACGTAAATGGATTCTATGTTGGAGAAAAAAGGCAAAGAGGTGGTAGGAAACGAAGGAAGAAGAATAGGGAAGAGCAAGCCGTGGCGCAAGATTGGGACGATATTTACGACCCTTCACGGCCAAATAACTACGAGGAATATAAGCATAGTGATGAGAAGGTTCGGGAGGTACGAGAGTGGAAGGATAGACTTTACGCTCATAGAATGGCGCGGAAGACATCAAGTGATAGTGATGACGAGGAATCATATCGCCCGAAGATTGGTAGTAAGCGGCCTCTTTTTATACTTTTTTTCTTATGGGACTAATGATTTCAGACCAATTTGCTCCGCCTCCGAATTATTCATTTGCTCCTCCTCCAATTGATTCTCCTCCCAAGAATCGTTCCAAGTCCCCACAAAGTGACTCTTATAGTCCTACTCTTGGGGCACCTCCTCCACCTCCCGAAGATCAGCCATTACCTCCACCAGTACCATCATTAGCGGGGGCTATTTCCAGGGCACCAGTGCGATATAACCTACCGCCGGCGCCAAGTGATCTTCCAGCTTCGGAAGCTGAATTAGATAAAGCTCTTGCAGACGAAGTAGAAGGAGAAGATGAGGAAGAAGCCGATGAAAATGCACCAAAATCACTTCGTCCTGGCCAAAAAGGGTTTGCAGAGCGTCTAATGTCTAAATATGGCTGGAGCAAAGGTTCAGGACTGGGGGCCGATGGCTCTGGTATGATTACACCACTTCAGGTCAAACTTGACAAACGTAAAAAGAAGTCCGATGCAGAAGGTGGTGGATTTCGCGATGCGGGGGGCAGAGGAAAGATCATTGGTGGTAAGAAGATTGTTAAGGAAGAAGAAACAGGCAGATTCGGACCGATGTCAGAAGTCATCGTGCTGCGTGGTATGGTAGATAATATGGATTTAGATGAAGAAGTGGAAGGTTCAGGGGATGGGGGTCTGATGCAGGAAATTGGAGATGAGTGTGGTGAAAAGGTATGTTCGATTGTGGCAATGGCTGAAAAACAGCACACTGACAAGCTTTAGTATGGGCGAGTTGAACGAGTCTATATCGACAGGCAAAGTGCTCCAGCAAAAGTTTTCGTCAAATTCACTAATCAGTTGTCGGCTCTGAGGGTACGTAACTCAATTGGCTTCCTTTTATTGACTGTAGCTAACCTAGACAGGCTGTCAATGCGCTTGAGGGGCGAATATTCAACGGGAATACTATATCAGCTTTGTTTTATGATACGGAAACTTTTGAGAAGGGTATCTATGAATAGATAATTAAATTTCGTCCATAAATCGATGATGTTTGCAGTACTGTTTCGTCTTACTCTGCATTGTCTGCATTGCTTTCTGATTGTTGCGCGATGTATCCATGGGTAGTCCCGTTGCATATCATCTCGGCCTCGATCTTATCATATGTCTCTCATCTTGCATATTCATCAATCGGAACAACATGGTCGCCCGGATAAGCGTCCTTGGCGATCATCCTTCAGCTGGTAATATCACGAGTGATGTAACGTGGCTTCGGGATAACAGATTTTCAAGAAAAGACCAATACCAACAATACACTCGTCAATCTGCAGCTGGACCTCGAGATGAACAATACTGCCCAATCGGAATTGTATTTCTCTAGAGTCATATTTTAGTTTATTATGTCATGGATGGATTCTTGATGTTGTTTTGGCATTTCGGTTAAGTTACATGAAATGTAGTAAGTACCCCTTTCAATTTAGATCAGAACATCAAGAATAGAAAATCAATATTCTGTTGTATATGGAATATGTTAAAAAGGTGAATATGAACCCCTTACTATATTCTCATTTATTACTCGATTTGATCGTAGTCTGAGCACACCAGTGCCTTGTAATTATGATTGCGATCGTGTTCCACAGGTGTAGCAATTCCATAGCTCATATCCCAGCCTTTGTTACACTATATATTCCATGCAGCTTCTTCCAAAAAAGGTTAGAAGGGTAGAGGGGCAACCTCAAAAGTTGTACCCTTTTGATGTATATCTATCTCTACTATTTTGGAGTTGTCGATTCTCCTTCAGAAGTTCCATTGATGAGCATTCTCTTGTTCATCAACAATTCGCTGCTATCAAGCCTCGAAAGTTCATATTCAGTTGACACTATCCATTTACCTAAAATGTCGAATTTCACAGACTTTTCAACCTTTTCCCCAGCGCCATCTTGTACGTTGCAGCCTCGTTCACCTATACTATCCGGGATGTCTGATCACACGCTGGGTGTAATTCTACCCACATTGGTTTACATCATTGGGAGTGTAGTCTTTTACATCATCAACGAGCTTGAATTGTTTACCAACTATCGCATACACCCACCGAAGGAGGAACTACATCGAAACCGCGTGTCAAAATTGGACTGTCTGCTTGTTGTCATTCGTTATCATGTCATACAGATCGGGATAGGAATGCTTCTCACCTACAACAACGGCCCTGAGATTGTGGAAACTGGGGGATGTGAGACACATCAATGGGTGCGACGGATTAGAAATTGTCTTACGGTCATTCCCTGGGCATTGACACCACTCGGCTTAGACACCCAAGGACTTATGTCGAAATTTAGCAAAACACCTTTGCTGTCACATGTTTCGGCAAATAGCCATGAGATGTTATCAAGTCCGATCTTCACTGCTCTGGAGTGGAACTTGGCGCGTATCATAGTTTCTTTCGCGATTCCAGCGATACAGTTCTTCGTTTATCTCGCAATTGTCGATACGTGGATCTATTTTATGCATCGTCTTTGTCATATCAATAAGACTCTCTATCGTATGTATAGGCCTTTCTTTGGTAAATGCTTTCCACTCGAATTTGTCTGATTGTGGATTCTTCTAGGAATTGTACATGCTCAGCATCATCAACTTTACGTTCCTTATGCCTATGGAGCCGTATACGCACATTGGCTCGAAACTCTCTTCTTGGATATCTTGAGCTTTGCCTTAGCAAACGCCATTTCCGGAATTTCAGTTCGTCAAGGAATGATTGTGACATCGCTGGCAACGTTGAAGACCATCAGTGATCACTGCAATTTTGTATTTCCTTGGGACCCTTTCGGGTATGTCAATGGAAACAATGCAGCATTTCACGATTTGCATCATCAAAGTTGGGGTCTCAAGGTCAGTGAAATCTTGGGCCTTAAGACAATATTATTTCTTCTATAGATGCTAACACCAGTCTACCTAGTTTAACTATTCTACATATACCGTATTTTGGGATAAATTCTGTGGGACTGAATGGACTGATACTCCAGGTGCGGACATGCGTTACGCTCGCACTCGTGAGTTAGTTAGAGCTCGCAGGGAGACAGACGAGGTTACTATTGTGCACCCGAAAGCGGCGTAGAGGAGACCTAGAATGTCTAGCCACGGAGATAAAGCATCTTGTGCCGCGCTGTCGGAAATATCTATGAAGTGGTTACGTATTATTTGTAGCTAATGTGCCCAAGAATTCAGACTGCAATTCTATTTGAATTCGTCGGATTTTGAATCTTGGAGAAAGTTTCAGCTATTCTGATAGGATTGTTATCTCAGATAGATATTAGTCAAAGGTATTTCAATTTTGAAATGAAATACAGTGGTCAGGATAATCTCAATATTCAATAATTCCTGATTGCTGAGCTGCAGTCCGGACTACCAAGCACAGTGCACACATTTCTCGTGAATCATATCAGCCTGCATCTCAATCTTCAACTAGACTCGTTCAACTGAGCACGGAAGATATCCACGTCTTGTTTCGAAACAGTACTAGGTTGTCACACCTACATAATTCTACCAATTGTGCCGTGTTTCCATCGCCGTGTCGGTTTACGACCCCTGATATTCGTAGACAATACTCTTGAATGTGATGAGCAATGCAGCCACAAACAAATTGATACAGCTGAAGCGTACAAGTGCATACAATGAGCGCCACCATGGGGTTTATCCTTTCGACGTGATCTGGGCATGCATGGCTACAAATCGGGACAATTTTGATAAATGCACTTATCAAGCTTGTGCTATGAATACAGCTGGGCAAACTACATGGATATGGCTTGCTGAGACACTTTACTATAAGATGGCATTTTAGTTTAAAATTCTTGGAGTCTCAACTAAAGCCCTTCAGCATTGAAGCTTTCTCTCAGATTTCGTTGGTACAGCTATCACTCAGAATGGATACTTCAATGGCCAACGCCTCTTTCATCACCCCCACCTACACGGTGCCATCTCCTCACCTCTATCCTCGCCCGCCTATGTCCTCCCATATCTCAGACTTCCACCTTACCCTCCTACTTCCTGTTTTAACATACTGGCTCACTGCTCTTTTCTGGTCCATTATCTCATATTATGATATCTGGTCTAGCTACCGCATTCATACACCCGCTGAACTCGAAAGTCGCAACCGTGTCTCTGTTCCCCAAGTACTGCGCTCTATCCTCGGACAGCAGCTATTCCAGACGGCATGGGGATTGTTCCTGGGCTATTATGTTCTTGGAACTCAGGAGATGGTAAGGTCAGAGGATTACGATATTGCCATGTGGGCGGAGAGGGTTGTGGAAGGGTATTCCTGGATACAGTGGAGCTTGAAAATGAGTATGATAGGTTTAGGATTGGATCTTGACAACTCCAAAGGGTTGTTGCATCTTCCGGTTCGTGTTAATATCACCACGCCTGTAAGTTATTGCACTCGGCTTTAGCATCTTCCACAAAGACTGATGTGTGCAAAGGATGGAAGAAACATTGCATGGGAAATGGTAGTTGCGCAAGTAATGTATAGGCTTCTTGCACCCGCAGTTCGATTCGCGATTTGCATCTTCATCAGCGACTCATGGCAATATTTCGGACATCGTGCCTTTCATGAAAATCGATGGCTATACCGTATGTATCATTATTTTATCTCAGCAACCTTTTCCAATTGCTAATCCATTTCGGCTCACCAGGAAATGTTCACTCCTTACACCACCGCGTCAACGCACCTTATGCATTCGCCGCATTTTACAACACTCTTACCGAGTCCTTTATCATGGATACCTGTGGAATCAGCGTCGCGTTTTACTTTTCCGGACTTCACATGCGTGAGGCTATGGTCTTCTCTATCATCAGTGTATTGAAAGGCGTTGATGATCACTGTGGATACAGACTCCCTTGGGACCCCATTCAATGGTTGGGCGAACAAGATACTTCGTTTCATGACATTCATCACCAGACTTGGGGTGCTACTGTAAGTGGATGGCTTTCTTTCCTATAACCCCTTTGATGGCGAATTGAGCTTGGGGAATTTAAACTAACTATTGATTTAATGAATAGACGAATTACTCGCAGGTCTACACAACATTCTGGGATCATGTTTTGGGAACGATATCTAGAAAGACTCCGGAGGAGATAGACGAGCTCTATAAGAAGGGAAGAGAGAATGCAGAAAAGACTAAGAAAGTCAATTGAGATTTACAAATCAAGCAGAATGACGTGGAACGGGTTTAGAATCCGATGATGGCGAAATGGAGCTTGAGGTTTGAGGGGGGAAAAGCTGATGTGATGCAGATGAAGTCGTTGGATATTTTATTGGATAACTTTCCTTGTGTCTAATGAATGGTTATGTTTTATATTTCAAGATTTTCTGTACCAAATATTGGTTATGAAATACTTCTCTCTTGTATTTTCAGCTTAGTCCGTCGGAAGTAGGATGAATTTTATTGATTACACTACTCAAACCTCAAATACTGTCCAAGATATCGTCGGCACATTAGACGTAGATACTCAAGTGCTTGTTCTTATCTTGCATGTGCTGTATGTGTCACAATGATTCGCAGCTGAAGTTGGATTCCAAATATGCTGATGTACTATAAAGACTCTCGATATCAATGCCAATAAATGACGTACTGCGAAGAAAAAATTGTTGGGAATAAGGAGCGATTCATGAGACATGGCGTGGACACATTCTCAATTGTGTTCTACTGGTTTTTATGTTGGATTAAGGGTACAATTCACAAGTACGCATGTTTTACCTGTCTCACTCTGTAACTTGCAGTATACTCGCACAAGTACCGACAGTGTGGATGCGAAGTACAATATTGTTTACACAACAGAGGTAATTTTAATTAGATAGCGGAATTTAAATTTGATACTGTTGGTGTTTGTCGTACAGAGCTAGCTAGATATTTAAAGAAAACTTAGATACATTTATGCAACGAATGACAAAAACAAGAAACAGAGAGACGTGTATTGTAGATGAATCGAACTGGAAAGAAAGAGTAGAAAATTTCCATTTAACAAGCGGATTGTTTGACACGTCGATACTGCAAAATATTCACCAGAGAGGATAGCTTATATCTTCAGTCTATACCAGGTTCCCCCTTCCAACTTTCTACTCTTCTCGAAATAGATAGCCTCCAGTGAAAAATAGCTGTTGATAAATTAGTGAAACTTTCTGAATTAAATGAGAAGAAATACACTTACACATGGAATTGCCCCAGTTAGTGAGAAAATACCCATAGCTAAAGTCATAGCCTTCCAGCCAAATTGTGTGATCAATGCACCGGCGAATACTGGACCAAATATGGTAGCGGCAGCCATAGAACAGTTGAAAAGAGCATACGCCTGAGCATAAGCCCCGCCAGGACCAAATTTACCTGGATTTGCGACCTCGATTTCTCCAACTACTAGAGACAAATCGGCGGCAACAGGTGCTACGATAAGAATAAGAGTACACCCTAGAGATCCAATTTTAGTAGGTGAACATAAGCTATTGTGGGAAAGATAGAAGGTAAAAATTCATACCGCAGATAAACAATAGAACGCACAGCAGAACCTTTTGTTCATCTGTATCATTATCAACAAGTCGCAGAAGTATCAATGGCACTGCTGTGAGAGTACATCCAGCAACAGCAATCCAACGAGGACCTAGACGATCAGATAATGCACCGACGATTGGCCCTCCAAGTCCAGGAATGGCTATGCACAAAAATATGAGACCGGCGGCAAGAGAGCTCCAATGAAAGGTTTCTTTGACGAACAATGCGAGAACGCTGTCGAAGGTGGCAAGAATAGAAACGTTGACAAATATACCGTAAATGGCGGCAACAACTCGTGGTGAGCCGAGCAAGGTAATGACCGGTGGAAGACTCCAGCCTTTGGGGTTTTGTTTTCCGTTTTGTTTTATGTTTGGAAGGAGAGCGCTAGATTCGTCATAGTTAGGTATCCCGAATCCAGGAGGGGTAGAAGTAGCAGTATTGGAAGAATGTTCCCAACTATCAGTGCTCTCTGAAGTGCTACTCTGAGCCTCATGTTCGGTAACAGAGGTGTGAAAGGTTCCGTTGCCTTCAACTGTTGTCGCTTCAACACTCTTGCCAAGGTATTTTTGAGCTGTCCGTTTCTCGATCATAAACATACGTAGAATGATATCGATAACGATGAGTCCAGCAGCCATACCAAACACAGCCATATAGCCGGCCTTGTCATAAACAATGCCTCCAAGTAGAGGACTGATTATGAGGCCAACACTGGAACATGACAAAGCTGTGCCCATCCACTGTCCAATGTTTTCACTTCCAACAGTGTCAACTAATAGAGCGAGTCCAACAGTGTATACAATCGCAGCCGAGAATCCCTGGAACATTCTACTAACGACAAGAAGCCATGCCTTCTTTGCAAACCCAAATAGGAGAGTTGCAGCCGCGAGGATGAATAAGCCAGCAAAGTAGGTGATGGATCTATCGGCAGTATGGTCCGCGAGCCATCCACAAATTGGAGATCCGACTACGATAGCAGCGCCGAAGACTGCGAATATGAAAGAAGTCCACCATTGCACTATTTCCAATCAGCGAATGATCAAGCCTTGACTTTTCTCACATACCTTCCTCTTCCGGCACACCCGATCGTTCTTGTAGACTGAATGGAAGAACGGGGACTACCTATTCATTGTCAGTACAATTTAGTGTAGGTTTAGCCACTCATCTTGTAGTATTATCTATATGAACGGTATGAAAGATGAAATCGGGGTGCTTACAACACCATAGAGGAAAGCATCCTAAGCCACGTTAGATATAAACAGATGTAAAGACGATCATTTGAAAAGCTTACAGTGAAGATAGCACAGCACACTGTGGTAAGAATAAACCAGTCAGAAGAACGGTATTCAAGAAGCCATGGAATCTTCTGAGGCTTTGAACTTGCACTCTCGATATCGGCTGTCATCTTCGATATCTTCCGATTGTTTGATAATTTGATTCAGTATGAACAAAGACAGAGACAAGTTTTCAACTTCAAGAGTTGGCATCAAATTTCTCACAAGTAGAAATAGACACGTATGCACCAAACTTACCTCATCTTCTCTATTCCCAAACAGATCATTTTTATTACCAGACCAATCATCTTGATCTCAGGCGCACGCCGAGGCTTCTACCACTTAGCCCCTCCTCCATTGCACCTTTTCAGCTTGCCCACTGCTTCGGGTTGATGATTTAACGAAGTATATTATGATGAGACACTTGTCATCAATAAGCGATATCTAGCACAACTTTCTGGTTCATTTGTATGGTCGGCGATAAAATCTATGGCTTGGTTTGATGAACGATCGGCGGCTTTGCTGGGTTAAATGCAGGCGAGATTTTCTGGGACTCGCATACAATGCAGCTCACAACACAATATAAACACAGCAAGTACAACAGAAAGGGCCGATGTGCCACCGTACTAGCTTTGTGCAACCAGTCGAGTGGCGCACACGAGCCGCTTGGCACAAGTGACCAATGTGGGAACGCCGGCATGTTCGATATACCAATTAGTGTATTGATGCAGTATTACCATTTCTTGCTAGCTATATACACATTCACAATTCCACGATTGTCGAGTATCGACCGCGAACATTACCTAAACAAAAGTCCGGAAAAAGTCATTAAGATGGGGGAACCAACGATAAACTCTGGCATCACTTTTAAAGGATGGATGGGACTTGACAAGAACGCTTTAATCGATGGGTTGAAATTAGCTCCTTTCGAGCCTAAGAAATGGGAAGAGACCGACATAGATGTCAAGATTACTCACTGCGGCCTCTGCGCAAGTGATTTGCATACTTTGCGAAGTGGATGGGTAAGAAATCCTATGACTTGTTCGAACTAGTCTCACATTTTTCTCGAGCAGTGGCCTACCAATTATCCTTGTTGTGCCGGCCATGAAATTGTTGGAGAAGTAACCCGTGTTGGGAAAGCAGTCGAGCGAAATATTGCGTTGGTACACCTTATAAGTTGGTAGAAATTATTTCCGTCTGACAGAGAACAGTATTGGTGACAGAGTGGGAATTGGCCCCATCATTTACGTCTGCGCCCAGAAAGATTGTACGGAGTGCAGCTCAGGTATGCCAAACTACTGTCCACGGAAAGTTGCTGCATATGAAGGTTATCTCCCCGATGGCAGCAAGACTTTCGGTGGATTTGCAAATTACTGTAGAGTTCCAGGCATTGCAGCTATTCGTATTCCTCAAGCGCTAAGTAGCGCTGTGGCAGCTCCATTGCTCTGTGCCGGTAGTACCACGTTTGGTCCACTAGTGGAACGTCAAGGAAAGGGAAAGCGAGTAGGAATAATCGGTGTTGGAGGTTTGGGTCATTTTGCAGTCATGTTTGCAAGGGCATTGGTATTTGAGCATGTCGTTGCAATTTCACGACGGGAGAGCAAACGCGACGATGCTATTAAACTGGGTGCACATAACTACATAGCTACCGAAGACGAGAAGGATTGGGCAGAGAAGTATGCAAAGTCACTTGATGTAATTGTCTGTACTGTGTCATCCGCTGAGATGCCACTGAACAAATATCTGGGGTTGCTCAGGACGGGAGGACATTTCTGTCAAGTTGGCTTGCCGGACGATTCACTGCCGGCGTTTGACATATTTGGACTGGTCGAACGAAAGATTTCGATTCATTTCAATGACATACTCTCAATTAAGGGGACAGAAGACCTCTTAGAGTTTGTGTTAAAAGAAAACCTTCAGCCCTTGGTTGAAACACGAAAGATGAGTGACATAAACAATGTTCTGAAGGAGATGGAAGCTGGGAAAGCGAGATACCGATATGTATTGGTGAATGATGATTGAGCCAACTCCAAGGGCAGATAGGATCGGATGAAATTTTTTTCAGAATAATTCAAAAATTCAGATCAATTGAGCATTTAGAAAAGTTCCACTAGGTGAAAAACGATCATTGGAAAGGTGGTTTGGCCGTTCAAGGGCGGCGTGAAGTGGTAGTACAACTTCACCGCCTTGTTCTGCCACTCAGTCAAAGAAGATCACGTGCATATATCAAAGTCTCCCTAAGATCACAAACCACTCCTTTCAATTTTTTCGGATCGATTGATAACACAGCAGAACTTCTCCAAACCCATTTCAATCAAACCAAGAGAAACGAAATGAAAATTAATAACCGTCACCATGATAACTGAGACAAATAAAGCCTAATTTCTTGCCTGAGCTCCCAATCCCTCAGCAGCTTCTTTACACTTAATCAGTGCACCGGCAACAACAGCTCTCACATTCCCCTGTTCAAGAGCTAGCACGCCTCTAATTGTTGAGCCACCTGGCGTGGTAATATTCTCCTTTACAGAAGCTGGGTGTTCTCCCGCCAGCACCAATGCTGCACATCCTTTCATGGACTGTGCTGCCATGAGCGTAGCATCCTTTCTCGTCAGACCGAGTGTAACAGCGCCATCAATCAATGCGTCGAGGATAATCGCAAAGAATGCAGGAGTTGATGCACCCAATGCTGTGCAGGTATCAAAATTAGCAGCAGAGATATGTTTGATCTTGCCAATTGATTCAAATAGCCAATCGATTGCAAGTAGATGGCTAGCTGACGTTGCTTCCGGTATTTCGATAACCGTGATGGACTCGCGGACAAAGGAGGCAGTATTCGGCATTGCCCGAGCAATCGTAGCAGGATAATAACTCTTACCCCCTACAGATTGGAGTACGGATTCGATATCCGGAATTGTCACACCCGCAAGTAGACTAACGAGGACTTTGTCTTGTAACTGGGATCGGATAATGGTGGTGGCCAGACAGCTGCGTAAGTCTCCGGGTTGACAAGCTAATACTATCACATCGGCTTCGTGAAGAGGAGCGTGCTGGTCGCCATGATAGATGGCTACCTCTGTGTCGTAAGCTGCAAGGGAGAGTTCCAATTGTGCAGCGGAAGCAGCAGTGCGGACACAAGCCATGAATTTATTTGGTACATGGGGTTGGTTTGATACCGGACAAGCTGAGTTGGCTTTCTTGCTCTCTTCAATGTGCGTTAGTATCCCGCACAATAGAGCAGTTCCGAGGCTTCCTAAAAGAAGTTAACTTATGCCACCAATCTCAACGCCAGTGGCTTTTTTTATTAGAGATCTGTACCACATCCTAGGATTGCTAGTGTCATCGATGCACCAGTCTCACTTGGAGGAGCTCCATTCGGGATTTTCTGTAATTCGGACATTTGTGAAGAATATTTTCAGAACCCAAAAAAATAGATCAAGGTGCTCCCGTGTAAGTTCGGAAATCTCATTCCTAAATACTTTTATTGTGCTTCGTGTCCCATTGAATTTAACCTTGCAGCTCATGTATCAGTTACTCAATTGGAAAAACCCCTTGGACTCGGAAAGAAAAAATAGCATTCTATTAGTCTTAAATTGCTAATTGTACAAGAAGAGTATGTGAGAATGATACCATAATTGCAGAAATTAATAGGACGTTCCTGCAAAACGCTCTATTCTACATATTGTATTGGCTCTGATACTTAACGCTGTGCAATTGCCCCGTCGTTGCCAATGTACATACTGGCTTTTATCCGCAAGAATTCGGGCTGGTATGTGGTACAAAGGTTAAAGGTGCAGCCGAAAGCCGGATACGGCATGTAGTACACAAGGTGGCTGGCTACCCATATCACAATATCTCCCCGCGTTGCCGAAAAGCCTCGATTTTAATTCCCTATAATTTCAGATTTTTTGCAGCGGAGCTTTTTGCTTGTTTCACGCGCCTTGTGTGACTTGAACATGTCCCGGCAGTAATCTGTGATATGCGACAGCAGCGCGGAAACAATAGTGGCGTATACCTTGTGTGGATCAAACGCCTTCGAGTCTAGTAATTTTCCAATCCGAAGATAGGAATTTTTACGCGTTCCTAGCTTTGCTCAAATCTTCCAATAAACCCAGGAGTTTGAAAATATTGTTATCACCTCGGTGATGATCATAAAGTCTCCATATTAGGTATGGTTCAATGTATTGTATTGTGTCTATCTATTCTAGGTTCAGAGCTACGAGAGCTATATGCAATACGCTCGTGCGCTAGCGCACTAGTGCACTCATGTGTGCATATTCGCTCGTGTCGCAACACATATCGATTCTAAAAATGAAGCGTCTCTCAAGTAGTTACTATCTCCTCATAATCGGCCTAGCAATTGCACAAAAATGTACATGTGCATTCACAAGCCCTCTCCTACCGCGAAAACAAACATTGCATACGCCGACAAACTATAGGTTGACGAACCGGTATTTCTTTCCCAGTTCGATCTACAGTACGTCCACCTATCTATCGTTAGCTGAATCCGCGTCGATTCGGCGCTGTAGTGGCGTAACTCTTCTATCCTACCATAACCCGGTACATGGAACACGATATGATGCATTCCGAGAGGCAGAAAAACTCGAGGGAATAGCGGAAAATAGACAGACATTCAGACAGACGGGAGCTAGCTAGCCAGCCGAAGATGACACATACATATGCATAAGCACAAGCAGAGAAACCACAACATCAACCACCCATACCTCGATCGATCTCATACCCATTCCCGTTCCCGGAACCATTATCAACCACTCACCCGTCTCCGATCGCCGGGTTCTCTCCCTCCACATTTATACTAGTACCTACTCAGATATCCATATCCACATTCAACTGCAAACCCAATGTAAACATAACATAACCTTCCGTGGAACAAGGAGTTTATCACCCCTTACCTAGAGGTACACCCACCAACTCGTTTCCTCGCCGCTGCAGATACAATCAGAAGGAGACTAAACACATTACCCATACATACATTCATTCACCAACGTACAGAAGAGGAAATATCTCCAACGCCGTGCGTGATTGATGAACGGCTACCCGATCTGAAGATTTTTCTCGACGTGGGATATATCCAATTCCATATTAATTAACTACCGTACCTAATTATATGCAAACGCACACACAAACACAAACGAGGTATCTAGACACCATCCGAGAAACCTCCACAAGCTGATCGCAGCAGCTTCACCACTAATCCAGGATCCCTAATTACCTACCTAGTCACACCATTACCAAAAGTTCTGCAGCCGTGTAACCATACCAGATATTCCAATAGGTGATTAGATTAAACAACAATCGCTCATTCCGAAATATTCAATATCCAAAAATAACGTCACGCAAAAATCTAAAGATACTCGAGAAATCCCCATCATGTCGTATCACAATATAGAAGTACAAATACAGATACACATACAAACACTTATATAATTTGAAACACAGCTTGCCACAATGCAGGAGGCTACCAGGTAATCAAAATGGCCATTATTCAGATGAATCAGAAGGAAGGAAGAGATTTGGTGATCTGTGTGATGATATGGGTTTTATTTTAGTTCGAGGCTCGGGATGATAATGTGTATGTGTATGTGTGTATCAGCTGTATCTCAACAAGCCATCCATCTATGATTCCCGTTAAGGATGAATACACATCTATACTTCTCAATTCTGGTATATATGTATAGAATCCCATAACACCTCTGCTACGAATAAGAAGAATATCGTGCTACTCCTTTCAAAACTTTGATTTTCTCATCATAGTCATAGTTCTAAGTCCATACGTGAAATACAAAAGTCTTCTCACCGAGATGTCCGATTCAGCGAGTTGGCAACCGCAAGCTTGTTTCTTTCCCATCCTCGATTTGACGCTCGACTCATCGGCAGAGAGATACTGGCAAGCGGTAGAGGTTCCCGTTCCAAACATCGTTCACTTGGATCGATTTTGTAATGAATATGGAGTGGCTCCATTAACTTTTTTTAAACTCGCGTGGGCGCTTGTACTTCAATGCTACACGGGGAGTAGCTCTGTGGCTTTTGGACTTTTGACACCGCCGATATCAGATTCAAGTCCGAATGTGGAGTCTACTCATGGAATTGGTAACATCAGCGATTTTCATGTCGAGCTTGAGGGGGCTGGTTGCATTGTTGAGGTTCTACGAGCAATACAAACAATTTACTCTGAGAATAGAGATTCTCAATTTACACCTCTTTCTGGTGTTAAAAAAAGTACAAGCACGGATCTGTACAATACTGCTTTGCAGCTCGAAGAATCGAGAAATTCGGCAAACTTCAATTCCTTTCCAAAGAATAACAACGACCGGATATCGCCAGACAGCCATGTAAGTGCAAAAAAGCATGTGACTAGATTTCTTGGCTAATTCGAGATGTAGATTGAAATACTACTCGATGTAAAGCTTGATAGTAGTACTAGCACTGGGCATGTGTATCTACAGCACCTCCCAGCAAAATTATCCACCATTGCAGCAACAAATGTGGCCCATACCTGTGCAAAAGCGATTCAATGTATGCTGGACGACCCATTCCAACCACTAGAGAGTATTGATCTTCTTACGAAACGAGATTTGGAACAACTGCGAGGATGGGAGGCTCAATTTCCCGAAAGAGTAGATGCATGCGTGCATGATCTTGTGCTGCGGCACGTAATATCAACGCCAAATGCTCCTGCAATATGTTCTTGGGACGGACAATTGACCTACGACGAATTGGAGAAAGCAACGTCTATTTTGGCGTGTTATTTGATTGATCATGGTGTTGGGCCAGAGGTTCTGGTGCCAATTTGCTTTGAAAAGTCTGTATATGCGATATTGACCATGCTTGCAATTCTGAGGGTTGGTGGAGCATTCGTTCCATTAGATCCATCGCAACCTAGGGAGCGACATGAAGCCATTATGAAGAAAGCAAACGCAAGAATGGTCATTTCATCGCCGCAAACCGCACATAAATTCAGCGAAATTTCAATACAGAACATAAGCGTCTCAGAAGGTCTACTAGCAACAATACATGTATCTCTTAAAGATCGCTTGCCAATAAAAGTCAAAACATACAGCACAGCTTTTGTCCTGTTTACTTCCGGAAGCACGGGCGAGCCCAAAGGAATTGTTCAAGAACATGACTCCGTCTGCACAGCTTCGCTTTTTCACGGTAAAGCCTTTGGGTGGAATTCTAAGTCTCGTGTATTCCAATATGCTGCATATACCTTCGACGTAAGTATGATGGATATCTTCACTACACTTATATTTGGAGGATGTGTATGCAGTCCCTCTGAAGATGATCGCCAAAACAATATCGTCGGTATCATGAATTCTATGCAGGTGAATTGGGTACTTTTTACCCCATCTTTAGCCAATTTGATCTCTCCTGAAGATGTACCCTGTCTTGAAATTATGGCACTTGGTGGTGAGGCAGTAACACAGGAGAACATAAGCAGATGGTCCAATGATGTCGCTCTGTATAATTGTTATGGGTGTGCAGAAGCTTCTCCCACAGCATTTATTCAACTGCATCCAAACAATAGAGGCTCAAATCTTGGAAAACCGTTTGGACAGGCACTGTATTGGCTGGTAGATCCAAAGGATCACAACCGCATAGTTCCAATTGGTGCGGTAGGAGAATTGCTTGTTGAAGGACCCACTCTGGCTCGCGGTTATATCGGTGACATGGACAAAACAAAAGCTGCATTTATCAAAGGTCCAAAGTGGCCACCAGAGCTTCTAGGGACGAGAGCCCGCCGTTTCTACAAGACGGGCGATCTTGTACGGTACACTTCCGACGGATCTCTAGATTGGGTTGGGAGAAAAGACTTTCAAGTGAAAGTTCGAGGACAACGAGTTGAACTCTCAGAGGTTGAATACAATATCTCAGCATACCCTAATGTTGCTCTAGCAATGGCTACATGTCCCAAAATTGGAGCTTTCGCAAAATCTCTTGTGGCAATAATCCAAATAAAGACGAGTCTGGAACCGACTTCGGCTACGAAGGCCCTCTCCTCGGTTAGCAATCACCGATTGTCTGTGGCGGGCTTCAGCATTGCCGACCTTGATCAGTTTTTGAGGAATAAATTACCGAATTACATGGTGCCAAACCATTGGTTTGCTGTAGAAAAAGTACCGCTTTCTGTTTCAGGAAAGATTGATCGAAAGTCAGTAGAACATTGGCTTTCACAACTGGAACGTGATTCTGCAAATTCAATAATTACCAATGGGTTTTCCAACGGTCATACCAATGGAACCACCAATGGAAAAACTGATGGCACTAACAACGGTCAGAACGGCACTTCCTTATCCAAAGAAAGTATAGTTAGTCTCAAGATATCCAGAAAACTCGCCTCGCTAGTTTACCACAACGACAGCCAGGCCAAATCCAAGCTAATTGACCAGAACATCACTTTGGCAACAATTAGTCTTGATTCTATTCAAGTAATCAGTTTATTGATGTTCATCAAGCAAGAATTCGCAGTCAAGCTTCACATCAGCGTGCTGCTGCATCCGAAGGCAACAATTCGCAGTGTCACCCAACACATTGAGGACCTCAGAACCGTGGGTGTTAGTCAAAGTATCGAAAAGTCTGTTGATTTAAGAGCAGAATTTCAGATTTACAAACAGCAGATGGATGCAAATCGATGGGGAAGAGATCCGTCTGTACAAAACGTTTTCTTGACAGGGGGAACAGGATTTCTCGGATCTGAAATGCTGCACCAGCTCTGCACTCGCAAGGATATCAAAAAAATAATGGTACATGTCCGTGCGAAAAACTTAAACGATGGCCTGCAACGAATTAGAAAGGCTGCGATGCAAGCAGAATGGTGGTCAGATTCGTATCTCGAGAAAATAGAAGTATGGCCTGGAGATCTTGGAAAACGCCGCCTGGGTTTAAACTCCGACCAGTGGGACTGCCTAACCGGAAAGTCAGATATTTTTCGACAAGTACATGGCATTATTCACTGTGGTGCCAAAGTGCACTGGAACTGCGACTTTTACTCTTTGAAGGCGGCAAATGTTGACTCAACTTGGATCCTCTTGAATGTTATGAACGAAACACCATCCATCTTGAAGTTTGTATTTATATCCGGAGGATACAATGGTCCATCGTTGGCAGAAAAGTATCTTTACATGGACGACGACCACATTAATAACATCCTCCCTACTGAATACGCGAAAACAAAATTCATCTCACAGCGCCTCGTACAAGAGTATTCTCAGACCAGTACTCAAAATCGCAGCCGGGTCTTTGTTGTAAAGCCTAGTTACACAATCGGCACTCCCAAGCTAGGTATTTCCAATACTAGTGACTTTATTTGGAGACTTGTGGCAAGTTGTATAGAAATCGGGAGTTTCAACGAAGCAGACGCCGATTCCTGGCTTTTCATTTCTGATGTCGGTAACGTGGCCAAAATTGTATTAGATTGCTGTGATACAAAAAAGAACGCTTCTTCCGATCCATATATTGGAATGAGTGAGGGTCTACCAGTCCGTGAATTTTGGTCTATTCTGGAAAGAAATTTTGGCTACAAAATCAAACCATTGAGACAGACTAAATGGCTGGATGCTATATATGCCGAGATTGACTCTAAGCATGAGAGCCATCCTCTTTGGCCTTTGATCCATAATTTGGAAAAGGAACAAGGCAAATTAGGTATGCCTATAGATGAGATATCGCAGGACGTAGAACTTTCTACCCCCTCGAGGATAGAAGCTGCCATTACTAAAAATGTTGAGTATTTGCGCGAGGTTGGCTTTCTACCAAAAACACATAAATATTGATCTTGTCTATAGAATAGAATTTAATAGACATAACATATCATATCCAAGCTCAATCCGTGCCAGAACTTGTTTCACTGCAAAGTTCGTTGCGTATCTCCATACTCTGCCTCAATTCCTTCACTCCCATAAGAGATTAGGAGGCTCACACATTCTGTGCAAGTCCAGAATCTATCAACCATTAGCGCTCAGTTTACCAGTCTTCTGAGTTTTTTTAACCGTCCCAGAAACAATGAATCAAATAAACCTACCGACTTGTATTTTCTGTCCTGTCATGCTGCTGTTCTTCGCGATATCCACGAATGCCTGAGCACAATCTTCGATGTCCGTCTGTTTTTTCAAATTTTAGTAAACTCTCTTGACTAATCACTCATCATACGAAACTTAGTGGAGAAGAAAGGAAAGGAAAGGAAACGAAACGAAACGAAACGAGAGTAAGGTTGAACTAGAAGAATACTTACCACCCGTTTCAAATATGCTTTATCCTTCAATTTCTCCTGGTCTTCCTCTGGATATGTCCTTCCCTATGTAATATTAGTGTGAGGTTAACTGCGGTTGTGATTACCCAAAGGTGACAGTTGTTATGACTCCTGAGATTTACGTCTCCCACAAGAACACTGGTCATGAACTGGAATTCATGCCTCAACCACCTCCCTTAATTAGAAAAAACATAGGGGAAGATGACATACCCATTCTGTAAGAACCAACCCCGGTAAAACGGCATTAACTCTTACTTTTGGCCCCTGGGTAGCAGCCAAGCATTTCATCAAATGTAATTGTGCGGCCTTTGTCACGGAATATGGCATGCAACCTTTTTTCAAATCATCAGCCCGGTCTCTGAGATTCAAATTTAATCTCTAACTCATAGTATGAGACGACGCAAAGAGAGAAACTATAAGACTTACTGCCGAAAGTAATGACACCTGTAATACTGCTCGTCATAATAAATACTCCTCCCTCATCGTTCGCTTGAAAGGTAGACAACGCCTCTCTCAACAAGATAGACTGTGCCACCACATTCGTAGCATAGCATTTTTGCCAATCATCCGGAGTGGGAGCTGAGAGATCGGAGAAGGTCGAGAACCGTGTATAGCCCTTAGTTGTTAGAATCATCACTTGAATTGGTCAAGGCGGATGAAGAAGAATCGTGTGCTTACAGCATTTGATATGATAATGTCCAACCCTCCAAACTCCTTGATTGTTTCCTTCACAACAGAAATGCAATCGGATTCTTGACTCATATCCTATCACCAATCTCATGATTAGCCTCATTTATCACATCACTGAATGTCACCTCCTCTTATCCCACTTCTCACTTCCCCACCTAAAAGAATGCAAACCCACACCCATCAGACAAGCAACCTTCACCCCCCACTCCCTCTCCATCCTCTTCTTCATCTCCTGCGCCTTCTCCCCACTCGAAACATAATTAATAGCAACATTACAACCCTCCGCCGCAAATTTCAGAGAGATAATTTCGCCTAGTCCTCTTTTTCAGCCACGAATTAGCATACACTCTTACTAGCAGACAAGGAAGGTATTGTGAGTTTCAGCGACCGACGCTATTAAAACACCAGATCAAGCGTTGATGATGAAATGGCTGTGGGGAAATGCGGGGTTCGCTCACCGGGTTCCACCCGTTACGAGTACGTTTCTGCTGGCGAGTTTGTAGGGCATCTTTGCTTTCTTTGCCTTTGCTCTATAGATTTGATCGAATTGAATAGTCAAAGATGAGGTGATAAGGTTTGCGTGGAATTTACACTTCCTCAAGGATGGATTGATGGATGGATGGATGGATGGATGGATGGTGGAGGTAAGAGAACTAGGTATTGTTTGGATGCTGCATGCTGTTGTCATTATCGGCATGACAACTCAGTACGATGATATCGGGAAAGACCAACCCCACGCATGACTCACGTATGCCACCATCGTGGGACCCGATGTGTACAGATTCCAGAGTAATCAAGCTGCCTTGAACTGTGATGACTCTTTATCATTTTGAGAAGTAATTAAAGCGTACATTCTTGGCTTGGTTAATTGTAACATAACATCAAAATAAACAATCATCACAGAAATCAAGAAAAAGATATTTACTGGGCAATCCTTCTATGCCTTTAGTAGCTAAATAGAAGCTCTGATAATACATCTGGACTTATAAACCGTTGCCAGCTTAAAGTAACATTTCATTTCATTCATACTCCTCATATCCCTGCACTCCATCCGTAAAGAGAGAAGATTGCAATTGTATCGATCCGCCGACAGATCACACATCATCGAGTCCTCATACATATGACATTTCTGTAAGAGTTTTATGCCGTATGCAGCCCGTCAAAATCCAAATATTACTTGGTTTTGACATCCTCATCAACACTGCTACTCTCCGAACTGTTTGTGTTGGAACGAGTAGTCTCTGGAAGTTCTTCCATCAAGGCACCGTGGATGTTCTCCTCAAAAACTGGCTCGGTTTCAATTTGTTCGAATTTGGTCTTGAAGTCTTTGAGACCGGCAGTATAAGAGCTACTGTTGGAACGACGACGAGCATTGGCCATATTGAAACCTTCATCTTGGACTTCTTCACCATTTACACCCCTGAATTTTGTACGTTAGTCGAGGAAGTTATAGGTGTTGAAGAGAAATGGTGCCAGGAAAATAAGGTAAGAATTAGAAGGAGTACTATACCATCCGCCCTTTCCAGCACCGTTCTTCTTGGCTTTCTTTGGATCGGCATCAATATGACCTGACTTTGCGAAATAACGAGGCAAATGCTCTTGTGGAAGAGCGGTACCATCGGCAAGGCCAGCATGGTCGCGATCATTGTACTTGTGTGATTTACCCACTGCAAGAGATTGGCATATTAGCATATATTCACAAGTGCGCAACAATTTTATCATATGGAGGGAAAGTTTCATCAAGAAAGTCGATGATTTGGGTGGAGGGACAAGTGTGATAGTACTACGGACCAAGGCGGGGTATGAACAAAGCGACGTCAGGATAAACTTACTGTTGAATGATTGACGGTAGTGTTTGGAAAGGTACGGGGTAATGTAGATTGATGATATTCGAAAGGTAGAGAGGGTTACTTGATGAAGATTGATTGAAGAGTAGAAAAAGTCAATGGATTTCTGAGTGTGTTGTGAATAGAAAGAAGATGAATTGATGAATTGATGATTCCTTAAGAGATTGAGATTTGAGTTGAGTGTGTACCAAGAGAGGTTAAGGTTCACAATGCAATATTCGGTTAGATCATCCCTTTCTCGATTCTATCGAACTATCACGCGACCTACTTTATGGTATTCTGGTAGCCTCTGGAAGTCTGAGCCTCTTCATTAGTTGGATTTGGACGCACAAGTTCCACATATTCACAAGTGACGAGCACATCATACATTTCAATGGGGGGGTTGTATGGTGGACTCTACCAGGGACCAGGTAGGTATGGGATCATTGGTATGTTGATACCATCTATACATGATAATCTGGCCATTTCATAGGTTCAAGTCGTGTCAAGTCATGCTTCCTTTGCGTCATGATCATAGAATATTCGCATGTTTACTTTGTATAAATCATACCACTTGTCTCATATGTACTCAATCACTCTCTCTCTCACTCCCTCACTGCCTCACTCATACTCAAGAACAGCTCATTCAGATCATGAAGTCGATGATGGTTCTTTACTCCCAAGATTCTTCTCATAGAATAGAATTGAATGCAATGCAATGCAATGCTCATTACCTCCTTCCCTATAATGAATGAGTGTTTCTTTGTTCAACCCATTCCCCTCGGCTGGGCTGGACGTTTTCCATTTCTTTCCTTTCTCTTCTCCTCTTTCTTTGGTGAGCTTTCACTCAAAACATGTCATTTGAGTGGTACGTACCAAAGAAATCATTCGATTGGAATTCACCCTAGTAAATGCGGGGAATATCAAGCTAATGAGAAGCAGGCTCGGTAGGTCGGTAGGGGAGCGGCAGGGAAATGCTAGCGGCCCATTACGGTGGTGCGGCAATTAGTCAAAAAGTATGGGCCGGCCAATGATATGATGCATTTGTGATGAATAATCATCTGACCAATTATTGACCAATCATTAACCAATGAAAGTCTGTTTTAGTGGATTTTAAATACCCTTTACAGCTATTTTTGCTCATCGGCCAATCACAGTTCGTCAATTCCAATAACCGTAGAAGAGCTTCCCTTTCTCTCTATTTCTAGTGGTCGGATAGATTGCTTAATAATTAAAATTCAAGAATTATCAAGAATTAACATCTCCGAAACCCTTTGACAAACCTGATAAGAAATAATATTTACCCAGCACCAACCAGTACATAAGGAAGTCACTGAAAATTCTATCCTTCTGGTATTACACTTCTATCCAGTTCCTATCGTTTTCTGTGAGCATTTATTTTGCTGCCAAACTTGACACGATCAGCACAATACCCAATCAATTTACTACAAAATAGAAGGGTGCATTTAATTGCCACCAACGACCCCGCCATGGCCCCCTCTGTCACTATTGACAACTCCTCCGATTTCAGTCCGATAACCACAAACTTCAAGACGACTTCATTCAATCCTCGCACACTACTCCTTGCTCCCCCCTCTATCGCTAGCCATGAAGAAAAATTGAGAAATGTTCTTGCTACCCATGACAGAACTGTTACCGATTTGCAGATGCTGGATCGTCTCTCTGCAGGATTAGTCACACTCCCAGAATCAACCTACGATTTAGTCCTCCTTCTTACCGATGCCGATGGTACACGAGTCGAATCTAAAGGATTATTAACAAGAGATGTATTTGGAAAAATTACACAAGCTTTGAAGGCAGGTGCAAAGTTGCAGGCACAGGATGGTACCTTTGGACAAGAAATTGATGGCGCAGAATATCAAGAGGCTATTTTGTCTGGTTTGGTAGCAGAAGGAGGGGTAATGCTCAAACCCGATTATAGCGCGAGTGTTGCGGTTCCTCTACGACTTCGCAGAAAGGACAATAGCAAGAATGCAGCTGTTTCTAGCGCTGGCCCTGCAGTTTCAACGGCTGCGGTACCACTACATGGCAAGAGAAAGAGTGTGGATATGACAGATGATGTGCCAGAGAAGGACGTACCAAAGGTTGATTCGCCAAAGAATGATGCGCCAAAGGGAGTTGGCTTCATTGATTTCAGTGATGACTTCGATGCGGAGGACGATGACGATGAATTAATCGATGAAGATACTCTTCTCACTGAGGAGGACATGAAGAAGCCTCTTGCTATTCGTAAGTAATTGATATATCCTATTCTCGATTATTACTAATGCCATACAGCTCCTGAGTGTGCACCAAGAGCTGGAAAGCGTCGTCGCGCATGTAAGGATTGCACATGCGGCCTGGCCGAAAAGCTTGCAAAGGAAGATGCAGACAAACGAGCCACAGCCGATAGCCAACTCCAAGCTCTTAAGCTTGATGCAGATGATCTAGCTGAAGTAGATTTCACAGTCCAAGGAAAAGTTGGATCTTGTGGAAACTGCAGCTTAGGTGATGCATTCCGTTGTGATGGCTGTCCTTACATTGGTATGCCTGCTTTCAAACCAGGTGAGGAGGTTCGACTTCTCAACAATGATGTTCAGTTGTAGACACTTTTACTTCATTCAAGGAACTGGGTTTTGGCGTCGTATCATTACGGGTGGAGTTGGGTATTGGACTCGGAGTCATGCGTAGAGTGATATACACATTGCGGGGCATAATAGCATTCGTGTTTTGATGCGGAATGGAATGAAACGGATTGGTATGTTATGGTATGGTATCATATATATGGACCAAGGTATTTGATTTGTTGCTGAAGGCCATGCAACATAGGAAAAGCTCAACGACGGACGGATCATCTATGAAGATCCAAGTCACATCATATGAATAAGATAGATTAACTGCATACTTGAGAATACCTAATCATGTTCATGCACCAATAGTTGTGAAACCTTGTCTTCCTTTTGTAATAAATATCTTTCCAGCTACTGACAGTCTCAGTATGCTTTTGTTCAGGCAAGGTGATGCTTAGTGAGGGAGAGTGGTCAACCAAGCTCTTTCCAACATGTGCTTTGCAGGTTAATGGCAGTGCTTAGAACTTGGTTAATAGACATCAATATTTCTTTGCAGACCTCTTTATACCCCTCAATCTCCTTCCCTCATGAAAATTCGGATCGCGCGATCAGATCTCCTAACTTTCCCCACTTCATTAGTCTATCGATCACCATTCCTTATCAACAAACACCAACACATCACATCACATCACATCACATCACGTAACATAACATCGCAGTCACAATTCATATTGCTCTTTACCATAGATCTACACACCGCTATATATGGTCTTATCTGGGCATACTTAGTACGCTTAGCAGACTTAACATGAGTAGTCCGGATAATCTCCATAACTTGCGAGCTCGGCCAACAAGAGGAGTGGGGTCCATAGTGTTCCACTTCCCCGCTTGACCCCTCAAGTCTTCTATCCCATCCCCTCACTCACATCGGGGAAGAGGGACTGATCTTTTTGAAAGATGATCGATATGCTTTATCGCTTGTACGTCAAGCTTTCCATGATGTGGTTTTTGTGATAGATAACGGTATAGGTTACCGATGTTCGACATTACTACAAGTGACGGACTCAAACAAGGCACAGCTTAGTGCAGGGGAAGAATAAGAATCTAGGTGGATGGAACAACTTGGTATTTAGTTCGGATATTCCAATCGCTTCCTTGTATGTTCCCGAACTTCTTGCTTTACTTCTGTTGTTCGTTTGGCGATGGGATTAGTATTCAACGATTTTCCAGAGAGGAGAATTTTACCCCTCAGTAGTTATGCAACAGAAAGATAAGAGCATATTTGTGTTGTGTTGATAGGTATAAGGTGAAGAGTTTAGGGGATGATCCTGGTGTTTGAGGGAAGCGAAGATGTCTAGAACCGAAAGCCCGAAATACCCCTCTCGTAGATGTGCAACATTTCTCTCTTTTCATGTTGATATATTCCGTGAACTTCATCTGGAAATTGTTGACTGCTCAAGCCCCACTTCCTTCAGTCAATAAGTCATGAAAAATTCTGGCAGTGCAATACTTAATTCTTCCAGGAGAGTGACTATTCAAGAGGTTCTACTCCTCTTGAGAAGACTAATTGGAAGGCTTGTGTACCTACAATTGTCTTGGCAATGAGGAGTCGAGTGGTGATCCCTCCTCAGTCATGCTTAGTATACAGTACTTAGTGATCTGTCATGTTGGCAATACTCATGTAATGCTATCTTCTCCTTGGTCAACACTGCTTTAGTTTCTGCAGCCCCGGGTTCTATAGGACTGGGCGGGATGTTTTAACGACCTGAAAAGTATAATCAAACTACCTGAGATATGGATTTTGAGGTGTTATAGATAGATTTATACTCTATCGCATTGATATTCCAATGGTATTGTACTACTATCTGATTATGCGGAGTCAAGCGATTATACCTTCTCAATTATGCCAGCTAGTTGATGATAGTCTTTAATAGCAGGTTTCAGGAAGGTTTAAAGTTTATAACTCCATCATTATTACATGCTCTATTCGGGTTGAAAGTTATCTCTCGATTCATTCAAACTTAACTCTTCAGTCATTAAACATGTGATAAAATGACTATCCTATACCTCGCCAAGGTTCTATGAGGGCCCAGACCTTCTCAGTTCTTCGTTTGTTGAGGGATCACGTTCAGACGTCAAATGAAGTTATGAGTATGAGCTAGAAAAAGTCAATAGGGACGTACATGGCAACTATGGGAGAGAAGAACCCAACGTGAAAGTTCTTCTCAACGTTTCTAAAAGTCTTGCTTGGCGATCTATACATGCCAATTCATCCCGATCGACATGAAACTAGATAGAACAGTCTCGAATTTTCTTCAATCTCCTCTTTTACCCCTCTTCAGATATGCAACAGAAAAGTTTACGATGGCGTAATGTCCTATCAATATTCAGTCTCTTGCCGGTATCTCTACAGATAGACCTCTAGACTCGTGGATTTCTTCTGCATTCAAACTCGGAATATTTCTAGTTTGCCGTTGATGTATTCTTCGTGGATATAGCGTCTTCACAGTATGAAGTCATTATAATTAGGTGATAATGTGGGATTAGACTATCTTGCAGACTGCAAACATCATCTCATACCTGTCTCGCCATCTCATACCCATCTTCATATACAAAATAGGCAGTTTTTCTTTGTAGTGTTTGCGTTATTAGGTGCAAATATGATGAGGAAGTTTCATCCGGAAATCGAGACTTAAGGGAGAAAACCGCATTCACCGATCCTAAGCCTCTCATATGTTGCGATTGTCTTGCCGCAGTGGAAATACTACAATAGTATAGCCTCGTATCAATACTCAATACTCAATACTCATAAGCCTATATTTTCTCAGTCGTCCTCAAACTTAAAATTACAAATAAACAAAGAGAACACACAAATATCTGTGATTACCTAGCGCACAATCTATCCATCTATACATCTACTTATTTTCCTGACCCTCCTCTTCTTACCCCTCTTTAGATACACAACACACCTCTCTCTTCTCTCCTCGCCGCCCATAAAATGCTAAAACAGCAATATTACAAAGATCTAAGTAACAGATAGACTCACGAGACACAGTAGTATAAGAGCTTCACATCTCCCAATATAAGCACCATAACTCACGAACCAACCATTCTAATTTACAAAATCACCCCCCGAGTTCCTAAATCCCCAAATACCTCGTTATCCCCTAAATTTCCATTACCCAATACCCACATTGCAGTTCTTTTGTTCTCATTCTATTTTGATGTATTATGTATCACATCACAATAGGCAGGAAACACCCAATCTTTCAGTCTTCGGAGATTCACATCTTTTGATGGGATAACTCAACTAAGTAGAGAAAGGGGAGAGAAAGCTAAAGCTAAATTTAAAGAGGAAGGATCTTGTTTTGCACGGCGAATTTATGTACATCTACCTCCGGTGGTTAGAGATGCACTGCCCAGATGTGCGATGGAAAGTAACTTTTTCAGATCTGATTTCTGCTGTCTTTTTGGTTGGAGTTGGTCGGCGCTCTGTTTTTGGGAGTTCAAGTCTAGAGATTGATCTCAGAGAGATGAATTGATCAAGAAGGGGGTTTTTTTTTTGGCTGGATAGTGCTTATGCATCCATCTCAAGCCTCTGAAAATACCTAGATGTGGTTAGATATGCTACAGGAAATTTCCATGAAATAATATGATTGGCATTATTCCTTGAGTTAGCAGAATATGTTTCCTTGAAGATTTGAGACTGTGAGTTTAAGTCTAAGTCTAAAGTCTAAAGAGTTGAGTTTTACAGAGAATAAATGTGTGAGTGGATGATCATATACATATGAAATGTTCTCGGTACATTTTACTTTCTCTATCTGGAAAATGTAATGAATACACATCAACTTCCAACCGAGATATATGTACATATCTCTGAAGACACAATCACCCTAGCAAAAAATATCCAATCTTTTTCTTCGCTCTTCTTTAAGGAAACGTCATTTTTTGTTCTTTCTTTAACTACACTTTTCCCTCGATTTTATTGATTGGATCTGAGATCTGCATACCACACCACTATACAATATCATAACATAACATATCACATCACAGAAGCCCTCTAAAGACTACCAATCCAACTCCTATACATCTACCGAATACTCACACAGCATTACTCCCTCACACACGCCAAAAAAAAACGTATAAAATTGCTTCAAATTCAACAGATGTGTTGATTGCTTTCTCGGGAAATTTTTATATCGCAAATCGATATGTGAGATTAAGAATTTATGAGAAAAGTTACAAATCCCTATGTAATGATACAGTACCTCCCTCTTCCTCTCTATGTCCAAGATGTTATGCGGAAGAAAAGGTACTTACTTCTACCTCTCTCAGATATACATACACACAACAAGAAGCAAAGGAAAGAAATCACTTTAGATTTGTAAGAACATACACACACACTCTCTCTCTCTCTCTTCCTCATTCTCTATAATATTTACACATTTACATCTTTCTCAGATCAAGGCATGAAGATTCAATCCCCCCAAAATACCACTCAAACCTTATAATGATCCTCAAGTAACAGATTTTTGTTTACATACACAACTCATTCAAATCCCCATCTCAATCTACTGCCAAATTTTTTATAAAATTATGAATATATGCTTTTATTCTCCCATCTCAATCCAATCTCAATCTACGCTCCTTCCTTCTCTATAGATATACATGCACTAAACCGACGATATATTTTTAGATCTCATGATACTCATGCGAGCCGAGAGCTACATCATTCCATCTGCTGTGTAATAAAGAACTCTAAGCTCCAAACTCCGAAGGTTGAATAAGCGAATGATTTAAATTAGTATACCACTTTCTCTCTTTCTCTCTTCCTGAGTATATATACGACAGAAAGCCAAGACAGGAAAATATCATAACCCCTCTCCATTCCCCTCCTCAAACAAAGCTCTCTTGGAATTCCTTTTCCCTCCCCCCTCCTCAAACAAAGCTCTCTTGGAATTCCTTTCCCCTCTCCCCTCCCCCTCTGTAATCCTCTGATCTCTAAGCACACCACACCACACCACACCACATCACAGACCACAAACCACAAGAAAAAAGGACTACTCAAGGGATCCCAACAATACAAACGGCAAATTACTCTCACGCCACTTAGATTCTCTCCTCTCCCCTCTCACCCCTACATTCCACCCCATAACCCCATCTCCAAATCCATCTCTCTACTAAAAACTGCAACTACCATATCCCTCTTCACCTAATAAAACGAATCCTGATTTCCAATCCTCGATTCCATCCTTCCAATGATACAGATTCCAGCTTACGATATGACGCGAAGAAACATTCTAATTCCAAATATATCAATCACGATGACAAGATTCCAGCTTTCAATATTCGAGATTGTAAGATTCCAACCCCAACCTAAAACTACAGATTCTAGCTAGCCATGGAAGAATCTATCTAATAAGTGGCACGAGAGTAGATAAATAGATAAATAAGCAAATAAATACGGATTCACTTCCAATGGTGTTGGGAATTTACTGTGTGATATGAAATACTTTATAGTATCGTTTATTCATCCGTTCGTTTCTTCATTTCTTCATCCGTCCAGCTATCTATATATTCCTTCTTCTCGATACTGTATACACTATCCCCTCCCACCCCTCCATCCATCCAACCCAACCCATCCCATCGCAAATCCCCAATCCCCAATCCCCAATCCCCAATACAACACATTCACCAAACTCACCATACCAAACAAGCCAAACCAAAAGAATCACCTAAAGCATAAAACATAAAACATAACACAATCCAATCCCCAATCCCCAACAAAGTTCCCAACTTTCAAACCCACCCCCGAGTCGCTCGCTAAATTTCACAGATCATAATTATTATATGATACATGCATGATACATGATATATAATACAAAATATAAAGTTTCTTCGACACCTACCTACCTACCTACCTATCTACCTATTATACCCTAGCATATCATCATCATCATCATCATCATCATCATCATCCACAAGAAAAACCCAAACCCAAACCCAAACCAAACCCACAAATCATACCACAAACCCGATATCCTTTTCTCTTTTCATTACTCGTCTCTGAGAAATGCAGTATGTATTCTATAGTCTTATCAAAAAGGAAAGAAAAGGTCTCGTTATGAGTGGTTGCAACTTTGTAACTTTTAGTGCCCCGATACATAATATTTTATTATCCTTATAATCACATACACACACTAGTTAAGATCACAATATGCTCCAACTCACCACATGCAAGCCACCTTACTCTGATATAAAATGCACGAAAGAGAAATCAAAATTAAAACCAAAAAGATATAGATAAATAGGTAGGTAGGTAAAAAGGTGTCTTGACATTCAATTAATAAAACTAAGTAACATCACATCCTCAACGACGATATTCTTCAAACACCCTTGTCCTTCAACTTCACCTCCACCTTCAGCAAAAGACAACTTAAAAGCAAAGCAAGCGAGAAAGTAAAAGACAGACACCCCAAAACCGAACCAATCCAAGCCACGAACTAACTAAATATCTCGGTAGCAGGAAAGAAAAGAAAAAATCATAACGTCATCAAAGGATCTCTAGCTCTAGCTAAGCGTAGCGAGCGAGTTCCCCCTTCCATCTATACCCATCTGCCAATCAATCGCTCCATCAAATCAAAACTCCCTTGCATCATACTCAAAACTCTAAACGGCGACTTTTCTTCTCTCCCACACATCCTCGCGAAGACTCACCCACAATTCTCTCAAGACACTCTGTTCACTATCCCTTCCTACAAATCTCTCTCTCATCTCCTCTCCTCTCTTCCTAACTCCCTCGACCCACTGTCCCAAATCCACCGCACTCTCCGCCTCATTTCCCACCATCTCCGTCAGAACATTAACCTGTGAAACGACCTCTTCTGGCAACGCACTCACGATATGAACTTCCTGTTTAGGAATCGCGGTATCGATTGATTCCTTAATCGGTTGAGAGGCATAGTAGTTATCAGGAAGGATGGGAACGCGGACAGTAAATGCATTGAGAGGTTCTTCAACGGGGAGACGGGGAAGAACGAGATAATCGAGAGTGGAAGGGGAATCGACGGGACGAGCGGCGCTGGTGCGGAATCCTTGCATGAGACGGATGGTCTTGATAGAAGGGGGAGATGGTCGATGGGTGGTGGTGATTGTGCGTTCGTGGGAGAAGTTGGAGATGAGCTAATTGATGAGATGAATGGTTAGTCTTCGAGTTCATATTTTGTATGGAAAAATGGGGAGGAAATGGGATGGATATGCATACATCAGCTTTGATAGCGCTCTTGGTTTTCAATTGTGCACTAGGACTTGCAACAGTCGAAGTAGTGCTGATACATCTTTTCAACACAAGTGTGAATTTATTGACGGGAGGAGTAACTCGAGACATATTGATGAGATAAGGTGAGATGAGATGAGATAAATTGACGGTTATAGTTGGATGAATTGAGTTTTGGGACAATGTGAAGTGAAGATATAAAAGAGCTGAAAGTCCCGTCGTATGTAGATTGATAGGGAGATGCGGAGTATCGGCAGATAAGATGATCAAAGTGTGGTTACACAAGAAATCTCGAGTGCTTTTGTTTGCTGGAACGTGGATTTATATGTATGTAGGTAGGTAGGTAGGTATAACCAATTGGAGGATTTGGATAAAAGATGTAGATGAAGATGCAGACGAGAGATGCAGATGTTTATAGGATTGGAATACGAGGGGAGCACAATGACTCGAGAATGAATATCAGAGGATACAAGTTCGGTGGACGGTGTATGGACAATATAAAGCCAAGATATCAGACTTCAATTGAGAGAGAGATAAAGAGTAAGAGTGAGAAGAGAAAGAGAAAGAGAGTCATGAGATACCTACACCGTCTTTATCCTTTATACTTTTACACAGTCCGTACATAGTCCGTACATAGTCCGTACATAGTCCATACATTTTGACCTTACATACCGGAATGAACACACTTTCATTCCACGGCGGTACTTGGGTCGAATACTTCCTATCATGGATGGGTATCATAATCCAAATCAAGATCCAAATCATAATCATATCATATCAAAACTGTTGAGCTTAGTTATCAAATCCACTTTCCCCTTCCCCTTCCCCTTCCTCTTCCCCCCATTCAAGGTTCGGGGCCCGGTACCGGTACGACATAAGCTACAATACGATAAGCTGAATCACATTCTAATCTCAGACACACGTGGATTCTCATTTAGCCATTACTATTATCCGAAGTTTAATTGATGTGCAAGACTATGTTTTGACTACATAGACGCTACATGAAGACTACATACATGAAGACTACATACATACATACATACATACAATTACGCACTACCAAAGTATATTTGATTCGATACAACCTTACCCCCAGTCAAAACATATCAACTTCGCAAGGCGAAGCACGAAGGAGGTTACATCCCATTATTTCCCCAATGGTAAGGAGGTAACAAAGTCATCGAGCACAAGTCGCAAGCCACCACTATCCATTCTCTCTCTCTCTCTCTCTCATACAAGGATAAAGCTCACGGAAGCCAACCAACCAACTACATGACTAACTAGCCCTCGAGCTTCCCTTCTCAAGGTTTCCCTCAAGCTTTTCTTTCCTCAATGTTTCCCAAAACTCCAAGACATTCCAATCCAAACATCCAACCTTCTAACCTTCTAACCTTCCAAACCTTCCAAAGCCCATCCTTCAATAACCTCTGTGCCTATCCGCCGTCCGTGTCCATCAAAGTGACATGGCTAGCCCCAGTATAAACATCAACCCATCCCCCAAAACAGTAAAGCATCAGTGGAGAAAGATCACCCAATAAATAAGTGGATGTGAATCACTAGCATCTCTATACCGCTTCTAAGACACCAAACCACAATTATCTCGGGATTGATGTATTTATTTATTTATTTATAAATTGATAATCCATTGAGGAATTTTGTTGAGATTCTACCTTGCGAGCTGTATTATGTTATCACATCACTTACTTCCATCACCGCCTCCTCACGCAGTGTACACATCAACGATCTAAAGAAAAAGGGGGCAGGTGGAGAAACGGCGTAGATCATTGTGTATATCTTGTTGATCTTTGATGACTTGTGAATCTCGACATGATTGGAAATCCAATTGTAGAGATAGGGGCGAGATTGGTTGGTCTGGAAGTCTGGGGAAATGCAATCCTTTGGTCTCGGGAAGGGAGAGCTGTACTCTGTAGTTGAAACGTGAGAGGGTAGTGGTTACTTGTCATTTGTTACTTGTTCGAGTATTGTATTGTATGTATGTACGTACCGGTATCAAGGGTTTGGTGTCAGTCAAAATACGTGTGTATGTATGTATGTACCACATATCAAACAAAAAAGAAAGAAAGAAAAAAGACGAAACAAAACAAAACGAAACAAAACGAAACTTGTCACCGTGTAGAAGAAGTATACAATGCTGTAGCTAATAGGTAATTGCATCATTTCAGACGAGTAAGTAAGTAAAACCCAACGATTCCAGACCGGAAATCTGTAGATTCCACCAGAATCCAGATACTTCGCACATCGCACATCGCACATCGCACATCGCACACCACACATCACGCATTCATTAGCCCCGAGTTACACATACATAACACAACACAACACAACACAGTATCATGCATGATTCAAAAGCATAAACTCCACCACTCTGTCCTCCCGAGCCACCAAGCTTAAGCTCAATCCTCAATTTCCAATCCCCTCTCCATCTTCCAACTTCCAAGCTACCTACCCACCTTCCTATACTTTCTCTCCAGCCTCATCGCATCTCTTCATACATACACTATCAACCACATCCTACCATACCACAGCATAGCATAGCATACAGCTACAAAGCAAAACAATACCACCCAAACCCACCCAAGCCACCACAGCCCAATAGCATACATAACCTCCTCGAAATGTCCACCTCCCCCCAAACTCAAACGCAAACTCAAAACTCAAAGGCCAAACTCACCAGCAGACCAGCCTCACAAAAAATACAACCCAAGCCAATAATACAACCCACTAAACCCCCTCCCCCCCCCCGTCAACCGCCCCAAGACTCAAACTTCTAAACTTCTAAACCTCCAAACTTACGAAGAATTCAGCAATGGTACCAAAGCGAACATACATACATACATCCAAGACTCTATTCGAGACTCTGTCCCACCCCAGACACCAACTAAATAACTAAACAACTCTGATTCTATTCTATTCTATTCTGTTCTAATCCCAATCCCAATCCCAATCCACCCCCAAGATCATCTCATCCTCTCTCTCTTCCTCCCTAACCCTCTCTCTCCTCTATCCATCCACCCACCCACCCATCCACCCATCCACCCACTCTCCCACACCCCCTCCCCCCTCCGCCATAAAACCGACACACCCTCGAATCTCATCACAATCCCGAATCCCGTTCCAACTGCCGGCCGACTCCATCGAACATCACTCACACATCAAATCACATCACGCCAATTCTCAAACCCCACCCACCCACGTCCTTCCAACAACGCTCAAATTTCCAAAAAGTTCAACTATAACCATCCATCCGACCATCTATCGATTTCATTCATTCAAATTTCACACGCACTCACTCACTCACACACTCACTCACTCACTATCTAACTATCTAACTAATCACTCACCTTTACCAATAACTCCATCTATTTTCCTTGGCTTTCTTGGCTTCCCTTTCTTGCTTCGGTTCTTGGTCTGTTCTTGGTCTGTTCTTGGTATTGAGATTGAGATTGAGATTGAGATTACATGTTGATCAAATGTTCAAGATATTTATTATATGAATATATACATAGCGATCTTAATTAATCAGGTGGGTCATATAGACAAACAGACAGACTTCTTTAATGTTTCTGGAACATGTCAAGAACAAGATCAAGATCATGATCTCAATACCATAGCGGAAAAAACAAAAGCAACAAAAAACAATAACAACAACATTCAAACATTCAAACGCGACAATCGAAAAAGATCAAAGGCATAAAAAAATGATTCTAAAGTTTCATGTTATTATTCTTGTCCGTAAAACGAACATGATGATAAGACCATCTTTTTTGCTTCCAAAAGGGTATCCCTAAGTAATAAGTTATGTTCTCGTTCTCGCTCCCGCTCCAAGTCCTGACTCCCAATGCATCAGTGACACCACCCAAAGCTTCCTGCATAAGCTTCCACTCACTTCACTTTATATTTAACTGCCCCACAACAGTAGATCTGCCCATTGTAAACGCCACGCTATGCTAAATTCGCATCACAATTATATTCCCCTCCCCACTTCCAGACGCTTGATTCGAGTCATTCCTCGATAGACCCGGGGATTAGTCTTTTACCGTCTCTGCCATTTTAAGATGTCTTTCACATCTTGCTAGTGGCCTTCACGCCGTCGCGTCGTCTCATAAATGAACGAGGTATCCAGCCCCGACACATGAAATATGGTATCTCATTGCCTTCTTCAATCATTCTTCAATCAATCTTCCAATGCCCAGTAAGGGATCCATCCATATCTTCCTTTGCTAAATATAGCTCCAGGGCATAAAGAGCCATGGTTGCTGAAACATTAATCCAACGCCATATATTACCACCAGTATTACCACCTTGCATCATCCACCATTCACCCATATTTCCCTCAGAAGTGACAGAAGAGAAATGTTGCATCAATAAGCTAGTATAAACAGCTATCAGAATTGAGGGACTGAACCAGCTTAGTAGTCCTAAGATTTTACCCTCTCCCTCACTCTCGTCAAGACCCAAATCCTGAGACAGAGCTCCAGCTCCAGACTCTCGTATCGCTGGTATAATTCGGGTGGCTGCATAGAATACAAAAACTCGATATGCAAGCGATATAATAATCGAGGGAGTGATTGTCTGGAAGGCTGCGTATAAAAAGTAAAAGCTTGAATGGACGAAAGATGGCATTGTTGATAAAACACTCAAAAGAGTCGAGTAAGAAGCCATGATGATAGGAGGGAATGGTGGAAAATCGGGTTGAACGGGTGCTTGGGGAATCTCATCCGTCGCTGATGGAAGGTAGTCTGTAAATATTTGGTATATGCAAAGTGTGCAATAAGCGAAAAGTAGGGAGCTTTCCACTGGATTGCCTCTACCACTTCCGATACCCCATGCGCACAAAAAGACTGCGCAAGTCATAGTGATGCCTATAAGTGTAGCATCGACGTTGCTGATCTGTGGAAATCCCGTGATACGGAGTAAGAAATAAACAGCGCTTGAAATAATTGAGGCTGATAACACGAGTAGCCCAATCTAGATGTTTTGGTAAGCTTAAGTACTCAACTGAGAATTCGAAACGTACCATCCATGTATCACTTCTGCGATTTACAAGGTATCTTGTGATTTGACCCGCTGCTTGGATGACCAAAAGAGAGCAAAACCCTTCTGCCATTTGAAATCTATCATATGATTAGTTTTGTAAAATAAAATAAATGTAGAATGATCCTCTGGTATGGAGTAGATCCTCAACTGGCAAATAGTTTCCTCGAAGTCGAGGAAACTACTACGCAACGAATAGTCATCTACTTACAACGGCGTTGAATATCGTAGCACTTTATCCCATGTTCCGACTGTCAACATTTCGAGAAGACCTCCATAGCCAAAAACCCATTCTTTCAATTCCTTATCTTTCGCACGTTTGCCGTCAAAGGTCCTAGTAACCCAGCCTCCATCACTATCTGCGTCTACTGCAAATCGATTCATGCTCCATATTAACAACCCTGGCAGTATTATCCACTGCGACCACCCAATAAGTTGTATCAATGCCCACCGTATCCTCGAATTATCAGGCGTCGTTAATTTTAACGTCGAATAGAATAAGTAGAACTCGAAAAGGGCGAGGGAGAATGCCAGCCCGCATTCTCGACCTCCAACATCGAAGGCTATAGGTATGGAGAGGATTATCGACAAGAGGAAGGTCGCAGAGGAAAGAGCTCGGAATAACCACATCGGCGAGAACGACGCCGGCGCGTGCTTGACAGCGCGCCCAGCTTTAAAGTTAATAGAAGTTCCGAAAGATCTTTGCCCCGGTAGGCTCTAAAAGTCGCGTTGAATACGCCCGTTTGAATATATGTGATTTTCGATATCCCAGCTTCTGCCAAACAATGAAATCAATGTTTCGAGAAATGCACTGAACCTAAAAAAGTCCAAGGTCACTCTGATGTCGTCTTATGACCAATATGTGGAATCTCCTTCCCAGATTTCCTTCTTAGCCGTTGTTGCTTGTCGCAGAACGAAATGATTACTTATGCGTATGTGAGTTCTATTGTAAACGGAAGTACCGAAGGAGAACGGAGTCGGTAATGGAGATGATTAAGTTCTAGACAAATTCCCAGGAAAATGGATTTTGATAGAAAGGGGGACGATGGTCGCCTTGATTGGTAGCTCTACTTGGATCTTAACCCAATGATTGTTCTTGTCGCGTGCGTACAATGACGGGGATCCCCCGATAACAGAATTTGGTCGGATTGTGCCTGGTTTTCTCGATAGAATCCTGCAGGAAATTTGACAACTTGACAGGTTGGAAATACGATAGCAAGAGGAGCCTTTTGTGGAATTTGACGGGCCAGTCCTTGTCACAGAAGATGAACAACTAGATTTTGGTAGAGAAATAATGACAGATATTCCAGTTTATTTGGGGGATATTTGTACCAGCAAGGTAAATTTTGGGAAATGAAGATCGTGGGTAAATTATGAGAGGATGGGATGACAACGCACGTGTGAAAAAGCTAAAGTTTAAGTGGAGATTTGCCAGCTGCTACCGCCTTTATCATCATCTTTCTAGATTAGTCTGGATATTTTGGAGTTGAATGCTTGGAGAAACTTGGACCCAAAATTTGACCCCTCCTTCTATTGACTTTTCCAATCACAAATTCACAAATATAAATCATTTTATTACTAGGTATCGATTTTGTATGTTTAGAAATACAATCAAAATGGCAGAAACAGCAGCAAAAAGACTCAAGACCTCTCCCGTTACCATCGGTACCCATAATGGCCATTTTCACGCAGATGAAGCCTTGGCTGTTTATATGCTTCGCCTTCTTCCAACGTATCAATCCTCAGAGCTCATTCGAACTCGGGATCCTAAAATTTTAGAGACTTGCCATACCGTAGTTGATGTGGGAGGTGAATACAACGACGAGACCAAGAGATATGATCACCATCAACGTACTTTCGATACTACATTCCCAAATCGTCCTACTAAGCTCTCTTCTGCGGGGTTAGTGTATATGCACTATGGCAAAGCGATTATTGCACAACATTTAGGTGTCGCCGAAGATGCGGAAGAAGTTGCTGTTATCTGGAGAAAGATTTATGAAAGCTTTATTGAAGCACTTGATGCTCACGATAACGGCATTTCAGTCTACGACCCAAAGGCCATTTCCGCCGCAGGCTTGGAGAAGAAGTTTAGCGATGGAGGTTTCTCATTAGGTGCTATGGTATCCAGATTGAACCCAAACTGGAATGACCCCACTCCATCTGATCCCGTCGAGGCTCAAAAGGCAGAAGATGAGAAATTCTTGATAGCCAGCACTAGAATGGGTGAAGAGTTCTCAAGAGATTTGGATTACTATACAAAATCATGGTTACCAGCACGATCAATTGTCCAACAAGCATATGCCAAACGCTTACAGTATGATTCGAAGGGAAGAATCTTGGTGTTCGACGGTCAATCTGTGCCATGGAAGGATCATCTCTACACTCTCGAAGATCAAGAGAACAGCGATAACAAAGTGCTCTACGTTCTCTACCCTGAAAGCCCACGTCCAGATGCGAAATGGAGAATCCAATGTGTACCAGTCACCAAAGACTCTTTCCAAAGCAGAAAGCCATTGCCTGAGGCATGGAGAGGTTTCAGAGACGAAGAATTATCTCAAATTACTGGTATTCCAGGAGGAGTATTCGTTCATGCAGCAGGATTCATTGGAGGAAACAAGACTTTCGATGGAGCAAGTAAGATGGCAGCAACAGCGGTTGATTTGTGATATGCACTAAAGTCATGAAAAACATCATTATGAGGCGTTGTTCGGTATCAAAAGCCAAAAGGTTAGATAGGTTCAAGAAATATAAAACACAAATCAATAAGTTCATACACATCGGAATCTCAAAGAAAATATTTTGATGTATTGACAGCCTTGAATCCATCGTTTCGCATTGGCATATAGCTCGACTATCATAGCTGGCATAAAAAAACGAAAATGTACAGAGAATGCTCCATCCCCTTAAACCATCAAGATCATCATCATATCATTGAATAGCCCAAACGCCGATTCCCGCGCATACGCACACGTAATAAATCCACCCACATAAATACTCTTAACCGTTGATTGGAATACCTCCATTAACAACTGGTGGACTAACACTGCCATCTCCTGCTTGCTGCGTGTTTCCATCATTCTTCTTATCTGCCTCATCAATGCTTGTCTCGCGATGTAAATAACTGCTCTCCTTCACTGGACTTCCACTCTGCTGACCCAATCCCAATCCCACAATGCTACCGTGATGTGCAGAGCCAGGTCCTACATTTGTATTGCCAGAACCACCTTGTGCGGCATTGCCAACGCTGGGAGATGAGAGATGGGGGATGTTTTCTGGGAGAGGATGTTCGGAGCCAACGCTACCAGTGTCGACGGAAGAGGCCTTGCCGGCTTTGGAGAGTGCATAGTCGCCAGAATCGAAATATTTACGTTCCTTGAGTTGTTTGGCTAAATGATCGGCTTTGCTAGGGAGTTTGCCATAGAGGCGGAAGAGTCGTTGCTCATCCGGGGAGAGGGACTGCGGGGTCGGAGAGTCAATAAATTGAATGGCACGATAAATTCAAGTCGAGAGCGAAGAGGGAAATTGAGCGGCGACTACTTACTGCAATATCGATCTTGTTCTTTTGCAAAGGGTTCATCTTGAAGATCAAATGAAATTCGGGCGAGGTTCTCTTGAATTTGGATTGGGAGAAATTTAGAGGATTTAATAGCTTTTGAAGAAATAGATCGTGTAGATTTCTATTTCCGTATCCGAAGTCGAGATTATTTTGTAATCAAATCGTTGTTTACCTCTCTTTCTTCTTTGTCGTTCGAAAGAGATACTAATACTGTGCTCTTGAAGTAACTGCACAAGGCACAACCGTAGCGGGAGCGATTGGGTATCAATTTGCGGTTAATGAGTGGATTCAAGAGGAAGTGGTGAATCGAATGGAAAGAGAGACAGAATTGAAAGATTGTATTCCGAGGTATTTGAGTAACGATTTGGAGTGAGAAATAGAAAGATCTTATGATTTTTGGGTCAAGATTGAGTTGCACAAGAGAATATAATATTCCTTGGAGGGGAAAAGGGTATTGGGATTATGAACAGCTCAGAATGACCGATAGCGTTAATCGTTAATGGGTGGGTGTGTTAAAGTAAAGGTATGGGTATGGTGGGGTACACTTTTTCTCTCGCTTGGCCTGGCTCAATTGCAGAATTTCGGAATCCAGACCTTTTTGCTTGTGAGAGAGAAAAATCTGATTGAACAGCTGAACGGGATCAAGAGGAAGGTCAAGAAGAAGATCAAGAAGAAGAAGACGTCGGGAAGTGAATCAGGAAACAAGCCATCGAGAGTATCAAGGTATACCACATCATTCCAATCAATGTACGTATAAATACACATATATGTGCATCTATACCCTCCTTTGAGTGGTTACCTTTCTGCATCCCCCTTATCAAGTTGGCTCAAAACTACCGTGGGATATATATCTTTCTAACCTTGTACCCTTTCTTCCCATTGCCCCTTGTAAGCCACGCATACATTCTCTTTTTTACTGCCGTATACTAGTATTTACGGAGTAGATGCGCAAAGATCAACCTGAGGACTCAAGGGAAAGGTTAATTCGATTGGCTTTCGAAGTTCTGAAGATATAATCACGAGATCAATTTCATCCAGATCCCCGCACATCTTTGCATCTTTGCATCTTTTATCTTTTCCAAAGTTTGAAAAAAAAAGCTTCTCGCACAAGGGGTAGTCTCTTGTTACCACGAGTCAGAGCCCAACAATCATATACGATCATCGATCATTTAGCCATCCTTTGGGACTCTTTACCCCGCAACAAACCAAAACTTATTCTGCCTGAGCCACCATCTACTGGGCATTCTTTCCGATTCATTGCTCTGCTTCAAACCCTTGCACAATTTCCTATTGGTCTCTCCTGTTAATCAAACTTGGAATCTACATCAAGTATCCAGCTAAGATATCTATCTAAAGATGACCCAAAAAACCTACATCGTCGAGCACCTCGATGACGAACTTGGCCCATGGTCTGAGCTTGAATATATCACCATAGCCAAGGAGTCCAATCAGGCGGGTGCGAAATTTTGCCTGTCGTCAATTCCTCCCACCTTGAACATACCCGAGGTCTTAAAGGCCGTGCCGGGTTTCACAGCAGATGGCCGCAGTGTCGAAACCTTATATGTCGAAAATAAGTCTCGTGTGTGCTTGCTTGATCCAGCAGCCACTAAGGAATTGAGTCCAGAAGATGGCGACCTGTTTGACGTTTTCCTTTTTGGCGGAATCTTAGGTTGGTACACCGCATTTGCCTTATCTACATGAAGTAGTTGCTAATATGTTGTGCTCTAGGAGATGATCCACCTAGAGATCGAACTTCTGAGCTGCGAAAGAAAGGCTTCGAAGGCCGTCGACTTGGCCCCATCCAATTGACAACCGATACTGCAGTTCGTTGTACAAGAATGGTCACTCAAGACAAAAGTCAGTCAGCTGATTCGGCTTGCCTCCTATCACCCAGAAGCCATATGCTGACTTGTTTGTAGTTCCATTGGACAAGATTCCCTACGTTGACTACCCAGAACTTCGGGTCAACAAGAACGAAAGTACAGAAATGCCCTTCCGTTACGTGATGGACGCCGAGGGAAAGCCCATTATGCCAGAGGTAAGCTCACGGTTCTTGTCATAGGTTACCCACGTGCAGAATTAATCAAGTATACAGGGAATGGTTGAACTCATCAAGAAAGACACGGAAAAGGGATTTGGTGACATGTTTTAAGAGATTATATTATGGAAATTTCGTGAGATATCTAGGTACAAACATTAGCGCAGGGTAGCAAAGTGTTATGATAATGCCACCGCATTGTTCCCATAGCTCCAAGTGAACAACTTTAGAAACCCAAAGGCTAATATGAGATCATACCCATCAAATGTCGTTTCGCAGTTCTAGAACGTGGCTCACTTGAGCTTTGGGAACATTGAGCAGGCGAACACGTTTCGCCAAGAGACTGAACATAGGGGTGCAAACAATCATAAGAAATGGAAACAGGCATTAGCATCTTTGGACCACAATTAGCAACAAAGTTTTCCCCTCTACCAAAGAATAGAGAATGTTGGGCTTCAGAGGGTTCTTTTAGACCAAAATTAGCTTCTTGTGCCTACAATTTTTTTTTAGCTTCTGAAGGTCCAGGTCATGTCGCAGCGGCCTAGGACCATAGTACATTAATATGCGAAACACTCTTATTCATAGGTGGATCTCTTCAAAGACATTGAATTCGAGCAAGGGGAATCCGAGAACGGGTCACAATAAGTGAACAGTTAAAAGACTTTCTTTGTAAAGTCGGCGACGACCGAAAACTTTCGGAAAAATCATACTGCACTTTAATAAGCACATTGCTTCACAATAGCTGTACCTTGAGCTCTTAATATGATAAATGCAATTTCAGATTTTCTCAAGATACGCACAGATTTCGTAATCATCTCCACTCATAATCTATTCTTGAGCATTCCGAACCTGTCACAGTGTTTCACCTCATTAGGGTCCAATAGCGGGTGAAGGAATCTAGCGATATAGAGTGTCCCTAACAATCATTCCTGTATCAGTATTAAGCAACAACAAAGCCGCGAATCCCCCAAAAGCAGATCAATATCAACTGTGTCCACATTCTGACACATTTTAAAAATTTATCTTTCTCATCTCAATACCGTCGGCGGATGATAGGATATTGGTAATTCGCGACTACGCGACTCCCATAAACACCCTTTGAAGATACCCTTTTCGGGGTTGTCTATTACGAATTGGAACGAACACCAAGGGCTGATTATCGACAATGCGGTCTCTTACTTCGAGGACCAGTTCGGCCTTATTGACAGTATGGGGATTATTATCCGTATCGTCGCTGCCCTCGCTGGGCCAAGCAGATAAAACTGCCGGGGATTATTTTGTCCATTCGCTGCCGGGCGCTCCGCCTGGACCCCTACTCAAGATGCATGCTGGGTAAGTTACATTCTCCATACCAGAGATACAGCTAACACGAGGCTTGCAGACACATCGAAGTCACTCCTGACCACCACGGAAACATGTTCTTTTGGCATTTCCAGAATAGACACATTGCGAACAGACAGCGCACCGTAATTTGGCTGAACGGAGGTCCAGGTTGCAGTTCTGAAGATGGAGCTTTGATGGAAATTGGTCCTTACAGAGTAAAAGATGGATCCAACGGACCAAAACTCGAATACAATCCAGGTTCTTGGGATGAATTCGCGAATGTTATGTTCGTAGATAATCCAGTAGGAACAGGGTTCAGTTTCGTGGACTCGGACAGCTACGTTCATGATTTGCCCGAGATGGCAGATCAATTCGTTCAATTCTTGGAGAAATGGTTCGCGCTATTTCCAGAGTATGAGCACGACGACGTGAGTATAACACTGTTTAATTATTACTATACGGATCACTAACTACTCCAAAGTTATATATTGCGGGAGAATCTTATGCAGGACAGCACATTCCATACATTACAAAAGCTATCCTGGAACGAAACAAGAAACCTGACGTAAAACATCAGTGGCCAATGAAGGGAATGCTAATTGGTAACGGATGGATTTCACCGGCTGAACAATACATGGCCTATCTTCCATTCGCATACGAGAAAGGGCTGGTCAAAAAGGATAGTGAAAAAGCAAAGAAATTGGAGTCTCAACAAGCCATTTGCACCAAATTATTGAATGAGAACGGCGGAAAAGATAGGGTCGATAATGGTCAGTGCGAACAGATTTTGCAAGACATTTTGTCGACCACTCAAAGCAAGGGCTCAGATGGCAATATGCAATGCTATAACATGTACGATGTCAGGTTGAAGGACTCCTACCCAAGTTGTGGTATGAACTGGCCTCCCGATTTGGTTAATGTTACACCTTACCTTCGCCGAACGGACGTAGTTGCAGCTCTCCATATTTCACCTGAAAAGAGGACTGGATGGACTGAGTGTAACGGTGCTGTTGGCAGCGCTTTCAGAGCTACACACTCAAAACCTTCCATTCAGATTTTGCCTGACCTTCTCAAAGAAGTCCCTACCATACTATTTTCTGGTGCTGAGGATTTGATTTGCAACCACATAGGCACTGAAGAAATGATCAGCAATATGGAGTGGAACGGCGGAAAAGGATTTGAACTTGGTTCCGGAACATGGGCACCACGTCGGGACTGGGAATTTGAAGGCGAGGCAGCGGGTTTCTGGCAAGAGGCACGCAATTTGACTTACGTCCTCTTCTACAATTCGTCTCACATGGTACCCTTCGATTATGCACGACGCACCCGAGATATGCTTGACAGATTTATGCAAGTAGACATTGCTAGCATTGGTGGCGCTCCAACCGATAGTCGTATCGACGGCGAGAAGGGTCTAGAGACATCTGTAGGTGGTCATCCTAACAGTACTGCTGCTGCCGAAGCCGAAGAAGAGCGTTTGGAAGCCGCGAAATGGAACGCATATTACAAATCTGGTGAGACTGTTCTCGTGATTGTCATCATCGCCGCTTCAGCATGGGGCTATTATATCTGGCGTGAACGACGCCAACGCGCTGGCTACGCTGGAATTTTCGGAGGTGACACTCCTATGGCTTTGGCGGGCGCGAGAAGCGGTCCTAGAGGCGCAGCAGGTCTTGATAACTTCCGCAATAAACGAACAGCGAGAGATGTGGAGGCAGCCGATTTTGATGAAAGTGAGTTGGATGAACTGCACGTGAAGTCACCTACGGATGATATGGACAGAGATAGATATAGCGTTGGAAGTGCAAGTGATGATGAAGGCGCTACAAGGAGGAATGGCAAGGGTAAAGAAAAGAGTTACTCGTAGTCTATTGCACGTTTGACGAGTTGGAGGATTGGCAAGTCAGCATTTTTCTTTTATCCGTATGAGCATTAGTATGGGCGCCTTTTGGGATTTGGGCAATCGACGCTAGGGTATGCTTTTATCACTGTTCTAGACTTGGTCTGCTTGGACTGCATTGTGGAAACTGGGGGAGTTCAATGGAAATGGAAATGAAAGCATTGATGCATTTCAAGAAATTCGGTTCTATCGCACTCGTGTATCGTATCCCTGTGTTGAATTTTGGCAGTAGTGCAAGAATGTGAGATACGTTATTTTTGCAGACTTTGAACACACTTCATATCATTACTACCTATATGACCTAATTTTGGAATCCTATTGATCGCCCTGTGACCGCCCTTAACTCCTCTGTAATAACTTCATCTTCTTGTATAACTGTGGCTTCCAGCTCTCCCTTCCCTTGCTTGATTAGGTCCTGGTTTTGAAACGCTCGGTCTAGGACTACATCCATGCCTCGTTCAATTCAATTCATATGCCATCTTATAGGATCAAAGATGCCCTCAGGCCTTGGAATTCTCGCCCGTATATCTTATTTATCATTCGCCAACTTTCCATCACGAAATTCTCATTGTATGATCTCCTCTCATCTCCATCTACCTCTTCTTGACACTTGGTCTAGGCTTGCACTCATCCGCATTTACTGGATGTAACATGATCTTATTTGGATATTGTGGTGTGTTGCTTGCATAACCCTTACTCCAATCGTAACTAACGGCATAGGCAAAAATGTTTCCGGTGTGGTTGAAGGCTGTAGCGGAGATGGTTCCCCCAACGGTTGGGTAACCCTTCAATCTGTGCTTGGCGATTCCGTCCCAGAAATGGAACGTGCCGTCGGAGCCAGCAGTGCTGAAGGTGCCGTGGATGGGGTGGAAAGATATCGCGTTAACGGAGTAGACATTGGTCATGTTGTTTGAGGGTGGGTCGCGGTGACATTTGAAAGAGAAGTTCATGCTTTGATAGATTAGTGAGGGGTCTTGAGAAATGCGTTCGGGGGAGAAGATTGCATACCTAGCGTCCTTGTCTTCAACATATTGAATGGCACATCTTCCTTCAATACTACCAACAGCAAAACCAGAAGCATCGGGAAATAAGCTAATGACTCTAGTTTGCCATTTCAACGGACTTTGAATAGTCTTCTTAATCTTATCTGGCATGTTCAAGTCGATAATATTGATAAATCGGTCTGCGGTTCCAACAACCAAAACATTCTTCTGTACATCTAGGGTATAGACTTTGTGGTTCATGTTCACCGAAATAACCGGATTGGGAGTTCTCAAATCCCAATACTTAATGGTGTTATCCCAAGATCCGGTCACAAGCATCTCGCCGTTTGTTTGAGGGGCAGTGAAGAATCTTGCGGATTTTATAGGTTGATCATGCGCGGCGACTTGCGATACTGTTTGATTGCTTTCAAGATCCATAACACGCGCAGTTTTGTCTGCTCCGGCTCCAACTACTTTCTTTCCATCCTATTCAACTTTATCAGTATACTTTTTGATAAGCTCAGCTAGAACGTATACACATACCTTTGACCAGTGACAACTAAAGACCGGCCCCTCGAAATCAAATAAAGCTCTGCCTTCACTCTGTCCGCTCGGCAAGATCTCATAGATCCTCACTTTCTTATCCCATGATGCGACCGCTAGATGTTCTGAAACCGGCGAAAAGGCAAGATCGGAAATACTATCCTCGGGGGGGTTATTGAGAGGGATATCTTTCGAAAGATCACCGAGAGTATTGGCCGCGCTCGTCGAGGTTGTGGTAGCCGCAGAACCAAATAATCCGGCCATCTTTGCTATTAAGTATCCGCAGAATCGTCTCAGTAGTATGCGCCGTCTCGAGAAAAGAAGCTTTTTCGCGTCGGTTCGCGTTCGTTGGCGTTGGTCGTCGAACAATTTCAATTTCACCTGTTTTGCGTGCACGTAATTAAAAAAGACGGCTTCTCCAGGCATCGAAAGCTCATGTTGAAAATCCGCGCTAATGATGTTAGCTAGCTGCACACTAGCGGCCGCACAAAATTTCCCATCCACTACAAAATTTAAATTTTCAAATGAGAGGTCGCTCTTCCTTTCTTTTCTTCTACAACTTCTCGCTCAAAGAATCGCATTCGAAGCACACAAACAGAAATATCTTCATCGATGTTTCAACTACTCTTATGCTTTGGGAGAAAGTCCCCGGACACCCTTCTTTCTAAAAGTTAGGATTGCGGAAACGCGCCGCCATAGAAGCACTTGCGGCTTCTCTTCTACCAATTCTTTACCTTCAATTTCATCCATACTTTTGCCGTTATTACTGTTGCCAGGAGGCTTCTTGAAGATTGAATTCGGAGCATGGGAGACCACATGGATGAAGATATGAGTCCGAGCTCCTTTGCAACGTTCCCAATTGACTTGAGGAAGAGTGGTAATGGGAGGTAGAAGACATGTTCCTGATTGGGGTGGGAGTGTTAATGGTAGTCGAGGCTTTTTCGTCGAGATCGATAGTTATGCGATTGCTTTTCTTTGCTGCAAAGCTGGGAAAGTAACTCGATGGGGCTTATTCTTGATGCGAGAAGTTCAATTACATTTTTGAGTCTATAGCTTATAGGAAAGCAAAGATGTTTATGACTGAAGATTGGGACACCAAACTCTAACCCTTTCTTTATCGAAAGGGTTGTCCTTGATTGGAAGTCAGCCATCTTAGAAGCTCTGTCGAAGGAGCTGGACTTTGTTGCGATCATAAAAGCAGTTCAGGTGATGATTACCAAATAGAGTCAAGCACTGAATTGAGCCGTGTAAAAAGCGGCTCATAATTTGATGACCACAATTGCGTTATGGTGTCTGATGAACTTCACAAAGCTTTTTTTCTTTTTGTCAATCAAATTTATTCAATAAAAATATTAAGTTTACTTCCATCTATCTGATGTGCAATTGATACTCCAAAACCCCAAGACATAGTGATGCATATTTATGCAGATGACGCCGCTGTCCTTTTTAAATTTCCCAACCCGTCATAGTCCTCATATGGTATCAAGCCGTTAATCCGCCCATAAAATGCAATAGTAAACAATATCCTTCACATAAGCCCACCCAGAACCACTCTTCCAACGCCCGCAACCTCACTCTTTACTCCACCTCTGCTGCTATCCTCAAATTCCTTTACTACCCCCTGCACGATAATCTTCCTTACTCTAGCATCCGCCTTGGTAAACATTTCCGCAATCTGTGGACTGCACTCTTTTGGTGACGATACCAGGCTCATCAATCTTGTATAACAATCGATCAATACATCGCATAGTGTCGCAAACGTCTCATAAAAATCGGGATCGAATGGTAAAGATGGTGTTAAGAGATACGTATATTCCTCCCCTGGCAATAAATCGTTCTCACTTGCTGGGAATGATGTTGCGCCATTTCCACCTCCACCCGATGTACCGCCATTGATAGATTTCGCATCCGAGACATCGTTGCCCATTGGTAATCCTATTTCGGTCGCAGAACTTGTGCGTCGTCCTTTACTTGGGATCATAGTTGAGCGCTTAAACATTTGGGGAAACCTTCCGCGTGATAATGAAGAAGACGTCGATCCATCTGGTGGATGCGCTTGTTGGAAGGATTCGAATTCGCCGAGAAGCGCGTTCAGCGTGCGCAGAAATTCGGAAGGACTTGAAGAATTAAGGTCGAGTATTGTAGGGAGTGAAAGACCGAGAAGAAGATAATTTGTCGCGCGACGAGCGAGTTTGCGCGCATCGAAGTAGGGCATTCGCTGCAAGTCCGGCTTGTTGAATAATAATGTATTGAACCAGTAGACCCTTCCTTCATGACTATTCGAATTAACTTGTCAGTATAATCTTTCCGAGGTAATTTGCAATGAAAGGATAGCGAGAACATACGCCTTTCGCAAATAATCCAAAGTAGATATTCTCTTCGACGCCATCTCTTGTATATGCTGGTAAGTTATGGTCTCAAGCGTAGGACTGCCAGGCTGCATTGGAGCCATTACACCTGGTCCCGCAGGTCCTCCCCCTGAGGACTGGTAACCCGTTCCTGGTCTAGCAAGCATCTTCGAATATGGTGTCGTCGAGGTAAAAGATTGAGCATCTATTGATTGACGCGGTAAGGTCTCTCCAAACGAATTGGCTCCCGTGCTTTCTGCTAAGACAACGCGATCGTAACTATCTATACTTTGCCGGGGATCCGAAGGTGGTAATGGAAGGTTCACTGGTACGACATAGGGATTGTTCGCAGCGGAATGCTTTTCGAATGAGTTTGAAGTGGGAAATAATGGAAGGTTAGGTAGAAGTGTAGAATGTAAATGCGCAGTGGAATTGTTACGTCGATTATGGCGAGAGGATGCAGAAAAGGAGGGTTTGCGACTGAAGCCCGTTACCGATGGTCTCGGTTGGTGAGTCGGTTGATGTGTTGGACTGTATTTGGATTCGCTTTTAGGGGAACCTCCGCTAGTACTTGGTCGATTTGAAGTTGGAGTCTTACTGCCCCCAAATATATTACCACCTTTGAAGATTCCACCATTGGTATTTGAGGAGGGTGTAGGTCGATGCATCTTTCCGCAATCGTACGCCACAACATCGGCTAATTAGATGTTCGATTGTCCGATAATATATGTAGGTAGCCCCCACCTTCTCGTTCCTCACTTCAATATTTTCGTCCTTCAGTCAAATCTGCACACTCGAGGTCTTGTTCTATTGTCGTCTTTGGGAATTCTTTCGTCTTCGTCTTCGTTTTCGTCGGTATGCGTGCCTGCTTTTGAAGTAAAACTCAGAAATAGAGAGAGACAAAAAAAAGGAATTAAAAGGGATATATATTATCAAATCCTGTTGGGAAATATGCTAATATTATTTATTTATTCGAGTGGATCAGAAAGGAAATACCGAAGTCTCATCCCCAGACTTCAACCGTAAAAAGCAAATGTGCAGGATGAGGAAAAAGCAACAGATAAGATTGAAAAGAAAGAAAAAAAAGGAAGGATTGACTGAAGAAGCAAATAAATCTAAACACAATAAAGCACGAGATTATAGATCGAATCCAGAGAGAAGGAATCGGAGTCCATATCTATATCTATCCTCTTCTTGTCTTATCCTTCTTGTCCCATAAGTAAGATCATATGGGTATCTCGTAACCCAATAGTTTGCTTGTTCAGAACCACATAGGTGGTGGTGTATCGCTGTCCATCCATCCTACTTTATCGGTCTATTGATCCCAACTTTCAGGGGGGTGTAAGACGGTAAGGTTGCTTGAAAAGGGTTAACCTTACATCCTATGGACCTATTCTGTACAGCTGAGCTGTATGAGATGATCATGGATGCTTCCTGACTGGTTCTTCGTGTACTCCATTCCTCTGGCCGGAGTGGTTGAACCGTTGAAGAAAAAAAATGGCACGAATAATATACTCGAGTTCGAGTACCCAGGTAGATAGGTTGACGAATGAATGATCGAATACCTAGGTAGGTATGCAAAGCAAAGCACAAACTTTGGTTACGGAGGGCTCTTTTTCGTCACCTTCTTCCTTTGAATCTCCGAGGTTGTATATTGTCTAGAATATAGCCTCATTTTCCAATTTTCCAATTTTTCCAGTTACATGGTACTGTGTAGAACTTGGACAATGTGATCCATGGATGAGATTGACGAGATTGATTAATTGATTGATTGATTGACTGATTTGATCTGATCTGCTGGTAAGCGGTAAAGGGAGAAGATGCCCCGCAACCCCTTCTTAACCTTATCCATTTGAAGGAACACCTTTTGGAAATATATCAATCTTCAAAACTATAAAATAATACCTGCAATTAATAAATTTGTTCAAAATTATGGCCAATAAATTCGAGGAAGAAGGTCCATTTGGTGAAGCAGCACCTGAGATATTAGAGGATAGAATATGGGTAGATGGATGTTGGGACTTCTTTCATCATGGTATGTTTGTTTATGTAGAATTCCAGGAAGCTATTTTGAAAGCTTACCCCTGACTTCATATGCTAACATGTTGATTCTGCTACAGGACATGCCGGTGCCATGCTTCAAGCACGACAATTGGGAAATGAGTTGGTTGTAGGAATTCATTCAGATGAATCAATTCTCGAGAACAAAGGGCCTACGGTCATGACGCTACAAGAACGGTAATTCAGGACGACCATTGGACGAGGACTGATTTACTGATACCATATCCTCAAGAATCGCGGCAGTAGATGCCTGCAGATGGGTTACACAATCGGTATCATATGCGCCATATGTTACTTCTTTGCCGTGGATTTCTCATTATGGTTGCAAATATGTAGTTCACGGTGATGATATTACATCGGACAGCAGTGGGGAAGATTGCTATCGATTTGTCAAGGCTGCAGGTAGATTCAAAGTCGTGAAGCGAACGCCAAGTATCTCAACGACAGATCTTGTAGGACGAATGTTACTCTGCACACGAACGCACTTTATTAAATCACTTCCCAAGCTCTTGGCCGGGGAAGATGGCTCTGGAACTCCGGAGGAGAGACACGCTGAAGGCAAAGCTATGACTGAAAGAATGCGGATGTATGCTACCGACGAAGCTGGACTTAACCCAGGCTCAAGTGTTTGGTTTTGGAAAGCTTCGATTGCGGCTAAAGAGGACGAGACCGAGAACGAGAAGGGAATTTTCAGTTCATTGATGCAAGGATCGGCCCCAAAACCTGGTCAGCGAGTCGTATATGTTGATGGTGGCTTCGATCTCTTTTCCTCGGGTCATATTGAATTCCTTCGACAAGTCATAAAGGCGGAAGAGAAGCTCGCCGAGGGAGAAGGCTGGTACAACAAAGAGGCTGTAGAAGAACGTCTTGGTAAAGGAGCAGACTATGCCCCATGTTTCGTAGTAGCTGGTGTTCACGATGATGAAGTTATCAATCATTGGAAAGGAGTCAATTATCCAATCATGAATATCTACGAGCGAGGTCTTTGCGTATTGCAATGCAAGGTATTCAGTGTCCCTCATTATCTCTTCCGGGTTGCAATCCTAACTTCGTATAGTATGTCAACGCCGTCATCTTTGGTGCGCCTTTTACTCCCACCAAGGCATATCTTACAACAACTCCTTGGGGAGTACCTGATGCCGTCTATCACGGACCAACAAGTTTCATGCCATTGACCTATGATCCATACGTCGCTGCAAAGGAAATGGGGATCTATCGTGAGATTGGAAACCACGAATTTGCATTTGTCAATGCTGGTCAAATTGTACAACGGATTTTAAAAAGTCGAGACATGTATGAAGAAAGACAACGCGTGAAGGGAGTAAAAGGCATTGGCGAGGAGGCTCAGAGGACTCGTGAACGATTGGAGGAAGAGCAGCGATTAAAGGAAAACACTGCATAAATGGGTCAAAAAGTCAAGGAAAAGTTCAAGGGTAGAGAGGCAGCCAAAAAAAGTTCACAGATATAGATACCACCTGATTTTACATAACATAGAGATAAACATCGAATTAATTGACCAAAGAGCATGCCATGGCTCGGTATCCACCGTTAAGATAAAAGATTGCAGCCAATTGTCCATGTTACATATTTAAAACAGCGATCTATCAGGTTATGAGTGTGCTTGTGACTTCTGATGGTACGAATCTTCCTGGAGAGAGTTCCGCATATCTTGAGGTCTCGGTATCCGAATGTAACCGTTACCCGACAATAAGCGATTGATATCGAACTCCATTCTTTTCATTCCTTTTCATTGGAAAGAAAGAAAATATTCAAACTTGACGACATCATTCATATCTGATATGTCCCACAACGCACACACGCACACATACATGCGCATCCACATCTTTCAACGCCTTCTTCTTATCACCAACGTCTGAAGTCCGGCTCCGTTCCGGACAATGAAGTTGAATGAACCGCAGCAAGAATCCAATAAGCCGTGTGTTACATGCAATAATGCAATACGACATTCCTCGTCAAAACACACTTTCTTATGCTCTATACTCAAAAGTCCAAACTCGGGGGTCAGTCTTCTGACAGCAGTCCCTTTACATGGATCTATCTAGCTTTTGAATTCTCAATGATCGGGCTCATTGGAGTAGATCTTCTTCAACGCTTGACTATTCTCCTTGACATAACACGCCCTTCCCGACTCGACTGACTACGATGTACTTAGTTCGTGCCGTAACTTCCATAGTTGATTTTCCATACATTGCAGTGGCCCACCAGCAAAATTCATGACAACTTTGTAGATACGAAATCTCGTACGTACCACCTACTCGCACATACTAAATAGTCAAGTATTTCTATGCTACATAACCATGGTTTGATGGGGGACCACCGGTGGAACTGCCAAGTAGACCCCAAATGTGCGGTTGGCGGCGTATTGTAATATAATTGATTGGCCTCTTTTTAAATACATCGCCTCGATTGCCTAGATAGTAAGTAGAAGTCGATAGAGATTGGCTAGTGCCATAAGGTTGAGTTTGAGTTTTTTCTGTCAAATCCTTCTTGTATCTTTATATTTTTATGGGTTTATTGATTTAGAATCTTATCTGTGCATGTCTCTAGATTCCCCTCCCCTCCCCCTGGGCTCTCCCACTTCCACTTCCCTTCAGTGAAATTGTTTGTTGGGGTGTGACTCAAAATTTCAAACGAAACTCCTTTTACTAATAAATTTATTAACGTTAGTTCATTCTATATAAACTATAGAAATCCTTTCTTTGTCCACAAATTTCAAATTCCATTTCTCTTGATCACCTGCAACATCTTTTTGACATCAAAACTATTAGATTTTCTTAAGAAGTTTTCATTCAATCCTTTCCTACACTCTTTTACTTTGTCTATCAAGTATCAATTGGGTATCTGGTTACTACAAAATCATAAATCATATTCACAATGGCGCCATCAGCAATCTCACAAACTCCTCCTAAGGATGTGCAACAATCCGATGAACTCTTAGCTGCCGCTGTCACCAAAAAGATTGCAACCACAGAATTTGGTACTCTTCCTCATCTAGACGCATCTTTACTCAAGGTCACCAAAACTACTACGCCCATGAATGTTCCTGCAGCAGGCGATCCAATCATCAACACTGCCTCGCAATGTACCGACCATATGATCACCGCCGTTTGGAACAACATGACGGGATGGGGTGCACCAGAGTTAAAACCATACGGAAATCTTTCTTTGGCTCCCACAGCTTCTGTTTTGCAGTAAGTTGTTTTCTGTTTTCCGTTGTTGTTTTTGGTTTGCTAGTTGGGGGGCGCTTGAGCCATAGCCACTATTTTTCTCGTTTGAGGATGATGTGGGATGGGATAGCGTCTCCCAACCGACGTCTCATATCGCAACCCCAGCAAGAACCACCTTGTGTTTTTTTGACCAATTATGTATTTCGAGTATAGATACTAACTCAGTTTAGTTATGCAACTGAATGTTTCGAGGGCATGAAAATGTACCGTGGATTCGATGGAAAACTCAGATTATTCAGACCGGATTGCAACTGTCAGCGAATGCTCACTTCCGCTACCCGTATTTCGTTGCCAGGATTCGACCCCAAGGAGTTGGAGAAGCTCATCGTTGCTTTGGTTTCTGTGGACGGTCCTAAATGGCTCCCAGAACCTGGAACTTTCCTCTACTTGCGACCCACTATGATTGGTAGCGCTGGTGCACGTGAGTATACCCTTTTGCTAGATTTTGGCTTTGACGCCATGTCAAATGTGAAGTATAATTTTTTATTAGACAAATCACTAATACGAATGCGTAGTTGGTGTTGCTGCCCCTAAGGAATGTACAATGTTCGTTATTTCCACCTTCATGCCTGCAATGGATTCGCCTAAGGGAATGAAGCTTCTTGCTAGTCAAGAAGGTGTTCGTGCCTGGCCTGGCGGATTTGGTTTCGCAAAGGTAGGAGCCAATTACGGACCTACTTTGATGGCAAACTCGGAAGCTCGTGCCCGTGGCTATGATCAAGTTTTGTGGTTGCTCGATGGAATGGTTACCGAGGCCGGAGCCAGCAACTTTATGGTTGTATGGGAAACTAAGGAGGGCAAGAAACAGTTGATCACTGCTCCTTTGAAGGACAAGATCATCTTGGATGGTGTTACCAGAAGAAGTGTTTTGCAGTCAGTATCTTCTTATTCCATTACCTTTAAAAAAAATAGTCCTAACCTTAAAACTACAGACTCGTCCGAGAACGTATTCCCGAGCTTGAAATCGTGGAGCGCAACTTCACCATGGATGAGCTTGCCGAGACCGCCAAAGAAGGTCGTGTCATTGAGGCTTTCGCTTGTGGAACTGCATACTTCGTCGTTCCCGTTGCACAAATCAATTACAGAGAAAAGGATATCGATATCCCCATGGCTAAGGGCAACAGCGGAGAGTATGCTGCAAAGGTTAAGCAATGGTTGGTTGATATCATGTACGGAAACGTAGAGCACGAATGGGGTGTTGTCATTGATGAAGTTGGTGCATGAATCATTCCCGTTCCATTGATTGGATTCGGGTAATTCGGTACTCACTCTGGATTGTTCTGGCTATGGAATTCGCTTGTACAGTGGAGATTTATTCTCCAATTAGCCAGGTCGTCCCTTTTTTTATTCTTTCATCTCGTGTTTGCACTTTTGGCCGGCGGGAGGGAAAAAAAAATGAATGGCTATTTTATGGCGTGGATTGGTTTGCTTTGCTTTTCTTTAGGGCTTGGTTCAGCGGCATTAGATATCTGTTTTCATAGAGAGAGTCGCATCAGCGCTGGTGGCTGGCTGGCTTTTTGTGTATTTTGATAGAACAGCGAATATCACAGCAATGATTTTATGAAAGATGAATGTTGCGTTTTACTCCGTTTCGTCATTGTGGTGTGGTCGGATTTTGAGACATTGCTTTGAACGTCTTCAAGTATGACTACATTACCAGCAATCTTAACATCGAGAGTCGAGTCTCTGAAATATAGATGTCAGGGTGCTTCTATTTCCGGCAGAGTACTAGAGTGCCTTCAAGCCAGAGTATGGTGTGTAGCCGAGATTCAACATTCTTAACATACTGCCGTGTCGGAAAGTGTGATCGGATTCATTGAAGATGGATCGTGGAGAAGTCTAGTCAAAAACGAAGCAACTTTCGCTGCGCAGAATATCAATCGAAAAAGCCAATTATCATGTTTATTCTCAATACATAGAGGGAGTGTACACCGTATTGTATGTATAATTTATTTAGCACCTCCCAACAAATAAAAAATTATAGCAATATTCTTGTCCAAGGGACATAAATATGAGCGAATATTGAAAGATGGCTAGTATGTGTTTGTGTTATGCATCACATCCCAAGTGACACACTAGGAGTAGCTTAACACCAGCGATCAGATTAACGTGAAATTTTTTTACCACATCATTGCTCCTACAATTCTTTGTCGCACTTTGTCTGTTTTTACATCGATTTCCTACACGAAAAAGTATTTGTCAGTATATGTGTATCTATATGTGTCTCCCTGCACAGTGAAAACAACGAGCAACATACCTTCTCTGAAGCTTTCATCTTCTTAATCGCATCATTTCCTATTTCATCCAATTCTTCCAACAAAACATTCATCTGGGCTGTGTATTCGGCATCTAACAACTGCATATCAACATGATATCCCTCATCCGGCTCCTCCTCATTGAATGCCTCGCCCCCAAATACTCGCGTCGCAAATATCTTGAACTCAGCCTGTAAGCTCTCCCATTCTTTCCAATATCCCTCGAGCTTATCCTCTTCATCCTTGAGCGTTTGGCGGAACTGCGCAATGCGCTTGCCAATCTCTACGGTTTCGGATATGCGACGCCCTTTTTGTTGCACGATCATTTGGATTTTCTGCGTGGCTAAGGGCGCGCTGAGCGCTTGTGCGTTGTGAGAGATGGTTTGGAGGAAGGCTCGATCGTGAGTTTTATCCTCGGTGAGCTTTTGGAGGAGAACCGTGTGGGCCTCTTCGAATGCGGCGTTTCCCACGTGCTGAATGTGGGTTCTGGCTTCTTCGAGAGATCCTGTTTCTTGAATTAGTCTTAAACTCCTTCGCAAGTATAGTACATCCAACTGTAATACTCACCCTTAAAAGTGGAAGAAAGGTCCTCGGATTGAAGAGACGATTCAACTCTATGAGCACGTTTTGGAAGCTGAGATGGACGTGTATCTTTTGCACTCTGTTGAAGTTTCCTAATCTCATTCTTTGGAATTGGTTTTACAACGAAGGATTTCTTGGCTTGTTCTCGGGATTTCTTGGGTGTCGATGTAGTCTTGGATACTTTGGATGTCTTGGGTTTTGATTTTGCGCCATTCGCTTCACTTCCATCGAGCGATCTGCGGTGGGTGACTGAAATGTTTTTTTGGTGGTTTGCTTGACGTGCCATCGTGACGTCCTATATTCTACTAGGAGTATAAAGATGAAACTGTAATAGGAGAGGTGGATCACCTTTTTCGTGGACGATGAAGTGATTTGGATAATTATGAAAATGTTGTTTGTATTGGAACTTTGAAAGTGAAAGTGAAGGTCGCCTAGACGATCCCAATTATGAAAGAGGAAGGAAGGAACGAACTGAACAACTTGAACGACCTGGGCATTCACTTGGTTCATAATGACACTCTACCACATCAAATACAATAGTGAGATTTTCTCCTTAACAAACGACCTTCTAAATTTGAATTGCTATAGATTTGATTGTGGTCTTACATGCTCCAGCTCGGATTTTTGCAAGTGATCGCTCATACTTCTATTTCTGAATCTCTATATTGATGATTCCATCAGAGCATATTTCCTCGGTGTATGGACGTCTGATAGGTACTCGTAACCGCATAGATCTATGAGCAAGAGGAAATACAACCGTAATTTCAACGCCCATCCACAAAAGACATGAACACCTCAATATCAGATTCGATGATCGATTTTATACGTTCTCAGTGTCTTTCCTTTCATCCCACGTACAGCTACATTTCCTGAGCAATCTGGTGATTGTAATTTTTCTCGTTAATTGAGAAACTTACAATCTCTAAACTTCCAGGAAAATCTCCAGCGGCTCCTCTGAACTGATCAACTCTTAAAATGAATCTCACTCAAATACTCATCTTGATTTCGATTTTTCAATGCCTAACTTTCAGACGTTTCAACGAGGGTAATAGAAAAATATGAATTATCAAGCTGAACATGAAAAGCCCGAGGTATCTGAGGTGACCTTTAAATCAGATGCCATTCCATATCCCGAACGCCAAGTTTACGCCGCAACCTGTTGAAAACATCAAGACACTTTTCGACATACCCAACAGCTAGATATGAATCGATCCTCCATTCGAAGAAGTCAGATTCCTTTGAAGAAAGATTGCCAGCATATCACCTCCCAGATCCAGTTATGCTTCCAACTTCAGCCTTTTTTCAATTACTGACACAATCTCCTTCCAATCTTTCATGGCTCCATCCCCTACATCCCCACAAGCGAGCTCCTTTTCCTGAGGTCGCAAAACCTCAAACCACCCCTCGCCCTCATCCCCATCAGGACCAATACCCCATTCCTGCTCCAAGATCTTAATTTGACTCTTCGTTACTGGATGTCTCCACATAGCGGTATTCATCGCCGGAGCTGCAACAATTCTTTTTTTGCCACCGAAACCAGTCTCCCCATTCATATCCATACCACTCTGAGCAGAAACTTCCACTTCTCCAGTAGTATCCCATGCTCTCACCACACTCGTGAGCAAATTATCACTGAAACCACCTGTAATCTTAGCCATCGTATTAGCGCTCAATGGCGCAATGACAAGCATGTGTGCCCATCTTCTCAACTCTATGTGCAAAATACTCTGACCACGTTTCCATGGATGAATCCATTCTTCTTCGTCCAAAAACACACCTTGCACGTTGGCGTACTGGTGAAAAGTATCGATATGTGGTTGTTCTTTGCTTTGACCTTGAAGAAAATTGGTTGCAGATTTGGTAAGGATTACACAAATGGAGAGATTGGGATAATGTGAGAGAGCGGATAGGATGTTGGGAATCTTAATGGTTGCGACAGATCCACTGGCTGCTAGGAGGAGGTGCCGTTTACCATCGGAAGCATGATCCGCAGCCGTGAATGGGTGTGATGTTCCAGAAACTCGGGTTCGGTGCTCGTCACGTCCGGTATGGATCATTTGCAACATGGTGGATAAGATTTTGATGAGTTTGAATAACTTGATTGTTGAGAAGCAATTGGAAGATTGATTGAGTGAGAGCGTATGGGAGTTGGGTGATTCACATGCTGTAGTAATGGAAGAAGGGATTTGTATTAAAGAGAATAGGAATCTGGAATGATTAAATACTCTCTATTCACCCATCATTGTTCATTGTTATTGGATGTTTCCAATCGAATGATTGATTCATAAGGCTGAATGCAGTTATCGATAATATTACATACCACAGACATTGATTGGTTCGATAATGGTTAGCTCTTCCGAACCTCCATTCTCCGGAGCTCTTAACATTATCAATCAAGAGGCAAGGCCACCAAAAAAATACATCAAATTCCACAAATCTTGTACAATAAGATACCATATTTCAATATGATTGCCAAACCAATGTTGTCGTCGGTATGTCAACTTTCTCCAACTCATTGAGAATCTAAACATGTTACCTGAAGTACTAATAATCATCAATCAGATGTTCCGACAAGCTGCCCGCCCTGCGGTATTTGCCTCCAAATTCTCGACCCCTCGATTCTCCCCCATCGCATCCAGATATCTTTCCACGGAAGTTCGCAAGCAGATTGATCAAGTCGTTGGTTCAAAGCCAGTCGTCCTTTTCATGAAAGGCACTCCAGAAAACCCAATGTGTGGCTTCTCAAAGGCAACTATTCAAATCTTGAGCCTGCAAGGCTTGAACCCAGAGAAGTTTGCTGCTCTCAATGTACTTGAGGATGAAGGTTTGAGACAAGGTTGGTCTCCGAAAATACCTACTTCTGGTATAGACTATATGGAATCTAACATGCATGCCAAACAGGAATCAAAGAATACTCTGAGTGGCCAACCATACCCCAACTCTATGTCAACAAGGAATTTATAGGCGGATGTGATATCTTGGTCGCGATGCACCAGAATGGAGAGCTAGCCAAGGTTTTGGAGGAGAATAAGGTCTTGGTTGAGGAGTCATCATAATGACCTCCCGACCACCTCGAAGACTTTAATATGTGTAACAATAGAGGGAAGGAGGGGAGGTTCACTGCACAATGCGGTTAATCTTTCTAAATATACCATGGCTCATGAGGAATGAGTAGAACTATGAAGCAAATTTGGTAATATAATGATGATTTTTCACGATATCTTGGGGAACATAAAGGATAATAAATATGTGTACATCTCATACAAGTATTGAAGTACCCGTGAGAAGTTTTCATTTGAATACTAGGTAGGCACTTGAGTGACTTCCATATCAATTTCATGAATAAATTCTTGGGAGAGTGTTATATTTAGCATAGAAATTCCTCATTGACATGTATGATTTCCTATCTACTCGAGTGATTGTTATATTCTCACCAAAAACCCTAAAACATGCATTTTGTCTAATTCCCCCACCACCACTGATGGATGATTTCGGCATCGATCGATCTTTCTCGGTTGTTAGAATTAGCTCTGACGGGGGCTACAAGCGACCAGTGGCGGCTACATATTGTATTCCTTCTTCCCCCACGTCAAACGGCCCGCAAACCAAAGCGTAGTGACGTATGGAACTAACACATATATCAGATTAAGGAGCAAGTACTCCGGTGCATAAGGCAGGTAAGAACAAAAGAATAAGTAATGTATTTTTTTCAAGTTTTATATATAATTCTTCTTGATTTCTTCTAACCTTCTACTACATCCTCATAACGTAAACAAAAACTAAAATCCTCTCTCTTCTTCCAAATTCTACTTGCAACTCAATACGAAAAGATGGTTGGTACAAATGAACTTCGAGCTGAGAATCTCTTCTCTATGAAGAATGATGTTTGCGTCATCACAGGAGGTGGAACTGGCATTGGATTGATGTATTTCCCCCCCTCCTCTCTCTCCATATCTGGAGAATTTGTATTTGACTATATGCTGATAACCAAATAGGGCAGCCCAAACACTAGCTGCAAATGGAGCAAAAGTATACATCACAGGACGTCGAATGGAAGCTCTAGAAAATGCAGCCAAGCAACACTCTCCCACTTCAGGAGGTTCTATTATCCCGTGAGTTTCTGACCTAGTTTCCTTGTCTAACTTCTACCTATCGACAGGTAAGATAGCCTGACTAGGTAGTATTGTCACTAACCCAAAACTCTAGAATTGGTCCCTGTGACGTGACCAGCAAGAAGGATCTCGAGAACCTCGTTTCCGAAATCAGCAAGAAGGAGAAATACATCAGCCTCCTGCTCGCGGGGGCGGGGATTTCGGGGCCCAAAGCCGAGCCCAACTCCTCGGATGCCGTCGAGCTGAAAGACAAACTTTTCAATTCGGAAAGTTTCGAGGAATGGGGTACCACGTTTAATACGAACGTTTCGGCTGTCTATTTCACCACGGTGTGTTTTCTGCCGCTGTTGCAGGCAGCTCACAAGTTTCATGGACGCATGTCCAGCTCTGTCATTGTGATTAGTAGTATGAGTGGGATTATGAGACATGCGCAGGGACATTTCTCGTACAATGCGGCGAAGGGCGCGACGGTGCATTTGAGTAAGTTGATGAGTTATGAATTCAAGGAAATTGGCGTCAGGGTGAATAGTATTGCGCCGGGATACTTTCCGAGTGAGATGACGACGGGGGAGAGTGATGAGACGCAGAAGAGTTATTTGGATGAGGAGAAGGTTCAGAAGAAGGGTCATGTGCCTATGCAGAGGGGCGGAAGGTATGTGTTTTGTCTTCCTCTTTGGGTAGAGATTGGAGAAAGCTAATGATATTTGTAGTGACGAGGAAATGGCAATGGCTGTGTTGTTCTTATCGAAGAATAATTATGTTAATGGAGAGATTATCGCAGTTGATGGTGGTGTTCTTTTAGATGTTCCAGGAAGGTAATTCATGAGATGAGATGAAGTAAGATTGAGGGGGAGATATTTACATCATACCAAGGAGTTGATGAGACAGAAATAAGTAGAAATAATCAGGAAACAAAAATAGGTCTTTTACGCCATATCACAAGAGTAATGGATAGTAAATTGCAAGTGAATAAGTTCTGATGAGTGATATTGAGCAGAAACAAAGAATTTACTCGTCTACTCACTATCATCGCTTCGAAATATGCATTCGTGTTTATGACTGATTGATAAATGAAGCATTGTTAGACTTCAGATGATCACCTCTTAAAGCATTGATGGTATAGGTTAGATATTGGAATACGTTTGCTTGAACTTATCAACATAATCCTCAGAACATTCAGTGCAGATTGCAGATTCATACCCAATAACGCTTAGACGGAATAGAAAAGATAACCCATTATCAATAGATTCATTCATCTTCCCCTTCCAAAAACCCCACTTTTCTGGCCCGCATTGTTTCCAGGCCATCTTGCCCATGTCTCCCCCTCCCGCTCCCGCTCCTGAATCTCCCTCGCAAACTCCTCATCCATCTGCGTCGCCTCCGCCATCAACCTCTCCCCCTCTCTCCTCAACTCCCCAGATTCCTCCAAAAGCCTCTCTATTACTTGCTTCTTCTTCTCTCTTTCCACTCCATCCCCATTTCTCACCCCCACATTCAAACCCCCGCTCTCCAACACGACCCTCAGAGTTCGAGCTTCGACTTCCTTGGATGTCGCGCTAGCTAGGAGAGAGTAGGCTTGAGCGTGGATTTGCGAGGAATTTTGCGCGTATGGTGAGGGAGGGGGAGGGGGGAGAGGTATACAAGATCTTGGGAGCTGAGGTGGGATGGGGAGTGAGGGGTGAAGGGGTGGAGAAGAGGGAAATGGCCATGTTCCTCCGTACATAGTTGTCATGTTAGGATTCTGTGCCCCGAGAAATGGGGCGGGGAATGAAGGAACGGGAAGATGGGGAAGAGGAGGAAATCTCGCGCTTGGTATCTCGGGGATGGCTGGATAGGTGGGTATAGGTGCAGAGGGTAGACCGTGTGGAATACCTCTTTTGTTACATTTCTTCTCCTTTTTTTCCTTCTTATCCTTCTTCGCGCCTTTTCGCTCTGCTTTCCGTCTGTTTTTTCGTTCTTTCCGTTGAGCTTTTTTCAGTCCCCGCTGTTCTTTGCGCAGAATCTTGCGGATTGTTTTTTGAGATTTCTGCTCGTCGTTGAATTTTCGGAGGAGATCTGCGACTTCTTTTCGGAGGTTGGCGAGGTCTTCGCTAGATGTGGAGTTGGCGATGTTGGGATTAGGATTCTGCTTGTTCTTGTTCTTGTCCTTATCGTTCTTCACGGATTGGATGTCGTGTTTTATTTTCTGACTTGTTTGTTGCGTCATGGGGTATTCGGGGTGGTGGAGCCATGCCAGTAAGGATTCTTTAGCGGCGGGGAGTTGGTGGTCGGGGAGATGGTCGAGGGAGGAGAGAGAAGCGAGGGATATAGAGGAGGAAGAGCTGGAGGAGCTGGAGGAGCTGGAGGAGGATGAAGAGGAGGGATCTCTTTGTTTTCCTCCGTGGAAATCGTGGTGGAATTGTGAGCGTCCACGGTGATACTCTTCGGGCTCGTGTCTTCGTCCTCTATAGTGATCCTGCATATTTAGACCACCTCTTCCTCTTCCCCATCCGTTCCTCCCGTGCCACCCTTCTGGCTCTTGTTCCCATCCTCGACCAATCCTCGACGCATGCATACCTCCTCTTCCCCTCTCTCCAAATCTACGGCCTCCAATACTAACCCCATGCTCATCAGCTACAATCCCTCGATTACCACCAACTCGCAATCCCTTATCATCTGCAACAAACATATTACCAATACGCAAACCGTTCGAATCGGCCACAATACCATTCCTTCCGATTCTGAACCCCTCATCATCCGCAACCATAGAGCCTAATCTAAACCCCCGAACCCCTTGACCACACGGAGAACAACAACCCAAAAAGCCTCTCCGACCTCGATTTCGCTCGGGACAGCGTGTCCCTTCTTCATCCGGTACCCAAGAACCAGGCATGCTACTGTCTCTTTCACGAAACAACTCAGGCTGTTCCAGATCAATGCGAATAATCTCCAATCCACGAGGAAGAAAGAACCCCGAGTTCCAGACTTGGATGACTTCATCTACATGTCTTATCCAATCCATGTTGGATACAGTGACGGGGTGACGAAGCGGACGAAGCTGCGCTTGAACTTCATTCATATCGAGTCTAGAATAATCATGCTCATTAAGCGTAAGTCTATGCATACGCTCGTCAACTAATTCAGCTTTGAGCTTGCGGTCTGCAACATCGTGGTTGACATTGAGGGTGTGGTTAGGTAGTAGGTAGTTTACAAAGGTTGACCAATCTTGCTGTGTAATGCCATAGTCTGACGAGGAAGATGGGATGAGGATGTCATCTGGTGCACTTCTCGGAGTAACACAAATTTCATATTGAGTAGTTTTTGGAGCCGAATATTGCGGCGGTAATGGGCGTGACTCGAAGTAGTTGTGAGGAGATAGATATTTGGGATTGTTTTCCGAGTCTAGGATAGCAGGGAGTTAGTGAGCTATGTAAGATCGTTAAAATGTTCTGACTTCTAACCAAGCTCTCTTATTCCTCTCCATGAAATATGCAAACAAATCTCTAGAAGAGACAAGCGCACCGTTTGGCCAAGGAGCTGAAATGACTGTGCTTACGTTGATCATCAGGCTCAGTTGGTGAGTAAGGAGGAGTATATATCAACGAGTTATCAGTTGATGATGAATCTGATCGGACTCTTCCATTTGCTCTAGATGCATCATCTGCTTCTGTCGTTGTGGGTGTTGGGATCGTAGTATTGGTGTTCGAAAAGATGTCGGTTTCGCTGTATGGAGGAGGGGCAGTCTGATCCATGGTTCCAAAACTATAGATCACAGCAACGACTAGAGAAGTAATGGTGGCAAGATGGTATTTTGACAACAACGAAGGATAGAGCAAGAAATGAATGTCTGGAAAAGATATTGGGAAATGGCAACAGCTTGAACTTTTCAATTAAAAGCCAGCCTAATCGATTCAATAGAGCTATATATTCAGCCCTGTCGTAGATCAGCACCCCCACATCAGCAGTCATTCATATCTGCCAATCTCTGCTCCCCTTCCGTCTCACAGCATGCTTAAGCGAGAAGATAAGTCAACATTCTGCAAGATTACGCGTTCGAACGAAGGCAGCCACGGTAGCAGGAGAGTTGAGAATGACTATTGGTACCAAGAGAATTTACTGTTTGTTGGTTGCATTACAAACGTCATTGTGATCCAAGTTGTTGATATTGATGATTCCATCACTAAAGCTTGGCTCAAAGTACGAGTTCCAAACATCTTAGTATTGCAATACCTTTGAAGCTTTCCACGGACGGATGCCTCGTACATTACCAGGCTCTAGAATCATACCTTTCACGACCAAAACTGGGTCTCTTCAGTATAAGTTTATCCTTGAGGTGAAAGATGCAGAGACAGGCCATAGTTGATACTCCCCATCAAGAGAAATGCATAACGTAGAATCAAATTGGAGCCGTAGAAGATTATTTTCATTTTTCAAACCACCTAATTACATTTACAATTGGAGTTCTGGCTTATGAAAATTTATATCTTCCGGTTTATAGTGTTCTGCAACTATCCTGTATAGATAAGACGGCGCATGGGCTCCTCTGTTGCATTTGTTAGTAGTATTCATCGAGTTACATTGTGAAAACTTACAAGTTGGTAATATAAAGTTCAACCAAATCAGGGGAGACATAGTCGAAAAGAGGATTGTCGACTTCAACCTTATCTACAAACTCACCATCCTCAAATCCAACTACATTTCCAGGATCGCCATATTCAATGAGCGATTCAAATTCGAAAGGGTATTCCGGACTGAGCTTATAGACACCGCTAACAACAATGACTGGAATTCTATGAAACTTTGCAGCTTTTGCTATTATGCGTGCTCCGGCTGCGGCTACCAATCCACCGTTAGCAATAACAGTATGGGTAGCCAAAATAACCTTGGTAACTCTCGGCATTACTGCGAATACTGCAGCATCTGTTATAGCAATAACTGTGATTCCAGCAGCCGAAAGTGGCTTTAGCATGGTTTCTGCGTCCAAATCGTCATCGGTCTCTTGCTCTCCTTTGCCAGTAATCGTAGAATGAGTCGTAGAATGGTCATTTGGGTACGATTCGGCAACTATTACAATAAAATTTCTCTTCTCTGCGGCTTTCAGTAGGAACTTTTGGACACTCCTTGAGGAGCCGTGAATGAGTATAACTTCTTTCTCAGAAATTTGCTCCTGCGCGTAACTAGAAATTTGATCATCGACCTGATCGAGCTCCTCGACAATTTCCTCGATACCCTGTATGATTTCGGCCTTGAGATCCTTCGTGCTAGAGGCCATCTTGTGCGCAAGTGAAGTCATGTCTACCACAGATCTGCCATGAGGAGACGCGGTTCCTGGGGGTGTTGAGGCCGGCGAAGGGGCAGCGGAGAGGAGGTTGAACATTGATTGCTGCACAGGCATGTTATACTGAGCAGCATAGGAAGTATGTGATGTTGTTAGAGGAGGCCGCGAGCTGTATGACGCCCTTGGTAATGCCACATCGCTGAAGCCCTCACGCATGGGCGAACCAATTTGACTGGTCGATGCTGAATCACTGACATCCTCGCTGCGATCCTCTTTTGCTTCGTCTCTGATCATACCTAAGACTCGGTGAACGATGTTGCTAACAACCATTTCCCTTGGTTGGGCTTCAATCAACCTTTGTCCTACTTTCCGAACCCGTTCCAAAAGTTTTGTAATATCCGTCCATCTTTGCTTTGCGACAACTTGGAGTAATAAATGAGCGGTGGCTATGGCGCATGATCTCGAAGTTCTTATCTGTCTTCGTTTCAAGAGTCTAAAATGTGTCAATCGGTTGTTGACTGAAGGCCATGGAAAGGTACATACGATATCAAATTTTCTATGGATGACTCAACTGGTTGACTTTTTAATGATTTTAAGTATGCACCAAGGTTTGGCGCATACCCTCCACTATGAACTGGGGGCATGTCTTTTGTTGGCTTGAAGATTGAATGTGACAGTCAAAAATTTGGAGGCAGATGAATTTGGAGGGGGAAGATTTCGAGTGGTAAGTGATGGTTGGCTGGGTTTGGAGATGTCGAATATTTGTGCGAGTGTGAAAGCCCCTCGGTGATGATTTGCAGTTTGGATTGCTGGTTTGAAGTTACTGTTATTGTCACGGTTACTGTCGGATTCGACCACTTTCCAGTTGATATCGAATTTGTATAGGTACCTTGAAAGTTTTATCCTAACTTATGTCTCGGTTTGGTAGAGCGTAAAAGAATTACATTCGTTGAAGATCGCTTTTTTGGCAGACCTACTACTCGAGTACTAGAATGCTAAAAGTGCGGGGACGGGTGACTCAGGATGAAGGAAGGAGGATCATAGATTTCCCTCTAAACGCAGCCCGGAAGATCCAAGATCCAGTGCAAAAAGTAATATAAAATCAATAATGATTCCTTTTCCAAGATAAGACAGACTCGGAATGGAATCGAATTGAATGAATACCTAGGTCGCTTTCTCGTAACTTAAAGTTTCAATTGGTCTCAAACCGCAATGGATTGTACGATGCTTTTGCTACCTGCCCTCTACATAGGGACAGTACAGACAAATTCCACTACATACACTCTCCTCTCTTACTTTGCAGACCATACCGGCCTTCTTTGCTTGAACGAAGACCATCTACTCCGTGCCTAGCTAATCTAGGGGGGCAGGTTCCATCAAAATGAGAAACCTCGCCATACGGATGATCGAATGCAAAGTATCCCAACCGTACCTACCAACCGAATCCAAGCAGAAGAAAGTAATTCCTCGAGAACTGTCTAGGAGTTGAACAGTGAGTTTGCGTTAAGGAGTGAGTGCAGTGAGTGCAGTGAGTGCAATTGGAACACATTCAACAACCCGTATTATACTAGCATTCGTATCCATTCACTCATCAGCAATCACCAATTGCGTTGTCCTACTTGTGAACAATCCCTCCTTCCCGTTGTGTTGTTGGTCTTGTTGTTGTAGTTGTAGATAATACTGAACTGTACTGTACCTGCTTGTGAGATATTAACACGGTTTCATGTGAGAATTATAATTCGGCCGCTCACTCATCCTCATCTATTTTCTAACTTATAATTCCCCTCCTCCCTTCCCGTTCCCATCTACACTCTTTTTCCCATTCTCCCCTTCTTTCCCTTCCTCTATTTCTTCCGAGGTCAATCATTTTCTTCTTCTAGAACAGCGATTTCCTCCAAAAGTTTAGCTTGTTTTAATCTATTCTCCGAGATCCTATTTTGATTAGGCCAGCGACTTTGCCTTTGTACTTTACATATACCTGGACCGTACGGAGCATCCCATACCTACTCGAGTACACTAACAACAATACGCTATTACAATATATCAGTAATTCCCAACTTTCTCTCCTTGCCAGATTTCCATCCAAGCCGACGATAACTTGCGCGAAAACACCATTCGGGATTTTAGGAAAATTAACGCAAACATACTTTCCGAACCGAACTCCTATATCATAGACTTTTGGAGCTTTGCGCTCCTAGCGTTTTTAGTTGGACTATTGCGCATCTCCATTGTTTATGATCGATTGCTAGAAACCTTCCTCCATGGATCGAAAACCATTATGAATTCTTTGAATATCCTCTCGGGGCGAGGCTCTCCTACACATTCTCCATCACTTTCACGCTCAAATTCTCTGGGAAATGTATTGGCATCCGTAACTACGTCAGAATCTAGAAGGAATTCGCGGGAAGAGGTATACAGCGAGGAGCCGAAAGGACTGGATCAGGAGGATGCGCCAGGTTCGAACGCCGATGATGACAATACAATGCACGAATCTATACCACTACTACACAAAGAAGGCATGCCTTATCGTACAAGTGAACATGTGGGAATAACGAGGATGTTTTATGACTCTATACGATGGGTGCTATCAACTCTGGTTGCGCCGGGGGTATACGTTATAGCTTGCTTGTATGATGAACGGGGTAATTTTGCCCCAATATTTCAATTTAGGAAACTATTTGGTGGCACAACTGGACATTCAATCACACAATCGTCGGGAGGATCGCCCATTTCCGAGAAAAGTAGTATAAGTCATTTGGCCAACGGGAAGTTATCGGCGATACATGCACCCTCATCGAGAGATCCTCCTTCGCCGAATTCCTCGTCCTTCATCTCATCTGAGTCTGAATCAGATAATGACCGGCTCCTTAGCGAGACAGATAAATTTGCAGCGAAAACTCTAAACCGTCAAACACGTTCAAAATCCTTGCAGAGTTCTGACGAGATCTCACCCGCGAGGAGATCCATTCGCATCAAGCTACATAGCGATGAAAATTTGAGGCAGCGGAAGCACCGGAAGGCATCGTCAACAACTACTCAGAGTGATGGATCCGGCGGCTCCATGTCCGCTACTGATATGGCGGCTGCGATGATGAAGTCACCTACGTCCCCTGCAACTTCCTCTCTGCTCATGACAAAATATCCACGAGCTCCAGCACCACCACGACCCCTCATACCTCGACGACAGCCATCCTATACTCTTGATGCTCCCGTGGGGAAACTCACCCAGAAGACTCTCATTCTCGACCTCGACGAAACTTTGATACATAGTATGAATTATGGAGGTCGAATGAGTGCTGGCCATATGGTGGAAGTACAGATCACAAACCTCATGGGTGCAGGGGGCGCTGGTCCTCAACATCCAATATTGTATTATGTGAATAAAAGGCCATACTGCGATGAATTTTTGCGACGTGTAAGCAGTGATGTACACCATAAAGAAATTTCACTGACAGGATTTGCAGGTTTGCAAGTGGTATAACTTGGTCGTTTTCACGGCATCACTTCAAGATTACGCAGACCCGGTTATAGATTGGCTAGAACAAGAGCGTAAATTCTTTTCTGCGCGATATTATCGACAACACTGTACCTATCGAAACGGCGCCTTTATTAAAGATCTCAGCTCTGTTGAGCCTGATCTGAGTAAAGTGATGATTTTAGACAATAGCCCTGTGAGCTATCTGTTCCATCAAGGTGAATGAATATATGTTGATATGAGGTATTCAATGGAGCTAACAATGCGATAGATAATGCAATACCCATAGAAGGGTGGATCAATGATCCCACGGATAATGATCTTCTACATCTGGTACCCCTTTTGGAAGGACTCCAGTATGTGACGGATGTACGGGCTTTTCTTGCATTACGTGGTGGGGAGGATGGGAAGCATATGACTTCTTAGGGAAGGAACGAGTTTGGAATGTTACGTTCGGAAAGGAGTATAGGAATACTTCATGCATAAATATTTTAATGATACCTTTATATCAAGTCTCAACTACACAGCTATCTCCATTGCCGCACTGTGGCCTGGAGGCTTTAGTCTCGGAAAGGATGTGAAGTTTCTAATAGAAATTTTCAAGATCCAAGTGGACTAAAAATCTCGGATATGTAACCATTGTACCAATTTGATTCAATGTGAGTCTTGTAATAGTAGATGTCGTCTCAGGTGGTAGGTAGTATGTGTGTGTATGTTGTATGTGATATGTATACAATGAGCTCAAAAGTCGACATCTTCCCATTGGCGAATCACAATTCGAACCACCGATCAGTATCAGAAATCCTATTAAAATTAGACGGTTAAAGTACGTCTACGAGTACTAGAACATGGATATGGATATCGAACTATCTAGATCATCAATAAACTTTCATCATGACTGTCCCGCGCTGCAACTAAGCGGATTCAATGCAAGCAATCATCTGTGTGTGCTGTATGTGTTGTACCATTATTTTGGTATTCAAGCCACAACTAAAAAGTATTCCCTGTACTCTCCGTAGAGAAGTGAAGAACTCTTATCGCGGTGGATAAGGATTCATGCTAGTCTTGATAAGGAAAAGCTTGAATTGAGCTTCATGATTGCGGGGTTCGGTTCTACAATGGACTCTGTATCTGCCAGGCTGAACCTTTTTTTTTTCGGAACCAACCATACCAAAATTTCTGCGGCTCAAATCCGAATCTACCAATTTGACTCGACATCGCCATCATCACCACGCTGTCTACCACCTTCTACAACACGAGTTTCGCTCAATCCCGGCTCCGTTAAAACGATAATGCGATAGCAAAAAAGCTCAACATAAATTCAAGCACATCCTCGAATAACTTCACCTGTCTATGCATCATTGCCGGTAGCACATAAACAGTATGCCCATGATGTCCAGCGGCATGTCGATTAAGGCGCAAGTCGTCGACAAGATTCCGAAACGATTCAAAGAATTGAAATTCGGAATCCAGTCAAACCAAGACATTGTCAACCAGGGTGTTATAGAGGTTTCGAATAAAATGCTATATAATGTCGACGCTGGTCGAACTGCTATTCCACACGGCCCTGTTGACCCAAGATTGGTAGGGGAAATCCGTCTCGATCTATGAAGTTTACCTACTGACACGCTCTCCCAGGGAACTTCCAGCAAATCTGGGCGTTGCGATACTTGCGATAAAGGTCTTCAGGACTGCAATGGTCATTTTGGTCATGTCAGATTACCGCTTCCAGCTTTTCATATTGGGTACTTGAAATTAATTATCATGATTTTACAAAACGTTTGCAAGGTACTTGGAAAGCCTGTTCTCCTTGTGAGCAGTCGGTTGCTGACCGTTACAGACATGCGCCAGAGTTCTACTCACTGATGCCGAGCGACGACAATTCTTGAAAGAATTACGAAAGCCAGGTATTGACAATCTGAAGCGCACCCAAATCTGCAAGAAGATCAATGAACAATGTCGAAAAGCAAGTCAATGCCCCCACTGCAATGCTACCAACGGTCAAATCAGAAAAATCAGTCCCGTTCGATTGGCACACGACAAATATACAAAATACAACAAGTCTACTGCAGCTAAGAAGGTAGTTCCACCCGGAATGGCTGAATACCAAAAATCCTTCGAAGAAGCAAAGAAGCACAATCCAGAGTTGGAGAAACACGTGAAGAAAGTGTATGAGGATCTACACCCATTGAGGGTGCTGAACTTATTCAAGTTGATTACGCCGAGCGATTGCGAACTTCTTGGAATCAATCCCGCTGAAGGTCGCCCTGAGATGTTTCTATGGCAGTTCGTTCCGGCACCCCCGATCTGCATTAGGCCATCTGTTCAGCAAGATGGAGGAAGCAATGAGGATGATATTACGACCAAGCTTGCCGAGATTGTCAGCATGGCCTCTTTGCTAAGAGCAGCACTACACAAAGGCCAGGCAGTCCAAACAATTATGGAGCAGTGGGATTTTCTTCAACTACAAATCGCAATGTATGTTAATAGCGACGTTCCCGGTCTTCAGCAACCTGGTTTTGGAAAGGCGATTCGAGGATTCTGTCAACGGTTGAAAGGAAAACAAGGTCGTTTCAGAGGTAATTTGTCTGGAAAACGTGTGGATTTCTCTGGACGAACCGTCATTTCTCCCGATCCGAATCTTGGTATTGATGAAGTTGCTGTTCCTATCTTGGTGGCAAAGAATCTTACATATCCTGAACGGGTTCAACGTCAGAATATTGAAAAATTGCGTCAGTGTGTTATCAACGGACCAAATGTTCATCCTGGAGCGCAACAAATCATCAAGAAAGATTCCAACCATAAGATATCTCTGAAATTTGCTAAACGGGATAATGAGGCAAAATTCCTCAAGATAGGAGACGTTGTTGAAAGACATCTTGAGGATGGTGACATTGTACTTTTCAATCGTCAGCCATCTTTGCACAAGCTCAGTATCATGAGCCATTATGCCAAAATTAGACCCTGGAGAACATTCCGTCTGAATGAGTGTGTTTGTAATCCATACAATGCAGATTTCGACGGCGATGAAATGAATCTCCACGTACCGCAAACAGAGGAGGCGCGAACTGAGGCGATCAATCTTATGGGAGTGAAAAACAATCTTTCCACTCCCAAGAATGGAGAACCTATTATTTCTGCTACCCAGGATTTTATCACTGCAGCTTATTTACTCTCCAATAAAGAGAACTTTTTCGATCGCAAGACCTTTACAAACATTTGTATGTACATGGTCGACGCAAATCTTCATTTGCAACTTCCTGAGCCGGCCATTTTGAAGCCACAAGCTCTTTGGACTGGCAAACAAGTTTTCAGTATTCTCATGCGTCCAAACAAGCAAGACAATATTCTTGTTAATGTTGACGCGAAATGTCGAGATTTTGTACCAAATATGGTACCCAAAGGCTTTGCGAATGACATGGAAGCCAATGACGGATGGCTAGTGATTCGAAATTCAGAAGTGATGTGTGGTCTCATGGACAAGAGCACAGTTGGATCTGGAAAGAAGGACTCTATTTTCTACGTCATATTGCGAGATTATGGGCCAGACGCAGCCGTTGTGGCCATGAATCGGTTGTCTAAGCTCTCTGCTCGATACCTGACGAATATGGGGTTCTCTATAGGAATCAGTGATGTCTATCCTTCCGAAGAACTTAATAAGAGTAAAGCTAGATTGATCGCTGCTGCTTATGTAGAGTGTGAGCAACTGATCGAAAGTTTCAAGAACAACACACTAGAGAAATCTACCGGTTTGAGTATGGAAGAGACTCTTGAAGCTAAACTTTCCGGCAAGCTCAGTCAAGTTCGTGGTGCAGCTGGAAAAGAGTGTCTCAGAACCTTATACGCTTCGAGCTCACCGCTAGTAATGGCTAATTCGGGATCAAAGGGTTCAGCAATTAACGTTGCGCAGATGGTGGCGCTGGTAGGGCAACAAATTATTGGAGGTTCTCGTGTCCAAGAAGGCTTTCAAGACAGAACTCTTCCTCATTTCCCAAAACATTCCAAACAACCTCCTGCCAAAGGTTTCGTAGCGAATAGCTTTTTCACAGGATTGACTCCTTATGAATTTATTTTCCACGCTATGTCCGGACGTGAAGGTTTAGTCGATACCGCAGTCAAAACAGCAGAAACAGGTTACATGTCACGACGACTTATGAAATCGTTGGAGGATTTGTCAACACAATATGATGACACTGTTAGAACTTCTGGTGGAGGAATTGTTCAGTTCCAATTTGGTGCCGACGGACTGGATCCTCTAGACATGGAGGGAAATGCAGTTCCTGTCAATTTCAAGCGAACCTGGACTCAGGCAGAGACTCTTACATGGAACAATAAGGAAAGATCACTTCTGCCATACGAGGTGGCCAAACAATGTGCGGAACACTTGGCAACATTCAAAGCCAAATTTTCTAGATTTGGACTTCGCAATGGAGAACCATTAAGTTATGACGATGCCAGCGACTACGGTGTGGATGAGCATGATGGTGGTCGGGAGTTCCTTGCTGCCGTCAATAAGTTCATTGGGGAGAAAGCATCACATATGGGTAGAGTACGTACGAAGGCTGGGCTTCATGATTTCGTAGATGACCCAGAAGTTACGGGTATCCTTTACAATGAGAAAGACGAATGGCCAGAATCAAGAGAGTATGTCAACCAAGTTGCCAAGGTTTCCGAGACCACATTAAAGAAGTTTTGCGAACTTTGTTTGGAAAAATACTCTAGAGCCAAGGTTGAACCAGGTCATGCTGTTGGAGCTGTTGGAGCACAATCGATTGGAGAACCAGGAACACAAATGACCTTGAAAACTTTCCATTTTGCTGGTGTCGCTGGTATGAACTTGACAGCAGGTGTACCCCGTATTAAGGAAATCATCAACGCTTCAAAGACGATTGCTACGCCATTCGTCAAATGTCCCCTGCTCAACTCTAAGGAATTGGAAGTAGCCCGTCTCGTCAAAGCTCGTATGGAGAAGACCTACCTGCACGAAGTTCTTCATTTCGCCGAGGATATGTGGTCAGCGAAATCTGCCATAATCTGTCTGGCTATAGACACGGAATATCTGGTAAATAGGCAAATCGAAGTTACTGTGGAAAATATTGCACATACAATTTTGAAGAACAAGAAACTCAAGGTCCGAAGCGAAGATTTACACGTCAAAGGGAATTGCATTTTCATTAACGTTACACACGATGGTAGCGCTCCTACGGCAGCTCGAGGAGCCGCAGCTAAAGGAAAACCTTCTCTCGATGAGGGCGGTTCTGATCTTCTACTTCGTGTACATCATCTCAAGCGCGCTGTGCCAGAATTGGCAATATCTGGATACCCAGAAGCCACAAGAGCTATCATTAACACATCTGAAGATGCAGTGCCAGAGTACACTGTCGTCGTCGAAGGATATGGTCTCCGTGCCTGTATCGGAACTGAAGGTGTCGACGGCACCAAAGTCAAATCTAACAGTGTCATGGAGATGCGTGATGTCCTCGGTATTGAAGCTGCTCGTTCCACAATTGCCAACGAAATTGCAACAGTTATGGCGGACATGGACATTGATCCTCGTCACATGCAACTCCTTGCTGATGTCATGACGTACAAGGGAGAGGTCTTGGGTATCACACGTTTCGGTCTTTCCAAAATGAGAGATAGTGTGTTGCAACTTGCATCCTTCGAGAAAACACCAGATCATCTTTTCGATGCGGCTGCGGGCATGAAGACGGATAGAATCGAGGGTGTTAGTGAGTGTATTATCATGGGACAGACAATGGGCGTAGGTACAGGTGCATTCAAGGTTGTTAGAGCATTAGATCTTACACCTGAGGATCTCAAAGTAAAGCCAACCCTTTTCGAAGATGCATGGAAGGTGGACCAAAGGGAGAGAATAAAACTGAAGAGAGCAACCATGAGTTGAACTTACGATAATGTGGAGAAATGGTGATATGATGGAGTTTATCGGCGAAGATTGGGTACATACTTGAATAAGAGATTGGGGGAATTCTTCATATTTTGGTGTTGTCTTGAGCGCGAGCTTGTCTATACAGTATAATACCCAGCAAAATTAAAAAAGTATAAAATTATAAGTAGACGGAATAATCATGTTGTAATTGAGAACCACATTGTCCCAATTGAGACAAAGATTTCTGCATAATTTCATCATGTGAATTGATATCAATGCCCATACTCAAATCAAATTCCTAGGTCATGTGAATATTCCAAGTGAATTTGTGTGACAAAAAATGTAATTCATAATCAAATTTAGCCGTTCTGTCCTTCTGACACTAATAGCAATTTTAACCCATCCATCCCAATCCAATTGTGCACGTATACCATTACCCATTCCCGAAATTTCATACCTAAATTTCCCGATCCATCCAATCCCCATAACCATAACCCAAAAGGAAACCCCTATGAAAAGCTTCACTACACAAGTTCAAAGACCGCACTAACCCCCTCGAACGGCGTAATCGTGCCCCCTACCACCTTCGAATCGCCAAAATATCTGATTCGATATCGACCCGGCTGAGCCCACTCCTCTGTCTCCCACGTAATAGTTACTTCGCTCGTCCCCAAAATCTCGCTTACTTTCTTCCACTCGAATATGAGACTCCAATCACTATCGTCGCGAACTCGGATCCATTTCGAGGTTTCGGGAATGAACATTTCGATGGAGGCATATGTTGATTCGAGATGAAGATTATTACGTGGATTGGCGCCAATGAATGTGGCGGTTATGACTGGAGTGGAAGAAAGGGGGTAGGAGGGGGAGACGTCGTTTTTTACATCACCGTAGGAGGTGAAGAGGGGGTGACCGTCGTAGACGACGCCGGTTATGAAGGAGAGGGATTTATTGACGTTGTTTGGGGGGAGTGGGCCGGACGGAGGTTGAGAAACGGAGGTGGGACTTAGGAAGGGGAGGTGAGAGAGTGTGAGGTTGATGTAGGCGTTGAGTGTGTAGGGACCGTAGAGAGTGGAAGCGCCTTCGTAGCGTTGGATGCCGTATTCTTCGGGGGTGGCAATATAGTGTGTATAGCTATTAGCTGGGCCTCCAATGACCACGATTGGGTCTGGAGAAGATGGATCAGAGAGGATGGTTGATGCGGCGGAGTCGTGAATGGCTTCTTTCCAGCGACGACCAGACATCGTTGTTGCTTCTCCAGGACTGACAATGATGAATAGTTGTCCCACTCGAAGTAATTGTACATCGACGACATTGGGTGTCCACAGATAAGGCGTTGAGATCTCGCCAACGTCAAGTAAAATAGGTTTGGGGTAATGGCAACGCTTTTGTTGCTCGCTTGGTGCCTTAATGAGACCGGAAACGACGCGCCACACCGGCGAAGCATTTGGTGTATTGGGATCGTTTTGAGTGAAATCAAATGCACCTGGCCCATCAGAGGTTCCAGCCGCGAACGAATACCCCAAAGCAGCCGGACATGTATGAACGTAACTTCCATTGTCCAAAGGAAAGGAGAAATTTGACATATCCTGAAATGTATGGAACGATTTCACGGACGATCCCGAAACAGCAGTCAACTTTGTGTCGGCCTCGGCGTATAATTCCTTGGCAGGCTGGAATTGTCTCTTGCCAACCTCGTGACAAGATGATGCACCATTATCCTTTACGCGGAAGAAAGGTCCACGAGCATGACAATACTGGCTTTTACCATCACTGCACGTGCTGTTTTCGAAACTACATTGCTGCCCAGATCCGTCTTCACACCAAGCACCAAGAACATTCGGACTTGTGTCGCCAACATTAGATTGCGAAAATCCGGCCACAAAACCTTCAGCTGCATTGTCCTCTTGAATTACACTCTTTTCAAAGAGATCCGCTGCGACGCCTTTGTTATCGCCTGAAATAAGCGTATTGTTCCCTAGCATTGAAGTTCCATGTGTAGGAAACCATGTTAAGACCCCAATATTCTTCCCGTCAAAAGCTCGTGAGAATTTCAAAAGAGTGAGATCCTTCTCGACAGATCCATCATCCTCAGTACTAGCATTGTACTTTGCTCGTTCTTCTTCCGGATTTGCTAAATAGGCATATAAACTTCGATTGATATTGGCCCCAAAAACTTTCGTCGAACCAACATTCAGATATCCAGGTTGAAGGCTAGTATGAGCTCTTTGAATAGACAATACAGCTCCATCTACTATAGCCTGATAACTCTGTTTACTGAATCCCTTGCTGGTAATTTGGGGTAGTAGATAGTTCAGCCACGCCCCCGGGCCAGAATGAGAATGTGTGCCTGTCACGGCTACATTCTGTTGTCCGTACACAGCATAATCGCTGCCTAGATTTGCGAGACCTTCAAGTATCCCATATCTAACGGCAGTATCTCCCGATTGCGTATCCAAAACGAGATAGACGAAACGGTCTTCCGGCCGATCGATATCTCCTACGATAAAGGCTCGAGAGTAGAGGCGTTGCCGTAACCCTGATCCAACTTGCTTGGTATCTGCATATCCCATCATGTTTATCTCCACAACTGGACTAATAAGTGTTAGTATAGCATCACAGTATTAAAATGCAAGATTCATACCCAGTGATATCCGCCTTTCCAACTCCCAGTAAATACTGGCTCCCCTCCGAACTACCATATTGTTGATTTTCGGTACTTTTGTAATCCCCATCAGTCCATGTCCAAAACTCCTTTCGCAAAGATCCGCCACTGAAAGAATCACATAAACATAATATAGTGATGACAACAACAATTGCTCCAACGACATTCATCCAAAATCGATTTGGGCGGGAGTTATTCTGTCTATGCTCACGTCGGTTCTGGTCGAGAAGACCGATCTTCATTTCTGGATCTCGCTCCATGATTTCAAAGTAAAGAATACTTTGTTATTTTAATGATGATATAGTCCCTTTAAAACGTTCAATACATCATCCCATGGTGAACAATGTAGAGCTTAAAGCTTGAGGCGGGAGTGGCGGCTGGTTCCTTAGTTTCCAGTCAAGCTCCCTTAGCGGAGCGAGCCTGGCGCGCAAGGCAAACCTTAAGCTTCTGGGCTTGTTTTACTTGCACATGAGAAATTTATATTTATTACATTAAACAAACAAACACATCAACTTTCTTCAAGCAATCATATTTTAGATTTAAATTACTTGCTAAGATTTATCACAATACGTCTATATCCAAATTTTCTTTATAAAAAAAAACACGACAGAAAGGATATAATCTCGAATTGGTGCTTATACAAATTTCAAACAAATCTCAAGCTCCCTCACATCGAATACCTCGAAATCACAATCCATCACACCCCAATTCTCAAATTCCAACCTCCACTCCAAAATGCCTCTCATAAACGAAATTCACGAATCCCTCCCATACATCGACGTTGAACCTACCCCCTCCGAACGCGCGGCCGCCGAATCCCTCATAACCAGCTCGCTCGAGCCCAACTCCCCATCCACACCACACCCCTCTCTCCCGGCTCTCCTCCCCTCCAACCTCTCCCCCGCCCTCACCACAGAACACGCTCGCATATCCTCTTCATCGCCTCCACCCCCTCTCAAAGCCATCGATCTAACCCGCTACGAAACGCTCTCCCCCGCAGACTCCACGCTGCCAGCTCAGACTCTCCTCTCCCAAGCCTATACCTCTCAAACCTACCTAAACACGCGACTTAGCAATCTCTCTCTCCTCGATCAATTTGGTAAAAATGCCTGGTTGATTGGAAACGCGCAGTTGGAGGATATATTAAAGGGGTTGGAGAGGGAGGTCGCCGCAAAGAAAGATGAGATTGATGTGGTTGTAATTGGGAGGAAGAATGCACAGGAGGCGGCGGAGGCGGAGATTAAGGGTTTAGAGGAAGGGTGGAAGAAGGGCATCGGAAGAGTGTTGGAGACGGAGGTGGCAGCTGAAGGTATCAGGAGGGAGATTTTGGATAGGAGAAGGGCGGGTGCTAGCTAATTCTGAGTTGGGGGCATGTAAGATATGGAATAGAGGGAAGGGAAATTGTATGAAAATACGAGCCGGACTCTGGTTGAGACTATACGATATATGAACAGCGAAAGGTCAAATGTGGACAAATTTTAGTACCACTGCTGCGATGTTTCCATCTACGGCTTTGGTATCCTTGAGGTTGCACCACAAAATCACAGTTTGAGGCGTCAGGATAAAAGATGCATGGTGTAAAACTAATTAGCATTCAAAAGCAGTTCGCTAAAAGCATCAATAATACAATTGCAAAGTGATTGAAAATCTGACTCTTGTCTGCATCTCAGGTATTGCCCACTAATAATCCCTAGTCCATTTGATCATCTCATGAACGAACGTAACCTGTATCTGAACGCCATCAAGTAAAATGAATCCATTCCAAACCAACAATCCTTTAGTTCTGGTGAAGGGGATCAATGCTCTCCACGCTCTCATATTTTGTTCTTCTCATAATACTTTCAACTGGTCCCAATAATCTCTGGAACCCGTTTTTACCCAGGGTAGCTACCTTTACTTCAGTTTTGCTAACAACACTAGCAGCTCGGGGAGCATCATTCAGTAATGCCAATTCTCCGAAATAGTCTCCCTTGTGGTATAATTTTACTGGGTTGTCTACGCCACGTTTGTATGCTTCGGCCTCTCCACTCTCAAGAAGATAGAACGCTTCTCCAGCATCTCCTTCATTTATGATCGCAGTACCAGGTGGGTATTTCTGGGTCTCCAAGGCATCCGCAATTTTCGACCTTTCATAACGGGTCAAAGTTGAAAGAAGTGGCACTTCTTCGAGGAAACTTTCATAGAGACGACGGCGCTGGAATGTTGAATCCATCAGGATTCGGCGGAAAGTTATACGATCTAAAGCCCAGAGAGTGCAGGAGGCCTCTGCAGATATAACTGTGGCTGCTCTGGGAGCGTTATACATGAGGGCGAGTTCACCAAAAGATCCACCAGGCTCAATGGTGGCTACCTTGGTCCCGAGACCGTCGGGGCCTGGTTGCAGTGAGCCAGTGGAGTTGACATGTACGTCAAAAGAGCCTTTCTCGACTACGTAGAAGAAATCTCCCTGATCACCTTGTGAGATGACCTAAACTAAATTAGTGGGGTTCTAAAGGCTCAACAATTGAAGCTACACATACCTTGATACCAACAGCGGGAATTGGCTTCTCTACGAGAGCACCTAGTACTTGAGCGCTTTGTTCGTCGTCAAGGTGACTAAAGAGAAAGTTTCCGGAAATTGACTTCTTCAAGCGTGCTACTTGATCCTGTGTTTTTTGATGAAAGGGAGGAGACCAGTTATCGTTGGATGAAGCTGTTGGGTTGAGAGATTCGGCCGAAACAGAAGTGCGCCTCCCCATACCGTAATGCTCGGGAAATCCTTCGCTCGCAGGTTTGAATGAAGATGGTGGAAAGTCTCCGGTGCTTGCGTCTCCTCCAAACGAGCCTCCAAATGAAGGTCCAAACGAAGCTCCAAATGAAGGAACTCCCTTTGAGAATCCAAAATTTGGTGTTGTTGGTGATGTTATCGTATCATTTTCATCCTCTTCTATGACTTTTGAAATATTGCCGGGAACCGCTTGTTCATGTCCTAAACCATTTGCATCACCACCGAAAGGATTGGCGTGAGTTCCAAGCCGACCAGGGAATGTGTTTCCAGCCATCCTCGGCCGATTTGCTGTTCCTGGTGATACGGAACGATATGATCTATTGCGAGATGTAAGGAAGCCTGCGCGCTCCGTTTCTAGACGTTGACTAAAATAGTTGGCACAGAATTGTAAAATATCGGTAGGTTGGTTTCTAAGAATTTCTTGACTGAGGGACTCGATTTCGGTCAAGTACACCGACGGTAGTGACATTCGAACTCGTTATGTGAGGTAAACAGCTCAATGCTTTGTTTACAAACTAGTGAAGGTGCATAGAATTGCGACAATGTAACTGAGTGGATCGAGAAGAGGATTCCACAGCAGATAAGGCGGAACTGAGAGGGAGTTGACGGATGAAATTGGTGTAATCTGTATGATCGTGAAACAATTTAGTGAGAGCTCATGAGAAGTGCATGTAGTGAGTCAATGTGAAGGAAGCGTATAGAGAACATGCCACTGGCAGCTAGAAAGTTGATGGAAATAATTGATGTACTTGGAACAAGTTCTTTTCTATCACGTACAAGCTTCAGCACTTTGTACTTGGGATTAATGAATCCACGGGGAAAGTGGAGTAGAGGTAAACACCTACCAGGACCTTATTGAATAGGTTGAGCTTTGAGTCCGATCTCTTTATATTGGAAGGCCGAGACTCTAACAAGGTAGGAGATGAGATGGTGTTGGTTTGATGGAAGGTTGAGAGGGCTGAGATGATAATTGGAACGAAGGGTATTAAAAGGAGTTATTGAGGAAGAGTTATCTAAAGAGACTGGAAGGAAGGTACCGGTATCTTGATCGACAAGGCGAGGGGAGGGGGGAAATGGCGAAGCTCTTGCCTACCGTAACAACCCTTCTCGCTTGGATGTGGGGGAGGGAAGCGGTAGTGAGCTGGAATAAAATTGATTGGTTTTTGAAGCTTCGATGAAAAGTTCGAGAAGAAACCTAGAAGGAATTGAAACGATCCGAAGGAATAATGCTTGATGTTTGGGTGCGGCAAAGTAATCTTCTTTAGTCCTTATGTACGAAGTAGAGATGGGATGTGTGTATGTAAGTATGGATGGATATATGCTGCGAAAAGCGATCAAATGGATGATCAAGTAAGTCAACAGTGATAATAACAATAATGGCAATGCTAGGTAGGTCGATATGTAGGGGAGGCAATCCCTTGAGAAAGTCGAACAATGATATATAATCCCAAGGTCAATATTGAATGAACTCTCTCTATTTCTCTCCCTCTCCCTAGGTACTTTGACAAAGCAGAAGGTCAAGTAACAAATAATGTACAATGGGTTGGAGAAATCGATTGGCTGTGTTGGAAAAGGTTCCCATCTTTTATCAATATATGGTCAAATCCTTCTTATATAGAGGAGAGAAAACGATTTGCGTCCAAGCTGTGAGAACATTCATTTCAATAGCTTTAAATATCAGACATTCCGATTTCTAATGAACAAAGGCTGTATTATTGGTATTGCTCCATTGGTGATCTTAGTCGTTGTATCTCTCCCTCTCCTTATTAAATTTGCTGCCAGTGATTGAGATTAGTTCTTGGTTAGATATGGAATCACCCTAGATAGCCATTCATATTCATCGTCAAGATTTGATTGAAACAAAGAACCATGACTTTTTGACTGGGAGCTCAATCTCCGGTTGTTTGCGACAGACATTCTATTGGAATATGGACGGGTGGTTTATTATTATTGCTGTTTTGATTCTTTGTATGAGGGAGCATCGGTTTCTTCTCTCGTACGACTCATCTCATACAGCTAAGTCATCTTAGAGAATCATGAATGACCACCGTGGACATATTGAGGAATGTCTTTTAAAAATTCTCGTATTCATCAACACTGCCTAGGTCTCTACAGCTGATCTGATAGACTTTCAATAACCATCGACACTTGGATATTTGGATACTTTGTGCGTACAAGCGTATAGACGTGCAAGCACTTGATTAAGGGGTTGAGAAAACGTCATAGTCACAGTCATAGTCATAGCAAGAAAAGCTATTCAAACGCTTACTCGATAAACATACCTAGGCTGTAGCTTCGACTGTAGAGAACTCATCGATTGATTGATTTCCTTGGAGGGGGGAAGAGGGGGTTTTATGGAGAAAGAAGTAAATAGAATAAAACAAAATACTTGTTACTTAATACATCATAATCATACCTACATGAGCAAAATCTTTCATTCCCAGTCCGTGACTCGAGTATACATAAAGGGGCAATCGGCTCCAATTGAAGCTCATGATGCTTCTCACACAATCATGATAAGTGAAATAGAGTTTCTGTCTAGTACACAGTAGTAGCTAGTAGCTCGCCTCCAATGCGTGATTGATTGCTTTTGATTCCCCGCAATAATAAGGCAGAAGCAATTAATGAATAAAAGGCCTCTTCTCTTCTGTCTTCCGTTCCCAGTCGGCCCTTAAAAGCGGCATCGCCGGTCGTTCTATCAAGATTCCAAAATCTTCTTACTCAATAAGTGCTTAGTTTCGGATTGCCCCCTTCATTAGAATCATCAGAGTCATCACGAATGAAAGCTTCAGCCAAGTTCAACATGCTGCTAGGGAACTCTAGTTTTCAAGTTTTTGCCCCCTTCATGGCATATACTACTACCGAGTAGGCATCGGTAGGTCTCAGGTAGGAGTCTTAAAGGGTTTCTTCCATGAAGCCCTATACTACTCCTCTTTACGTATGAGTGATAGCGTTCGGATGGAAGGGCTATCAATCTATCAATCTATCCATCCATCCATCCATCCATCTATCATGGAAACTGGTTTCATCGAGCTGTCAAGCTATCAAACTGTCAAACTGTCACGCCGTCAAGCAGTCAAGTGGTATAGAGGAACCTTCAGAAATTTCTACTTGTTAAATGCGTGTATCTCGTATCTATCGTGATCAAAAGAAAAGAAGAAGAAAAAAGTCGAATAGAAAATGGATGCTCTTTCTGTCTCGAGTCTGTACATACAATGTCATACATGCATGATGCCGGGAATCTTTGACATTAATCACTTAAGATTGCTAGCTAGGGATTTCATGAGCCACTTTTAGGAAATGGGAGCTCTCTCTGATGAGGCAATCTAGCATATTCTTGCATATGCACATATGCACACAGCCATCCATCCATCCATAAGGGTAGCCTTGATAACAAGAGTCTTGATAGAAACATCATAGGAAGAATAAATACCAACGCTTCTTCTCGCTCACTCATGCTCATAGTCCTCCTCCCCGGACACTTCTCTCTTATCTATCCTCCAACCTCCTCCATTCGAGACTGATTGGACGTCGAAGAAGAAGAATCACGTACAGACCACACCTTTTGTTCCATTGTGTAAAAAGAATATCAAAGTTTGACCCTCCTTCTTTCTCAATCCACTGCATACAGCACCGGACAGCACAGCACAAGTACAGTAGTAACCTTGGAAGATTCGCATATTTAAAATTAGATTCAATCTTGGGTTTATCAGTGATGACTTCTTCCCTTATCGACATGAATAAATAAATTAATCTCTTCCAACAGAGTCAGAGTCAGAATCAGAGTCAGAGTCAGAGTCAGATCCAGAGTCAGATCCAGCCAGAAGTCTTCATAATCTACCTGCCTACCTACCACCTTTGTACACAGAGCCCAGCTATCGTCCGTATCTGTAACCGCACTGAACCGTTTTTGCGCCAATCCCAGATAATTTCCGACCACCAACTTCTACCTTACTACCCACGACCTACTATCTACTACGCATACACAATCAAATCCCAAAAAAAAGGTTGAATCTCATTATTCTTCCACCTTCAGCTTCTCTCCTCTACATCAACAAAACATCCTCTCTGATCCATCATTTTCAATCATTTATTAGCTTCGCCTCCATTATCTCTTCTTGTTTGCTGAATACCCTATACCCATCAAAATGGGAAGCTTTGTTTTCAAGTGGTAAGTTTTTGGGGTTTTCCTTTTTCTTCTGTATTTATTTATATCGTCCTGCAAATCGTCAATTCAATTGTCCAATGACACATTCGAGGTTCTGAGAAGACTCCTCTCTTCTGCATTTCCGATCCCCATCATCTGCAACATATACAAGTATGCGCAAGATGGTATCATCGCAATGGCACAAATGTTCATCAAGCTACATGTGATCGATTTGATTATTTCCAACAGCTAACCAACATTGTTCTTCCTAGGGAGCATCCCGCGGACGAGGTCTATGTTACTGGAACCTTCGATAACTGGTCCAAGAGCGAAAAATTGGTGAAGAATGGCGATGTCTTTTCGAAGGATGTCCAACTGGCAAACGCTGGAGAAAAGATTTATTACAAGGTGAGCCTACTATCACGGATGATTTGGATGCGACATTGGAATTTACTTTTATCGGCGGCAACGATAATGGCAACAATGGCCACAATGATTGCGACATGGTCGAAATTAAAATCGAGGTCGCCTGTCAAATGCGCCTAGTGATTCAAATTCCCACTCTCGAAGCATGCGTCGAAGTAAGACTTGCAGCTTAAAAAATCCTCCACTTATGACGCATGAAGTTGATTTTGCCAGGCTTTGAAGTTGGCAAAATTCACTCCCAATAATATTCAGGCCTGTTGCTTGCATGATTAATTGTTTATTTGTACACGCAGGCTAGGTCCCGCCTATTCCCCAACCCCGCTTGTTTGTTTGCTTCAGCTATGTTCAACTACCGGCCTTCTTTTAAAAACATAGCCTGGCCCATCTTCTTCTTCGTTTTTTCTCTAGCCGTTTTCCTCGAACTTAATCAATTTTCACAATTTTTCACAAAAGCTAACTGAATCCCACACAGTTCGTCGTCGACGGTAACTGGGTTACAGATCACACCGCTCCTCAAGAAAACGACGCATCAGGAAATTTAAACAACGTCCTTACAACAGATAGAATTGTCAAACACACACCTGCGACTGCTGGAATCATGTCTGGCGTTGCCCCAACTTCAACTACGTCAGAATTGGCAAAGGATGTTCCTCTCGAGAAAGAGAAATCCCCACTCAGCCAAAATGGCTCTTCAGATTTGCCTGGAGCATTTCCCGAAACTCCTGCTGCTGTGGAAACTGGTGATTTCTCTGTGAATCCTCTGCCCGCTGCAGATGGTGCTGTCAATCCTATCAAGCTCGCACCAGGAGAGAATGTTCCACATCCAAGCTCTTTCACCACCAACGACATCACTTCTGGCGTACATGACGATCCCGAGCTTGTCGCTGCAGACAAAGCCAAATCCGAAGCCGAGTCTACGTTTGGTGTCTCGCCGCTTCCCGCTTTCGCTGGTGGAGTAAACCCAATAAAACTTGCGCCTGGAGAAGAAATTCCTAAATCAAGCGACTTCACTACCAACACCATCCACTCAGCTGTTCGCACTGACAAGGAATCATATGAAAATAGCGATGCATTGGGACATGCTCCTATCCTTCCTCCAGTTGTCACTCCTCAAGCGGAACGGGAGCTGAATGGTACTGGAATCCTCGGGTTGCCTTCTACAACCAAGAACTTGATTCCTGAATCAAGCTTGCCAACTGGAGCAGATGAAGCAGGAACATTTGATGCGACAAACCCAACCATCCAGTCTGCCGGTCCTCAAACCACAACATCAATCCTTGCCGCCAAGGTTCCACTCGAATCGACAAAGGTGCCAGAGGTTGTCAAGGAGAGCCAGAAAGAGGCAGGATTTGCTCCAGAGGCTAGCGCAATTCCATCCGAAGTTTCTGAGAAGAGCGCAGTTGAGAAGGAACTTAAGAGGGAAGTCGATGTTGCTCCAACAACTTCCGAAGGGATTGCTGGACAGGGCACAACCAAGACCGAAAAAAGTGTTACTGCAGGTGAGGCTGCCGCTGCTGTTGGAGCTGCTGCCATCGCCGTTGGAGGTGCTGCATATGCTGCTGCTTCTGCTATCCCAAGTAAGCTCCCGGAGAGCGTTACAAGCATTCCAAGCAAACTCCCAGAGACCGTTGCAAGCATCCCGAGCAACCTTCCAGAGAGCTTGACCAGCAAGTTGCCAGAATCCGTTCAACAGTCAATCCAATCAATCAACGCTACTGGCACTGTTGACCAAACAACTGCCAAGGACACTCCAGAAATTGTTAAAGAATCAATTGTTGAGTCTGGACAAAGCCCAGAAGCTGCTGCTAATGAAGAAGCTGTCCTTGACAAGAAGGCTGTCGAGGCAGAATTATTGTCTGGAGTCAAGACCGAGACATCCACTGCCAAGGACACCCCTGCGGTTGTCAAGGAATCAATTGCTGAATCAGGTCAAAGCCCAGAGGCTGCCGCCAATGAAGAAGCTGTCCTTGATAAGAAGGCCTTCGAGAAGGAATTGTTGTCCGAGATTAAACCTGAAAACTCAACCGGTGAACCTGCACCAAAGATTGACTCGACAAGTGTTGTTGAGCCTTCTGAATCTGTTGCTTCTACTGCACCAGTTGTCACCAGTGGAGTCGCCTCCACAGAGGTCCCAAGCACCTCTACTGCTACTGCGCCAGCTGTTACCACCGGAGTTGAATCTACCAACGTTCCCACCATCTCTGAACCAACAGCAACAGAAACAAAGCCAATCGATTCCAGAGATGTTTCACCACACACCGGACCCGCTACCGCGGACGACGCTGCACCTGTTGTTACTAGTGGATTGGGTTCTACAACAGTTCCTGAAACTTCGGGCTCTGCACCAGCCACTCCCCCAAAGGAGAATGCCACCCTAACCCCCGCAAAGTCCTCTGCCGAATCCGCCACTCCATCAAGCACCAACGCTGCAGACAGCTCTGCTAATTCTGCCGCAGCTGACAAGAAGAAGAAGCGTACCAGCTTCTTTGGCAAGTTGAAGGCAAAATTCCACAAGGAATGAGTGAGTGAAAGTAGTGGCTGGATAAAATGGTTGCGTTAAGTCAGACACAGCGATTATACTCTAGGAGGCACACCTTTTTCCTGAGCTGTAAGATATTACCAGATCCTTGTTTGCCTTGTCCCAGGAGTATGTAATGTGGAGGAAGGGGTTTAAAGTGGGATAAGCATAAATAGGAAGGGAAGAATGTGGATTGTGCTTTTTGATACCGGCTGAGTACCCTTGCCCGCCCTTGTTGCATTGAATTTTCTAGTTCTCGTTTTACAAAGTTACAAATGGTTCTCTTGACTTCGCCGACATTCTGGTGTTAGTTGGTATTTAGTCTAGTTAGTGATTGATTGATGATGATGGGTTTAGTCAATTCATGAAAGATAAATTGTGAGTGGAGGAAAGCAAGCAAGCGTACCACTTTGGAAAATTGTAAATAAAGGCTTTCCTCTCGTCTCTCTAATGAATAAAAATGCAGTTTCAATAATTTGATGTTTGGTGTTAAATTTTTTTTGTGTGTGTGTGTGTAACTTTGATCATTTGAAACGATACACGTCTGCTGCTGTTGTTGCGATCTGGGAGTGACTTGTGGTGCGATGGGATTTGAGGGTTTATTTCTCGGGTTCGGAAAAAAACAAATTCTTGTCGGATCAAGTGAGTGGGCAATTGCACTATGAAATATATCTTGTACAAAAGGGGCTTCACTTCCATATGTTGAGGGCTATCTTAGGGCTATGGGAGTTTGTGTACGGAGTATTGTTGAAAGACCCTTCTAGCATGGCATGGCATGGCATGGCACGACATGGCGTAAGAGGACAGCAGGATGCGTCGGGCTCTCTCTCTTTGTCGGGATCGGGATCGGGGTCTATTCTGCGTGTGTGTACGTGTACGTGTGTGTGTTTATGTATGTATGTATGTATGTATGTACATTGTGCAGTGGTTGGGATAGATGAATGGGTGAATGGGATTAGGGTTCAGAATAGATAGTGTTACTTACTACCGTGTATGTGTTTTTCGGGTTGTGCACGAGATGGGGATTGGGGAGCTGATGGACCATGGATTATGTGTTGGGATTTTCTTCGAAAACTAGTTGTTTCTCGAGGATGGTTAGTTAGCTGGTATTGGTATGGGCAGAATGATTGCACGTATTGCTTTATTTTATCTATTATGCTTATTTTTCCGAGCGCACAGTTCATGTTCACTGGTTAAGTTTCCGCAGATACTGTAGATGTGTATGTATGGATGATATAAATAATTGATATCTACATCTATCCATATGCTTGAAAAAAAGTGAGGTGCAACGCAATACAATACAGTACAATACAACACAAATGCAATGCAATGCAATGCAATAGTGTACAAAGGTGCAAAATTTCCTGCCTCCCTTGCCCGCCTCTCCTTGCTTCCTTGCTCTGACTCGCTCTCGCATCCTCCGGGGTATCATGAATATGTTATGCTTGTGTATGTGTATGTGTATGTATAGTGCGATCCGTCCCATCAGCCAAACCTCCCTGAAACCCCCTTGATTATAAAACTATCATTCGGATATGATATGTCACCATATGCATTTTACTCATTAAACATCAATCATATGCAAAGGAGAAGAAAAAAACTAGGGAAAGCAAAAGGAATCATGAGAGAAATGTAGAAACGGAAATAATAATATAGGAAGGAAATAAAAGATACAGGTGGTAATACAGATGAAGAAATGTACTCGTACAGCTTGACAGAATGTAAAGAAATAGATATTCCCCCAGACATGAAGAAGATGAAAACGTGTATAGAAGGAAATCAGACATTAAGAAATTTGAAAAGAAAATCCGTCATCATGACTTGAGGCATACCATATGCCAATCCGCTTCTCCAGTCAGGAAGTGAAGAAATACCGAAAACTTATCGCACAAGGTCGATTTAGAAGAATCGATCTGAGAAATGAATGGAAGAGAGAAGAAAATGATCGAAAGGAAATAAATAAACAGGGGAAAGATGAGAAAGAAAAAACTTAGAACCACTTTCCTCTTCCGCTCTCATTAAGACGCTTCAAAACACAAATGGAATCGACGAGACTCATGCAGCGACCCCCAACACTATCGATCTCTAGTCGTGCGCGCACCGCATCGATAACACAGGAGGTTTTCCTCCGCATGGTCGCCTTGCTAGTCAGGAGATCTTTGATATCCAGCTCGACCATGGAACTGAGATACACGAGAGCTTCAAGTCGTACATCTCCCGAAGCTTCGGGAGAAGTGTCGAAGTCTAGAGCTGTAAAAGCACTGCTGTTTCCGCTAACTCGATGGCCAAATGCCCAGCAGATCAAGGCGGCGATATTCAAAGACCAATAGTAAGAGAGGTCCGAAGAATGACGTGCTGTGTTGTTATTGGAAGATGGGATGTATGGCGCCGAAAACTCGGACAGTAAGATGCGACAAGCGTAATGTGTTGCGGTGGCTGCTGCTAGAGACGATGACCAAGTCTTCAGACGTGACTGTGCTTCGCGGAAATGGGTTTGATTTGTGATTTTTTGAGAGAACATCCATGTGTCCCCGCTCACAGCCAAAAGGTCGCTGAGTGGCGTATGGTACAATGCGATATGAGTGTATGCCATTGAAGATGCTGGAGATAGTGTTACAAGTTCGAGTATTATGGGATAGATATCGTGTATTTGATGATCGTTTGGATAGTGATAGTTAGGATCGACAAGGCCGGGAAGTTGAGATGTCAAGAAACAGACGTTGAGCGACTGAGCAAAATATGAAGGCACACGATTCTCCTGGGTGTAATGATGTTCCACAACATTAAGTGCTTGCCCTACATTACTCCCTGTCGTGTTGGTAGCCCAGTCGGCTGCATTAGTTGAATCCCATAGAACTTCTGAGCAGGGTGTATATAGTGTAGTGGGATCCATATATGGTCTGGCTCGCTTTTGCTGGTGATACATGGCTTGTTGGTTATCGAAAATAAAGCAGAGACATAGCAGACGTTGTCGTGACTCGGTGTCAACCCAGAGCAACCAATTGCTTTGTATGTCTTGAGATCTAGTTCGTGTGTTGAAGTGATGAGATAGAACATTAGAGGTGCTTGTAGTAGTGGGGGTAGTGTTGGTATCGGAAGTTGGTGAGGGGTTTGAGAGCTGTTAGAGATTAATAAATTTATCTAAAATGACCTAGCAGCATCGACTCACTCTATCGTATAACTCTTCGAACTGGCGAGATAGGCGAATCGTGGTCTTTATACCACGGAAACGAGTAAATATCTCTGTAAGTAATATAGCTTGCATTATTTGTATTGACCATTCAAAGGCCATGGGAATTATGTTAGTACAGTAAGCGTTGAATTCTACGCCGTGATTTCGTGCTTCAGGATCTGTGTGGTACTGGGTGCCAATAGCAGCCATTGCGAAGGTGAGTAATAAGTTTTGGTTCTGTATGTATGTTCCTCGGTGAATTAGTGGGAACAGCTTATCGAAATGGTTCCAATATAAAGAAAGATAGGTGTCGAGGTTAGAGACTGCGGACTGGGAAGGAGATGAAATGACCGTTTCGATGTTCGTTAGTGTTTCTAATTGCTGGGATCCCACCAGCTCCTTCGATCTTCTATCAAGGACTGCCAATCGGGGGTCGGATAATCGCGAAGGGGACGCTGGAAGAAAAGTCTGAGCCAAGTGTTTATTATATGTTGAGGTGTGAGGATTACCCACTGATTCCATATAATATCCCCCCAGATTATAAGCAGGCACATCAAGCAATTGACGAGATGGCGGTGACATTCTAGGGGGCGTGTAAGGTGCATCATAAGATTCCATCATTGTTTCGTAAGGTGGACTTCTAAGGTCTTGAGCTGTATTAGCCATACCTATCGTATAACATTGTTAGCTCATGATCTGAAGATTGTGGTGAAGTTCCATACCATGGGACCACTGCGCATTGGGAACCGGAACAGACCATTCAGGTGCTGTTGCTAACGATCCAGATCGACCTCTGTGCGCTATTCTCCCCGTGCGTGAGCTCTCTGAATATGTGCTATCGGAAGCCGATGAACACCAGGGCGAGTTGTCATGCGTGTAAGATAAACTTGGCATATAAGGTTCTTCAGGGATACGTAGAAGTGGTAGAGCATGAGGGGGACTATAGGGATGAAATGAGGAGACTTCCTCGGCATACAACCCTTGGAAGCTAGAGTTCGTTGCCCGGTAGGAATCTTGCTCGGAAAACTCTGGCATGGATCGCACATTGAAGGCTGGGGTCATCTCGGCGTAGGTCCTATCTAAAGTCAGTCAAGCAGTCCCTGTGTATGTCATTGCCTAGATAAATGAATGAATAGCACAAATCAAGATATCCAAGTGACAAACGGAAAATAATAAATTGTATAATAGCTGTGGTCAACCTTACCTAGATTGAATCGAACCAGGTGATGCTGTAGTGTACACTTCCACATCGGTCACTTGAGCTTGGCTGACAGACCCTCTATGAGAGCTTCCCGATGAAAAGTCAACAGGTTGGAAATTTCCCGTCAGTGTATTGAAAGTCGGAGCTACGGAAGAATGATCCGTTCCCGCTGAAGTCCTAGGTGTTATTGAATTTTCTGGAGACATCTGACCTAGGCCCATGGAGATTCCGTGAGGTGTAGGTTCTAACTTTAAAGGAGCACTCTCCGATGCGCTTGAGGAGGCCCTGCTTCTTGGGTCACTAGATTTGTATGCTTTCTCGCCTTGTGTCTCGCTTTATTTTCATTAGCCATGTTCTCAAACGCGAGAGAAGGAAACGCACTGTCGATTGAGATGACGTGCAAGTAAGTCCGGACGATGAAATGTTCTCTCGCAGTCTTCAAAAGTACATGGATAGGCGGGTTTACCATGACTGAGTTTGTGTCTCCTGTAATTAAAAACATCGAAAATTAGTCCATATTTTTCTTTCCTAGGCGTACGTTCCAACCCAAACTACTACTCATGACTACATGAATAGCTGCTACTATTTACATCTTGGTATGCGCAGATTGTTTCTTCATGACATAGTCAAATTGAGTAGGTTCAAATCCTTACCTGAGATGCTCTGCCCTGGTGAATGTCTGTGTTTTTATTAGCTTACGACTTAAAATTAAACTGAACCTAAGAACGAACCTTCCTACAGTCGTCGCATGTGTGAACTGGTATACCCTTCTTTGCTCTGCTAATACGTCCTGTCACAGGTGTATATTTGATAGGCACTACATCTGCCATTGGTTCCATTGCTCCTCTCGAAGATGTTTGTGAGGGACTGCCTGATATGCTTCCTTGGTTTGAACCGCCACCTTGATAGGCCGAAAAGTCCATGGCTTCTCCGGCACCGCTGCTACGCCGCCGTGATGAATTGGGCCGCGATGTTGTAGGTTGAGTGGACGACTTTGAAACTCGATTTGATCTTCGATGGTTCATAGATAGCTTCCCTTTAGTATCATCAAGCTGAGGAGAGGGACTTGGAGATGAAGGATCAATGGATGGTCGAGACGCTTGTTGTTGAGCGGCCTCCTTCCTTCTATAGGCTTGAGATTCAAGAGGCTCCACATCTACGTCCATGATATCTTTAAGGCTCGACATGATGATTATCCTCAATTGGAAACGAACAAAGATGTATCCCTACAGCCCTGCACAGCCTTTTTGGAAAGAATAGATAATGTCAGGGGCGGGGAGCTTCAGCACAGTAGCCAATACCGGCACTTGAAGTCTTTGGTGAGCAGAGTCTGGGATGGTGACGATGCTTCAGGGTGTAAGATATTTTTTGAAATGTATATGTCATGTACTTCCAATGTCCCTAGAGAAATGCGCAGTAGATGCACAAAGATAGAACTTATCGCGGGGCATTGCTGGCTTCGCGATTATGTTTACAAAGAAGAATGGTTGGAGGGAGAGAGAGAAAAGACGAGACGAGGAGGAAAGTCATGGAAGGCTGCCCGTTGTCCATCAACCCCATGCATGCTGCAGACCTTGTCTGAGGGCGCTTATAGAAATCATACCCCATGGCTTCGGATCCCGCATCAAATTCAAAGTGTCAGCTTTCTCTCGTGGCACCCCTGATGTTTGCGCTTATGGAACATGCACGAGTCCTATGCAAAGTAAGTAGTTCGATGTTATTTATGAACAAGATGATGCAAAATGTAACATTCTACTCACCACAAAAGAATGGCTATTGCCGAAACGAGTTAGATTGTCCGGCTGTAGATGCAGGTCAAGTAAGTGTATGTAGTGCTGCTAGATGGGATAATACAGTAGAGTAGACAAGAATAAACAAGAATGACCGAATTAATATGTTGGTCTGTAAGTCTGCAGCAAACTTGCAGATGGAAAGCATCTATCATTCGCTGGAAAGGTCTGCGCCTGGGTACTCATCTAGGACTAAAGAGCAAAGACACCGTAAGCACGGCTACACAGCCAATGGACTGGGGACTTTTCATCCGAACCCCCTGCCTCCCCCTGTTATATCCTTGGCATGCCATGCTCTTACTTCCAGCAAATGCGGCCCGTCGTTTAACTCGAGTTTATGGAAGAGGATAACGGTGATTTCAGCCCACTCTAAAATTGGAAAGCAAAAAAAATTGCGCCCCTCCTTGAATATCTCAAATTGATATTGCATCTACCATATCTTCCTGGCATAATTAAAGATCGGGAGATACGTTTTCAAACGGGACCAAAAAAATCGCAATATTCCAAAATTGTAATATAAATCTCCTGGCCGGCTGACTGATAGGCAGGATGTCAGTCCTCAGGCTGATGATGCTGAGGAAGTTTTCCCACAGCACTCAACACCCAGAACGAGGACAGATACAATGTAAATGATACTGTATATACAAACAGATTCATGAGGCTATATGATCTGATCTCTAGAAGGTGATAGTCAGCACGGCAAATGTTAATATAATAGTAGGTAAGCATAATTGACCACGTTATTTTTTTCTCGTTTTGTTCTTTTGCTCTTACCGAACCATACCATTGTGCTGTGTCTTGGATTCTTGGTCTTTCCTCGCTACCTGCTTACATACATGTGACGAAAAGTTTGTCTTTTCTTCAAACTCTAATAAGCTCATGGGTTTGGTTCATCTTCTGTTCAACCCAACAATCCGGGAGACAAGGGCGTGGAAATCTAAAAGTGGACACCGCACCATATCTAGTTACTCGTGGTACTTGGTAGGGATTGATATGGGCGTGTCTGCACCTGATTCCTAGAAAGGATTTCATACTCGGACTCTTGAAATGCCACCACTAATAGAAAGACGTTGCATGTGCTGTGTGTGTGTAATATTCTTCTTAGTTTAATTAGCTATGCTGTTTTTTGAATATACATAATACCTACCTATGGACCCGGATACATCTTGAGAATTTAGATACCTACCAAATCTTCGTATCATTAATGTAAGCTTCTCTTCTCCTTTTTGGGGGGGAAGGTGTAACACACGGGGGACTATGGACTGACTAATCGCAACCTCTTTCGGTTTTATTTGAGACGGATTTTTGATGAAGTTCGAAATTGATTAAGTGATCTTCGACATGGGTAGCAATCTGGAATGGGGGTTCTTGAGATTAATTGCTCTTCATTGGTTTATGTTACGATGGCGTAGACAGCGGAAAACCGGAACGTCGAAGTATGTAGTATCTATAGTATCTATAGTATGAGAGGTTGGTTTTCCTAGGAGAATGATAGGTGAGTGATTAATTAGATGATAGAAATGGAGTCAAGAAGGATTTGTGTGGGTTCATCGTGTGGTCTGTTACAGGACTGAGAGGACTTATCGGGAAGGGTTGTGCTACGACCTCAGCATGCTCAGAACTTACAGTAGCTTCATAGCTTAGCTTGCACTGCGCAGATACCCACTTTGGTAGCGTTTGTCATACTATTGTCCACTGTGACGACCCTGAAGAGGCCCCCGAAAAACTTGACCCAACCACCAAGAAAAGGCTTTCTTGCCAGAATTCTCCAAGGGTGTGACACAATGAAACCCTACTGCCATGTGTCTGTCATGAAGACCGTCTACCTAGAGTAGAAAGTCATTGCTCCAAATAGGTTCTATACGAGTTGAGAAATCTAGACCTATCGATTATCAGGAAAAGGTCACATTTAAAACACTTAAGGTTAACCGTCATCAACCAGAGATTGGGATTTGGGGGGTTTTCATCTCCATTTTTTGCGGGAGAACTTCGAAACAATGTGAAGATGAGATGAACTCTAGGGGGGGGGCCGACTAATATTACTACTCTTACCATCATAATCTATCACTCTGTTGTGTGCATATCTACCTGTGTAACTCACGAGCGGTCACAACTTTAGATGCACATTGGTATCGTTGGAATCAAATATGCCACAGTCGGCGATCTAGTTCAGTGTTTCCTCTCAATATTGTCCTCGGAGAGAATTTCTTAATAGATTCAAGTTCAATTTGGAACATTGTAGAATGGTTTTGGCGTCCTACACTGAGTTATCTGGTACCCCCTTTCATGAAACTCCCCTTCGAGTATATCTGCGGCGAGCATCCCTGGCTTCTAGTTGGCGTAACAGAGACTTAGACGCCGCGTATCTTCCAGAAGAACGCACTTTGCGCGCGTCCCTGCTGTATCGTGTACTTCGCAACGGCAGAAGAGAGTCTTGCAACCCTCAGCGCAGGTACAAAAGTCCCCCACCTAATCGTGACAAACGGATGCTTCTTACAGCGCAATACTACATGTCTAGCCGTTCCTGAAGATCAAATAGGAAATGGCACTCTACGCAGTTGAGGTATGCCTCTAGTGAGTAAGACTGTTCAGTCCGTACATCGAATACCGGAAAATATCATGCGGTACCTGAATTTGGACACCTGCAGAGGCATGCAATGGAGGGAGTGACGTGACCCCACACCACCTTCCGGAGCTGCGCCTCATTGTAAGTCGTGATATGATAGCACACTCTGTTATAGCCTCGTCTCAAAATAGGTTTCGAGTATGTTTGAAAAGGGAAAGTGATAGTAGTGGAAAGGATAATATAGGGAAAACAACCTTCTCGGTGCGCTGAGTAAGATCAATAATGTAATGATACGGTAAAGTAATGCAGTCGAAGTAGAATTGCAGATATTCTCCCGACTACTGCATGGTGCCTGAATAACATTCACAAATTTTCCGATTTATCACGTAAGATGAAGTAACTCAATCAACAAAAATAGAAACATGATAGTTGGTAGTTCTGCAAGCACAAGTTCATGTTGACCTTGTGTGTTGTCATTCCAAGTCGAATACCACTGGCTGCGGACATATGCATGAGATCGATCTATCCGTGATCGTGATCATAATCATAATCATGGCAATGTATGTTGGTATGAGGATAAGTATATGAGCGTGATTGTTAAACTTACCACTCTCTCGAGAATAGCAAGGTTCTCATCCTTCCACACAATGCTATTTCAAACATGAAACTGGTGCAACTATGTTGCCTCCAAGAGCTCACCACTTCTAAGATGTGCATGCATTACCATTTGTTGCATCAGGTTCAATTTCTAAGATGCCCCCATTTCTGGAAATTCGAGAGCTGCTCAAAACAACACGAGATGAGAACATCCTGATGATGGATGTTTCTTGACTTATGAAACAATGAATATCTATATTGAGCAATCGATCATCTCGTTGCCATTGAATGTTGTTCGCCGCGATCAATGAACGGAACATCGCGTATTATCCTGATATTCTTAATTTTCAAGAAGTCTAGTCCGGAGTACTGATATTCGAGTCCAAATGCAATGTTGTTCAACGCAACGAAGATCCGATTGAAAAAAGCTATCATGCAATCATACTAATTATCTGTTGACTGTTCAAAGTAACACAATCTTAAAACAACATACATCGCCCTGTATTTTAGGTATTAGCAAATGTCTATCTGCTAGCACAGTGAGTAGCTTGAGTCCGACCTAGTAAGTAAATATACGCTCTATAAGCGATGTGTGTTTAGTTTAGACTACTCGAAACTATCTAGTAGTGGGCGTGAGTGGGAAAGGGTTTTCATGAAGAGATCATAAAATTTGAGATTACTTCATACGAATGTAATATATTGATAATGAAATGGCGATATCACAATTCTCATCTGCTGTAAATCATCATCTAATTGTCAACTACTGATCTGCCCCGTACCATGAAAGGTCTTACCATGCTTTTCTTTTTTCCTAGAAAAATCATATGAAATTATTAGTTACCGGCTTTAAATCATAAGCCGTTGTAAGCCTAAATCCTCCATATCAGTCAACCAATGATATTAGTTCATTAGATATTATTCAACGCCCTTCGGTCCCTTCCACCCTTCATAATCCATTGACACCATTTTACCCCACCATCCACCAAAACAGGAAGCTCGAAAGTTTATATCCTCACAGGTACCTCATGTTCACAATCAAACCACGAATCTCAACAAAGTCAATATCGACAGTTCTACAACGTTCAAGACTTACTCGTTTTGTTGGAGATATAAATTCCCTGAAAGTATCCCGTTTTCCGAAACTTCACCCCTCACCAATCCGAATCGCAACTTATCTCACCCCTGCTATTCAGTTACACCAAGCTCGAAAATTGAAAATGGCTCCTCAACTCGATGGCTACTTCAAGCAAGTAGATGATCTATCGGATCACTTCATCGAGAGACTTCGCAAAGCAGTTGCTATTCCGTCTGTATCGTCCGAGGAAGAACGTAGACCCGATGTTGTGCGCATGGGAGAGTTCTTAGCTGATGAGCTCGCTGCGCTTGGTGCACACGTCGAAAAACGACCATTAGGCAAGCAACCAGGAATGGAGCATCTGGATCTTCCTCCTGTGGTTATTGCACGATATGGAAATGACAAGAAGAAACGCACAATCCTCGTATACGGTCATTACGATGTACAACCTGCTGGAAAAGAAGATGGATGGGCCACAGAACCATTCGAGCTTACTGTCGATGATAAGGGAAGAATGTATGGCAGAGGAAGTACGGACGACAAGGGTCCAGTTCTTGGTTGGCTCAACGCAATTGAAGCCCATCAGAAGGCTGGTGTTGACTTCCCCGTCAACCTCTTGATGTGCTTCGAAGGAATGGAAGAATATGGTTCAGAAGGCTTGGATGACTTCATTAAGGAAGAAGCCGATAAATTTTTCGCAGATACAGATGCCGTTTGTATTTCTGATAACTACTGGCTTGGTACCGAAAAGCCATGTCTTACTTACGGTAAGCACTTCAGCAATCTCCTTCTTTGTCTCGGGGATTATTTCCCTCCCTTACAACACTCTTGAAATCATCACTTTCTCGACATAACAACAAACTGATTCGCTCCAAACAGGTCTCCGCGGTTGCAGTTATTATTCCATTGAAATTTCAGGTCCCGGGCAAGATCTCCACAGTGGAGTGTTTGGAGGCACAGCTCAAGAGCCAATGACTGATTTAGTCAGGGTACTTGGCAACCTAGTAGACACAAATGGCAAGATTCAAATACCAGGCTTGGCTGAACTTGTCGCCCCCCTTACAGATGAGGAGAAATCTCTTTATGGTGATATTGCATTCACTATGGACAATCTCCATGAATCACTGGGTAGTCAGACCACCATTCATAACGACAAGGAGAACACCCTTATGGCCCGCTGGAGATATCCATCGTTGTCAGTTCACGGTATTGAAGGTGCATTTTCTCAACCAGGTGCTAAGACTGTTATCCCTGCCAAAGTCATCGGAAAGTTCTCGATTCGAACTGTTCCAAACATGGAACCTGAGGACGTAGATCGACTCGTCTTCAAGTATGTCGATGAGCAATTCAAGAAGCTTGGTAGCAAGAATACTATGCGATGCTACTTGCAGCATGCTGGTAAGTGGTGGGTCGCTAGTCCAAAGCACTGGAACTTTTCGAGCGCTGCAAAGGCTGTCGAGAGAGTCTGGGGTGTCAAGCCTGATTTGACTCGTGAGGGAGGAAGGTCAGTTACTTTCCCCACTTAAATGGCTCGTGATCTATGCTGATATTCTACTTAGTATTCCCGTCACCTTAACTTTCGAGCAGGCCACTGGTAAGAATGTCCTCCTTTTACCTATGGGTAGTTCTACAGATGCAGCTCATTCGATCAATGAGAAATTGGACAAGAGAAATTATATTGAGGGCATCAAGTTGTTGGGTGCATATTTGCATTATGTGGCCGAGGAACCAATGGTTGAGCAATAAGAAGCGATACCCGAGCGAACGCCTTTAAAATGGCTATTTATTTCAATGGGAATTTTGGTAGTCTCAATGATATCTTTTGAGTTTTATACATTTTCATCTTATCATAGTACTGGCATGAGCTGAATGAATCTATTTTACTCGATGCACACTAACCATGCCATTTCTATTGTCATTATCATGCTCATCGTCATTTCTTTTTCAACTACAGGTCGTAACCGCCATGTGCCATCCCATGCTCCCTTTTTCGCTTAATCAACTCGTTTGAAGAAATAAACATATGCGAATTTTTTCATCTCTTCGGCGTCATTGGCCTTGACCACCTTCTCATCATTGTAGAGCACCCACGATGTCTTTTTATCTTCAGGAATCTCTTTACGGATAAATGCAACGTAGTGACTATATATATCATTAGTTATATCCTCAGCTATCAACAATCGAGACAACTTACCCTGCATGTATGCTAGATCCCTTGTGGCATATGATAGATTGTAGCTGGAATGTAGCGGGCAATGCGGTGCTTCCCGGAGGATCCTCTTTAGTGACATCGCTGTTGACAGCGGCTGCCTCATCTTCGAACTCGCCCTGGTCGTCCGGATGACTAAAAAGCCATTCTACAGCTCGTTCCATGTCGCCACTAGTTTCTTTTAATGCCTTTCGCGCTTGTGGAGGTCCAAACCCCATAGCGCCTAACATTTCTATTTTCTCAGGGTCGGCTGTAGCAGATGTAGCTTTGCCAGAGCTCAGATCTAGTGGAACATCGATGTCTGCATCTTCCATATGTGCGAAGAGCCATTCCATTGCGGCGTTGGCGTCACTATTTCCAGTAGCGTGCAAGGCTTTCTCACAACGGACCACTGGAAATCCCATGGCCTCGAGCTGTTGTAAAGCTGCTGCATCTGCGGTGAATGAAGGTTGATCTGACTTATCGTCATCGGGGAGAAGTGTTTCTGAAGGTTGCAAACCCGGTGACTGATAATCATCTAGAAGGAACTTCTCGTCTCCGATAACGACAGGAACGTCGACCTTGGTAGGCACCCAATTGATGAGAACAAATCTTCTAGCGTTCACAGCGAGAACCTCTGGAAAGGTTTTAAAGAGCGATCTTTTGGAAAATCCATCTTTACTGCCACATGCCGAGCAAGTAAGTTCTACAATCTCCTCAGACGTAAAATTATCTAAACATTCCTTCAACGTTACAGCTTCATACTCATCCCTCTTTTCGCTGTCCGTAGTAGTCGTTGCCTCTACTTTTCTGACTGGCACAGGAATAGATATATTATCTTGCTCGTCTGTGCGATATCGCACCTTTTTGCAGCCTAAACATTGCAGGCGCTGCTCCATGACGAAGCGAAAAGCTCGTATGGGGTCCTCGGATGGAGCTACGTGCTGAGAGCGTGTAATCAATTTGAAGACGTGGAGGAGAAACTCAAAAGAATCCTGTTGACGCATGGTTGAAAATTCGGCGTGTCCTCTGCCTACCAAATATTTCAGCATTGAAGGTGGCAATCCCTTCTGGTCTGCAACGCCGCTCGATTCTGACTGATTGGTAGCAGGATCTGGGAACGAGTATCTGCCCGAAAGAAGACCATCTGCCAATTTGCGCAACTGCGTCTCCAAGTCCTGAGCAGGGTCTTCAACAATAGGCAGGTCTGTATCTGGTAACAAATAACGCTTCTGAAATTGGGGCAGGTCGAATAGACACTGGAGCGCGCTTGCCAAGTAGCAGCTATTGCCTAAATTCTTCAAACCAGTAAATCCTTTGCCGAACAGTTTCGTCAATTCGTGACCTTGTTCGTCAGTCATAGAGAACTCCCAACGCATATTTTCGTCGACTTGCATCTCCATCAAACTCTTCTCGGTCTTCTCGCGCTCGGCCAGCATGATTCCCCAATGGGCAAGGTGTTTCCCCAGATTTTCATCAATCCGTTCCTCGTCGCATGCATAACAGTACACGTCAGCCGTGCCATCTGAAGTGATCGATCCTAATTTGACCGCGACTGCGTGTCCAGTTTGCTGTTTGTGTTCCAGTCCATGGGAATGTCCCTTGAGTCCACCAAATTGCGCTCGTCCGCATCCCAGGTTACCGCAATGTAAGCAGAGCCACAAGTTCTCTTTAAGATCGCAAAGAGAGCAGTGGCCTAAATCCTGAGACTGTATTTGGCGTGCGCTTTCTTGTTGCAAGGTGAGAATGTGTTCACACGATGTAAACTCTTGCTCCCAAGCCTTCACTTCTTCCTTTCTTGAGAACGTGTTTGCTTTCATTACACCATCCACAACCGCAGGTAGTTTACCAGAGGATTTATCAATATCGTCAACCGCACATTCATGACAACGAACTTTTGTATGGTACTCAAATCGATCGGCTTCGGTTTCTGCGGCAATGGCTAATCTGGACATCTTGGGAGGGGGTTCATCCCGAACAATGTGGCGTTTTGTTCTTCGAATATTGAGAACCAAAGGATGGTCTTTGATAGTATGATGGAGCTTGGAATGGTTCCTATCGCCAGTACAGCCGCCATTGAAGCAAAACAGACAAACGTCCAAACCAGTGGAGTCGTCCTAGATTAAAAATTAAGGTCAGATGTGCTTTGCCGTCAAAAAAGTTTCCAAGGCAAGGAGAGGCAATTGCCGTAAACAAATTATGAAGCTTACTATGGAATCAAAGCATTGTGTACAATCTTCGCGATAGACAGCTTGACTTGGTCCTGGGGGACGCAGCTCTGAGGAAACATCAGTTTGAATGCTGAATTGGTGGTCAAGAAGGGTTAAGGAACTTACCAGCTGCTTCAACATGCTTACAAGACATATTTGTCTAGGGTATCTTGCAATGTTTCCCGCAATTCTAGATTGCTGTGTTATGTAAGTAGTAAGTAGCAAGTGGCTGATCACCTTGAGAGGTAGATGTTGCTATTGCTAGAGTGTTAAGCAGCTCAAGTAGCGGCAGTGTGTAGTAGCAGATGACACTAGATACGGATACTAGATATGTACTACTGGGTATCAGGCAGGTAGGTAGTCTCGAGGCAGGCTCAGGCAAGTTAGATTTGTCCAAATGGGAAAGCAGGAATGTGGTGTTGGTGGTGGGATGGTGGGGTGGGGTGGGATATTTCGTGGTTTGGTGGGGTAATAGGTAGAGGTAAGTGCTGCACACACGATAGAAGAGAAGCTTCAGCCTTCAGGGAGGCCAGGTGGTGGGAGGCAGGAGGCATGTAGGCACATACGATCAACGCGTAAAGATTACCGGTATTGCTCTACGTACACCTAATACTACACGGACACGCAGACACACGGGCACACGGGCACACGGATGGCGACAGATCAAAGCCAATCTGAGGGGTAAAAAGGATCGCGGTGTCACGGGAGTTGGCCTTTCAGTCTACCGGTAGTCTCGCAAGTCTAATCCACCAATCGCTCGATCTCGATGCACAGAGGCTTCAGGGTAGTCATTCCATATCTCTTGTATCTCGCCACCACCTGCTTCGCTTTACATTGGAGAAGGGGGAAAAAGAGAATTTGTAATTCACTTCATTTTACCAGTGTCCGGTTTTCGCACAGAGACTGGTGAAAGTTCATTGGTCCATTGATTTTAATCGATCTTATCTCCGTGGCTGTCCATCGGTCTTTTTCCATCTTTGTGAGCCACCGTTGGTGTGCTAATCAGCATTGCAACTCATTGATTGGTTCATCCGCACCTTATATCCGTCTCTATGACATAAAAAGCGCTTGTGATAAGCAGCATAAGCTTGATAACGGTGATTCGGGTAGTTGAATACACACGCTAAACTCTATTTATGTCTTCTTTCAGACTCCGAGCTCCGCGAATCCCGCTTTCCCTTCTAGATCCTTGCTCCCACCACTTATTAGCATTAGCTATTTCTTTATTTCTTTGATGACCTCTTGAAAAATCCCGTCAATTTATTATCAGATCTACCCCAAGTTTGAACAATTAAAACACAAAGCAGCCATCACAACCTACCTACTTCACCAGCAATACATAATAATCAAAACACACTACCTACCTACCTAAACACCATCACATTAGATCTCATCAAGCTCAATACTCTACCTGATTCATATATCATCATATCATCATATCATCGAAAAATTTGATTGATACGAACTAAATCTTCCAACCTATCCGATCGCCACTCCACTACATATCACAAAAATGTTTCGAAGAGCTTTGTCAAATGCACCCCGCGTTGCCGGTAGAGTGCTATCAACCAACAGCCACTCCGCTATCAGACCTCTATCTGCTCAGATTGCATCGCCATCTTTCGTTGCCGGTCGCAGGTCATATCATGAAAAGGTCCTCGATCATTATTCGCGGCCGAGAAATGTTGGCAGTATGTCAAAAACGGATACCGACGTAGGGACTGGCTTGGTCGGCGCACCAGCATGTGGCGATGTCATGAAGTTGCAAATCAGAGTGGACCCAGACACAAATACTATTTCCGATGTGAAGTTTAAGACATTTGGTTGTGGTTCGGCCATTGCTTCCTCTTCATACTTGACAGAATTGGTTCGAGGAATGACGCTTGAGGAGGCCGGTCGAGTGAGAAATACAGAAATTGCAAAGGAGCTCTGTCTCCCACCTGTGAAGCGTAAGTATATACACTTTATATTTACCTAGTTGCACATGCTAACACTGACTCAGTCCATTGCTCTATGCTTGCTGAAGATGCCATCAAATCTGCTATTTCGAATTACTACACCAAGAACCCTAAATCACAATCCACGAACCTCGGAGGTACTGGTGCATCCATACCAAAGATTGACGTGGAAGCAGTGATGGAACCCGCACAGTCTCAGACAGCAACGGTTTGAAAAATTGATAGTAGGCGCATTTGGGACATGAATGTTTTTCTTTCCGCGTGTATTATGATTGAAAGGTGTACTTGTTTGATCGGGTAAAGTATGGATCGGTGATAGGATGCCAGGCTACCAGAGTCAGGAAAGATCAGAACGGGCTGAGGAGACTGATCTAATTGACCTTGGCTTGATCCAACACCAGATTTGGGTATTAGCCGGATGGTTTAGGGGAGGTTTAGTTTTCTCCCACTCACACAGCGTGCCTAGGTACAAGATCTTAGTTAAAATGAAGCATAAGATACCAACAGTTACATTCAGCAGTCACTCTAAACAATGATCCAAATAGTGATTGATTTCATTCCTGGTATGTGCTATATGACACAACAACATATGATGATGTGTCTAGCTAGTACCATAAAGATGCAAAAACAGGAAGGGTGTTTACAAGATCCACCAAGAAGTATTAGCAGATATGGAATTCAATATAAGTCAAGGAGGAAACTCAATTCACAATTTAAAATGGCCATGGTAGCCAAATTTGATAGAGTAGGTAAATATGCCACTCGAAATTGAATTGGATATACTGTGCAAGTAATAATAGAGAGAAATGTCAAGGCATTTTGAAATGCTTTAATTCGCCAAGGGAGTTTTCAAAAAAGTTAAGTCGCGAATCGGGCAAAGCGGGTGAAGGCGTCTTTATCTTATCATTTGTCAGGAACTAAATAATTTTTTTCTGCAGGGTAGCATCTAACCATCTGCAGCTTTTTTGAAAATATATTTGACTGTGTAAATCAACCACGATTGCAAATTTTAATCATGCCGAAACGTACACTAGAAGATACAGAATTGAATTCTGGAGATAACGACATCAAGATCTCCTCCAAGAAAAGCCGCAAAGATAAGAAGGAAAAGAAGGAAAAGAAATCCAAGGATGTCGAAGAGCCAGCCACAGAATCCACCCCAATCGAGGTTGAGGTAGAATCGAAAGAGGCTCGCAGAGAAAGAAAACGACTTAAGAAGGAGAAGAAAGCTCAAGAGGCAGAGAAGGAGACAGAAGAAGAAGAAAAATCAGGAGTCGAAGCAATTGAGCCTGCGTCGGATGCCAATGCTGCTGTAGATGCGAAAGCTGCTAAAAAGGCAGAAAAGGCACGGTTGAAGGCATTGAAGAAGGAAGGAAAGGAAGAGAAGGCTGAAAGCATCAAGCCTATTGAAACTGCAGCTCCTGCAAGCGTTACTCCGCAACAAAATGGAACAACGTACACGGAAGATCCTAATCTGAGCGGCTTACCACAAAGCGAAATAGACTCCTTCTTGACCACACACTTCATCACCATCACCGACCCATTATCTACCTCAGCTACTTTAAGACCGCTTACAAAGTTTGATTACCTACCCATCACCGATCCTGCTCAGCGAGCCCCATTCAAGGACTTCAAGGCTCCAACACCTATTCAAGCCGCCGCATGGCCGTTCTTGCTCGCTGGTCGCGATGTAATTGGTGTCGCCGAAACTGGTTCGGGAAAAACTATGGCGTTCGCTGTCCCTTGCGTACGTTATATGTCATCCTTGCCCAAGAATCAGATAAACAAAGGTCCTAGAGCCGTTGTCGTGTCGCCGACTCGGGAATTGGCAATGCAGAGTTATGAGCAGATCGTAAAACTTGCCAAGGCATCTGGTCTTGAGTGTGTCTGTGTGTATGGTGGTGTTCCCAAGGATGAGCAGATCAGGGCATTGAAAACTGCGGACATCGTTGTCGCTACCCCCGGTCGTCTCAATGATCTCATCAATCAAGGATGTGCAGATTTGAGCAAGGCCCGATATGTCGTCCTTGACGAAGCTGATCGTATGCTGGATAAAGGGTTTGAGGAAGAGATCAGAAAGATTATCAACACCACTCCTTCTCTTGGAAAGAGACAGACGCTCATGTTCACAGCGACTTGGCCCGAGTCTGTTCGCGAATTAGCTGCCACGTTCATGACTAGCCCGGTGAAGATTGCAATTGGTGACAATCCCACAGGAGATTTGCGGGCCAACTCGCGCATCGTTCAAAAGGTTGAGGTTGTGGAACCAAGGGACAAGGAATACAGACTTATGCAACTACTAAAGCAATATCAAAGTGGCAGTCAAAAAGATGACCGAATCTTGGTCTTTTGTTTGTACAAAAAGGAAGCGACCAGAGTAGAGAGTTTTATTAGACAGAAGGGCTTCCGAGTTGCTGGTATCCATGGTGATTTGAGTCAGGAACAAAGAACAAGAAGTTTGGAGGCTTTCAAGAGTGGTAACACCCCAATTTTGGTTGCTACGGACGTCGCAGCTCGAGGCCTGGATATTCCTGCTGTCAAGTTAGTTATCAACTGCACTTTCCCTCTTACAGTGGAAGACTATGTGCACCGCATCGGTCGAACAGGTAGAGCTGGCAAAGATGGACTGGCGATCACATTGTTCACTGAGCATGACAAGGCTCAGTCTGGCGCGTAAGTAAAACATCCAAATTTTGATCTATCATCTACTAATAGTCGGTATAGTTTAATCAACGTCCTCAAGGCAGCCAATCAGCCAGTCCCCGACGAATTGTTGAAATTTGGTACTACGGTTAAAAAGAAGGCTCACGATGCTTACGGTGCATTTTTCAAGAATGTGGACACTACCAAAAAAGCAACAAAGATAACGTTTGATTAAGATGCAATAAGCTAGGATTATAGGATAATTTGCTGGGAGAATTTAGGCTCGGCCTTTAATTGCATGGTAACATTCGAGAAGGTATCCCCTCTCGCTCGTGGCTCTGTCAAGGCGTAATGGTTAGTAGTTTATAGATCGGCGTTGCAGCTGAGAACTTACAGGAGAATCACAAAAATTATTGCCACCAAACCACTTTTGATAATGTCCACTAAACTACCCGTGAATGATGCTCTCATCTGAGTAAGAGCGGCATACGTAACAACTCCGAGCGAGATTGTGCTAGGTCGTGGTAACAAATCCTTAACTGTGAATTTAGCGCCATGGCGCCCGCAGTAATTCAGAATGAAACGTCCGCACCAGATGATTCGCAAGAGCATGTTAACCATATTCGCCAGTACTAGACCTTCGGCTCCGAGATCCAAGACCCCTAAAAACAGATAAGCGGCACCACCAAAGCCGGCTGAGAAAGCAGACATCCACAAAGATTGCCTGTAAACTTCGGCCTCGGTTGCAACAACAGCTACAAAAGCTTCGCACACTCCATTCAGTGCTAGCAGTGGTATGTAGTAGCAATACACTGCAAGAACATTACCAGCTCCAGACGACTGCCATCGTGGGCCAGCAATAAAGTTCAAGAGGAGCGGGGCGATAGTTGGACCCACGGCAACTATGGCAACTGACAATATAAGATATATACGCAGAAGCCTGTGCAAGTCTGTGCTAGCTTTCTCAGCGGCCCCCTTGGTGGGCTTTCCGTCAACGACAGAAAGGAGCTTCCCAAAGTAGTTTCTGGACATTTCCTCAATTGGCTGTAAGACTAATCGAGCAATGAGACCACCATAATTGCTCGCCAGTGCATAGATACCTTGGGCTGTTTGAGTGGCCATAGATGCTATAAGAAACGTGTCACCTTGTGTCAAAACATGTTTTACCATCGATTGTATCATCAAACTCCCTCCCAAAGACAAGAGTGGTTTGGAAAGGTAAGAGTAGATGTACTCCTTTTTTTTACTGCCATTAGTTAGCTTCGTAAATAATTCAATGTCAAGGTATTAAAAATACCTGTAAATAGGCTTGATCATTAACGAGAATCCTCCCCGTGATGCAATGTTCCAAACGCCCAACAAATACACCAGTAGTATCGCAATAGCATATGCCCCCTGACCTATGGCAAATGGCAGTACACCCAATTCTATCTGATGATGAGCAGCCCAAACTGCAACAGCACAAGTGACAATGCATCTCAAAACTGTTGCTATCGATTCCGCAGCAGCTCGAACCTTGAAGGCCGATTTTTGTTGTGCGATGACGAAACATGGCTCAGCCAGCAATTCTAGAATTGCTGCCACACCATATAATTTCAAAGATTGTCGAAAATAAGGCGTTTCAACCACGCCAGTCTGCCCGGCATTGGCATAGATCCAACCAAACAACACCGTAGATGCCAATCCGAGAGCAATAGAAATGTAAGATAAATTTACGATTGCTTGGCTTTTACCAGCGGTCGTTCGGCTATCCACATATCTGTCCTCTGTGGACAGGTTACCGTCCTGTTTGGCTTTGGGGTTATCATCGCTTATATCAGTCTGGCGCTGTATTGCGACACGCAGACTTTCTCTGGAGAAGAATAGTACGGTGATGGAGTAAACTTCAAGTTGTGTTGACACAGCAAGGAGCTCGGGTGAGAGATACCGGAGAAGTATTTGGTTCACGATGAATGTCAGCGCTCGAGACCCGGCTTGCAATGCAATCAAGAGAGATGCTCCACCAGCTGATGTTGAAAAAAGAGATTTGCCCGCTGGCTTCTCTTTATTGGATTCCACAGATGTCATCGGTGGCCATAGGTATCGCTCTGAATTTTTGGTTGCAATCTGTTTTGTAATTCCAAATGTCTATGCACTTTGATTGCTGGTCACATGATATAGTTGATTAACCATGCGATCCGCCGAGAAAAGAATTTACGTACGAACGACATATACTATCTAGGTGCTCAATAAATAGTTTTAATTTTTATTCTTAATGTTAATAACCCTATCTATACAAGAGCTTGATTGTATAGAGAATATAGGTATAAGTCGTATAAAACTTACTATTTTATGAAATTCTAATACTACTTTGAGAAATTTAAATACTCGAGTATATGTTAAGCTATTCTCTTCATATTTTTGAATTTTAATTATTTTATTGCTTTTTTCGTCTTTTTTTGAATTCTATAAACCAATGCCTCTTAAAGCTTTTGATAGATTTTATCAAGTTTAGAACAGAAATCTCAAAAATTATAATTGATTTTATTAGGAGTTTAATAAATTTATATGCCCCTGTACATAGTAAAAGTACAATTATATTTCAATGTGTTTTATAATACTTATATTTTTGACCTCCGTATTAATCTATTATAATAACTAACGAGGTATAACAGATACGAAGGAGTGAGTAATTAATGAAAATATACTATACACTAAACGAATTAGGGATTGAATAAAGATCGATCTAGATACTGGCTGAAAACATTCGAAATACTATCATGTGATAAGTCCAACACCATTTACATATCACGCGAAATTTCCACATTGGTTCCTCTATACATCTGAGTAAGGATTTTTACAAAAGTTATCACTCGTTTGAGAGACAAACGCAAGCCCTCTTCCTACCACCCATAAACAAAAGAAGAAGGCTTGCATTGTCGAAATTCGTCCGGACGGTTTCTTCAATTCCTGCACTCTTCTCTCCTATCATCATCTCTAGGTACGTTTTGCGTGATCTCGCCTATTGATTGAATTTCGAAACTCGGGGAAGATTTCGTGAAAATATGTCGATTCACTTCATCGTTGTAGGGTCGAATGCTCGCATAAACTGTTCCTAAATGGCTTGCCTGGTCAACTATCATCTGTTCCCACGCACATACTTGCCAATAAATAGCAATGATGGCATTATATCTGTTGATTCATAGTCTAAGAGCTACATGGGCCACTCTTAGAAACACTTGTTAAATTTTAATCGTTAGGCAAAATAGCAACATTATACAAGTTTGCAGTTTATGAGCACATCTCTTAAGGTTGCTCCGGAGCCGAGAGAAATTCTTTTGGGTCTCCGCCTGGGATGAGACCTAACATAAATGACTGGATGTCCGACCTCGTCCTTTTTGGCTTGAGTGAGTAGGCACGGTATGTTTGAAATTGTCACAAAATTTGGTTGAGTTGAGGCGTGTATAGTGGCTGCTGTGAGCTTCTGTAGTCTTTTGCAGTAAGATCTTGGGGTGTAGCAGAAGAATGGCGGAAAACTTCGTTTACTTTTGTTGTCCAGAGAGCAAGCGACCACTGTAAGTGTATAATACATTCACAGGACTAGAAAACAAGGTTTGTTAAAAATTTCAACGGGTCGTATTTCGGACACAGTCAATCAACAAGGACTGGCGCCGTCGTTTCTTCGCAAAAAAAAAAAGGAGGAAGCACGCACGAAAATGCGATAGAATGTTTGAGCGCCGTCACCAAGTTGTTTTGTTTCACGTACATATGTCCCGACGAACCAAAAGATGTTGACTTTGATCGAAGATGTCAGAAGCATTAAATCGTGTGATAGGAGAGGCGATGAGTGTCTAGTAAGCAACGGTATCGTGTTCGCTGTACGGTAAAGTGGCATGGAAAAGATGCTGCCTGGGTCGAAATGTGTGAAAATGGTTGCCGTGAAGTCAATGCTGGAAACTGGTATCTATTCGGTCATTTTGAATCTCAACTGACCAAGATACATACACTATTTGAGTTCTCCCCCAAGAAAGAAGGAACGCTCACTAGCGCAACTATAAACCCACGCTCTCGCTACAGTCCCCGATAATTCGATCCAGAACTCCGGTGCTGCACATACTTGGGATCAAATCAAACTGTTGAATGATAACTACGATGATCCAATAGTTCTCAACTTGGGGTCTTAGCTCTCCGTAGTGGTGTTGGTAGGGATAGAGAGCAGGGTTTAGGTACCTGGACTGGTAAATATGCCTCCGGTAGTCTAGAAAAACACATACTCAACTCTCACGTATCCAAACAGCGGATCCAGTTGTAAAACATTTGGGATTGAGAGGAGGGTAGGTAAAGGATGTTATCAGAAAGTCGGATGATTCAGATGATCTAGATGACTCCGCCGATGAGGACGAAGTGGAAGATGATTACGATGATGGAATTGCTGATCGTTTACAAAAATTCACAACGTTACTAGGGTCCATTGGTGGCTTTTGTGTGATCCCGGTGCCGAGTGTGCCCAAGCTGTAAGACCTGTTGTGCGGCTTGCGATTTTATGATGCATGGAGGAGGAAGCAACGTGAATGACTTGAATTTCAGATCCGCTAGACGTTTCAGGGGTTGTTTCGGTGGGGCAGCACCTTTTTTTGCAAGTCCTCTCTCGATAGCCTTTAGAAGTTCTTCGGCTGAAACACTCTCTTTGAGAAAGATACCTCTATGAAAGTTATTTTAATGACGAATCAGAGGCACTCACTACGAGGATGGGCACTTGTCGCGATATACCCTACCCCGTAGAAGTTGAGGTCAGTAGGGCAATCAACATTAATATCGACGCCATCTATGTTATCAGATTGTCAAACTGATATATACGTATGAACTTTTGTTGAAAGATGCTCAGGGTGAGGATGGAGAAGATGATGGAGAAGAGTCTCGGAGGAATCTTGTCTTACCCTGTACAGTGCACTGGTATCTTCGATTTGTTTAGCTTGCAAAAGTTCATGGAGGATTGGTGGAGATGATATGGTTCAAAAAGAAAGAGAAATTAATATTTTAGTGCTAGCTAGTATGCAGAATCTGAAGTACTAGAAAACTGTGCCGATCCTTAAATATTTCGTTACCACAGGATTTATCTTGACCATTGTGGTCGATTCCTCTAAATCCTAAAGTCCTATTATCTCTTCGAAAGAAACACTCCGCGCCATCCATCCACCTTTCACCAATGTATTTCTCCAACTCGACAAATCAAGTAAACTACACTACTCGTGTATTAATCTGTGATCATCTTGTCGACACCGAAATGTGTGCTGAGATATCGTAAATTATGTTATAGATATTTGCCTTGACATCTATCAAGTTTTACAAAACTTGATTGTCCAACGGACCAGGCATATGTACCCCTATTGATCAAACAAATTAGCATATAAGTTAAATTGTGGTGATAAGTTGAAACTAATAACTTACTGGGGCGGCGAGGGTAATAGCAATAAATGCCAGAGCCAATTGTTTCTTGCCTTCGAAAAACAATATACTCGGAATAAGCAGGACAATACCCACAGAAAATAATACAAATACGTATGTTGTTGGCGAGTGCAAAGTAATGCCCGTGAAGACTCTTGAGAGGCTGGCTAAGATATTATATGTTGAGGGGCTGGGGAAGATGTTAACTGTTGAGAGGCTGGGAAATATGTTAACTGTTGGGAGGCTGGGAAATATGTTAACTGCTGAGAGACTGTGGAGAATGGCGGAGGTACTCTGGGTGGCATGTTCGTTTTGTTGAAAATACTCCTTGAATAAAGAGGTTGCAATACCATGGATACTATAACTCCAAATTACAAGCCAAAGTGTAAATGATGCGAAAAGCCACATGGACAAAGGTATCTGTGTAATAAATTCCACAACTTTCTGAGCATCAAAGGATTGGAAACAAGTAACGATAATCTTGACGAACTCCAATTTTTCTCCATTGCTGAATCCCATGACGAAGTAAATCGTTGCAAGCAACAAGAAAATTGTAGGGAATCGGAGATATCTGAGAATCTTATAGTGGGAGTTGCTGAGAAAGCCGTAGGCAGTGGCTGTAACATATCCGGTAGTGAGTAGCATACCTGTCAACGAAACAATCTTATAGTGGGAGTTGCTGAGAAAGTCGTAGGTAGTAGCTGTAGAAAACCCGGTAGTGAGTAGCATACCTGTCAACAAAACACCCTTATAGTGGGAGTTGATGAGAAAGCCGTAGGTATTAGCTGTAGCATATCCGGTAGCGAGTAGCATAAATTTCAACAAAACACCCTTATATTGGGAGTTGATGAGAAAGCTGTAGGTAGTAGCGAGTAGCATACCTGTCAAGAAAGCAATCTTGGTCGATGCCATGGTGAATTATTTAGGACAATTGAATTGTACTGTACTTATGGCTTTGTCGAGTTTGGTTGAATCTCTAAAGGTTGAGTAGGCGAGTCGGGATAGATGAGTTGGATGAATGATGTTCCGAGTTGTAAATTTGAGCTGCGTTGTCGGTCGTTTAATGAAACTATATAGATACTACTACTGTCCACTCTCGTTACCGAGGATTTAACCGAGAGATTTGACAAGAGCAAGGTGCTTTGTTTTGAATCTTGTTTCCCGAAAGCCGTATAACCAACCACTTAGAACTACGGTCCAGCAGACTCATCTCAATTATGTCTTTGTATAGATTCTCAACAGACAATTGATTAGACTTAGGCTATTACTATATACCTTTGTCTTTTCTTAGCCTATGATTGCTTTGTATACTTAATCACAAGAATTATTCAATATCCACATACTACTAAAAGCCTGAACCAAACGCAACTATCTATTGAATTTGATATTTTTGGTATCATCTACGTGATGATTATGACGTCTTCATAATGAGTGTATGGTTTAGTTTATTGTATCTATCTATTCTAGGTTCAGAGCTACGAGAGCTATATGCTATACGCTCGTGCACTGGTAAACTCACGTGTGCATATTCACTCGTGTTGCAACAGATATTCACTCCTATGATTCATCCGGAAAGGGGATCAGGATTTCGTACTTGGTATCAGCGTGTATGACCGAGCTCTATAGGAACCTAGAGCTACGGTCGAAAAAGAAGAAAGGTAAGCGTAGAAATTTAAATACAATGTGAGCCGAATGAAGAATATAATAAACCTGATTTCCATTGCCTAGATATACACAGTTTACTTCCTTCTATTCACCTATACTTAATTGAGTATTCAGATCTAGTCTCGATTTATTTCCTATATTACATTACATTTCAATCTCTACAATTTGATTTAAGCTTTATGATTTCATGAATAATATATGTACCGAATTTTCATTTATGAAAGAAATTTAATTAACTGTCTTCAAATAATTAAGAGTCACGGGTTGACTAGCGTGGTTAGACATGAATGCTTAGTCATCAGTGCCCTTATAATACACTTTCAGGAAGTCTTTCTTCTCCTCTTTATATATTTAATAATACACTTAGTCCTACCTAAGGGCTCTATCTTATACATTATAATATTGAGTTTATTATTTATATTATAAATTCTTTCTATATTTTTTTATACTTCCTAATTAGTCTTGTTTATATAGTTAAAAATACCAAAGTTAAATGTTAATGAACTAAAAAGTTAAAAATAAAGAAGAAAATTGTGTTTTTAGTAGGCATAAAATTTAGTGTAGAATTAAATGATTTTAAAAAATTGGACTGATACTAATTATTAATATATTAAAACTAAAATATGAGATACTTTTATAATCATGATATCCATCCAAAAATATGATTCTTGTAATGTTCAATATATTGAAAATTTATAGTAATATTATTATAATACAATAAGCGTTTTAATATAATCTATTCTTGATCATTCTAGTATTATGATCTTTATTATATTATGGTATTAGTATTAAATAAGTTTTTATCTATATAATTTTTGATTTAAATAAATGAACATTACGTATATCTTACAGTTGTAAACAATTGAGAATGTATAAACATAAAAACACCTAGATTATAATTATATATAATATAGCTTTTTATTAACTCGTAGAATTAAGTGAAGTTGAACTGAATCACAGTGTTATATGATCACATATCTCTATAAATATATTATTTTCATTAATAGTATATATAACCCCTTTTAATTGATAAAGAATAACTATATAGTATATTAATCAATTAATTCTCAGAAATAAGATTGTTTTACTAAAGGTTTCGAAATATTCTATAGTATTATAAATGTTAGTGATTCTGTATTAAGAAACCGCAGCTTCTTGAATAGGGAACATCTCGCTCAATCCACTGGCCGCTGCACCGCTAGCCTCTAACCCCTTTACACTTCTATATAATTCCAGCACTACTTCTTATGTCCGGTGTCAAATGTGCATTACTCAATTATTTGAGTGTACCTCCACAAGTACTTGTAGCAAATGACAATTATGTCAATTTTCAGAAGCTAATAGTTATCGATTAAATATTCCGTTGTTACAATCATCACATTTGGTTAAAGGTTGACTGTGACTGGCAAGTAGCTCCGATTAGTGATTGCATAGTTGCAAGGCGAAGTTAACTTTGAGATTGCTTTTATTTGACTGCGCCCAGACACTGTGCCGCAATGCCAGATAAAATACTTTGATTTGGTCAAAAGGCCATATCGTGAAATCATGATCCCTACAATCGGATTTTCCATTTAGGGGATATAGTCCGCGGCTGAAAGCGTTAAAAGATGGCTATGCTTAATTTAAGGCTCCACTCTAGAAGACATAAATAGTCTCGATATTGGTTCATCTCTTTTTGACATTGAATGTTCTTGTTTTGAAATAGAGAGACTTTAAACCATGGTATCCGTCACGCCAATCACAAACACTCTCCGTTCCGATGAAGAAGAATCTGTTCCTGATGGAGAAATACTTGGTTCCAAAACCTTCGAACTCGATGTTATCAAAAATTGGTACAATATAGACATGAGTGAACCAATGGAGGCAGCTGATGACTTGAGGAGGTACGAACTAGTCGCTCAATGGTACGAATGATGTGATCACACATACCCTGATACCAAATTACAAGATTGGCGAGGCATAGCGTCAGCATTTGGTGAAGATGTCGACATCAGGCTGCTAACGAGGGGGTACTCGATTGCTGGTTACGCGACTTTGCTATTTCTTGAAGCTTGCTACGACGTGGACAAAGCTCTCTGTGGCACCGATCTGGAGGCTCTCGCATATGTGAAAGCGTGGCATATGCCACATGAAATGAAGGCCTACAAGCATCTCTTGTCTCAGGAAATGAAACTGTGGTGGGAAAGAGAGCTAGCTGAATTGGAAAACGAAATCAACTCTCCATTTCCGAGGCGAGTATATCTCTCCCTACGAATAAGAGACCTGCAAAAATGTCTCGAAACAATAGAGTATGCAATTGATTGCGGGGAAAGCATTGGAACGAACATCTGGACTACGATGGGAGAGAACTTGTCAGATCCACCAGCTGGTCTTTCTAATGCTATCTATGACAGGGTAGAGATATTGAAGATCTCTGTCGAAATTCTACGTAAAGTTTTGGAACGAAGTGAACAGAGAGACGTTGCATCCGATATAGTTCCACCTGCTAATCACAAATTTGTGGAATTGGGCGGTTGGTTCTCCAAAATTAACCATCATATTTTGAGCCAGTAATACTAACATTACCAATAGGTATTAGAAGACGAATACCCCATACAACTTCCACATTCATCAATGAGCATGAACTTGAGGCCGTTCAGACCTCTACTATCAACGAAGAGAAGTGTAAGCATTGAAGCCATAACTTTAGACTATTATTGATCACGCTTTAGTCACACCAGCGTCAGATGGCATACCATTGATTCGGACTAATTCGCTTCTGAAAAAAATACCACCCACATACTCCCGATCGATGCTCAAGCTTGTTATGAGTCGTGTTGGAAAGCTTACAGCAAGATATAAAGCTAATGGGCTCGTGGCATGGCTTGTTCATAAAGAAACGGCACTCGTCGTATCATTTTGTCTCGTTGTCATGAGTGTGTTTTGCATGGCGTTGTCGGTAATTCTTACAAAATCACAGTCCACAACATCACTCAAAGAAAGCCTTGTCTCCGATCCCAGTTTCTTTGGAAATTTGTCTCAAATTATTCTATCCAATCTATCCAATTACTTGATTATCACTAAAGCAGTTGATGGCCAATCGGCAACCCTATATCACCAGTCTTGGTTGTGGCTCTGTCTATGCATAAGCTCATTATCGAGTATATTGGGTTTGAGCTTGTATTCTGCAATTCCCATGGCTTCAGTGGTATTTATCTGGGCTTCAGCATTTGCACAAGTAGTTATTTCATTATTGTTTATTATGAATACTGGGAAATTAGAAGCTGGGAACGAGGCCGATGTTGAGCGTGATGGAAATTAAGAGTGTATTTGTGTTGGCGTACCGGTTCAAGGTTGTTAGAGTTTTAGTTCAAGTTCCTCAAGGTTCCAGCACTGTCTTACTATAAGCTCATTCCAAGCATTCTGTTCACCTCAGATTCACAGTTCATACTACTTAAATCATCAGTCAGTGTTGTAGCCTTTGTGACGAATATCACGTGCTACGGCGCCACACGAAGCTAGTAGCCACCAGCTTCGTTTCCTTTAGCTATATTCTACAAAAGCTTCCTTTGAAAGCACTCTTTTTCTTCTAAGGTTTAATCATATGTAGTCTTCTCAGCCGGTCTGCTATGTAACGAGTAATCATACCCCGTATACGTAGATTAATTATGCGTATGACCACACCCACCAAGTTAGTATTTTTATCCGAAAGGAGTTTTTATATAGCTGACTTGGAAACCCAGAGGCCTTCTTCCTCTGGCGTCGTTTGTCCCTTTGGGAATCGGAGGCTCAGTGCTTCCACCAAATCTCGGATGTAAGTTAATACACACATATACACACACTATTTGTATCTTTATAGAAATGTATAACCACTTGTTACAAAAAGGATAAGTAAACCATAATACCCAGTCATGTGATCCTTATATGAATGAACTCGAAGGGACTAAAGGGTATTGATTTCGGATCACTTAGATCGCTCGGATTGTTTGGACATAAAGGTCTATATAAATAGGCATTTACTAACTGTATAACTTTTTGTTCAAATATAAGACTTATTTAGTTACTACTATTTCCACTTAACTAATAACTACTTCCCTTTTAATGAAAACCTTTATAATATTAATTTTATTATTCACCTATACTAATCAATAACTACTAAGCATTTAGTAGCTAGACACCTGAAATTGTTACAGAGAGGTAGAGTGAGTAAGAGGGAGTAGATTAGATTAAAGTTTGAATCTTGAAAAATGAATAAGAACATCATTATTCAGTATCTATAAAGCATTCAGAGTCTACGCTCGTTGAATTTCTGTCAATCTGAGGATGAAGAATTAAGCGAGTGAGAAGCTTATTTAAAACAGTAGGAGAGCAGGTGTTAAAAACAGGGTATAAATCACCTACATCTATCTAGTTACTATTATTGACCTTATAAAACAAAACTTTCTATACAATATCTAACTTTTTACAGATACTATTTTGAAATTGAATTATATCGTTTTATTTTTTAAAAATTGCTATTCTAGTTCCAATATAATAAATAATAAGGTTCTAACTTCAAAGTTACAACAACTTTCGTTAGCTTTTTTCAAAGCTCTTTGATTTTTGCATTTCCTCTTTGAATTCTCTTTTAATTTCTTATTATTGTTAAGACCTCTAAATTAAGATTTCATAAAAAAATAATATCACACTTCTAGAATAACAAATAAATTATATTCTAATTGTTTGTTTGAGAAGGATACGGAAGACGTAGCACCCACGTATTCGTAGGTCCTGTATGTCTAATTGTATTCTATCTGAAGAGCTAGCTATGTGGGAAAGTAGTAGGCCTTATATAGGCACTACTGAAAGAGCTAGTCTCTTTCGCATTCGCCTAATTCCCTTTGATACAGTAGCCATTGTATTGAAGTCATTCCTTCCTTTGAGGTGAATACCCTTGTTCACACACTAATCTATTTCCATCTTTCTGTTTATTTATTTTCTTTTTTGGGGGAAAAAAGATTCATTCATTAAAGAATTTAGTATCTTGAATACTAAAGATATTACAATAAGCTTTATTTGGAAAAGATTATATATTAATACTACATTCTCTTATAAGACACTTTTTGTTTGATTTAAAGAAAGGAAAATTTTCGATAATCTAACTTGTTTGTCAAAAAAATACAAATGTATGTCTCTTTGAGATGGGAAATCTTTCATTCTAATTGTTCAGAATTAAAGAATTTTTGTAATTCTTATCGGAATGATTTGCGTTGAAAAAATAAAATGACAACTAAAACAAATGTTCAAGAATCTTTGAAATATTATCAATTTAATCTTCTTTTATTATGTTGAATCCAGTTGAATCCAGTTGTGTTATAGTTTTATAATAGAATATAAAGAAGAAGAGTTTTAAGTTAATATATGTTAAAGTTTAAATGATATTTATAAATTAAAGTAGTTTGATTTTGATTTCATCAATACAAATGTGTATTTCTTAGTAAATATTTCTAGTCAATTTATTTATTATCTTTCTATCAGTATTATTAGATAATAAATCAAAACTTCGAATTGTTCCCATTATTATTACATATGTAATATTAATATATTCATTTGGCTTACAACTTTTTTCAATTCTAGTAAACAATTTATAGTTAAAATGTGAATAAAGAACAGAAAACTTTTACCATCTTGTAATTTTAATATCAACTATTATAAAAAAGAGAATAACCTAAATATATCAAATATTATTAAAATAAAATTAACATCTTGAATTATAAAATGACAGATTACTTACCAAAAGTAAAACTTTATATTATTTAATAAACTAATTCTTCAATTAATACTTATTGAAATCATTGGTTAGTTTGTAATAATTAATATTTCAAAATTTAGGATGTGACTTGAAAAATTACAAACCAGATTTTATGATTATAAATAAGAATATTCGAGATCCATTTTTCTATATGTGTAGTTAATAAGGCATGTTATAGATTTTTGATATTATGACTTTCGGAAAGACTGAGATTTTACACAATTATATTATCGTAAAAATCTTTGTTTTCTTTGTGAATTTAAATATCAATGTAGTCAAAATCAATTAATTAAGCTTTTACTTTTCATAACATTTATATATAGATCAAAAAGTACGTAGTTTACATTGAATTTTTTCATTATAACATCAACAAATATATCAGTATAATTATATAAATCAGACAAATTATTTTTATCATTAGAAGAATTGAATTCTATAGTATATATAACGTGGTTTATCATCGAATGGGCCATATCATCGAGTGGGCCACTTCAAAATACATACAAAATTTGTCTGTGCGTAACCGTGTACTTCCTTTATTTGTATATATAATTTTATAAAAATTAGTATAATGAGACTTTATTAAAGACTTATTATAGAAATCTAAATATTTACAAAGAAATTGAATTATTATAGGAGTTATTATTAAAACAGTTTTTTTGTAATGCAAATCGTGACAATTTTGATTTTTTTGAATAAATAATAAGAATATATATATAAAAATTAGATTTTCAATAATTAGACTTTTTATTATTATTAGACATATTTTTTTCTTAATAAAATATTGATTAGTTATTAAAATGTCAATATTAGAAAAAGTCTAATTTTGGTGTGTTTTGAAGTGGCCCACTCGATGATAAACCACGTTACTACGAGAAAGCTATATTACACAATTTCGTAAGTAATACTACTATTTAAAATGGGGTTTCTGCTCTTTCAATAACAATTGGTTTCATAGTCTACTTACATATATATATTCTATTACCAATATTAGGTTTTAAATTAGCCGTCGGAGAATTTTTTTTCCGGCGTACGGATTCGTAGAATCGTTTTTCAATTGATTATCATCAATTTTGAAATCTTTTGAATTCATAAACTCCAATTTCTTTTTCCCTGGTTGATAATATCATTAATATCTATCATATCATGTCATTGTAATTATAACATAATATATGTAGGGGCTAATCTAAAATTTTGATTTTTGTTATGCCTGAGTTTTAATTATTGTTATTATTATTATTAGTCTCTGTTGTAACAATTTAATGAAAGGATATAACAATTATTATGTTTTTTCATTTGGAATTTCTTGTTAAAATTTTTATTTATTTATATATCTTGTTCATACATATTGTTTATATACCCTATTTACAATCTTTTCAAAACTCTTATTAGATTTTTTATTCAGATCTAGTATTTAGATTTGTCATTGGAATTCTCTTTCAGATTCTTGATTAGATTCTTATTTGTTAGATCCTTGTTTATTGTGTTCTTATTGATTATATTCTCAATTAAGTTCTTATTTAGATTCTAATTAGGATTCTAATTGAAATAACCATCTAAATCAGATATACCTCAGACGTAATATCCCTGCCTCCAAAGATACTTCAATCGGTCCTTCCAATTTAATTAGTTAATTTCTTGTTATCATAAAATTTAATGTAAATTTAAATACAGATTTTGAAAACTTTCAATTGACCTAATCTAATCATCACATTTTCAATCTTTTTATTAATTCATGCAAAACTATATATGAAATTGAAATTTTTCCAATATATTTGATATAACCAAAACAGAACAATTCTACTCCAATATCAATACTTTACTTACAACCAATCAAAAAAGGGTTTATAAATACTTTGTTTTTAAAATGACCTGATTATATAGATATATTGATCATGTAATGAAGTTCAACTTACTTTTGTTTGCTTCTACGAATCCATCAATCCCAGTTATAATGTTATTATTATGCAGATCGAATTCAAAATGTATTATAATTAAATCTAAGATAAAATCAAATTAGCTCTAAATCAAATAACTTTAATTTTTATTTATTTCAAATTACATGAAATTAAATTGAAATGATAGAAAATTGTTGTTCGAATTAAATAGAATATTATCACGAAAAAGTTCCTAAAAGTATTTATAATTATAAAACATTCTAGTAATATATTAAATGTTAGATGACTATTTCGAAAAAACTTGTACAGATTTAGTGTTTAAAAGAGTTGGTATATCAACATATATCTAGAAAAGGAAATTTTTAATTATATTTTAATGGAACTCAGAAACTCTTCAATACATAGATAATATCAAGTAAATTCAATTTTAAAAACTTTATAGAATACCTTCTTACAATAATCTAAGAATAGAAAATAAGTATCTCGAAATTTTTAAATATAAAACATGATTTAAAACTATTAGGAAGAATGATATTTTAAAAAAAAAAATTTAATTGTTAAACCATATTTATACAAAATCGAAACAAAAGAAACTTCATAATATCAAGCTTATTCTATCTTTTTTTAGAATTGAAAGAATGGTTTTCAGTAAATTCAAAGTAATACTTTCGAGAAAATATACTGTAGTATATAAGATTTTTGTTATTATTTATTTATAAATTTTAATACGATAAAGCTTTATAATACTGGATTTGTTGCATATTAAATTAGAAAACTATTATAAAGTATTTCATAAAGATTGATATAGAATCTATCTTATTCTCTTGATGCCGATTTAGAAATGTATAAATATAGAATTGATTATTTAAATCAAACATATCAATATAAAACTATAAGGATAAGCAAGAACTAAGTAAATTACTCTACTATAATTATTCAAAACAAAAATTTGAATGATAGTACAATAGAACTATGATTTGAGATTTAGAAGAATTTATTGTATAAGATTACTAATAGTGAGAATTAAGTCTTATTTTATGCTTTCATTTTGACTAATTTAAATCAACAGTCATGGGTAAACAGTTTGATGGAACACTACAAAATTTTATTCTAAATATTATAATTCATCTGATTTATACTATATTGATTAAATTATTCGTTCTATTTTTATACATGAGCATCATAGATTATTACGATTTTTCAGTAAAATTAATACAACGAATTCATAATTCCATCTTTTTCGAAGTAAGATCTAATCTTTCTAAGATTACATGAAAAATTCTTTATTTCAATAATAAATATCAAGATATTTATTTGATAATATATTAAATCTGCTACTTTTGGTGAAATAAATAGGAAAACATATATAAATAGAATTCTAATTTGAAAGATTTAATATACTTTTTGTAATCCGAAGCTAGTTAGTCTAAAATGAAAGTATAAAATTTTATATATTAAACAATAGAATATTGAAATATCAAAATCAAAAAATGAGTATAATACTTCTACAACAGTTTATGAAATATTATTGGAAGAAGTTCAATTAACCATCAAATTTAGGATATCAAAATGGTGATTCTCTGTAATCCTATACTTGACAATTATTCACTCATTTATTATTTATTGATTTTAATGAAAATTTAGATTTGAATAACTTTAAATTTAAAGATACGAGCTTTTTCTCCGGCTCCTTGTTGCTAAAAATAATAACGGATTCACTAGCGCTTTCTGTAGTTATTTTTCATGTCTTTTAGGATTTATGCCTATATTTGTATTATGTAGATTTTAGATGCTATAAATTTAAAAGATTTTGAATACTCTTTTTTATTTGAAATCGAATTTTGAAACTATCTGGAAATTTTAGATTCTTGATAGAGTGATTTATACACCAATCCAAATAGGATAAGCTTTTTTGATTTTCTAGAATGTAAATAAATCTAATAAATATGAATCTAAATTTAAATATTAATATAAATCTATATTATTTGCTTTAGATTTAAATAAAAGTATTAAAGATATTATTAGCCCTAAAAACCATAAAATTCAAAACTATTCGAAATTAAAATCAAAATTGTTTAAATAAAAATATATACTTTTTATTTATTTATCTGTTTGAGGCCCTAATAGAATATCAAAAAAAAATTTGAATTTTAAATTTAATTTTATATTTGAATATTATTATTGAGCTTAGAATATTCGAGTTAATGAGAAATATGTCAATCATTTAGTTTTAAGTTTTTTCAAAAATTATCAAGATGATAGATAAAATAATAGATAAATAAACAACTATAAGTTGTGAAACCATAAAAAAAATTATTATTTAAGGGTACTTAATTTTACTTATTATTTCAATTCCTTTCAATATTTTTTCATAGATTTTTTGTAGCTATTGTATTCATTTTTAAATTTTTGAATTTTGATGTTGTAGTATTCAATGCATGGGATGTTTGCACTTTTCCTTTTGATTAGTCAGCTTTCAGAGAATGAGGATGTTTTGAATCATACAGTTAGTGATATTTAATATTTCTATTCCAATTTAAAGCAAAAAGTAGGTAAAAATATATAAACTAATAGTATGCATTTATATTTATATTAGCAATTTTGATTACAATTTTGATCAGAATTTAGATTCAGGTTTTCAAACAATTGCAAGTTTGGTAGACTGCAAAATTAATGATGTACCTAATACCTTTATTCATATTCAAAATAAATTAAAGAAAAGATACGAATTCTTATTAATGTTTGTATTCATGTATTTGAATTTAGATGGGAAAAATTTAGATATTGAAAATTATAAAAGTCTATTCTACTCAAATAAATGTATAGCATTTTTTCAAAAGAGCGAAATCTTTGAAAAATTGCAAGTTTCAAATATAAGTAAAAGAATTTTCAACGTTTTAGAAGCTCTATAATATAAACGTAGGTATAAAATTCAAAAAATTTAAAAAGCAACTATGAGAAGTATAACGTCGACTTCAATAAATGACTATTACAAAAATACATAGATTTACATTAGAGTATTCCCAACTTGTGTGATTTAAAGTGCTCTCCATAACTGAAAACTTATCAATTCAAAAATATATAGATATTCAAATACCAGAATATCAAAATGAAAAAATTTAAATAGAAGTATCCTAGTTATAAATAGGTTATAAAGTTATATCAAAATAAGTCAAAATGATAGTTAAATCAAAAAATATATAAAAAATATTATTCTTTGGATTTTGTAATTAAGAATTGCTTATTTAAATATTATTCTATTCATTTTTTTGACAAATTTATAAAGACTCAGGACTAATTAACAAAAAAATTCTAATTGTTTTAAAAATTTTAGTCTTGAGATTAATAATAGTATTCAAATATGAATTCAATATGAATTCAAGAAATTGAGATTCGATTTTAAAATTGAGAACTTTTGAATAGCTTCGAATTCAAATTCAAAAATCTAAGATCTTTAAATAGATCTAAATTTAATAATTTCTAAATTCAAAAAAAGAAAATCAGACTCAAAAGTATCTTCAATACTCCTACTTGAGTTTAAAGCAAAAGGCAAGCTAAGGATATGGATTTATACTAATATTTACATATTTGAGTTTAGATTTAAAATCAAATTCAAATTCAGATTGTTATTTAGATTCTGATTTAGTTTTAGATTCTGAAAAATCATGAAAGCTTACTACATTTAAATAAATACACAAACTACCTATCCCTTCAAAGAAATCAAGATCTCCAAATAGCTTCAAAATTGAAGCTTAAATAAAAAATCAGTTATAATCAAAATCTTTTAGATATTTAGGATTCTAAAATTTATATACTATAAATGTAGATATAGATTCTAAAAGCTTTAAAAAATAATTACGAAGAGTGCTAGCAAGTTTGTTATTATTTTTAATCATAAAGAACTAAAAAAAGACTTATAATATTAGATTTTCTTTTAAAACAAAATTGAAAAATCTATTAAAACCGAAAATGATAATAATTCTCTTAATAAAACAATATAACAATCAATCATAGAAAAATTCAATCATCAAATATACATAGTTTTTAATAACAACAAAATGATAATCAATCAATAATAAGTTATAACTATAATTATAATAATAATAATAATACATCATAATATTTGTAATTTCATTATCATTATAATAGAATCCTAATAAATCTTTTAAAATATAAATAAATTCAAAATAATAATCAAAATTAATAAAATTGAATAATAAAAAACGAACAGGATTTATTATCAAGTAAACTACTTTCATTTCAATAAATAAATACAACTAACTTTAATATACAATTTATTGACCATTTATTATATAATCTAATAATAAAAAAGTATAATATCGTTTATTAAAATATATACTACACTTTCAAATCTAAATTATTTAATAACAAATTAATCAATCAATTAAAACTATAAAAATTCTAATAATTTAGAATCTATTATATTATTTTGATAAATTCTTATATTAAGTTCTATCTTTTTATATTTATCATAAAATATTTTCTTATTAGACTTCCTTTCTTTTTGATACTTATTATAATGAATCTAAATATCAATCTCTTATTAAAATGATACATTTAAAGCCTTTAATTTAATGAAAATTCGTTTTTAATATAATTAAAAGAAATCTATATATCGAAATTTATTTAATATTTTATTTACTTTCTGAAATATATAATTCTCTATATTTAAAAACATATTTTTATAAACTAATTGTTTTATATCTTTAACTAAAATTGATATAATATCAAATATAGATATAAAGAAACTTAATTGATAACAAGTTCTTTGAAATTTAATTAATATTGATTGAGAAAAAGTTTTAATTAGATTACAGAAAATTTAAGAGATTTATTGATTTAAATCAAAGGAAGAAGAAATAAATAGATAAACAAATTCGAATATCTAAATTCGAGAGAATAGCTTTAGAATTAAATATATTAAATCTACTTCTTGAAACTCTGATTTCATATTCTTATTAGTAATAGATTTTTTATATATAACTTTAAAAATTATAAAGAATTCAAATTTTGAAAGATGAATGATATATATCTTAATAAATTTATCAATTTGATTATCATATAATATGGTTTATCATTATGCAGCACATATTAGTATATAGCTAATTTCAAAATGGTAATAAAATTCATCTTTTTAATATTTATACTCTAATATATAATTATTACTTTCTTTTGGAAAAACTTTTTTATAAAGAATAAATATGAATTATTTATAGATTCTAATTTTTTTTATAGATATCTTATTTCTGTTTCGAGATTATTATAATTGATATTATAGAAATCTATTTTCTCAAATAACTTTTTATTTAATTTAAAGTTTTTATATTTAAATTAATACTTATATAAATTTTACAAAAGAATTTGATTTATATTAATAAATAAAGAAAGTACACAATTACGCATAGACGAATTTCGTATATAAAATGGAATGGACTATATAATAATAAACCATATCCAACATTTCATATCATCAAAATAATTAATATAAAATGATTGAATCAAATAACTTGAATGCAATAATAAATATAAATATATAAGATTATTCTTTTTGTAGTATATTTGAAAAGATATGAATTTATAACTTTTATATTTATTTAACAACAATGTTAAATATTTACTTTTTTTTTAAATTTTTAATATATTCATTGAAATGTTTTAATTATTTTAATACTATCTTATTATTATTTAATTTATTAGATATAGATTTAATAACTTATTCTATAAAAAAATCGGTTTCGATATACTAATTAAAAAAATGAATCTGTTTTTGAATTACTAGAAATAAGGGAAAAGTTTTACTCTTTCTATCTCCATATAAATCATTTTATTTGTTTTTCAAAAAAATATTATGGTAATAGCCTCATATAGCAACATTTCATGTATTAATAATATATTAAACATCAGAAATATAATTAAAATAATCCTAAATAGCATTTTTGATATTTCAATCTCGATTTTTTTTTATAATATCACTTTTTTAACTTTTAATTTTATTTCAATTTTTTTAATATAGATTTTTATTATAATGATAATTCTATATAATAATACTCTATATATTGATATCAGAAATATATGTAATATAATCTTAAATAATATATTTAGTATTTCAATCCCCACTATTTTTTAGAATATTTTTATTTTAATATTTTTAATTTTCTTCCATTCTTTGATAACTAACAATTAAAAAGAATTAAAAAATTAAATTAAATTAAAAAAGAAATAGATAAAAGTTTAAAAAAAAATAGAAAAATTCTTAAAAAAAATTAAAGAAATAGAGAAATTTTATTTATTTATTTAAAACTAAAATAGCAATATTCTATGTTAAAATTAGAATATTAATATTTCATAAAAAAAAATGATCTGAATTAGTATATACTAAATCCAAAATGGCACTTTTAATATTTGAGATATTAATATATAGAATATTGCTATATCAGATTATTACTAAAAATATCATATATATAATATTATATAACTTAATAGCTTTCCGAATTGAGAGTTTTTTGTTTTTTAAATAGCTTTAATAGTTATGAATATTCGATTACGTATTGTATTATTAATAAATCGTATATTGAAATTGAAAAGTGGTACACATACTAATAAGAGACATTAAATAAAAGTTAGTAAATTAAATTGGAATTTATTATATTCTAATAAAACGTATTTTATAATATAAATTATAAATATTAGTATAATAGTTATTTGTACTAAAGGAGAATAAAAGTAAAATGATATAACTAGATAATAGCATAGTAAAAATTACATTTTCATTCTTGATGATTTAAGAATAGGTTATTTTTTGAATTGAAACAACATGGTTTATCAGCATGCGGGCTATATCGTTGTATAGGCCACTTCAAAAATACACTAAAATTGAGCTTTTTTTAATACTTATATTTTGATAATTAATTATTATTTTTCAAAAAGAAAAGAATATAAAATAATAATTCAAAATCAAATATTTAGAGATCTACTTTTAATATTAATATTTCTATTATATTCCAGAAAAAATCGAAATTGTTATGATTTTCGGCATAAAAAAAACTTATTCTATAATATATACTATATGAAATCGAATTTATAATAAACAATTAAACATTTATATTATTTAAATATATATTTATATTATTAAAAAAACAAAATTATATTATATTAATAAATAAGAAAAATGTAAAATTACACATAAACAAATTTTTAAGCAAAAACGGGTGGCCTATATAATGATATAGTCTGTATACTGATAAATTATGTTAATTGATTTTAATAATAGTTATGAATCATATTGAATTATTTATAAATTGAATTAAATACAATATAAACTTTTTTTGATTAAATATTGATAATGTTTTAATAAAAAACATTGTAAAAGAGAATTTTATAATGAGAATATTTAGTTATTTTAGTATTAAAAAAAATTCAAGAGAAAATTATTCTGATAATCGAAATAATTTAGAGATTCTAGAATAATTCTTGTTTGGTTTATCTCAAAAGAATATATTATTATTAAAGTTATTATAATTTTATTGGGAACAAATTGTATAGTAAACTTCTTTAGTGTTTTGTAAAAAGAGTTTGCTTATTCTTATTTTACCAAAATTAATCTAAATTTAATTTTATATTATTTAGATTTTAAAACAAAATTTGAATTAGATTTTGTAATATTTAAAATCAGGATTATAATGAAAAACTGAAATCCAAGATTCAAAATTAGGATTTAGTGTTATAATTCTGAATTTCATGATTGAGAATTAAAGTTTAATGTTAAATATCAAGATATCAAATAAAATCTAGAAAAGATTTAGTTTTTGATATTCAAATCTAAATGATATAACGATAGGTAATTCTATATTTGATATTTTTTGATAAATTTTAAATCTTATTAAAATTATTGTATTATTTGAACAAAGATGATTTCTTATATATATCAATTCTAGTGATTTTTGTGTCTCGAAAATTCCGAAAAGAGCTTTAGTTTGTTATCTAATTTAAACTATAAAAATTATAAGCATTCTTGATTTAGAATAATGGTAAAGAAGTCTTTTTAGAAATCTTAAAGTAGATATAGTATTTTAAGCTTAATATATCTAAATGTTTTCGATTTCGAATTCGCTGAAATACTTTTTTTTCAAAATGTTTGTTGTACTATTTCATTAATACTTTTATAGTGTTATTGATAAATAATAGATATAAAGCTTCGAACCTCCGATATCGTAAATCTAAATTTCTTCCCTAATTTAAATAAGAAAACAGTATAATTCTTTATACATTGAGTTTGATTTTTTTTATTTGTTGTGATTAAAATAAAACTTTAGTATATTAAATAGTCTCAAATCATCATTTTATATTTATAAGTATAATCCTAAAGATAAAGATGTGGTCATAATAACATATATTATTTCATTTAATTTACCTAAAAAGAATTCTACAATATTTCTGAAATACACTCATGTATAAATTTATTATTGTTGAAGGTAATTTTATAATAACTATTATCTTCACCAATATTAACATTTCCTTCAAAATCTACATATACCTTCTATCCATATTATATCTATTATTGATTCAAAAATGTGTTCAAAAATAATCGATGTCAATAGTTTTTATGATATCAAAAAGAACATGTTTTGAATAAATTTAAAGATATGCTTTCAAGAAGAAAAGTTATAGTTCTATATTTAATGAAAACTCATTTACACTTATATCATGTTATCTACTCCATATTAAGATTATAATTTATTTATCGAGTAGCAAAACTCTGTTTTACTTGACACTTCTATTTTGTTAACAAAAGAAACTTAACAGAGAATTTATTTTAATTAATACTCTACGTATAATACAATCCTAATAAATATAAATTAAAATTAAATTTTTTATCAATAAGGCTATTCAAGATTTAATTTCTGATACATCTGAATAGCAAATAATGTTCAAAATTCCAAATAGTATGGTTTTCAAAAAGAATTTGAATTTATTATAATTGCATTATTTCATCAATTTATATCTTCTTTAAAAATCCATGCAATAACATAATTATATTTGACAAAACTTTGATTTTTAACACCAATTAGATATAAATGAAGAAGTATGTAATTTGTATCAAGTTGTTACACTATAAATGATTTTTGTCAAAATAATTCAATCTTTATTATTTTATAATATTAACGATGTTCTTAAAATTATAAAAGCGGAAGATAATAATTTATGATAATTCTAATCGTGTTGTAAGCCATTATTTTTTCATATCTATTATAATCCTATACAATTTATGCAAAATTGATTTCGATACTAATCATATTATTTCATTGAAAGATATTCACTTTTGCAATTCATTCAACGTAATATACAAGAACTACTTTATTTTTTTGAATAATAAATCATTTTTGTTTTTGAATAATGTAATTCAAATTGATCATAGAATATAAGGAATGTAATATATCAGTTAATAATGTTATTGAAATTATTAACACAAAGATATTGAATACCCCTACAATAATCTTTATTTGAAAATATAAATATAGTAAAATTCTTATAATGTATAGAACAATTAAGCCTTCGATCATAACATTAAATATCATCTCGGTTTTAATTCAATTTAAATGTTTATCTTTTTTAATTATTATTTACTAAATTATTCTATTGAGCTTTTGTTACAAAGCTATAGAAATTTGTATAAACCTTGAATCGGGTTCCTATCATTTACTAAAATAACGTTCTATTCTTATATTTTAATATTATTTCTCTTATTAAGCTCAATACTTAACATATTTAGAATTCCTAGCAACATCGATGTAATATAATAAGTCCCACGATAAATTTTACATCTAATCAATTCAACAATCTAGGTGTTAAATCTATTGATTTAATATTCATAAAATTACTTACATATATATGACAATTCTTGTAATATTTATTCTTGATAAACTGATATTATACATAACGTGGTTTATCAGCATGCGGGCTATATCATCATGTGGGCCATTTGAAAATACACCAAGATTAGGCCTTTTTTAATATTCGTATTTTAATAACCAATCATTATTTTGAGAGAAGAAAAGAATATTAAATAATAATAAAAAATTAGCTTCTTAGAGATCTGCTATTTATATAGATATTTCCATTGTATTCTAAAAAAGAAAGTAGAAATTATCACGATTTTCATTACCAAAAAAATATTTCTATAATAACTACTATAACAATTAGAATTTCCAATAAATAATCAAAATTTCATAATATTTATATAATTCTATTTTAAATTCTTTAAATTCTATAAAATTATATTATTAAATAAAGAAAGTGCATGGTTACATACAGACGAATTTTGTATGCAAAAAGGGGTGGCCTACATGATGATATGGTCTGTATACTGATAAACCACGTTATTTGAAAGTTAAAAAATTCAAAACATTCTTCATAACTAGAAGCCAATTGATCAGAAAGAAAAGCATGAATGTTTTGTACATCAAATACTAGGATATGAAGATTAAAAAATAAATAAAAATCAGCATGAGAGCTAGCAACGATTTGTAAAATAATATCAAAAGAAATTAAACTAATTATTGAATTAAAATCCTTTCATATATACGTTATTCACAATCTAGCGAGTAGACTAGTGGAATGCATGTATTACTGACTATCTAGAATCCGCTATAGTGATCTAAATCTAAATCAGAAAATGGAAGATATTATATATGCATTTAAGGTGCGCGTTCCATATCGTTCCAACATATATTAGTTTTGTAATTTTATAATAAGTAATTATTTGTTTATTGTATACTAATTGTTTGAATGATTTTCCAAAATTTAAAACTAAACATTTTATATATTTCTTCTAATGGGTTTATAGACTTTGGGCTTAATAATAATATTTGAATCGAAATAGAGAATAAAAAATAATGTTTGATATAATATGTAAAGAATTTGTATGTAGATTCTAAAATTTGAATTCTAACGAAAAGGATAATTTTCAGGCTTAAAAACACCTTCGGTTTGAGTCTAAAGCAAAAAAACCCCCCGAAAAGTATAAATTCAAATTATATATTTATTTTGTATTCATTTTTATTGAGATTCTTATTATAATTCAAATCGAAATCTTCAAATATCTTCAAATTCAATTTTAGAAGTTTAAAATGTTAAAAAATTTAAAATCCAATAACTTATAAACTTAGAAATACTTGTGATATCTCTATTCAAATTTAAAATGAAGAACCAGTAGGGAATGATGAAACTTTAGCTGATTTGAATGAATATATACGTTTTTGCAGAATAATCTTAAATCTTTAAACAACCTTAAAAAATGTATGATTTAAATATGAATATAGATTATAGAAATAACAATGTAGATTATGATTGTGAAAGCCTAGATGAAGATTTAAATTACAATTACAATCAAGAATCTAGTTTGTTGTATATATTACAACAAATTTAATACATTTACATTTCACTTCTAGATAAACAAGTTAAATACAGAAATCTTTGATATTTTCAATAATTTTATTGATTATTAAAATTATAGGGAAGTATCATGACCAATCTAAGAAGAACTTTTATATAAACTCATTTAAAAAAAACTATTGTTGAATATATTTGTTAAAAAAACAATATTCTCCATAATTGAAATAATAATGTATTATAATGTTGTTTTTCTATAGTTCTAAGGATATTATTAGTATCAATAGTGAGTTATTATTATACCACTAAAACTGATCCAAATTTACTCTTATACCACTGAGATTCTAGCTTTCCATTATAGATTGTATAGTGAATTTTAGTTTTAGGTTGTTTCTCAATCCTAGATTCTAGGTTGCTATATAATTTTATTTTTTTTGGAAAATCTGAAAACGTTTTTCAGAAAATATTAAAAAGTAGTTCGTTTGAGAAATCAGAACCATAATTTTATGGTTACAATTCTCAATTTTGCTATGAAATCATAGATTCTAGTCATGATAAAATCTAAGTGGTATGAAAGTAAATTTAGATAAGTTTTGGTGGCATGAGGACAATTAAACTCATGCTTAGTAGCGTGAGAGTAATTTACTGTGGTTTCAATCAAGTAGGAAAATAATAATATTAAAATAAATAAAGTGATTGAAGTGATAATATTAATGGATTTAAAGCATTGATGACAACAGAGTTTAATGCAAATCAAAGGGGTGTTAATTAACATACTAATTTCATTCAGAATGTAACCGTGTTAGATTTTAGATTTTAGATTTTTCCTTAGAAGTACAGTTTCTAGAATTTACAGCATTCTTTTATTGGTTGCTCACTCGGTGGGGTCTTAAAGGATGCATACGCGAAATTCTCGAATCCCTCCAAAATTATATTTATATACAAAAAGTCGATAATATCAATCATATATAATTCAATAAATTCTCAATTAATTAATTCAAAACTAATATCAATATAATAGTATTAATTACTAATATAGGATATTCAAGTTTGAATAATTTGAATAGGATTTGAGGCTATAGTATGCATTATAAATTTTTGCGTATGCATCATTTAAGACCTCACCGAGTATGTGTATCGAAAAATAGATCTCAAATATTCTGATTTATACAAGTAATGATTTGATTCACAGTGATAAATACGATATTTGAAGTGTTAATCAAATTAGAATTATCAATACAGTTGGTAAGTTTTATTGGAAAATGTTAATTATAAATTTATTAGTCAAAATAAAAGCTTTTTATTTTTTAAGTTGTTTTGAATGATAGCCTCGGTTGAATAATTCAATTCAAATAGAAGCAAGATTCTTACAATGTATAAAACTATAAAAGAACATTTCTGAATCTAATTTCAAAAAAAAAAAGTTTAATGTTAAAGAAATTATTGGTTGTAACTATTTTCATGAAGAACTGAATACTATAATTGATATAAATTTTATAAATTTATTTAACTCTTTTGTAACATTTCATATTGATTTCTTTACTATATAATTTTTAAAAAATTCAATAGTGTAATCAATTCTGAAATTGTTATCAGTTTTATAAACTTAATAATTTCTCTTATAATTATTATTTATTATTTATTATCAATTTTCAGATTTTGAATTTATGCAATCAACTAATATTTTCCATTTCTTCACAAAAAGTGATTGAGATTATTAATAATTTTGTTTTAACTGATATTTCGAACACAATTTCTATTGTTGTAAATTGAATCCTTCTTTCTATAAATAAGCGTATTAATAATATTTTCGGAATTGTAAAAGAAACAGTATATTGTAATGTATCATAACTGTAATTATTAGGAATACCAGATTTCTATTAGATACATTCAATTTCTTTATTATATTTACAATAATAACCCCATATAGCAATATTCCATATATTGATATCTCAAATATCAAAAGTGCTAGTTAGAGTCTAACATATACTAATTCAGATCGTTTTTTTTCGAAATATTGACATTCTAATCCTAACATAGAATATTGCTATTTTAGTCCTAAAAAAAAAATTAAAATAAACTATTTTTCTGTTTCTTTAATTTTTTCTATAAAAAATATTTTTTTTTCGAAATCTTATTTCTTTCTTTCTTTTAATTCTTTTAATTCTTTTAATTCTTTTAAATTTCTAAATTTCTAAATTTTTAAAGAATTAAAGAAAATTAAAAAGACTAAAATACTAACATTATATAAAAATAATTATATTAAAAAAATAAAAAAAAATAAAAAAAAACTAAAATAACAATATTATAAGAAAAAATCTATATTAAAAAAAATAAAAAATAAAAAAAAATAAAAAAAACTAAGATAACAATATTAAAAAAAAATTGAAATTGAAATATCAAAAATACTATTTGAGGTTATTCTACTTATATTTCTGATATATCAATATATGGAATGTTGCTATATGGGATTATTACTGAATATAAACATTAATTGAACAATTTTTTTAGAAAATTATATTAAAGAAAAGGTCACTCAAAAAAAAGTTGAAGTTTTGTAATTCAAAGTGTAATAATCAGTTTCAAGCTAGAATCAAGATATTTACAAAGGGATTAAATTTTAAAATCATTTCGTATTCATTTTTCATCAAGGAAGCTTTTCTTTAAAAAGAAAATAATGATTAATTATCAAAAGATAAATTTTTAAAAAGAGTGAGTTCTGTTGTGATTTTGAGGTGGACCACATGCTAATAAATCACATTAAATAAGCTTTTATGGATAACTGATTTATCAAAACAACATTCTTTAAACGCTTCTGATAAATCAGTCAAGCAAATTTTCTTTAATATTATTATTTGAAACATTCACAGTTATTACACTTGTCTTTAATTTTGAATTTTACTATTCTAGCATTTTACATGTAACATATTTTACAATCAGATAAAATCCATCTCAATGATATTATTTCGATAGCTGTCAATGGTTTAATATCATATGATTCTTAGTTTATCAATAGACTTATCAATCGTTACATCTTTTAGGTAAAATTTGAGAACTGGATGATTATCGCATTTTTAATCAGGCTCAAGACGCTTTAGATTTCAAAACATTATTCAAATTAGAATTGAAAATGGAAGAAAAGAAAAGTCTTGTTATGTTATATGAATTTAAATCTAAACTTAAATGTAGACTCAGATGTAGTAGTAGTGGTATTTCTTGATATCTGATGAGCTAGTATAGGATTGATTCCGAGAATCTTTCTAAAGATAAGGATATATTAAGCTATAGATTTATCTAAATACCATGAAAAGCAGTTCTATATACAGAAGATTAATTGTTCATTTAAGTAATTCATTCTTTATTAATTGGAAGAAAATCAACGTGTATTCAAAAATTCTAAAAAATCAAATGTAATTACTAAAAATAAATAAACATTAAAGTTTTAAGAATTGAATATTTATGAAATGTCTGGGATTAGAGAATAGAACATAGTGACATTTACATCATTAAATTTATCTCAAATAAAAATAATGATCCCTATGAAAAGTCATTCATTGAATTTATAATAGATTTTGAATACATCTAATAAATTATAATAAAACAACTATTCGGAAAGGCAAGATCGTATATAAGCACTTGTCGAATTAAAATAACAAATGCTTAAAAGCAAGTATGACTATTGATATTATTTTGAAACTCAATCTATCTTATATCAATTGATTTTAATTAATAATCTCAACCATTCTAATTTACTAAAAAAAGATCTGTATATATAATAAAATATTATAACATGGTTTATTATTATATAACCTATATCATTATATAGCCCATTTTCACTTCAATTTATATTTTTAAATCTATATTACTTAACAACAATCAAATCAATTAATTAAAACTATTGAGAATCTAATAATCTAAAATCTATCATATTATTTTAATAGATTCTTATATTATAATCTATCTTTCCATATTTATTATAATATTAATTAAAAAATATTTCTTTATTAAAATTCCCTCCTTTTTGATACTTATTATATCGAATCTGAATATCAATCTTTTACTAAAATAATATATCTATAATTTCCTATTCAGTAAATATTCTTTCTTAATATAATTAAGTTTTTGATATATATTAATATTTGCTTAATATTTTATTTACTTTTCAAAATATGCAAATCTCTATATTTAAAAAAATATTTTTATAAGCTAATCTTTTTATATTTTTAATTAGAATTAATATAATCTCAAATGTAAATATAAAAAAACTTAATTAATAACAAGTTATTTGAGATTTAATTAATATCAATTAAAAAAAACCTTTTATAGGATTATAAAAAGTATAAAAGATTTAGAAATCTAAATTAATAAAAGGAAAAGAAATAGATATATATATTTGAATATTTAATTTTAAAATCATTATCTCAGAATCAAAAAATATTAATTCTATTCCTTAAAATTTAGATTTTATATACTGATTTATAATCGATTATTAACATACAGCTTTGAAAGCTATAAGGAATTGAATCTTTAAGATATAATTAATATATGTTTTTATAAACCCTTTAACTTAAATACTATATTCTTATTTTAACTTATTAAAATACTTAATATTAAATAATTAAATTAAATAATTTGAATATAATAAATATATATATATATATAATATTATTCTTTTTATAATATAATTAAAAAGCTATAGATTTATAACTTTTGTATCTATCTAATATCAAGATTTGATATTTGTTTACTCTATAATCCCTAATATATTTATAAAAATATTTTAATTATTCTAATTCTGTTTTATTATTTGTTTATTTATTACTAATAAGTTTAATAATTTAATCTATGGGAAAATCAAGTTCTATACATCAATTGAAAAGGTATACTTATTTTTGAATTACTAGAAATAAAGATATAATTTTTTTATATTATTATTATATATAATTACTATTGCCTATTCCTTATTACTTAATTATACTACTTTATTTCTATTATTCTTTTCAATATTAATAAGTACTATATTAATAACTACTATATTAATAATTATAATTCTTATTATAAAATCTATTCTATCGAAATTCTATATATCATAATCTAATATATTATATTTTGCTTATATATTTAATATAAAACAAAACTATTCTCAAAAAAGCTTAGAATCCTTATACAAAGCTCTTTGAAAATTATAAATATAATTAAAATATATCTTTAATTCTTTACAAATCAATACACTTAAAGTTTTTTAATTTTCTTTTGTTTTTAATTCAAAAATATAATTCATTATATTTTTTACTTTTTTAATTTTACATAGAAAATCTTTCGAATCTATATCAAATGTATATTAAATGATAATCTTTTCTTTTAATTCTATAAATTTGTAAGTTTTATATTAACATTTTAAACAAAAAATAAAACTATCTATTTTATATTATGGTATTGTATATAATATATTACATATTATAATAATCTTTTTAATACTTAGTTTTTTATCTTTATAAATAACTTTAATAGATAAGAATATATAAACTTTTTGATTATTCGAATACATTGTAAATTGTTGATAAAATATATATTAAAATTAAAGAATACAAATTAAGATGAAAGTAGGCCACATAATGATATAGGCTATATGATGATAAACCACGTTATTCTAAATACATTCATTAGTTTATAACAATAATATCATTCAATATTAATCGAAATTTCGAACATCATTTAACAAATCTTAAATGAATCTCTGTATTTAGGATAAGCTGAAAGAATGAGATAAGAATTAATTACTGTTTTATATTGTCTTCAAACATAATAATACTCTTATTCAAAATTAATTGAATTCTAAACATTATTCAATAGATACCAAATAAAACTTTAAACTTATTATAAAGTTAAAGATTGAGATAAGAATTAATCTGAAAGTTTAAATGAATGAATATACTCTTCTTACTTTGAGTGTTATTTAGTTTACATGTCACTAATTTTTTTGATATATATTTTATTAAAAAGAATCCTATGAATTAATTTTAATCTTCTTAAAAACATGATAAATAATCTTTTGGATCTTCAAATCCAATTTTTTACACAAAAAGACAATAATATTCAAGAATATTGTTTTTAATAAAAAATAATAATATAATATTGATATTTTTTAGTATTTATGAATAAACAAATATATATATATATATCTATTCAAATAAATAATTCTATTACAAATTCGAGATCTAAAGCTATATAGATTGATAAGATAATAATTAATTGTTATTTCAAAAGAATAAAAGAAATAAGAGATTCTTTATTCTAGAAAATGACCGGATTTGGAAGGAATTTCGAAGAAAGAAAGCTGAAATTAAGTGAAAATGAATAAAAAAGATCTTAATTCCTTTAAATGTAGAATAAGAAAATTAATTCATATAATCTTTATAATCAAAATCATGTGTTATATATGTTTATATAATTATTTTAGTTGTTAACCCAAGCCTGCTTCCCAAATTAGATATATTAGTCTATATATACACCTACCCTTATATGTGCTTATGACCTACGATAAAGAATTTGAAAGATTCTTTATGATTTTATTCCCTAATTCCAAATTCAAATTTCAAGTATTCTATATATTATATACAGTAATAACCTCATATAGCAACATTCCATGTATTGATACCTCAAATGTCAGGATTTAATCAAAATAACCTCAACTAGCATTTTTGACATTTAAGTCTCGATTTTTTTTGAAAATGATGCTATTCTAGTCTTTTTATTTTTATTTTTCTATTTTTCAGCCTTTTCAACTTCTTGATTTTTTTAAATAATTTAAAAAATCAGAAAATTCTACTCAAAAAATTGAAAAATTGAAAAATTAAAGAAATAAGAAATAAGAAATAAAAAATATATTAGGATTAGAATAGCAACATTTATAAAATCAAAACGATCTGAATTAGTATATACTAAATCCCAACTAGCACTTTTGATATTTGAAGTATCAATATATAGAATGTTGTTATATGAGGTTATTACCATATTATATATCATATTTTCATATTCTATATATATATATTATCTATCAAAATAGTGCTATATCTTTTATCTTTTTATATTATACAAGAACAAAATTAAAATATTTGATATTTCCATTTTAGATTATTCTTTCTTGTCACATATTTCTTACTATATACTTTCAAGCTTTTTCTTGGCTCTCTGTAGCTCAAAAAAAAAATAACGCCTTTTTTGTTATTATTGCTAATTATTTTTGATGCATTTTAGAACCTATATTTACACTTGTGTTGTGTTGCTTTCTTAGATACTCAAAAATTTAAAATATCTCAATTATTTTTCTATCTAAATTTGAATTTTGAAAATTTTCAAAATGTTTTAGTTTTATTTAAAGAGATAATCTGTGTACGCATTGAAGTGGGGTAAACTTTTATGATTTTTTTAGAATCTAATTCTAAATTTAAATATTAATACAAATCTATATTATTCATTTGTATCTTGCTTTAGATTTGAGTAGGGGTATTGGAGGTGATATCAATTTTAAAAACGACTAAATTTGAAGCTGATCAAAGATCTAAATTAAAGTCGAAATCGCAACCAAAATGTTAAAAATCCTTCAAACTGGAACTTAAGAAAAAACTCGTATATTTTACTTACCTATTCACTTTGGACTCGAATAAAACACCGGAGGCACTTTTAAATATAAAAATCATTTTTTTTTAATAAATCCAAAAAATTATGAAATTTGAAATTATATCGAAATCCTAAGTCTTTAAATCGATATTTGAATCTATATTTGAATTCATATCTGATCTTGTGTTGAAATCTACATCTAGATCTTACCATTAAACCTATAATCCTTAAACCAATCAGAAATAAATAAAATATTTAGCTTAAAATTCTTTCAAAAAATTATTAATAAAATTATCAAAGCATTAAATAAATAAACAACCACCAGTTTTAAAACTATAAAATAACATTGTTTAAAAGTTTTTAATTCAATAATTAATTGTATTTCTTCAAATATCATCTCACATGTTATTTATAGCTATTATATTCGTCTTTTCATTTTAATGTTTTAGGACTTGAACACACGGAGTATTTGCACTTTTTTTTTTACCAATCAGCTTCCAGTTAATGAGGGTGTTTTAAATCATACAGTTAATAATATTCAAATTCTTCTCATGTTAACCAATCCTACTATTCTGTTATTCTTTCAAAAAATCTTTTAATTTAAATATGATATTTTCATATTTATTTACTTAAATACTTGATATTGATATTTGAATCCAATAATTTGAACATGTTAATAGATTTATGTATATAACTTTTTTTATCATCACTAATTGTATAAATAAAAGCAAAAAGGAAAGAAAAGTTTTATTATATTAAAAAAAATTGAATTTGAATGATAGTTTAGTTTACGATTCAAATTTAAGATTTCTATATAGTTTTCAGATATATTTAAGAAAAATGACTTTTAGTCCAAAAATATTTCTAATGTTTTACTTAAGTTTCAAATAAACACATTATAAGATATTAAGATTTTTCTTTAGATTTTTATTTGAGAGGTTCTTCTAAAACTCCAAGTTTAATTTGTCTGATAATTCTTAGGGTGATTCTATAGATGCTTTTTATTTTTATGATTTCTAGAAATCAAAATATTTTTGTTACTTTTATTCATATCTAACACAAAACTTAAGCAAACAATATTAACTTATATTCATATTTATTTAGATTTTAGATAATAACAAAAACTCATTTTATTTGAATGAATATACATATCGTTTTTTTTGAAAAAACATAAGATTGGAATTTCAATAAAGAGTAATGCTTAAAATGGTTTGAATTCATGGAATTTTAAAGGTTAAATGATATAAGTATAGATATAAATTTATAATCTTTTTAAGAAATAAATACTACATCCTAGATAGTATTTATAACAAACAAAATATTAATATATGAAATAATAACATACGAAGTTTACACTGTGTAATAATAAAACTATTGATTTATGATCTTACATTCATTTATAAATAATGTTTGACGTTTATTTACATTATAGTTAAGTATATTTTCTCAAAGTGTTTTAATCATTTCAATATAACTTCATTATTTATTTATTTGTCATTAATGAATTTAAGATTTCAATTAATATGACAATTGATTCCTGTATATTAAGTAAAAACATAAACCTATTCTTAAATTATTAGAATTGTAAATATAACTTTCCCTATACTATTACTATATTATGTATAACTATATAAAAAAAAAATTGTGTTATTCTTATTTTATTTTTTAAGATTATATTATTGATATTTAACTCTCATCATAAAGTATATTTTATTAGAATTTAATCCATTATATTTTGCTTATATACTTAATATGAAAGAAAATTACCATCTAATGAACTTGAAAATTCTCATGAAAACTTTCTGAATTATAAAAAAATCAAGATATATTTTAGATGTCTTAAAATATTCTATAAATTAATATATTTCTGATTTTTTACTTTCTAATATCTTTCCTTGTTTTAAATTTGGGCAAAAACCTTTTGAATTTATATCGAGTATATTCTGAATAAAAATTTATTTTAAAAATTTATGAACCTATATAAGTAATAGAACTGTTCATTTTATGAAGTAGTAACGTATATAGTATCCCTAAAATACAGAATTTAAAACTTGTTTCATAACTAGAAACTGATTAACCAAGAAAAAGTATGAACGCTCTATATATTGAGTACAGATCGAATTTGGAATTATCAAAAATAAAAGTTAAGAAAAGAGTATAATGACTATAAATGATTTATGAAATGATATTCAAATATGGATTCAAATATAGATTCAAATATATATTTAAAGATTGAAGATTTTAAAACAATTATAGAATTAAAAGCATTTTTGATATTTTCTTAGAATGTAAAACAAATAAATAAATAAAGAGTATATATTCGAATTTAATTTTTTATTCAAATAATTTTTATTTAATTCTGATTCTGATTTTGATTTTGACTTCGAACAACTTTGAGTTTTATAGTTTTTAGAGTTAATAATATCTTTCATTTAAATCTAAAGCAAATAATATAGATTCATATTAATATTGAAATTTACATTTAAATTTATTAGATTTATTTAGATTCTAGAAAATCAAAAAAGCTTATCCTACTTAAACTGATATATAGATTATTCCATTAAGAATCTAAAATATTCGAATAACTTTAAAATTCGAATTCAAACAAGAAGAAGTATTCGTTATCTTTTGTATTTGTAATATTCTAAAAGTTACACAATACAAATATAAATATAGATTCTAAAAGATGTAAAAAAAAAAATTATGAAGAGTGTTAACAAATCTATTATTATTTTTAGCCACAAAGAACCGGAGAAAAAGCTTATATTATATATTATAGTAATTTTTTATTTATTTACATTTTGGTTTTTATAAATGATTTTAATTGATAATTCGGAGTATTCCAACTGTTTGATTGTTTATTTCAATTTTAAAGATATCTTCAATTTTATTTTTGAAATCATATATTAACTTTATTTTTATAAAATCCATTATAAGCAAACCCACTATAATAAAATCCATTATTTTAAATATTTGTATTTTTAAAAGAGCACGTTTAAAAAATTCGAATTAATAGTATTTTTTTTAATAAGTATATTAAGAATATTTATAAAATTGACTTCATTATTATTAGATTTAAAATAAGATCAAGATCTTTATATTCAATCTGTAATTCTAATTTAAATATATGCTATTAGATATCAAAGTTGCTTCTCACCAAATAACGAAAATGAAATGTAAAATATAATATACAATAATAACCCCATATAGTAACATTCCATATATTGATATATCAAATATCAGAAATATAGTTAGAATAATCCCAAATAGTATTTTTGATATTCCAATCTCAATTTTTTTATATAATATTATTATTTTAATCTTATTAATTTTTTTAATTTTTTTTTAATTTTTAATATAGATTTTCTCTTATAATGTTATTATTTTGGTTTTTTTAAAAATAAATTTTCTTATATAATATTGGTATTTTAGTCTTTTTAATTTTCTTCAATTCTTTAAAAATTCAGAATTTAAAAAAATTAAAAGAATTAAAAAAAGAAATAAATAAGATTTTGAAAAAAACATATTTTTCATAGAAAAAGTTAAAGAATTAAAAAAATAATTTATTTTAAATCTTCTTATTTAGAATCAAAATAGCAATATTCTATATTAAGATTAAATATCAATATTTCGAAAAAAAAAAGATCTGAACTAATATATATTAGACCCCAATTAGCACTTTTGATATTTAAGATATCAGTATATGGAATATTACTATATAAGGTTATTACCATATATTTTATATATAGTCAAAGTTATTCTTTTTTTTATAAAGCAAATTGAATGATATAAATAAATAAAAGAAGTTCACGGTTACGCACATACGAATTCACATGGAGAATAAAGTAGATTACGTTCTAATATGAGTCATACGACGAATAGTAAATCATGTTATTTATTAATGATTTCAATGATTCTCTTAAAAGTTTAAGGTTAAATGACTGATTTATCTTTGATTACTATGAAAACTTAATTTTAGAGATATTCGAATTGTGAATAAAACTAAAAGGGACTTTAATATATTATATGGATTTAATTGAATAAGAGTTTTAATATGACCCCAAATCAAATTCAAACGTTTCAAATTTTCGAATAATTTGAAATTTGAAAATTCTTAGATTTAATGGAAAGAAAAATCATCTTTACACATAACACCATTTTCGATATTCTTATATAAATTTAAAGCAAGACGTAAATTGAGAGAAAAAATTGAGAATGTGTACTTATGTTTAGTTTAAAATTTTAATTGAGATTTCCAGTAGAATTTCTTTTACAAAATTAACTCGAATTCAAATTCGATACTTTTTGAAATTCGAAACATAGTCGATATTGTTATTTAAAATTAAAATAAAAGGTATAAATTCGTGTTAGTATTTATGTTTTTATGTTCAAATCTATGTTTAGATTTAAATCTGAGAGGTTGTAAAAGCTTCTCTTGTTCAACTAAATAGATTGATTAGTTTTTTAACAAAAAAATAAAGATTTCCAAATAACTTTATAATTCAAATTTCAAATAAGAAGAATGATGAAATGTTTTAAATTTTCATAATTTGAAAATCATGTAATATGAATTTAGATATGGGTCTTCAAAACTATAAAAATTATCATAGAAAATTATTATACAAGACATCAGTGAAAGTTTTATTATCCTTTGGTTTTAAAGAACTGAGAAAAAGATTTTATTATAGAGTATAAAGCACTATTATAATTATATTGAAAAAAACTCTGTATTAAGTTATCGAATCTTTGGATATCAGTACTCTTATATAATAAACCAAATTATGAAATTCTTGATTAGAATATTTAAAATAAGTGTTTCCCTTTTTAAAAAAAGTTAATCTAGAATTTTTGTCAAGAGAAAAACAGCTTTGTTTCAAATGATATTGTATAGAAAAAACCAATGATTGTGCTGATCGTTATTATTCTAACAGATATATGGTCAGAATTTAATTGGTTTATTGTTCAAAGCATTTCAAATTTATCTTAAAATGAATAATAATGGTGTTTTCAATATTTAAATCAAAAAACTATTCATTGTTCTGATTAATCAGAAACAGTTTAAATTTCGATGACTTTTTATTGATATAATTATTTTAAGTTTTTCCTTTATGATAGAATAAGAAATGGAGATACTTTATACTTAATCTGAAACTTGTGTTTCTTGTCAATTATTTCTGTAGAAATAAATATTTTACAATATTTGAATAAAATTTTGTTTTCATAATTAGAGAGATTTGTATATATAAACGATTTTCATTAGTATTGTCGGAAAAAATTGAACCTTCTAATGATCAATATTTTAGTTAATAATTTCATCTTCAGTTTCATGATATATTTCTAAATAATGACATTTTCTGTTAAACTGCTTATTATATTATAACTTTTTTAATTACAAATCATGAAGATCAACAAATAGTAGATCCCTCCAAAAAAGATCCAAAAATCCAAAAATTCACTTTCCCTTATTATCATTAAATCTATCACACAATCTCCATTTTTTCCTTTAAAATACTAGTCGTTGAGGAAAAAGAAATTTCTAGATTACGAATTCATAGAATTTTCTTTTGTTTATGTATATACTTTGTTTTGATAGTATCGTATAATTAAAATTATTATACAATATATATGTATGACGGCCAACCCTCAAATCCCCGATCCTTGCTAAACTTGAGGTTTAATTATTATTCTTCTTCTTCTTCTTCTTCTTTTTCTTTTTCAAAGTTTTTCGTTAGATTGTTGTTTATATCTTTTATTTCTATGTTTCACTTACACTTATATTTATTATTTGTGTCTCTTTTTGCAGTTTTATTCAAATCTTAATCATTTAGACTCCTTATATAGATTTCTATCTAGATTTATTATCAGATTCCTATTTACTAGATTTATTGTTCATTAGACTTACTATTTATTAGGTTTATTGTTTAGATTTATTACATTTATCATGTTTTTATTTAATAAACTGTTATTTGTTAGAATCATCATTTATTCAATTTGTTATTTAAAGATATTATCTATTAAGTATTTCATTTAGATATATTACTTATCGGATTTAATATTTGTTTTCTTTTAATCAGTCAGTCAGTTATTTATAAGATCTTTGATCTATTAGATCTATTATTTAGGTTCTTTTTTTATTAGATTCTTTACCCAAGATCATATTTATTAGGTTTATTAATCAAATTTGTATCTTTTGAATTTGTTGTTCAAATTCATTTTCAAAATCGTTAATCGGACTCTTTTTTAGTATAGATTCTAGTTTGAATACTAATTCAGACAAACATTTATATCAGATATACCTCAAGTATTAATACTTTTGCCTTCAATTGCGCCTTCAAATCTATCTCAATTGTTCTTCTCGAATTTTGATCAATTGATTTATTAATATTATTATTATTAAGCTTAATCTAGATTTAAATATGTATTCTGAAAGCTTTCAATCGACTCACTTAATTATCACTTTTTTACTTATTTCATTAATTGATTCAAGGTTATATATTCAATTGAAATTTATTATAATTTATTATAATTTATTTCAAACTGAACAATTTTTTAGTATTGGCACATTACTTATAACCAATCAGAAAAGATCGTATATGTATTATTAAAAAATTGACATAGTTATGGAAGTATATTCAACTACATAATACTACGGTTTATTTCACTTTCACTTCATTCTACGAATCGACAATATAATTCTAATAAACTTAGTGAATAAATAACAATCATGACTATTGATTTTTCTGATATAATAATATGTAATATTTTTCGAGTAAACTTTGATTCTTCTATACAATTTGAAGTAATTTGAGCAATATGATAATTCTTATATTTTTAATACGGTAATAGCCCCATATACCAACATTTCATGTATTAATACTTTAGATGTCAGAAATATAAGTATTATAATCTTAAATAGTATTTTCGATATTTTATTTTCTATTTTCTTTTAAAATGTTGTTATCCTAGCTTTTAAAAAAGAAATCAATTGTAAATATAGAAAAATTGATTATAAGTATAGAAATTCTAGATTCTGAATTTTTTCAGAAAAAAAATTAAATTAATGAATATAATAAAGAAGCTAATAAATGAAAGAAAAGAAAGAAAAAAATTGTTGAAAGAAATCAACAAAAAATTAAAGAAATTGAAGAATAATTTAATTTAAGTTTTTTCATTCAGGACTAGAATATCAATATCTTAAATAAAAAACGATCTGAACTCGTGTGTACTAGACCCTAAATAGCGTTTCTGACATTTGAGGTATTAATATATGGAATTTTGCTATATGGGGTTATTACCGTTTTCAATATAAAGATAATTAGAACTTTTATAAATCTTTAATATCATATATTTAATATCTCCGAAATGATATGATAGATTCTTTTTGAAAAAATTCTTATATTTATCACAATTCTTTACAACTCTTCAATATAAGGACTTATTAATTTCTAAAACATATTAAATTAAAGAGCAATAGAATTGTTCTAAGATTATTGATTGTTGATATCAAAGCTCTCTTACAATTCATTGCTATGAAAACAGAAATCCTTTCTAAAGATGTTTATTTTTGTTTGGAATAGATCTGATATTAACAACAATGATTGATTTGATTAAACATACTAAATACGGAATCTTGTTTTCAAAATTATACCTTTTTCAAAGTTCAGTATATTGAAAAATACGGCAATAACCCCATGTGGCATCATTTCATATATTGATACCTTGTCTGTCATACAAATCGATCTTTTCGACCTAAACTAGCATTTGTAATATTTCAGTCTATACTTTTTCTTAAAGAGATGTTGCCACATTAATCTCTTAGATTCTTTCCATTTTTTCTATATTCTTTTTTCAACTTATTAATATTAATTTTTGAATTTTCATTGTTTTCTTTTCAAAAAAGAAGAAGAAAAAAACATTGGAAAATGGAAAAAAAGAGAACGAAAAAAAAATAGAAAATATTAGTGAGAATTCAAGAAATAGAAAAACAGTTGAAATAATTCAATTTATTTCTTAGTTTGAATTTGCACTGACTTAGAACCAAAACAGAAACATTTTATATTAAAATTAGAAATGATTCGATTTAGTATGTACTAGATTCCAAATAGTATTTATAATAGATCAGGTATTAATATATGAACTAATGACATTAAAAACTTAAATAATACAAGAACATTAATTCAAAGTATTTTTAATTCCAATATTGCAATTGTAAATATCGCTTAGATCTCTCAAAGCCATTGAATTTCGTATTAATATTGATTTTAATGAAAAGTATCTCTTTTTTTCCTTTTCAGATGTTCCTTTCACTTTTTGCATTTCAATGAATTGATCAAAAATGTACTAAGAACATTATTATCATTGTTATTACATAGATCGTTAGTAAAAAAGTTTGAATATCTAGAGCAAGCTCAATACAGTTATTTAGTTTCTCATTCTTTAAAAAAAGAATTTTTTCATATATAATATAGATTTGAATTTCAGAACACAAATAGAAAGTGCTTCATAGTTTTGTTTCATTTATATGTAATACTAAGTTTCAATATATTGTGAAGGAAATCCAAGTTTCTAATAAAATCTAGAACAAAAACACGTTTACATTATAAGGATTACAAATATTAATGTAGTCTGAATTCAAAGTCTGAGATATTAATTAACTTATTAAATATAAAAATGAACAATCTATTGAAATCAAATCGCTTAGATCTAATTTATTTGATATTTCAAAGAAGATCTGAATTTTTGTAATTCCCCCTAACAGTATCTGTACTTCAAAATAAATGTAAGTTTATGTATATAATTTAAGTTCATAAAATCAAATAAAAATACTCATGTATTATAATCGAATAATAGCTTTCAATTTTTCAATTATAATATTTTAATGTTAATTTGATTATTAAAAGTGAAATGATGTGAGTTTTATTATAAGATTTTATAATCAATTGATGTGATATTCAAGAAACGATTCTTTACAAAATTACAAAAGTTTCAAATAACTTAAACTTGATTATAATTAAATAGAAGTTTTAAGAAAACAATATTTAATGATCATTTGAAATCAAGCAATGTTGTTCATATAAGTCGCCAAAAAGTATAAAATAGTGTTAAAATATCATTTTTATTCAATTGAATTAATACAAGAATTAATTTCATTATTATGTAAACTTTATATTTTCTGAATCAATCTGTATAATTACTTTAATATCTAGTATATAAAATCAATGATTATGTCTTTTTAAATTGTTTAATGATAGAAAATAAATTCTTCATTAGTTGATCACTTGATTGAAAAGTTTAAAAATCCTTCAAACCTGAAATTTATAAATCTGAGAATCTATCTATATTGAGAGATTTCTTCTATTTTATTTGAAATCATATTAATATATGCTATCAAAATGATGGTTTTTTAAAAATAAAAAACCATAAAATTTATCGATTTTGATCAAAAATGACTTTTTTTCATCAATACGTTTAGTTTTATTGTTATAGTGCCTTGATACGAAATTTAAATTATTGAAAATAGACTAATTCTGATAATTCTTGACTATTTAAAAAACATTCAACTAAAGAACTACATATACTAATATTATTAGAAATCCAAGAGATTACAATTACATTATGATGATTGATATGTACATATATAAATTCTTTACATCATTTGAATTTTTTTCCAATAAATTAAATTTCATTCTAAATTCTAGTTTTCTATTATAAATTCCAATTTAGAGTCTATCCTAAGATAAAATCAGTATAAGAATAGATTTAGATTAATTCTAATATTAATAGTATTAGAGTAATGTACGAAAGATTTTAATCTATCTTATTCAAAATTTAAATGTTAACTTTGGTTCTCAATCATGGATTTGAGTTTTATTGTATAATTTCTGATTTCAAATATTACTGTTTTTAAATTTAACAGAATTTCAATAATTCGGAACTACATTCGAATCAATTTTATCAATATCAAAATGATTTGTTACTTGATTAAATAAAGAGATTTCTGGTGATTTGATGTTTTATATAGAAATAATACAAAATCAAATCATAAAACTATCCTTTAATTAAATCATGATAATGTATTATTCACAATGAATCTACTTATATACATAGATGATATATATTTTTGATTTCATTTTTTGACTTAATTCAAAAAAATTAATGACAATCTTCTCGTTAATATTATTGAAATCGTTGATATGTTCTTTTTCCAAAGCTATCTTAAAATAAAAACATTATTAAAATAAATTTCACTTATGATATATTAAAAAAATGCTTAAAACATAGTAAAATTGATATAGACATATCTTATAAATAACCGCAAATTACTCTCATGCCCCTTAGATTCTATAATGGATTCTATAATCAAATTGATAGATTCTATCCTTTTAAGACTAGATTCTATTTTCATCAAAATCATATTGTAGAATCTATAGTGTTTATTTTCAGATTCATATTTCAATTATAATACTTAATTTATTAAAGAAACATTTGCTATTATTTATTATAGATTCTACCCTTCATTATAGAGCCTACCCTCCACTGTAAAATCTAACCTCAAAAAGCTAGAATCTATTATAGAATCTATCATAGAATTTAAAAGGCATCAGAGTAATTTGCCGTATAAATAAATATTCAAAATGTTCATGATATTTTCTAATCGATTTTATTACTCATTCAGGAAAGTTTCGATAAATATCGAATATTCTTCATAAATCTATTGCATTGTAGATCAGTATAGTATCTCAAACTTAAGGTTCTTTTACACTTTGGATTTTTTATTCATTTTCTTGATTTGATTTTATTGTTAATTTTATTATAACATTATCAAGTAATAAATTTGAGATTCCAAGTCATAAGCTTTTTCTTAGTTCTTTGTAATTGAAAAAAACAATGTATTTACCAGAGATTTCTGAAATCGTTTTTATATTTTTTGATGTATATATTTATATTTATATTTACAATTTTAAAATTATAAAGTTTTAAAGATTTCTAAGATTTTGTTATTTAAATTAAAATCTTAGATTTACTGAAAGATCTCAATTTTTTCTGGAAAAGACAGTTCATATATTGATTCAAATAGAACAAGTTTCATGAATTTTCAGGATCTGGATTGGAATTTGAATTGCAGTTTAATTATGTGTTTTTCATTTTTCTTGTTTTGATGTGAGTAAAGGTATTGAAGATATTATTAAATTTAAAGATATTAAAGTTTTAAGTTATCTTAAAATACAAATCTAAATTTAGGTCTGAAAGATTATTCGGTTTATTAAATTCATAGAATATTTCATATAAATCGCGTAGAGAAATCGGATACTTGAATGTTTATTCGAATTAATATTTACATCTATAATGTAATAGTTATAGTCCTTGCTTACTATATATACATATAACACTTTTTCACTTAAAATTTCTGTTTTTTTACAAATTTTGATACCTCTGTTAAATTATATAAAAAATCATAAAAATTAGGATTCTTTTTAATATGACAATTTTATTGAGTCAAATTTTATGAAAAAAAACCCCCCAATTTTTTGAATGGGATTATAGGAGGCTAAAGTTGAATGTTATGAAATTGGAAAAAAAATCGCTTATTTTGCATTAGAAAAATGCTACAAGTTTGAGTTTTCGAACATTTCCAGTTTCAATACTATACAGCTATTTAATTAAAAGCAGTTGAAAATAATTTAAATAATTTTTCCAATCAATGATACTATCAATTAATATTCATAGAAATATTAAAGAAATATTAATAATATTTGAATGAAATAGTTAATGTTTTACTTTATATAAGAAAACTCATCTTTTATAGGAACTTTGTCACATTTGTCACAGGGGGGTAATTAGCAAGATTCAGAACTCTTACATTATGATTTATTTTTAATTCAAATATTAATATTAAGTTTAAAACTTTAAAGTCTTTCTAAATACATCAACTATTTAATGTCTTTTTGAGTTTAGAAATTCTAGATTAATCTAAAATGTATTAGCTGTGTATATCTAAACTTTTCTAAAAAAAAAATCATTGAAACACATAGTAAAAATTTAACAAGCTGGTGTAAAATCGGCCCTAAAAAACTTCTCAAAGTTATGAGAATATACTCATTTATAGATTTATTTAAATATTATAAAAAGTGTTTCTATACGTAGAAAGTCGATTGCTTATATGAATGATATTTTCCTTATAAATTGAAATAGAATTAATATATATTTAAAAACTTTAAAAAGCTAGATATATTTTTCAGAAACAGTTAGATTCTTAAATCTTAAAAACTGTATATTTTTAAAGTAACTAAACTAAAATAGAATATTCAAAAAAAAATCGAAATATATAAATTTTTCAAAAATAAACCTTAGAACAATAACAGAATTATCTGATTATTATGAGAAAAAAATGTATTAGAAAGTATATTCGTAAACAAAAATATCAACATTCAAGATATATTTCATTTGAATTTTATTCGAGTTTCGATTTTTTAATTCTTAAAATTTGAATTCTATGCTGAAAAACTTACTTTCTGATGATTACAATAAACTTGAATAAAGCTTAATTGTTAGGTGTAGCGAGTCACTGTATTCGATTATTTAGGAGATATTAATGGAATGTTTACTTTAAAGGCTTGAGGCCCTTAGACTTAATATTAATGACTAATTAATAAAGCAGAACTTAAAATCAACTCAAGATATATCGTACTTTATTAGTATACTATCTATATTAGTATATAGTCCACTTCAAAATCATAATAAAAACTACATTTCTAAATATTCACATTTTAATCATGAATAATTTTCTTTTAAAAGAAGCTTTTTTATAAAGAATAAATATGAAACATTTATAAATATCTTGATTCGAGCTCAAAATTATCACGTTTTTCATTACAAAAACCTGTCTATCTAAATAACTTTTATTTCATTTTTTAAATTTAATATTTTGATGTTTTAACTAATATTTATATTATTTGAGTATTTCGTAGTTTTGAGTTAGTTGTAACAATTGGCCTATAGATTTACGAGTATGGAATAAAAGATAACGCAGGTGTATGATATATGAATATGACGTGTAGATATCTTTTGTAGTGAGTTATGATACAAAGATAATTTCGGAATTGAAGGGCGTAGTTATTTGCATCAAAGCAGAAGATGACCAGAATGGCGGAAACATCATGTGCTGGACTCCTGGTTGTTAAGAAGCTAGTTTGTACGTTCAACATAGCATGGAGGAACTTTGAATTGCATATTAATTTTACAGGTAATAATACACAAATATCCAGATAATAGCAAGAAATCTTGTATCGGAGACAGGTAACTGCACTTACCGGTCAAATTTACTTCCCCCTTTTCAGAATAGGAGGTGCCAACCGAAGCACACAGAGTGACTCAAACGATAGTGTCTTAAGATATACACCAAAGATAGGCTTCATTTACAAGCTTGGTTTCAGCATATATTACCATCCGAACCCACACCTACTAATGATACTGGCTCTTCGGAGTTTCTGTACTCACGTTGGCCCTACCTCAACTGGCGGAGGAGGAGTCATTCAAATGGGCTTAGACCCCCTGTACATAGAATTGCTTTCTGTAGCATTAGGTAAGTTCATAGCTTAGCACATCCCCATACCCTAGGGGAGATTCGCAGGGTCAACTTTATATCGACTCGCTGGACGTAAATAAATACTACTACTACTACTACTACTACTACTACTACTTACTAACGATAATACCAACTCAAAGTGGTCTGGGGGCAGGCTCATCTGACCCGAGGCCACATATATCTCACAGAGGCCTGATTAAGAATTAGAAGATGACCAGAAATCATTAGCTGGAACTGCTACCACTGAATATTGCGCAATTCTCACCCTTCTATTGAATTCATTGACTGTGGATGGTCATTTAAAGGTAGGTTTACAGTCAATATCAATTATCTCATAATTGCCATTTTTGATACTGACAGATAGACAGCGGATGGACGACAAGTCAAGGGGCAGATAGTGATTTTCAACGGATACATGAATTGTATGCGATTCAGGACAGTTGATCTGCTGGCTCGTGGAACAATGGGCCAGGCATGCGACTTGACGGAGGTGACAAGCCAGTGTAGACGGAGCTAGCTTCTGTGATTGACTAGATCTTCTTCATGTAAGATGAGTTCTGGCATTGCTCCAATTGATCCGAATTCTCCAAAAAACAAGAAGAAAAAAAAAAACAAGACAAGAAGGAGTGGCAGAAAACCGTTGTAAAGATTGTTGGAATATTATAGCGGAGAGAGTGAATCAACACAACTACCTCCTCTGAAATGTGCATATAGCTTGACAATAAGATGCGCTACTTAAACACTATTTCTTAATACCACTGTATATCAAATCATATGAATTAATGGCAGCCAATACTTGGCTACAGACGGGACGTGCCAAATGATCACAGTTTGTAGCATGTATACCCCAAGCATGTCTTAACGTGGCTTGAATCCATATGTAACGAAACTTTTCATTAAAATCTTGACGATAGATATTCCAACGTAAATAAGAGATCGGAGAGTAATACCAAAGTGCGTTACAACTTTTTATGCGCAAGGGATATCAGATTCTGGAGCTCGTAGAGCAAGTCATGCGTGACACTATGACTGAAAACCAAATGAAAATATTGTGGAAATATAATGCCCATGAGACATCGAGATGTGAAAAAGCAGAAATTTTCTCTAGAGGCAATGGTATCGTGCCGGAATTTCAAACAATAACAACAAGAACAGCTGTAGGGAGTGATGTGCACAGAACGGATGACTTAACCGTGGTGGTTGCTGGATCTTATTTGCAAAACGTTTCTTACAGAAATAGCTCTCAGGGACCTACATATACTTTAGAAAGATACATTTCTTGGGGCGTGTATAGAAGGGGAGATTTGAGGCTGGAATTTGGTTGTATGTGCTTCGTTCTCGTGGAATGAAAGGTATACCAATGGTTGTGTCGATACGACACGTGATTTTCGTGATTTTCGTGATTGCCTCGTGATTGCCTCGGGCGTAGCTTGGACGGCCCGATCATCTAAAATGTTTGTACTTGATCAACAAAAAGCCAGAAGCAATAAGAAAGTCTGATAATACATGCTTGACATCAAGCTGGTTGCTATATCAGCAAAATATCTCCCGACACCGGCCTCAAGATTTATTTGGAGAATTATGGCAAGCCCTGGTAATGCACAAAAGAGAAAGTTGAGTACAGACCGCCCAATATCACCTCCACCATTGCGTCGCAAAGTACACTCTACAACAACACGTAAGCTTCATCTGAATTATGTGAGAGTTGATAACTAAATCAAGTGAAAGAGACTGATGTTGCGTCATTTTTCACGCCCACGTCACAAAAACCACTCGAGAAAATTTCCTGGCAAGAACGTGCAGCAAATGAAAATTCACCAAGCACGCTGTTGATTGGCAAGTTTGAACCACTGAACAGCTCAGATAAGGAGGCATTATCACATAACTTGAAAAGAAACAAAGTTGCTGCTTTCGATTTTGTGAGTATTGACTTTGCATTATTTGGAGTAGCAATCTAATAGCATTTTACTATAGGACTCAACTCTCATACAAACATCGTCTGGAAAGAAACATCCTACCAATGGCCAAGATTGGAAGTGGTGGCACCCATCGGTTCCTAGTATGCTCAGAAAACTATACTTGAATGATGGGTTGGTGGTACGTTTTCTCATATGTCATTCCGAAATGCTGAATGCTCTACAGTTTTCGTGTCGTTGTGATCAGCAACCAAGCTGGCATTTCACTCAAAACGGACCCCAAATCCCCCAAAGCTCGACTTGCTGAATTCAAGTCGAAAGTATCTGCAGTCTTCAATCATATCAATATCCCAGTGAGCATATACGCAGCAACCGAGAAGGATATCTACCGAAAGCCACGAACGGGCATATGGAAGGAATTACTTGAAGACTATAATATTCATCTCCCAGGTGACCTCAAACTTCAAGAATCCATTTTTGTTGGAGATGCTGCCGGGCGCCATGCAAGCACCGGTAAATCAAAGGACTTTTCTTGTTCAGATCGGTAATGCTATCGGAACTCTTGATTTGTATTATTGTTGACATTTGCAGAAATTTCGCCGAGAATGTCGGGATCAAGTTCTACACCCCCGAAGAATATTTTCTCGACGAAACACCGAGATCGTTCACTCGCACCTTCGAACCAGGAGATTACAGCTCTAGAAACACCACAGGTTGGTCTCATTAACTTTGGCTGTGGGCGCTTCATTTTTGACGTTGTTTCAGTGTCTCCAAAGTACAAAAAAGACAACCCGAAAGACATAGTTATTCTTTGTGGTAGTCCTGGCGCTGGAAAATCTACATTTTATTGGAAGCAATTGGAACCTCTTGGCTATGCCAGAGTTAACCAAGACATCCTCAAAACAGTACGTGCTGCGTTTGCCAGCGATTACAGAACATAGGCTAACGTCCGAGAAGCGTGATAGATGTTTTAAAGTCGCTGGCCAATATTTAGATGAGGGGAGGTCTGTAGTTGTGGGTGAGTAGTCGAGCTTGCACTGCATCCTTACGAGGACATCAAAACTGATATCCTCTAGACAATACTAATGCAGATCGAGATGTTCGCAGTAAATGGATAGCACTGGCTGCCAAGCATTCCGTGCCGATCCGCTGTGTTCATTTCCTAACAAGTGTACAAGTATGCGAGCACAACGATGCTGTGCGAGCCTTGAATGAAACCGTATGTTCTTCTTCACCCCAATGGATTGCCCTCTTCATTGACGAGAAGAATCCATGCCATGCTGTCTTTCCTAAGACATGAATTTCTGATCCGATATAGATGAACCCTGAAAAGAGAAAGATACTTCCTAAATTGGCTTTCACAAGCTTCGCTTCAAGATACCAACGACCTGAATTGATCGAAGGATTCCAGGATATTACAGAAGTGCCATTCAAGGTACGTCTCACTGCATACCCTTCCTTCCCTGTATGTTTTAATGTTGAGATCATAAGTTCGAGGGAAGCGAAGCCCAACGAGGAATTTGGACTCAACATTGGATTTGAATAATCAATCAATCAATCAATCAATGATTCCGATAACGACCCCGGTGGACGAACGTGGCATATTTCACATGGCAGGAGATTACCCGAGGGATGTGTACAATTGTCCTAATACTGAGGTACTATCCCATGTGAACTAACGAATTTTGCTACGTTCGATCGGCCGCCGTGATGGACTGCAGCAACGTTGCAATAGCGTGCCGGTATTTATTTGTCTGCCACTTCAACGAGATTTAGATTTCTAATTTACAAAGTTGAACATTGCTTGTTGTGATGCAATACGGAATCTTGATTTCCTCTCAACATAATGATGTTCAAAGCAAAATATTCGTGTGCCCAGCCTATATATTTTGAGTTGCACTTTATTTTCTCACGTCGCGTTTACTCTTTGCTAGCTACCAATGGAGCTGTTAGGTGTTGAATTGGGTCATAGTGAGACGGGTCACCCCACGCGAAGACTGGCTAAACCAGGAGGCTGGGTGTCTGGACCACGTCGATCGAACTCAACCCATCATTCATTTTGATCCATGTTTTGAGCGACCTAAGAGCTCTCCCCAAGAATTACCTAAACAACGGCAAAGCTCTCATTCGACTGGTCTACAGTTATTGCAAATGTCGGTAGATATTCAGTAGGTAAAGATGCTTTCCTAGTCATCCACGTCAGGATGCTTGAGACACTACCGTACCATTAAATGAACTGGAACCTGAGGTTGTTGAGTATGCTGTACTACTCAATATGTGCGGGACCATATGCAACGGATATTATTACATTGCTAAGGGGTCGGCCTCGTAAAGAGTGTTATGCGAACAGTGCACTTTTGTTTTTGTTTACTTCCTCCAAAGATGAATGAATGGGAGCTTTCACTTTCCCACTTTTTTGTCCTTCTACCACTTCTGTGGTCCTGACTATGGGGTAATAAACAGGCCCAAAAACATACTCTGTGTTACCAGTGGGTTGACGAAGCATCTGGTTAACCCGCCAATTAAAAGTTTGCGGCATATGTATCCTTCCATTCCCGCACGGATTATTGATAGATTGAATCATTGATTTGGTAGGGGTCCATTTTAGTTAGCAAACAACTTTTTCTGGGTTGATTGAAGAAAAGGCGAGAAGCTTTACGACCAACTGAGTTGATTCTGTGACGCCCGAAACTTTGCTCACACAAATAACAAGAGAGATCACACCTTTTTCGAAGTCATGCGCATAGCGTCTCTTTTTGTTAACGATAAGGCAAGGCGGGCGGTAATGTATTTCCTGGCACAGCTTGAACAAGATATCAGATGTGATGAATCGCGAGGCGGACTAGGGATGGGGTAGTAGCACACATTGCTTGAAACAACGAGAAACAACGGCATGGCCCTCGATCATTGGATCGACAGTCGGGTTCCTGCACCAGGGGTGTCTCAATGCTGTGGACTTTGACAGGGCAAAGCTTAGCCTCAATAAGGAATCTAGGCGATGCGCGCATAAATACACACGGAGGATCACCATTTTAGGTATAGACTGAATATTTTCACAGTGCATATTGCTTCTGTTTGCACAACTTTCGTCATTATTACATCTTACATCTGAAGAAAAGAAGTTTAAGTTCTGTAGAAGCCGACAAAGATGTGATGATCCTTCTTCAGCGTAACGCTTCTCGCATTTGTATATATGTGTATAAATAACCGACAAAGGTTGGGTTGTTATTTAAATAAACGACGATTGTCTCAGTTTCGTCCGTAGTGGTAGAATTAGAGTAATGTTAGGTTCCGAAAATTCTCTAGTTTTGTCAAAGATTTTCCGTTCAACTATCTTCCTGGGCCGTGGAAAGCATTCCTTTCCGCCTTATGACCTAATAACAGAAAAATACCTTTCAACTAAAATCGACCACTGATAAAAACGGGCGGAATGCGACCCACTACTGACTATGGATGTAATAGGTAACAAGACCGACTCTTTCATCCTACCCATGTTCCCCGAGGCGTTGGGATCCGTCTTCCTTTGCCTTTTTTTCTATTATTTCCAAGTCGGTATGTATTGTCCGATACACCTTGTTTAGTTCTCATTCGATTGGGTCGGCCAGGATTATGGAAAGATGAATCGAATGCCCCTAGATTAACTCAATCCATACAATAGAACAAGATATTAATTATCACGAGCAAGGGATTTTGGATGAGCAAGCATAGATTGGACGGGTACGGGTACCGGTAGGGGTACTGTCTTCTGTGGTGAGGAGGTGGTGGTGGTGGTGTCGATAGAATTCTGTACACTGTACGTGTACGGTACGGTACGGATTCCGGAGCAAGAAAGTTTGTTTGAAAAAAGAGGATCGATCCATGACTAGAATAACAATGTGACCCGCTCATTATGTGAGAAAGAAATCTGGACTTTCTCTCAACTAGGGAGGGGGGAGAGAAATTCCGACGGCATATCGGTGTTTCCATTAAACCATATAAAGAAAGTCATTTGGAAGATCTCTTGCACGAAGGAAGTATATATGTAGAGTGTAGATTGTACTCTAGTTCACTCATGAGTCTTGAGAGATCCGCCAAGTTTTTGGGCGGTGCTTAGGTCTTTCGGGGTATTGGTAGTGGTGCTGGTGCTGGTGTTGGTACAGTACTCAAAATGTCTTGCGCAAGCTCCGAACGATCGAAGAAGAGCGGCAGGTAGGAAACGGAAGAAAAGAGGACATGTGTAGCGAGCATAGTTGACATTACCTACATCATTACCTCCATATTCAGGTATGAACGAATGGATTGGTATGGTAACATTTGGTAACATGTGACTAGGTATTATGATCAAATGCCACACAAAAACTGCCTCTTTAGGGATAAATCATGGGAAGAAGATGAATAGATTTTCAAATCATCGTCGTGTAGTAATGTGTGCTAATGTATTAGATATTCATTCCTAGGGGTGTAGTAGTAATGTATCAGATACCCGTTGGCACTGTATTTAGAAAGAGTGTTCTACCAATTAGATCATCTAGGCATTGATTGCCATCCATTCATCACTCTATCCATCCGTCTCCTTTAATAAAGCTATGGACACTTCTCGCCGCGTGAGTTTGGTGGCTATTGATTGCAGCCTGCTTACTGACAAGGACGCAACGGTCGGTGCAAAGTTCAATGGTTCCGTAAGAAGAAGAAGGGGGAGAAGAAGAAGAAGAAGTAAAAAGTGGACTTTCCCGAGATACCTGGCTTGAAAATCGAGCCTGAGCTTGAGTGGAAAGTAATAATATATGTAGGTGTTATACGATGTACAATGAGTGTGTCTAGTAGATACTATACTATACACCTTGTAAAAGAAAAGGAATCCTGTACTCCGTAGAGTTGTCAACAAGTCATGAATAGATCAGGGCAGGGCAGGACAGGGCAGGGGAGGGGGAGGGTCGGAGGACAGGAAGGAAGTAGGCAAGTAAAGAAGAGCACGATTAAGTCGTGTAGTGGTGTTAGTCGTGTCGTTCGTTGTGTACACCCAGGTACCTTTTTCCTTTATCTATTACCTAGTAGTTTTGTACGTACAGAGAGGAGAGAGAAGGAGAGAGAGGGCATTGTTCTACAATGTACTACATATATCCATAGGGATGATGGTGAAATAGCACAGTAGAGTATGGTAGTAGAGTATGATAGTAGAATATACGTATTCTAATAGTAGAGCATAGCAAGTATAGTATAGTAACATAGTATAGTAACATAGTATAGTAACATAGTATAGTAAACATAGTATAGTATGGCTCCACCGTCTTTTTTTTCTTTTTCTTTCTTTCTTTCTTTTCAAATCTATTGCTAATTGATAATTGCCCACATCCACATCCACATCCACACCCACACTATCCCCGAGCCCCCCCCGTGGGAATGCTCCGTACCTAGGTTCTAGTATTATTGAAAACAATAAATGGGTCAATGTCATATCAAAACACAAACACAAATTCTGAATGACTAGGAGACTAGGAGACTAGGAGACCAGAAGACGACTAGGTAGGTAGGTCCTAATCTACTCCATACTTGCCTACCTAGAACTATCCATTCCCACGGGTCTGAGTTCTGAAAGGTCTTAGAGGTCTCGTTCACACTCACACTCACACTCACACTCATACTCATACTCACACTCACACTCACATCCACTCAATCTTCACTTCAACTACCCTCCCATCTCTATCTCTTGCTAAACCTTCTGACTTGTTCATTGTCTTCCCTCTCCCAATCACCAGAATCCACTCGTCAATCGATATCAATCTTCATCAACCAGCAGGACCCATTTCCAACCAGTTATACCTCAAGAATAACCACCCCCAGACACTTCCGATAACCCCCTTCACCGTCGTACCCCGTCACATACATCACTCCGCCCTCTTGTCAAACATTGCTACTACCACATACTACACTACATACATACAGACTACTACATACATGCATACATACATACATATCATTTGAATGCAATAACTCAATATCAAACTGCCTGTCCAATCACTGTAAGTCTTCCTTAGTCCCCGAAATCCTGCAAGCTCTTTTTCTTTTTCTCCAAGTTAAATCCTCCACGTGAGGGTATTGGACGAAGAAAAAAAAAGAAGAGCGACTAGGTAGAGCAATATCTAATTGGTTCCGTAAAAGAAAAACAGTTCGCGACACGATCCAGAACTCCCAACCACGCATTCAAGTCTTCATATTATCCATACATTTCTCCCACCGCCGCGCACATTTTTACTTGCTTACCTACCTATACACATAACTACGTGGTCCATTGGAAAACGCATAACTTTCGAAAACGTCCACGTATGATTCCAAGTTGTGAACAAGTTACTTGTGCAGTTTCCTCACCCAGGTATCTCTACATCAATTCATCCGAAAGAAAAGAGAAGACTTACCTTCATATTATGTTGTCAATTGCACTTCAAACTCGCCCCCGTTTTAATTGAACAAGTACACTCACTCATCGACACAACACAAGTCGCCTGTATCGACCAGCCTCTAACATTTCGAACAACTACATACCCGCCGACTCCTAAAAATGCCAACAGGATTAGCTGAATTTCGCCTTCCAGGCCATATCGCAGAGAGAAAAGCTAGAGAAAGCTTACCAGAATTAGATATGGATCTTTCGTGCTCAATTCATACACAAAACTCATCGGCATCGGAGCTACCATCACCAGTCACACCAACCTTCTCTACACGAGGACATATGAGGCATCCAAGTTCAGCTTCGTCAATTGAATCCCAATATCTCTACGAGAGTCCTTCTTCACCCACATTCACAAGTCATATAGCTGGAAAACGATCACTACCTGATGTTCAAGAAGAACCTCGTCGCGAACGAGAAAATGACTTCATGTTTGAAGATGACGACGATGACGATATCCCGGATTGCGATGAATTATATAATTGCCTGTGTAAGTCTCATTCACACCTTTACCCGTACCATGCACTACGAATATCATATAAAATATTCATATATTTATATGTTTATTTATTGTTTACCCTTCTTTGATGATTACGCGGGGTAGTCGATCATCGCGAAATAAATACATATTCATTGGTTGAGACTTGAAGGGTGATAGCTAATCCTTGCTTCTCGTGATGTAGGCGACGATCTGTATTGCTTGCACAGCGATACATCTATGGCACAAAGCTCCGTTCAATTGTCTACTAATCATGACCTTGATTATGATCTTTCCGACGGATTCTTTAGTGATGGAGAATTTTCAATCAATTCGAGATACAAGAAGAGGAGAGGAAACGAATCGCCACTCAATGGACTCACATCTCGATTTGGCACCAAGTTCCCCTCCTTCGCACGCAAGTGGAACTCCAGAAAAGCTACGGGTTCATCGGCAGCATCTATATCATCTGACACACAAAGAGATTATGCGACTTCGAGGGCGCCGTCTAGTAGATCCTCATCAAGGTCAAATTCCGGCCGCAGACCTATGGACGACAATTCTGATTTCCAATTTCCACCCACTCCATCTAGAAGCTTTTTTGGGGGCCGTGATAACAGCTCCACAACATCCTTCCTCGATATCGAAAAGGCGAAAACAAGCACATCAGAATTCGAAGAAGGATTGGCTGGCACGCCATTACTTCCACCTCTCATGACCGATGTTTTAGCCAATGCTCAATTCAAAATGCAATCACCTTTACAATCACCCTCTGTCGCTGACTCGAGTGATCCGATGTCTGGTACCAATACGCCAATTGATTTCATGACTACATACCACCTTCCCGGAATTCCATCGCCGCCCCTTAGTACTAAGCCCTCGATTTCATCTTTCCATCGATCGACAATCAGATCGAATTACATAATTCCTTCCTCAGAAATTCCCACGATTCTCATCGCCGAGGAAAACGACGAGTGGGCGAACAAACTCGGCCATGCTAACTTCGTTATTCATCCTGAGCCTTACGTTCCAGAAAACTTTGATCTTGAAGCTTGCCGACAACTACGAGCCGACTGGGACCTTGCACGTTGTAACTATACCAAGCATGTCGTTCGTACAGGCGAACACTATGGCGTTACTTCAAAAACTTACAAGTTGACCGAGGAAAAATGGGCCCAAATAGATCTTCAGTGGATGAAAAACAACGAACTCACAATTGCGACAACAGCTCAGAGCTCCACAGACGCATTCGCTACTCTGAAACATAACACGCTCGGCAACTCTTCTTCAAGCAACGTTATGACCAAAATTCCATCCCTCAACGATCCACGTAGCGAAGGGAAATTCCCTCAGCTTGGCGACGAAGACATCGTTGGGCCAATGGTCCAAGCTGCCGCACAACTTCGACGAAACCCCAGCAAGAAAGCCAAGCTTCTCCGATTTCTCACTGACAAGTTTCCCGTGGGTTTAGGGAAACCTTGAATACCATCCAAATCAAGCATCTTTTAGAAGCTTCTGGCCCTCACGAGCCATCAATTTTATTCCTGTTTTTACTTCTGGTTGGTTGATGGTTGTACCGTCCCACCATATCTTTTTTAACGACTTTACGAACGAAACGAATTTTTATTATACCCATACACTCCTTAGCAAGCAACTATGAAAAATACCAACTTGAGATCCGAGATCGTTACTATCCTTTTTTTTATATTAGCATTGCTGTTGTTCTTGTGTATTGTTTACTTTTCTATTCGAAATAATCCATACTCATACTATGGACTATTTTCTCTCATGTGTCTATTTCCTTTGTTATTTGTGTTTTCATGTGAAGCGATGGAGCTGGAGCGCCAAAAATTTCACTGGGATTGGAGCTGGGTCTAGACTGGCTTGGCTAAGGGAGATGAATAGGAGCTTGGATTATCGGATCGGATGGGTTTAGGCAAAAGTCCCCTAAGCGGGCGAATAATGGGACAACAAACACCTGTGCGCAGTTCTTGTAATATACCGGTAGCAGGTGGAGGGAAAGATACCAAGAGGGAGGAATGGGACAGAACAGGTAGTTGATCAGAAGGTGGTGTGGTGGGAAGGACAAGGGCGATCTTGTGGAACCGGGGATGGGTGGGCAGTGAAAGTGGACAAGCAGTGATATTCAATGGGGGGAATATTTCGCATCGCAACGCAATGGCGGCTATCCTTGAAGTTATCTTTTCAACGAACATTTCAATGTGGAAAAGCGCAAAGTAAAAGGAAGCGTCCAGGAGAACAATCCATTACCAGCCAGTCAATGATGGATTGAACAAATGAGGTGGCAATCAATACGGATGGAGGATTTTTGAATACTAGTTCTAGATACCCTACCGCTGAAAAAAAATGGAAAAAAACATTTTATCAAACAATATACATTGACCCTCGACACTTGATTGGTGCCATAACTGTTGATGTGTGGAACATTCACTAGTCATTGTAATATCTCAGCACGATTTGATAATTCGAATATTCTTTCAGAATCTATACATCTTTTCTACAATATTTTGATGATTTATAGCTGTGATTTTTTTGGTGTGGCTTTTCAACTACTGCACTAATGATGTTCTGTCATTTCATCATGTATTAAAGGCATGGGCACGTACACGCTCGAGACATGTTAAGAAGACTCAAGTTCGACCGACTAATAACACAAAGCAAAATGTATCTAGGAGGTTTCTTGAAACCGTCCTTTTGTTGTTTTGTAACTTAAAGTGATATCATATCGGACCGGGTGTTATTCTCCGATTGTAAAAGGCAACTAGATTTGAAAGAAGCACCAACCGGGGCAAGATTTAACAATATGTTGCAAACTCAACACAAGAAATTTTTCAAGTGCCTAGTGAGATCCTCGTAGCTTCTTTGCAATTCTATGGACAGCAATGCATGGACTTCTGTTTAGAGAAGCATAGCTGGAATCTGGACATGCAAGGAAGTGAGTGCGTAGCCAGGATCCAAAAAAAAAGTGTACCTGCAGTTCTGGGCAATGAAGGTTGAAACAAGCCAACACAGTTGTAGTTAGCAGACTCTACCGAGTAGATAACTTAAAAAGAATGGATAGCCTCCACCTCTCGAAACAACTACTTATTTGAGGCGACTATCTTTTTCTCTTTCCTATTTAGGGGATCGACGCTGCACTTGGTCTGGAGCTGGATGTGTGCATACTGTGTGTATGTTGCTATGACGCTGTCGATGTGATCGGTGTGATCGGTGTATCTCTATTCGTCTGCGCCCCCACGTTTTTGGAAAAGGTTTGGAGGTCTGACTATTACAACACTTCACACATACTAACAGCGAACATATGGGAAAATTCTAGTCGGAGCTCTTAGACTATAATCTGGGAGTGCTATTGGTAAGGTTTGGTAAAGTAAGTTTTCAAGGATATTAGATGGCAGGTAGTGTTTACAATACAGAGGAGGAGACTTCATTTGATGGGATGGGATGAATTGTTTTGGAAGAAGTTACGATAAGCTACGATGGCCTATCATGTAGTAGGTACAATGCTACGTCCAGGAAGTTACACATCCAAGGGGGGCAGGAAGAGAAATTAGGCACAAGTTTTGTGGTCACTACGCTTCAAAAGCCTATCTGATCTCGCCACTTAAACTCATCTGCAGATGCGGGTTGGAGAAGGGAAGGATTCTTCAAGGGACAAGCCTCGTCCATTCTCATTGACTCTCACCCTCGCTTCATTCCCGTCTCTGGAATATAACCCAGTCAGCTTGAGCCCTAATCAGATGAGAATGCACGCATGAGCCAATGCGTACAACCGGTATTGTGAATTACTATAAGGCTTGTAGCAACTTGTTGATCTGGGGCTGGACGGGGTGATTGAACGGCTCGAGCACATTTTTCTGAACGTCCGTTTCTATGTACCCATGGTCCCATCATCCGTGATATGAGACAGCGGTTATTATCGCTGTAGGGCTTCACTAGTGGTACGAAGGAAATGATATGTCGTGAAGAACGAAACTGGTCATGTTGCTATGTACATCTCATGTACTCGTACCGTCAATACAGTATCATGCTTTAAAACGTTGGGCCTCTTCACTCGAGATTTGGTATGTTCATGTATTGTGAGGTACTCGAAATCTGCATACCATGCATCATATTAAATCTCATGTACTCGACCCGTTGGCTTGCAGGTGGGAAGATACATGCATACACACATACACGAGTGTCTTCGGGGACGTTGATCTTGCTGCTGTGGTGTATACTGTAAGTTTATCAACACGTCCGAGTCCGACGATGATGGCGTTTCGGGGTCTTGAATTAGTGGAGGTGATACTACAGTTTGCCAGTTTTCTATTCTGAGAACCCATTGAGCGAGGGTGATTGATTTCCCGTGCCTATTTTTTATTTTCAAAGCAAAGACACGACATATCGTGGGCGTTATGGTGTAGTGTGGTAGATGTTGTGATATGATTATGATAGGGAACAAAGTTGAGTATGATATTGAATTGGCAAGTGACTTCTTGCATGCTGGTTTTCGAGGTCTTTCGTCCGATAATGCTTACTGTACGAGAAGGTACAGTAAATAACATCCTGAAAGTCGCATGACTTAAATTCACGTACGAGTACACTTTGGGTTACAACTTTGCTCGTGAACTTTTCATCGTTTTCTTTACCACCTAATTATAATATTGAAGACTATTCGTTAACACCTCAGACAAATGTTGTTGCGTCTGCAACTTACTGTACATTGCATACAAATGCCAGTGTATTGACAAAGCACAACCTTTCGAGATATTATTCCATATCCCACCCACATATTCAAATCCATTATCTACAACATGCATATTCGGAGATATAGATTTATAACACTTCTTGGCTTGCCTCGAGACATCTTCACAAACGGACCCTTCAGATGTTGCGAACTAAGCCCACATGCACGGGAATACATCCGATACACAGCAATACGACACTGAAGCCTTTTCACCCTTCATTGAGCTCCTTCATTTTACCCGAGAAGGGTCTTTTTCTTGCATCGTATAATCACGGATTAGAATCATACGATACAATGTACTTTCCGATCGAATTGCGAAATTTCAACATGCAGGAGACAAGAATTGGAACCACGATGTAAGTTTATGCAGGTACAGAGGTCTAGAATTGGGGTTTTACGAAAATCCTAGTATTAATAGTTTTATGTATACCGATTGTTGGGTTTTGAAGCTTTCTTTTTGGGGGTCACCTCATGCTTCTCGTGCTCATGCATCAATAATTGAGCATTAGGAACTGCAAGTCGACCTCCCCCCCCTCTCCCCCCACGCCAACGTGCTTTTCAGGTTTATTTCAAGGGCTACATGACACATGTGCTTTCAAGCACCAAGCCTGATTTATCCCGGTTCCAATTAAGGTGGAGGAAAGACTAAAAGTAGTATAAACACCGAAGCATCCCAACAACTGGTTCTCGCCCGTTCTAAACATGCTTCTCAACGACGTCGTTCTTGATGTAGATCGAAATTGTTTGGGAATCCACCCATACAAAATGTCTCGGTACTGGATCCCGATAGCAAGGTCTCTCGGTGTGCGCATCCGAATCCAACGACATACGGAAGGTTCTTATGCGCAAAATCCCTGTTGAGTACATTCCCTGCTCAATTTTCTTTGTTCCAGGCGGAATCGGCCGGTCGAATTTCTACTGCATATAGAGAGTACTCTTAGTGGTGGGGTAGCCTGAAAATTTGATCGAGTGAAGAGTTTTCATTATCATCATTTTCTTCACATGTAATTACACATGTTTTGGCGTTAGGGCTGAATGTCGATGGCAGTGGGGTCCCCAGTAGTTCGAGATTCCAACTTTTTAAAGTTGTAGCTGCACGATGGCGTAAGGAGAAGATTTTTCATATCGGTGGGGTTGACAGTGGGGGCAGATGTGTCATGGATAGATGGCTTTGTGGACTTTTATTTGTGAACATACTACAAGTACATAATGAAAATTATGAGGAGGTTGTCGATGAGCCGACTCTCTGAAAAGAGTAGATGCACGTGTAAGACGATCGAAGATGAGGGCTTCTTACTGGGATGATGGCTCCGAGACAAGTGCATGGAATGAGTTAATCAAGGTCAGTTTCGTCACCCAGTTGGCTCGATGCTTTGATGATCCAGGCAATGAGATGATGACAGACATTCGTGGAGACACAACTGTTCAGTTTCAGCCTGTCTATCATCACTAGATCATTCTGTGCACTGGGCTCTACGTGGACGATGCAGAGCAGTAGCAAATTTGATCATGCCAGTAAATATCATGTAGTTGTGTGATATTGGTGTTGCTGGGATACGAACATGCCCCCCTTAGAAATTCAAAGTACCCGGTTCTAGGCTTCATAACTGTGATCAACTCTAATAAGACGACACGGTTATGCCATTGTGAGATCAAGTCTAATCTATATATGGAATAAGTATGATTTATGGAGTGAAAATACATACTACCAGAAGGTAGGAGTCTATAGTAGTTAGCGTAAGATATACTGAAAACATCTACTGAATTGCACCATCAAGATCAATGTCCACAATACAACAATCTGATTTGGACAGCGAAAGTCTTTTGGCTCCCGTCTCAATGTCCATAACATATACACATACGAAAGCCTGTTGAAATAGGGAAGAAACAGTTGGATCATTTCCAAAACAAGCGCAACTACCAAACAACTGCACAACGGTGCGAATGATTCACTGCCATTTTCCCTTGTGCTGGTGGAGGAAAGCCTTTCGCACATCCCCAATACTTGGATCTACTTGATACGCAACGAGAGAAGAGCAGTGGGAGATTGAGACAAGCCCCTTGATAGAGCAAGGAACATCACAAGATATGTGAGAAGTTTCATCATGCCAGAGTGATAAGTAATGAGATTCTAGAACAGTGATACTTATAGTCGATCCGAAAGTGTGATCCTCCTTGATCATTTCAGACGACAAAGTACTATTAGTAGGTCTATGTTGACACTGAGACTCGAAAAAAGTATCCACAAGATTCCATTTGAAAGAACGCACTTGTTCCATGAGTTAGATTGATGCAATTCTGATCCTTCATGCTACTTGTATATTCACACAAAGGCTATTTAGCACCCCCGATTTGCTACATGTCCAAATGAAGTTCTGAAAAGGCATATCTTACCAGAAACCCAGTACCGATCACAATTTAGATGGCAAAACATGAGTTATTTCATTCTTACAACTCTTCCTCATCCCCATCCTCATCATCCTCATCATCCTCATCGTCACCAGCACCTCCACCCTCCCCATTCTCATCATCGTCCTCTTCACTATCGCTTGTGCCACTCCCTTCGCTCTCACCCTCACTCCCTGGATCGTAATCTTCCTCATCCTCGTCCTCCTCGTCCATCGCTGCCTGTTCCGCTTCTTGCGCTGCCCTTTCTAACTCTCCAGCTTCCGCATTCCCTACAACGTTTCCTTCTTCATCCTTCATCACATTCACATTCAATCGCTTGGCCTTACGCTGTTCGGCCATACTCTTATCTTGTAATCCATATCTCTGTACATACTCATTTATGCCGGCAAAATCTTCTTGATCTATCATTTGAAATTCCATTTCCTCTGTGGTGTCTTCGTCGCCTGAGACTGACATGTCAATATCGAGTGAAAGATTAAAGGTACGCTGTAATACGTTTGTGAAGGATAGTGCAGTAATGCGGTTGTGTGGTAAGAATAACAACGGCTTTTTATATCCCCATAGAATTCCAGTAGGCAGAAAAAACAGGTATCCATCTTTAGACCCTCTGAATGCTTTGACATGCACCGCTTTCTCGCTTGGTCGATGACTTTGCTTGATTGCACTGGCAAACAGCTTAGGGTCTGACTCAGTGATCTTGAGGGTATTGCCGACGGCCTTCAACTGGGTGGTAATGGCCCAGTTAAAAAGTGTCTTGTAGTCATCAGAAACAGCTGAAGCTGCTGAACTATCAGTTCCAGTGATAGTCCCTGATTTTGGCGCTCCATCGGTGATGGTGAAAACTAATGGTTCAGGTATGGGCTGTGCAGTTGCTGAAGGTTTGGAGGGTGATATGATAGAGTTCTTGGGGAAGAGTATGTAATTGTATTGTTTTTGCGTCTTCTCTGGGACTGGGAGACAAAATATATATTCTACGATACTAGTCAGCAAAGTTCCAGTAATTCAAGAGCATGAAGAGTACCAATGTCCTTCCAGGCATAGCTCATGCCAGACGCAGGTTCCTCAGAGGTCGGTAGTCGTGCATAGAGATGTGTTGATGTGAAACAGAGGGTGCATTTCTTGCGCTGCGGTATTACCACTGAGATCTCTTTTATCTCAAGCAAGACTGGATCTTCTCCAGTAGCAGGCACACTTCCAACGCTGTTTGATGTGCCATTTGTGCTATTCGGGATACTTCGACTTGCGAGGCTCTCATCTATGCGACGTTTCTTTGAAGCCGGTTCTGACGCTTGCTGAGTTATTGTCTCGCAGACATATAAGGAAATTTGATTGAATAGCTCGATATATTCTGGACCAGCTATGTTTATAGGTTAGTTAGGATATCAGAAATATCAATTTTTCCATGGTTGTTGGCGCGTTATTGACTTTTCGTATATATTTCTTTTTCTTGCAAGGCTGAGAGATATGTACTTTACCTTGTGATGCTGCCGCTATGGCGTTCTGTATATCTGGACGAGATTGGAAAGCCTTTTGTAGACTAGCTTGATCCAATTCAATACCCATACTGGAATTCTGAGTGTATAAGAACGTGTATGAGTATAAGTATGAATATTAATGTGATAATATGTTGGGATTTTTTTACAAGGCAACGCGAATCTTCCAACGTATGGAGAACGCGCTTGGGTGACAGAGCCTTGTGATGATGTCAGGCTATGATGAGTTCTGATGCGAAGAGATTTGGTTTCAAAGGAGAACAAAACAAGCAATGTCAACTACCTACCTAGGTACTCTATAATCAATCAATCATATCTTGCAATAAAACCACTTGCTGTCTTAAACTCATGTAGTTTGCTTTTGCCGCCGAATTACCTTAATCTTAGCCGCTACCATTAGGAATATAAATCATTGGGGCAATTGACAAACATAGCCAATCAATCACAGACAAACAGCGTAGATACAGAGGAATTTAATACTCGTATATAAGTTTCAAAGGTGATAGTAGGACGGTGACATAATACCTAATCCTATCACCCTCTCTTGCTTCATTGAAATCGTTCTAAAAACATTCTGAACGGCAATCGTACAAATGACAAGGAAAGTGTGAAGACATGGAAACAGGATGCCATGGGAAAACGCCAAAACTCCCCCAAGGATATTAACACATAGAACCGTTCCAAAGAAATGCGCCTAGCCTAAGGTGGCTGCGAGTATGATGATAGTGAGGATGACCGCCAATATCAATAGTAAGCAGCAAGCCTTTGACCGAGCATTCTTTTGATATCTTGCGGCACTCCTCAATTCCAGATCAGCCCCTCTTGTATCCGTATGTACGTTTTCGACATTATTGGCAATCGAATCAAGAGTCTCGCCCTGCTCATTGACAATATGTGCCACATCTCGAAACAACTCGTTCAATTCAGTGACGCCTTGTTCGATATTGCGGATCTCGGCCTCACGCTCTACTATCAACGAATCCTGAAAATCAACCTCATCCTGCGAAGCCAATCTAAGCTGCTCTTGAGATTGCTGCTGTCCAAACTGATTGCCCCCCTCAGCTCCTGGTGATTGCGCTTCTTCCATTGCCGTTCGTGCTGCAGTAGCAGACGATCGTTGTTTCTCGAGAGCTCGGCGCTGTACATTTTGGAATTCGGTCAAGTTGTTTTGGAACTCGCGCGTAAGCTTTGTTTGAGTATACTTTTGCGATGGCTATCATGAACTATCAATACCCCATCGACATAATACTGGACATATTGTTGCTTACATTTACGTCCTCCCATGATTGTATCTGCTTGACGCCATCGCCAATCTCTTTGAAGGCATCCTTTGAGTCTTCCAAGAGATCGTGAACTCTTTCTCGAACCCTCTCCGTGTCCCTCTTCGTTCCCAATAAGTTGATTTCATTTGAAAGTCTTGAGATATTTCCTGTCAATGAGAAGAGCTTTGTCATAAGTTCTTGCGATAATCGTTGGAATTCCGGATCGTCCGCATATTGAGGATCATCCTCTCTTCGCATTGTCGTCGGTTGCGACTCCAGCGACGATAACTGATCGAAGGACATGATTTGTTTGTTATTGATGATTTGAGATGTTTTCAAATGAGTGTAGATTTTTTATGATTTTTATGTACAAATTCGCTCGCTGCCTATTTCGACCACGAAAGTTGTGATAATCTGGAATCGATGAGTGGGCGAGTGATGTTTGATGTGTGATATCCTAGGTTGGCTGACGTACAGTACTTCGTACTGTATGGTCTGTACCTTACCTACCAACCTAGGGCGGGTCACCCACCAAAGCGCCCAAGTGCCTTTCGCGTCAACCAACTCTAAATTTATTTTACATAGAAAACTAAATATCAACAAAAGCGTTTCCGTGTATTGCTATCTTTATTTAATTTCCCAACAACGACAACATGATCAATAACCTTTCATAGATTCCAATCTCTTCTATTGATGCTTTAGTCTTTTAAGACGCAGCATCTTCACGAAATTTCCCCCAATGCCACCCGCAGTAAGGATTCGTCCTTATAAGGACTTTTTAACTCCAGCCTTGCACAGAAGATTTGCATTGGCGACTGCTATCTTAGCAGCAGTATGTTACGTCGAAGCGGTATGGATTGGGGAATGGAATTCATGTAGGTCTTCAGCTTCACAGATTTCAATACACCATGCTAATCAAGTTTTACAGTCCTTTGGTCATGGTTTCCTTTGGGTAGAGCTGGTATCCGAACCGGCCTCTTCTTCACCTGCGCATTCATGATATTCATCCTTCGAGTAGCCCAATTACACGTAGGAATTCGAACCTCAAACTCGAGCTTCCACACATTTACACAATATGCGCCCAAATATCAGACGGTTCAGACAGCACTTTGGTATCTCTTTTCAGCGTGGTTTTTCAGCGAGATATACGTTTGGTCGGTTCCTGAGAGTGCAGGTCTTAATCGCATCAAGCTTGCAGCAAAAACAAGTCGACCAATATTGAACGAGAAACCTATATATTTGACCGTCTTCCTTCTATTTAATGCTCTAGTCCAAGCCGGATTCCACCTTTGGTACGACTATGATCGCATCGACATTCCACTTACGAAGACTGGGCCAGAAGTCTCATCTGAACAATCTTCGCACACAGCCGTACTGCCAATGATACAATTGAAAGAAAAGGCAATGCCTCTATTCATTCAGTGTCTTAAGCGTGTTTCTATAATGGCAGTGGTATCTCCATTTATCTACTCTATGAATATCAGTCTTCCCATCCCATTCGTCTTGCCGATTTACACTTTCAACATTAGAGAGAGCGTTTGGGGCTTCACTCGGTCATTTGCAAAGATTTTCTGGAATTTGCCCAAGGCTGCCACTCCTCCAAACGAGTTACCTTTTCACTGGACCATGGTTCTTAGGACAATCATTGCCGGACTCATGCTTACGCTATTGTGGGAATTTGGAAATCTTGCTTTCTCTATTTACGTAGCGCAAGCGCCTTTGAAGAACGACAGACCAATTACCTACGAATCTCGAGATCCAAATGGAAGTTTGTTAACTGGATTAAAGGGTAAAAAGTTACAGACAAGAGTAAGTCTCTCCGCACAGCTCCTACTAGATTGTACTAAAACCATTCAGGCCTTTGCGTTTTGGGAACTCGTAGAAATTGCTCAGCGATACCAAGGAAGGCGAAAGGCCATCTTTGAAGATATTGACCGTGTTGGCGGTTCAGCTTGGTCTCAAATCCTTGCGGCATGCCTTGAAACCGTTAATGAAATCAACCAGCGTATCGAGGAATATGATCCCAAAAAACAAGCACCCGTGATCAGTGTGTACGAGGAGCAGGATACACCAGAACCAATATCGTCACTTCCTCGTTTACTAACCGAATCGCTCAAGGATGAACCAAGGGGCGGTCTTGTTGAGAAATCCGAGCCAGCAGAGTCAAGAAGCAGGCGTTATTTAGAAGCTGTGGGCTCATTTGCAAAGAGCCAAGGAGAATTATCACCGCCTGATAAGATGTCTCGGCGCCGCCAGTCGAAGGACGACAAGAAGAGTGCAGCAATCAAAGCCGCACTTCCTGCAAAATTTCAACAGTCCGAAGGACTTCAGAATATTTTACGGGAGCAGGCAATCATAATTCTCAAGCTGCCATTCGGAAAACCCTTCAGGCAGGAATATCGAAAGGAGATTGCAAGCGTAGTATTGGGAACGCCACATGGAGATTTAGGTATCATTATTGATGCTATCGACTCGATAACTAGGTTTGCTGTGTGTAGTCTTGTTGAGGATAAATATGGAAAAGTACAGAAGGACATCAAGAAAATCGTGGAGACGTATACAAAGACGATTATCCAGGTGCAAGATTTCAGGACCAGATTGGGAGCTCATTGGACCGACGTGGAAGGGAAACAAGAGAGTCCCGAGGTTGATCTGCTCCTCGCCGTCCTCAAAGGCGGACTTCGAGAGCTAGTTGATGCATTTGGAGACTATAGCGCTGAGTTGAAAATAAACCAGACTGCGTTAAGGGCAGCAAGAGAAGCCATGAATATGGCTCCTCCAAGACCAGAGGATATGGAGCAAAGGCGTCGTTGAACTACTTGTATAGAGAATGAAGTCTATGAAATAAACGTATAATGATTCTTCAGATGTAGGCTTGATTTCAATATGTAATGAGAATAGCATTGAATGAGATGGTCTCAATTGAGTGAGACTGACTGACTACTTGCATTTGGTTGCTGAAACTGCCAAGAAAGCTTTCTTTAACGTAATTTAATAATGTCATTCCACGCAGCCATGGTATTGATATCTGTTAATAAGAATTTCATAATCCCACTTTCTCCACCAATAAAAGACAACTTCTCAAGTTTCCATGGCTCTCAAATAGAGTTGGCAGTAGCACTGTAACAGTACGAGCACTATGTCAGTGTGTTTGATATGTTACCGAATAACCGAATTATTGCGATGACGGAGTGAAATATCTCCTTGTAACCGATCGTTGCGGGGCGCCGTCGTCCCAGCAAACCCGGTTGAGCTTCACGATTTGACTATGCTTGCCGAAGTAAACAGATCATACGATGGCTTATTAAATACGTAGATATTTCCTGCCTTCAATCCTTATTTTTTTGAATCTCCTCTCCTCTCTTATTTTCTTTTTCGCTTTGTTTTTGTTTATACCGTCGCTATAGCTCAATCTTCCCAAGATGGCATCTTCGGCAGCTTTGACAGCTTCTGCTGCATTGAAATCTCGAGTTAGGAGACCATCTTTGCTTAAGAAACTTGCTCATCCCCAAGATTTGATCCCTTTGTTCCCTAATGGATCTTACATTGGGTGGTCTGGGTTCACGGGTGTCGGATATCCTAAGTGAGTAACAATTGCAATTGTATTGAGGTGCTTAGCAAGAGAGGGGTCAAATTATAGCATATGATTGATTCAGCGGGAAACCAATACTGATCGAAACCGTGTAGGAAGATCCCAACAATGCTCGCAGACCATGTCGAGAAGAACAACTTACAGGGCCAGCTTAAATACTCCCTTTTCGTAGGTGCTAGTTCTGGAGCAGAAACCGAAAATCGATGGGCAGAGTTGAACATGATCGAACGACGAAGTCCTCATCAGGTCGGAAAAGCTATTGCAAAGGGAATCAACAATGGCAACATCAATTTCTTCGACAAACATCTGTCTATGTTTCCTGTAGATTTGGTTTATGGATTTTACACAAAGGATCGTCCCAACAAAAAGCTGGATGTGGTTATTGTTGAAGCTACAGCTATTACCGAAGATGGCGGTATCATTCCTGGAGCTTCCGTTGGAGCATCACCAGAATTGATTCAAATGGCGGACAAGATCATTGTTGAAGTCAACACCTCTATGCCTTCTTTTGAGGGTCTCCATGATATTACCATGACTGAGCTTCCACCAAAGCGAAAACCATACCTGATCATGGCACCAGAGGACCGTATTGGAACAACCGCAATTCCTGTTGATAGCGAGAAGATTGTTGCCATTGTCGAGTCTGATTATCAAGATCAAACTGTACCAAATGCACCAGAGGATGCTACATCGCGTGCAATTGCTACCCATTTAATTGAATTCCTTGAGCACGAAGTCAAGCATGACCGACTTCCCAAGAACCTGCTCCCAATTCAGTCCGGTATTGGAAACATTGCCAATGCTGTCATTGGTGGTCTAGCCGAATCTAACTTCAGGAACCTCAAAGTCTGGACAGAGGTGCTTCAAGATACCTTCCTTGACCTCTTCGACTCTGGACGTTTAGACTTTGCAACCGCAACCTCTATTCGTTTCTCCCCAGACGGTTTCAAGCGCTTCTACGATGGATGGGAGCAATACTTCGACAAACTTTTACTTCGCTCACAGCAAGTCTCTAACTCCCCCGAGATCATCAGAAGATTGGGAGTTATTGGGATGAACACACCAGTTGAGGTTGATATCTACGCACATGCAAACAGCACAAACGTTATGGGTTCTCGCATGTTGAACGGCCTCGGCGGTTCAGCTGATTTCCTCCGTTCTTCTAAATACAGTATTATGCATACACCATCTACCAGACCATCTAAGACTGATGCTCACGGTGTTTCTTGCATCGTTCCTATGTGTACACACGTCGATCAAACCGAGCATGATTTGGATGTTATCGTTACCGAACAAGGTCTTGCTGATGTCCGAGGATTAAGTCCAAAAGAGCGAGCCAAGGTCATCATTGAGAAATGCTCTCATCCAGATTATAAGCCAATCTTGGAAGACTATTTCAGAAAGGCCGAGTTCGAGTGTATGAGGAGAGGCTGGGGTCACGAGCCCCATCTATTGTGGAACAGCTTCGACATGCACAAGGCATTTGATCAAGAGGGAAGCATGAAGGCACTTAAGACTTGGGGTTAGAGAGTGTATAAAGAAGCGAGATTACGTGGCGGGGAGATATCGATATTGGAACACTGGAGCATAGCATATATCATTGTGGGCTTACTGGAACGGGGCGCACATGAGGATAGATTTATACTTTAAATCAAAAGGCATTTCATACCGGGGGGTTTTTTTTTCTTTTATGTGGTATATTATTTACGTGATAGAACACTAATATTCAATGCCGGTGACTTTAAGACCAAATCAGCCACTCACACTAAATTACCAGCCTCCAAACCAACGAATATACAAACAAATGTTTATACCGGCGTCTTGGTCCAAATTCATCGAATATCGCCAAATCCAATACCGAACCAAATAGCAACCAAAAAAGTATGCATGGAGGCTCCTTGATTCAAGTGACGGAAGCGGGCTACACAGCCAAATATGAGAATCAAAATGTTGCACAGATTGAACGCTCAATCTGAGAAGCACCTGATGTAGCGCCGGGCTCTTTTGGTCTTGGCGTAGTTGTTGAAATTTTGAAGCCAGAGCTGGAGCCAGTTCGCCCATCTCTCGCTGTCTTTGTAATTTATTAGCGAATACTACTTGCCAGAAGGGTATGGTAGGCATACCGTTCCGGCTATTCTCTGGTCTTATCTTTCAAGACTATTTTTTAGGCGTTGCTTTACGGCCAACACTTTCTGGCGCTCGCTTTTCTCTTGCACATCCTCAGCGGGCTGACCTTAAACAAGAAATTGGCGGCGGAAGGCATCTTGACTTCAAAATGCAATTCTGTTGCGAATGTTTCGGATTCTTCATTAGGAGAGGGTTAAGTTGTTCTTTAACAGGAGAGTAATTTGGAAGACTGTTCTGGCATTGGTATGCGAATATATGTTGGCTTTCGTTTCCAAAAAAAAATCGGTTGTGAAGTATGGGAAGGTGGAGGAGGAGGGGCCCTTAAGTTGACGTTTCACGGAGAAGAAACTCAGCTATAATTGCTCGGAGACAGTCATGACAATGAAACTCTCCCACAGTCATTCATTTTAGACCGAATGACTTAACTCATGTTTGAATCTATAGACTTTGATATTCAAGCTCTATTATCCCCCCAAATATCCAACGCTGGTTGTGTAGATATATGACTTGATAGTCCATACGAGTGTGATGAAGCTGCGAATGTTGGGTCTTCCTAATGATTCCTTGGAAACATATGGGCTCAACTAAGTAACAATGATGCCTTGTAGAAATGAAACGATGGTCATGAATTGTATGATTCGAGCACTTCAACATTTGGATTTAACTCATGCCATGAATTTAGAATTCTCAATGACAAAGTAGAAATATGCAAGTAAAAATGAACTATTGGTGTGGTAATACTAATACCTCAGAATGTGCGATTTTTATCGACTGTGTTCAAGATTCGCGCTGCACAATCCTGTATCTTGCTAGCTCCTGATTCTTGAACCCCAATAATTTATTCAAAATGGCGACCAGGTCGACCCATTGCAAGAATAACTAGAAGGAACTTCGGTAGCAACCCGACTCAACGAGCAGCTTTTTCTATAGAATATAAACTCCACCACCCCGAGCCTGTCATGCCGCCAAATGGACCAACTTTCAGTCTTTACCATCGGTTAGCCTTTGACATTTGTGGGGATTCAGAGAAACATCCTGATATGGCTTTCATGGCTTTAATAGAAGAGATACTTATGAATAGTAGTTCTATTTATGACTTAAGCTTCTTGATGCTTTCAGAAAGCTCTTTGACTGACGTCTGTAGTTCACGGATGGTTCTTTCTGCGATATCGAGTCTATCTTGGGCTTGTTGAAGTTCTTTAAAATGGGCCCTTAGCCACTTGACGTCTTTCAATTGTTCATCCGTGGGATTTGTGAAACGCCCCGCCTCAGGCATAATGATGATTCTTGAATTGGAAAACAGAATCGGAAGGAGTTGGTCTTTTGGTAAAGTAGTTCGATGCTTGTGGTACTATGCTTGGTGGTTTGGTTATTTGATTTCAGTTCGATTATAGAAACTGGGGCTCGATATGATGGTTTCTGTTCTTTGTTTAAGTTTAGGTGCTCAAAGAGACTTTGTACTTCCTTTATTGTAGATGATTATGAATACCCGCTAATGTGTGTGTGATTAACTACTACAGATGTATGAAGCTACGTATCTTAGCTATTTATGGGCAGGGTGAATTTACTCGCTGTGGGTATTGAATTTTACTTTCTCCAAACATAATTCACAAAGTGTAACCAGAACAACCTTAAAGTCGTTCAGAAGTTATTCAGACACCCAGGATTCAGATAAACATCACAAGATTTACAATTAGCCTTGTTGAGATCCCAGCAATCAGCTAGAGAGCTACTTCGCAAACTTGTAATAGTATTCTCAATATTCGGCTTACCGTGTCAACTTGATGGCTAGAATTCAGTGCTGCTAACAGGCCAACTGGCTGAACGCCCTGTTCATCTACCCCGATGCGAAATTCTGAATACACACAGTCACTCAATAAGGGATGCTAAGTAAATTTGGAGGCTGAAGAATCAGATATACTCGAACACCCAAGTAGTTTCATTCGAAAATGCATATCGCAGGTTCTCCACCAAATCATGATTTCAAGTCGCCGGGACTTATATGAAACGACAATCCATCCTTGACCAAAGTCAAAGAATCTATGCTGCAACCAGGTTGTGCGGTTCCTTCCATAAAACATAATGAGTTCGCCTCTACTTAGTCCTATGCACTCGATTATTCCCGAATACAATGCCCACCAATGTTTCTCCGCACGTTGAGTCTCTGATTCCTAAACAAGCATACCATCATGATGCATTGGTCCTCAATTTTCTTGTCCCTAAGTAGCAACGCAATTATCACTGTTTCCAAAATCTCCAAATCAACCGTCAAAGCATACAAGCTTCTCATGTTCCGAAGCTGTTGTTGATCCGATGAGTATGCAGGACCAGTCTGCAGAATTTCGGTCTTGGCCACTCGTATGTGAGAATCACTTCGAACGATAAACTATCTTCTCGAGTTGCCTGACTCTTCTTTCAAAGTCTTGATTGACTCCCTTCAATTCGTTTTCAAGTGCTTTTACTTTGTTCCTTAACTTCTCGATTGTCTCTGAGTCCGTATTTCTGGACAATTGTGCTTCTTCTTGGGATTTCGAAAAATTGTTAACGAGTGCCGATACCTTGTGTAGAAGAGCCCACGCCGAAGAGATATTCATCTTGGGCAAAGCTTTGGATTCCTTTTCGGACATGGTGTTGTTTCTATTTGGGGTACTATGAGAATGGTGAGAAAGCTGTTTAACCTCGATAAGCAAGTTGTAGACTCACTATGATGTGAAGTAGCATTTTTCGATTTATTGCTTCTGCAGTTGTCAAGTTTCCACGTTCTTGTATGGTTTTGCGTTTATATGCGAGGGTACTACCTGTCTAAGGAAATCTGTGACAACTTTACGGATATCCAATGTCCTTATGATTTGAATAGATCTCATGACTGGCATGAATTTTTCACAATAAAGTGAAAATGACTCTCATTTAAATTTTCAGCCACAAAATGATACGCGGGAATAGTTATCTACTCAAAATTATTAAAATTACCCTGTGAATGCGAGAGCTGGGAACTGAAGCGGTGTTTTACCATTATCAAAGCAAATACATGTTGGAAGATTCCTCTTTGAGTGGTATTCAGAGGTCAAAAAATACTAGATTCTGGAGAAATTTGCAGTCAAAAAATTATTCACAGTGGACAGAATCTAATCACTCAGCAGACTCATCATCCGAATTTGTACTTCTGACACAGAATCATCATTTTGGTGATATTTTAGTCGATGCATATTTAAATCAGACACCGCTTGCTTTACATGATGAACCTGTCCTTGAGATTGTTATTATTTCCTGAGGGTTAGAAAAATGACAAATATCCAGGGCTCTTATGTGAAAAGCCTTAACCGTTAGATATCCCTTACACATATTTGAGGGATACTATCGTCCCTAGTAGGAGATATATCTTACTCTTCGTCACATCATGTTCATGGTTTTTGGAGAACATCACAAGAAAATGGTGTACTCATATTCTTGTAGAACCCTACAAGAAAGCAGCAAACACATATTTTGGAGTTCCGAAGAATGCGTATGCTAGACCTTGGTAGTATCGGCAGTCCCATAACTACCAACATTTCGTGATAGAATCTGTACTCCACTCGACAGTTTACATCAGCCCGCAGTTTCTAAGCCAGTATTTTGCTTCCTCAGTCTGTGAGAAAGTGTCAGTAGTGTCTTCTGAAATATGCTTAAAAAAAGATCCCTCACTTTAGTCTGCTCCTCGTATGCAGTTGCCGACCTTACTTTCCCAGGAGGTAATGGCATTTCATCGAACGTCTTGGCAGCTCCCGTATTCTTTACCAAGCTCTGCAAGTCTTCATCGCTGCTAAGGTCTTCGACAAATCTGGATGTTAGACCTTTCGCTGTCATTCCCGAATGAGAGGCTTTTGGCTGCGCAGCCGGACAGGTGATGATGGAAGAGTTTCTAAGCATCGGGATCCGGTATAGACAGCGGTTCCGCGGTATTGTGGGTGTTTTGGGGGGGTCCCTCTCTGCAGCTGTTCCATCTGCCTGTTTTGTAGTTTTGGGGTATCTTGCTTCCAAATCTTTAGTCATAATGTGAATGAAAGTCGAAAGTGTATTCCCAGCAACATTCTTATGAGTAGAGCCTCGCTATATACTCATACAGATATATTGCCCTTTGATTGACTCTAGTCGTTTAAGTCACCTTCTAAGAACGATCTAGAATTGGAAAGACATCTCTTTAGAATGAATGTTTCAATAAAAGATTATAATCGAACTTCCAGATTTGCAGAAACTGGCATTATTGCTAGAAACTTCCTCCCCTGTCTTTGTTGTTGATATACCGTGCGAGAAACTGCATCATTGTTGCTTGGTTTCAAATCTTCACATACATAAATTCAGAGAACATTGGTGGGTATGCGTACTTAGGGATACCTCTTGAAACATTGATTTTTTATATCATGTGAATTTTTACAATAAGTCATTAGAAATTGAACAATCAAAAGATATAGTTCTGATATAAAAAAATTGAAGAATGAATTTGTTAAAAAATTCGAAAGTCGGAAAGTATCCTGTCAGTCCATACACCAACTAATAGAAAATCACCGCCCCAAGATTTTGGCCTTCTATGAGGGATATATCACAAAGAAACAGGCCAGATGTCAGGCATAACCAAACATCAAAGTATCGGTATTCATGTAACTACACCCGGAAATTTTGAATCACGACATGTATGCGTAGTTGTAATAAAAAATCAGTAGTTGAATGACGATATGCTTTTTAAATCAGTAAAAAATACTTCTGGAAAGAAAGCCTGCTTCCTATACTGATGACTAACAATTCGGATATTTTTCTTGTTGATTTTAATGATGAAACTGAAGTCTCCCGCTCAAAAAGATACCCCTAACTCTTGTTATATGAACCCTCCACTCCCAGATTAATGTTGTGTCTTCGAATCTAAGAATTTATGATGTGTACTTTCGACCTTGCCAGAACCCCCACTAAAACCCCATCCAGACCTCAATGCATGCCTCTCTCAAACTGAGTTCTGGATCAATTCTCCATTCCTCTGAACATTAACTCGAACATATCCTTTTTGTCTTACAAACTACTTAGCAACGTGACCTTTCTTTGTGACGCCAGGCCCACTCTTTCTACATGATCATTAGCGAGATCTCCTTTAACATTCGTGTGAACAGACTGGTAGTGCCAGTGATGACGTGCTCAGTTTCACTCAGGTTGTTATCACCATGGGACAGTTTAGGATTTTTGCTCCTACTTGAGAATTGTGAAATGGGTAAATTGGAAATAGAATCTCCACATCTTGTCGCAGGGTCTGATTCTAGCAGTCGGAGACCAAGCATTAGTGAAAACCCAGCAAAACACAAGTTTGGGCAAATTGAAACCTTCGCTACTTTCACTAAAGGTATCCTCCTTATTATTTGTATCTGTGTTTTCTTGCACAAAAACCATTCCATATCGCCGCAGCACATCATAATGTCTAAAACGACTTTCAAGAAGGTTATCCGCAACCAGCTTGTAAGATTCTGCATCAAAATTATCGAGAAATTGCTGGCATCTCCTCTTCTCAGTTTCTGCTCGAGTCTCTTGAATAACCTTTGGTGTTTCTTGCATATTCGACAGTGTTTCCGAGGGCATTGCCTTGCCTTCTGACCCCTCAATCGTAGCCACGGTTCGTTCCTCAGAGCTAGTTATGGGTACATTCATACTGTCTATGTGCTCTTTGCGTATTCATAATCACTGTACCGCTCTTCGGGTCTTTCGTCTTTTATTTGATAATTGATGCTCATGAGAAGCCCGAGATTAACAAAGGGCGTATTGATGGTAGATCTCGTGTGATTAAGCTCCATGATGAATTAAGTTAATAAAGATCTCTTGATCTTGGATTTCGCATTCTAATCGAATAATTTGACACAAACAAAAATTTTGGCTGACATTTTTGATTCGTGAAAGAAGTGTAGGGAATTCAAGGTAATCAGGAGCCCTAGAAATGGGGATACTCGGTTGATTCACAAAGTGGGTTGATTTTGGTGAATTGTTGAAAATAACACCACAATGTGAGTGGTGCACAACATTTACAACACTGCAGACATGTATCGCAGTAAAAATGACCACATGGAATATACTTGAATTGGACCCGAATTGCTAGTCTTGAATAGAGTAAAAGTGCCTGTGCAATTAAACATGTTCCGAAGTCACCAAGAATATCGCGGTGTGAAAATAATTCGTATCACCGTAAAAATAAGGTATCTTTAGCAAATGATCCTGATCTAATTTACTATAGCTCTGCCAGAATCTACCAATTCTGATCTTCGAATACCTACTCTTCTCAAAATAGACGGCATGTCCTTCGTACACCGTATGTAAGAATCATAGACTGGAATCAAAATTGAGCTTAACAATTTGGAACGAGTAGCTAAGAAGTTCATTATATAGCTGTAGCTTTGCACAAATTGAGAGCATAAAACTCCTCAAGCCTTCTATCAAAGAAGGCATAACTGAGAAATCTTTCAAGCGTTATCTCGAAATCATCCGCTACTTTCAATGTCTTAAACTTCAATCTTCTTCAATATCACAGCATGGAATGAGAAGAGACGGTTCGTTAATCTCTCAGTCCTTTGCCGAGAGACATGAAGCTCCTCCCTTTCTGTCATATTTTCTCTTTCCTCTCTTCTTGTTCTTTTTCTTCTTATTTACTTTATCTTCCTTCTTCTCAATAGTTGCGTTTTTAATTTCTTCATCAGACGTAAATTTATGAGGTTTGGCTATTTGCTTTGGCAACCCAAACACATTGTATAGTTCCTCCTTCTCTAAGCTGGCAGCAGCTTTGATATGATCCAAATTGGGATTTATCTCCTTCAATAATACTTCGAGGTACTGTTCAATATCTTCCTCTGGCTTTTCTCCACTCATGACCCCTTTCTCGACTTTGACAACTCCTTCTGTCTCCTCAATCGTGGATATGGGACTCTTATCAACGGTTAACATTCTGAAAGTATCAACGAGTTGCTGTGCCATGTCAAACATTATAGTCCAATCTTCACTTGAGCAACCAGCAGCTTTCATTCTTTTTAAATCTTCATACACATCTTTCATCAATTTCCCTGTGGCTTTCTCGAGTTCTAGATGCGAATCAATTGCCGCCCGCAGCAGATTTGTGACGCGGCGCTCATCTTTGACCTGTTTCTTGATGCTCGACATTGTGCGACTGGGAAGCAGTTAAATCAAGAGAACTGGCAAGAAATCTCCTAGAATCAAGCGTTTGTCTTTGGATTCTTGAAGCGTGGGCCACTTTTTACTTTGCTATTGAGAATTGTAGGCTCGAATGGGGGATAGAAGAATAGAGCGAGTTGAGAATGATGCGCCGATTGCACTTGAATCGCAAGAGCCAGTAAATTTACAGTATCTTGAGAGTTATGGACTTCTTTTCGAATAATTTCACTTGCTGATGCTCGTGCTGATCTGATCGAAGAGAAGACAGAAGTATAGAATTGTTTGAGGAATTCCCGCCGCCTGTCTTCAAAATCTTTGAGTGCCTAGGCTTCTGCTATCATTCAAATAATTCGAGTTTCGGTGCTTGTGTCAAATCGAGAACGGTGAATAAATCAGGATGCTAGTGTAGAATTGTTAGAGGATGATTCGCTGCGTAAATTCAAGCTACCGTCAAGTCTTTGCATTCGAGAAATAGCTTAGAGTGAGGTGCCTGCTTCCGAAACGGTTTAAAGCTGTGACTGAAAAAAAATATGAGCGTGTAGAAATGTTCCAGGACTATTTGTCGTCGGTCTTTGAACTCTTAAAACGCCTGAGCTTGTGCTATTCTTCAAATTCTTTACCCCCAGTCTTTGTGCCAGTATTAAAGTCGTAATTGAAAAGGGTCGAACGTCGATTCCTTTCCGCTTTTCTGGAAATCTCTCTCACTTGCTTGAGTTTGTGCGATTTCTTCGATTGCTTTAGCTGTCAGATTTTATGCGAGTATAACGATCGTGATAGGAAAGAGCATCAGAATATAGCAAATAGATTCCGAATCAACTGCCAGAATAGTTCTTTCTGATAGGAATCTGGAGAAATGAGATGATGGCGTCTTAAAAGGTGTTGAAAGTGAAGGTAGACTTCAAAATGAAGACTGGGGCTTCAAAAGCACAAAAATAGCAGGTACGAACGACTCTGGGTGTACAGCACAACTTACAACCAGCTTATAAACTCGGTACATGATTTCATGAAGGCTCTTCGTATGCACGTATTTGACAAATATGAAACAAAACTAGGACAAAATGAATAATGGGTATGTGTTTTGAAATAGTGATTATCAAAATGGAAAGAAGCTGTGTAAAGTATAGCGATACATGCATTTGGTCAACTATAGCACGCCACCCCGAAATATATCGTCCAGTCAAATATTTTGTATGAAATATGCCTTCATCAGTGATATCTGGCTGTTATCTTGAAGAACCAAAGCTATTATTTTGAACATTACCGGAGATGATAACTGGTTGTAGATTTATAGAATCCAAGTTCTCATTTTGAAGGTTCAGCTGCTCTGTTGACTCTGCTGCTTCGGAATTTATTTGCTTAATATGATGATTGTTCATCAATCAGTAGCTATAGGACTAGACGAGTGCTTGAGAATTATTCAAGACCTCCTCCGCTCTCCATCATAGTTGCCATACCATTGCGTTTGGATCATAACCTTCGATTCCCGACATAGACCTCATCAGATCCTGATATCTCTTAACTAATAAATAGTTGACTTAACTCATTTTAGGTCAAATTTAGATCTCATTTTGTCCAAGCTAGCAATCATACACTTGAAGTCACATCCAGACGATTTGATTCTGACCATGTTGAGATGATTAAGCGATCGTCGTAGAAGTCTATTCTAAATGTGCAGAGTTTTGTAGAAGAGCAAGCTGATCATGTCAAAGGAGTGATAAGAATCATTCAGAAAAGTTGAGCACTTGAGAACGACTTTTGATACCTTACCGAGCGATAAATTTTCTAAGGACAACCTTAGTTTATATACACTGCAGTATTTTCGTGTGAACTAACTGCATACCGCCAAAGTATAAGCAGTTTGAACTAATGAATCCAAGCCATTGATTCATCAGTGATCGAACTTGATACTTTCGAGCTAGTTTAATAAGAACTCACAACCTAATTCAAGTCTTGCGTACTGTGTGAGGTATAGTCTATCGAACGGCTTTATCTAAGCTACCTTTATAGTCCTTAAATAAACTTATAATGTTACATCAACTGAAAATTTGAGCTTTTGAGTGGTATTAAGATAGAGATATGACTTTGGACTTCGGACTTCGGACGGTTAGTCCATGATAGGTTCACTCAATATGCATCAAAAGCAAAGCAGTCGATGCTGGACATTCGAGAAAGTGCTGAACAGACCATGTCAATATTGCACCATAAAGTTCTACAATGGAATTGCATTTCTCATGGTGGAAATTTGTTTCTATTACCCAAGTATTGAAGAACAAATATCCAGAATTCAGGCAGTTTTTGCTGTAACGCGTATCAACCCTCCATTGCAACTGTAGCAACCGGTACCCGTGATAATATCTCATGGATGATATTGTCAAACTTACTTGTTTCTAATTAATAGATGGGCTGAGATTTCCGCTATGAGCTAACCATATCATTGCTTTGTCCTAGTTAACTTTGCTTCTTCCCATCCATTTTTTCTTTCTTTCTTTCTGCAATGCTGCAATCTCGGCCTGAAGTTTAGGCGCATTATCTTTCAATTCAGCAATTTCTTTTTTGCAAACTGAAGTGTTGATCTCCAAAAGCTTGCCCTTTTCCTCAAGCAACACTGCCCTTCTCTGCACACTTTTTATCTCGCCCTCAACGCTTTCGGACGTCTTATTCGATGCACAAGAAGTGCTGCTTGTTTTGTTTACCTTCATTTGGAAATCTTACTGGATCAAAAATTGGATAAGTTACAACATGCTTAAATAGAAAATCTTACCAAGAACACTCACAGGAAAAGTTTAAGTTAAGTGTGTATTGTGCTTCAATCTTTGACGAGGTGAAGATGTGTCAATGATATCTAGATCTATTCGACTTGCTTAGCGATAACCTCTATTTAAGTGAGCGGATATCATACTTGGTGATACCTGGCAGTGTTTGGCTCGACTATGTTGACCTGAGTTTGGAAATTATCTCAATTTGTGCAAGTTGTGACGTTCGGTGCTTGGATTCTTTGTACCTTGTTGTAGAACAGAAAAATATTAGGGAAGAAGCAAAGAGTTTTGTGGAAAAAAGTAATGGAAAGTATGTAAGATACATTTACTCGCAGTCATAGTGTGTATTCTCTCAACAGTCACTTGTGACTTTAAGTTTGCTACATCGTGACCGGATCTCCTGAGAAGATAAATTCCAGTCAAGGTTTCTGCCGAGTGACATCATAATAGTACAATGATATGCATTCATTGCGAAAAAAAGCTTTACACAGTTCCAAGATCAATTAGTATTTCTTCCACTAAATGTAACATAGCTTACAAGTATCTTGCCTGCTGTATTTGTCTTCTTAGCTGAAAACGTGAATTATTCAATGCCAGTGTTTATACGGACAGGATATCACACAGGAATTTGCAGTCTAAACCCTAGGTTAATTAATAACCTAACTGCCAATCCCAGTCTCTTCATTTGTATTTTAAACTGCTATACCAATACGCATCCTGAAGTTGATCCTATTCCAGTTCTCAAGCGAACGGTTTCGATCCCCTCGCAAGAGATTATCAAAGCGAATAATTTTCCAAGCAATGTTTGCTTGAGAAACATCTTCAACTGTTTTATTCACAAGGCAGGTACAATGGGCCCCCACCTCAAGAAGCATTAAATAACTTCATAAATCTTCGCTTCGGGAGTACGAACGATGTCATACACATCATTCAAAAAATACACGAGGTATGTGTTGGATGTTCAAGATATCCCTATGGATATTGTCGATGTCTTTTCGAATCGACCCTTCTGATGCAAGTTTATGCGTAGCTTCGTTGAAATACGTAGTTGTAATGCGAAATGAGTATAAATCCCGAAGAGCGCTGATGGCTTCAGTGCGGAGATCTTGGTCCCAAACCTTCTCTTCGAGTAAGTTTATTCGTTTATCGAGCTCTAATTTGAGATCAGATCGCCTCTGATTGTAGCCATTTCCGGAAGCCATGTTCCTTTGGCCACTAGTTTAGTGGTATGACTTGTGAGATAACTGCCGGTTGATCCTACAGCTTTTGAGTCTGGTTTGATACGATGTCGGATTGATGGTGGCGACAGAGTGTGAGAAATTGCCAGAAAGGTTTGTTGTGATGGAAAGCTTGGGTCGAACAACTTGGGTCGGTGTTTTGAGAGTATGAAGTGCAGAAGTTCTTTCAAATTGTTGGATTATGTTGCGACGTGAATAATCAAAATGGAAAAAAATTGCAAATCTTGATAATTTTGCAGTCATTGAATTCTTTAGAAACTCATAAAAGTTTACGTGAATGATAAATCGTATGATACAAAGTGAACAGTCAGGGGCAGTGAAAAAAGGGTATTCTACTGGTCATAAGATCTCGCTTATTGATACTGTCCCTCATCTGTATTGTCATTCTAAAATGTCTAAGCTGAAGCCATCATTCATATCTCCTCAGAGTGTGAAACAGATCATGTTCCCATGTCTAACGGCCAACATGATAAAATCTCTACCCACACATCCCCAAAAATCCATGCTGTGAGAATATAGAACCTGTAAATACCGGTAAGTATCGTAACCTTCTCACTCGAACTTTGGCGCGTGCCGTAGCCGAAGAACTTTACATCTGCTTTTGGGTATTCCCCATACCTTTCAGACGTTATGATATGCATGAGACCCCAAACATATAACGTAGTTTATCAGTGCGTGCACTATATCAATACATACATCACTTCAAAATATATACAAAATCCGTTTGTACATAATTATACACTTTCTTTATTTGTAAATTAATTTTTCTGAAAATTTAATAAAAGAATATTCAAATATATATAAATTATAAAAATCTAATTAATTTTAAGAAAAACTGAATTTATAAAATAGTTATTATAAAAATAACTTTTTTGTAACGAAAATTGTAACAATTTTCATTTTTTCTAGAATTTAATAGTAACATCTATATAAAAACTAGATTTCTAACATTCTATTTTTTTTAATAATTATTTAGTAATCTTTTTTTTCTAAAATAATAATTAGTTATTAAAATAAGAATATTAAAAAAGGTCTAATTTTGGTGTATTTTGAAATGGTGCATATACTGATATGGTGCACGCACTGATAAACTACGTTAGTTGGATGATGATTGGCGGACATTACTGTACCGAATCACCGAAGGTAGGACGAGGTGGGGGATGATGTCACACGTGATGTTCTTCAGAGATTCAATATATATCCAACAGCTGGAGAAACATTTGTGTTTTAGAATTGTATATTTCTTTCTTGAGCCACGATAAGATCTAGAGTTCCTTTCAAAGAAACAGACATCCTCAAAACGTGACATTTGTTACTTATATTCCTACTATGGCCGAGAAGAATTCTACTAACCCGCGTTACGACACCTCAATCTACGATACCTCTTTCTCAGAATTACCAGACCCCAAACGAGTATGGATAGGGGAGCCTGGATCTGCTCTTGAAGGAATAGGTAAGGATTTCTTCACCTTTCTGAATCACAAATCGCCTGACATCTCCCATAGGACGCCTATCCCTTCTCACACCAGAAATAGTCTCTTCGGCGGCAACTTCAGAGATCAAGACGGGTAGAAGAATAGGTCTCGGATGGGATATGAAAAAATTGGAGTATTCCCAATTTGGACGACAAAAATGTGGTCATAAGATTATTCCATTGAATGGACCAGGTGGAAGTGGACATGTAATTTGTTTTGATGATGTTTATCATATGAATCCTCGTAGGTCATAGCAACTCTTTTTGTCAGCTTAGGTGTTCTCATCATGTCCTTAAAAAGTTATAAATCGAAAATCTCTTGCACAGGGCTTCTCGATTATATGATGGGCAGGTATCCATCTAAAAGAGGCAGGTAACACCACGACTTGTGACCTAGGACATTCACTTCGAGTTCTGCCTGTTGATATTGTGACGGGGAAAAAATTGCACTTCCAAAAGAAACTTACCATTGCAGCTTTAAATTACAAAGAAAAGATTCTGCATATTTTGAGTTATCACACAAGCTTTGACTGACCTACAACACAAGAACAAAGCAGCCAATGGGATGGCTTTCGTCACTACTCTCAGCCACGAAATACTTCCGACCCCTCTACATCACAAGAGCGAGTATTCTATGGCGGCACTACGAAGGATGAGATTATGGATATATCCAATCACCGCATCGGGCTCCAACATTGGGCATCTGAAGGAATTGCCGGTGCGTCTTCACCTGTCCCCTTTCCTTCTTCCATTCCACATCTTCATAATACTCATAATTACCTCCCAGGCCGTGGTATTCTGATCGACTACGCTCACTGGTGCACCCAACAATCTCCACCCATCAAGTACACCAACTTTTCTCTTCACAATGTCCCCTACAAAACGCTTGTCGCGATTCTCGCCGATCAAAATATAACCCCTCAACGTGGTGATATTCTTTTTATCCGCATGGGTTTAATTCCAGAATGGGACAGCTTCACCGATTCTCAGAAACAAGAATATGCATCCCAAAGTACCCCTGAACACGCTGGCGTCGAACCTAGTTTGGAGCTTTTAGAGTGGATATGGGATAGTGGGATATCAGCTGTGGCAGGCGATGCTATCAGCTGGGAGGTGTATCCTATGCAGGGGGAACTTAGCTGTCATGAATATCTTCTCGGAGGATGGGGAATGCCGATTGGTAAGTATTTCACCTGGATTCTTAAGTTCTCTTTAATTTTTGATTTCTATCCAAATTTCCTTCACTTTTATGTGCCTGTCTTCGTTTATCACATCGAAAAATGGCATAAAACGAAACTCTATCAGCTTGAAAGTCATTTTTAGCTAACTCATCACCCATGCAGGCGAAATATTCGATCTTGAGGCCTTGTCTCGTACATGCCGCGAGCTAAATCGATATTCGTTCTTCCTAACATCTATGCCGTTGAATATGCCAGGTGGGGTTTCTTCACCCCCAAATGCAATGGCTATATTTTAGATGATGATTGGTAAATTGGAAAGGGTAGAAAAGACATATGCGACATGGAAAGGAGGCCAAAGAGGTTGACAGACCCAAGGACTGCAAATATTGCGTATTGAGTTGGATACTGGTTGATATTTGTGGATATGTTTTCACCGTGGAAAGTTATAGTATGAAAGCTTTCCAGCCAATATAAGTGGAGCATTTTATTCCCTTTGGTACCTAGATGCTTGAGACATATTATCAGTAAATCGACCTAACGCGACTCAGGCCCAAGCCAGCACCCTCCCCTCATGTTACTGTTTTTTATCATTCCTCGCCCCCCGAAGGGAGCGAAGTCAAAAGACAGCAGCGGCAGGGTGAAGTACTGGCGGCCTCGGCCTAGACGACTGTCGTTTCAGCTCGCCACCGCCTGATCCCCCGCCATAGCCGCTGAAACACCTTGGTCGATTCAATGAAATATCCCTCTTGATACCCCGCCTTAGCCGCACAAGCATCCTGCTCGATTTGTTGAATCATCCCCCTCGAGCTCCCGCCTCAGCCCTTCAAGTGATCTTACCCCTTTCATTTAGCAAGGCTAAAAGTCCCAAACCAAGTACGGCGTTTCATCATTTTGAAATCCCCGAAGGGAAATCAATCAGGATAGCCTGAAATGATCTAGGGCTGATGAATTTGACCTAATGAAGGGACAAGATGACTCGAACAGCTAAGGCGCTGACATCAAAAGGTGACAATTCAATGAAAGGAACAAAATGTTTGAACGGCCAGGGCGGTGAAACCAAGGAATGGCGAGTTGAATTCACAATCGCCTTTACAAGAAGAAGAAGAAAACGAAAACGAAAGGAACAAGGGAATGGAGTCTATATATAGTCAAGAGAACTGAAATCTGTCACGTAGATCATCACGCTAAGAAATCAACTATAGTGAATATGAAGGCTGCCAAAAGATTCATTAGGCCAGAAAGTCAACCATAGCCAGTCGGCAGATAGAATCGGCGTTCGAATTGTCCAGTGAAAAGTACGAATGGATTAGGTTTAAGCTGAACAGAATTTAAACTTTGAAAAGACAAATACTTTTTCCCACTTCGCCGAACTATGAGAAATTTCACCTCATCAAAACAACAATTTATACTCCCTATGGACTATTCAATATTCACTTATCGATTTGGCTTGACAGCCAAAGAGTGAGTCTTAACTCATTGCGAGCATATAATGGCTCATACTAATGCTGAAGATGCTATACTGCCAACATGTGAACCGCCGGTACCCTCACACTACCTATGACTTGCATATCAAAGACTTTCACGCGATCTGCCTACTAGTCGATCGTTGATATTAGTAGACTACACTTATGACAAGCATAGTACCGGCAATCTCCTACTACGCAATCAAGATCTTGATCTAGTGAATCCACAGCAATACCAAAAGCTATTCTCGATGAGTCAAAAAGGGAATATCCAACAGCTTCCAATCTTGTTTTTCGTACGAATTCCTTCCGGTGTATTATTTGATTGTGAATAGAAAAGAGATGGCGTGACAAAGGTGAACTTCTACTCTAGCTCCCATCACTACTTCTTCTTCTACATTATCGAATGAGACTACCTAGGGTCGGCGTCCTGATGTTTTCTCTAGCCTTGGCAGTCCCGCAGGAAAGTACTGTCTCAAAGAAGCCAGATCGGAGAGCTGAGAACTTGCAAGATCTTAAAGCAGGATAAGTTAAATTTTGCCTTGCAACAGAATTCATTCAGACGAGGTCCGAAGCAAAAGAGTGATACGTGTACCCTGAATTATCATTACCCCCGAGAGTTTCCTAGAATTCAACTCGTCCTGTTTTTGTTCCTGCTTTGATAACACTGTCTTTATAATTATTGACTAGACAAAGCAAGATCAACTCTTGATGGTAAGGTAGGCTTAAATAGACGTATAGTAACTACACATTCGTTATATCGCAGCGGCCTTTTTTTTCTCTAATTGCATTACTGAAACTGTTAAATGACACCAAGATCAATATTCGACAGTATCACAAACCGGAAAGTCAAGAAATCAAGTATTCAAAGGTGTAAAATTTTATTTTCTTATGCCAATAGATATATACTCACTTTTGTTTTTGTCCTGTTTCATACCTAAGTACAACCCCGCCTAATTCTTGCCCATTAGGTGCCCATTGTCTTCTCCCTTTCCTGCCTCTCTCGCGTCTCGGCAACCATCCCTCCCTCATAGATAGCAGACCCAAAATAAATGCTTCTCTTTGTGCTGAACTGACATGGATGACGGAGCCCGAGTGAAAACCCCTTTCGCTTGCTCTTCGCGTCCTGTTTGCGCCCGAGTCATCTACCCGAAGATAACGGGAATTAAGCCTGACAAGTCTGTTTCTTGAATATTCGCTGATTATAGAGGGTTGACACTAACTCTCAAATTGGAAAGAAAAAGTTTAGAAAACCAAAACGCCAAACGGATCCAGATGTATGTGTGTCCTTGTCATGCAAGAAAAAAGATATGCAATGTACTGTAAGCAATGCACCAAAATAACTCCTTAGTATAGATGGCTGACCCTAAGTTACCTCCCCAATTCATGATGATGGTTTCGGTTGTTCGGAATTCCCATTGGCAGAAAGTCCATATGTGAACTATTTTTGTGAAAGACCATGAGAGAATTGTATTTATTTGGCATTTCAAGGTGACTTCCACTGGCCACTGATTTAAAAGCCGATTTAATTTATAGCACTTCGTCTTCTTCGGTGATTCTGCTTACTCTCACTCCACCAGGGCTGACTCTTTCGGGCCCTCTGAGTGGCTCTGGAGGTGGCTCGTCTATCATACAAGCGTTCTCAAGCATATTCGTCCATTTTCCACTCGTACCAGCATGACTATGTTTAAGATGCTGACGGAAATGATCCGCGCGGAAGAATTTCTTAGCATGGTTACATTCTCCAAACTTGTGCATGTCTTGTAAATGGGCACCCCTGACGTCCCAATCCTCGCCAGTCGCTACAGGCATCGGAGATCCCTCATGATTCGCAACTCCAGTCCTTGGGAAATCTTCGCCGCAATATCCACAAGTATCCGCATCGCTGGGCCGCGAAGGAGAAGGATGGAAAGCATGCGCCCAATCTAGGAGAGCAGCACACGACCAAGAATAACGACGGAGGTGCAAAGAATTCTGATGCCTTTCGGCCTCATTCTTATTCTTGAAACGATTTCGGCAGTATAAGCACTCATACTGCTTCTCTTGTTCATGCGTGCTAAATTGGTGGGTTAGTATCGACAATTTTTTTTGGATTTTAAGTAACACTAACTTGAGATCTTCCTGAGTATCAAATTTCTTGGGTTTCTTGGGACAGCATTCACAAATGAAACCGCCTTGTCTACTAGGGGCACTGTTGTGCTTCACGTGCCCTAATACCTCTGGCATCTTTCGCGCATTAGCTAGAGGTCGACTTTCAGATAAAGCTCGATGATGGGTGGTTCTAGCCGAAATTGAACCTCTCGGGCTAGGATTTAGCGACATTGAACCGTTATATGACATGTCGGTGTTGATATCCATGGGTGCAGGTGAGAGGCCTCCAGGAGACAGTCTGCTGTACGAGCCCATGCTGGTCGCGCTACTAGCAGTCACTGATAATGTGGATGAGAATGAGTTCCTAGGCAAGGAAGTAGTAGATGATATAGACGTAGAGCTCGAATGAAAGCGCGGACTTGGTGTTGAGCGTGAGCCAGATTCTCGACGTCGAGCAAGATCACTTGCACTGCCTACCGTGCGTAGTAGATGTAGACTATCATCCCTGGGAGGAGAAGATGCGCGTCGTTTTTGTCCGGCTGTAGTAGAGCAGGGAGAGTACCCTTCACTCCGACCATGATACTCTTCTCCTATCTGTAGTCGCCTCAAACCAGTTTCTTCCATATGAAAGCCTTCTTCGTATTCCGGAGAAGGCATCTGGAAGCTATCCCTAGATTGGCTAGCGATACTTGATGCATCGTCGGCTATGCTCCCTGACCTCATGTTGTACGGGTGTGGTGACCTTTCATTGTCTATCATATCGGTTGGTGACCTAAAGTCAAATGTATTCAAATTGCTAAGTCTGGGATACGGATTGCCTGGTGAGATGCCAGAAGACAAAGGCGAATCTGCCCATCGATTTATGGGACTATCTGCAAGCGCTGGTTTGTGTGTATGGATTGGCAGAGAGAGTGGCTTGAGTGTGGGATGTCCATGCTCCCGCGCTATTCTAGAAGTTGGTGATGCATCGTTTACAGATGAGCTGAACGGAGAATTTGCAAATAGTCTTGATGGTGTGAAATTATCTCCTCTACTACCCAACTTTTGTAATAATGATTTGTCGTATGCTTGAGCACTAGTTTGATATGTATCGTGGACAGAACTTTGAAAGCCTATTGAGGTTCTTGATCTGCGAAACGAAGAATTAGTAAAAGAAGGCACAAGAAAACACTCCATAATCTTCAGTAAAGCATTGACAAGAGAACCGGCGATCCTGTTTGTGGGTGATATAAAATCGGAGGCTCCGGCGTAATTTTAAGATAATAGCACTCACTGTGTCGACCCAATGCTTGCGTTGGAAGCAGAAAGACTTGAATAGCCTTCGTCTTTTGGCAGTGCAATTGCATGGCTGCTCGCATCTTTCGACGGATGAACAGTGATAGTGGCGTTGGAGCTTCCTCGACGTCCAATGTCCGGTCGCTCATCTGATATGCTACTGCGACTGTAGCTCCCATACAAACTCGAACCGGCGGGAACCGATGAAACATTTCTTGCCCAATCGGGTTCCCGGTTTTGATTTGCCCACTGCCACCCAAGATCTCCCCCGTTATCTGTGTCGGGAACGTATTTAGGTGGTGGTAGAGGAGGAGGAGGAGACTCTCTCGCGTGAGGTATAGACATTGGTCCAGGCGCGGCCCTTGAAGAGTTGGAAGAATGGTATTTGTGTTGATCTGAGTATCTATCGGTATATCGATCGGGGTGGTGTGAGTCTTGTACGTGGATTTCTGGTAAGGGTGTGCTGAAGCTCGGCTTTTGGCCACGCATGGGAATATCCATTGTGTAAGTTAAGCCACAGGCTGTGAAGATTAAGTGGATGAATATTGTAGTCCTCCGAACAACATGAGCTGACCTCGTCTTCGTCTAGAAGTCGCTAAGTCGGACGTGCCGTTTTGCTTGGGAGGGAAAGGTTGAGAGTGGAGAAGGAAGGAAATCGCAACATGGATATTTTTTTTGAAGAGTATGTTAGTTACAAAAAAAGAGGTTCCGGGTCACAACATCCGGTTCCAATGACATGTATTTTCTTCAATAGGACCAAATGCCTCTGAGGTAGCTCGAAGAGTTCGCGAAGTTGACGTTGTTTTGCGAACCCTTCATAAAATGGGATGACGGGGCGAACGTCTGTGGTTATGAAAGAACGAAGAAGTACGGAGAGGTATGTTTCGGCCAATCTTTAGCGGAAGGGCTGAATATGTACTAACAAAAAAAATGATTAACCTAAATTGAATCGAGAACTATTTAAATCAGAAAAGTAAGTTCACACAGATATAGACGATATGGATAACATGGTATATAATAAATGACATGATAGATGATTAAGTATCCAATATATATACACATACATACACACACACACATATATATATACATATGTAGAGGAAGGCAAAGAGACCCTCAAAGCATGTAAATCGATAGATAAACAAACAAACAAATGTCAAGTTAATTGGAAGAAAATAAGGGCAACAATAGTAAACAATTCATAAAATATATACACATACATACCAATATAAGCTTTGAATCCTATTATCGTATACAGAATGCTATTCAATTCGGTCGGTCCTCTCTCTCTCTCTTTCTTCCCTCTCTCATAAGCTCATAAGCCTTAAGAATACGAATGACAAACAATAGGGCTGGGGAACTAGGATTTCATTCGGGGAGTGGGAACGGTGATGATGGACGGATGAGAGCGGAGGGAGCCAACCAAGAATTGAAGCTGATAGGCGGATTCCAAGTACCCAGGTATCCGTATCCTTATGGGTTAAGCAGAATGGATTGTGGTATGGGTGGGTGTATGGGTTCAGTGAGGGTAAAAGGTGGGACTTATTATACTTCGTAGAGTGAAAAGAACGAGGTGGAGCATTCGGAAACAGGGGACGAGGACTGAAAGAGGATGAATGATGGATGAGTAAACTCAAAGCAAGGACCATAAAGCCTTCTTCGTTTTGGGAAGCAAGTTTGAATAAAGTATATCAAGTAGAGAAAAGCAGACCAAAATAGACAAAAGTCTTTCCTCGAGTAGAGAGTAGAGAGTAGACGGGGATCAAAGTGTTAGGGGTAACGCATTCGAGTCGTATGTAGGTCCGTCCCTATGAGTGTTCGGTAGTGTAAATCTTAAATACTTCGCTAGGTCATAACATTATTACTCTCTCTGGAGGTAGGCACATGTGTAGTAGGTACTTCTATGAGCCTATGAATGTGTAACAGAGTTGGAATAGAGTTGAAATCTCGGATATTTTCGCCTTTCTCGCCTTTTCAAATTGTGATTATGATGAAGGGTAAGATACTGGTCAAAGCCAAGACAATCGAAAGGCTGTTTGTCTCAATTCCCGGCGCACGGTAGTACGATAGGGTGAGTTCTTTTTCCAGGAGGGAGAGAGGGGAGTACCAACTCAAAAGAGGAAATGAATTGAGTCGATCCAATTTGGTGAAGTTGCGATGACAATTAATGATGATGAATGACTGAGCTCCTCTCCATCTTCATCCTATTTTAGACGTTCTTGTGTTAGATTGATGTGAACACGGTGGATTAGGGCTATTTTCCGGATTTGTGGACGCAGTACTGTTTGATTTCATGTACAAGGGAGCACGTATTATAGGAAGTGGGTACAATAATACGATGAATACAAACGGCGGCAATTGATCAAAAGAAGAGAAGAGATTGCTAACTTTGAAGGGAGGAAAGGGAGGAGGAAAGAGGACAGTAAGAGGGAAAATAGGTGATTGTCAGTCAGTCGACAATCAGTCAGAGTCAGCTCACCCAAGTAAGATATACTGTGAGAATTCCGTAAGATACATATTCTGGTGCGTGTAAGTATATTCGTTTTGTCGTTTCATGAAATCATCCATCTAATGTGATTCAATTTTTCTGAAATATACCTCGAGTTTGTTGGATCCAGTGTTCATGGTCTTGCGAACTAGGTTCATTCATGAGTGTTGAGTCTTAACTTTCGAAGCCAGCCATGTAGGCTCATTCTTAGGCTACCCGCTGTGAATATGTGATGCGCGCAATTCATGAATCAAACCGGCGCCAATGGGATGTTTGTAAACTATTAATCAAGCCCCATGAAGTTGCCCTCTTGCATAAAACGACAGCGGGGTTTCTGATACCTACCTAGTAGACCTTGATTATAATTCTTCTGCAACCCTGTCGAATACCATGCTATGCCATGTCTGGTAGCACGAACCCAAAGGATCACAGAAATACAGATAGGTAAGGCAATAAGGCTGGTGATATGTCAAACTAATAATGTTGATGTGTTAATGTTGTTGTTGTTGTTGTTGATGATATGATGACGATGATAGAAAGTTTGAATGCTTGAGTAGGAACATTCCGACTATCATCTTGTCGTTACCTATTTAGTGTTTTGCTAAGTGCCCATAAGGCTATGTATATGTGACTATATTTCCGCACAAGTGATGGAAAACCAGAACCATCTGGACCTCTCATTCAATTGAATCATAAACTTGATTTCTTTTTAGTCATGTCCATTATTACCCCTTTTAGCTACACCGTCTAATCCGAGATTCCATAACCATCTACTAGCTCTGACTTTTTGTTTCTTTTAAAATTTCTTCATTGGTCAATGTGATCTGGTACTCCACACTTACTGTTCAGCCTTACAAGTTCTTTCTCAGGTAACCTCTAAAAGCAATCATGGATGATTTTTGGGACTGTGCTACCACACTTTCTTCCATATAGATATAGCCAGCAATCTCACATATTAAGAGATTATTCATTCAGATTGCTTATTGGAAGAGAGCATCGAAGAGGTAGTTTTATTGTTAAAATGTTTAAAGTGATCAATAATCACACGAGTGAGCACACGAACCATTTGTAGAGTAGAGTTGATCGAACAACAGCTGTTGTTGGTTGTATCATTTAACTAATGCAGATTCAAGGGCCTCAATGCATCACTAAATCAGATCCTTGATTGAGTAGGCACATTTAAGACAATTTAACAAATGTTTACTACTACTTTCTGAATCCTATGACGAGAGTCATTCTGCTACGGATTCATGCTAATAGTACTCACTAAGCGAAGGAGAGAATGATTCAAAAGGAACGAAACCCTTTTCGTAACATTCAATGTATTGTGCGGAGTACGAAGGTACTTCTTCCGCAATCGCCATAGCTCTAGCTTCAGTCAATTGGTTACTAGTACGAGGTTGTCAACACCGAAAAAGTTGTACTGCAGATAAAGGCCTGAGCATCTGCAGCCTTTTAAAGGGTCTGTCTACTTTTCTGCACATCTACTGCAAAATTCGGAAATGTTGTAGCCAATATGACAGCTAACTCCAAGTTTGAGATTACCCACATTTTCACATCATCCATCCTAGCCTTCCATACAAGCTCATAAATACCTTACCCGGCTAAGCCACCAATTCCTACCTGAAAATTTCAACGTACGCAGCATTTCGCCTCTAGATGTCTGGATCACATGCTTCGATCTTAGGGATCAAATTGACATTTTAGCATCAACCTTGAAATCGTCCGAGATTGACCTTAGCACTTGTTTCGAGTTATTTCCAATACAGTATGCAAATCCGAGGATCTGCAGCACAGCCACTGGCACTAGCAGTTGGAAAAAAATACTCGAGGCACCTTGGGCACTTATGTAACGCGGAGAACGGAGAAAAAAAAAAGAACATGCCAGAATACGCTCAGCTTGAAATGTGATGTTTTCCATTTCGTGCGGAGACATCATCACGGCCTAAGTAACTGTTGAGTTTACGCCATAAGTCCTGCTTAATGCCATGTTCTGTCTTACGAATAGGGGAGAAAATAGGGATTGGTTATTCCCTATTGCATACCACACTGCTACTACTTCTCCAGACTCACAAGGCTCGTGTTGATCTTCGAAACAGAGGCACAGCATCACTCACTTCCCACTTCCCATCTTTCTCAATCTCACCTATGATCTTTTCAACTTGATATTATGGTTGCGATCCATCGTGCTCAAACCTGTACGCTGAAGAGTATGATAATCTTCTATTGGATCAGATGCCATGTTGTGTTGCATCTACCTCATGCTTGAAACAATTGAAGCACCCCGTTGATCGATATGTTGATCAATTCTCATTGTCCGGTGTGACTGAGGTCATATGGTACTATATATACTGAACGCTCGGCAGGTACATTGTGTATGATAAATTCGAGGATTACCTTGGAAACCTCAGTGACGCTTGGAAACTCACAATTTAACTGTCGCTCCTAGCTCTACGGCCCATCAGTGTGTATGCATCCAAAGCATTCTAGGGACAGAAAAGATACTTCATATTTGCGGTTATATCAGATACAAGAACACCATCTTCGAGTGAGATTCATTACCCCGCCTCTCAACTCAAATGCATGTGAAACGGTCTGGCTGCATCATCTGCAACTGTCTATCCAATACATAAGTATCTCACATCACCCTTCTACATGTAAGTCAGAGGTTCAACATTGGTAAAGTCTCTCGACTCTTGTGGTCTGTTAAATGTACGATAGACCGGGTAAAATTACAATGAGGCAATGTCAAGGCAATCAATCAGTCCCAGTATCCCAGTATATGCGGTACGACCATGCTATTAACCCAGCACTTGCTTGCGTTACATTAAGATTTCTTCAACGAGCCATGGGCTCTATATCCATTCAGTCTATTGATGCCCCACCTCCGACGATTTCGTGCGCCTCAATCTGGTAACGCAATACAACATTAGAATCTTCATTCCCATCTCACGCGTGCGAATCATTCATCACACCCATACTAACAATTCTCGATGCATTAAGTCAATGTTTTTATTGGAAGAAAATTAACAACTGACAAGGAGTCGGTGGAACGGAACACACACAGATGCAAAGATACGGACTCGGGAAGCTTGCTTGCTTGCTTGCATATTTCCATGTAGTGTACGAGGGAGGGCACGCGTAGGAACAGTTAAGCAACGAATAATCAAAGCAGGGTAAGATAAGGAAGGTATACCGATACGGGGTGGGTGTCTAACATGATGCCCATCAGCCTTTCAAGGCGAAATGAGTTCGGGCGTTGTACTCTCTTCATTCGTCCCTCTTTATAATTTCTCTGGGCTTATGTACACACATGTTTGATCGATCCGAGCTCCTCTCTTCACGCTAATCTCGAGTAATCTTCTTATTGACATTTCTATGTCTTTCGCGGACATTACATGGCATACAATACGCTACTATATTGTACTCTATATACGTACTTTTCTTTATTAGGGACCGTAGGATTCAATACCATGTAGATATCCATATTCTGCACATGCAAAAGAGTCGAGCTTCATGTATTTCACGTAAAATATACGAAAGAGGAGAAAGAGGTGTGCTAACATATTATTGAACTGACTGTGAATGATTGCTTAGATTGAATGATTCAATCTAATTGACCCGCTTAAGTTTGATTATATCTGTTTACTTTCCTATTTCAGTGATATATGAGGAATACTTCAAGAAACCCTACGGAGTAATGTCTCTCCTTACACTCACTAAAAAGCCATTACAATGTGCAAGCCCTTCAGAAACGTCATAAATAACAGTCAGCCCTTTGTCTCCCCACTCTTCTCCTTCTTGCACCAACCATGCACAAACTCAAGGGTCTAGGATACAAATCTATGCTACTCCGTACGATTTGCTCGAGCGTACAGTAGTGCTATGAATGGGCGAGAAACCACAATGTCCCGACTCCCTGGCCTTCTTTTGAAAGCTTTTCACTGGTGCGTGGGTGCGAGTTAATAGTTTGTATCCATCCTTATGAGGCCGTTTCGGTGTCTGTGTGAAAAAATGGAGATGGGAAATTAGATTGTGATAGTATGCGTGCGGACTGTTGAAGGATCGCTTCTGAGGGAGAAATAATGAACGATTAGCAAAGAATAGATTTACTTTACCATCCTTGTTGTTGATAGATAGATAGATAGATAGATAGATAGATAGATAATCTGTAGCACCGAGTGGTGATGACATTCGAATTCCCCATTCTAGCTAATCCGGCATGAAAATGTCTATCAATCTACTAGGTGTTTATGCAAAATGCAATATGCAAAGGGCAAAATACCCCAAACCACCCCCATTTTCAATGTTAATTCGGCATTCTACTTGTTAACCAATACCGTACTCAACGCAGCCCTGTGAAAAGTTCAACGAAAGACTACCTAGTACGCTTTGATAGTGATCTAAGCTAGATTAATCAGGGCTGAGTACCTCAGACCGGACTAGTGAGCTTTACGAGCCGAGGTATCTAAGTATTTTCTCTAGTGCAATGGGGTTTGTTCTATGGGGGACTTTTAAGTTTTGTAGGGGAAGAAAAGGTGGGATTAATGAGAAGACGTGAGGATGAGAATTCCAGTTCCATCGCTTGTTATCTCCAATATTGTGTTCTCATCTCAAGGATTCCGCATACTGCAATCACGATCCAAACAAACAGTTCAAAATCAATCCAGAATCCAGAATCGATAATACAAAAGAAAATAAGGTTGGATACGGTAAGCCCGTTGGCGGCACAGCATCACATCCCTTGGAATTTCTGAACCTTACCCGTGGACGTGGATTGAGATCCTACAATGGTAGCTCAGGTCACGGGCGAGTAATCATTATTCATGCATTTTGACTGTCTTGTAATCTGTTTTTACGTTGAAGAGGGGCAGTAAGAGGTACATCGTGATCCTGTTCGGACTTCGACAAGGTGAAGATAGAAGGGTAACTCGGTAGAGCCGAGAATGAAGGGGGAAGTGTGAGGTGGTCGCGCGCGGGCAACTTGTCGTTTGTCATTAGAATAGCCATTCTTAGGTTTCCCCGCCTTGAGCCTACTACTTTGCATCCTGTTTGTCCGGCCAACTTAGTTGTGGAAGAATAGTAACGTGCATGCAATCAAGTAATAATCATTGGATTGATTCAACAACCAAAAACTTCATCATGATTGCACACTGACACAAAGGCCCATCAATCCCACTCTCATGCCGTCTGTTCGTTCAATCTCATTACCGCAACCAAAGGAATTCAATACCAATGTCGTATAATCAGCGGGCTGCTTTCCTAATGCACTCAGTCTATTGTCGGGTACTTCATAGCCCTACAAGGCTTACTCTAAATAGCCCCGAGATTCCAAAAAACGTGAATGAAATGAGAAACCCTGACAATCAGTGATAGTGATTAGGCATACGTGATTGCATTACCTCACAGCCATACATCTGGATTGAGGATTGTTACCGGGCCTCGGACGGGGCGAGTAACAAGCTTGGTAAAAGTCATTGCCATGTTCCAAGCTTTGCTAACGTTTAGTGAGTAGAGGCTCTGCGTGACTGCGTCGTGTCGCCAAGATGCTTATACTTTTACTAACGATCGGCTACTAGGAATTTTCCAAAAGTCGGCGACCTGAACCGTTCATTTGGAAGCGGAGACGATGTCACAATGTTGTGATGAATCATGAAGATGGGATTGAACTTGTATGGTGTGTACTAGATCAGCGTTGCAAGGAACTGTGTGGAACTGGAAAATGGCAGGCGGGAGAAGTGAAATGTTGATCTCAGATAGACGGGAATCTAGATCTGCTAATTTTGGGTTCAGGTAAGAGGGAGGTGGATAAGCTCAAAGTTCACGCAGAGTGTCTCGAGAGTCTCAGCCACCATCTCGTCTTGCGGGGACGAATCTCACTGTTTTTTTCTCGAGGCTTCATTGAAATCCAAGCTGTTATTGATCCCAAGATACAACTAAAGCTGACTGTTATCTGATTAATCTTGTTTAGCATACGAATTTTCACACACCGGTATTGAGGCGAAAACTTGCATTGTACCAATCACGTTCGTGAATTGAGTATTGAGAGGGGGTACGAGAAGATCTCTCATCTTAGAAGAACCAATATAATAAGCATCCAGGAAACTAGATCTTGCCCCCAAACCAACGTTTCCAGCAGGACAAGGCTACAGTATATACAAAAACTTGTATATCCAGCTTTCTCTCAAACGCCCTAGTTTCTACCCCTACACTCACCAGGCAATTCGTTAATTTGCAAAATAACAATGTCCCGTGAGCATGCATTAGTCTAAGCGGTGAATAGACCACAGGTGGATGTCTTTACCAGATCTAGAACAAAGGGCTGAAAAACATTCGGTAGATGGGTGTGAACTGAAACCCATGTTCTGATCAGCCGCTGATGACATTGGCGTTGGGCTAGATTACGTGCTAAGGTGGCCATGATACAGTATCGTAAGATACATAATTGCCGAAATAGGAAATCTAATAAATCGTATGTTTTGGTATCGTCTTTCATTGATTGACCTGCATGCAAAAGATAAAAATGCCTACCTAAATCTCGAATACGGACAGTATAAAATTTTCAATTTTCAGCTAAACGCCAAGACATCCAGATCTTTCCATTCAATCAATATGTATAGGTAGAAATGTTACACAAAATCCATGCTCATGTAACAAATTTTCCGTTTCTTTTTATCCCTTGGCTAACCTTGTGGACGCCCGCCTCTAGCGCCCCGTAACACAGTACCAGGCTCGAAAGTGCGGCCCCATAGGGCGACAAAGAAGGCTGAATCTCTGGCACACACGCGGGATGTCGAAGCGAAACACGAGGTGTCGTATCACAACACTTTTCCGCTTTTGGGACGAACATCGCCAATCGTCCGTTTATCGGTACGGGGATGATCTGGAGTCTGGAATCTGGACTGACACGATTAATTTTTTTCATGATTTGCTTGCGTATGCACATGCTGGTGGTTCTCTTGGCTACGTGTGATTTTGTGTTGGACTGGTCAGCCTTAGATATTTCGAGTAGGTACAATATGTGTTGCATATGGATAATATCGGGTAGGGCTTTCGGTAGGCGGACAAACGGGGGTTGATGCTATGTTTGTGCTACGTAAGTTAGATCATCCTCGAGTCGGGTGGTCTGAACCGGACATCATTTACTTACTCATGATATTAATGTCTTATGTTGAGATCTCTGCGTTTTGGTGATCAACAAAATCTAAGACAATTCCAACCTTCGGAGATAGTACACCCTGTTGGCTACTGGTTACAATAAATCGCGCAACGTTTCATTGTGTTATTGATCATCTAACGAGACATGCTGTTGTTTATTTCGGCCAACATCCTCATTTCTTCGGCTCTCACAAGGGAACTATCACCGATATTAGTAGCACCGATATGAATGACAAACTTTATAAACTTTGATGAGTCTAATCATCGTTTATCATGACAGCCTTGTAGTTTTCGGAGATATAAACCTAATAATACCCGAAATCCATCCCCAGTTTCCCCCTGAAAAACTCAATCTGATCTCGTCCACCTTATGCTGTCGAATCTCTAAAAGTATTCGTTTCTTAGCCCGGACTCGGCCCGATGAGATTCTCGTGCTTGTGCTTTTTAGCCCCGAAGGAGTACTCCGAGAGTCTCATCGCATGGATATCAGTGTAGATTCATCGACAAATGCAATTTCGACAATCGTCTCCTGACTATCTTAACGTAAAAGACTAGATGGTAACACTGCCACCACATGCGCTCAAAAGATACTGAATGCTGCGTACCGGATGTTTGATCTGCCGCTCTGTAATCAAACTGCCGAAACCCAGAGTAATAAGACAAGATCTCGTGAAGGAAAATACTTCTCCGCGCAGAAACTTTATCTTGATTCGACGGCGTTGCTCAAAGTTTTAAGGCTGAATTTAAAGTTTGGCCTAAGGCAAATTCTACGAGTGAAGGACCGGTAGTTCCGATGCCGATATTTAACCGGTAAGGCGGGGTGAAAGAGCAAAAGAACAATTTGGAATTTTCTAAATGTAGACACAAGCAAGCTTGAAGAAAGAGACCCTTGAGACTGCATACCAATAATAATTTATCACCTGATCTCAACTGGATACACTCCCCCTTTTTTGCAAGTACATTGCTGGCAATAAGCGAGAATTTGAGATTGTTTGACTTGCTATCTCAGGTTACACACGGTTTGCTCGATCAAGGTGGCGACGTCAACATCAACGTCAACGCCAATTGCAGACTCGCCAGATTTGGAAAGCAGACAGTTACGGGAACAGGTCCAGAAAGTAAGGAATTTGAGGCAGAATCTTAAGATGAATACAGAGCCTTCGAGGTTATCGGGGGAGGATGAGTTGTATGTTGGGGGGTATGTACATTTACATTTACTTTCGAGCATTTGCCCTTGCCCCGCGCACGTGATATCATTTTGATCTTTTGCCCTTTTTTAGTCACATCTTTGGGGAGATCTCTAATTCTAATTATCGTCTGCTGTTCTTTGAATGATATAAGAGATGATTTAAGAGAAAGCTAGATCTAACACAAGATAGGATCGTCTCGTTGACCGAAAACTCTCTCCAAAAGAATAATATCACGCATATTGTCAGTGTTCTGAAATATGATTTCAAGAACTTTAATATCGATTGGAACAAGTACAAACACCTCCAGATCGAAGTGGATGATGTAGAGGACGAGAATTTGCTGGGTGAATTTGAGACGACGGGAGCTTGGATTGAGGAGGCGTTAAAGGGTAATGGGAAGCCCGAGGACGATGAGGGCGAGAAGAAGAAGAGTGCTGTGCTTGTTCATTGGTAAGTTATGAAGCTTTATTTTTTCGATCCTGAAAGTCGAAAGTCTTTCGTATCGTTGTAGTGGACACGGAAGTATGCTGTGGTATCCATAAAAGAAGTATTCAAGTGGTGTTTCTCTGCTCATGATTCCTCATTCCTATCTTTGAATGATTTATATCAAGCCCTGACATCTACTAGTGCAATGGGTCGTTCACGTTCCGTAACCATTCTAATCGCCTACCTCCTTCGCCAATATCCCTCACTCACTCCCCATACTGCGCTTGCCCAAGTTCAACAAACACGTCCTTTCGCTGAGCCTAATGATGGATTTATGGCGCAACTCCAATTATATCACGAAATGGGCTGCCCGAGAAACATAGATGAACAGCCTAAGTATCAAAGATGGTTGTATCAAAGAGAAGTAGATTTAGCCGTGGCTACCGGAGGACGTCCTGATTGGGTAAGATTTGAGGATGAAGAAGAGCAGGATAAACAGAAAGCAGACGGCAAAGAAAAGGAGATCAGATGTAGAATGTGTCGGCAAGTTTTCTTCTTTCTTTTGTCTTCACTCATTTTTATTTCCTCGCCGAATATATGATTATCAGCAAAGAGCAACGAAATACATTCATCAAACTAACAATGCCCCAGCCGCAACCTCGTCACAACCCCTTACCTGATCCCTCACACACCCAACTCAAAATCCACATCTTCTCCCACCTCCCTCGTTAATCCCCAGACAACACCTATATCCTCCCTTACTTCCACCTCCAACCATAGCACTTGTACCCACCACTTCTTGCACCCTCTTTCTTGGATGCGTCCAGAACTCGAACTCGGAAACTTGTCCGGAAGACTAGAATGTCCAAACCAAAAATGCAAAGCCCAGATTGGAAAGTATGCTTGGCAGGGAATGCGATGTAGTTGTGGGGTATGGGTTTGCCCGGCCTTCAGTTTGTTAAAGGGAAGATGTGATGAGGTCACGATCGGAAAGAGAGTGGAAGGGGGGAGCGGGGGTATTAGGTTACCCCCTGGGATGAGAGGAAGCGGAACTACGGAGAGGGAGAAGGGAAGCTTGTAGACTAGGGAGTAGGGGGATTGGTCTGGAAATGATCGATGCTGCCACATAAGTGAGGGAACAAAAAGAAATATGCATGTATGTACATATGTATGAATGGATATAACCATGGCACGTTATTGTGCGCTACTGGACAGGAAGTACAAAATGCGATATGATAGGAAGTTGAATGAGACTAGATTGCAGGGCCACGGGTATGGCTTGTTCTGCCCTATCATCTTGGCTGTATTACACACTGTTTGTGAGACAAATATACAATACACCACTACCACCTACATCAATGCCTGCATATGCATATACCTAGTTCTAAGCATCTTCAACCAATACATGTGACATCCCGATTTGAAAACGGAAACAAAACAAAAAAAATATATAAAAGATTTCGGTAATTACAATGAATCGGAAAGTTCGGATTGCGAAATTTTCAGCGTCAAAGTAGGACGTACGGAATGACCGATAAATGATGGATTGGATTGCCTGGCCCTGTTTGTGTAATGCTGGGTTGTGTTTGCGCGGATGCAAGGCGCATGGAGCGGATGGTGAAGGAATGCATTTATAGTATGGGTGTGGATATAGGTGTGGGTAAGGAACCGGAACGTAAGCGGGAAGACGGTTCAGAGAAATGGATCTAGATTCTATGTGTATTGGATTGTATATCTGCAGAGGGTGTCAATGGATTCTATGCAAAGTGTGTTATATCAATGAGAAAACTGTTATTATGCCCTATATATTTCTGTCTAGATGTGCAAAACAGGCAAGAACCTTGAAAAGGTGATCTCATCCATTCCTGGTGTAGATGGATCCTATTTCGGAAAATTGAAAAAGCATTTGGTACATCATATTATAACATTATACATTATGTGGTATAACCTCCTTCCTGATCTAATATACCTCTTCGTACGAATCAACGTGTCCAGGATTGGCCTCATTCTCACCACTGTCCCGCTCTCCAGTAAGCAGCACGCTCTGTTATTCATCCCAGCACTCCATTTATTGTTAAAGACTGCTAAAGGAAATCCTAAAAACACCGTAACGGCGTAGGATTATTGGCTCCACTCTTCACGTATACATAACGTTCTAACTTCAACCAAGTTGTCGGGACCATTTATGCTTACATTCCGTGTGAATCAGGCAGCTATACAGTAGTGAAGGAAGGAGTATAATGGTAGGATGAATTGATGTTAAGGATGACTCAGCTTAAGCGAGACGTGATAGGACCAGGTATGCAAGGCTCCGTAAGCGCAGTGAAGTGTGATATAACAAACGGATGCAAAAGGCGTACCTCTGGCAGAGAAGGAATAAAGGAACCGAGCATGATATACGAATTGTAATAGAATGCTCATATGCATGCAAGTAAGCCGTGAAAATGTGATAGATTTACGGAAGGCTTTATGTTCGCAGTGAACTTTCCGAAATGAACGTTTCACCGAGTAATTGCATACATAAAATGTACGTACAATAACCAGCAGAGAAAAGTTGTGCGGTCTTAACTCTGCAAGACATTGCTGCGTCTATCCAATGATGCCATCGTTGATGGAAGGATGACAGGGGATAGCATTACATCGTTAGATATGCGGGGTAAAAAGATGCTGGCGGATACTCATTCAGCCGTCTGACTACAGGAGATGATCGATGAGCATGAGGATAGGATAGGCATTCACTTGGATCTGGACGTCATTTTTAAAGCCTCATGACTAGTGAAATCACGAGACTGACCAGTTCAGCAATGCAATATGGTAATTGTGACTAGATGAGCTTCTGGATAAGAAAAGCGAAGTGAAAACTAAGTGAGTAGCTGGAGAGTATCGCAAAGTGTGTACCGGGGTGAGTGGCCTCCCCCAAGGATTTTGAAGGCTGAAATAAGCACTAACAAGAAATTTTCAAGCGAAACGGACTATAGTGGATGTGGGAAACAAACATTGCAGGGAAGCAAAAGAAGCTTAGAATGGCTTGAGATAAGCAGGGTTGGCTTATTTAACATGTAAGCACGTATGTACCTTCGCGGCGTTTTGTACGAGGTAGGTAATTGCGGGATGGTACCACTCTTTCACTCGATTGCCTGGCAAGGAAGATACCGCGCGGTCTAGCCTGATGACTGCCGTGAAAAGTAACCCGATGAGGCTTTGTCTACAGGATCGTAAGGATAGTAAGTACAAGGAGGACTGCCCCGGTGAATACCAACCCATCCATGCTCAACTCCAACTTAGATGCATTGACCACCTTCCCAACGGGTCGATCACTATGCAGTCAGCATAAGGACCTCATGAACATACGATGCTGCAACTCTCATTAGTAGTAAATTATATGACGTGTACGAAGCGGGCCTTACCACTTCAAATGACTCCGTCAAACTCGCGTGTTACATCCCTCAGTCAGCATATCATGAATGAGTAAAGGTTGCGCGAGGGTAAATGTCTAACTAATAAGGCGCCTCCTTGACTCGCGAATGTAAGAACGAATGTTCTTGGCAAGAACGGTCCGAATCTCCTATTTCTGAGTGACTTTGCAAAATCACCACCATCACAAGAAACACTGATAAAATTACGATAGCTATGCTAGAATCTCTCCCACTTCAGTAGGAGCGTCGATCGTTTAAGATGATCGTCCCAGCTCAAGGTAAGCCTTTAGGGACTTGAGGAAATAGATTCGGATTTTGGAGGCGTTCACGATTTCGTTTTGTAACTTCCGCTTGCCTCTTTTTGTCCAGTCTTTGTTGATAGAATGCCTTTTTTAAAGAAAAGACTCTGGGTTCTTCATCTGGTGTTGAACTTGGTGCTGGCGGTGCAGGAGTGTCCAACTTCTCCTAAAGATACAGTATCAATATTAGTAGGTATAAGAATGAGAATGACGCGTTAAGAATACCTTCTCATCAGTCTTCTTCTCGTCTTTTTTCACTTCATCCTTTTTTTCTTCATCATTTTTATCTTCACTATTCTTCTCCTTCTCATCTTTCTTCGAAGTTTCTTTCTCCTTCTTTCTCTTCTGCTTTTCTTCGAACTCCTGCTTCACACGTGCAATCTCGTCGTCCATTTCTTTCTTTTTCTTAGCAGCAACAGCAGCCTCATCTATAATAGGAGTAGCAAATCCTTTATCCTTTAAATGAGATGGGCATACATAAAAGAAGTCCTAATAAGAATTGCTAAGCGATCACTTCAAAATAGAGAATGACAATATCCACCTTGTTTTCTGGAGTTATCAGAACACTTGCACTAGGTTTATAGCAAATCTCACAAGGCTTGGAAGCGGTGTCGGCCACCTTACGATGAGTCCAAATGTTGGGAAAGGAAGCCATATTCAAAATCAATATATCAATCAATGTCCTTGTGAGTTTGTGCTTCTCCAATACTGTTCAAAAATCAAATCTTCGTGTATTGGGAGAAGTACTCGATAGATACGTGGAAGAATTGGAGAGGTGGAGATTTGGATTGGATTTTGATATGAAACAGCAATTGAATGAGTTGTCGTTTACCGTAGTAGAATTCTAACAATCAAGAAAGGTGTGTCACAAGGCGGGCGCTAGTAAGGATTAACGTAGCACCGACCTCCGATGCAATCAGGAACCACCCCTCAATGAATTTTTAGCTATCGCAACACTATTATCAATAGTTTCTTAGCATTCCCGTCCGTAGTTGATTAATGTCAAGCAACCAATACTCATAGCGACGATAAGGTCTTGGGTTACGTTTACTTACACTTGCGTGATCAATTCATCCAGTTTTATTCAATTATGGCTTCAGAACAAGTTAGAGCTCCAGGTAGCAAACCTGGAGAGAATATGTTGTGGGGTGGTCGATTCACTGGTTCGTTTGACTCATATCTCTTTGATTGAGCTCAAATTCTTACTGACACTTCAATAGGTGGCCTTGATCCTCTCATGGTTTCTTATAACGAATCAATCTACTACGATCGCGCATTCCATACCCAAGATATTCGGGGTAGTATTGCTTGGGCTCGTGCAAACCACAAGAATGGCATCTTGACTGAAGCCGAATTCGCAGCAATTGAGTCCGGATTGAAGCAAGTTGAGGAAGAATGGGTCGCGGGAACATTCAAGATCATCCCTGGTGTGGATGAGGATATTCATACTGCAAATGAGAGAAGACTGGGCGAAATTATTGGAAAAGAAATTGGAGGGAAATTACACACTGGAAGAAGTCGAAATGAGCAAGTCGCAACAGATATGCGATTGTGGCTTAGGGATGAGCTCAAAAAGATTGAGAGCTTCTTGGTCGATTACTTGAAGGTTGTGGCTGCCAGATCAGAGAACGAGATTGAACATATCATGCCAGGATATACTCACCTGCAACGTGCTCAACCCATCAGATGGAGTCACTGGATGTTGTCATACGGTTTGGCTTTTGCAACTGATCTCCAAAGATTGCGAGAAGTTATCAAGCGAGTCAATCGATCGCCATTGGGATGTGGTGCTTTGGCTGGAAACCCTTTCAATATTGATCGCGAGGCAATGGCCAAGGAGCTTGGTTTTGAAGGTCTTTTGTGGAATTCTATGTCCGCCGTTGGCGACCGTGATTTTGTCGTGGAGACAATGCAATGGGGTGCCACTCTCATGTCACATTTATCAAGATGGGCTGAGGATCTTATCATCTATGGTACCGGTGAATTCAGCTTCGTTCGTCTGGCTGATGCCTATTCCACAGGGGTACGTTCTACCTTCCAAGACCACATGGACTCTTGAACTAACATCGATAGTCATCTCTGATGCCCCAAAAGAAGAACAGTGACAGTTTGGAGTTATTGAGAGGCAAATCCGGTAGAGCATTCGGTCAAATGGCAGGTTTGATGATGACAATCAAGGTACTTCTCCACTGTCATTTGGCAATATGACAATATATTGATCGATCATATTAGGGTCTTCCAAGTACTTACAACAAGGATCTCCAAGAGAGCGTGGAGCCAATGTTGGATCACATCAAGACAGTTGGAGACAGTATTCAAATCGCAACCGGCGTTCTCAGCACATTGACTATCAACCCAGAGAAGATGAAGGCCTCGCTAGACCCATTTATGCTCGTAAGTCAATTCAAAAAAACAACTTGTGGAAATTCTCTCGAGTCTAGAGTATGCTGGTTGTGCTCTCGCTAATCAAGAGGATCATAATTAGGCCACCGACCTAGCAGACTATTTAGTACGAGCAGGTGTACCATTCCGAGAGACTGTAAGTAGCCTTTCGTTTTAATAGGGAACGATTAAACAAACGCTAATAATCAAACAGCACCACATCTCTGGACAAGTTGTCGCATATTCTGAGAAGACTAAGATTCCAATGGACCAATTGACATACGATCAATTGAAGAGCATTGATAGCCGTTTCAAGGAAGATGTTTCCGAATGCTTTGACTACGAGAAGAGTGTGGAAGCACGCCAAGCGGCTGGCGGAACCAGCAAGTCAAGCGTTGAGGAGCAAATCAAGGTGCTGAAAAGCATTCTTGGTTGAAGGTAAAAATTCGAAATGCTGAAATATTATGAATCGAGCTGTTCGAAATATTTTGCGCCATACAATCATCTAGTGCATTGTCAGTGTCAATGCTAGATCTGCGAGTTGCAATGCTTTTGCAATAAAAACTCCATACAGATAAAAGTTAACGAGAATAATTGATACCATGAATGCATAAAATTCACGAAATGTAATGTTCGACCATTGCCGTGCCTATTGTTGTTGTCATGGCCACTGCCATTATTGTCGTTGTTCCTATCTGCTGCTATTGTTCTTTCCCTAATCATGCTGGCCATGTATTTTTTGGGGGGTAGGGGGCGTTCAGGACGAATGAAGACTGCACCTTCTCTCTTACATATCCTTCAATGGAAAAAGGAGGCCAGAAACTGTTGTTGGCCCTATTCACAATTCCGAGAGGTTTCTGGAGTAGGAAGCCGAAATCTATGTGATAGAATATTCTCTGACTAACAGTGATATTCTATAATAGAGGACTCAGTCAATTGTCCATCGAAGCAATTATAATTCTGAGAATTGGGAGATAAAAGAGGTTATGATGCACCCTTGATAGAGCAAAGATAGGACAGAACTTGCACTAAACTGTACTTTATGATACGGAACATCAATACTGACATGTACCCGTCTTTTGCTTCTATCCCGTTTTACAAAACACTGTAGCTTGCTCGCCTCAGTCTACGAGCTCTATGTTTTTGACAACACCCAGCCTGAATTTTCTATCATTGTCTACTAAGTTCTCTCACTCTTTTTCGATCTACTCTTCACATCACTTGACTTTCTGAATAGATAAATCTCCACTCGATTTTTTTAGAACTATTCAGAAATTAAAAACTCCTAATTTTACAGAAACAAACCTTCACACCCTGAAATTCAGAGCGTTTCAAGTATTTGAAGAGGAAAAAAGGCTTGGTTAATGCCCTCAAGCCTGAATCAGGGCTGATGAACTGATATGGTAAAAAGAGGGATGATAGAAAGTGCGGAGAGGTGCAAAGAGATTTGGTTTTTGAGATTCAAAATTTCATTAACTGGACTTTGAGATTACTTTCCTGTTGGCAACAATGAAAAATCCCACAAATTCACTCGCACTCGACTTGTATGTTTCTCTATCTAACACCTGAAGTTCTAAAACCTGCTTTGGAATCTCTATATCGAGAATTCACCAGCAATTCTTCTCAAAAGCTGCCTTTACCTACTTTGGATCAAAGCCAATAGAAATAATTTAATGAGAATTGGGTTGTCCTTTTCTAAGATCAATAACTGCAATTCAAGAAGGTGGACCGTAGCAAAATCATAGCAAAATCATAGCAAAATCTGACATTGAGTTTTAAGTACGCAACAGTGTATTCAATACATCCAGTTCAATCAAAGGGCCAGTGAATGATCTGCAGAAAGTGTGTCTTCTTTTGTTTAAGAGTGTTCACCTTTTGCTGGTTTCATATCTTCTTCTCTACAATCTAGCTAATTTTCGAGCTGTTTTCGAACTTGTTGATAACAAAACTTATGAATCTTTCAACGATTCTACGATTCGTTTAAGTTACCTGAGTTTTCATTGCATTTCTTCTTTGGTATATCTCTAGATCGATGAGTTTTAATCCGACGCTCAATACTGCAGTCAATCGTCACACATTGCATAACTCTGGTTCACGGTACTTTAAAAGCTTTCCCGCCAAAGACAATAATTCACCCGCACTGACAACTCATCCAACTTATAATCAACTATCGATTCCGCTGCCTGCTGCTTGCTATTCGCTATTAGCCGTTCTCGCCATGGATAATACGAATGAAGAAAAAGAGAATTCAGAATATACGACGAGGAAGATTATAGGCATTATCAATAGAAAGGTGGATGAAGGTTTCAAAATGCAATCTCATATGACCCTTTCCGCTAAGGAAGCGCATTGGCTAAATTACTTCTGTCGAAGGTATCCTCCGCGGCCCAAAAATATTCCAAAGGATACTGAAATCTTCCAAGCTATAGCAGAGAAGGCTTCTGAAGCTGCAAATTCTAGCCAGAGTCTTTGGTTGACTGCACGCGAAGTCGAAGCATACAAACTCACAATTCTTCGTGATGCATTCTACGATAAACCACCCTCCAAATTACCTATAGACGACATACTCCTCTGATTCCAGGTCTTTCAGAGAACATATATAGATGGCACCCGTTGCTTGGATTATCAACGGGATCCATTTAAATATTACAGCAAGAATATAGGCCTTTCTCTATCAGAAGAGCTTTCGATTGCTTCAAAGCCCTGCTTTAATGTTTCAGGAGGAAGAGAAGAGCTTGCGAAAGAGTGGTATCTATGTTCGCTTTCGAGCTATGAAAAGCTCAAGGATGCGATGCTTTGACAAGTTGATGTCACATTGAACAGCAGGGAAGCACATGTTCTTGCTATTCAAGGTTTATCACTACCGATTTCCAAAGATATCGGGGCAAGAATACCAAGCAACGCGACCAGAAAAACGTACATAGATATGGCTGCATTTGATCCTGAAAATGCTCTCCCTCGATACCTGTTCCATCATTTGAGCCAAGGTTCAAAGAATAAAGCCGATGTTACATTTACAAGCGAGGAAGCTGCAACAATCCACATAGTTATGAAAGTCAACCCAGTCCCAAAATCAGACCTATCGATCGAATTTCCTGCAAAAGCTGTGGAATATCATGACGGAAACCACGAAGTACCTTCACCAGAATGGGCGAGAAAGACGATTGAAGCACAAGTAAAGACGGGACAGGAAGAGCCGAGGAGATTTGAGAACGGGTATCCTCTGACAACAAAAACCCCGGAACAGAGGCAACAGTAACGTCAGGAGGAGAAGGATAGATTGATATCATTAGGCCATACAGAGTTGGCTGCGGTTAGGAAGGACCTAAAAGAAAAGATGATAAAAAGCAAAGTTACTATCGAGGAGATCAAAGCTACCATTGAAACAAAAGCCGAAGAGTCTTCCAAAGCACATGAAGAGTCAGAGGAAGAAGCTGCAGACAGAGCCAAGGACGACTTGGTACTTTCATTAAGCAGGAGAATTATTGCCAAAGAACGACAAATAGCTGAAAAAGAGATCGAAATGAAGCATCTACATAATGTTCATGAAAATCGAGAGCAAGCACTCAAAAATGGGAATAACAAGCTAGAATCTGCTTTAACAACAGCGAAAGAGAAACTCGAAAAGGCACTGAAAGAACCAGACAAGGTTCGAAGCGAATGGTCTGCCAAGATACAACGCCTGTACGAAAAGGTTTCCAAGCTAGAGCGAGAACTTAAGGCAGAACAAGACGCCCACAATATTACCAAGCTTGATAGTGCAGAAACAACCAACAAACTTTCTCGACACAAAGCAGCACATGAGCGCTTTGTTACAAAAGCTACTGAGCTTAAAAGAGAACGGGATGAAGCACGACAGGAACGAGACAGACTACGCGCTTCTCGTGTCAGCCAGGCTCAACTCGATGATACAAAAGCTAGTGAAATTGCGCGTGTGCTGTTGAGGAGTCTACCAAGCCTCTGAAGGCTATCATTCTTGCTTCGGAAGCTAAGATTGCCACATTGGAAACAACGATCGCTAAGCTCAAGGACGACGAGAGAATGAAAAGAAGTCAAGAAGCCGTAGCCGTGAACTAAGGAGCCCTAGAGTTTGATCACCTCAAAGCACCATACAGGGAATTGAGCGAAGTTCTAATCAAGGAACGCAATGGTCGAGCGCAGGACGTAGTATCTCGGAAAAACATCGAGATTGACCTTCAACGACAATTATATGAACAGAATCTTGTGTCTGCGAATCTGCAGTCCCAGATTATGCAACATTCGAATGGGGATCACGCTCTACTGGATAAACTTGCTCTATTACAAGTGAGGAATACTCGGTTGGAAGAGGAAATTTCGCAATTTAGAACGTTGCAGAGTATGACGCAGGAGATTGAAAGATCCTAGACTCTGCGTTTTGTGTGATTGTAGTTTTCATTTATTAATTTCATGGGGCTTGAGCAGGCATGTACATTTCACTCACAGTTGAGTTGGTAGCTATCTCGTACTGTTTTTGTTTCCGAGGGACGTTCAGGATCGGTGGTTGGGGATCTGTACTCATAGCACTCATCAATCTTGTCAAAGGAGAATTACACACATGTAGTTATCAGGTAAAATTGCAAAAATGTATGTGGACTGATTTGAACGTTTGAATTGTGCTAGATACTAGTAGATAGGTGCTTGCGATCAGAATGGTGAAAACTGATTTGCAACGGTTTATTTCTAGAATTGTAGTGTTACGGTATTGTGGTTTGCTGCCAGTCAGTTACCGATTTATCTTCGCAGTCTTGCCAAGATACTTTTCCGAATGTTTTTGCTGATTTCAACTCAAAATTTCGAGTTCGCGGGTTTGGTTTCGAAGTATCTCCAAGGTTAGGATTGCGTCATATAAGGTTAGACCTCGCTTGCGAAGGAGGTTTCGATCTAGCTTCTTGCCTGACCACTAGTCTTTTCTTGCACTTCTTTGCAAAAATCTAATAAGGTAATGAAACTGAAAACTTGTTTGTAATAGTGTTTTAAATGTATTTACTAGCTGCAAGGATATTATCTACAAATGCACTTGCTGGCTCTTATGCTCGCCCTTGCTTGGTAATTCCACCAATTCCAATATAATTAAATAACCTTGTCTAAATCAAGCGCTCAAATGCTTCTCAGTCTTCTCGGGTCCTCCACCTACACCGGTCAAAATTACTCTGCTAACACCATCCTTAAGAACCTTTTGTGCTCTCTCATCAATATGTTCTGCACTCTTGCTCTCGACATCCTTTCCATTCCATCCATCAACACCTCCGAGGACACTCTTCAACGCACCAGCTACTAATCCAAGGTTCTCTTCCTCGAAATAAATAACGGCGTTTGGACCAGCATCAAAAGTGTATGCCGCAACCGTCTTTCCGGCGGCATTATTAATATCCTCTACAGCTCTGATTGCTGCTCTGCTAACATCATTCAAGTAGAAAATGGGTGGGAAAGTGTCCAAACATGTTGCATGGAAACTATTACTCTCCATCATAGTAACCTTTGCAAACCCCTCGAAATCTTTCTCCTTAATCGCCCGTTCCATTTCCTTCATATGTTCTGGAACCACATTCTCCGCTCTTTGTTTGAAAAGTTTCGATGTCGCGACTGTAATTTGCATACCAGAGGTACTAGAAACTCCCTTCTTCTCCGCAGACACAACAAGAATAAGAGCGCGCATGTTAGGCCAGTGAGAAGCAGGTGCTACTTCCACAGCAACGGAATCAGATCCATCTTCCTTCTGGCCCATTTCCCAAGCCACATAACCTCCAAACAAAGAACGACAAGCGGAGCCACTTCCCTGTCTTGCGATTCTTGAGAGTTCGGTAGGATTGGATTGTAATTCATACAAGTTGGCGATAGCTCTAATAAGAGCTGCGAAACCAGCAGCAGATGAAGCGAGACCTGCAGCTGTGGGGAAGTTATTCTCCGAGATGATTCTCAAGGGGTAGGATGAGAGTTTTGGGAGCGAGGAATCGGAATCTTCGAGTTTGGAACGTAGGGAGCGGAGTTCGCGGAAACAGGCTTGAGTGCGGGCGTTGGAAATATCTTGAGGAGAGCCGTTGAGGAGAAGAGAATCCTCGGTGAAGGTGGTGGAGCAGGTAGCGGTAGTATGGGTACGGAGATCATCTTGAGAGAGTGTTACAGAGATGGAGGAGTTAGTTGGGAGATTTAGTTTTGCATCGCGTTTTCCCCAGTATCTGGTTGGTGAGAGAATAAATTAGTTAGGGTTTCTTAGTGTGGACAACGCAAGAAGTACAATGGGAGAGAAAGCGGTGGCTTTACTTACTTAACTACTGCGATATTAACTGGAGCCGTTGTGCTGGCTTGATAAATCTTTGTGTCTGACATTTTGAAGGTATTTTGAGACAAAAAATGGAGAGGTAGAATTTACTTTTTATTTTCTGGAAAGAATAGCAAGAAGTATTTATTTTCAATATTTCGATGGACCCTTCTTAGGAAATCCAAAAAAGTATCCTATTGACAACAAACCCCAGTCCCCTTCACCCAATTGCAAGATATAAAAGGCGGTCAACAACTACCAATCGGGGAAAGCATAATCCGCTAATACGGTACAAGGATGAACCAATCAACAGAGCAAATTCAAGCGGGGGTTAAGATCGGCGGATAAGGCAAAATAATTATTTCAATACTGTATTAGCAATCACCCCTCACTCGAGAAAAGTATATCTTCATAATCTTCATAATCCACACAACCATCAAGGATGTCTAAAGACGAGTCAACTCAAGGCATAGAGGCCTGTCCAGTCGATCATGCAACACGTTCAGCATGGCTTAAGAACAATTCCACCAAACCACCTTTCCCAGGCGTAACCCCTCCATCAAAACCAGGTCCAAGTTGTGATTCTTCAACCGTGGATCAAACCACTCCTCCCACACACACACCTTCAAGCTTCTTCTCACGATTATTCTTCTGGGACAATTCATCGCCTACACCCTCTCAACCACCATCAACTCCCAAATCCGCAACTTCTTCACCCCGTTTAGGACTCGACCGTGAAGTCTCCACGATCCCTCGCGCATCTCCTACTCCAAATGATACCCCCTCGTCCTCCTCTCCTTCAACCTCACATCCCGCAAACTCCGAATCTGAGTCTGGCGTTTCTGCATCTGGAAATTGGATCTATCCTAGTGAAAAAATGTTTTTCGAAGCCATGAAGCGCAAAGGTCATCAATCGGACGCTGCAGATATGAAAACTATTGTGCCGATTCATAATGCTGTGAATGAAAGGGCATGGAAAGAAATTAGAGAGTGGGAGGCTGGATGGGGAAGTGAGAAGTACGTTTTCTCTTGAGAAGATATCTGATAAGGTATGGGCTAATGATTTAACTAGATGTGGTGGACCTCGTCTTCATTCTTTCCTCGGGCTTTCGCAAACGCTTTCGCCTAAAGCTCGCTTTAATACACTTCTTGGATACACCGCTCCCTTCGACCGTCATGATTGGGTGGTTGATCGTTGTGGAAAGAGAGTTGATTATATTATAGACTTCTACGCAGGCAAAGCTTCACCTGATGGAAGTGGAAAACTAAATTTCTTTTTAGATGTTCGACCAAAGTTGAATACATTAGAAGGATGGAAAATGAGGGCTTGGAAGGTGTTTAACTAGAACTCTAGAACTCTAGATTGGGAAGGTGAGGAAATGGGAGAGTTGCGTAAAACCAAAACTCAGCATCACGCGCCACGGTCACAGCTTGTAGTAATGCGGAGATGAACGGTCATGTCAAGTTTCGTAAGATGCATCCTATATCTGGGAATACGTCAGATTGAAGTTCGATATACGTCCAGACGGGACACTAGTCAGAATGCGTATTCTGTCATGGCTTTAGGATACAGGAGATATGCGCCCAACATTATCGGATAAGGGTATGTCATCTGAAACATTTCGAAAGCCTACTTCTTCAACTTGAGGCCTCCTAGAGACTTTGGTATCGAAAGCTGAGACGGAGAAGAAAAGATTCAGAAAAGAATGTAAGATTAACGAATTGAGAGGGATAGAATGGAAAACTAGGTATTGGATTGTATATTTTAGGTGTTACGGTGTTTGTAACCGATGAACTCTTTGCGTTTTACTTCAAAGGACCTACTCTCTGCTCCGCTCGAGCTGTACAATATATATGTATGTACAGTCTAATAAATATATATAAAATCTATGAGGAATAAGAAACGACGTTATTTAGAATGAGAGTCCACAGGGACGAAATCCCATGTACGAGTGAGTAATCTTAAGATGATATTCGAATTCTCATTCAATTCCCACTTTGCACGAAATTTGCATTTGACGATCTCTCTCCTATCTTGTCTCGAGAGGGGATAAAGCGAGGAGCAAAACAACGAGCCCAAGCAAAAACACTCGAGTTATTTTTAACATGAATACCTAGATTTCGATGAGTGAAGTGGGATTCAAAGTTCGAAGTCTACATGATGGTATGGTATTGGTCACAGTTGAATTCGTACTCAAGGCACTCAAATGATACTCGAGATTGAGACTCCTATTTGATCTGTCGGTTCACCATGCCCATCCTACTTCACTCCTTCCTACATACTACTCTTCCCTCTCCTCTCCACCCGAAACAACCAGTCTCGTGCCCGCTCTAACCTCAATCGCCGCCGTATTCAAATCCCAGCCTTTCCGCTCCAGCTCTCCATAAAACCGCGTTTCATCTCTACATTTCTCCGATTCTTCAAGCGAGTTGCGCATCCAGCTCAGAATGCTTTGATTATCCATACGATTAGTCTTCGACTTCTGCACCTTTTTATTTTCAAAAGTGATGGCGAAAACAGCATGGAACCATGCATCTAATTGTACTTTTGGCGTCGTTTCTTCTTTCAAAATAACGAGGAATGTATTGCGAGAGCGGGAGTACCACATTATGTAACCCTGGGTTTTGTAGATGGATAGGAGAGATGTGAGGATTGATTCAGGCTCTGTGTAACTTCCTGCAGTTGTGGGTGTGGATATGGAAGAGAGTAGTTCTTGCAGACTCACGCCGACTTTGCAGTAGGCGAGGATTATGCCTTGGGTGTTGCGAATCGCGCCGTCGCGTTCGAATACGCGTTCTTGGAGTGAGATGTCTCTAGGAAAAGGGAGAGAAATCTTGTTCTTCTCGTGTTCTGGATTTGAGAGGAAAGATGAAATGACTAGATTTGCTCGTTGTCGGTTCAGGGTACGCATGGTGACCGATCTGACGGCCATATAGTTCGTACCGAGGTGAATTGAAAGCAAAGTGAGCAAAGCAATCCACGTTGCTACTTGAGAGGAAATCTTGGAAACGACAAATGTTCCAACGAGCATACCTAGGAGAGAAATAAGAGTCTCCTGACTTGCATCTTTCTATCCTTCTGTTTAGTATCATCCCATCCATGATCTTCATCTATCATAAGAAACAAGAAAACTCACCGCATTCAACTCGGCCAAATTTCCCAGCTTCGCAAAATGCGCACTCAAACTCGCCTTGCTACTTCCGGCCGCAACCCCACAAAGCGATTTACACACACTACTCGCACTGAGTAAGAACACACGGGGAATTTTGGGGAAAGCAGGTGAGATGCAATCTAGAATCATAGCAGCGTCGTTGAAGATATCAGCCATGAGACGATATTTTTTGCATTCGGGTTCGAGAGCGCTGCCGAGCCGGTGCGCGAAGAGAATGGTGGATATACGACCTGCGGATTCTTGGAGGATGGAGAGGAGAACGGCGTGGGTTGCTGAGGCGGTGGAGTCGCCTACGCCGAGACCTGGGGTGGGTTAGATTTGGAATATTTTCTTTTTAGAAGGAGGCTTGTGGTGGTGTTGGAAGAAGGAAATCTTAGTAGGGAGTTGTGACGACAAGCGCAAAAACAAACTTATTCCCTAGAATAAATGACCCCTCCCCCCGAAAGAACCCTTCATCTCATTCATACCTTGAAGCACAGCCCTACTAGCCAACAACCCCGCAATCGTACTAGCAAAAGCCTGAATAGAATCCTTCTCTCATCAGCATTTTCTCCCCTCTATTCCTCCCCATAGCCAAGACCCCTTACATAAAATTGATACCTATGATATGATCCCATTAGTCTCCTCATTCCCCAGGTTCTTCATACCATCTTAACAAAAAGAAAGAAATACCCACGCAGTATAATCCTCCGTCACGCTATCCGGATATCCCACCGGCATGAATGCCCCTACTAAGCTCATAACCCATGTCGATGGACCTTTTGGTATCTATTTCAATTTCTGAATATCAATCGATGTGACAATTTCAATGATCTCTTCAGAAATACATAATATCTAGATAGAAAGAAAGAAGGAACACATACATCGACATCGATCCGGTCAAATTTCGTCCCAGAAGTACCGGTATCATGAGAGCGAAAATATGTAGCAATGAGTTTACCGGATTGATTGATTTCTTTGATCTCTTCTGATCTCGACATGGTCACCAGGGTTAGATGGGTTGCTTGCTTAAGTGGGGTTATGTATGAGGGGAGGTAAAGAGCTATTTTGAATGTAGGTATCAATTGTTTGTAGACAATTGGGTGATGTATAAGAATGACGCGATGTAACGGGTGGGAATCATTCTTAGCGAATAGTGGCCATTTGAACTTGGAAAGTAATATTTCTGTGCTTCAAGAATTAGCTTGTCAATTAATTCATGAACATGTATCATCTAATGAAGAACAGCCCAAGATGGAAAAAATCAGCTTGAGGAGTTGTGGTTAAATGGTAGTTTAGAATCATGGCGATTTATGCACGTGATCAATATATTTTGGTTTAATATTTGTTATATTCTTACTTCCTTCGACTCATCTCATGACGATTCAGAAAGCCACTGTCAAAAACTTCCCAGAAACCAATACTCCAGAGTAAAGATCAAGATCAGAATTATCCCCATAGGAAAGATGATTCATGCTCCGACTCCCATAAAAGCAACTTTTCCATGCCACTGATCCGAACTACAGTCCTTTTGTGCATCCCAAACTTTCAAACAGTGACGTAGAGCTTATTCACTCTGTCTTGAAAGATACCATATTGATATTCATCCATCTTATCACAGAATCTTCATGAAATCCGTCGTTTTCGTGGGTATATCCTTCCTCGATCCATCACTTTTCCGTAGCCAGCCATAAATGTACAAATAATTTTCTTCTTTCTTTTCTCAAGTCTCAAATCTAGCAAACAACTGTAGCACCACCAGTCTCAATGGCATCAATCTCGGCAAGATCAATTGGGGTACGTCGGAAACGTGCAGGGAGTTCACTGCGATCAAAGTATTCTCCCTTGTTTGGAGCAACGGAGCCTAAAGCTCTACCGGAGAGAGAACCGATTGTACCGTCACTTCTGGCGCTGCGACCAAGTGGACCATGTTGTTGAGCATTTTGTCTGTAAGAAGAGAAGGAAGAGGAGGAGGACTTTTGAGCCTCAGCAAATCCTGCTGGAAGTTCGTGGGTTGGGGATGCTGGATGTGGTCGTGCAGAGTGATCAACAGAAGCTATTTTAAATGTTAGAATAGATTGTAGAGTAAATTGAGAATTAGAATACATACAAGGGATTGATCTCTTGCCCATGAACCTGATCAATGGAGTACGCTCAGCGTGAGCAGCAGCAGCAGAGGCTTGACGGAGAACCTTGGTCGCAAACATCTTGATGGTTGAGAAAGATTGAAAAAGTAGTCACAAAGAGAAATTGTAAACACTGAGAAGATGTGCGACCTTAAGAAGGAAATCGGGATCGTCGTCTGCCTCTGTGTTTGACTTGCTGGAGGTTGAGTTGTCAAGTTGTCAAAAGAAAAAGAGTTCGGGAAATGGAAAGCTTTTGGTCTTGGGGATAGTGTACTCGTAGCGTTGTGGTGAGTGGGACGAGAATTCGGGAATCGGATGGATGAGTGGATGGGGGGAATAGATAGGCGTCCGCTAGTAACCAGATATGGAAATGGTGGCGGGTGGTTCAAAAGAAAATATGGTAATTATATAAAGGTGTGAATAGTTTGAGTGTTTAGGTATAACTATATCAATGTAATATCTCTCTCTCTTTCTCTGAACTGAACAAGAAGGGGGAAATTGCAACAGAAACTGCAACAGAAACAAAAGAGTCGAAAATCCAGCAGTCTTTAATAGAACACCACAATGAAAAAAAAGGCCTCCGTTGGTGCGGGGTTAGCCATTGATAAAGGCCATTTCCGATGAATGGAGCATTATTTCTAATTCCTCAGACGATATCACATTATCAATCAACTGTTTTTTCCTTATCGCACGACCATTCCTGCTCGTTATTGGTCGACACTGGTTGCAGACAGATGCTAGCTAATGGCGTGATGTACAAAAGTATATAATGTCAAGGATGCGATGTATGTGCAAAGTGTGTGTGTAGTGTGGACATGTACCAAGTATGTAAATAGAGTCAGATCATTTCTATCCCCAGATTCCTTGCAACATAATATAATGTATGAAAGAGGCTTCACTTTGCAGGAAGGGCGTGTGGTACGTGGGTAGTACCGGTAGGTGGTTCTAATGCACACCCAGGTAGGTAACATTGAGTAGATTCAACGGCTTGTTAGTCGGTTGGTTGGTTGGTTGGTCGAGTGGTCGAGTGGTCGATTGGTTGGTTGGTCCGGTAAAGATGGACTTCACAAGCTAATTGAAAGTCAAAATCCAAGTCATAAGCCAAAGTCTGAATTTTCCACGCACCACCAAAATAGCATATGATATTCGGGATGATATTTTGACATGCTGCAATGACCGAGGATTCTTTTCCTTTGCACGAATATCTAATATCTAATAGCGCGGGTCATGCAGGGACAATTCCGAACACAAGCGAGAGAATAATCATTGGTTCATTAATAACTGATTCCATCTGAACCTACCACTCGCTACCAGGTACTTTTGAAGTAAATTATTATTATTATTATCATCCAAAGTTCCAGTAAAGGTCAAAGAGTTCCTCTCCATCTATCTGCTCACCTACCTACCCACCTACCTACCTTTCTACCTCCCTACCTACTTTGTCAGCCTCGAAAGCCTTGTCTAGTCTAAAAGTCTGGGGTGGTCTGGGGAAATGTGATTTGGATAGAGTGACGAGGAGAGAAATCATCAGCTTACATTTGTTCCATATCATAACCAAAAACATCAAAAAAACAAAAAAAACAACAACAATAGCTTCGTGTATGTCTGGGGATGGGAATTGAAGACTGAAAAAGGATATAATTATTGATGATTCTCAACTGTATGGTCATCATACTCTGAGCACAAGGTCCTTGATTTGATTTCTACCCATCACTACTGCAACAACACGTTTCGAGAAATATAGTTTGGCTACGGAAACTCTCCCTCCCTCCCTCGTCTTCCATCCCACCCAAATTTATACCACAATAAGCAAAAACTTACACTCCCCCCCCCCCCCCCCCCCCCCCCTCCCCCCTCCCCCCTCCCACCTCCCCATCAAACATTTTCTTGCCAGCTCCGTACTTCGGCCTTCCCCCAAACTCAATCCTTGTCGACCTACGGGGTAAATCAGCATGCATGAATTATTCCTCTCGGCATCCGTGGATAGCGAAGATGTATCGCATTCTCTCCGCGTGCTCCAAGGCTACTGTGGTATGATACCCCAGCACTTCATTCGTCGACGATTAGTATTCGAAGGTCCACGGAGTCGAAACAATTTGAAAGGTCTTGATCCTTCCTTTCTGAAAGCCCAACCGCCGAATAAACAATTCTGGTGGAAATCACTCAACGAGCAGCTGATTCGTCAATCTTATGTTCTGACTCTCATATATGATGTTGATAAGAGTCAGTTTGGCCAGCCAGCAAAGGAGCTTGATGGTGGAGAAGGTCAACCGTAAGTACCTACTTTTCATTGATTGCATATCAAACCATGTGATTTCTTGAGACGGCTTTCAATATCTTAACAAAATACTTATTGACTTCAAATAGGGGTCTTCTCCCATGTGATGAGGTGCCAGGTACATTAAGATGGACCGATCTTCCAGATCCAGCCAATGCTGCTGTCGTGAATAGCAGAATGTTCATTGCGATAGACAATGAAAAGTCATTATGCAGACTTCTTCAAGCAAGCAGTCACCGGTACGTTCAAATCACTACCAACCAATCATTACAGTTATTAATCATCAAGTAGATTCACACGCGAAATTATTCAAGAAAGTCACCGAACAGTTCACAATAACATAGTTTTCACACTTAGTCGCTACTTTGAAATCCCTTCGGAGTTCCAAGAAGTTGATAGTAGCTCACGTCCCAAGGTCAATAGCAGGTTACCTCCCTTCGAATTATTGGAGCCATTTGATGCTGAAGATAAATGGATTTTAACTGCTAGTATTGAGGTTCAGAATGGAGCTGATCCTGATCATATGAAGAGTGCAATGGCAGAGTTATCGGGAGCCCAAGAGGAATTTAAGGGATGTTTCGCCTTGAAACCAGCAGACAGGCATACCTTTGATACCAAAGTCAAAGTGCAAGCTTGAGGGAATGTGTAATCAGGTAGTGCTATATTAGAGACATGAGGGGCTGTCTTCTAATCGCTTGATCTAAGGTGAGAAAGCATTTTTGAGGAGCCGCGAGTTAATCCTACGGGTATAAATTGACCATGAGAGTCACATGGGGCCCTGAAGAAGCCGCGATAAAGACTAGTACATTGGAAGGCCATCATAACCAATATAAAGAATGAAGTCATGTCCGTGAAAACTGTTGTATTGTATACACAATCGTTCCCCCACCCTTCTAGCTTTGATATGCCAATCGATTCATAACTTTCCTCCCAACGCAATGTACATCTAAGCAACCCTCTATTGGTTCTTGTATGTTTGCCAGACTGCAACGCCGAATGGAGCACCTAAACTCAATGTTAGTGTGGTTCCCTTCATCCCCCATGCCCCTCAGCAGGGCTGCTATCGCAACTCACCGAATCCAAGAGCCATGAATCCCCAGTATCTCAAAGCAAAGAATCTTGTGTTTGGGTTGAATGGAATGTTGCTTCGTGGTCCCTCAGGATAATGGTATGGGGAGCCCATTTGAGCACGGGTAGAGTGGAAGCCACGGCGGGCGACCATTGAGGTGGAGGAGGATGCGCGGACGGCGGCTCTAGACAACATCTATCATGATCTGTCAGTCGCTTCTCTTGCAGTTGCCATGGTAGTACAGCCTTACCTTGAAGAATTGAGTTCTGGTTTGGAATTTTGGTAAACAGTCGATCGAATGATTTTGATTGAAGCTCGGTTTGGCACTAGCCGACAATCGCACCAGAAATTTCAGTGCCTAAGGCTAGATAAAGAATGGAACTTTCCAAGGTTATCAGAGATAGTGCCCGGAGCGGAAAGCGATAATAAAAAAATATCTTTGTCTATTTCACACCTTGTACTTTTTGATACATTTAAAAAGTATCAACAAACCACGATTGCGATTTTTCTCTTGGTTAATGTGGTGGGATATCATTCATCATGGATGACTTATTTGACGCCTTCGACGATAAGCCCCAAGCAGCTGCTCCCAGCAGGCCCAAAAAGGCAAAGAAGGACAAGAAAGATCGCAGCAAGAAGAGAAATGCGAATGGAGATGTAAAGCCAATTGCTGATGCGCAAGATGTGGATGCCGAGATGATAGATTCCGAGGAGCCAGTGGTGGAAGCAGATGTAGAGGACGAGGATATTGAAGAAGATGACGATGAAATTAAAGAAGCAAAGAAGGACGCAAAGCGACGCAGAAAAGACACAGAAGCCGATCCGGTAGTTACAGATACATTCGAGACAGCACAATCGCGAGAGCTAGCTGCTTCAGCAGGATTACAAGGTGCCCCAGAAGAAACAGCATTGGTTCTACAGCACAACATTCAACATCAAGTTTCTTTACCTCCCGATTATGAATACATTCCAATATCACAGCATAAAGCTCCTGCCGAACCCGCTAGAACTTGGCCTTTCGAATTAGATCCTTTCCAGAAAGTTGCTATTGCATCAATTCAAAGAAACGAGAGTGTATTGGTATCGGCGCATACTAGTGCAGGAAAAACTGTTACAGCAGAATATGCGATTGCGCAGTGCCTCAAAAACAATCAGAGAGTCATTTACACCAGTCCTATTAAAGCTTTGAGTAATCAGAAATATCGAGAATTTACTGCGGATTTTGGAGATGTTGGTTTAATGACTGGAGATGTTACAATTAACCCAACCGCGACTTGTCTGGTCATGACAACCGAGATTTTAAGATCAATGTTGTATCGAGGATCCGAGATTATGCGTGAAGTCGCTTGGGTTGTCTTTGATGAAATTCATTATATGAGAGATAAATCCAGAGGTGTGGTTTGGGAAGAAACGATCATCTTGTTACCAGACAAGGTCAGATATGTCTTTTTATCTGCGACTATTCCCAATGCTATGCAATTTGCCGAATGGATCACGAAAACTCATAACCAACCATGTCACATTGTGTACACCGATTTCCGACCTACCCCTCTACAACATTACTTCTTCCCAGCTGGTGCAGATGGTATACATCTGATTGTTGATGAGAAGGGAAATTTCAGGGAAGATAACTTTTCAAAGGCTATGGCAACAATAGAGGACAAGAAAGGGTCTGACCCAGCAGACATCAATGCAAAACAGAAGGGACGTGGCAAAGATAAGAAGACCAATAAAGGTGCCAACAAGGAAGGTTCGGATATTTACAAGATTGTCCGAATGATCATGTTGAAGCATTACAATCCTGTTATCGTTTTCAGTTTCAGTAAGAGAGAGTGCGAGGCATATGCATTACAGATGAGCTCCATGGCTTTCAACGACCAATCCGAAAAGGACATGGTTTCGAAGGTTTTCGAGAGTGCAATCGAGTCTCTCTCAGAAGAGGATAGGACCCTGCCGCAAATTCAACATATCTTGCCATTGTTGAGACGTGGTATTGGTGTGCATCATTCTGGACTTCTTCCTATTCTCAAGGAAACTATCGAAATTTTGTTTCAAGAGAATTTGATCAAGGTCCTTTTCGCTACAGAGACTTTCTCCATTGGTTTGAATATGCCTGCCAAGACTGTAGTATTCACCAGTGTTGAGAAGTTTGATGGTGAAAAAATGCGATACCTGACGCCATCTGAGTTCGTGCAAATGTCAGGTCGTGCCGGTCGTCGTGGTCTTGATGATAGAGGTATTGTCATTATGATGATCAACGACAAAATGGAACCAGAGAGTGCCAAGACGATTGTACGTGGAGAGCAGGATAAGCTTAATTCAGCTTTCTACCTTGGTTATAACATGATTCTTAACTTGATGCGTCTGGAAGGAATCTCACCAGAGTTTATGCTGGAACATTGCTTCTACCAATTTCAGAACACTTCAAGTGTTACTGGTCTCGAAAAAGAACTTCAAGACTTACAAATGGCGAGGGATGAAGTTCAAATTCCGGATGAAGCAACCATTAAGGATTACTACGATCTTCGACAACAGCTTACTACATATACCAAGGACATGCGCGATGTCATCAATCACCCCAACTACTGTCTCCAATTCATGCAACCAGGACGGGTTGTTCACATCAAACATCAAGATCATGATTTCGGCTGGGGAGCAGTTGTGAAGTTTACAGCTCGACGACCTGGTAAAGGATCTGCTCAAGAATTCCCTCCACAACAAGCATACATCCTTGATGTGCTTCTGCTAGTTTCTTCGGACAGTACAGTTACTACACAAACCCAAAATGACCTGCCATTAGGCATCATACCACCCGCTGCAGGCGACAAAGGCAAGATGGAAATTGTTCCAGTACTTCTATCATGTGTTGAAGCTATTGGACATGTCCGTATATTCCTTCCAAAAGACCTCCACCCAGCCAATGAACGAAACCAAGTACGCAAATCTCTCGAGGAAGTTAAACGTCGTTTCCCAGATGGTATCGCAGTGCTTGACCCAATTGAGAATATGGGCATTACAGATGATTCCTTCAAGAGACTTCTTCGCAAGATTGAAGTTCTTGAATCTCGTCTACTCTCCAATCCCCTCCACAACTCACCCCGTCTGCCGGATCTCTATGACCAATATGCTGGCAAACTCGAACTTACCAAACAAATTAAAGAAAAACGCAAGGCTATTGCTTCCGCGTTGAGCATCATGCAACTCGATGAACTAAAATCGCGCAAACGTGTTCTTCGTCGTCTCGGCTTCATCAACGAACAAGAAGTCGTCGAACTAAAGGCCCGTGTTGCCTGTGAAATCTCATCCACAGGTGATGGTCATGAGCTTCTTCTCTCCGAACTCCTTTTCAATGGTTACTTCAACGACTTAACTCCGGAAATGTGCGCAGCCGTTCTGTCGGTTTTCATTTTCGAAGAGAAGAGTCAATGCCCTCCACTTAAAGAGGAATTGGCTGCTAAATACAGAGAAATCCAAGCTCAAGCTAGGATTGTTGCAAAGGTTACCGCGGAAAGTAAATTAAAAATGAACGAAGAAGAATACGTGACTAGTTTCAAGTGGCAACTCATGGAAGTTGTTTACGTTTGGGCACAAGGAAAGAGTTTTGCGGAGATCTGGTAAGTTTTTTTTTGGAGAGGTTTAATTTCCTTCTAGGATTCTCATGTGAGATAAGAAACATTATGCTAACACAATACATTAGTAAAATGACCGACGTCTACGAAGGATCTCTGATCCGACTCTTCCGTCGTCTCGAAGAACTTCTCCGACAAATGGCTCAAGCAGGAAAAGTCATGGGCTCAGATGACATTTCGAATAAATTTGACGAGTCGCTTAAGAAAATTAGGAGAGATATTGTTGCGGCGCAAAGTTTGTATTTGTAGACTTCATCCGACGTATTCATTACGCAAATACTTTGTGGAAAAACATTCATGGTGTTTGGAAGAGGACAGAAATACTCTACTCTCTCCATTGGCTGCTTTCAGCTTCTAGCTTTGAAAGTTTGAAGTTGGGAGGAGATGAGAGGAGCTCCTCGTTATATTTTAATTCGATTGTTGTGGTGTGTAAAACGGTGGACGCTTTTCTTTCTCCGTCTCCCGTTTCTTGACGGGCCTTGTGAATCCAGAATCCAGAATCTAGAATTCTGAATACCGAGTTCCGCATTACGAATCTTTCATCGCAATGGAGTATGGATTTACATTTGATTTTTCTTTCTTTTTCAAATAAAAATGCATACAGGTATGGTGAATGGAGTATCAATCCGTTTTTGGTCTTTTTCATTTACATTGGAGGGTTTCCTGTCGGTAAAGTTAGTAGAGGGGTGTAAGGGGGAGATAGATGGCGGGTGTGGGTATGAAGAATACCTGTCTGTGGTGGTGGCTTTTTTTCATAAGTCGAGAAGGGAGGATGGGCTTTGGAAGGTAGGATGGAGAGAAGCAGAGAAAGAAAGAAGAATCTTCGTAGCATGAACATAAACACTAAGCGCAAATGGTGTGCGAAAGGGGGAAGGGGGGAATAATATCTACATCCATACTACATACCTACCTACTTATCATCTATCTTCTGCCCTCTCTCATTTCTCATCGAGAGGAGAAACGAGAGGATAGAGAAAAAGAAAGAGAGAAGAAACAGGAAAGAATAGAACGTGTGTAATTATCTGCCTACCCACTCACTCCCCTACCCACCTACTCTCGGGACGAGAATGAGAATGAGAATGAGAATGAGAATACAAGAACCATTCTTTTTTGATCTTTGTGAATTCGATAATGTTTGAATTCTGTATTCGTATGGCTATGGCTATGTATGGCTGACGTACGTGGATGAGCCGGTGGTTTTGATATTTTGATTGCGTGTTGGATAGGCAGGGAGGGGAGGGGGTGATGAATTGGAATATGATATATTTATACAAAGCAGGTAGTAGGTTTTCGGCAACATCACGAATATCACACTCATGCATTGCTTTCCACTTCAAGTCGTGTATTTATGTATGTATCCATTAAAGTAACACTTTCTTCTTTCTTGGTATCTCGATGTGTTGTTGATTCGCTATTATATCTCTCTTTGTGTGATTGTATCTGTACATTTGCTCCTCTAACTCTCGCTTCACCATCCCATCCACACCCCTCATCACCCCTCATCACATCACATCTCATTTAATCTCCCTTTCAACTCCCTTCATCTGCGACACCTTATCATCATCGTTGATAATCCAACACCATATCTCATCACCCACCATGTTTTCTGTTCTCCCCAATCCCCCACCTCTACGCGTAACCATCTATACATCGACTGAGCTTTCTATAGCAAACTGCAAGCTGGCAAAACATAATGCATTCAACCAACCAATGAACCACTCAGTATCATATCATATCCCAACACGACGTTCAACCATCCAGCCATTGAGTCCAATTCGCAATCCAACACATTAGCTCGTCTTTCCTCCTCCCCTCACCCCTCTATTTTCCCCAGCATCTCCGCAAATATTAATTCCCATCTCTCGTCCCTCCGGACAATCTACCTCCTCCACCTCAAAAATCAATTAAACAAAAAGTTTACTTTCCACTCAACACCTATTTACACTACACAGATATCCATCCATCCACCCATTCCTATCCACCCTATGCATTTCGCCACTAGGCTCTCGCTCCATGGACTTGTGAAGAGAATCAACAACAAAACATCAAAAAAAATCTTTTAAACTCCTCGCTTGGATATCTTACACATCTCGCTCGCATCTTGCACTTAAATTTATTATCGACTCGCTCTCTTCTCCTCTTTCTTTTTCTTTCGTATTCTTTCCTTTAAATTATATTCGGGCGTGTATTTATCTGTAATCTTTCCGTCGTAATTTCGGATCCATCGACCTTGTCTCATATCTTTCTCGTATGCAACCATTGTTTCCATTTCTTCATACTCAAATTCCTCGACCGCCAAGCATACTCGGAACTGCTTTACGGCCTACCCTCTTTCCTGGCATGTCCATACGTGGCACTCCTGCAACACTGCGTGGCTCTTTCATTAATCCAATGTCCAACTGTGCTGGAATTCTAGAGACAATTGTTTTATAATCACCAGGAAATTTAGCATCTCTAGGTACCGGAACTAATGCGGAGCGCCACAAGTGATCTGATGTATCCTCTAGGAAACTAGGTCGAAGTGAAGCTTTCGAAGAGAAGAATGATGCGCGTCCTCTAGACTTCTTCGCTTGAATAATCGAGTCGAATAACTGGATATCTCGATCGTTTGATTGCTTAGTTTCCCGTTCATGAATGAATTCATTGAATGCTATCTTGGCGTTAGTATACTTCACAGTCATAACCATAGAATAAATTACCTTGTGTCTGTTCCAACATTGCAATATATTCTTGTTGATCGCTTGGGAGACTCTTTTTGAATGCGGCTAAATCAAAACCATACAACTGTCCAGACGACTTTTGTTCTTTCGATGGCCGGCCAAGATGTTTTCTGTAAGTGTAGAACAGGTTTGCGAAACATCGAACGAAAGCTGCACGTACACGATCTGCATGGAAGGCGGCTGGACAGACAAGTGAACACCAACCTAAACAACGGCCATGTGATACTGTGCTACAAGCATTACAGGTATACATGCCATCATCCTCTGCCCTTTCATCACAGATGGAGCATACAGATCCCATGTCGTTTGCATGATAAACAAAGCAATGTCCTTCTACCCATATTGTTGTCTCCGTATTGAGGACTGGTTGCATGAGCATGTTAGGCATGATTGTTGAAGCAGCAATAGTTGAGGCCGCGTAGGCGGATGGTGCATAAGCAGACGGTGCATAACCATACATAGAGTTGCTATCGCCAATGGAAACAGCAGAAGTGGAAAGACTAGCCGAATGACCATTGACAAATGGTGCACTCGGTCTACGAAGTGTCGGCTGTCGTTCTAGACCAAATGAGGAACTACGTCTCGAGTTTGTATCAAAGTGACCAGATCTCTTCTCTCTCAAAGTAGCCGTCAGAGCAAATCCTGAATCGTTTCGAGAAATCGGAGTGGTAGGCATTGGTGGACAGTGACCAGATACAGGTGATAAAGATGTTGGTGGACTAGTTTTACTTGACACGCTAGTCGATGGACGCTCAACACGAGTGTGGTCATTCTTTGACTGCAAGAATGCATTGAAAACTAAAGGTCTCTTCATCTTTTGTGGATCCGGTTCTCCAAACGTTGTCGAGTTCTGACTAACGTACTTACCCAAAGTGCCAGGTGGTGCATTCTGTGTGAATACCGATTCGTTCTCCGACGAAAATGCATCGTAAGGAAAGGTCTCAACAGCATAAGGTGGTGGTGCTACCTCTACACCGCATCTATTGTGATGAGGAGCTGCCAGCTGCAGGAGGGAAACAAGCTTTCGACGCTGTTGTCGTGGTAGTGAAACAGGTGGAGCAGTAGACTCAACGGTATCTTGATCTAAATCCACGAAAACATAATCATCCTCCGGAAGCTCTATGTTATCATATCTCCTTTCGATTCCAACAATATAAGGACAGGGTGCTTCCAGTGCGGAAATTAATCTAGCTGGTAGAACTGGAATGAAGATGCTTGCCCATTTGAGTGGGTACAAGAGACTGACCAAAGCTTTACTAGCAAGATGTAACATAGCTGTGTGGGATGACAGTAAAATGATCCTAGATTCCGACAGCATAAATTCTACCAGAGCAACAATATTGGGTATACTCAGAGCTCTGAACAGTGCATAAATATCCGTATTTCGTGAATCTGGCAGTTCATTTGGTGCTTCCTTTCGCGCAAAGAGTCGTAGTTCTCGCACTGCAATTTCAATTTGAGTTTTCGAAGATATCGGGCTCAGTGCTTCGGTACACAGGTTGACGACATATCTCTCCAGGGGTTGCCATCTACCGATTTTTGGCGAACTTGCAGGAACTCGGAGTATTCCACCATCCGTCATTGGTACCACAACAGCCTTCAGCCATTCCTTCCAGAAGCTTGTCATACTTCCATCTCTGCCAAGGATTCCATATGCCCTAGGTATCCAAAGCCCCGTCTCGCCATCAGTCAATCCCTCGATTTTGGCTGCTGCGCCGTGTCTGACAGGCCTCAACATATCAGTCATCAAAGTAATTTTTTCCTCCACTGAACTAATCTGTTCCTCCAATTGTTCTCTAGCGGCTGAGCCAGATACAACACTGGGCAATTTTGCCAGTAACTGTGAAAGGTGTGCCCGTTCTGCAGCCAATCGTTCTCCCAAACTCGCCGCAAGTTCTCGTTCCTCGTTTGTCATATGGTTTTGTCTCCAAGCCTCACATCTTCGTTCCACATTTCCGGCCGCTTCTTGATCCAATGGCTTCCAGACAATCACAGTAATGCCGTATATCTTGGAATTGTCGTCTGAGGTCATAGCAAATCCATGCCAGGTTGATCGTGGTCGTTCGTCCGAAGAAACAATATTGATATCATTTGGAAATGCAAACATAGGGACATAATCGGGAAATTTACCTCTCCTCGGTAATTCTTCCGTCGCGTGTTTTGGTGGGTATCTATCGAGCAAGACTGGTTCAAAACGTCGTTTCAAAGGGTGCATATCAGGATCCAGATTCAAGGGCTCCGGAGGCGGGATGACAGAATTGTAATTGCTAAGGCGCCTCGAAGTGCGGACTGACACTGTTGAAATGGTCAGCATTAGTCTTTAAAGACATGAGAGGGGTGTGGTTAAAACCCTCTTGGGTATATGCAATGCATGTAATATATGTGCCGCACCGGGACGCAGATTGTCAGACTTACTACTTCTACCAGCCATGGAAGGTTGTCTCTTTACACTGTTCAGATCTCTGAAACTAATTCTTCTCCTTATACTTCCACCCACGCTCCTTAAAGTCGGACTTCTCCTATGTATATTTTCTGCATCTTCGACTCTCAACCTCGAAGTTCTCGGATTTGTCATAGGAGGTGCAGGTTGTGTTGTGGCCCCAGCACTAAAACTCAAGTCATCCAGGAAATGCTCCCGCTCACTCGCGAACTTCAATAGCGCCGTATCAAAGTCGAAATTTCCAAAGATTCCACCACCCTCGCTTTTTGTGCCATTTGCATTGCCGTTGCCATTGCCGTTGCCATTACCATTGCTATTTCCGATGCCATTGATGTGACCGATTTCACCAGCTTTAATGGTCATGCTACTTCGATTACTCGCAGTCCCCTCCAACTCATCGAGAGTGGATATTGAGCTTCGCGATTCATGCGAAGATTGTTTGCTGAGACGATTCCATGAGCTATTGCGAGAATGTCGTGCAGAAGCTCGATTGTTGTTTGGAGGAGGAGAGTTTTCACCCTCAGGACTTTCTTCTATCGTAGCATCGACTTGAGGAGAAGGAGGCGTTTGTATGATGTTGCTTGATCTATCTCTTGGATTCGAAGGGAAAACCTCGGGACCATATTGTAGAGAATCAATCCCCGCGATCCAAAAGTAATCTGCGAGAGGAGCCGACGTTGAATTATTATTATCCATGACGAATGAATATTTATTGGAAACCCGATATACTGAGTTTGTTGAAAATAAAGGATTGTATTGGCAGATTTGCCAGTGATAGGTAACTGAAATTCCTTTCAGTATGACATCGAATCGAAGGAGTGTATGGTGGACGCTATTACCGCGAACTTCAGGAGTAATAAGATGTTGGACTGGAGAAGAGGGAGGGATGATCCGGCGTTTCGTGGATAAAGTGAGAGGAGCTCCTTGTAATCTCGGACACAAGGGCAAAGGATTATACGCTTTTCCCAGCTATTTAATGAACAACAAGCTCTTTTTTCCTGGAGGTCTTGGTATGACTATCTGAGAGGCAGTGAAAGACGAACCAAGGTTGATGCTAGAAAGGAAGATTTGCAGATCAGACCCTTTGGAATACGGTGGACGGTGGGTGATGAAGCTAGGTATGAAGTACTTTCCCCTTGAGCTCCACTGTTGTTTAATCAAATCAAATCAAATCAGTCCATTGACCATTCAATCAAACACCTTAGGTAAACGGATAATAAATTGACGGAGGATTTGAATAGGTGGGTGGGTGAACTTTGGGAGATGGAGAAAAGAAGAAGAAGAAGAAGGAGAAGAAGGAGAAGAAGGAGAAGAGGAGGAGGAGGAGGAGGAGAAGGAGGAAGATGAAGATGAAGAAGGGAGAAAGGAATCCGGCAATTCCCAGAGATTCTGAATGCTCGATATGGATGGATATGTGGATGTGGATGTCGAATTGAAATTCGTATTGATTGATATTGAAGTTGATGGTGAAATAAATTACTATTCAACTGCCGATGCCTAGGTAAGTGAAGGATGGATGGGTGAATGAAGGGAATTAATAAAATGGGTTGGTTGGTTGTGTATAAAAAAGATTAGAAGATTGTTCTTATAAATCGAATGGAGGGATTGAATGGGATTGATTGGTTTTGGATTGAATGGATTGGATTGAATTGAATTGGATTGAATTGGATTGAATTGGATTGAATTGGATTGAAGATTGCAAAAGAATGACAATGACTCTGGCGGAGAAGAAGGACTACCCAGGTAATACCTCCGTGTTGTAGAATGTAACAGGTGGTTGGTTTGGTTGGCTTTGGCTGATGGATTGTATATTATGTAGGTAAAATGGAATAATGTACGAAGTTATATGTTATGTGTTATGTGTTATATATTATATATTATATGAATGAATGTTGGTTGATTGATTGCGTGGGTGGGCGTTCAAGGTATACACGGAAGGGACAGAAGTGTGAAATGGAAATGGAAATGATAATGATAATGATAATGATAATGATAATGATAATGATAATGATACCCAGGTGGAATAGGTGGAATAGGTAGCATAGGTAGCATAGGCAGAGTAGTAGGTAGAGTAGGTAAAATAGACAAAGGTAACCTTTCCTAGTAATAATATTCATCACTTTCTATATCCGACCTCTCTCTCTTTCTCTCTGACTTCTCTCCTCTTTCTTGCCTCTTGTCTCTTGTCTCTTGTCTCTTGCCTTTTCCCTCTCTCCCCTCTCCCCTCTCCACTCCCCTCTCCCCTCTCTCCCCTCTCTCTCTGCCCCTTTTTTTTCTTTCCTCTCTCCTCTTCCCCGTCTCCTCCCATTCCATCCATCTCCTCCCTCCTCGCTCCTCCAATTCTCCAATTCTCCATTCTCCAAAGATGTAGGGACCTACCCAGTACCCCAAGTGTATCCAACGCAAATCCAAATCAAACGCGCCGTGTCGCTCCAAATAATATTCCTTATCGTGAACCAAGGTACCTTACCATTTAGCTATCTATCTACCTAGCGAATGATCTTCTCCAGGGAAACTAAAGAAAAAGCAATTGGATTTTCAAAGTTTAAATGAGGGCATATGATACTTCTACTATAATCTATGATCCAGGCATGAGATGAGGGTGAGGATGGGAAAGAAAAAAAAAAAGAGATCGTGGACAATCCCAATTTACTTCCATTGAAGTAGGTAAGGAGAGGTAGGTAAGTCGTTGCGAAGGTGTGTATTGGGTGTATTGGGTGTATATCGCATGTAACCTAGTATATACCTAGGTATGTCGTCGATCCATCTGCTGACGAGAGTGTGTGGTATGTATATGTATGTATATATATGTATGTATGTTTCCATCGTGAATATATTTATCTCTATCATATCTTTTCATTTTCTCATGATAACATCCAATCGAGGTTTCCCTCTCTCCTCTCCTCTATCCTCTCTCATCAACAAAAAAACGTATCTCCAAACCCCTAAGGATCTTGAGGATTGGAAGAAGGGATCAAATGAGGTAAAGTGCTCATTAACCTAGTAAATAGCGTTTTGTCGATCTTCCTCCAAATGATACTAAATGATGAATGGCGTGAACGGCGAACACTTTCTTTTACACTTTACTAGGCCAGGGACCAAAAATCTTTGGGGATGGTGCGAGAAACGGTTCTTTACTTAGTTCAGCTGGTATTCATATTATATATTCACACTATATCGTTACATCCAATGACATGGCACGATTTTTCTCTTATATACTTTATAGCATTTCCATTTATCTTGCTTTATTTATAATATATAAGTCAAACTAATCAAAATCATGGTTCATACGAATCAATATCTCATCCTACCGGTGCTAGTACTAGTGTGCTACTTCCTTTCAATATACTCAGCACTCGTCCATCCATCCATCCATCCATCCATCCGTCCATTCATTCATTCATTCATTCATCCATCTGTCCATTCATCTGCTCATCCATTCAATAGATTCATCCGCCACAACTCAATTATAGGACCTCTAGTACAACGGTACAATAGTACAACCTTCCTCCCTCCTCCCTCCTCCCTCCTTCCTCTTACCTTTCTCTATTAACTTTCCAATGCGTAACATACATACGCGAAATGCATCCCAAATAAGTCCGATATTGCGTGGCATAAACTACTCCAAACCAAGTCTCTGATCCCGAAAAACGGATGGAAACGTACGGAGTACGTACGTACCTGACTTTGCCTTACCTAGTCAACTAGTCTCAACGCCTAGAACATTTCTCTTTAGGTGCAGTAGTAGCAGTAGCACCAAGGAAACCCGAAAACCTGTCACTGCAAGACCGTTATATGGGTATTTTCCAAACACAGACGACACGACACCTATTAATCTTTGTTCCCATTTCCTTTCATCACGAATTTTACGATGTTGTAAATGGAAAGAGGCATTTGAATTCGAGGTAGGAGAATTCCTAATCATCAATTAGATTATCTGTTTCAAAACATCAAAAGTCTGTGTCTATACTCTCATTGATCGATTACAGATACCCAGACTTCTATAAACGGTCACTTGCATAACGAAACATCTCGCGTACCACCCAAATCCCAATCCAATCCTTCCTCCACAATATACAGGGAATTGTATCCCTGGTGTAGGATGGATGGCGGCAGGCGAGAGCTCTCGAATGTCACTCTACCCATTCAGGGGTTTCTTTGGCTGCATTCATTCTGATAATCGTGCATAAAGGTATTGTACAAATCGGATGGGAATCTGGGTACCCAGCTAGGTAGGTAGGTTTATGCCAAATACGAATTGTGAAATGTTATGCTAAGAATTTCCTTTTTCCTTTTCTTTTCGCACTGTTCAGAATTTGGTTGACGATATCAGATAATACCTCGTTTTGATTTCACCCACAATTTGTGTCCCTACTTTAATCATCACATCCTCTCATGATTTCCTATTACGATCAATCTCATTAATATCGACATGGGAATTTCAGAATGTGATGGGGAAATGCACTCCCATGCATTCTCCAGGCACATTCAGGTCATATATCAGCCCCCGTGGCTGATTCTAGATCTTCTATTCTATTGCTTCGATTTTTTCCACCGCTTCTTTCTTTTCCACTTTGATCACAAACTTCTCTTCAAACAGTTCCAGATGAATAGATCTCGATGATGAAGATAAGTTTCGCTTCACCCTCGTATATTCAGCCCCGATTTATTTTCACATCTTATCTCATCCCTTAAACATTCGCAAATCCCACCCATCAAGTCGGCTAAGAGCGGAATACTTACCCACCGGTGTGAATGTCGTGTTCCGTATCACAAAGATGGGATGTCAATGGCTACCGGCATATTAACCATGTACTTTGATTCTTTTTCATCCCTTTTTCGCTTTTCGCGTTACGCTCGGTCAAAGTTATCGGAGTGATACAATGTCACATGACGATTGATGCTTCCAAGTATCGATTTTTCGTATGAGACGTTGTTTCTATATTTGTTTTCGCTGTGTTACGTTTGATTTTGCTCTATTTGGCTTGGCATCCTTTTTGTTTGTTTGGGTAAATATCATATGCTTCAATGCCCAGTCATAATCCCATATCATATACGTATTATCTATCCTGCCAATTACTTTCTTTCTTTCTCTCTCTTTCCTTTCCTCAAATATTTACTTCTAAACTCGGGTCCAAGTCACAGTCACAGTCACAGTCACAAATCACAAACTCAGGGGCCCGAGAAAGAGAAATAAATGAGGCGAACTCACAAAGCCACATCGGCGCCCTGCATACAATCCATCGGAACTTGCGGATGAGATATGAGAAAGAAGTATATGTAGGTTTCACATGACGAAAGACGGAAGCGGGTGATCGGGACCCAGTTGCTTGGTAAATGGTGACGTGACGACTTTGAGGATTGGGAGTTTCTTTTCTTTCGTCTTTTTGATTTCTGTGATGTGTACGTAGGATGGGGGTTTGAGTAGTACAGGCTGAGACTTGAGGAAGTGATGGGGTAGGGGAGTGGTGTGTGATGTATGATGATGACTACCTGTGTATGTACGGTGCTACTTTATTCTGATTCTGGCTTGTGGTTAGGTGTATGTATATTTCGTAGCTTGGAGCTTGCAGGTTGGAGATGTAGAATCGGAGACTGGAGACTGGAGACTGGAGACTGGAGACTGGAGACTGGAGACTAAATGGGATTAACTGAGGGAAGAAACTAGTATATGTAGGTACAAAGTGGTTGCAATTGTAACTGATTGGTTTATCAATCAAAATGTAGGAATCGAGATGGTTACGATGATGTGAGGTTGCGGAAAGAAATGTCACCCAAAGAAAGAAGATGGGAAAATAGGAGAGAAACCTCATCTAAGTAGAGTGGTTACGTAATCTCCAGGAGGAAAGTAGTAGTAAATACTTTGAATGTTGGATCAGAGTGGGTTGATCGAAAGATCTTATAAGTGCGTATGTGTGGATTCTGGAAATAAGTTATAAGTTATAATCACGGGGAGATATATATATATATATATATATATATATATATGATATAGATATAATATAGCATTCTAGGATTATTATACTGTTATGCTGGAGTATATGAAGGGAGATGGGAACTTTGTTTATGTATATGTATATGCATTGATGTATATATAGGCTTTCTGATATTTCTGAATATTGCAATGTTGCGATGTTGTGATGGGAAAGTGGATTGGAGTAGTGCGGTAGTGTGGTAGTGCAAAGCTGGATAAGATTGGATGGAATAGGGGTTCGGGAAAACTGAGTCTGAATGTGAGAAGTGAGTGCGGTGTATCTGGGTTTGGATGTTGAGATTTGAGATTTGAGATTTGAGTCTTGCTTGGGTTTTGGTCTTTGATTCTTGATTCTTGAGTCTTGAGTCTTGAATCTTAAGATGTGTTTCGGAGAGATAGGGGAAGGGACATGCGGAGATGGGGACTGTGGGAATGGAAAATGGGGAATTGAGAGGTGATTTTTACAATCCTTCGAAGTTATAACGTTGACCTGCTGGAATACAGCCTGAATGGTTGAGGTATGTAGGGTTTGTTAGGCTGTGGGTTATCAATTGGATCAACTCCTTCCTCGCCTTTCATAGCTTCTTTGCTAGTATCAAATGTATTCTGTCTATACTCTTCGGTGATTGATGGAGATGTGTATGGGTAGAGTGGAGTATAACGGGGGTGTGGCTAGAGAGAGAAAGGGGTGGAGTGTGGAGTGTGTGTGTTTGTTTGTTTGTTTGGAAACCGATGGATTCATAGATCGGAATTCTTTGGATAAGCTTCAGAGAAAGGAAAGGGGAAAGCATGGTGGCGGGGGAGAGATGATATGTTATAGTCGGAGTCGGAAATTGAATTTGCTGATGGGGTGGGAGTTGAAAATGCCTAGTTGGTGTTTTTTCTGATTGCTATAGGCAGGTTGCTATAGGTTACTATAGGTAGGCAGGTGTTTGGAAATACTTTCAACCATCACGTTGTGGATGTTTGGACTCGGGACTTGGGAGCTGTGGTTTTGGTCTTGGTTGTGGTTGTGGTTGCAATAGTGGGGATTTATTCAGAGTCAATGGAGGTATACCAAGTTGGAAATGCCACATATACACAGAAATATATGGAATGCCCATGGTGGCATTTGAGCTTTCACACCAGGTAAGTGTGAATTCTGGATTTGGGAATCGTACACTCATCTGATCTGAGTTTCTTTGTTAATGTAGAAGAATTTCGAATGGTATGTCGTATGGCAAGTTAATGATTCATCAAGCGCAGGTATTTTCTGCCAAATAACACAGCATTTCCAGATCCAGCCTATATATCTCTAAGTTGTCTTCCTTATTGAGGATTCGGAATTGCGATCTTGATTGGGAGGATGAGAGAGAGATCTATCTCTATGCTCTAACTCTGCTCATTTGAGGCCCGAGAATCGGGAATTGCGTGCGATTGGCTGGATATGTAAATGTAAGTATGCAGTTCTGAGTGCGTATCTATTGAGGCTTTGGGATTGCAATCACGAGTCTGAAAGAGATATGGTTGGTCACCTGAACTGTAACGTGACTGCCCATATAGGTAATTACTATGTATGTAAGCATGCAGGCGAGACATCGATTAATCTTTGAGAGTCGCTGTTACCCCACCTCTTCAGTCTCCTCACTTTATTGTATTCACAAGATATCTTTTACGAACTATGTCTTTGGCGGGAAACAGATCTGGGATCGACGGTGACGATGATGAGATTGCGGATATAAGAGAGTTGGGGTTGGAAGTGGGAGCGACGGAGTCTCATGTCAACCTCGAATTTTTCACAGAGATTGGAGATAACGACACAATGGGAAGTTTAGAGATTGATGACGGCTCAAATGATGATCCTTCAACGAATGGTTCGAGCCACTATCTTGGCCAGGATTTTAGTATCAAAAGTGATACCGGTGAGTTGAGAAAAGAGTCATCTCGTGGGAACGAGCGACACGAAATTATCGAAACACGTATTTTAGACGACTCGGTTGGCCACAATGTCAATTACGACAGCGATGTGGGTGTGGATGAACAAGATGACGAGTTCTCCGGGGTGGAACACGAAGAGAGTGAAGAAGAAGAAAGTTCTGACGATTGCAATTCGCATTATTCAGATATCCTTTCTAGATCTGAGATCAATAACCCGTGGTTCGTACGATGGCCAATTGAAGATCTCCAAATCGCCGAAGAGAGCATGGAGAGTAAGAACGAAATAAAGACGGCAATAGCTGAGACTTTGAATCCGAATCTATGCATATTCTGTAGGGTGTTCTTTGATACTTGGTCCTCTGTCTGTAACTTATTTCTCGAGAGTCATCCGTATCATTCCCTAGTTTCTGCGCATCATGATACGATGTCTGGTTTGGAAGCATCGGCGTCTAGTGGCTGTGATTTGTGTGCTCTTTTTTTGAGTATTTTACACATTACACATTTTCGTGCTCATGAGAGCGGCAATAATTTACTCCTTGATGAACTGAAACCCTACCGAATAAAACTTTGGAATAAGGGCCTAAGACGCGACGATTTAAGTGAAGGTTGGTGTGTATCGCTCAACTTCTGGAGTATTAAGGATGGGATTCGAAGTAAAAAGACGGCTGATGCAAAAATGATACCAGTCAATCTTTCGGATTCTAGACATTGGATACGACAGTTTCATATTGATACAAATCTTGGCCAGAAAAACTTGGACAAGCTTCGATTGGGTTGTACTGAAGAATCTGCAGCTCTTGCACAGGCATGGCTTCAAGAATGCTTTTCGAGTCACAGTGCTTGTGGACAAGGAGAAGAGGCTTCTGTTCTACCTACACGTCTGATCAAAATCAACTGTCAAGAGATACGTCTTTGTTTATCTGCCGATGAAAATTGCTCACAGTATGCAACTCTAAGCCATTGCTGGGGAAAGGCGGAAGTGTTGCGACTCCAAAAGGATAACTACGAAGATTTCTTGAAAAAGATTCCTTATGAAAAGCTATGCAAGACGTTCCGCGATGCAATAAATATTGGAAGGTTCTTAGGCTTCTCATGGCTATGGATTGATTCATTGTGTATAATACAGGGTGACTCTGAGGATTGGAGTAAAGAAGCTTCTCGGATGGCCACCGTTTACGGATTATCAAGTTTGAATATTGCAGCCACAGCTGCCTCAGATGGTACCATCGGTTGCTTGTTTGAACGAAACTTGAAATACACGGAAAAGGCTAGGTTGGAAGTGAAAATGAATCATCAAAGACGGGTCTACAGAATTGAAGACATGCATTTATATGACAACAATATCGCACGCGCGCCATTGGCAAAACGCGCTTGGGCTGTTCAAGAGCGAATACTAGCCCCTCGGACCTTACATTTTACTAGATCTCAACTTTTTTGGGAATGCAGAACTAATCAGGCTTGCGAAAGCCATCCTGATACATTACCGCAGTATTTATACAAAGACCAATTATATTTACCTACACAAGAGCTCCAGTCCTGGAGCAAGATTATCGAGATATACACCTGGGGTTCGTTGACAAAGGAGAGTGATCGTTTAATTGCAATAGGTGGTGTGGCACGACAATACCAAAAGAAAAATGGTGACAAGTACTTTGCAGGACTGTGGCAATCTCGCATTAGAGAGCAGATGTGCTGGTATAACAGCGGTGGCCGTGGGCACCATTCAGGAGAAAACACTTGGCGAGCCCCTTCCTGGTCATGGGCAGCAGTAAACCAAGGAGTATTTCTTCCTTGGGATACAAATATGATTCATGAAGCATATGTCGATGTCATCAAAGTCGAAATAGCTCTTGAAAATGTCGACGATCCATTTGGAGGTGTTAAGAGCGGGGTTTTAACACTCCGCTCAAAGACTATGATATTATGTGAGAAGAATAACGAGTTTAGTGATATATCAGTTGATAAAATCTCAATCCGTTGGGATCGTGAAGATTGTGGTTTGGAGAGCTATCGTAAACCAATTTTAATATTACCTATTGGCGTCTCGGAAGACCAGTTTACAAGAATTGAGGGGCTCTTGCTGACACATACCAATCAAGAAAATGGGCAATATGAGCGTATCGGTCATTTCGGTGTATGGAATTACTGCATAGAATACGAACTAATTCGTCGAGCGGTGAATCTTGCCCAGGATGAGCAATTCGAGGAACTGGGCCTGTTGAAGAATGGCGGTGCCCTCCCTTCCGAAAAGGACTATATTTCAACTGATATGGATGAAGATGGAATTACGTGGTACACGATTTCTATCATATAAAAACACAACGGCATTACGACAGACTGCACATATGTGGTTTAGTTATGAGGTTTCTTGGGGTATATGCCGAGTTCGTTTTTCATCTTGATGTTCAGATTTCTTATGGTATTTTTACGCCTTAGATGTTTACACCATAATAATGTTGTTCAGGGGGTCTCTAGTCCAAACTTTATCTTTCATAGTTCGATAAAGGGGAGAGGGGGGAGATAGTTATCAGACGTCAATACGATGAAAGTATTGCAGCACACAAACACGTCTTCCATGCTCCCAATGTCAACACTCAAATCGACAATGCGAGATGTCAAAGTGAACACCAAACATGCGTTTCGAAAGCTATAGTTCAATTGTGCTTAAATGTTGTGCTTGAGAACTATGTGGATGGATGTAGATATAGGCGGGCTATACAAGTTGGAGTGTGGAATACTGAGATACACTGTATTGATGATCAACAATGCGATCTGATTCCAGACAGTCACTATATAATTTTATCAGCTGACTTTAAACTACTACTAAACCTTACCGTCGACAAATCCTGGCAGGAAACTCTGATGCGGTTTGCCCTGCACTATGCGATTGCGTATATTCGAGCCTCGTCTTACTTAAATTCAGATTTAGGGATTTATCAGTTCAAAAGTATGGTATAGGTAGCGAAATATTGCATTATATAATAACACCTCTGGTATTGTTTTGAATAGCATGTTCTAGATGTGAGTCTACAAAGTCTGTACAAGAGAATTGGAATAATAAACTCTCTCAAAGGAACTATCTCTACTTCTCGGAGAAAACAAGGTAAGATGATGGAGTATTGCATTGTGGATCGAACTCATTGTAAACGGGCTTGTACGAATCATACACGACAGCTTCGCAATCTTTTCAAAGGCCTTTAGGTGATACTGTGTATTGAGGAGAGATGGAAATTACTAATGAGATGTAAATAACTATCCATAAGTCCCATACGAGCTCCTCGAGCCTAGACAAGTTTGTCACAGGACATAAATCTAGTTGGTATAGTGGATTGCAATTCTTGTCTATGTATGAGGCGTCCTGAGGTCTTTTTAGTGGAGAATACTACTGAAGAAAATTGTGTTGTATTGCTTCCACATTCTTTCAATGAAACTGTTGTTGAAAATAGGGAGTAATAAAGACCTTGAACCGACACTGCATATCGATTCGGTCGCCATATAAAACTCTATATATTTTGCGACTTGCGTAACCCTGGGTCACCGGCGACACGAAGAAGCAGTCGGTGATCTTGCTAACATGAAAAGAAACGAAAAACGTTCTCGGCAGAAAAGGTCTACGAATCCTTGCCCTCTTCTACCGGTGACGGAACTGCCGATTGCGGATTCTCCAAATCCGTGTTAGCTTCCGCATCAGTGTTTTCTAATGTCAACCATTCCATTCCCGGCAGACATAAAAGACACAAGCAACTTGCAACAAGCGCAACTTTCATGGTATCTCTAATACCTTCATTGTATGCTTTTCGCAACACCTCTAATGCGGCTGAATTGTCGACGAGTCGATTTAGAGGCGAGGCACCGGCTGCGATTATTGAAGAACAAGATATGCTTGATGTTAGAGGGTTGTTTTCTAGACGACTGAAGATCTTTCCGAGGAAAACGGGTTGACTTATGGCGAACGTAAGGGATCTGTGAAAAATTGGTGAGTTTGTTAGCGTGGTTTAATACTCGGATCATTGGTATATATATTGGACTTACGTTCCCAGCTGCAAGCCAAACACAGGTAAGCCGTTTCCAATGGATAAGTCTTCTTCTCTGTTATAGTCAGCATACACTCGTAGATAGACATATGGACGGTTCGTACTTCAATACAGCTTGGAACGCAGTGAAAGGCTGATTGATTGCCTCCTAGTCCGGCCCCAACTCCAGCAAGAAACATGAAAGCTGTTGAGCGAGCGGTCGAGGTATCAAGATCAAACATTGTCAATAGACCTGCGGCGATAACAGTGATTATCGTTCCGACGGCCATGTAACGCATCTGCATACTTAGTCAGAATATTGAAATAACACAATGTTGCTGCTACTTACATAATTTCCAAATTTAGTAACGAGGATGCCCGAAGTGATGATGAAAACGATCCTTCCAGCATCCATGGCTATCATCCGAACTCCACTATTTAATGCGGATGTACCATGTATAGCTTGGAAATATATCGGTGTGTATTATAAATACTGCAAATGTTAGACTCGTTGATCCAATAGGAGAAAGGTGGATTACTCGCAACAACCATTTGAAGACCATACAGAATTAGATAGATGGTACCAAATAAAACCGTTCGCTGTTTCAAGATTCTTCGAGGAATGAGGGAATTTTCGCCCGTGAACTTTGGAATATATGTAAAGAGACCAACTAAAAGACCAAAGCCGATGAAGAAACCGATAACTTCTGATGAGCGCCATGGCTTCGTTTGTCCACCCCATTGTAAAGCCAAATATAAACATACAAAGGCGCTGAGAAAAATAATGGTTCCTACCCAGTCCATGCGTTTTAATCTTTGGAGGGGAGGTAGTGATCTGATGTCGTTGGCTTGTTTTGGCTATTTTGGTTTTACAAATAGCATCACCATTGCCAATGCAACACCGTCTATAGGCAGGTTTATAGAGCAGTCAGGATATGCAATATTTAGATTCAACAGAGAAGATATAGTAAGCTTACATCCAAAAGCACCATCGCCATGTCAATTTATCTGTAAATGTCCCGCCAAAGATAGGAGCAGTACAGGCACTGACTCCTTGCACGCTAAGCACATATCCATGATATAGAGGGGTCTTTCTCTTAGGAACTGATAATCCAACAATTGCCAGTGTTCCCTGAAGTAACCCAGCAGCACCACATCCAGCTATAACCCCACCGATAATAAAAGCTGCAGAAGTAGGTGCAGCAGCACACAGACAAGACCCAACTTCAAATATAATAATCGATATTAAGGAGATATATCTGACATTGAAGGATTCATAAAAAGCACAGAGAATAGGCTGAAGAGCAGTATACGGTAGCATATACCCAGAACCATACCAGGCAAGGCCATCGATTGTGTGGAACGAAGTTGTGATTCCAGGAGTTGCTACGCCGATGACACTACTGTCAACGCCCGTGAGAAACATTCCCAGGGCTAGAGACATTATTACGAGTGTAAGTCTCCATCCAGTAAGATATCGATCCGAGGAATCTTCGGCATTCTCAAGTAATTCTTTGGGTTGGTCGTCCTCTGGAAATATTTCTTTTTCGACCAGAGTTCTGGAGAGCTTGTCTTTTTCCTCGTCCATTTTGAGATTTTGGCTGCTTCAAGACAAAGATTTTTTGACATGAAATTAAATCTCGGGGGAAGATAATTATGATATAAAACTTGTGATCTGAAACGAGCCAGAAAAACCTTCGTATCCACGAACGAGCGAATGCCCCTATTCGAAGAAGAAATTGATGTACCCCAAAAGACAATGATACTTGCAGCCTGCAAGAAAGATGATTTGATTATTTCCTCAAACTCTCCAACCGTTGGTCATCATGCGTAGGTCAATAAGTCTGGCTCATCCACCAAATATGTAGTAGCAGACTTGGGAGTCTCGTCCAGTGAAGATGATTTGTGGCACATTCAAATTCTCTAACGTTTGATTACAATTTTAATATGCCCAAACTAATGGTATGTGGGTATTATGACTTGGCTTCAATACTATGTCTGTACTACAACTAATCTTCGACTTCCGAAGTAAAGGATCTGTCTCGACAAGCGGTCGTTACTGGGCAGCTCGACATCAAAGTATACCACACTAGTGATATTCACAAGGCAGTTAGTGAACAACATTAACTAGGTGGTTTGAGAGGAAAAAAGAGCGGAAATGGCTAGAGAACATCAATGGAGGACACAAGGGTAAGAGACTGTAGTTTTATACTCTCATATTCCTAGAATAAGAGAAAATCAAAACAGATACTCAAAGCGCTGTAGAGCAATTGTTGTAAGTCCCTTTACCTTCTGACTTCCAGAAGAATAAAGTATACTCACAAACAATAGTTCGAAACCCTCCGCATTTGCCACCCCCTATCTCTACTCGTAAAAACCACTGGTCCACAAGAAAACAGACTCAAAATTAATGGTCAAACATATGTTCTCCCACCGCATACCACTGTCCATTGTTCCATACCCGCTCTCCACGTACATCCAAAATACTGGGGTTCCAATCCTCTTGCGTGGAATCGTAGCCGCTTCATCAGCATGTCGTCTACCTTCGCTCCCACCGAAACATCGAGCACGCAAGATTTTGACAAGGAAAAGGCCGAAGTGGATACTTCGAATCATTCCATGCCCTTTGCATGGGGCCAACGAGTATGTCCTGGTAAGAAATTTGCGCAGGTAGAACTTGTTGCTGTATTAGCTGCATTGTTCAAGGAATGGAGAGTTGAGATTGTCCTAGAGAATGGAGAGACTAGCGAGCAGGTAAGAAAGAGGGCATGGAAGAGTAGCTTGGTGGTTGATCATGAGAGACATATGTTGCATGAAATGGTTGATCCGGAGAGTGTGGGATTGAGATGGGTTAGGAGATAACGGGTACACTAGTATGGCTCATTCATGAGATTTCTATACTAAGATGCCCAAGTGGCTGTAGTTCACAAGTCGATTGTTGCTCGAGATATTCATTTTGAGACGGTGAATAAAAACCAAGTTTGAAGATGTGCGAAAGCCAAGGCATGATACCTTTGGACCAGCTGGCTCTGGATTTATCATTAACAATGAGATTTTGAATAGTGAACTGATTGGGCTTGATGTACTTGACCGTTTAAGCATGCACTTAATGCTTAGTGAACGCGATGTATTTGATGGACATGACAAAATTAAATGGCTCTGAAATAAAAAGGTGTATTTATTGCTGCTACCTACACTACCTCTAGAACTCCCTTCTCTTTCATCCCGACCTCCTGCAGTCGCCTATTCATCTCCAGCCACGCCCTCCTAATATTTCATCCTTCCTCTTCACGGAATGTAGACACAAAGCGAACCTGAAAAGTCCATCGAGCATAGACAATGATCAGGATTTTGAAGCGTTCTTTTCTCTGAGCTATCCATTTCAGTACTCGGGTCTTGTGGAAAAAGTCCCTACTACAATCCTACCTGAACTAATCCAAGTAAACTTGAATAGGCCCAGGTAGTGCTGACAACGGATGCTGTGGTTATATGTAAAGAGAAAAGAAAAGAAGTTGAGATGTGGTGAAGGATTTTATGGTGGACCAGAGGTCTGTGCGTTTGATCGCGATTAGGTAATGCATCTATTTATGCCTGAGGATGAGTGGTAAGGCTTTAGGATGGAAGCGACGAGGATTCAAAGGGGCAACTAGATGGACTTATAGATTAAAGTAGACGAAATAAAGCTGAAGTTACAGATTGTGAGAGGTTCTTTAACAGATATCGTTCATATTTCACTTATTATTCCTAATTTATGTATTCCAAACCATAATTCATGTACCATTCATTCAAAGCTCACAACACCCCAATAACCCAGCCTCCATCTGGAATTGAATCGATATTATTAACATCTAATTCCTGCCTCCCATTCATCTTGCGACGAAAAGAGCTACTAGCAGGATATACAACTTTCCTTAATCTATTTGGTGATCCAAGAGGCTGAAAACTCTTAAGTCCATGCCATGGATCTAATCTCATGTGATCTTCCCAGAACGTCTTCCTCGCGGCTATAAAACTATCTTGCTTAGGGATCTTGAGCGTAGCGACGGTTTGCCATGGATACTTTTCGGAATCCCAGACCTTGCCAGCATATTCCACAGGTTGGTCTTCGAGATTCTCAAGGAGTTGGACCTGAAAAAGATATTCTGCGTCATGGTTCGTGTGAAATTCCTTGAGCCATTTACTGAGAATATTATCCGGATGGGCATCTGGTTTGACCGTCTCTTCATAGAGCTTTTTTTGCGTCTCTGAAGATGGAACTAGGCAGTATTTGACAACATAGTCACCAAATCTATAAGCAGTTTGCGAATACTGTCGTGTTGACTAGATGTATGTCAGTAATCGGGTCATGTAGGGTGGCTAGATGTTGTAAAGATATACCTCGAGGTGAGTATTCCTGACTTCATCACGAGCTTTTTGTAATGCCGTATCTTTACGAGCTTCTAAATGCTTGTATAACTCAGTCTTGTCTCCTCCGTACTTGATTCTAAGGTCAATGATTTCTTTTGTCGTTTTTGCATCTGCAAGATCCAATGCAGGGGTACTATTGAATTCGATATCCTGTGTGCTCAACTCTTTCCCGTCAAATCTTTCACCATCAACATTGAAAACCTTCATTCCTAGACCCCGAGGTTGCGGAATACGGTCGTCGAGAGCCGGATCACCAGGTTCGGTACTATATCGCATGACAATTGGATGTGTCTTAGGAAAAGAGAATATGCTTTGCGCAAGATGTGGAGGTAAATCGCCAACAATCAGTTCACCCTTGACCAGTCCTTGGGTTCTTGCATGTGTTCCTTTTGATGATGTTAGTATTTATGTTTCGACCTGAGGGTTGAGAAGTGCTACCTCCAAAGCAATGACGATGGGCATTAAATTGGGCTTTCTGTATGGCATTGATCTGGTCTGCAATAGCCTGTATGTCTTCTTGTTCATTGGGAGGGATAACTTCAACTCCTGAAGCATCCCATTTGATATAATTGCGGAATTTCAATCCCTCTGATTCAATGGAGCCCATGATGTAAGAATGTTAAGTTGAAGGTTGACTACCTAGGTGTATGGATAACAAGAGGAGTTGATGTAAGGTTGAAGTTTCATAGATTCTTTCAGGATATTTCAACGAGCTTTATATACCAAGTAGCCACTCGCTTGAATGGCAGAATGGGCGGGGTAGATACTAATTGAATAACCCATTGCTATAGACACCATAATCCTCTTGCGTCAAATTAGATAGTTATTTTCAAACTATCAACCTTAGTCGGCGATATGAACATCAAATCAAAGAAGATGATTGGTTGTTGGAGAACAATTCTATGACTATAGAATATAGCTCTCCCAACCCCGCATTCGAGGATCTATCATGAGTATGAGAACCACGATTTAGGTTCGTAGTAGTTATCATATATGCAAGTAATCTCAAATCATTCCGTGGGCCTAGAGACTGATAGACTCGGATGAACGGTATTTTGGCCCATGCCCTTTTCCTTGACATATGTAGCTAGATCTTGATGTGGCACTTGCCTTTGTCTGTACAAATACCTTCTTTCAATGCCACGTTATGACATTGGCTCTCATCAAACATATACACGTGAATAACAGTAGATGAACATGATGAATGAGTTGCAATTGATGCAGATGGGGTCCGACCCTTCGTCAGTGGAAATACAGGGATAACATAAAACCGATGGAAATATATACGAATACGGTAACTTCTTCGACCCTAAAACGTATCATTACGCAGCTCTAAGACTTCGGGCTAAACATATACTGTACCATAATTGGAGAACACCACCTAGCAATGTTCAAAGGTTCACAGCCTTAACAATAATTGAATTGCGATTTGTCCAAAAGAGAAAGTTTTCTTGTTTATTATCAAACTTGTTCCTATTATCAAATCATGTCAGCCACAGCTCCTACGGATTCTTCTAATGTTACTTCTCCAGGTTCGTTTGCCCTTGTACATCGCCGTTATGGTGGGGAAGCTCACGCTATAAGACCAAACACTGACAAAATAATAGCGAAGAAGAAGAGCAATAAGAAGAAGAAGAATGCCAAATCGAAATCAAACGGAGAAGTACCCCAAATTCAAGACCAAGTGGACGATCTCCCAGCAAATGCAGCAGCAGAAGAAGAAGAAGGCAATCCAGAAGAATCTGGGCAGTCAACTGTGGTACGAGAGTGACACCTGTTCACAACTCACTATATAGCAAACATAAGCGCATTCTGACAATTCTCGACAGAATACTCCAAAGGACGCCCAATTTCCATCAAGCATAGATTCGCAAACAAACGGGCGCAAAATTGACTCCGCGGGTAATGGCCACACCATTGCGCCAACACAAGCTAGCACCGAGAAGGAAGATGGGGCCTCGGAAAGCAATGGATCAGATGAATTGGACTCAAGTGCTCGACTTGAAGCAATGACGGCGGAACGTCAGGCATTGCGCGCTGAAGTTGAACAATTACGAAAATCCCTCGAGGATATTCAGGGCAAACATACGGAAGAAGATTCAACAGCCAAAGGCCAATACTCCGAGAATCTATCGTCCGTCGAAGCAAAATACAAGGATGAGATTACCGCACTCAAGAGCCAACATGAGGAGGAAATTTCTACAGTCCGAGCAGAATTGGAGGAGACTGAATCTTCAAGAGAGAATTGGGAATCTCAATATCATACATTACTCACACGCGTCAATACGATCAAAACGACCTTGGGGGAACGATTAAAGGCAGATAAAGAGGAACTGGCGGAGGCCAATGAGAAAATCGAAGACTTGGAATCACAAGTGGAATCATTTCAAAGTACTATCCAAGGATTGGAGGACGAGGTATCCAAACTACGGAATGAATTGAATGAATCATCCAAAGAACTCTCGAGCATGCGGAATCGTAATAATTTATCACAACAGAATTGGGTTCATGAAAGGGAAGATTTGCTCCAACAGACTAAACATCTCAAAGAGGAAGCCGATGCCGCAAAGGAAGCCATGGGGGATTGGGAAGTTCTGGCTATGGAAGAGAGATCTATAAGGGAGAATCTGGAGAGTAGAGTTTCTGATATGGAGGAACAATTTTCTGCTCAAAAAGAAGCATACGAAACCACAGTCGCCGAACGTGATAGTAACTCTCAAGCGGTTGATGGATTACAACGAGCTTTGCAGGAAATTCAAGAGACTCGAAGACGAGAACTCCGAGAGATGGTCGAAAGCTATGATGAGCAACTTCAATCCTTGAAAAAGATCGTTCAGGAGTCGGATTCTCGTTGCGTAGAGGCTGAAACTTCGAAAGAAGCTCTGCAAACAGAATTGAATCGACTTCTACCATTCGAAAAGGAAGTCAAGGAAAAGAACTTGTTAATTGGAAAACTTCGTCATGAAGCCATTGTGATCAATGATCACCTCACGAAAGCATTGAGATTTATCAAAAAGTCGAAAGTGGAGGACAATGTTGATAGGTATATTGCATCCCCACCCTATGGATTTGAATTTGGAACTGATAAAGTATAGACAAGTCGTTACGAACCACTTTTTACATTTCCTCTCATTGGATCGTTCGGATCCGAAGAAATTCCAAGTACTACAAGTCATTGCTTCATTATTAAACTGGACAGACGAGCAAAAAGAGCAAGCAGGCTTAGCTAGGCCTGGTGCTTCGAGTAATAGTTTACGCTTACCGATGTCACCCTTCCACCGAACACCAAGCACACCGTCATTATCCACCGAATTCTTTACCGAGCCCTCAAACTCTCAAAAGGAATCTTTATCAGAACTCTGGACAGGATTTCTGGAGAAGAGCGCCGAAGAAGGAAGTGTTAAAGATGGCAGAAGTGAAAGCGTCAGTAGTTCAGCTACTCTCGCAACAAAATAGGATATTGGGAAAGGGCTTTGTAATTTGTGAAATAGATTGAGGTGTATATTAGCTACATTGCGAGGGCGTTTCACTGGGAGTAATACTAGGTGTTGTAATAGGTTTCACGCCTTCTGTTTATTGTGCTACGAGGTTCTTCTTCATGGCGTTGGTCATGAATCTTCATTCCATTTCATCTTGGCAAATAGCATATCATATAGGGTCTCGGTTGGCTTCTTATCATCCCGAAGATCTTGTGTCGAAGAGAAATTTTAATACTCGGGTTTCTTGAATCTTTCGTTTTTTGCTTGCTTGCTTGCACGTGCTATTTCAAAGTTGTTCATCATTCTTACTCATATCTGAAACTGATGTCTCGTTCTCGTGGTGCGCGCCTCGTAGTGCGATGATCACTCCTTCGACGAGCGCTTGGAGTTGTATAAATTGGTACATTAGGATCAGTATACTCTTCATCGATATCTAGTCTTTCGGGGGGGCGGGAATGAGGTTTGTCTTCAAAGATAATCGAGTATCCAAGTGCGTCAGCTTTAAAGGTCTGACTTTAGCTTTCCAAATGGTTTTTTGAAAGTTGAGTGATTTACTGATTCAGGAATGAAAGGAGATAGATAGATGGTTAGCGGGGAGAGTCCAAAAATAGACGAGCTTTTGTTGTCATAACTTATGCTCATGCCATCTGATCCAGCTTCTCTGCAATAAAGGTTTGTTTGAAAAAATAATTGTGTTGATAAAAATCCTGATTATATAAAAATTGAGGATATATCGATGTGTGAAGAAAACACCATAAAATTACATGACCACGTTCCCTACACCCCCAAGAACAGCCTCCGCAAAGGCATCTGCCTCTTTTTGCACCACTGTCAAATCAACTCTACCCTCCAATGCGTTTCTGACACCATCCACAACCTCCCTAGTCTCTAGCACCTCTGACATAACATTCGCTTCTCTCACCCAGTATTCGTTTACTTTTCCCCTCAACTCTTTATCTCTCACCGTCGTGTTACGCATTAATGCCATCGCGGTTAATTTCCCTCTCGCCTGGTCTATAATTCTCGTTGTAGCTTCTATTTTCTCCGCTGTCGAAGGTGGAGTGAGGAATGCTCGGTGTGTAGAAGATAGGTAAAGAACCCAACCGATGAGCCCATCTAGTGCTGCTAATGCTATATTGCGATAAAGTTGCATATTCCAATAGAAGTGATCGATGTCTTCAAGTCTGAGTGCAGTGGAATTATTCGTATGTTTGTATTGTGTGACGAGGTAGATATCGAGGATAGCGATTGCGCCAGCTAGAGTGGTGGCCTTTCCGCGCCAGATATTTGCTTCTTTGCCAATAAAAAGGGTACTGGTTGCGAGAGCCAGAACGCAGAGATTGAAAAGATGTGGTATGGCAATGCTCACGAGGGAATAGAGCATGTAGGATGTGGGATCCTCAGGGGTGCAGAAGAGACAGTTTATCATGGTATCTGGACCGTATTTTAGGTATAAGAGTCGTGACTCTTTACTCGTGAATACATTTTTGAGGATTTCGTCGTCGGAAGTAAGACCAGTGGGACGTAAGGTCTGAAGACGAGTAAAGAGGACATCAGTTGGAATTTGTAGACGGGACTGGGTGAGTGTGAAGAGCGAGGGAGTGGTAAAAGTAGGGAAGGTTTTGATGAGGAAAGCGAGAGAAGTTATGAAGAGGATCGTGAGAGCGCGAGATACATTCGGAGGAACGGGTCGAACTGCAAGACCGTGGACTTGAGGAGCTGCGCGCTGCGATCGATAGTAGCCGATTGCTTTGGGTAGAATCAATGGTCCGAAGAATATTACGATGGACTTGATACTGTGGGTGAGTTAGTTTGTGAATCTGTGAGTCTGCGAATTGCAGGTCTTTAAGAGAATAAATGGGAGACAAGAGTCGAGAATAGTACATACGTCCCGAACGAGATTCCCACCATTATATACGTGCGAAACTCAACTTGTTAAAAGTATCATAGATTTAGCAGTTTGAATCAGTTCTTTATTTCTTCAGAACACGTTCGCGATAAGATAGTCAAACGTATTCTGCCATAGAACGAAGGTAAAGGCGGTGGCTTCATATAGTTAGTGTCTCTTTAGCGTTTCCATTAGTGTGGGGACTCGAAATAATTCCGCATAAATAAATTCTTGAAATTTTCCTTCTCTGAATCCTAACAACTTCAAATCAGCCCAACTCAAGTATAAGTTGTTTGGAATATGAGCAACGTATTTGCGCATGAGAATATGATTCTGTTCTCTCGCATGCTCCTATTGTGCTCGAACTGCAATGTCTCTTCGTAGGAACAATTAGGTATGGTATTAATTTGACACACATATAGTGGCACTTTCGAAGCTTTGGCGACCTATTTCTCAATGGTCTCTCACAGTCAAAAAGTATGCCCAGATTAAGCCCCAAGTACTCTGCCAAGAGTCATCTCACTCGTGTTGCATGATCTCAGCGATAGCTATGAGGATCTTTGCGTCTTAATTGTTGAGAGACATTCTTTATATCATATTCTCGTGTTTCGTAAAAATGTAAAAATATTCGTACAACATTGCGGTCGTAAAGATATCTACGTATCAAGAGTTGTGAACTTCACAACTCTTTCTTGCCAGGCTTCTCTGTACCTTGCCCACCAGCCTTCATGGGCTCCTCCATCTTCTTCGCCTTTGCACCAGTTTGTGTTCCCAAAACTAACGCAACCACTGCGACCAAAGCATCACTAACCAACAAAATCACAGCTGCGCATGCAAGTGTCCATGCTTGTATACTGATACTTCCCAGTGGTGCTCTGGGGAAGCTCAACAACCACTCCGCGTAATAAGGAAACCATCCTTTGGGCAACCAAAACATAGCTTGCTTAGAGAACCAAAATTGTAATAACATGCGTAGACCATTCGTGCCCAACCAACGGAGTGTAGAAACTGAGGAATCGAAGGTAGATTTGGTGGAATCGAGGGAGGATTCTGAGGGCGAGATGTTAGATTTGAGCCACTTGTTGAAGTATGTAAGTTTGGGTATGTAGAGACGTACTTGATTTCTCCAACTGGTCAAATAACTTGTCATGCTGTCTGCGCAACTTCGCCCATTTGGCAAATTCGTCTTGACTACTCGTAGCATTCATTTCATGACGAACTTTCATGAATTCTCGCTTCAATTTCTTTTGCTCGCCCGCGGACTGCGATGTTGGCGTTGGGAGCATATTGTAGAGATTCCATAGCTAGAACTGGTTAGCTAGTTTTTGAGAGAGAGAGAGAGATTGAAGTGGAAAGGAACTTGGTAAAAAAAAAAGGTATGAAGAAAGATTTGGAGAGCTTACTAGATTATTGATCGCCTCTGCCCCAAAAGTGTTGACGAGGTGGATGAGTAGCTGGACAAGGAAACATGTAAAGAGTAGAGACGGCATGCTTTCAAAGTTATGTAGTCGAAACCGACTGCGTCTTTCTTCGAAAACTTCCTGAAAATGTAGTTGTCGGAACTGTGTCGTGTCCGTTTGGTGGTGGGCTGTTTGTTATATTCGACTCACTGTAATTTGTAGGGAAGCTTCAGAAGCTCGGACCATGTTGAGGTCATCACGAGAATGGAAACTATTTCTAGAACTACCATAGTATCTTCTCAACGACAGCGAACAAACATTCCTTCTGAATATCATGATTCTCAAGCCCATTCAACTAATAGATTGTGTAAGCCAGATGAGTATCATTTGAATAACTTCACACATTGTACTGCCACCCCAGAGTTCAACATCATGTCACGAGCACTTGATAAAGATGCCATTGTATCAATCAATGCTAGCTACTCTCAAAAAGTCTACGACGATATCGTGAAAGTACTTGGTCCTTATTACTCTCTCTCTCAAGAACTGATAGACTTTGAGCTTCTTGGGAAAGGTCAATTACCGGAGAATGTCAATACAGTAGTCCTCGAGAACAGTGTTGGTATACCAAAAATCAAACTTGTTCAAGCATTTGTTATTGCACGGAAAGTGTTCTTCAAATTCAAAGATCTGGGTACCAAGTATTCAAAGGAAATCCGGGATGCTACTTCTGTCATTCTCCTCACAGATCCAGAACATTTAACAGCGTGCAATGCTCGAAAAAGACTCATACAGAGTATTCGAACGAAATCTGTATCCGAGCTGGAAATGGATTTGAAGAGCGAGCTACGTTTCGTTGATAGTCTCTTAACGTCCCACCTCAATCGTCATACAAAGTCACCGACGCTATGGAACCATAGGAGATGGCTTCTTGACTTGTGTCAATCCAAGGATCTACCTCTTGATGTATCTCGGGACCTTACATCGGTTGTTATGGTGGCAGCTGAGAGGCATCCTCGAAACTACTATGCATGGTCTCACATGAGGTGGTTGATGAAATCGGTGGAAGGTGATGAGAGCACCTACCTTACAACAATAGGCAATGTAAAGAAATGGTGTTTGGGACATCCAGGAGATACCTCAGGGTGGTCTTTCCTATTGTCCTGTCTATCTTCACCTACATTTCTAACGGCGACGTCTCCTACTGACCAAAAGTCCTTGATATGTGAAGAAGTTCTTGGAATGGCAATTTCATTGAGATGGAAAGAGGAATCTTTATGGGTATTTCTCAGGACTTTGGTGGCATCTGGAAATATAACAGAGAAGTGTAGATTCGCGTTTCTGCAAACCTTGGAAGATTTCGAAAATTCCTCGGATGATGCTAGAGGTCAACGAATAGGCCAATCTGCGCATGAATGGTATTTGGAATATGGGCCAAATATCCAGGTTCCTCATTCCATCAAGACATAACGTTTCAAGACTTCAGTGTAAGACATCTTAATGCAAAGTGCCTCTTTTCCAGCCGTTTGTTCACCCAAATCAAACCCGACGGAGATTTCTCAATGTTCGGTTAAATGTCAGACCTTCTAATCGAGGGAAAGGATAGAAAGATGATTGACTGTTTTGTGATTGTTGTTTTGTTAGAAACAACCTAACACCAAAGAACCCATATTGGAAGACTTCGAGAATTTCCCAAAAATTGAGACCGTTAACATATTCATCAAATATTCTCACAGTAGGGGCCCATGCATTGAAACATTTCTGGGGGATTCACAGCGCCACCAAGATCTGAACGGACTGGTTTGCGCCACGGGTGCAACACGAACATGGCTTTTTGCAGTAGCGACATCTAATTCGGTTGGTCTCTGCCAACATACGAAAAGGAAATATTGATATGACAAGACAATTGGGTGGCCAAGACAGGAACGTCTTTTTCGCTCACGGTAAGGCCCGTAGAGGCTCGAGAGAGGGTCATGATTACGACTGAAGTAGTCTCGTAGTGACTCGTGAGAGATCAGAGTCTATGTTTCAGAGTTCAGACGGTTCGTTAATTGAAAAAGGTATATTACCAATTAAAAAGTCAGAACAGTCTCGAATCTCGAGTGGCATCTCAAGTTGCCCGTGGGTCTTCTCTCAGATACTTAATGTGGCGTTCAGCACAGACGGTGAAGTCGTCGTAATTTAGAAATATCCCATTATTCAGGAAATTATGATTGGCTTAATGGAATTGACTTTTAAGTATTAATATCCCAAATTGGCTATAGAGTTGCATTGAAATGACTAACCTAGATACCTGGTAGTGGTAGACGTGTGTTTTTTTTTTTGGCTGTGTTTAGCAATACGTAAACGCAAAAAGCGCCAATGCCTAAGTAGAGAGGTAGGGAGGCAGGTAGCTAGGTAGACAGTAATCTAGAAGTTTGGAGTATCACCAATCCAAACTCTGTGTGTGTGCTAAGCAAGACGTGAATTCTTATCGCATCGGCCTCCTTTCTCACTCATTCGATCCATCCACTCCCTTCCTTTTCCCAGCCGTAACATCCAAAAGTGATTAATAGCCAGTCAGTTCTCTTCCCCCCTCACTTGGAGAGGAGCAATCGCTGATGATGACGATATCATACATACTTAGGTATGTACATCAACAACATGGGATGATATCTGGGTGGCTCGGTGGGTTGAAGTGGGTTGATGCTGCCGAGGCCCTAGACTGTCAATGCTGTTTTGAAGGCCACAGATGCGGTTGGCAACCACTCACAATAAAGCATAAGCTTAGCTTCTGAGCATGTAAGTATGTTGAGTAAGTAGATCTTTGACCCCTGATTAAAAGAAATATTAAAAAGAGGCCGAAAGAGTGCAAAGGGGAGAAAAGCACATGAAAGGGTCTTGAATCAGTTAAATGCTGGAACTAATCGGAGCAGCAGAGATTAATGATCGCCAAATCAATAAACAAGCTTAACCCAATTGGACTTTAGCCTGCGGTTTCCCACCAGGAACAGACGCTAGTCAGAGCTCCCTCCACGTTGATTCATTTTGATGCAACCTTCGGATTCTGGATTTTAAAATGTGCAATTCCTAGTACGAAGTAGTCAGGAACAGTCGAGTAGCAAATCGAGCAACGAATCAAAGAGCAAGTCAAGCATGCCAAGTCCAAGCAATGCAACAACCTCTTCTTTCCTACTTCCACACTTCATACTTCCTTTTTAAACTCTCTCCTCCCCTCCCCTCCCTCTCTCTACATCTATCTACATCTCCATCTCCATCTCCGTCTGCCTCTTCCTTATCTCGCCACATCCCGAATATCTTCATAATTCCGGGCTTTCCTTTTTGTGTCTCATAAGATTGGATCATATTCGGCTTCTTAGGAGGGGACATCTTTTTTCTTATCTTCAAGCTGCCATACGGATCTCACACTTGGCATTCACGACTTTGGCTCATTTTCTTCTTCTACACTCTCGTACATATTCAATCGTAACAAGCACAGTTGACGGCTTCACTGTCTTTGACCAGCTTGGCATTTTTAATTATATCCATCTATTATCTATATCTATCACACAACAATCATAATATCTAATATTAAACAAAAATCCAGAGGGTCCGGTACTCTAGTCAGGCTCATCCCAAATCCACCCATCAGTGGATGATACGATCCAAACCATTTGATCGTACCAAAGAGACAATACCTGATTCGAATTCCCCCCCGAGAACACTTTCCTCTTCATCACCAAATATTCACGGTCTAGGTCTCCAGGCATTCAGATCTACCACCTTCAATTGAGTACATACTTCGTTGGAAATTCACCTTCACAAAATACCCAATTTCGCAAAGTTCTGCATCACAATCGACATTCATCACTCGAAAGTTCGACCTGTGTATTTGGCCCTTGCCTAATTTCGAGACCCCCCTTCCTTGAGATACTTATTCTATCGCCGATCATGTGGTCCTTCAAGTTCGTCTTGCTCGCATTATTTGCACTCTTCCAATTCTCCACGGCATTTTACCCTTTTGTCCCAGAATGGAGGCACAAATCATACAAGTCTATCCCAAACACATCCAAGAGAAGCGAAAAAGGTCGTGAGAGCAATGCTGTTCTCAAGCTTGTCCAAAAGCTCCCATCTGTAAGTTAAAGATGGTTCGAATTGATTCAGTTTAGCTAACTCATTATTTCAAGGCCAATAAACCTAGAGATGTTCAGATTCGCGAGCTCACAGACCGACTTATTCGCAAATACAACCCTGGAATGGGACTCAAAGCTACTAAAGTCGAAGAGCGTGAATCCAATCTTGTGAAATATGACGATTCATCATCATCGATTCAGTCTGCGGCAACTCCTTCACAGACAAACAGCGCCGGAATCCTGCAGACTGGAACTGATTTCTCTTATTTTGCTCAGGTGGAACTAGGGAGCAAGAATGATCCTTTGTTGATGTTGCTCGATACAGGAGCTGGAACAAGCTGGGTAATGGGTCCTGATTGTACCTCTAGTGCATGCAAGACTCGTGCTTCCTTCGGTGCAGCAGACTCTTCGACTTATAAATCGGTCAACATGGATTTGGATATTGCGTACGGATCCGGTCATGTTACTGGAACATATGCTACCGACACAATCAATTTTGCGGGCATGAGTCTTCCTTTAACTCTAGGAGTTGCCAATAAAACTAGTGATCAGTTCAACTCTTTTCCATTCTCCGGGATCCTAGGGTTATCCCAACAAACTGGTCCAGTTCCCAATTTCTTGCAGACAATTGTTAGCTCGAAGTCTCTCAAGGCCAATGTATTTGGAATGGACTTAAATCGTGCCTCGGATGGTACAAATACTGGGGAAATTAACTTCGGTGCCCCGGATACTTCACGATATAGTGGCGATTTGAGTTACACAAGTGTCGCAAAAAACGGCCCAAATCATTGGGCACTTGCTCTTGATAGCGTGGGAGCTGGCAATGCTCAACTTAGTACTACCGGGAGACTGGGCTATCTCGATAGTGGAACATCTTACATCTTTGGACAACCAACAGATGTGATAGCATTCCATGCACTTGTACCCAATGCTGTTACCACAGACAATAACACATGGACAGTACCTTGTTCTACCACCACATCTATCTCCTTTACATTCTCTGGAGTTACCTATAATGTTTCATCTGTAGATTGGGTAGGGCCTTCGGTGGATGGGGTGTGTACAAGCAATGTCTATGCTGTGGCTGTGGTTGACACGAATTCGTGGTTAATTGGCGATACTTTCTTCAAGAATGTGTATGCCTTGTTTGACGTCGATCAAGATCGTGTTGGTAAGTCTATTCTATGCCTCAATTTTGCTCATATGCTAATAGTTATAGGTTTGGCGCAGAAGAAAGCTGTTACATCCTCGGCAACATCAACGTCTTCTTCTGGTGGGCTTACCTCTACTCTTACCCCTACCCCTACTGCACAAACCCCCGTATATAGAACTAGCACTTCCGTTGTAGATCCTACCAGCGTCGTTCTTTCTGGCTTTGGGTCCACAATAACCACTTCTGCTACTAAATCCACAGTAACCACTTCTGCTTCTGAATCTCTATCTAACACACGCTCCGTAGTTTCTGCTGTTCAAACAGGAACCTTGGATCCTCTGCTCCCGGAAGCATCAGCCTCAGCTAGCGCTCAGTCTTCTGGAACAGCCGTATCGGCGTCATCATCTGCATCTTCTACTTCCACTCAAACTTCACGTGGAAACCAGATTAATGCCTACTTTTCTCTGGTGGCTGGTGTCGTCATCACTGCAACAACTCTTCTTCTTTAATTAAAAAATGATACCCAACTCCTTCTAAAAAGATGGACAGTTTAAACCAGAGCACTTGATTTTATATTTCCTGTGAGGAATTGGACAGCATAGTACGGCATAGCATAGCATAGCACATGGAGCTTGGGTCTGCGATTATGGTATGACATTGACTGAATTGAATAATTCAATTTTACATAGAGATTTTAAAATAAACAAGATTTCTTCTCGGTATGTTGATCACGATTAAATCTGTATGATTTAAATTTACGAGTGGAGTGTATACTGCACGTTGATACGTAGGTATATTCTGAATATTGTTTTTCCAATATTCTTGTCAAGAAACGAGTATGGTATATCTGAAGTGGAAAAACATATGGCTTTAATAGGAAGATGCTAATTAAAGTTTACGAATGTGAAAGTAAGAACGTGAGGATTGGCCTACGTGGTCTGAAGATTACGATCTTACAATCTTCCAAGAGATACCAACTCAATCCAAAGTGAGAGTGTGGGATCGCACTTGAGATTAAAGGATGTAGTAGATGAGGAAGTATTTCTTGGCTAATTCTTGCATGACAACTATTGATTGATCTTTGATCGTCTTGAGTAACGGCCTTTGGCTTCTTCTTGTTTCTTGTTTTTACCTTGGTTTGGTCTGTCTGTCTCGCGGACGTGGGATTTATCTATCGCGATTTTAAGGCCGTGTTGTAGATGGATAGATACCATTTGGATGGATGAATAATTCTTTGTGTGGATGGATGCTTGGGTGTTTGAGGAAGATGTAATATGTACTGAGGTGTTGGGTCGAATTTGATGGGTGAGTAGGTTTTACTCTCCTAAGTGCAGGAATTTGAAAAGGTTGTCTTTTCTAATTGTACTGTTATTGTATATTACTTCAAAGTAATCATCAGATAGAATTACAACCCTGCGTGAGTTATTAATCTTCTCAAGACTCACTCACTCCTCATTTGTGATATGACTCGTTGGGCTAGGATGGTTAGGATTGATGTTCACATCATTGGTATTCATGGCTATGACGCATTGTTATTATATGGATTGGTAGATGGAGGTGTGAGTGTGGTTGTGGGTGTGTTTAGTGCGGAGTCTGTACTCTTGCTATTTTTCTCTTTTCGTTTGATAGATACAGTGATTCTTATGTGTTTTGATATTGATGCTGATGTTGCCAACCGGACAGGATAGCTTTTAGAAACAAATTAAGCTTGCGAAAACGTTAGGTTGGCTTGCTCCACACCTCTTGCATTCTCTACAGTTTATTTCACTTGATATTACCTCACGTCTCTGGACTTTACTTCACTTCATTTTGGACTGCATCACAACGTATCGTAGCATATCGCATCTCGTCACCTCTATTGCATCGATTACTGTCTTCGAAAGAGAAAAGTCTACTCCAATTCCGCAAAACTTTGAACTTCAATCACCCGGTCGGTAGTCTTGGATTCAATACATATCTTTGCATTTGATATCAATAACACCTCCTTACATTCAACAATATCACCGGTCTCCGAGCTGTAGCTATGTCGATAAGATCTGCAGCTGCTAGTCGGGCTGGTGGGAGACCTGTCTCGGTCTACCGTGCTGTCACTCCTAGCTCACTTGGTTCTGGATCATATCATTCATTGAGATCTGGGCCTGGTTCGTTGTATTCTGGGTCTACCATTGTCGAGTCGGATGATTATGATTCGGATGGCTCTGGATTTTATGGTCCTGGATCGTCCGACGGTGGCCACAAAGTTACGGAGGATCATTCCTCAATCAACTCTCATACATCTCCTCAGCATCAGCCGCATGGTAGGTTTGAGGAGACACATTCACATATGCAAGATTTAGAAGATGATATAGCAGATACACGCCACGAGTGGGATGATTGAGAAATTGACCCTCCTAATATGCTTTTGAGGATTGCGAATCACATGCGAGATTTAGCGATGATCATCTCTTCAGAGGCATGTAGGAATCATTTCTTAAAGCTAACGTTTGAAGGAGTGCTTGGTGCGTTAAAAGAATTGGAAGCCCAGGCAAATTTTCGGAAGACGAGAGAGCAAGCAGAAATGAATGAGGTGGTAGGAAAAGTCACAGAGAGGAGACGGAACGAGAGGAGAGAGGAGTTTGAGAGGTGACAATATCTTATGTACGAAACAGCTGCGATCAAGGATAAAAGCAGAGATGAGAAGGTGGCGAGGAAGAAGGAAAGGGCTGAAGAAGAGAAGCGGAAAAGAATTACAAAGGAAATTGAGAGAAAAGAACAAAAGGCCAAGTTTGCAGCAGCTATGACTGAAAAGAAGAGGTTAGAAAAGGAAGAAAAAGATAGGAAGAGAGCGCAGCGAACCACAGAGGGGTGGAAGGCATATCAAAAAAGGATAGGCAGGAAGAACACGACGAGAACTCGAGATTTTCAACTGAAGGTAATTGAAAAACAAGAAAGAGAAGTAGAGGAAGCTAGGAGGTACTTGCTGGAGAAGGCTCGTCAAACAGGGGCGAAAGCGGCACTAGGTAATAGCGAAGAAGAGAGTAGGAAGAGAGAGAGAGAGAGGTCAAGGGCGTATGCTAGGAAGGTGGCGAGTGATCAAAGAAAGAAATTGGAAAGGGAATTGAATAGGTTGGAGGACAAGAGAGCGCATATTGAGGATGATTTAGGATTACGATGCTGAATAAGATGGATATTTGGGAAGGGTGGGTGTGAGTGATATCTTGGATATTTGGTGTGGATTTGCAGGGTGTGTTTTAATTTTTTAGTATCAGATTGAAATTTTGAGGAGAGGTTTTTTGGGGTCGATTTTGGGGATTCATTGGTTTGGTCTACTTTTGTTTTTGTGAGGGGTTTGGTGATAGTATGAGTATAATGCTCATGGTGAAGAAATATCAATAGAAAGCGCGATTTTTAGATTAAATGTACTTCTTCAATTTCATAGAGGCCATCATTGCACAACTTCTGCTTGTTCGATATACGTGTGATTTCTTAATGATACCTTGATGGTACCAGCCCTGAACATTTATGAGGGTGCCGGAGTATTTTATATCTGCTTTATTCATAATTATATGATTGGTTCGACAAATCAAGGTTGCATTGTCCAATATTTTATTGGAAGTGCGGATTTCCTTAAATGTGACTGTTACGAATCTAGTATCATGACCTGGAAGCTTTTAATGTGACTGAAATATCTCCAACATGACTCTGTTGTAACATCTTATGATATAAATAGACTTGAATGTTGATAGTGAATAAGTGATAGATATATCACTTCGTTTGAGAATAGAAAAAGAGTGTTTTGATTTAGATCTACCTTGGATATCTAAAATATTAATGATATTATAAATTTCCGAGAGACGGCGTAGAATAGACTCGGGTTTGAAATGTGAGGAAGAAGGAGGAGCTGATTGATTTCTCGAATAGCATGAATTGATTTTACTGTCTTTGAGTTTAAGGTTGTAGTGACGGCGTGAGAATTTGACTCGCTCGCTTGAGGCACTGAACTGGTAATCTTTTGCCTAGGATTTTTGATTGCAATTATTGCTTCAGAGATATAATTCATGCTGTCTTGATATTCTGAATAGCTTAGAGCATGGAAATAAACTTGCCAGCTTGAACTCTGTGATCTTGAAGTAATAGTGGGTGCAGAAACTCTCTTTAGATTTGGAAAAATTGTAATTAATCCAAGTATTTTTGATTTCAGAAAGAGTCCACGATCTAATCACCTAATCTAGAAATAGCCTTCTGAAAAATTCCCAAAGCTCTTGAAGCAATAGTGTAGTAGCTGTTCTCAAGTCCAAATTTCTCACCGTCTCACAAATTCATGCATCCACTGGTGATATATTATATTGTGGTGGTCACAAGTGTGAAGATGGTGGACAATATTGATATTTTGATGTTATCTCCTCTATGATTGAAGACACTAGATACAATAAACAAGTGAGCTTCAGTAATCACCAAACCCTTCAATTCTCTGTGCTATAACTCCTCTCCAAAATCGCCCTCCCAATTTCCCACGCTACACCCTCAATTCCCAATTCCCAATCCCCAACCCCCAAAACTAAACCCTACAAAACCTTCCACACCGTCTCAAAAATCTCTCAACCTCCAATATCGTCACCCCCATCCTCTCATATTCCTGCCATAGATTATGTCTCAGTTCGTTTCTCTCCCCTTCATTTGCACCATGTTCCCGTGTCGTATATTCCAAAATTCGATCTCGATATTGGTTGAGAATTGTATGATGATGTTGGATCAATACCGCGATGCGGTTCATTTCATTCATGTTTTGCGTTTGTTGGGCGCTGGTCCAGAGGGTGCGGAGTTGTTTGCTACTGTAGATGTTGGAGTCGCAGGAATGTTGGAAGATGTGGAAGGGTTGGAGTGTGCGGGGGAGAGAGGTGGATGGGACGTGGGTGGTGGGATAGTGGGAGAAAGGGATCATCTTGTTTTGCTTTGGTGAAAGTGCTTGAATTTATTGATTGATTGGGTTTTGTGCATCTGATTATATGTTTATATCGCTGTAGGACTTTGGGGTTAGAGATAGAGGGGATTGAAGACATGTTTATAAGGTGATAGTATATCTTTTGTGGTTTTAGTTGTCTTGTGAATGAACACTTCCATAGTACTGGAATTGGGAATGGTTAATACCGGAAACTATCCTAAGTACTAGATCAACTTTCAGATGGTGAATCAATTGTGAGGCATCCTACGTTCACGAGCCAAAATTTCTCTGAATGGGTCAGCATCTCCCACAACATCAGATCTCTTCAGGAAACAATAACAAAACAAAAACATCACAGTATCAAACCTCATACTAATGATTCCATCTATATGTATAACCCAGTAATTTAATATCCACTTCCCAAAATATCTTCAACAAAAGCCCGTCACCTTCAAAGAATCATGACTATGCCTCCCAAATACCACACACCCACGAGCTTCCCACGATTTATCCACGGGAGCTGCCCCTTTTCCAACATGGCAACCTCAAAATCCCCCAAATCCCCCATATACCACATGAAAAACCTATCTTTTCAACGCGATACATCTCTGACCATCTCTCTATACTATCACCACTCCAAGATATGTGATATATATGGTAGTCATCAAGGGGGGAAAGCTATGTTTAAAAAGGCATAAATAGTTTCTGTTACCCCCTTTGAAGAGACCTTTCTTTTGAAATATCGATATAGAGCATCGAGATCTACAAGTTCAGACTGAATCAATCTTAAACAAAACCTCTCAGTTCAAATTTCACTTTGACACTTCCTTCAATCTTCTCCTTGAACACCTTCCTGAGCATACAGATCTATACCGAAAAAAAATCGTCAAAGAGCCTGAATCTTCTACTTCTGCTCAGGCCTCAGTCTCAACCCTCGATTCTTCATCAAGAAAATCAAATCCCCCAATCCCCAACCCATGCTTCAAAATGCCAAGTTTCGACGAATCCTCCTCCCCAGCCTACGACATCCCCTCCCACCAACCCCCCATCTCCGCCATGAACTACGACGACTGCGTCGCCGAAAAGCTATGAATCCATCACCGCATCGTGTATCTCCACCAAGAACAAGCTGCAAATATGCGATCTGGCATGGAAGGAAGCGACGCCACAAACTAAGAATCAGAGCGAAGAATCAATAATCTGCACGCACTATCGATTTGACAAGGTTAAGAACCAGATATCCGCGTTGATTCCGCAGAATATAGGCTATGGTTTTATGGGGAGACAGGGATCGTCGCAGTCGCCGCCAGCACCTCGAGCTCCTAATACTTCACCTCAGCACTGATTTCTTCTTTTCTACTACATCCAACTGTCTCTCAGACAGCATTGTAGGAACATCCGCACCACCACTCCTCATACACCTCCGTGTGATCACGATATATCATGGTACCTCTCTCCACTATCTCTGTCTCCGCTGTACACCTCAGTTCTCCTCAGAAATGATCGTTTCTTCAGTTCAATTTTGGATAGCCCCGGCTAGATAAGCTACTAATTTGCATTGGACTTATTTACCTTTCTCTTTCTCTCATAATATCTTCTCTTCTAATATCTTCTCTTCTCATCTCATTTTTTCCTGTTCATTTCTTTATCTTGGCTATATTGGATTAATCAGACTTCTTGGACAGGTATATATCGTTCGATTTCTTTCCTTTCTTTACCTCCCATTTTCTTCACAACACCACTCATACACACACACGCGTTGCATTTACCTTCCCTTTCCCAGGAAGTCATATACATACACACATACATACATATAGATAGATAGATGGATAGATAGACAAATATAGACAAATAGACGAATATAATAGACCATCAGTCCCCGCCCCCGCCCACCCTCCAAAAAAAATCTATCACATCAAACTTCTCTTTTCCCCATCCTACTCTTCTCATCAATCTGACCCGACCCAACCTAACCCGAATTGACTAATCACCAGATCAACCAGATCCCAAATCAAATTTAAACAAACATCTTAACATACACACGCAAGAAGCCCTCTCCAAAAATCAGAATTCCCACCCCACATTCCCACCCCCTAAAAATACCCTCGGTTAAAAAAAGGGGTCACTACAAATTCCCAAAAATCCCCATTCAACATTTCACATCCCACTCATCTTTACCATTTATCATTAGACTAGACATTTTCCAGTAATAAATAATGATCCCTGATTTTCTTCTCTATCTCATTTATACTATAGCACATCTCTAGTACAATAACCAAGCTTCACGCACATGGAACCTTTACTCCGACTCAATCTATGATGTTGCCTTGCATCTTGTATCTGGAAAGTTTATTCCTAAGTAAATCCAGTATTTTTCCCCTGATACAAATTCTATACGAGCTAGTAAGAGTCTTTCTCTATGCTTCCATGAGTGCAAACCCCACTTTAGAACAACCCTCATTTCAACCATTTCTTCGAGTTTGTAACCACAATAATCGGTTAACAACGCAATCGGCTGTTCCTTCCTTAAACTTTCCTTCATTCTTTGTATGGATTTCCTCTCCAAATTCCTTTCCCAAACTCAAGACGCCTTCCCAAATAGGCAGAATTACAATAGAAAAGATAACCCCAATTTATGCCCATTGTGTGTTGCAATTCTCCTTTTCCCATCACTCCACATTATATTGACAATTATGCAGTGGAACTACCCCGAAAGATCCATTGGATCTTTCGAAGCTGCATCCGCTGCATCTGCTGCAGCCGCAGCAACAGTAGCTCGCTCAGCTCTCTTCCTCGACTTAATCTCCTCTTTCCAGAGTCTAATTTTCTCCGCCAATTCTGGAAGTGGAATCACATCCTCAATCTTCAACGGGTCACGATTATATGGATCTCTTTGATCACCCAATAAGAAAGCACTGATCGTGCCCCTGTCCACAATCCCTTTGCTGGTAGGTAGCATAACTGGATCTTCCATGAGATCTGCTGAAATTGGATCCAGGAATTCATCGGGGATTTCGCCCAAATCTTGTTCATATTGATCCTCGATTTCTTTGGCAATCTTGAACCGACTTTTGAGACGCTCCCAGGCGTTTAGGTCTTCCGCTGATTTCAGTCCGTAACGTGTCAAAATTCGGGAAGCACTATCAAAATTCTCGGGTTTATATGAACGACCATCTCTAGCCACTGCTTCCACGAATGGTTCATGAACCCCGAGATTGATGTAGATTTCCACGAAATCGCTCAGGAAAGCTCTTGGTCTAAATTGATACTTTTCCAGGTTCTCAACCTTCAAATTGGTTGATTTGCTCCCAGTGATAGTATCAAGTGTATAGTTCAGCATTGCTGCTACACGATTAACAATTTCCTTCATGGTAAATGAGGCACTCAAGGTAGAAGAGAATAACTTCATCATAGCGAGAGTCTCATTGGTCAATTGCATGTAGGATTGCGCTTGACCTTCCGCCTCGCGTAATGCAGTTTCTTTCTGCTCTCGCTCCTCGGGACTCATCGATGGCTGTTCTGTCTCTTTTTTGAGTTCAACTTGAAGTTCATGGATCTTTGGAAACTTTGTAAGGGCCTCATCGAGAACAAAAGTGGCATCATTCAGTAGAAGATTAACGAATCGCAAGAAGAAATCCGTATTAGTTCTGAGTTAGATTAGTACCTTTGCAGATCTTCAGATTACCAGGCTATACATACTTGCTCTCGTGCGACAAGCGCTGTCTATAAATATCATTCGGCCAAACACATTTGATCACTTGAAAGATCTCGTATCGAATATTAAATTTGTCGTAAAATTGAGTGTGTGCTCCAGTAGATTCACATTCTGAAGAAAATTAGTATCATTGGGAACTAGCATTTGAAGTTTGAACTCACCAATATAGAACTTCAGTAATGCGTGAAGCAAGTGGTCATTAGCGAATTTTGATCCCATTAAAACATCACCCAAAACACCTTTAGTACGATGATACACTGGCCAAGTACCAGCAAAAAGTAAAGATACGAGTTTTGCTTTCAAGTATGGATTCTTGATATACTCAGAATTTGTCAAGAAAGTAATGCTGAGTGCAATGATCTCATCGCCAACAGCTGAAATCATAACATCAGGGATGAATCTACAACAAATTTAGCCTTTTCCTAAGAGTGGAAGAATGGAGGAACTAACCTAATGATAAAGTTAAAATTGGTAATGATATCCTCTAAAACGTATTCTGGGAGATAATCAAAAGCGGCAGGAGGTGTTGATGGTAACGGCAACCTAATTTGTGTTAGTTACCTGTCATAAAATTCTCTGCAAGATTTATAATCATACTTAATGGTTTGGCTAGGAGTATAATTAGACTCCGTAGCGATTCTCAAGAGCCAGACAGTCACGTATCTCATGAAGATCAAAGATTTTGCTTGCATAGGTTTGTCAGACAAAACACCTTCAATAGCCATTCTCTTCGACATCGCATTTTCCAAGACATCATTGACTCTCTTGATTCTTATATCGAGTAAGGCTACAGCCCGAGGATCCTGTATTTGATTAGAGATGAACGTGGAGATATCTTGGCGTTGGTTGTTTGACTCACCCGTGCCACTTTAACACGTTCTGCTTCAACGGCAGTCAATTGCTTTTGAATATATTTGATGTCTTTCTCCAGACTCTTATGCGTGGCATTAAGAGCTTCACTACCATAATGATGAGCAGCTAATGTCAGAAAGAAGACCTCAGAGATGAAGTTAGAAGTGCCAGGAACAGTGTCCTCATAATACTTCTCGGAAGCCTTCTCATCAGCGTTCAACTTGGTCTCGTCCTTGATATCTACACGAGGCGCACGTCTTAGATAATCAATATCAATCTTCGAAATCTTCGAGAATGTGGTATCCATGAATGGCTCACAAAGACCATCTAGAACGACAGTGACATTATGCATGAAACCATCAGAAGATACTTCTTTCGGGTCTACCTGAAGTGCTCGGCGCTTATGATTTTGATTCACGATGTAGGCGAACCAATCCAAGGTTTTGCTTTTGGCGATTGGACTTGCTCGAACAAAGTGGTTGATGATATCAAGTAAATCCTTTTGATGAGTTTGTAAGGTCAATCGTAACGCATCTTGAGATGTGGCAATATGTCTCCTATCTATCGTCTTTGGTGCACCGAAGTATTCCCTGGTGACTTCCTGTTGCAAAGGAGATATTCTGAAGAAAGGGCCTAGCAGTGTGTACTTTTCGATGGTATTTGCTGAGACAGCCATTTGAAATAGTGGGGATTCGGCAATAGCTGTAGTAATTGGGTTGAACTGCGTAAGTAATTTGAAAGCCTATAAACGACGTTAGTTCCAGTTATTAATCTCTCTATTCTACATTTCTTACATGGATGTAGGGCTTGTAAACATCATTCATAGTCATATTCGAGAGTTTACTACTCATGCCTACAAATGCTTTGGTGATCATAGACTTTGCCATATCATCCTCCGCAAAGCGAGCCACAGCTTCTTCGAGAAAGTCGGGGCAGATGCCTTTATCCTCACCAGGTTCCAACAAGAAGTAAGGGGTAAGGACATCTGTACTTAGATTGATCTCTCGTCTGGGAAATGTTAGCTAGATATAAATTTCCTAGGTCCAGAAAACAAACTGAAAAATGTCCGGCATTTCGGCAGCAAAGATGCAGTTGCTCATACACAAGCGTTTAGCTTCCTTGAGAATCGCATCCTTCTGCCCCGCGTAACCCCGCAGCCCCTTTGAAGCTTTTATAATTCGTTTCCAACATGGCAGTAGGTAGTCGAACACGGATTTACTATGAGGGATGGCAGAGCAAGCTTCCATAAGAGCACCATCAAGTTTATCAGCCGACAACCTAATCTCCGCATGTTCCTCCTCGAGCTCTTTTCTCAGTTCGGGCAGAAATATGAGTTTATGATTCGAGGAATCTGTTCGCTGGTTGGGATCTAGAGTAATTCGAAAGATGTGAGTAAGAATTCGGTTTTCGTAGTCTTCTATAGACTCTTCGACGAGATTAGGTTTGCGGGCGGATGGAGCTGGGCGAGGAGGTGTCTGCATGTCTGGTTCAGTTCCGGATCGCTTGCCTAGAACATTTTGAGAAGGATCAGTTCTTACAGACAATGGTTCCCCAGTAGAGTTTGCTTGCGCGCCCAATTTCGCGAAAGGATTAGCAGCCGGTGTAGGAGTAGCGCTCGTAGGCTTAACATCGATGGCTGATTTAGCAACGGGTTGAGCCGATGAAGCATTATCTTTTGGTGCAGATGGTTGTGAATTAGGAAGAGATGTTGAAGCTTCTGCGCTCGCGCTAGGAATCTTTTCAGAAGTCGAAGGTGCGGAACCAGCTAGCTTCTCCATGCGGCGTCGTCGGATCTATGAAAAGGTTACAAAAATTAGCCACGGCGAACTCTAGCAAGTACAATAGCATATAAAGATAGACTCGTTTACCTGCTCCATCTTCTCCTTATCTGGAGCATCTGGCCCACTGGGTGGTTGAGGAGGTTGATCTGCCATATTATCAAATTGTAATGTTGATAATGTTGTGTTGGAAAGATGAATATATGATGTATCTATCGAAGATGCTCTTATGGCTAAAGATAGTAGCCTTGTGGGGTGAATGGCTTTATCAGTTAGTACTACGATTAGCCTCCAGGCTTGATAATCGAGGAAACCTCACAAGGATCTTACGTTACTCTCGAAGCTTCTACCTCTGTGATAAATACTTATTATTATTATCCGTACTGTGCTTCGGATGCTGTACATGCTTACCTGCCATTCAATGACAAAGCAGTCATGATGGGACTCGCAATAGAATCTTTATCAGATTGTTCATGAATCACAGGTCACAATTCTCCTAGCAACAGATATTTTGGTATTTAAATTATTATGCAGTCCGAAATGATACATCTAAAGATTCAATACATTGGTCTAATATCTCTAAAATGTCCTTCCATAACACAATAGTAGAGCCAAGAAACAATATGAAATTCAGTACAAGGTAGAAGAAGATTCGAACGCAAATTAAACCTTTCATGCGTGTATTCTTGAATGAGAATTTCGAATGCAGGGAGTATATATCGATATCTCGAGAGAATGATCATAAATGGACCAAGATGAATGCGGCCACTGTATTATATTGAAAATCGTCCTCTATTATACCTGTAACGAAAGACCCTCACATAAAGTCATCCATCCAGTCTTTTGCATAATGCTCCCAGCCCAAACGCCTTGCTACAAAGCAAATACGCTACATAAACGTGTACACGTCAAAATCAGTATTAATTCCTGATACCCATACTTTCCAACTTCTTGCAGCTCGACATTGGCATGTCTCTAGCCCGTTGAATCTTATCCACATCGCTACTAAACCAGCCTTGGGCTTCCTGGAGTAACTGATTTCGTTGCTGGACTTCCTGTTCGCAGCCAACCTTTAATCGCGAGACATATTGAACCTCCGCTTCTCGGTCGATTTGTGCGAATTGATGTGCACTAAAACCCTTGATCTCGGCAGGGTTTACATAGTAGTCAACGTTCATTCTCGAGCTGACTCGGTGGTGGGTATGCGGCGGTATAGGATTGTCGAATCGCATAGAAGGACCACTAGAACCACCTCCGGAAAATAGTGAACCCAATAAAGGCAGACCGAAGAGAAGTATCAGTGGCAATAAGTTTATAAGGGTCTGAGTCAATGAAGCTGGTGCTTCTGGCGGTGCATTTGGGTCTCTCGGCCTCCTCCTTGGTCTTGCACCCCCGAATTGATGTACTCTAATACCGGGTCCACCACCCAGGTTGAAAACGAATCCTGGCTGATCATTGAACATTCCACCACCACCTAAGAAAACGTTAGTTCCAATCAACTTTACCAGATTTGGGGATCGTACCAAAACCTCCTCCTCCAAAAAATCTCGTGAACATCTCTTCCGGACTAATCTCCTCTTCCCACATAGATCTTCCACCGGGTCTCGCAGCAGCCCCTCCAGCACTTCTCTGTGAGAATCCTGAGAAGGGATTTGACTGCGGTGCTCCTGCACCGAATCGACTATCTGGATCCCCGCCATATCTATCGTATTGTGTTTTCTTGTCCTTATCGCTCAAAACTCCAAACGCCCTACTGACCATCTTGAAAGCTTCATCTGCATGTTCGTGCCCATTCTTATCCGGATGAGTCAACAAACTCAGTTTCCTGTAGGCCTTTTTAATCTCCGACTCCGTCACTGTAGTTTTAACTTCTTCTAGCCCCAAAATATCGTAAAATGCTGTGGGCGCACATCGTCTGACCCTTATGACGGCAGCCTTTTGCTCGATTGTATATTTGCGGTCTTGATTCCCTTGGTTATGTTCTCGCGATTTTGCGGTTCCGTTGGCCTTTGTATCAGCGCCAGAAGTGGTAGCCGGCATTGCGCCGTTATTTGTTGAATTGTAAGAATCGCAGATCAAACAGTGTGTCTTGTCGTGTCAACTTCCCAATTATTATCAAATTTTAGACTTCGCAAATGCTAACAATTATTATATCCTGATGGTGTCGCAGTTTGTTATGGCCACGATGCTAAAGTGCTTGTCGATGTTTCTCTTCGCTATCGTGCGCTAATGCATGGATTGTACACCGGAATTTTGGGACAATCTAAGCACGTGATAGCTTTTTCTGTACCATCGTCATAGAAGCCGTGTTGGTTGATTGCATGTACAAATCAATGTAGATATACATCACGGTACGGTATCTTATATTTTATCTAAATCTGAAGCTTTATTTTCATACGTTCCATTTATATATCTGATTTATCAATCAAAGAAAATGTCCGATCAAGACCAGGCAGTTGAAAATGCCAAAAAGACTACAATTTCTTACGCACAAGATTGGGGGCGTGAGTCTCATCCCCCTCAATTGACCCCTCCATACATTTAAATAACCCCTTTCACTGCTATGAAAGGTTGCCATATAACCAAATCATTTCCTATTACTTCAAGTATAGAGAGGTGCTAACCCATCTCTCACTCTAGGCTCACCCCTTCCCCCCGTCCTCCTCGCAACCTTCACTACTGCTCTACATGCTCGCCCCCTCCAACCTCTCCCCCTAGCCTTCACCCCCGTCTTTCTCTTCAGTACCTACCTCAATCTCTCTGGGTACGCCATTGACTCCGCCGGCTTGACAGCTGCTTGGTCTGGTCTCTACCTCATCTTGGCAAACCGAAGAAAAGCGTCGGGAAAAAACATGTATGCAAGAATTGGGAGCAAATTTGGAGCGAGGGGTATGGTCCGAGGTGCTGCAATGGGCGTTGCAGGTTTGAATTTGGTGGGTGGTGGAATCACATATGCTTTTGGCAAGAGGGAGGATGAGGATAAAACTCTTTAAGTGTATGAATAGCTACTGTCGGGGCATTGTATCATATTGTGTATGTAGAGTAAACGGTTCAAAAAGGGTATCAAAAGAAAATTGTTGACATGAGCAGCGGTGATGTGAATCTACGGTCAGTTGTCAACAGCAAAGTCATTGGTTTTAGATACAATTTCTCATGAAATGTCTTGAGAAATGTTTGTGTGAAGAATGTGTATAGCCAGGTATGAATTAGAAGTTTATACATATTACAAAGAAGTATATTATAAGAATGCTGTACTCTATCTCGAGTATGTAAGTGCAGCGCGGTGGCCGTAATCCAATACCATCCTTTAAACTCCGATCCGCATCGGCCTTAACGCGCACTGCATAACCGATGTCTTTCTAATACCCTATCCCAAAAGATGCCAGTCCCACACAATATAATACCCAAACACCATAGAGAATTAGTTGACATGTAGCCAGCTAGTGATCCCAAAATCTCATCAAGTTCAAGTAGATCCAGATAAGCAACATCGCAAGGGCGAGAGGACGAGTCTTCTTAAAGTACTTGGTGACAGTTGGTTGAACTGACTGATTACGATCGAGACCACTGAGACTTGAAACCTGATACTCAGTGATGTATTTGATATCGACATCACGAGCCTTGGGTGCGGCGAAAGTCTTGTATTCCTCAACGATAGACTGAACATCCCAGCCAGAGACGTGACGAATAATGGCGGCAGCACAACCAGTGCGGTGCTATGAGTTTTGATCAGCTTGGACTCAATCAGAAAAGGGATCAGGGTTAATTACCTTGCCATGATTGCAATGGATTAATAATGGATGATTTTCCTTGTCGAGAGAGATTCTCATGATTTGGTTCATGATATGCTCGGGAATGTCGACCTTTTTGGTACCTTGCATTTCGATGACATAATGACGTATGCCATGAGCCTCCATGAATGCGAGAAATTCGGGAGGGAAGTCTTTCTTTACGAGGGTGCTTCAGAACTTAGTACTAGCCATCAAACTCGGTCATGCAATTACTCACACGATAGATTTCAGCCCGAGAGTTCCTAGATACTCAAAGTCCTCTTGCTGAGGGAAGCTGCTACGATAAATTGCATTTGGAGCAATGACGCCAAAGTTAAGATGATGCTTCTCCTTCTCCTTCTCCTTGTCCTTGTCCTTGTCCTTTTCCTTGTGCTTCTCCTTGGCCAAAGCTTTGGTAGTGTCAACTGATTTGGTTACTGTTCAATCTTCATATTAGCTAATGATCCAATATACAGGACTGAAAATATATGAGTTTAGTCCAATTACCTTGTGTTGCGATTGTTTCGATTTTGGCAGGGAACAATGCACCAAGATCCTTTCCAACATCGGCGCTTTTGAGAGGGGTTTGGTGGGATGAGCTTCTAGCCTCTCTGTGCTTCTTGTCCTTTTCCTTGTCGTTTTCGTCTTGACTGCTGCTATATCTGGCCTCATGAGGGACCATTGCAACGCCTACGACACTTGCGTTTCCTGACTGCATAACTTCTTGTTCTGTAGCGAAAACTCTGGTCGATCGTCGGGAGATTTTTGCGACTAGTTCATCCACCATGTTATGTTGTCGAGGTTTGTAGAGTTATATGAAGATTGAAGTGGTGTATGTACAAATCGCCGTTTGACAATAGTTATTCTTTTTTTCTTTCGAGGGAGTTGAGTATGTCCTTCAGGTAGGGATCTTTGACGTATAATATGTTGGTGCTTGGAGAAAGGGAATCCTCTCGACAAGTGAAAATTATCCTTTTAAGGGTTGGCCTCTATTGACCACGGATAAATTTCTTCATTAACATGCTGTATGTAGATGAATCGATTACGGTGCTCTTGGGGTGTTTCGAGTGTGGTAGGTGAATGTTCCGCTGAAAGTCGTGGTGTCGTGTGAGGTTAAGAGGAAAGGTCGTCTGTGTATGTGTATGTGTGTATTTATATGAGTGTGAAAGAGGGAGGGAGGAAGCAGGTAAGATCGTTCTATTTGATAAAGATAGAAGGAAATAACGAATACCTTAAATTCTGGGGAGAATTAAAGCAATGAGCATTGTGCGAGAGCTAGATATGGTGGATTCATAACTAAAATTGTAACTAAAATTGTTCGTTCCAAAAAAATATGATGATTTTGGTGATTTATCTACCTAGTCGCTACTAGCATAGTAGTCTGTCTGTCTGGGTAAGCCAATTCCAAGGAAGTTATTAATGTCCGATGAATCTAACTCAAGTCAGACAAGGTAAGATTTGGCTTAACTAATAAAGATGTTCGTACATTCTGCTCTGTACACTTTCGCCATTGTCCCGAGGAACCCCAGAGTTTGAGCCATAGTTAAAGGTTTTACCTATTATTAAATAAAGTCACAAAGAAGTTGATTCACAAAGCAAATCATGACCCATCTTTTTGGGATTTTGGATATGTGTGGTATGTAATATGTCTGTGTATAAATGCACTTATATGAATAGATATAAAATGTGTATATACATACAAGGTCATAATTATGCTTTCATTTCTGAAAAGGACATACCAGGTAGCTAATTGACGTGGCTATTAGTGAAGTGTGGATTTTTATTCCACTGTCTGTACCTCGTACATAGAAATGAGGCGGCCAATGCAAATCAGGAGATGAATTGAAGTTCCCCGTTACATCCGCACCTGCATCTTCATTACTAGCTATGGATACAATGCGTCTGAAGGCATGTCTCTGCAGGGTTACTGCATTTTATTGGAGTCCGCCGATACCCCCAAATAACATTGTGCTGTAAGATCATGCACAAATGATCTTTCTGCCTTAAGTTTGTGTCAGATACCGAGATTCTGTTCAAAAAGTGGTGTGCTCGTGTGCTCGTGTGCCCTTTGGCGTGCCCTGTAGTGTGCCCTGTGGTGTGCGCTCAGGTTTGATAACAGGCAATGATGCTGGGGAGACTTATTACTAGGCGATAAGTGGTATATGAGAGCCAGATCGAGCCTATTAGTGAGTGAATCATTGACGAATTTGCCAACTACCCGGGTGCTTGACATCCCAAGTCCTGTCTGTGATAGGTACGTACCTACATGGTCTCGAGAGTATTCAATATACAGCACCAGAAATACAACTAACCCGAAAAACAGTTAGCCGAGCCATGATAAGTCTAATCCATTATTGTCGATCAATAAATAGTATTAAATACTCACTGGATGATCTCTTCGACGCTTAATCCCAAAAGCGTAACGGTGGAGGAGAGACAATTCCATGGGGAATACAGCCACGACAGCTAGCTTTTGCCAGTCAGAATATGACCAAACGGAATATCCCCATTCACCGGCAAACACACCCCACACACCTGGAATCCCGCCACCATGATCTCTACTGAATCCTACTCTGTGTCACACTCCCAATACTCGCATTCCACCCTCGCGATATCGATATGTAGAGTGTCCGCCATACCAAAAAGCATTTCTCACTCCCCACCAGGAAAAATCATTTCCAAAGTTAGTGTGGGTGATAGATACCCTCCGTACTCCAGAAAATCCCCATAGAGCTTTGACGAACTCAATTTTCGCCAAGACACCAATCATCATCTCTCCCATCAAGAAAAATTATTCATACCATTAGAACCTTAAATGCTTCTTGGAAAACCCCATTGTTCAGCTTCTAGATTTATTAGACAATATTTGGCATTTGCTACATGCGTCAGGTTGATGGGGGGATTTGAGTAGCATATCTACTTCTAGCTCAAGCTTACGTGAAAGACGGCACTCGAAGTTCAATTGAAGATAAGGAAGGTCACGAGTAGAATCATTGTCCGTACAAATCCGAAGGTATGAGGGTAACATGCCACCAATATCATCGACGCATTACTAGGTAGTTAGTTTTGTCCGTCCTCCGTACCATTGTCGATCAGGCAATTTTCGCCGGCACGTAAAGAAGACTGAGAACGACGAGGAAATCACGGGATTGCAATCGACCAAGGCCTCCGTGATTTTGGATATTGAATCTTGAGAACGATGACAGATAGCTTTTAATATGACTGCATTCAAGACATAGCCAGCAATCGCACTTCTTCGATAATACGTTCGCCAAGCATTCAACTAAGTCGTTAGTCTACGATTTCATGAGAAGTGTGACATAGTAGATACCGTAGTCTCATCGAAACCGATCCATTGAATCTGGGGTCGAGTTCCCCTCCACGAAACCAAGTTTCTTTGAAAATGCGATAACAGAACGGCAATACATTCAAAGATATTGGCGAGAGCCGCAGATAATGTGCAAACACTGCTGTTCCTCGAATGCCAGTTCATGCCTAAGGCAGCATGTGCATACAAATCTTGACGTCGAATCCTGCGGTTGAAGGGACATAGCGTTCCATCGATTTAGTGGTAGAATGCCAGTTCCCCGGAAACGTTAATCGAATTTCAATGCAAGTCCATTAAATACCTAGTCTATCATACTTCTTGTTTGGTTCCTACCTCGGCAAAATCAGACGGGATGCTTGAAATGTTTCACTTAAGAGTCGTCTTGTCAGTATTATAGTCGTCTTGTTCAGAATGGGGGCTAGAAAGGTTTTCCTATTCGGTATTTGACTTTTTAACCTTTACCAGCCTTTGAGAAAACAAGACTTCCTGGCGACAAAAAAGTCGCTGTCAATGGTAGCGTCACTGACGAGAAGGGTCTTATTGGCGATGTAATTCTTGCGGAACTCGGAAGACCTTATCGAAGAAAGAAGTGTAGTAGCTCTTTTCATCCGCAAAAGCAGATGAGATATATCCGAGAATGCATAGTTTCTTCTCTAAAATCCCATGCTTCGGCGAGAATAGTAATTTCTGGGGCTTTTTTTGAGCGATTTTCTCGAAGCGTGGTGAAATCTCATCAAGCTTACAGTAGGTATCATTCTCAGAAACAACCGTCAAACTCCCTGATTAAGCCTTTTCACTTATCTCCAAAGGTAGACTTGTCTCAGGCTGGATATCTTGTGGAGGCTCCATGAGGTTCTAGACATGAAATCCTGTATCCGAGTTCTACATTTCTTTTTCCATGCTCAAACCTACTCTCCCAACCTGTATAAAGTTTTTCCTTGAGAATAAAACGGGAAGTTCCCACTGATTTGAAAAGTGGCGGTTGTATTTGATATTGAGCTGATTCAAAATAGCGGAGTGCCCGGTGTCAGTGGGTGCCAGTGAGAAATCGCAGATGATTTGAAACACATTCTAGGCTTTGTCTCTGTATGAAGCTTATTCCTGTAAGGAAAGAGGTAAGATGGTGCTAAATACCAAAGCTTATATGTTATTGATAATGAATGGAGACGAAGAGGAATGATTACTTGCATTAAATTTAGGGTTGCAGGAAGGTGTGCCAATTGCCTATAATATTGTCTGTGTTGAAACATCAGGATCGGCGGTATCGCCATATCGATCTAGATGGTCTGTAAATTGAAAAGTGTCAAAATTGAATCGTCCCCTCTAAAAGAAGGCTTGAGATTTAAGTGAAAAGCAATTCTGTGCTAAGTGTTCCGATTCTTTGGTTGGTATTCCTCATGTCTCAACCACTTAATCTAACCATTTTCCCGATACCATAAATCTGGTGACTTTTCTGTGTTGAGATCTTATGCCGTTCTTTAAGGATAAATTTGTTGATCAGATGTTCCGGGGCGTTGTCGATTTGTCAGTTTTGTTTGATTCTGTGGAAAGAAGTTTGTAAGAAATACTGTTGGAACTCGAGTCTCTTGGGCAATGAGATAGCACCATTGGGATTGTCCGACTTTGTGTATTCGTATCTTGAACAATTATTGGTGACTACAAAAGTCGAAAGGCCATCAGTAAATCTGAAGATGATAATGTACCGTACTGATCGTTCAATAGTGGCTTAAAACCCTGTGGTAAAAGAAAATTGCTCTTCATCATTCGAGTTAAAGACTGCAAACTTGTTGCAAAAGATCAAAAGACATCATGCTGAACCAATAAGTTTTCCAAATTCCTATAAAAAGAGCAGCGACCTCACTTTGATCGCAAATACTTCGAATCTAAGGGCAAAAAATCCATATGGAATTGTCGAAAGGAGCTTGGAGAAGAAATTGGTACCTTGCTTTTGAGGACATAAAGGCATACAATAATTACCACCAGAAACACTTGTTTTGGTGACGTTGCTAACATCGCCATTGATATCCAAACAGTTGTTAGGCCGGAAAAGGTCACGAGAAGTTGTCTGGATCATTTATAGAGCGAGGAAATGTTGATAGATGAAAGAGGTTTCATTGGCAATCAAACTGTCTGTTGGAGTTAGAACTGGGAAGGGCAAAGGTAAGAACGCGACATAATTATTGGTGTTGCATATTCACTTTCAATGTTCAAACTGAAAGTATAATCATTAATCGGATCATTGTTCTATCTCTAATAAGTTGGTTATCTATACAGGGTATCTTAATCATAATTCATAATCCGTGAAGTCTTTCAGTACAAGTCATAAAACCACCATGCTAATTTCCAAGCCAGTTCCAAAGCCAAATCCCAATCCAGTCCATACAACAAAACTCCAATTCAAGTCCAATAATAATCCCTATCCAATCCTGATCCCCGAATCCCCATAGCAAGACAAGATGTTCCGAGTCAAGTGAATCAATGACAATCTCAGGGTCCTTACGTGCTCCATGGGAGAACCCATGGAGGAAGTTCCCCACCTACATAGTGGAGGTGTTTTCAATTGACATTGCTTCAAGTGACGAGGAAACCTCGTCTCGCGATGAGGAATTGGAATTGTAGTAAGCTCCTGCGCCCACTGCCAATCCGCCAAGCAATAAGCTCAAACCTAGAGCCTTCCCTAAGCTCATTTTTCCGATTTCTTGAGTGGGCAAATCTTCATTTTCCTTTAGCGAAAATTTACCAAAAGCCTCTTCAAAACCAGCATCCAGTTGGTAAGCTTTAGGCTCTGGGACATGAAGTTTTGGATTCGCAATCTGAATCTCATGGTGATTGTTGCTCGTCTGGCCAAAAGCATGCTTTTGGGTCATGCTGTTGAAAAAATTTTCCTTTCTCTGGGCAGATGGCGCCTCAAGTCTTGGTCTGTTTGGTGGATTACGAAGTCGATGAGCCGGACTGATTGGAGCCGCTGGTAGTTTGCCATAAAATGGAGAAGGGGCGTTGAATGGAGCGGGGGATTGAGAAAAAGATGGAGTTTGACCGAAGTGTTGTGCGGAGGTCTCATAATTGGATGTCTTGTCCAGAGCACGGTGACGAATGTTAAAGTCATGGTTTACACGAGTAACGGTAGGGTCCCAATCCATCTCCTCGCCTTCTTGCAATTTCCAGTCTGGCAACTCACCAGTTGCCAGGTAATGATTGAACTCGACTGGATTCAAGCCAGAGGTGGTAGTTTTTAGAAGAAGATCCGTTTGTCTTGGAACTTCATGGCGTCGATTGTGGTTTCGAGCAAAGGTATTTGCGGAAGTATTTTGGCGAAAACCAGACGTGTGACTTTGGCGATCATGCTGATATGACTGTTCCTGATTGTACTGACTGCTTCGTTGAGAGTGGTGTGTTGGTGATGAAGGTGTTTGGTGATGGTCTTTTGGTGTTGAGGCCATGATTTCATCAAGAACATCTGCCAATTCATTGCCGGACTTTTCTGAGGTCTGGAATGCCGATGGTGTGTATATTGGGCCTGGAGTTGATTTCCAGAGTGCAATTTTTTTAGGGCCAAGATAGAAACGTGATCCATATGCAATGAGAAAGTTGATGAAGATGGTGCAAATATTTGCTATCATCGCTGTGTGGGGTGAAAGGTGTGCAAAAGGTCCATATTCGAAAGTGAAGCATAAAAAGACTCGCAAGACTAGTTGCAAAAGTACTTGGTATCCATACCAATCGAAGAAGCCAACGATACGTTTAGGATTTCCTCTTGGATACCATCGTGAAAAGAATGGGTTCATGCCGCATGACAAAAGATTGAAAAGTATGCTCCATCCAAAGCATCTCTTAGATGCCAAGAAAGAGACGATATTGAGTGTTAGGTTGTCCGATAAATAGGGGATTAAGTTCAAGGCCTTGCTCAAAATGTGTGTAACATTAAAGAGGCCTAGAACAAGAGCGACGATCTGCCCGATAACAACGAGGTACCAGATCTTTGAGACAGCTGGGTAGAGGAGGGATTGATATATTTCATTTCGAAAGGTATCCTTCCATGTCTTTTGGCTTCTGATCCGTTCGCTGAGAGCGTTTAACCTTCCAAGCCAGTCAGATTTTGCGAATTTGTCTGCTCTATCACGTTGTTCCTGAGCCTTTGGTGCGCAATTTTCGCAAACCATTGGATAACGCTTGTCAAGATCTTTCTTGATAACACGGATCTTCTCTTCAGAAGTCTGATAGTTTGGATGTTCAGGGTCAAGCTCGACATTGAGCTGCCTCATGACATCGTAGTGGTATTGTTGATTCCGCAAGCATCGTTCGCAAAATATAGATGATTGAGTAGTGTTTGCTTGGGTATCCTGAAAATCCAAATTTGATCCAGTGACTGCCGAGGGTGGATCTGTAATATTGCCATTATTATCCAGATAATTGGTGGCTTCACAGGTTTCACATTCAAAATATGAGATTTGAGAATTCCATGTAAGATTCGACTTGCGTCCACAGTAAAAACAAACTAAACGTTTGCTGAAAAACATCTTTGATGGAGTGAATTTGATTGGTAGTTTGTAAGTTGATGAATGTGTGAGTTGTCTTGATGATTTGAAAGTTGTGAAATTTGCGAGGCTGTAGTTGCATGGTTATTGAAGATCATGGCGAGAGGGGGTTTGTATCGCGTCGCGTTGTTGAACGTGATTTTTTAAAGTTCAAGTCTAGACGATTACTCGATCTTTTAGCTTCGGCCTTTATACACAATAGGAATAACCGATTCGGTTCGGTACAGTATTGATCGATGGAAAGGAAAGAGACAACGATAGTAATTGTCATGCTTACCGTATTTGATAATGATGATGAATGACGATGATGATGGTTCAAAATTAATCTTATAAGTTCTCATCGTATCTTGTACTGTTGTCGTTTCATGGCATGAGAGCCGTATATCAAATCATCTCATTCATTTATTCAATTCTTATCATACGTTCAATTCACACCACACACTCGTATACACATATTCCAAACTATTTCGTGTCCTCTCCTTGAAGGGACCAGAAATATCCATTTAGTTCCTTCAGCCTCGCATGGGCTCCAACTATGATTTACCTTTCAGCCTTATCTCTGATTATAGCAGCAACCTTGATTATTATCACCACTGCCTTTGTAAGATCATGTCCAATATTCTAGAATGATCCACTGATTTGAAACAATGTAGCTTCGACTTCTCTATCTGTTCTCTCCAAATGCTCGGCGACCTCCAGTCAAAAGTAAAGATGAGCCTTCTCATATGGTGGTAGTTCTTGGTTCTGGTGGTCATACTGCAGAGATGGTATCTCTTCTTCGCGATACAGATGCGGCAAGATACAAACACCGGACATATATAATATCGGCGGGAGATAACTTTTCTTCTACCAAGGCTCAAGATTGCGAGGAGCGTATACAATCGAAGCTTCGACCTTCTTCACCATGTACCAAATCTGGCGAGTTCGATGCTACCACGGGGATCTGGGATCTTATAGTTGTTCCAAGAGCGAGGGAGATACATCAACCACTTTACACTGCGCCTATATCATCCTTCTGGTGTATGCTGGGATGTCTCAGGGCACTACACAAAATCTCGATGAACAGTACAATACACCAGCAATATCCAGATATCATCATTACAAACGGTCCTGCTACTGCTGTTCTTGTGGTCATGGCGAGCTTCCTGTTGAAATTTCTTGGGGTGGCTCCAATATGGAAGATGCAAACGATTTACGTAGAGAGCTGGGCAAGGGTAAAGACATTGAGTTTAAGTGGTAAAGTTTTGTTATGGCTAGGTATTTATGATCGATTCCTCGTTCAATGGGAAGGCCTTGCTAAACAGATAAACGGGGACAATGCTCAGAAAAGGGTGGAATGGAGGGGCTTTTTGGTACACTAGCAGAACGCCAAAATACCATCAGCAACATGCTTTCCCCCCCAAGTTGAGGAATCTCAATTCTGAACAGTACAGCTGGCCTAGACAATCATCACACAAAGGAATATCAGTGACCTACTAACCCTACCGCATCTAATAAATCCTTGAAACTGCAGTCCAACATCACCCTGTAAATTTTCATGCTCATTAACGCCAATTCTGCCCTTATAATGCTGTTGTACATGCCTCTGGTAAGATTGAGCGTTTTCATGCGGCAGCTGTTGCCGGCTCTTGAACAGCCTCTGCATCATCCAAAAGAGCAGCATCCTCACTTTCGGTTCCAACACCAGTGTATGCTCCTTGTTGCTGCAAGTTCGCAGCCTCGACTTCTTTCGTAGCCCATGCCTTCCAATCCTCGTAACTCTTATCTTCCAGCTCCATTCCAACCTCCAAAGCACCTTTATGAAAGTATGCACCGACGTACTCTGCCTCTTCTCTCGCGATCCTTCGTTCGATCTCCTCTTCTTGACGGAGAGCATAGAACTCCTTACGTGCTATGTCATAAGCCTCACTATTAGACATTTGCGTGTTGTGTATCAGCCAAAGCTGCCTCTGTACCACACTGTCGAAATGTTAACCAAACGTCGCAACACCTTGGGAACCAAATTTACCTTTCACCAGTCAAAGGTCTTCCTGGTTGTGCTATTCTACTCCAATCACATCTTTGCCCATCACGTCCATCGTCTTCCAGCACAACTCTAGGCCTTGCTAACTCCCATGGATGATCACGGAAGAATTCTTGTCTTATTCGATCTTCCTCGTATACGATAGTTTGTGGTTTGAACAGCTTGCTGGCTTTTTTCGTCCTAGGTCTGCCATTGCTTCCTCGGTGTTGAACAGGTTGCGTCCGTGTAAGAATTTCAGAAGGGGGTACTGAGCCGATTGTCTTATACCATGGCGGTGCTTGGGAAATACTTTCAGATGCGAGTAATGCCGATGCCGTTTGGTAAACGCGCGATGGCTTTAAATTGAGGCCCCTCATACTCACAGAACTTTCAAGATGTTAGGATCTATCTCACTTAATCAGAATATCGAACTTACAGTCTCAAAGTAATCTATGAACAATATTGCGGGGGTGGTGGTGTTCTGGGTCGCAAATATTGATAGGTTTTTGAAGACTGGCGGCAATCTCCGCCAAAATTTCCAAAATTTTGGCGATAAGTCCTAAAGTTTTCAACATATTAATCCTCAACCCCCCACAAGTTACCAAGTCAACCACAACGGCAGATAAGGACTGGAGGGCTGGCCTGGCTCCAATGACTTTTCAGAGACGTTGACAAAAACTCAAAATGTCAGCCGGCTCATGTCCTCCTCTTGTATCTCCTCCTCGACGAGCAGCACCCTCATCTCGAAGCTAGCAGCCCCTCGACAAGCTCTTTCCTTTTTATATCCAATTGACATCTCAAAAGCTTCCACGAAGCCTTCCCGACGAAACCACCTCAGAAAGCCTATACAAATGGTCTCAAGTACAGTTGGACTCGAAGCATGGTTTATTTCCTCACTTGCCAGTGCAGGCCATTGCCACAAACACACCCCAAAGCCTTTACAACCGGTAACTTTTTTCACTTCTCACAGACCTAATATATCTACGAAGGATTTGCGGTCGACCAAGCTCAATACGCGGGGGCGAAATTATACATATAATACACAATCTGAAGTGGGCGAGAAGAAGATTACGAACGAGGCAAATCAGACTCGAGAGGAGCTTATGCAACTTGTGGACCAGTACCATGGGACTTCGTATACACATCAATTACCCGTCGTGGAATCTCCAAATCTTCACCAGCCAGGTAGCGGTCCCCACCTACGAATTTCGGATGAAGAGGAAGATGAATGGCCATCCCCTCATCAGGCATGGCCGGCCGATGACGAAACGAAAGCAAAGCTCAAAGAGCTGGAATCCGCACTGAAGAACTTCTACTCCCACGAGGCGGAAGATGTATATCAAATCTACCGTGAATTGCCAGAACCTCGAGTTCCTTATTTAGAAGCCAACTTAAGACACATGTTACTTCGCCACTTAAGTATCGTAGAAAGGAAGGACGAGCACTCGATGCTCAGGTACTTCTCGGTTGTCGACGATATGAAATCAACAGCTATTCCATTGAGTGTTTCGGAATGGACAAGTGCCATTTCTTTTGCTTCAAAATACGTTGCCAAGGCCACAGATGTAGAGGTCGAAAGTGCTCTGAAACTGTGGAGGGAAATGGAGCACATCGCAGGTGTCAGGGGCAACTATGCAACATTCAATGTTCTTTATGATGTCGCATGCAAAGCCGGCAAATTTACCCTTGGCGAAATGATCTACAAAGAAATGATAGCCAGGGGCCTCGAGTACAACCGATTTCATTATGTCAGCATGATATTTACTTGTGGTCTGAAAGGCGACGGCGATGGAGCGCGAGCAGCGTATGCAGCGATGGTCAGCGCTGGAGAAATTGTCGATACTGTTGTTCTCAACGCAATGATCTCAGCTCTTATCAAGTCATATGAGCCCAGCGCCGCGTTGAACATTTATGAGCGAATGAAAATCATGCACGCGGAGCGATCGGGCACACAGGAATGGCACAGGCATTTCAAAAATCGCAGAGAAGTCAAGCGCGCGTTGTTACAAATGGCGTTAGAATTCAAGCATGATCCAGAAGGCCGAGCAAAGGCTCAGCAAAGCTCCATCGTTTGTCCGGATATTCAGACATATAGGCTATTAGTCAACCATTTTGCTGTCACAGAGGGCGAGCTAGACAAAGCGGCTAAGTTTCTAGAAGAAATGGGCCTTTTCAACGTTCCTTTGCACGGTGCACTTTTCCTCTCTCTTTTCAAGGGATTCTGTGTTCATGGTGGTACTAGATACACGAAGTGGACAGGTGCCAGATTGGAAAGTGTGTGGAAAGCATATTTGAAAGCCCTCGACCAAGGCGTGGAAGGTATTTACATGTCGACTTGGATCGTAACGAACGTGCTCAAGGCTTTCGCAACATGCTCTGGTCAAGCGAGGGCAACAGAGGTATGGAGAGATATAAGAGGAAGGTGGCAGCCAGATGAGAGGCAGCTAAACGCCATTATGCCGGATTTATATAGGATTGGTATACCTGAAAATGGGTAGCCAGATTTTCTGATATGTATATCAGTGTAAAATATGATACAAATGAAGACTTCGATGATCGTTTTGTAGTACTCTATTTCTTGAGATTAGAACCCTTGCAGAGATACTGCAGCAATATTGGAATGTAATCAATGGTTGGTGATGTCGGATAGTGTTGGTGCAGTGAATTCAATTATTGGACTATTCGAAATGAAGTACGTCACCAACTTGTCACAGTACATTCACATAATTTTTTTTCTACCAATATTTGTAAAGGTTTTTATCAGGAAAAGTACAGTGCGAATAGTCATTAATCTTGAGTCGTTTGATCCATCCTGAGCGACCCGTTTACCAAACAGTTGGATCGGTGTTATGACCAATTGAGGACGGCGAGCAGAAAAAGAGACGGAGATAAAAGTCCACAGGGCTACTACTATATCGGAGCACATGGAATTCATCTTACTTCTTAGCATTTATTCTTTTAAATTTTTAAGCTCACTGTCACTACTCATACTTTTAATTTCGTTTCTGACTCAAAAACCAAATACTCACTGATTTGTCTGCTCGATTACAACAATTAACCATGAGCTAATCTCCAATACAAAACATGGAATTCAACCGCAGTATTCTTTTATGCATTGTAGTTGCTATCATCGTTCTTCCTTTCTTCAGCAAACTGATTCAAGGTAGAAGAGAGGAAGAAATTCGGCAGAAGCATAACTGTTATCGACCACGTCACTACTTACACAAAGATACCGTTTGGGGCATCGATTTGTTCGTGGGCACAGTGAAAAGTATCTCAAGTGGAAACAACTTTGCTTTTTTTCAATCTTTGTTTGATACGTATGGCAAGACCTTCGAAGCCAACAGTTGGGGCCAGAAAGCTATCTACACAATGGATGCGGAAAGCATACACACCATTCTTGTTACGTCACAGAAGAAATTTCTAGTAGAGCCTTCTAGGTTGCATGCTACAGAATGCTTCTTAGGACGAGAAATTTTCAACACAGATGGTTCATCATAGAAACAGGCTCATCTTGCCACGAAACCGATCTTTGCAAGGGCTCAAGTATCAAATTTAGACGTCCTAGAAGAATGTATGAATGTTTTTCTTGCTATGATACCGCATGATGATACTACTGTGGACTTGTTGCCCCTGCTAAAACGGCTTGTATGACACCTCTAGAGTTATAACTCGCTTAATCTAACCAATACATGTAGTTTCTTGATACCTCCATGGGCTTGATCTTTGGTAATTCGACCAATACTTTAGAACCAGAGGAAGGTCAATTTGATACCGAGAAGTTCCTGGCAGCTTTTGAAATAGCCTTGCAAGGCATCGGCTTGCGGGTCGCTTTGGGAAAGTTTGCTTTTCTGCAAAGCTTAGCAGATCTTGGAAGAAAGCTCGCGACGAGGTTCACATATTTATCGACCAGCAAACCAACAGAGCGATAGAAAAGGCAGAAAATCTTCTAGTTCCACCAATTCCCCAAGCCCGAGTAGACGACTTGTTCTCTTGGATGAGCTACTGAAAACGACACGAGACCGCGTACCTCTTCGTTCTCAGTTGCTGAATGTCTTTCTTCCCGCAGGAGATCAAACTGCGACCGCCGTTGGAAATGTCTTCTTCCACTTGGCAAGACACCCTGAAGTATGGAACCGGCTTCGAACTGAAATATCGAACTATGACGGACCTCTAACCTACGAGTCATTAAAGCAAATGAAGTATGCCAAGACCATTGTGAATGAAAGTGAGTTCAATTCTCAGATTATTGCCTCTTTGATGATAGTGCTGACTCGTATTTAAAAGGTCGTCATATCCCTAGCTATTATCGACTTAATAATTATGTTTTAGTGAGGTTTGTAGAGGCCTTTAAGAGTTTAGTAGATGTTAATTCTAAAAAAAATATTTATAAAATAAAATAAATTATTACCAGAGAGTTGGAATAATATTAAAATCTCTTTTGACTTGCAAAATTCTTTCTAATGTTATATATTTAAGGCGAAATATAACAGTATTCGATTAACAATAAAAGTAGCATAAGAAATGTTTTATGTACACTGCTCCTATTACTACTGTCAACTGGTCAAACCCACCACCTGACTCTTATAGATGACTAGAAAATTTGATATTTGATTCGATGATAGATTGTCTTGATGACTATAAACTCTAAGAAACGATTTTTGATAGGTCACACTCAGGCAGTGCCTACCTAGTACTTTTCCACCCTCGGATTCTCATGATGATATCTTAGATCTCTTACCCAAATAGATTCTTAACTCGCCGGTAGCTATGGATTAAGCATTCTTTTTGCCGAAGAATGGATGTTCTAAAACCTCTCTTGCACTGAGCCTACTTACAGGATCCAGCCTCGCCATGTTCACAACCATCTCCGCAATCTAACCTAGCCTCTTCGCTTAGGCGACATTACGACATGATGTTTACAAAGGTGCTCGAACTTGACACAATGCGAATAGACGATATTTCTTCTTGGAAATTATTTTCTTGATTTTATGGGACTTTGATGGCTCGTTATGCAGTTTGAGTCTTGTATGTATAATATCAATATAAACCGAACATCCTTGATTTGGCTGGCTCGTGAAAGAACCACGCTCAAAATAATTATGTATGCCAGCTACCCAATCATCGTTTCATTTTACACTCTAGCCTTCCTCCATAAATTTATCAAATCTCCAACCTCTACGCTGTCTATACTTCTTATCTATCTACCCCTTGGACAAAATGGAGTCTACCAGCCTTCAAGGTTGAGTGTTATTCGCGAGTGTGTATCATACAAAGTTGAACAATGAAAGCTGGCCGGCGTTTTAGTGCCCAATATTATTTAAATGTAGATTCACCAAAAAGATTTACTGACAAAAGGAAAATTCTCAAACTCGGCAACGGGCTTAAGGTTGATTTCTCTTTAGCTATGGAATACTATCAAAGTCACGCAAAAGTCAGAATCCAGTCATCTACCATCTAAAGAATATCAACCTCGAGCCCCATTATTACCTCAACAATCTTCTGACATCAGAAGCTTCATACCGACCAGCTTTGCGCTCTGTATATAGTTAGCAGTATTATGTGTCACCTTCAAAAGTTGTACCTGATTCCGTCTTCAGTCTCTGCATCTTCCCGTTTGCAAGCTTGCAATCGCTTCTGGAGATCTTCAGATTCTTCTCTAGTTATTGCAGGAGTCGAGGGCGGCGATTACCTATCAGGAATACTTTTCAGGTCTCTTTCTGCTCAATAAAGTAGTTCTTTCAAACTGGTTTCGTTGTCCTTTTGGCCACGATCTGGCCGACAGTAATTCCTCATATCAACGAGAGCATCATATCTGGGCTTATTACGTTCACCCAAAGCCTTGCTGTCTAAACCATTGATTCGATTCTCTGCTGCTATTTTATCGAACCACCCACCTATTGTGGGTCATACGTAAGTCAAGATTCGAGCCAGTAACCACCTGGAAAGCGAATCGAAACAGCCGAAAAATGCCTCTTGTCGGTCGAGCATCACGTTGAAGGCGATCCGCTAACTCGACAATACCTGTAGATAAATATCCATCATTTCCTAACAACTTGATATTCTCGTACATATCATTTTCGATATCTAAGACCTCTACGTCGCCATTCCAATTGTAGCGTATAAGCTCTGAATTGTAAGATTTGATGATTCGGAGAAGGAATTCCAGTTGAGCTTGCCGACGCCACCATGGGACTGATGCCCTACCGGGATATCCGAGATCTCTTGAGTCGTAAGACCGCATGTGGACCTTGGAATTATGAATGAGAGTATTGTGAGTTGAAGTATATTCCATGTCTCCAATGACTACTTGGTTGGTCTAAGGAATTAGCCATCAAGCAGATGTGAATCCTAGTGAGCTGATTTCACGGAATGCTTGGAAACACCTAGATTGATGCAATGCCTGCCGCAAATGTAGGCGTGATACATCGAGGCAAATGTTGATGGGCGAGAGAAAAGCTATTGTGATGGAGAAGATAGTAGATACGATAAAGTAAGCCTTAATATGTTGTGTGGATTTGATGGATTGCAGTATGTTTTTGTAAAGGGGAGAGAAGAAAGTAGACATAGTTTGGCTTGTAGTTATTCAAGTGTACTACGGAGAGTCAATGGATGTTGTTGCGAGTCATAGAATTACTGGTAATGAGTCTTTGCAGTGACTGATGTTGAAACTAAACCATTGGTCATTCAATGTGTGTAAATGGAAAGCTGCAACTGGAGAGTTTTCAAGGTGCAATAACATGGGGCCATTCGAGGAAAAAAAATCTGGAATTTTGAGTACCTAATGATAAAATCCTCGATGAGACCAGCACGAACCTTAGGAAAGGCGACACTATTCTGTGACAGCCATAAACGAATCTGCACAGAATATCGTGATAACGCAGCGGAACCTCTGAGCATCTTTCATGATTTGAAATTCATTGATCGATGGCTGCGAAGAAGCATTCTTGAAACTACCAGAAACCAAGTATCATTGAAGATATTCCTGTATTAAACAATGGCATTACACTTAGACCGCGTAGTTTCACTACATGCAGTCAGACTTCCACTGCAATGGAAAATCGAGGATGAGTAAATCTTCGATGTTGTTTAATACTGAGGACTCTGCACTTGCATCAGATACCATAGTAATGAATATAGCATCAGTATTTCGGCCATGCCCTGTACGTACCAGGTAGGTGCTTCATCGTTTGAAATTTCACGTGACAGAGTTGACCCGAGATTCAGAATGTCCTATAATGATCATACACTTGTTGATACACTATCTTGTAGATACTCGATCCTAGGCATGGCTAAGAAGGATACTGGGTAGGATATTGGCTAGAATACTGTTCCAATTGTCTTATCTACACGATGTAGGACGAACGTGTCCTGTTCTTGCTTGTTGGTATAATATAAAGATGGGATGATGAAGATATGCTGTATCCTATGCTGTGTCTCCGAACGTATACAGACTCGTACTTCTGAGACATTGACAAGGTTGTTGTCATCCATTCATAACTTTCAGGAACGAAGGCACAATGCATGCATAAATACAACTACGTTGGCCCAATCAATTAATATAGGGCGTTTTGAGCTAACGCACGGTGTGGCGGCTGCTTACACTCCCCAGGAACCTTTACAAGACTTACGACACCCGCTCAGCCTCTCAATATCTAAAACACCTCAAACATTACTTTCATCATCATCAAAATATCAAACATCATACCACTTTGCTGATATCATTAGATCCATCCTCGCGCGGTGCGTCGAGTGATACATACCGGCACCAACTTAATCAATTATCCTTATCTCCATCATGTCGGACAGTGCGGGGTCTCCACTCCTGCTCAGCCCAGAGCAACGACCATCATCGTCGAAGCATTCTCAACGTTCAGTCAATTCACGCGCTTCACACGCTTCACACGCTTCACATAATTCACATAATTCACACAATTCACACGATTCTGGTGACTCACACGAATCATCACCCTTATTAGCGCACTCTGATGATACCCCTCGATACGATGGCGAAGATCCAGAAGATGAGGATGATCGAATCGTATCGCCAGCTGCAGAATCCCTACGTTCTATCCATAATCGAGACTCTGGCAAGTCTGCCAACGAAGGCTTACGATGGCCAACTATCTTCGCTGTCACCATGTTGTTTTTAGCTGGTATCGTCATACTGATATGTGCATTTTTCGCGCCTGCAATCGTTCAAGAATATGCCAAGGATTCTCTTGTTGTCGAGCCTACGAACCTATCGATAGATAGCTTCACCGCCAATGGAGTGAAAGCTCGCATACAAGTGAACTTTAAGATGGACGCTTCAAGGGTTAAGAACAAAGCTGTTAGAAATATTGGAAGATTTGGTACCTGGATCGCGAAAGAGGTTGAAAGCCAGGAATCAAACGTCGAGGTCTACCTTCCAGAATATGATAATCTTCTCATCGGAACCGCTGTTGTGCCTAAAGTGGTGGTAAATATTCGCAATGGTGTTGTCACGCCAATCGACTTCGTTACCGATCTTAAAGCAGGAAGAGTGGACGGATTGAGACAGGTTGCCAATGACTGGTTGGAGGGTCGTTTGGGACAGTTGCGGGTATTAGGCAAAGCCGATGTCACATTGAAGTCAGGATTACTTCCGCTTGGATCTCAGAGTATATCCGAGTCAATGATTTTTGAAGGTCAATCTCTCTATCGTTCTTTTGCGTCGTTGTACTTCGGGGAGAAAAGTATCGGTTGAAGGAAGCTTGTGGCTGAATTTCGGGCACTATACACACGATCTATAGTTTATAGGTGTATCCAAAAGATTGACCGCGAGCGCAGTCACTATTCCTAGATTTTTTCTTAATGTAAAGCTTGCACTTTGAAATCAAGTTGCTAACTGACCCATAGGCAATGATATCCCAGCAATTCCCAAATATAACATAACTCGTCTCAACTTCAAGGAGATCCCTCTCTCCAAAGATGGCCATCGTGGAATGGCTGCTGAAGTCTCGCTATCCTTGGTAAATAGCTACCCCATAAGGTTGAGTATTCCTCCGTTGCGATTCGATATACTAGTTTCGAATTGCGCTGCCGACGAACCACATATTCAGCTCGCTGATGCCACTACTGATAACGTTGTGATTGAACCATATTCAGATGTTACTCTTGATGTCGCAGGTATAGTTCGGGATCTTCCTGAAAGTCTTTTGCAAACCTGCCCCAATTCAAATTCCTCGCCACTGGATCTGCTTCTCAGTGACTATATTCATGGCAATGATACTACTATTTTTGTTCGAGGTTCAAATTCACCATCTCCAGAGACACCCGATTGGATCACTCAAATTATATCAAGCGTCACAGTACCAGTACCTTTCCCAGGTCACACATTTGATCAGCTGATCAAGAACTTTTCTCTCACAAATACAGATTTCAGTTTACCAGGACCTTTTGCGGAGCCTGGTACACCCGAGTCAAATCCAAGAATTTCTGGTGATATAATGGTATTAGCAGCTTTGCCCAAGGAGATGAATTTTAGCCTTGACGTTTCGAAAGTTCGTGCAAGAGCCGATGTATTCTACAAAGGAGATAAGCTAGGTGTGCTAAACCTACAAAAGTGGCAGGAAGCTCGATCGAAACGAGTCAATGATAAAGGAGATGCTTCTTTGAAGATCGAATCACATATCAAGAATGCTCCTCTAGAAATCACAGACGAGGATGTATTTGGAGATCTTGTTGCTGATTATTATCTGGGTGGCAAGGCTGTTAGTCTTAAGATTGATGCTTTGGTTGAAGTTGAAATATCTACTGTGCTAGGTGATTTCATTATTAAAGATTTGCCCGCGGAAGGAGTTGTTCCTTTGAAGCGTTAGGGGCCTATTAATTTCAGCGCAACTGCACTGAAGCTGACGGGATTGTAGCGATCTCTACGGGCGGTGATTTCCACCAACTCAACCTCAAGGTTGGCGACTTGAAAATATTCAACACAGGCCGGACATCAATCAATCTACAAGCGAAAATCAACTTCACTAATCCAACTGAATACACCGCTCGAATTCCTTACGTGAATATTCATATTTTGAATAACGGCTCAATAATCGGTGATGCCACGGTACGCGATATCAGCGTCTCTCGAGGGAATAATACGAATGTTCTTGTTGAAGCTACTTGGGATCCCATGACATTCGGTGGTGAAAAGGGACGCAAAATTGGTCGGGAATTAATTTCGCAATATGTCTCTGGTTTCAATACGACTCTTACTTTCAAAACTCACGAAGGATCTATTCCATACCAACCAAAACTCGGAAAGGCACTTAGCAAGTTCGCAGCTACGTTACCTACACCTCGATTATCGGCGCCTGGGACTGGGAACGATAAGGGTCCTGACGATGGGAAACCACATTTTATTGATGACGCAACTTTTCATCTCTTTTCATCAACAGCACAATTTACATTACTCTCACCTTTACAACATAGCACAATTTACATTGAATCTATTGATGCTGAAGCATTTTATAACCATACCGAAACAGTTGGCAAGATTGTTTACGACTATCCTTTTGCAGTACCCCCTGGTACAAGCGAATCACCTAAATTGCCCGTGGACTGGTCTTTTGATGGGGTAGGATACGACGCAGTAGAAAGAGCATTAGGCGGCACTTTAAAATTAGATGCGAAGGGCACAATTGGTCTTCGGCTTGGCCAATGGACGGAGACCATCTGGTATTTGGGCTCAGGAATCGGTGCTCATGTTAGACTTTGAGGAGCGAGATGCTCAAAATTGTATGCGTTACATTATAGATTGGGAGCAGTACTAATTACTGCGGTCATTAGGCGCATTTTGAATTGGCGTTTGCAAACATCGTCGTTTATTTTTAATTTTTATTGATGCATAAATGATACACAGAATTGCATGCAGAAATAAATCTTATCCTCCATTATTTTAGATAATTTGTGACGCCAACTCCATATCCATTGAACCACATTTCATCAAATCTATCCTGGAGGTAGAGTGCTTGCATCAACAATTTCTTCAGCATCCTTTACCAAGTTGTCCTGTTCGTTGGGACCATATAATGGAGATCGAGGGAGAGCCATAAGACCGGTGCGTGCAGACTCGAGAATTCCGAATGGAGCAATCAACTTCATGAATGAATCGATTCTGCTTGGTTTGGCGGAGCTAGAGAACGTAGAATTAGTATAATTACACAGGCAAATTGTACGACATGGTAACTTACACCTCGACAATACAGCTGTGTGTGCTGATATCCAAGACCTTGCCTCCAAACTGATGTGTGAAATATGTGATCGATTTCAAATGCTCATGCTTGTGTCTCAAAGCTTGACTTTGGGCCAATTTGACGGGGTGGAAATCATCGCTATCCTTCAACTCTGCCAATCGCTTTGTAGCCCAATCATCTTGACCTTGCAAAGCTTCAGGATCACTAGCAGTGATTTCTCTGTGATGCGCCAACAATTCCTCGAAGTATTCTGGACCGAGAAGATTGATTTTCGCAAGAAGCAATTCTCTCTGTACGAGGGGAGAAGTAGTATAATCGAGAACAGCCCAAACTGGAACCAAATCTTCCAATTGACGACGAGCTTGCTCAACAACACCGTCTTGACCGGACAAAACAATTGTCATGCGAGACAAATCTTCAACTTCAGTAGAGCAAACGACCAAGGAGTCAATGTTGAAGCCACGAGCTGCGAGAATACCAGAAACGCGGGAGAGAACACCTGGTTCGTTTTGTACTAGGCAGTTAAGAACATGGCGTTTTGCTGGAGTGGCGGAGGGGGCGGGGGTTTCGTAGAGAATATTGGAAACGGCTGCTTGTGCTGACCAGGCTGGAGGAGCGTCGGATGTAGGGAGAGGTGAGATGCGACGGTGAAGCGCCTTATATTCTAGAGCCGAAGTAGAAGAAGATTGGTATCTTTGAATTTGTCGAGGGGTAATAGAAGTGCTGCGTTTAGGGATTGCTGCCCTCACTCCAGAAAGTGACAGAATAGCTTTGCGTGAAGCCATATTGAATAATTGAAATTATCCAATACTTCTTGAGGAGTTATTAATGCTTCGTTTCCTATCTCAAAAAACAGAGAAGGACTGAACAATTTGACTCACAAGAAGTGACAGTCTAGGTTCAAGCAAGCCCCGATACCGCACAAAAAGGTTGAATTTGTTTCTATGCGGTATTTGCCGATCAGTGTATTGACCCCAGATATTTTAGTGTCTTGGAGTTTATGTCGGTGCACGAAATCCTTGTCACCGAACAACCAGCACAAAAACTCGAAATAAAGTTCAGCCTCATAAATTTACTGGGTACTAACAACTGTAACAATCAATTGTGACAGTTATCCGTTTACAATTCGAGACCCATTATCACATCTCATATTACTACAAACAATATTTACTTCAAAATTCATAAGCATCACTAATTATCAATATGGATGATACTGAACGTCGCACAGCAAAGCGTTCGCGCTTCGATCAAAAGGAGCCGGAGCCGAAGAGAACCTCAAGGTTCGATAGACGTTCGAGATCACCACCTGCGAGAAAGGCAGATGCAAGACGAAGCAGGTCTCCCCTTGGCCGTCATTCTTCTCATAGCCCGGCCCCAGAATCTGCAAAGAAGGGAGGCGTAGATCCAGCAGCAGCAGCAGGTACATACCCATCTTGGAACCACGCTACATAAATACTTGCTAATTGAATATCCTGTAGCTGCCGCTGCTGCAAAAATCAATGCACAAATTCAAGCCAAGAAAGGTATTCAACATGCCGATGTGCCACCTATTCGCGCAGCCGAAAGTCCAGTCGGAAAGTCAGTATCTCCAGGAGCCGGAGCAGGTAACAGCGCAAGCAACATAAATGGTGAGATGTATATCGCAGATGGCGATTATATCAAAGACATCGAAGTCAACGATCTGCGAAACCGTTATACACTGACCAAAGGTTCTACTCAAAAGATGGTAAATACTCCTTGTGTTATACTCCACTGATACATCAGGCTTTCTTCATAGGTCTAGCCATGAATCATCTCTATACTTTCTCCTACCCCCTTTCAAAGTAACCTCATCATTGTGTGGAGAGACTTTCAAGCTTACCTGAAGCGCGAATAGCACCATACACATACACCCTTTTGGCATATGCTGACCTCCGCTGCGTGACATTTAGATTAAGGAAGAAACCGGCGCTGGTACGCAATACCTACAACTCACCATTTGTTTTAGAGATTTTAATATTGACTTTTCAAGATGTCACCACGCGAGGAAATTACTACCCGGATAAAAGCATGGCTACGGCTGCTGTAGGTCAATCCACGAACTTAAATATTGAGGAAAGCGAGCTGATAATATTCTTCTAGAATCCCCCATTGTATCTCCACGTCACGAGTCAAACAAAGCGAGGCCTCGAGCAAGCCGTTCAGAAAATCGAAGAACTAATGAAGCAGGAGCTCCCTAACTTAGTTGACGAACGTCGATTCCGTAGACGCGAGCCTGAACAAGTTGAGAGAGATGAGTTTGGCAGAGTAAGTTTCTTTCTAGACAACACAGATTTAGGTTGCTAACAAAAGAATCAGCGTAAATGGCCCGAGGAGAAGATTCCTATTGATTTTGAACCTATTCAAGGCTTTAACCTCCGTGCTCAAGTTGTTGGCCACGGTGGAGCTTATGTAAAGCACATTCAACAAGAAACTAGATGTCGTGTTCAAATCAAGGGACGTGGTTCTGGTTTCATGGAGCATGGCACAGGTCGTGAGAGTGATGAGGACATGTATCTTCACGTCGCGTGAGTTTGTAAGTTCAATTCTGCTCGGGCATTTGGTTGACATTTTTCTAGTGGCCCAGATCCGAACGAGGTACAAAAAGCCAAAGAGCTCTGTGAGGATCTTCTCAAGAATGTTCGAGAGCAATATGAAGAGTTCAAGGCTCGCCCCCCTCAACAACGTGGTTATGGCGGTCAAACCGGTTATTCAGGAGAGCGAGGCTATGGTGATCGCGCTCCAGACAGATCTAACTCGTATGGTGGCGGTGGTGGATACAATAACTACAACAAATCACCAGCTCCCAACACTCCTAATGCAGCCAGTCCTTCAACCCCTGCAGACTATGGAGCTCAAGCTGCTCAATACTATGGTTCAAATGCTGATCCTTATGCTCAATATGGTGGGTATGAGGCATACGTTCAATATTATCAGCAGTACATGGCAGCCATGGCTCAATATCAACAGCAACAACAGGGTGCTCCAGGTTCAGGTCCTCCTCCACCCCCTAACGAGGCACCACCACCTCCACCACCCGGTGGATCGGTATGTATATTGTTTCCTCACTCCATATATTCCTAACCGAGTTCTTTTCTAGAAGTTAGGTTTGCAAGACTGTCCCTCTCCTCGATGGCAAGAGGCAATCAAATTGTAGTTTGAGAGACACTAACCTCGAGAATTTAGGCTCCTCCTCCACCATCAGGACCACCACCAGGAAGTAATAATGGATATAGCGCAGTTCCACCTCCACCCGGATTCTAAATGCTATTTTTTTTAATTTTTGTGTTTTTGAGAATCTTAAATTGCACTAAGGCCGAACGCCGAAAATTATGGATACTTCTTACTTGTACTGACATCTTTTGGAGTACATTAAGAGCAATCAGGCCCGGAAGGGTCATGTTTCTCGAAACAGAACATTGAAAAGGTTCTCAATTATTGGTAGCATTATACATTGAAAATGGGAAAGTAATGGTCAATCAATCAACTCAATTCTACTTAATAATTCGTTCTCGTCCTCAACTTCATTCAGCGCATCTGCCTCAGTGTCCTTGAATGTCAACCTTGATCCGTATGAGATGCATAATTCCTCTCCTTTTTTGATATCCCTTAGTGCAGTATAGGTTATGAGAAGATTTTGAATATCTCTTTCCCATCCAACATTTTGGTGTAGTGTTGAATGATTAAACATGCTACCTAGGCCAAGTATCACGGCTTGAGTGGTGCTAGGTGGTTTTGTCGTGCCATTTGAGCCCTCATTTGGGCTCTTGGGTTTATATGGCCAATTACTAGAAACCATCTTTATCAGCAATACTTCTTCACAAATAAATCTACGTACATTCGTTATGACAATTCAAAATGCAAGCAGGCTAACTCACTAAGTATAATGATATAACTCCGTCTTTTTTATATGGGTTTCATTCTCATTAGGATCTAAAACTAATACAGGGCATACTTCTAGCACGCTACGGGCGGGAATGTCTTGAGAGGCAAATACTCCTCGGCCTATTGAAATGCAAATTAGTGATACTTGGTTATGAAGAATGAAGAGGTGCTTCGGTATAAATGGTTATTTATGTAAGGTGTGAGGCGGGAGTGTCGTAGATATGGTATCAATACCTATCATCATTACCTTTGGGAGTATCAAGGATTAGAGTAAGTCCGGTGGAACGAGCTAATGGAATTCCTTGAATAGACTTTTGAGAAGTCTCCTGCGTCGAAGGACCAGCGTCGCCCATTTTTATTTCAAGGGTTTATAGAGTAATATTGGTTTGATGTGATTTGAGAATTTATGCTTGTGATTTTGAGTGAGAATTTGAGAGAAAAATGTGATGACGAGTGAAAGGATGTGAAACTTTAGCCGCGGCGTATCGATAAGGTAAGGAGCCAGCGATAAGAAAACGGTGAAGATGGCAGTAAATAACCGAACGTATCTATGGACATTCAGCCTTGCTCGACTCTAGACCTTGTATGATTTGGACATCAAAACCTACAATTGAGAACGGGGATTCTTACAACAGACAGCAATAAAGCTTGTGACGTTTGTATTAGTTATATGAGTCGGCATTGGTTTATGATTTCCATGAGATAGAAACGATACACATATAGATCCTTGAATATGTCGCATCAACGGGCTACCTCGACCTTGGACGGAGTGAAAGAACCGCATTCAGTCAGTTTGAAGGTTTTAAGGTATGTTGTACTTGGTTCTATCACTGCAATCCATTTGGCTTGATTGTGAAACTTGCGTTTAATACTAAATGCTGTAACAGACTTTCTCGTCCATCGCTTTCAATTCAACATCCACTTCCCACACCATCTCCTTCACCACCTCTAAATCTCAGCCTTCCCGCCCCTTCAGCCTCTCTCTCATACCCATCTCCCACCCCTTCGAACTTCATTCTCTCTCCTCTTCTCACACTCCCTCCAGCTTTTGGATCTGCATATGTAGGAGAGACCTTCAGTTGTACTCTTTGCGCTAATAATGAGCTCCCAACTCCAATTTCTCAACCCGCTCAAACCCACACCTCTCCGGATATCGCAACCTCACCCAATTCCAACAAAATAGTATCAAATATAACTCTCACTGCGGAAATGAAGATCCCTTCCACACCAACTCCTATATTGCTCCCTCTTTCCGGTCCTGAGTCTTCTCCACAAGTCTCTACCACCTCCGATGAAGAAACCCCGGAAGCACAAATCACATCTCAGACTTCATTACAGAAAGTCCTTCATTTCGATCTCAAAGAAGAAGGTTCTCACGTTCTGGCTGTCACAGTAACTTATACTGAATCCTCCGCATCCTCTCCTCCACGCACTCGCACATTCCGTAAACTATACCAATTCATCTGTAAAGGCTGTCTCGTTGTCCGTACCAAAATCGGACCATTACCTTTTCAAAAGTCCACCTCTTCGAATGCTTCCTCGTCTAAAAAATATGCATTGGAAGCCCAGTTAGAAAATATCACAGAAGATAATCCTATTACATTGACTTTGGTTCATTTGGCCACTACTAAGGGATTTAATGCTACAAGCTTAAATTGGGAAATTGTAGTTTCTGATTCAGAGAAGGAGAATGGAGGAGATGTGGAATTAGAGAGACCTGTATTAGCACCAGGAGACATTCGACAGGTTTGCTTTTTGGTTGAAGAAAAAGTTCCTGGGAATGATGGAGAAGTCGCGGATAGTGTAGAGGGAGGAAAAGAAAGCGAAATTATAGATGGAAGATTGATATTTGGCGTATTGAGTATAGGTTGGAGGGGCGCGATGGGAAACAAAGGGTTTTTGAGTACGGGGAATCTGGGCACTAGGGTCCAGAGTATTCAATAGTCCGAAATGCAGTCCAAAAATACAAGGTTTTGAATGTTCAAAAGCAATTAGAAATCCGAAAATGATTCAATGTTCCAATCAAATTCAATATCTCAAATGATTTATGTTTTTTAATTGGTTTGAAGATCTGATAATCTTCATCGTTGGACTGCAGTCCGGACTATTGAACACCCTACTAGGGTCTCGTAATATGAAGTGATGTAATGAGAGGAATAGGTGTGATTGATAGCGAATCAAAATAGGGGTTCTAACTAGTATGCTCGCCATTTAGAAATGAAGTAGACTAACAACCTAGTTATGTTATTTATATATGGAACCAAAGTTCACTCTTGAAAATGATTATAAAATATTAGAAACATTGTGATTACGCCATGGTCTTTATTGCCATTGGGATGAGCTACAGCATCACATCTCGTAAAAGATTAATAGAGATCACGATTGGATGCTAAGCGAGCAAGCAGGAGACCGAAAAGGGAGACTCCATTTAACAATTGCATCATTACACTACAAGCGAACCTCTCATCTTTCCGAGCAAACTAAATGTTTTCCCCCATGATTATGTCAAATATCCATGTATTTACGTCTCGCATTGTTGATAAGCTACTCTAGGCCTTGGCTCACCATCCTAGAGTACATCTAGACGTAACATTTATTATGATTTTTTCTTTCTTTCAGATTAATGGTGATTGCACCTTGAACTCCCTGTTGCATTCAGTCCTAAATTTTGAAACCAAAATCTCACCAAATGTAATTTGAATGGTTGATAAATGGTATTTCATTCAAATGATAGAGGTCACATTGTTCACAGGATTTGTGGCAAGTCTATTGAGGTCATTGGGGAAAGTTTGATTTGTTTTATGCATGGGTGTAGGACATATGCGTCCGCTGGCGAATGGTATATGCATCAATATCTTCACTTTGTTTCTTGTAATCCTCCTTGATTCCCCATCTATACCTATATCTTATCTTCCCCTCACGCCCCGCATTTTCCACCCCACATTATTAAAAAATCTTTCCATCAACATCCGCCACTCCCAGAGCCCTCACCAATTCCGCGATACTACAATCATAATCCCCATCCATCCTCTCCAAAATGTCCGCTCCGCCTACCCCAACCGGCGAAACCATCGTCTACCTAGACTCCAACTACCATCCTCTCCCCGTTGACTTCTTCCCCGCCCCCCACACCTATACCCCCTACCCCCACACGCCCCTCCCCCTAATCCCCGCGCGCATCCTCCCCGCCACCATCCTCCTCACCTCGCTCTGTCCGCTCACGCGCGAAACCCTCTCCCTCCTCCCCCCATCCCAACTAAAACTCGTCATCATCACATCCGTCGGCACAAACCACGTCGATCTCGCCTACTGCGCCGAAAACAACATCCAAGTCTCCAACATGCCGGATACGAATACGGAAACCGTGGCGGAACACGCACTGGCACTTTATTTTGCGGTGAAGAGAGATGTGGTCAGTTTGCATGAGTGGACTATGAGGGGCTTGCAGTGGGGAAAAGAGGGAACGGGCATTTTGGGTATGAACACTTGGGAGGGTGGGGGAGCGAGGGGTTGTAGGAGTGAGGTTGTGGGGATTGTGGGGGGTGGGAAGATCGGTGAGTGACTTTTCTTTGTTTTTGTTTTTTTTTCTTTTTCTTCTTCTTCTGGGGAGTTTGGACGAAGGAAGATTTTTGGCTCTTGGTTTTGTTTCGAGAAACTTTCATATCACTTGATTGCGAGAATACTCGACTTCTAGATTAGGAGTTTCGTAATTTCCAGAAATTACAGAGATGAGAGAGAGAGGAAGGAAGAGAAGACTAATAAAAATCCCAGGAATCGCAATATCCAACCTCTGCCAAGCCCTCGGGATGAAAGTACTCATCTCCGAGCGCAAATCCATTCCCCAAGCCCAAGCACGCGCAGGACGAACCGCCTTTTCCGAGATCCTCACTCAATGCACCACCATTATTCTCTCCTGTCCCCTCTCGGACGAGACTAAAAATCTCATCTCCGCAGCTGAATTATCGCTCATGCGTCGTGATGCTATTCTTGTTAATGTGGCGCGGGGCGGGGTGGTAAATGAAGCGGATTTGGCGAGTGCGTTGGATGCTGGAGAGATTTTGGGGGCGGCGACGGATGTTTTTGAGAGGGAACCTGTGGAGAAGGGGGAGAGTCCGTTGGTAAGGGGAGAGGGCGAGGAGAGGGTCAGGAATCTGATTGTTAGTCCTCATGTGGCTTGGTTTGGGAGGGATAGTCAGGAGAAATGTGTTAGGGCTATTGCTGAGATATTCGAGGGGTATTTGAAGGGGGAGAAGGTCAATTTTGTGGTCTGAAGAACTGAAGAAGATGCTGATGCTATGAGCTGGGGAATCGGTGCTGAATATAGCGAGACGCGATATTGAATTCTCAATGTTGGAAAGTAAACTTGGGTAGGGGGAAGAGGCTTTTATATCCATAGACTTTAGACTTTGTATAGACTGAGATAGAATTTCTATAAGAGCGATCTATATATATCATGGACTTTATATCTATAAGCAGCACCCATCTAAACTGTATTAAATAACAGAGCCCTTCAAAAACCCTGCTCTCAAGTACTGAACAGGCCATTGAACCTCAACGCCCAATCTATAAGCGACTCTAAAAACCCACTCGGGTTCTCTCATAAATTGTCTAGCAACCAAGACCACATCGGCCTTTGCGATTTTTCCCTGTTCATCTTTGACATCCACTGTTTCTCCTGCGTTGGGATATGTAGTTGGTTCATCCTCCAAATGAGATTTTGCGGCTTCGGCTTCTGTAATCATACCAACACACCCAATCTTCAGATCTTTGATCCCCTCTTTGAACAACGCTGCACGGATCTCTCCAGCAATGGAAATCTGATAATTTGTATGCATTCCAATCTTTTGAGTGGGTGAATTGCCTGCCGAACTGACATCGAGTAAATCAACACCAAGCGCTGGAAGTAGCTTTGCCAATTTGATCGTATCTGGAATATCCCAACTCTCAACATCTTCCAACCACTCTGTAGCACTGATTCTGAGCAACAAAGGCATTCCCTCTGGGATCACACTTCTCACAGCCTTGATTGTCTCAGTCAACAATCTAATTCTGTTTTCCCAACTTCCTCCATATTGATCGGTTCGTTTGTTTGTAACTGGACTCAAAGATGAATGCAACAAGTATCCATGAGCGCCATGAATTTCAATCACATCAATTCCCGCGGCCACAGCTCTCTTAGCCGCATCACGGAACCCGTCAATAACATCTTGAATATCCTCAAGTGTCATTTCATTAGGCTCCGCATACCCTTCACCCCATTTCAACGCACTCATTCCTTTAACATTCTTAGGCCATCCCCCATCCTTTTCTTCAGCAACAGCACTCTTCCCTCTAGGTCCCATCCACGGAGGCAATGTACTAGCCTTTCTTCCCGCATGAGCCAATTGAATTCCGATTTTCTGTCCTTGACCATGCGCAAAATCCGCCACCCGTTTGAAACCCTCTATCTGTGCATCCTCCCACAAGCCTGCATCGCCAGGAGAAATTCGGCCTTCGGGACGGACAGCAGTAGCTTCAATAATAGTGAGAGAGGCTCCACGATAAGCAAAGGCGCCCAAATGCACAAGATGGAAATCAGTAAGGTGTCCGTCGTTCGCGCTGTACATGCACATAGGAGCTACCCAGATGCGATTTTGAAACGTGACATCGCGGATGGTGAGTGGAGAAAAAAGGGTTGGCGGATCTTTTGATAGAGCGGTTCCCGCTGGGGGATTCTGGGCGGGGGTTTTGTATGGAGACATCTTTAATTGTCGATTTGAATTGGATAGGAAACACGGAGTCAAGGATTGAGAATACCAAGAAAGGAAATGCAACTGAGGGAGTTCTGGAGTTTTTATATTATGACATTTTGACGTTAGATTGTTAATCCCGAAATATGGAAATTTGTATTTGTAATCCCATAGTGGGGTTGACGGTTGATTGCATAGTGAGTGAGTGAATAGAGAAGGTTGAATCAAGATAACCAAATCAAGCCATTGGACCAACAGTTGCGAAATCCTGTAATTATTATATGCCGAGGTAAAGCGCCCGGTTCTATGCTTCCGATTATATCGTCTTCTTCAAAGAGCCATTGCCGTTTGTATTTGCCTTCAATGTCTTTTCCATCTTCTTCAACGCCGAGAACGCCCTACCAGTTGCCTTTACACTATTAAACAGAAGTACTACAAGCAGTTAGAAGTTACTCTTTGGCATGTCCCTGGCGATCGAAAACTCACTGCAAGGAATCACAATCCAAAAAGAATTCATAAAAACAAAATATCCCCAGAAAATCGCAGGTTCCGGTCTTGAATACTCTAATCCCAATATATAGAAATCGAATAAACATGTCGCATAGTACAATACGTCTCCATACAATTGACCCAACGATATGATTGCCTGCAAAGGATATCGGAGTGAATGATCCGTCGCGATCATGGCCGCGAGGATAAATGATGAAGGCCCCCAACACACTGCAGTAATGGTTTCCATGCAGAGAACAAACGCATCTTGTGTTTGATATCGCGAATCAGATAGTGAATATTCTTTCCAGAGTTGGCCGAACAGATCCTGCATGAGTGGCATGCGTCGAAAATTGTAGGCATAATATCCTTCGAAGAAGAGGTGAATGCAACCGCCTGGGAATTCGAGTCAGCTTTTTGGTTATGGCAGATGGAAATCTTAAAAGGTGATATACACAAAACAAACCAGAGAACAGTCGCTAAGTCAGCTGTTGAAATCCGTGGTCTAACTCTCATCACCAGCAGATAAGTACTTGAGAAAATGGCAGCGCATCCTGCAGCGAATATCGAGACCAATGTTAACGTATCCCATTGATTGGCAAGGTAATGTGGAATTTCGAGATCTAGAGGATAGTAAGGGTGAAAGGGAACAGGCAGAGCAGTTGCGTTGGGCGCCATTATGAGAATTGCTGCACAGAAGAGCTCAATTGTATTCTTTCGAAATGATTTCTATGGTTAACATGAGATGAGATTCGGAGTGGTATAGCAATTCGGGAGACGCGACGAAGAGTTTATTGATTGGTTGAAGTATTTCACACCGAGTTCCGACCACTAGGTAGCTCTAGTATTGTATGTAACAATATAAGCAGCTCCCCGTATATGAATGAAGCAACTGTTAATTTAGAGAATATTTTTAATGCACAAACGAGTCAGGAGGATATCGGATTGGGTTGATGGTCTCGATTGTATCGTATTGATGTTATTCTATTTATTCATGATTACCTATTCATCAAGGGTTTTAGAGTTTCCGATAGTCTGTACTATTATCTAAGGTTAATCACAAAAAACCTTAAAATTTCTAAGCACAACCAGAACATTCAAGTGGTCTGAAATACATAATGGATTGCTTTTCAATATTCGAAGTTTTCTATCCAGTTCTTCAGTTCATGTAACATCTGGGGTAGACTAAGAGAATATGAGGTTTATCAATACATCGTGATGTCTATAGCGACAAGTATTAGCTCGTTGACGGGCTTGAGAATGAGAATCGAACATGAGGTCTTCCAAAGCTAGCGGCTTTGCTTTGGGTACAATAGAGTATCCTTCTAATTTAGAAAACCTCTCTCATAAGTTTTCAATCAGGACCCACAAGATCTTCTTTGACCGTTTTACCTCTTTATATGCCTTTCTGTCTTTCAATCTGCTATCTTCGATTTCCCTCCTGTCTTCTCTCCCTCCATCACTCACCCCCTCATTCTTCTCACCTCTTGTATACTCTAACTTCCCCTTCGCATCTTCTAGCTTTCTCCTTTCCTTCTCCAGTTTCCGCTCTGTCTTGTCCGCTTTCTTGTTGGGTTCTCTAGACCTCAAGTCCCCGAGTTCTCTTTGCGATCTCTCAATCCCGAAATCCAATCTCCTCATTTCTCTCTCAACCTTCTCAACTTTTCTCTGTGCCTTGTTTTCACGCTTGTCGCTCTTCGCGCTAATCTTATCACCTTCCTTCCGTGCTCGATGGTCATTCCTAGATATCTGTCTCTCTACTTGAGCCGCACTCATCTGCGCCAATTCGTTCGTTTGTGCAGGAACATCAAGCGTCGTTTCCATCACATACGGTCTGACTGCACCCATCCGTCTTTCCAAAACATCAGCATACGTATTTTCATCCGTTACGGCAACCAAGCGCAGTGTATCAGGCGGTAGCTGTAATACAGCAGCCATAGCTTCCATGGTAGTAATCGAAGCCTTAAGTCCTCGAGGAGCAAACAATTTCGCATTTGCATTTTGCATGTAAGCATCAGTTCTACTCTTATTCACAGCTACGCTGCCTAGATGTGTGGGAACTTGTACACCGCTTTCGGTGAGTTGTGCCCAGTGATATGATATCGTGTCTAGTGCATCACCCACTAAGTCGATAATTTGTACAGGCGGGTTTTCGCTGGCAACAACATTGAGATTGTCAATGAACTTTACAAAATCTTGCGAGTTGATGTTGTAGCCAGAAAGCGCGGGTGCGTATATGCGAGCAAATGGCTTTCCAATTCCAGGTACGATTTGTGGTACTGCAATAGGTCGGGGAAGTTTTGGATGTGAGTAATCGGGCGGTGGACTGTGATTTGCGAAGTCTGGTGCTTGGGAAAGAATATCGTTGTCACTAGGTCTTGTGGAGCTAGTATTGTAGTTGGAGAATGGATTCCCATGTTGATTTTGAGTAGTATGTAGGTTGTTTTCGAACGGGACTTTTTCCTCGCAAGAAGCCATTATATGGAAGATGATTTTAATGATGGAAAATAATCTATATGATTCCAGAATCAAATCGAAAGGATGGTGAATAGAATAGAGAACAGACTGTTTATATAAATAACTGGCTTAAATATCAGAAATATCAGAGATATAATTATAAAAGCAACTAACATCAACACATAATCTGCATCCAACTCTTATAAACTCAGCCCTCCGATCTCCCATCCCAATTACCTCATCTACACAATATGTTTCAATATGTACGAATATAGTGCGGTCTACACAAACTAATTCATCCCGTGGTTACTAGTAAACCCATGGGATTCTCGATTATAACATACACGATGAATACGATAAGATATCTACTCTGACCGCCGCGAAGTGAAGATCATCTCAGCCCTGCTTAAAGATCATCGATCGGCGACATATATCAAACTTTGTCGATCTGAACCCTAATTAAATACTCATCTGCATACGCATACGCACTTTATCTTGCCCTAGCTAAAGAATGCCAACAATTGACATCGGATTTCAGAAATGTCTAACTAGTAATTTTATACACCGATTTGATATTCAATTGCTATTATTTTTTTCATCTTTGATTCTGGATCGGATAGATCACAACTATGTCTCATTCATCCTTTCTTTTATGTTCTCGAATCTCGGATTCTTGTGGTAGATTTAATCATTGCAAGTTGTGTTTAGCTAGCGGCTTCAAGCATGGTTTAGTGCTTACAAAATCACGTCTCTCGTAGTAAAATCCGACATAAATTCCTAGCCACAATAATCACAATAATTGAAGCAGTTACAGAAATAATTTACCATTCGTCCTATCACAGTATAGACTAATATCCCAACTACCTACCCGTACCTCTCTCCACCAAAACCAAGAATCCAATAACTTACCCGTCACGTTATATACTCAAATCCCAGCCAGAACTCCAACCCAATTACACAAATCCATACCGGCAACACCACCACAACTTCCCCCCTCTTTCACTCCCTCCTAAGTCTCACACCCATCAAATATTTCCCCTCCTTAAAATACGGCACCGCATGAACTCGCAATTCATGACTTTGTCCCGGTATTAAATCTAATTCGAATCTCCTAATCACGGTAGCGAGGATGAGACGGATTTCGCGAAGTGCGAATCTATCGAGTTTCTTATGTTAATATTTTCATTTTATATCGGAATCCCGAGATGGAAGGCAAGGAAAGAAAGACTCACTGTTGTCCAATACAATTTCTTACCCCGCCCGAGAACGGCAGGAATGCTTTTTTATCCACAGGGACGCCTTTGTAATTATCGAGCCAGCGCTCGGGAATATACGAATCGGCGTCGGGCCAGATGCGCGGGTCAATTTGGAGGATGTTGGGGAAGGCGTAGGTTGTTACCTGGTAGAATTTTTATGTTAGTATTATCAATCACTCACTGCATTTTCTATTTTTTTTCGTCTAAATTCTGGGGGAGATAAAGAATTTGTGGAAATGGAAGGAAGGAAGGGGATTGAATACATACATGAGCAGGAATTTCAAATCCATCCATCCAATTCGTCTCACTGGTATATCTGGGTAACCCTGAAACGACCATCGGCATGAGTCTCATACTCTCATTAATCGCAGCATTAAGATACGGCAATTCTTGTGTGTTTGCAAAAGTGATGGTATCGTGTTTGGATGGGAACGCAGAGAGGATCTCTTGTGTGAGGAGTTGTAGTTTGGAAGGATTGTTGAGAAGAAGGAGAAATGTAAAGGTACAGGTTGTGCCTGTTGTATCGCTGCCGGCGATCCTGGAAAAAGGTTAGATGTCTCCTTATGTCGGATTAGAAGGAGAGCATACATGAATAACCTCATTTCCTCCATCAAATGCTTGTCAGTAAATCCTTTCGGATCAATCTCATTCGCATCCAAGAATATCTGCAACAAATCCATTTTCTTTTTCAACTTCTCTCCTCCCACCCCCTTTGTACCTCTTCTCATCTCTGCTCGTCTCGTTTTGATGATCCCGTCGATCATACGATCCATCTCCTGTACAGGACTGGGTATAAAAGGGATGTATTTGACGAATGGTAAAATGACATCGATATATACTCTACGCAGACGATCGAGGAATAGGTTCTTCACATGCGGATCTTCATTAATTACAAGACCGAAGGATCCACCGAAGAGAGTCGCAGACATTACGTCCATGGTTAGATTCCCAAGCATACAAGACATGTCAACTACAGCTCTCCCATCCTCACTCTCGGTATCCGTAATACATCTCGATTCTAGTATCTCAACCATGAAATCAACGCATGATTTCATGAGTGGTTCCATCGCGTTTAAGAAAGAGATGGAAAATCCGGCGGACAAAGGTCTCCTCTGATGTATATCTTTAGCTTCTGTACTATGGATTCTCGATAGAATCAAAATAGGGATTGCAGGAATGAGGATACACACCTTCTGTTTATAAATCCTAGTATCTGTCTCCGTAAACAAATTACTCACATGCTGATCTTCCTGGGTAAGAGTATACAGAGGACTTTTCCTGAAATCGTCTTCGACTATGATTTTCTGAATAGCGGATTTTGAAGAGACCATTATCTCGTTTGGACCTATTCATGATCAACACCCATAATTTATGCACTGTGGGAAGAAGAATCTACCAATCCTCACAACATCACCGTATTTCTTAAAGAGTTCTGGGGCGATATTCATCGTCTCTCCCCGTAAGGTATGATATAACCATATACTCCCGCATAACTTAAGACTCAAGGGACCGGGGACTTTGGAAAGCGGGGTGAAAAATGCAGTGTAGATAGAAACGCATATTCGTCGAAGTACTTCGAGAGCGACAATGCAGAGAACGATGATTGTGTAGGACATTTTGGAATACTTTCACGATAATTTGTATGAAAATGGGGTCGCTTAGCCAAAACTATGTATAGACAAGGCGATAGATGCTCGGAAATGGAAGTTCAGTGCAAAATCATCAGCTCCTTATGCTTAAGAAACCAGAAAATGAATTTGCGGAGTGAGGAGTATTTTTAAAGGAGGAAAATCTCTATTAGTACTGCATATTGTATACAAGTACTACCAGCGGACATCAAAAATCCGCCGTACATTGCAACACAGGATTCCATCTCACGTATAAACTGAACGCCCAATATCACCATATTCCGACAAAAAAGATGCCCTTCGGTGGTAAGGTTGAACTCTCAATAATCCTTATCGCATTGTGGAATTCTGACATTGTTGTGCTTTGCAAGTTCCACACAAGTAACAAACGTGGGGAATTGGGCTGAATTTAGGCGCAGGATCCTTGATATCTAGATCTAGATCGGAGGAAAATAATTTTAAGCGCTGATCAAGATTATCTTACAGCAAGGCGGAAATCATGGTGATGAAAGACCAACCCAACTTTGGGGAGTTAATTTGAAATGTGGCTTAGAGAGCAGGCGCACAGAGCAGGAACATAACAGAGTCTCAAAAGTATCGTAGCTTTAATTTCAACTGAATCCATCCAACTACGTTGGCAAGCCGATATCTAACATCCAGAAAATAGACGAACGTGAATTTGGGCGTTCGTAATAATAAGTAAGTAATAATATTCCTCCTCAACATATCCTCGTTTGAAAACGCCAAAACTCATGTATATATACAGACACATCACACGCTCGCCAAGAAAAAAAGTGATATAATGCTGAGATGAAAGAAAGCAAAATGAGTCATCGTCAAGAAGAATAATAAGTCTCGTGTATGGGGGTTATCTTTTTCGAGGTCATTCTTCCCAACGTTGAATATGTTGGTGTGGGAGATGCAGAAAATATAGCACTTTCGCCGTCCAATTCCGTTGGCACTGGTGAAAACTGATTATGGTGAGATGTAGGACTAAAACTCTTCTGATCCTGAGGTGGTGAATTTGGGTGGTGCCATGTATTTGTGTATGGAGGTACACCATCTGGATTTAGATTATAAACCGAATTTCTATCGGCATTAACCGTTGTGTAGTTTCCTAAACTCGAGTTGGTTCCGGATAGCTCGACCGCATCAGGAGGAGCATGTGAAGGAAGTACTTGATATGCTGACGTAGTTCGTTGTTGCGCGATGTGAGGATTTTGAGGATCATAACTACGATCGGGTCGCTGTGGGTACATTTTGGTTGCGTTCCCAGGGTTGTATGCAGGTACAATTGGTGCAGAAACTTCTGGTACGTGAGCACGAATTTTACGGATACGAAAGATGCAGAAGCATGCAGCGAGAAGGCCAACAATCCCAACGACTACTCCCACAACAATTCCAACAATTGCTCCAGGGCCCAACCTATTTGCAGAAGGCTTGGACGTTGAAGAAGCAGTTGCAGTGGTAATTGCTCTAGTGGGTGTACGATTTACGGCAGATGCTTTTTGTGCAAAGTATACACTCAGATCGCCGTTTTGAAAACCAGTAGAAGGAGCTTGCATAGTTGCGCCACCTGTAGGACTATGTCATTGTCAGCATTTTGTCTCAGCCTTTGGGCTATCAATACGTACGATCCACCAACAACGGATATTATAGCTGAAGGTACAGCGTATGAGGTAAGATTCGGCTGATAGGTGTTCCATGGATTGATCGAAGCCTGACCTGGGGCTGGTTCGTTTAGATTGACATTATGCGTTCCCCAAGAAGGTGGACTATCGCAAGTAGACTGATCTTTTGGAAACGATCCACCTACGATGAGCATCTGAGCTCCATTGACCACGTTACAGCTCAACATGTTATGTGGTCTTGCAGAACTTGGAGAGTTTTCCCACCACTTAATCCACGTAAATGAAGGAAGACTGAGAATATAGAGATCGTCATATCCCGAAGAATTTGCTCCAAACCCTGCACCTCCATACATATAACTTAATATATCAGCATAAATTCATAATAACATGACGATGGGATACTTACATGTTGTATGACGACTGGTCGGCTGCCCAAGTAGCACCTGCGCAAAACCTCCTTCTGTCTCCAGGAATATCTCCAGTCGCGTTTTGAGTGTACCATTGAGAACTTTGAATGTCGTAAACATGAATCTGGTTCATGGGTGACGATACTACTGTCTCATTGTTATATGGCGTTTGTATACCTCCAAAGTAGACCAGAACTCCGATGCGACTCGCCGGGAGATATACCATGGTACCCTCTGCTCTTCCAATCTGATCTGGCCCAGTATTGTTTGTCCATGTTCCACTCTGGTAATCATACTTGATCAAGCCGCTTGTTGCAAGAGGTGGTCCAGTCCACCCCGGAATTGAAGCATTGCTTTGCCATCCACCAAGCATATAGCCCTGCCCTAGATTGGAAATACCAACTCCCATACCATACGAAACACTCGTAACACCATTGTTAGGTGAGCCAAAGTTTTCCCATTGGTTATACAGCAGGTCGTATGAATAAAGATTGGGTGAACTTGGTGAACTGCCGAAGTTGTCGCCGCCGAAAAGATAGAATCTCTTGTTGACCTCATCCCCCCAAAGTACACCCCCACTCACGTTAGGTATCGAGGCATTCTTTGAAAGATTTGCGTGTAACTGAGGCATTCCTGGCCCCGCTGGACTTGTATCGAGATCATTGTATAAAAGCCAAGAGTCTATCGTACCATCAGTTGTGTGATTCATGAGCTATTAATGTTATTCTTTTCTGATGACCACTTACTAGAGTAATTAGCTGGATTCTGCGACAATGGATTCCAATCGAGCATGCCACCATCGATAAGTAACTGTCGATCAATGACAGTCGTTTGATGTCCCCATCTCCTACAAAAATCATTCAAAGGATCTTTCTGTTGCCACGATGGCTGCACCAAACATAGAAAAATAACCAGTATCGCAGACATAGATCTAGTCAATTGTCCGCCCCAGAAAGGAAGTAATGAGCTAGAACATTGTCGTCGCCTCGAAAGCCGTAAGGAACTCGCCATATCTGAGTGCTTAGAGTTGTACATTCATCAATAGTTCAGAGGGTGAGATATTAGGAAGAGCCTGTGGCCACAGGTAGGTGATTACGGCCGATCTAAAGATTAGAAAGAAGGATTCACAAGATGAAGATGACTGAAAGCAATTTTGCACAATAGGTCGTCATGAAGGATTCAACCCGTTCTATATGTGTAATAATCGAGACTGATAGAGTTTTCCAGCATATGTCTAGCGATTGGCACTCAGCCCTCCCGTGAATCTGGGAGATACATAAGCCTCCATGTCAAGTTCAGGTTACCTTGACTTGATCATGTCGAGATTACATCTAGTCCTCAAACACAGGTTTAATCCCTTGACGATGTGACATTGGATTTCTAGAATAATTGCGGTATGTAAGACTTTCGTGTCAATGGAAGCTACCAATTAAAGTAAGAATCTCACTTTGAGGTAAGGCGCAGCTAAAGGATGACTGCACTGCAGGGGCCCATCGTATACCTCAGCTTGCATAGCAACACCAAAGCAATTTTTAATTGATTTTTTTACACTGCCAACAATGAACTATACATTGTACATGCTTACGATGATTTATTGGAATTTCGACTTCGAATCCGTATTAAATGCATCATAATGCAAAACACAAAAAAAGTAGCGGTACGTGCAAGCACAGCATTCGTTACTCAAATGCATGGAAGATTTGATAATGATTCCAATGTGTACCGATTTGTACCACTTCGAACCCTTGAAACGTCGTGGGATCACGCCACTTCCTTCGTCTCCTACTCATTTACCGTGTGTGAGATAAGAGCACCAAATGGTTCCAACTGAGGGCAAAAAATGAAAGGCAGAGAGGTTTATGAAGAAAATTTTGGGGTCGAGGGTTTGTAAGAAGCCACTGTGGATGAGATGAACAATTCCTACAATTCATAATAATCGATCAGTCTCCCCCACTCCTACAATGAATGCGTTTTGCAACATCATCGGTTTTCACTGCAAAGCTCAACGGATTTGTCGATGATTGAGAGACACCAACGACACTAGATGTTGGTTTTTCATTGTAGTGGCTAGTAGAAGTCGGTCTAGAATGGGGGCTTGAATAAGTTGATGTGATGTTACTGTGCTATAACACACATATCGGCAAGGAAAGAAGATACAAAAATAAATAATGAGTCTTCCCGATTCTTCTGTTTGTTGGGTGCGACGTGAATTGTAGAGAGTAATGATATGATCTAAAAATGTATATAGTACTTCGGACAATCGCACGATTTATTATGAGTGGAGACAAAGGCCGAAACATAGCTTGCCGTTGGCCTCAAACTGTTTTCACGTGATGTTTCATTTGCCAAGCCCCCCAGCATTTTCTTCCAATCGTAACTAGCAGGTGCCCTCGATTCACTTATTTACTTAAGTATTGACCTTCCAACCAACCACCTAGATAGCCCTTTGATATCTTCATATACTACCTAGGCAGGTATCTGATTGATTTGGATCGAGGTGCGTTTACTTGGAAAGTATCTAGCCAACACACCAATGACACCACCAACGAGATACCAACAGAACTGCATAGATCCTCCTCTTCTTTCCGTTTCTTATCGCATTACTTCTTCCATATCTTTGCTCTGGCTGTATCCTTGAATCCCAGAAACTTGCAACATGTTTGTTTAATTGTTCGTTGGTCATCGCCAAGTAACTTCAAGCTCGAGAAATCACTGTAGGATTAATGTAGCCTCAAAAGTTAGAGCACTTTGACAATATATGTTGTCTTCCTCATCCCCTTCATCTCCTTCGTCTTTTGATTTTCACTCAAACCCACTGGGTTTGTAGCAAGCTTACCATCCAATTATAGAACACATACCTCCTAAGCCCTCAAGCGCGTAAATCCTTCAACTCCCATTCAACGAGGGTCTGCGGACAGGCTGACACTATTCTTGGCACGTACTCATAAAGCCACATCATGCCTCCCCGGAAAATTAGAGTTGTACTCTGATGGTTTGTTCGCTTTGTTAGTATGCTACTGGTCGTTCCTACATACATATTTCCCGTTTCTTTTTTGGTTGCGTTGCTCAATACCCTTGCTTTATCCATTTCTCCACAATCCTTATACCCTTGCCTCAATTGGTCACTCCTTTTATCCTTCTAGAATGTCTTATTCATTTGCTTTCGATGATACCCCACAAGTTCTGAATCTCTTTTCCGAGTGGTTATGTTGGTGTATGCTTTGGGCTGGTATCAAAGTCTATTCGTTCATTTCCCGAAAGAAAACAACTTATGCCCGAGGAGAAGGTTTTGAGGAAGAATCAACAAGTCTTGCATTTTTCATCGTTACATCTAGTGTCTGTGCATCGCTTGTTGAAGTGAATTGGATACTGGTTTGTCCCCAATTGTCCTTCGATTTGTTACTCAAGCTCTAAAACTTCCTGCAGCCGTTCCTTACTCCAGCACTCTACTTTGTCACTCGGAATAATGATTCCGATCATCATGTCCTTCCGAGCAATTTCAAATCCGAAGAATCAGAACACCCAACCAATTATGGCCACAATTTAATATTTTATATTCTTGTCGCCATTTCAACTAGTGTTCTCTTTCTTCCTTCAGCATACAACCCTATCACTGTCGGTTTGGGCCTCATTTTCCTCATCTGCCAAACGACCATCTATTCACGTCTAAGCTCGTCCTCTAGTAACCGTGATGAAGCCCCTTTCGTGCATCAGCTCTTTTTGGACTTGGAAGGAACATGCTGCTGGGTAGTTTGCTTCCTAACGGTTATCCTCCTGGTTTCACAGCAACAAAGTCCCGGAATTCTCAGTCTTTCGATTTGCAGTATCTCCAAGGCATTCTTGTGGGCTGCTGTCATAATCCTCGTGAGTTTCACATTGCTTTTAGCATATATTCTCTCTTCATACCGATAATCTTCAATACTAATGCCTATCACAGTGCAATGGAGGCCATGCTTGTACCTTGACGCTCGTAACTACCTTTGGACTCTCTACCATATACATAAACGTACTTCCTTCTTCAGTTTTGGCCGTACTGTCGTGTCTTTCTGCGCTTTTTGTTTTAACACATTTGATATCCACCTTGCCACGGAAATGTTCTACACGTCCGATTTTAGGCTTCTTCGCTATTTTCCCCATCATTGCACTTCTCTTACATTTTGGAATCCCTGAGACAATTGAGGCCTTTTCCAAACTAGTGAATGGAGTATTTTCCCAGAGCTGCTGCGCAAACAACCAAGACACTCTGGGTAATGCTACCGACATCACTCAGGCGATTATGGATGAACCCTCTCGACTTGTGGCAGAATTTGGTCCTAGAGAAGAACTAAAATCCTGGCTAGATGCCATAGTTAGATTTTCGAAGTCATGTACAGTTGCTACTGCTGTGACTGTCGAGTTACGATAGCATTCGTACAGTTTATTGTTTCCTTATACAGATATATATCCGATATATATATATATATTCTGTATAGATTCATATCATCATTATAAATGTAGATTATAGACAGCATTACAGTTGACATCGAAATAAATTTTCGAGGGGAAGGATAAAATGTCACAAAATATCTAAATATTCTTTCATCACAAGTGTTCATCAACTTGTATATCTTGTGTAATCGGCACATTTTCCGGGCCATGATCCGGAATGTTTTCCCTGTTCCCACGCGTCCTCTCAACCATTACAAGAATGTTCGCCCCCGAAAGCCCCCCAGGCCCTAATGCAGGTACCAAAGTTGTTCCTGAATCCTTATCGCTTGTTCATTCAATCAATTGGTTTCAAAATAGCTTACTAATATATCTTGCACGCCGAGCACATTTCATACTGCAAGGATTAAAATGTTGAAATGAATAAATCTAGACCAGACAAATACAGCATTACAATATTAGGAAGGTGAGGTTCTTTTTCTTCAAGTTACTCTTCATCTACGCACTACACAACTTTTTCACAAAGATAACAAGGAAAATCTTGATCCTGAGCAATCCTTCGGATTGCGGACGTCACAGCACACTATGCATCAAACCGACGATTTTCGGTTGTAGCAAAGCAAAGAAACTACTCCTTGAACAGCCCGAACAACGGATTGATTACAGAGTATCACGGAGCACAATTTCACATCACGCAGTAAATGTGTTTGTAAGCTCGAAATTAATTAAAATCGAGATTATGCAATCAAGCGGGCGGAGACATGAGGAAATTTTTTCCGTCGATACAATGGATGTTCAGAATAATTCTATCAACCCAAAATATATCAGGATATTATCATCATTTCTGGTATAATTCCCTGTTGTGATGTCGTGGAGTGAGAGCAAGAACGTTTGATGCATGATTAGTTATTGGGGAAATCCTTCGTGGTTCATCAGTGATGCAGTGTACCATGATTCCATTTTAAGAATGCAGTGTTGTCTACTGCTGTCACTACGGTCGTGCAACTGCCTCGACTCATGTCAATTTAGTATACGTATCGAATGTCTATCGATGTTGCATCAAAACTAATTTAATGAACCAGAGGGGAAGCCTTTAAGTGTGTCGGGTCAGTTGTTGTGTAGGGAGTGAAAAAGGGGTTACACATGCTCTATGTTCATGCAAGGGAAATATTCATGCTGTATCGGTACACCGTATTGAAATTCTGCGCATTAACCTCTATCTTCGAGATAAATGAAAGTGATTTCAAATGATTTATCTGTGAAATATAGATGCAATTCTTGGCAGATAACTTCAACAGTCACGTGTCTAGAAGTTCTCTTCTTGTTCTGTCCCCTTGAGATTGTGTGGAAAACTTTCTATTTCGGAGTACTTCTTTATTCAGCGGAAAGTCAGCCTGTTTCCATAGCTTTATGAGAGGTATGGCTTTCCCGAATACTCTTGGATGCAGGTGAAGATAGAAGTTCGAAGGTTTTCCCCATTGTTGAATTTCATATATCATCGGAATATATGAATGTGATCTCGGAGTGCCGGAATTTTGAACCAAATAATCAGATTTTGATCATGTGTCTTATGGTTCAGATTGAATTAAAATGATGCGTCGCCAATGGAGCAACTCGCAATAATGAATTGAGCTGCTAGGAGCCTAAGAGAAAATTGTTATATTCATTGACTCTCCTTGACTAAGTCCATATATTACAAGTACAACTTCTTTTTAATTATTCATACAAAATCAAATGAAGTCATAATTAGTGTCGTTTAATACCCCTCCTTTGCTTCATCTTCCTTTTTGAAAAGACTGAGCCTGGTCCAAAATCTGGTTCGCCACCTAGCGTGCCAAGTATGTCTCCCACATAATTAGTAGCTTCAACACCCCCAGAAAATGTACTATTCCAGCCATTCACAATACCCTCAACTACCTTCACACCAGCTAGATAGATGTTCTTGATAGATGGGTCATAACCTTGGTCTTGTTCGAAAAGATTATCCGAGATAGTTTGATTGGCATGAGGACGATCAAAGTCGGATGCGGTACGCATGATGATAATACGGGAGAAATCGACGAGACTGTTAGTAGCGGCTCTGAGAAGAGCTTCCAGAGTGGCATTATCTTCTTGTTGAGTGGTGCAGTAAATACCACTCCCATTTGTCCACAGCGAGGTAGTATTTTCAAAAGCATCAGCTAGTAGTTCTCCAGTGAAGTAGACATCTGAGGTTGCAGTGTCACAAGCCACAACTGAAGGTGGTTGAGCACCGAGAGCATATGCTTCTGTGGCACCGTATAAAGCTCGATAGCTCATTGCATCGGCGGTATCGTTAAGGACAGCCGTTCGGGCAAATTCCATGGCAATCTGTCGTAATGGTTCATTGACCTCGAAAACTTCAGTGCCGTAGATTTCAGTCACTGTTTCTGTGGGCGAATAAGATCCTTGGGGCCAATATCCAGTGGTCCAATTAGAAGGCATTTCTCTGGCATCCATTTCGTATTGAAGAGCTACAGATACAGCAAAACGGGAAAAGGTTACAGACTTGGTTGAATCAGCAGAATACTTGAAAGGGAAGATCATTGGTACTTACACCTATAGTGGCTACTTTAGGAGACACACCTGCAATACCTGCGATGAGGAAGTAGGTTTGGCTCAAATCAAAGAGGGGTGAATAAGCAATCGAATTGATTGTCACAGCAGCATTAATCTCTGCACTTGTTAGCTAGACTCAAAGAAATTGTCGTGGCGAACAAGAAATAAACTTCTCACCTCCTTCTCCAGTTACAACTTGGCAAATTTCTCCGTCCTGTGTACAATGTACCTCGGGGAAAAGTGGACTTATTCCAGGCACAGTGATATTTCTAGCCAGAATATCAAATTCTTTGATCCCATACCATGCTTCTCCTTCATCTGAAAACTACATTCCGGGTCAATTGACTGATACTCAAACTGTGGTCTCTTACTCACCATGTCTACAATGAAAACTTTTGGTGTGATTGGTTTGGCATGAGTGCCATTTAAAGATCTTGTACGGAGTTGAGAAGAGGCATCTGGAGTTCGTGAAGCTGCAGTAAATGAACTCAGACAGACAGTCGCGATGAGGTTAAGAAGACGCATATTGAAAAACCCCTACAAGCACAGTGCAAAAGATCAGGAGAAAAGGCGGGGGAAGGAACTGAGAGCTGTTCAATTCAATGAGCTACATAGTGACTATTTGTATACTTCTTTACGTCTTCATCCTAGGTGAAGATGTCATGAGGAGTGGGCATGCTGACGACGATGATTTGAAGACAGCTTCTGGATCTAGAATTAGTGGGGTTGATGCATGCTTATCTGGAGGACAGGGGCCCCTGCTGTCCAGATACGAGAAAGTCTTTGGTCACGCTAACATTAATGGAGTAAGTCTACCCGTTAGTCAGGTACTCCATTCTTGATCGCAAAGAAATGTTGAATATACTATTACTATCGACACTGGTAATAAAGTTTAACTAAGCTTCGATAAGAGAAAGCAAGATTATCAATTCCGCAACTCCCGGTTCCACTCCCTATCATTCACCATAAAGTCATAAGTCTAAACGATATCCTGATATCCAATGCTCGAATTCCAGAATTACGAGACGGAATCCACCTGGCTACTTGCAAACTCAGAGACACCAGCCCAGCCTTCACCGTTAGATCTCTTTCTGCCACTTTCATAAACACGATTCAAGTAAATCTCAGCCTCCCTACTCCATCCCAACAATTGATCTTCTGGTCCTTGATCATCCATTGCCATAAGACCAATCGGGATCTTCACCAGGCGCCTCAACGGGATCAAACATATTCCACACTACGAAAGGTAAGATTTCTATTCGTAGAACTATATTTGAGATCTCTTTCATTTTTGTTATCCCATCTGGCACAGAACACGTTGGAGTCACAGTAAGTAATCCCGGATACTTCTTGAACAGAAACGTAAATTGTTGTATGAGGATATTACGCATTTTCTGCGCGGAGGGACAGTCTTGAGCAGTGATTTTTGAGCCAGCTCCAAGAGCTATTTTGTTTGCGGGGTTGAGATTGACAAGCCATGAAGTTGAGGTAGGCTTTTGATCTGTAAGATGATGAGAACGGGCACGAATGGCTAGTACGACCAAGATAGTGGATATATAAGCCATTTCCCTTCGGATATGTAGAGCAGTTTGATGTCGATCACTTCATAGCCTAGTTGGTTCTGATAGTAATCTATGGCTTTTTGGCATACTTCAAGAGCTGAAACTTTGGGCCGTGCAAACCATGGTTTATGATTACCTGTAATTCTTAGATGAGAACTGGGCAGTAAGAACTTTATCTAGAGGCGCAAAAGATTTGCAAATCGTATCAGATGGATCTGCTTGTGCAAAAACTCGGCACATGGCCTTTCGATCCATCATTGAAGATGTCAAGGGGCAAGCGACAGCAACAGTACTTGATGTGTTTTCTAGGCGGTCACATTTAGGTTTCTATGCACAGATCCCGCAGAAAGCAGCGGAGATGTGATAATTTCTCCTCCATCAGCTCCAAAAGTGAAGGGTACCGATCCAGCTGCTACAGTGTAGGCTGAATCGGATGAAGAGTCTCTTGTGTAATAAACTCGGTTGTATGGATTTCGAGGAGTTCCCCAGTATGGATTCAGGCCTTTATTATTTCCGCTATATTAGTACGTGTGAAAGAGGAGACTTCCATGAATTTATGATAATCATGTCGTATCATACGAATTGATATGCCACCTGTGCAGTAATATTCACTCATCTCCGCCGTTCAGATTTCCAGCTGTTGTGTAAGGATCTGTACTAGCTTTCGATGATCACTGCACAAAACAAGTCAATTTTATGAACAGAATTAAGACTTCTGGCGCGTAGATACTGGAGAGGCTGGTTTTTGTCTCTAATAAAGAGAAACATTGGCTCGAGTTTCTGTATCTATATAGTTGGTAATTTTGCACATACCTCGCACGTGAATCTAACTCTGTGTAACCATGAAGATCAAAAGCTGACTCAGGTCTTTAACACCTGCAGACCAGGAACAAGCGCAAAAGAAAATTTATTGCCCACATCGGAAACATTTATAAGTTTGATTATATCTAAGAAGTCTTCCAACCAACGATGGCTCGGAAGAATGGCTCAAACATGCCGCAAGCTGATTCGTCTGTTCCTCCGAGGCAAAAATCTCAATGAGGACAGACTCTGCGGGCAGCGAGATCGAGAACGAACGATAACAAGACCAAAATAAGATTGAAAGGGGCCAAAACAATACCCGTGGGAAAAGGGCCAGTTATGAGATGGGCTGTCGGAAGTCTGCAGGTAGCGATTGAGAAAGCAAGACCAGAAAATATCACCAACATCGATATTGAAGCTATGGAATTAAGAAGGGACCTGGATGTGGTATACGACGATTATATTGAGGCAGTGGTCAAGAACTTTGATGAGAGTGGTCAAAGTAGCACGCAAGAAGTCGAGTGTGCCCCTAAGTTTGAGGAGGAAAATGCTACGGAGATTACGGATACATTTTCATAGGTTGGAACCCAGACCGAACTTGGTTCTTTTGATTTCGCGATGAAAATGTTTAAAGAAATGATGGAACGAAGAGAGAAGAACCAGAAGAGAAGACAATATGAGAATGAAGGGAGTCAGGAAAGAAGATATTAAGAATTGTGCGCTATGATTACTAAACAGAGAGATGGGGATCCCGAAGTCTGTGGATCCAGCAGTCCAGAGATTTATATCAGTGAAAGCTTTAGTAGATCTAACGAGAAGAGCAAAGAGAAAGGATGTTGTGATGCTAACGCCGATAAATACTCCGTCGCCCACACTCCTAGCATCTTTGTTGGTATAGATGACAGGACACTGGAGTCGGCTGATAGTTCTCTCAACACATTTGCCGATAGTATTGATTTATTGAACACTTCGCTGGAGGAAAAAAGTCTCCAGCATTCACACGAAATGCATACATCCAAATATATCAATCCGGATCACTCACGCTGGTTCAGAAATCGCTAAAACTTGACTGGTCAATAAGTTGAATAATGTCAGCTCGTCCCACAGGTTGTGCAAAGCTATCCTATACCAAGACAAAAAGCAGCAACAGGTTAGTGACTTATAGACTCAGAAAATGAAGCTTTCTTAACAGTGTCCCGAGTCGCACTGATATATTGCTTGTAAGCTCGGCTCAATGTAAATGGCCTTCATCGATTTACCGCAGCTAGTGGCTGGGACCAGCCTTTCCAAAACAACGATATCATATCGAATCTGCCCTAGAAATCACAAGTCGAAGAGCTTTGCAAGATCATCAACCGTGATTTTTTCATCGAAAAGATCTGGATAATGGATTTCCTGGCAGGTATCATGTATGTCATGCGGAAAAACAATTGACTGCTTGATATCTTTGCGAAAATACATTCGCAGGATATCAAGTAAACACGAAACTGCCAGATGTTCTTCCCTACCAAGAGATCGACGCTTCAGTCCCACGAGGTGCTCTTATAGTCATCAGTCGAAAAATATGCAAAGGTTGTAAGTATAAGGAGTTTATTGACAAGGTCAAAAAGCACTTTCAAACTTCCGACCACTCTCATGTGGAATCCCGTACACATCCTGAGGATATATTAGATACGGAGAAGGCTAGCAAGTTGGTTGAGAGTTGCAACAAATGGAAAGCCTATTGAGTTTATCGTGATCCTTGGGTGGGCGATGAAGCAAAATTTGTGCTGAGAATGTTAGAAAGCCTTATGTTCTGGGATGTGCATTACAATGTCAGCCAATCCGGTTAGTTGGTTTGAGCATTCCATTGTTTTCTTCCTATTTGCATGAAAGATAATCAATCAATAATAGACCCCAAGGCACTCAACTAGGAATTTTCGACCAAGGCAAAATACAAGGCTGACTGCAAAATCGCCCACATAGTAAGATAGCTTATACTGTGCGACCATCCATAATTCAATGAGGCTGAGTCAGATTACCACCTGAAGTGAGGGGTAATGGATTTGAATGCAACTTCAGAAATTATATAACTCTACTCGCGATGTTGAAAAATCCTCAGTAGACCAAAGTGTCAATCAGATTCTGGAGAGATCATCAATAACGCCTCTGTAACGAAAATAATAGACAAGTCCAGGGCTATAATGGAGCCAGCAGAGAAAACAAGCTTGAGTATTCTGAATGGAGAGAATATACCGAGGGCAGCTCACGATGAGAACACCGAAACCACTGGGCACACCAATCTCGAGGAAAATACTGGTCTTAGCGATATTCAGAGACCAGGACCGAGAATAGTGCGTCGCAAGAGGAATGATTCGGAATCAGCTGTAGATGCAAATGCAGGACATGAGACAATTGCTCAAAAAGGGAAAGGCAAGCAGCATCGAAGCGACAGCGGCATTGGAATTTTGGAGGACCTCGACGGAATCACGAATCGCGTTGGTGAATTGAACCTTTCTGATTCGCGCAACGAAGTCGAGCCGAGTGAGAGAGAGAAGAGCTTTTCCGATCTTTGGGTTGAACTCCCTCAATCGACTAAGCCATGGACAAGGCCAAATATTGACTTTTCCGACCTTGACAGTATTTTCGAAGACTTGAATAGTTCCATCGAGAATAGTCGCAACATTGACCCGCGGAATGGCGATGCTGTGGATGACGCAAAGCGTCAAAACGCTTTCCGCACTTTGATGATGAAAGCAGCTCTATGGGGGAGTTCTCATATCCCCGACATTTTAAAAGTGTCAATAGCAGATAAAAACGACGATAGAGATGAAAAGAAGAGTGTCAATGCATCTACTCGGACTGCCAAGTTGAAGACACCTTTCTTTCGAAAAATTTTTGACGAACCCCTCTACTTCACAGATCATCGGGAGTGTTACCCTTCCTACCGGGAACTATTAATCAAGCGGACTTTTCCTCTCGAATTCAATGAGCTTAACAAAACAATAGGTAAGTTACTAATATCCCAAATATTCTTTTTGTCAATCTCTACCGACCACTCCTCAACTTTCACAACTTCCAAATTGATAATCTATGATCTAGCATATATAAATTTGCGTCATGATTCTGCTATAACTTCACAGAGTGTAATCAGCGGCTGGGAAGACTGGACTGAGAACGTCAGAATTCTCTGCCTTAATATCGGGCATGAGCTTGCTGATGGTGGAGGATACGACCTTGGCATACCTGGCAGTTTTAACGCATGCCATGCCGAGAAGAAACTCGTTGCATATTATTACTTCACACAGTGTATCCCTCGTTTAAAAGCGCCGATAGATGAAAATCATGATCTTTTCCGCCGCACGCTTCCAAAGGTAGCTCCGCGTGGAGTTATTATTTTAGTCAGCAAACCTATCTGTTATGATTGTAGAGCATTCATCAAGGCAGTGAAGGATTACTACCAATTGCATGATCATTTCTATGTGCAATGGCAGATTAAGGATACAGACGGTGAGCCTTACGTGGGGGATAGAGTTTGAGAATTCACGTTTCAATGCAGTGAAAATCTGATCATCAAACTCCAGGTTGTGACGTTGAACGTTGGGGAGAGGCTGGATGGATGTGTGCTAAACAGTGAACACACACTCTGTTAACAAATACGCCGATTTTGTTCTACCATTAATGCTTTCATATGCAATAGTAATTCCTTTTTAGTATAAGCTAGAGATCAACGAGTTGAATGTTTGTGTTGATGTATTGTGGCCACAGTTTATGTGTCAAAATTGAGGATAACATTGTATACTGCGTACGCATTAAGGAACTATTGAAACCCGCAGAGATAAACCACACTTTAATGTAATCACCCCAAAAGCCATTTTTGTCTTACAAAACTACTTGAGAGCATAAGCAAATTGCATACTCGGGTACTGCGTCAAAGTCACCGTAGTTGAACATTGGGAAGAGTGGAAGCGAATATCAACAAAAAAAATCGTTCGTGACTCCACGACGACAGACCGAATTATAATTATACACATGACACATAGAAATGAATTTAACAAGCTTCGAAGTTATTAGCGTGATAATGAAAATCGATGCAAAGTTACTAAGTACACCAAGCTCAATAAAAAAGTAGGATGGTATATATACATAGCATCGCATCACATCGTCAAATTTTAACACAAAAACAATAGACGATTTCAGAATAACTATTCATATCATTCAACAGCATCCCTACTAGCGAAACAAAAAGCAAGCAATTTTGGGTATAAAAAGTCCAACGCTCTCCCTTCCCCGCCTGCCCCCCACGTGCCCCCTTCATATCTCGTTTATCGTATTCTCGTATTCATCACCAAAAGCCAAACCCCCAACCCTATGCCAAACGCCCTCTCCCCATACTATCCATAACCAATTATATTTAAAAGACATTCATAGAAGTGAAAGTATCAAGCCTCGATGTACATCCATGTTGCTCGGCATCGTAAGATGGTATTTAGACAGCGACTTCCATAGCAGGATCATGACGGTCGCTGGATCGACTGCTGCGGGAAACGTGTAAAGCGGCCATGATGGTAGTAGCAAGGAACAACAACCTATTTACCCAATTAGTTCAAGCTATTACGCAAAATCGAAAGGATTTCCAAGAATGGATTAAGAAATACATACCACAAGAAAGCAGCAAAAACATCTCCAGCAATGCTAGCTTGGCATACGCTCCAGTGGGAATGTCCACAGTTGACATTATTAAGCATAACAGCTAAGGCGATAAAGCCCGCAAACCAAAAGATCATAGTAACGGCCTCGGCAAATAAGATTCCATATTTATGTGCTGCAGTTGGGAAATGAGTGGGCGCGATAATGAGGTAGATGAGAGCGAGGATAGTCCAAACGGCTGTGAAGACGAGGAAGTTGACTGAATCGGGTGACCACCAGTAGGACCATGCGTCGGCAGCTAGATAGTGTTAGTAATGAGTACAGAGGGACCTGAAGGAAGTGTGTGAATACCATAGGCCATCAAACCAAGGACGATGATGGAGAAGACCGCCTGTACGATGCGAAGAGGAAGGGTAAATGCGAAAGCCATGATTTCGGTATGATTGTCGATGGGTAATTAATTTCAAGGTATTGTGTAGAAACTGATCTCCAAAGGATGATTTCTAGGAATATTGTAGATCGATATCTTCGATATAAATGTTAAAGTTGCCGAGATGAGAAATATGGGGGTATGGATCAAGTTTTGTTCGAAGAAAAAAATAAAAATTAAGTTTTGGAGGAGGCTGGTTATGGGTCTTTAGTTGCTGTTGTTATGTTTCAGTAGAAGTGACGATGAACTTATTTGTCGATACTTGCAGCTTGACCGAGTATTTAGTGTCCAGTATATATACATGTAGAAATAAGATCATCGCATGTCCTCATGGGTTCCAGGATCCGTAGCAGTAGTCCATCATCGTATGTGAATGGTTGGCGGTGAGGTAATTGATTTGCATATTGCAACGACAAGGGATTCATTTCAAGATTTTTTGACATTGTGGCAGTGTGCTACTCGTATGTCTTTTTCGCAGAAATCTTGAAGCTTGGCAGAGATGACGTAGAAATAGAAATCAGGGTCCGAGGGTTTCATTGGTGGTGGCAGGGGGCTTGACCTTCAGGTGAACATGGGACCGTGGGACTATGGGTTGCTTCATGTTTAATATATGGAGCCAATGAGCTGTCAAATCGTCCGAGCCACAAAGTATTCGTCCCAGTGCTACCACAAGGTTTTGTGTGATTGGACATAGGAAGAACGGAAGAGAAGAGACTCATTGTTAGTTGCTCTTTGCCCATGAGGAGCGATGGGAAGTATCAAACTAGTAAGGTTAGAATTTGAGGATAGGATTTGAGGGCATTCAGTCTATATTTACCAGAGGAAAAGATGCGAACAGACGAACGGAAGAACGGAAGAACGGAAGAACCCTGATTACCTTAAATATTTGCTAGTACCAATTGGGTCTAGGTCTAGCTTATGCGCTCTTCGCACCGCAACTTTCAACATCCCATAAGAGAATCGGCAAACCACAATATGGTAAGACTGCACACCAGATCTGTAAAATATCCAAAAATAATTGTTGGGGTTTATCATCAAGTATATATTCAGTACATAATGTGTAATATAATCCAGATATCTCTTAGCAGTCTTATCTTACGAATTCCGCATCTGATCTATTGAACGGACGCGATGAGTGTGTTGTTCGTGAAGGTTCGGATGGAAAAAAAAATCTTCGAAGGAAGCTGGAGTTTTGGATGGCTGGAATGTGCGAGTCCAAAGTCTTGCACAGAGAGCTTGTTGGACATTCGATTCATGGAAAGAAAGCTTGCAGAAGGGTCTTTAAAGATGTTCAGTGGGATTATCAAACATGCACAAAATTCCAAAGCTTGAAGTTATCAACCGCCATCTCATCGAAGCGCGAAACGAATTGACAGAACGCGAGGCAGAATAGGTTCTGTTTGGCCAAAGAGCAACGGATATCAGTATTGAAGAACAATCAAAATCTGTGACTCTGTGAATGGAAGTACCGACGATGGAACAGACTCCACAAGAACGACAAGATGGTCGTCCGATCAATACTGACCTACTAGCGCTGAAAGAGATCGTACGTGCGTGGCCTGCCGGTCAAGCAAGACTTCCACTTCGATCATCTCTATTGACAATGATCCTAAGAGAGCATTTTACCGGTTGTGGCAAAGAGATCTGGACTATGATTGCAACCGTAGCGTCCATGAGTGATTAGTATTTGGCAACATTGAACTCCTTCAAATATGGCAGTTTGATTGGCGTAGCTCGCATGAGTAATTATTAGTCGTTTGACCTCAATATTAGCTAGAGCATTTAGTTCTCGGTTTATTCAGTATATTCAAGAAGTTAGAGTTGTTGACTTGTTGGTGATCAGATGATAGAATGACTGTTTATTCATACAGATTCCAACAATTTCCAAAGAAGAGATCGAACCAGATAAATATGTATGGCGTTATTATTATTATTATTATTATTCTTCTTCTTCTTCTTCCGATTTTGATTTGAAATCTACAAGTAACAGGCTCTGTGCATCTTGAAGACTGCGGAACTCTTTTCGAATACACTATTACCCAGATATTAGTCCGCTGTGAATATTCGGCGTGCATAGCAGATAGCTAGATTAGTCTTATTCTGTCTTGATATTAGATATTGGCGCAAACGGGTAGTCATACTTTCACCAGAGTCTCCATGCTTTTGTCAATCCATTCCTTATTACTACCATTCACTAACCGCAACCCATATGATCGTAAAACATTCGACTGCTTACAACCAGAGCGTCGCTAGAAGTATAGACTCCAAACAATATATAAGACCCTCGCCTTCCACTATATAATAATCCCATATACGCAGGGCTCTCGCTGCGCTGGAAAAATTTCACGGCGCGCGCGGCTTTACGTAATAGATGATAGTCCGGGCTTTTGATATTCTGGTTTCTGGTGCGACGGCCATATGATCCGATTCGAACTCAAATTGGTAGCAGATCATCGTTGTTGAATAATGGTAAACCTTCCTCCAATATATCGCACTTCTCCTCAAGTAACAACTCGTCATGGTCTAAGCCTTCAACGACCAACAATAAATCATCATATTGTTCTTCGTCCTTAACTTGCCAATGGTGGCCGAAAAACATTTCCTCGGATTCCGACTCTATGGCCAACCTTTCCATTTCTTCATCGCTTAAGAATGACTCAAAAACATCATCATCCTCAAGGAGTAGATCGTCAAATTCATGGTCCGGCATAACTTCATCATCACTAAGTATATTGTCGAATGCCGAATTTTCACTGTGATTATCCATAATCCATCGAAATTTATCGTCTGCCATTGCTAAATCTTGTTTGTCAGCATCATTGACGATAGAGTCCAAGAGACCGCCATATTCATCAACCCTCCCCGCCATGATAACATTCTTTGAAATTGAACGTTTATTGATAATTTGGCGGGCAGCTGATGGATCATATAATGTTCGTTGCATCATTGACCATAGCCGAGCTCTCACCACGGCTGTCAGCCTTTTCTCAGAGCCTAGCTCACCATGTATCTCTTCATCAGTCTCTTTGTTGGCAAATTCTGAGGTCGGCATGGTCGCAATCTCCTCAATTTTTTGTCGCAGGCCTGGCGTTTGGGCATTGCGTGCCAATGAAGTCATCATTTGAATGATCCTAGGGGTGTAGCGAGAATTGTGAGCTACCGACTATCCTACTTAGTAATTAAATTAAATTTGAAAAAGTGCTAATATTACCTTCTTGAAACCCGGAGAAAACATGACTGGGCCCAAGGCTGCCAGAGAAATAGCTGATGCATTTGAGATGTTGTCGACCTTCACTCCCTTTGTTCTTCTCTGTCTCGTCTCGATTCCAGCAATCATAACATGTATCGCTGCAGTAACGAGCTTGCATGATGCTGTAGGATCAAGTACGTATGCTCCATCCTGAGAACTGAAAGTTGCATTGCGCTTTTGGGAAACACTTCCAACAGTCAAGGGTTTCGATGAGTTGTTGTTCAAAGTTTGAGCACAATACCTTTCGTCGCTAGAAAGAAGCAGCATTTCGTCAGACGCCATATCTTCTGGTGACGTGGAAACATCCTCTTGCTTGATTTCAGAACTAGATTTCGTTCTTTGTAAAACTTTAGGAGCCTTTTTCATCCTCTTACGAGAATGACTCGAGGAAGCCGTGTGTCTAGAAGTTGGTGGGTATTTGGAAAATGGGCCCGAGCTTATGAAAGAGCTCAATTGAGATAAAGGAGGTATAGCATGTGATGTGACACTCGAGTATAAACTCTCAGAACACTCTTTCAAAATTTGAGAAATCTTTACCTTGGAGCCAACTTCAATGATTGACGGTATGGTGGGCATGCTTATTTGAGTAGCTTGGAACAGTTCACTAGGGTTGGAATAACTTTTCAGAAGCGACGATATGTTCTCACTGGTACCAAATTTGATAATCAAAGATTTGTTCGGCGTGCTTGATTGTGCGATCTTCAATGTCTGGGAGGAGCCTTGGCCAACCAGCGAATCTAGGGGAAACGGTTTTCGTCTTCTTGAAGTTTGACCTCCTCCAGACGTAGGTCGAAATGATAAGCGCACTTTTAGCTGTTCCATCTGAGCGCAGAGTTGTACGCCTGGTATCCTAATATCGGTATTTGTACATGACCAAGGTCGAACGTCGAGAATCGGTGAACTTAAAGGCTCTTTGCTGCTTAGCTGGAGAGAGATATTGGTCTTCTGTAGTGGTTCATTCTGTAAGTGAAGTGTCGCGGATAATCCCAGCTGTTCCCATATCTTCAAATAGTGAGCAAATCAATTTTTCTCTAGAGTGCTGATATGACGAACCCTTGACTCTGCGACGATCTTACCCAACAACTCGATGATATGATTGTTTTGAGTCCCAAGCGATTCTTCTTCATCAAGATCAATAACGAAATCAACCCGGCATGAATTTCCACTGGCGACCCATATTTCCCCCGACGTTAACGCTTTCAGACATTCGTCACACGACAAGGTCTCCAGCTTTCCAGACGGTAGTCTAATGACAACCTCGTACTGTAAATGTAGAGAGAGTTTATCCGAGAGAGAAGAGAAAGCAACAGGACCAAAATTTAATAGCCTCAAGAGCATGATAGAAAACGAGATGAACCTGATGGAGATGGTCAAGATTACCCTTGAAAACTCACGTATAGAAAGGAACAATGGAACCAACAATTAATGAAAATGATAAGGAAGATATAGAAATCGATTCAATGAGATTAGAAGGCAGAGAAGAGAGAAATTGTAGAAAATGAACAATGAGAGATTGATTGAGGAGGAAGGTTAGTAGTGAAACACAGATAGCATATCAAATTGCATTCATCAAGGAGAGTATATTGTCCTTATCGCATGATTTCACATCAGACAAGATGTGACATTGAGATGAAATAGGTACGGATGAATGAATGTGCGGATGTCACTGTCGCTGGTGCATTGTGGTCGATAAAAAGATGGAGAGAGAAACTGTTGTGTGATTTTCACTATCCGTGGTGAGTCTTCATTGTGCCATGTGAGAGAGATAGAGATCACGTGGAGAGAGAGATAAATTGGGCAATATTGAAAGTGGGGGTTTCGGCAAAAGATACTGCCCTTATCTACCGCTCAAAATGATTCATATTATAGGCTAAAACCTTGGGTGACGCTATAACCCACAAATATATCCAAGGGTGCTCGATGTTTTGGTCTTACTTATTACTTACTTCAGCCTTTCTTAATCCACATCAATAATCTCAATCCCAAATCCCAAATCCAAGAAATCTCCGTACTACCTAGTCTCGAACGCTCGACCAATTCCATTCGCCAATAACCAATCCCAAGTCTCTGCCGAAGCCTTTCTTCCGAACTACAAGCTAAAATCAACTCTTCGTGCCCCAAGACAGTGCCGGTCTTCCAGAAGCCTATCCACCTCTCCCCTCTCTGCAAAACCACCTTTTATAACTGCCTGTTTCCCTGACTCCGTTCACCATGGCTTTAAGTAATGTTGGATCAATTGTTCTGCAAATTCTGATATTTTTAACGACTCTGGTGAACTTTACGTTCACTCTCACTTCGCTGGGACCTTTCTTTCTACTTATCCTGTATGCATTCACTAAGATTTCTGCAACGCCCCCCGAGGAAGATATATTCAGGAAATGTCAATTACGTCACCTCTACCACGGTTGATGAATGATGATATCGCTCATTCCAACCTCGACAAGCCTCAGATTTCATACTTGAAAGACGAGTCCTCTGCGAATGAAAGCGTTCATAGGCATCGAGGGCAAAGATCCGATATAGAAAACAACTATGTAGATGCCAATGGGTTTGCAAGCGGAAATAGAAATATAAGTGGAAATGGGAATGGGATCGGGATTGGGAATGGGAATGGGAACATTTATACCAACGGCAATGCAGGCCATGGACGCTTTGCGGTGTCAGATACCCCCGATGCAGGAGGTGATCATGGGATAAATGGAGTGGACCAACAGCCGGAAACTGACGAAACTGGAGTTGCCAAAGTCAGTATTCGTGATCGCATTGGTTGTGTTACCTGGACATGGTTTACTCTAACAATGGCCACTGGAGGAATTGCAAATGTTCTTTATTCAAGTATGTCATTCGACACAATCACATTTGAGACCAGCTCTAACATCCCACAGTCCCATATCGATCGAATTGGCTGAGAATAGTAGGAGAAATAGTGTTCCTCCTTAATCTTGTATTCTTTGTAATGAATTGTACATTAATCTCTCTTCGCTTCAAATGGAACCCTGGAAGTTTCTCTAAATCTTTCCTTAGTCCATCCGAATCTCTATATATTCCTGCTTGTGTAAGTCGATTCTAGTATCAGTGCCTGTTAAATACCTGTCTAATGTATTACTAGATGATATCGTAAGTAATTTCCCGTCTCAGCCAAAGAATCACGTCTGAACCTTTGTAGAGTGGGAACAATTCTTGTGACCATGTGTCAGTATGGAATCCCGAAGACTGGTCTGTGGTTCCAAACTACCATGCAGGTATGCTTTTGGGCGTATTGCACTTTGAGCGTAGTTGCATCATCCGGGATGTACCTATTGCTTTGGTCCACTCAGTAAGTCTGAGTACAAACTACCCTTTGCAAAACGTCGGCTCATATTCCTGTTTAGAGAATTTCCCATTGGTAATATGACTCCTCTCTGGACCTTCCCTGCCTATCCGTTACTCCTGACTGGTCCAGTTGCAGCGAATCTTATTTCTGCTTTACCAGACGCAACTGCAGCTGCACGCATCGATTCTACTGCTATCGCTTTCGGGGCAATTTGCTTCCAAGGAATTGGATTTCTCCTCAGTCTCATGATCTACAGTGCTTTTCTCTATCGATTAATGACCAAGAAACTTCCCCAAGAGACAACGCGACCTGGAATGGTAAGTTACACCTGTAATTATTGTTCCACTTATTTACTAAGTATCTATAGTTCGTATCGGTGGGCCCTTCCGGGTTCACAGTGACAGCAATCGTTTCTCTCTCTAATTCGGTGCAGACAACCATCTTACCCAATGGGGTTTTTGGCAATACCGAGGGCCCTTTCGTTTTATACTTGATGGGGAGTTTCACAGGACTCTTCATCTGGGGTCTATGCCTTTGGTTCTGTCTGATATCTGTAGGCGCTCATTGGCAAGTTATGCAACCTCATCACCCGGAACATCACATTAGTGCAGACATGACATGGTAAGAATCTTTCCATCACGAACATCTCAAAAAAACATCACTAACTTATTTAGGAACTCATTCGTCTTCCCAAACACAGCACTAGCCACAGCAACTATACAAATTGGCAAGGCATTCGGATCTAATGCTATTCGGATTGCTGGTACCGTAATTAGCGTCTTTCTAGTTTTCGTTTGGTTAGGTGTGCTTTTCATGCTACTTAGGGCAATATTCCTGAAACGACTACTTATGCCGGGACAGCTCAATGGGGCTGCTCATCAAAGGAAGAAATGGGCGAGGAAATTTGGCAATGGTATGTGGAAGGACTAAAAACAGAATTACGGAATTGCCTACCGGGTATAATAAAGCTAGAGGATTTGTTTGAATGTATTTTGTATATCAATTTCTAATTCTAGGAGTGGTCGCGATAGACTTGGGATATATTGGATATTGAATAGCACACTTGTCGTAAGATGGGGTAGTATTGATAGCAAAAAAATCGAAATATAGACAAGGGATCACTGTGAAATATTCGATGCATTCAAGAACTTCTAGATCATTCAACTTATTTGACTCAATAACATCGCTGATCCTATCATAATATCGGACAATCCATTTTCAAACATTGAAAACACTTGAGCCGACTGCGACAATTTGAGCCGCAAAGCTCTGACGTCATATCGCGTCGCGTCACATAGGAAAGTAAATAATCACTCACGCAACAAAATATTTGACGTATTCAAAGTTCACTCCGCTTCTCTACTTTGTACTTGAAACCTCGTTTCACGCAATCGATTGTGCACTGATATCCATGTATTGACGGCACGAATAACAACATGCCACCGACGAAACGACCTTTGGCGCAAGCCGACACGAACGCGAGACCGCCCCCAAAAAAGAAACATAAGGAAAATAATGTTATAGCTGGTGATGAGCACGCTTTGAAGACTAAAGGAGAGCTGGTGGAGATGTTGAAAGAGAGATCCATACCCAGTAACGGGGCGAAGGATGTCTTAATCCAGAGGTTGAGGGATAATGAGGGGCATGTTGCTGCTAAGGGCTCGGGAAAGGCAGAGCGCAGGAAGTCTGCGAGGATCGAGGCTGCAGAACACAGTACGAAAATAACGGAAAGGCGGAAAGAAGGCTTGAAAAATTTATGGAATGTCAAGAATAAGGCATTGACTTCCCCGAGTGCGCCAATTGCCGAGAAGTCTCCCGCGACATCTTCGAGGAACACGGCCGCAGTTCCCTCACAAAGCTCACAAGGACATCGAATAGACTATAGGACAAAGGATAATAGTAAATTAAGGGCATTGTTACGCGATTGGCGAGTGATGCAGCCGCAGGAGGTGGAGAGCATGGATAGGATGGCGATGGTCGAGAGGCTAGAGAGACATGGGATGAGGGGCTACGGAGATGATTATGAGAGTCTAACCTGCGATCAACTTTCCACACTATTGAGTGCGCGGATGCTCCCATGTAGTGGAGTTACAAAAGCAGCGCGAATTGAACGACTGAGATACGATGATGCTTTAGATCGAGACAATGGAAATATGGAAGAACACAGTCTGTACACTCATCTTGTGATTTGTCAAAATGAGGTACAGAGATATGAACAACTGATGCTTTGGTTTGAAGATGAGGAAAGGGATAGAACATATCAAGATTTGGAAGTGGCAGGATTGAGATGTCTAATGGATTTGAGGCAACAAGGAAGAAAGGAAAAATGCGTTTGTGAAGATTCCGAGTTAATCGATTGGTTGGAGGCGGATGATCAAAAACTGGCTCGAAAAAAACAAGGTCGACGTATCTACGCTTATAGGATCAGAAATCCCTGCAGAGCTAGAACGTTGGGAAAAGAAACTTGCGGATGCGAGAGTGGATTTAGAGAGTAGAATAGGCCATCCACTCCCGGAGAAGGTATCAATGTATGAATCGTCAAAATATGATGTTCCTGTTGTTACGAAGACGGCTGGGGATCGAGGGGCATTGGATTATGATCCTAAGAAGACGAACTGGGGCCTATTCAGTGCTTGGGAGCTTTGTAAAATTGCTAAGGAGAAAGGTGCACCAGGGTATGGAACAAAAGATGCGATGATCAAATGGCTCGAGACGGGGATTCTTGAGTATGAAGATATGCACTTTGAGTCGCTTAGACAACAGTGTTGGAAGCGCTTGGTGCCGCAATACAGCAATGATGATAAGGCAGCTTTGATAGAAAGACTCAGAATTTTGGATAAACATATCAAGGATAGCGAGGAGAGACCCGCACGGGAGGCTAGCGAAGCTATCGATGCCGAAAATGTTGATGAAGGCAGTGTTGAGCAGGATAACGAGATTGTTCCGATTACAGAACCATCAACAATCAGCAACGTGTCTAGTGACTCGATATATGCCAAGAAAGACAATGATATGCTCCGAGTTTTACTACGAGACCGACGCCTTCAAATATCAGGTACACGGGAAGAAATGATTCATCGCTTAGAAACTTCTCCATACAACTACGAATCTTACACTTCCGAAGAGCTTTCCCTCATACTCAAAGATCGCCACCTTACCAACACGAGTCACGGAAGCAAAGAAATAAAAATCGAACGACTCAAAAATAGCGACGAGGCTTTCTATGATTCCGCCAAATTCGAAGACACGCAATTGTACGTGGAATTGAATGTTGGGGAAAGAATCATCAGAGATAAGGAACATACTTTGAAGGCCTTGTCTGATCCAAACAAATCATATGAGGACTTAGATTCCGGCGCTCTTCGGGAGCTCGCAAATGCTTCAGGTTTATCTCGAAACAGCGGAAATAAAACTGTGATTAAGCAACTCCGCGCGAATGATCAGAAATCGAAATCAGAGGGTAAAGATAACACCACTATACGTAATGCTATCAACAAATTAACGGCGTCTCTTAAAACCAGCAAAGATGAATATAACAAAGCAAAGGAAGATTTAGAGAGAAGCATAGGACATCCTGTTCTAGGTGGAGAAATGGCGATGAAACAACATAATGCTGTAAGAAAACGTGACCATAAAATAGTCAGTAGTTATTAGCCAGTTCACAAACCAGGACCAGTCTGCGACTATGATTGGAAAGACTCCCACTGGGCTGGAAAGACCGAGAGAGAACTAAAAGATATTTGCCGGAGACAGGGTATGGAGGGTTGGGGTACCAAGGCTACTTGTATCAAATGGCTCGAGACGGGGTCGGTAGAGTATGAAGATTTATCGGGGACGAGTCTCGAGACGATGTGTAGCAAACGTGGGATAAAATTTAGGTCCGGGACTAAAAGGCTTGAATTAGTGATGAAGCTTAAGGAAACTGACGAGAAAGAGAGGGAGTATCGAGATTTGGGGATTATGGCACTGAAGAAAATGTGTGAGGAGCGTGGTATAATGACTAAGAGTAATGAATCAAAACAGGACTTGATAACACGGCTTAGAGTAGCCGACGAGAATACTGGGCGGGTATAGGTAGTTAGGTTGAAGAGGGCATTTTCATGATTTCAGCAGCGGTAATTTTGTTCCTTGGAGCTTGAATGTTTCTTCATGAAAGCTTGTTGCTCCTAATCATCGTTATTACACTTGTACTTATCTTTCGTTGTTCATTTTCGTCGACGGTCTACTCTGTAACCATGAAACATAGCATTGATATCCACAATGAACAGAGAGCGCAACATGCTTGATGAACGACTTCACATCTATTCGAACGAGCTCGAGCTTGTCACTTTGAGTTGATCTCCAGTATAACACTCGGGGCTCTAGAACCAGATGCTCGCTTCTTGCCATGGAATGGATAACTCTTTATGTTAAATTAGATTCAACACAACTACCTAGCTACTCGTGTAGATAGAAAGGGCCTTCCGTCAACGATAGCGAAGGCTACAGCCAATATTTGAGTATTTCGGGGTATTTGAAACATCTCAAGAACAAGGGAAGTGTTTTTGGACTTCACTGTTGAGAAAAATGTTAAAGGTCAAGAACGAGACTGTTGAGGATGTTGAGGTTTTTGAACCATTTCTATATCTGAAATTGATGGGCCGATGACCCTTTCAAATACACCGTTGCAATGTCTATGTAATACTCATCACCTCCTTTCAAATGTAGTGAGTATGTGATTGGTTGTTCTTTACTTTGAAATCAATGTTGAACAATTATGTACCCGAGAGATAGACTACTCTAGACGGAATAAGACGCAACAAAGTAACGGAGTTCGGAATAAGCGAGTCAATCCCGATTCAGCCCCTGTAAAAGCCGGTGCATCTTTACGCGAACTACCCTATCAGAGCTTTGGAATGTAGGTTTGCACGCTGTGCTCGCACACTGTTTAGCATTATTCCAGGCTCTCCTCCATCACTATCATCGAAGCGTACGTCACTAGTAAGCGCTAAACATCAGTCAAGAAATATATATTCATCTCATAGTACACGATGTAGACAGCTGTTTGAATTTGTGGATCAATTGAGAAGACTCGACACCTTAACTTAACTCTCAGTGGTACATAAATTGAGGTCTTAGCAGATACTAGACAAAATGACGAAGAAGTATCCTACCCAAGGATCTACTCTGTCTGATTCTACAACAGTCTTGACATCACGACCAGTCACATCTAATTCTTCCAAAATCACAAAATCAACACCCTCAAGCTCTTCCTTTTCTCCTAGCCATGAGTACTGGATCCACACCACTACCCTTTTCAACAGCCGCACCAAAGCTTTCGATAAAAATGTTTCTCTCCAAGTAAGCACAAAGACGGGTCTGATAACGAAAGTTAGCACGCGAGAAAACTCATCAATAACTTCCTTCGAAGGTAATGATATCGATCTCCGAGGGAAAAGCGTCCTACCAGGATTTGTAGACGCGCATACTCATATCTTTCTCCACCGTGTAGATGAGGCCGGTTCTCCATATTTGAATCAAGAACGGGACGAATCTCTCATTTCCCGTACTATTCGTGCCACAACCAATTGTCGTCTAGCTCTGCTAGCCGGATATACCACGTATCGCGACCTCGGAACCGAAGGATGCTATAATGCCGACATTGGTGTTCGTGACTCCATAAACCGCGGTCTCATCCCTGGACCACGTTTGCTTGTCGCTACGGAACCTCTGGCTTCTAGTGGCAGCTATGAGATTCGTCAAGAGAATAATTTGGGAGGAACAGAGACTCCACGTTTGAGTGACCCTTGTGATGGGATTGAAGGATGTAGAGCGGGTGTGAGGAGAAGGATTGGAGCTGGTGCCGATGTCATTAAGATCTATGCTGAATATCGAAGACGCGAATTACGCTATCCAGCATCTAAGTACATAGGTTTGGAAGATATTCAATTTCCTCCATCTAGAAATCGAGGAGAAAATATTTTTGGCCCCAGAGAAAAGTTAAGAAACCCAAATTCTCTTCTTTGGAGCCAAGAAGAAATGGATGTTATGGTAGCCGAAGCCAAACGCGCCGGTGTTCCGGTGGCAAGTCATGCCAGCTCAGAAGAGGCAGTAATAATGGCTGCTAAAGCGGGTGTCACGAGTATAGAGCATGGTCTCATGCCCAGTGAAAAAGCCTTAGAGGTGATGAAGGAAATGGGTACTATATATGTTCCTACACTATCCGTTGTAGAACTAGAGGCGAATGATGGAGGAAGGGCAATTGCTATTTGCAAAGAACACGCCAAACGAGCTTGGCAAATTGGAGTAAAACTAGCCACAGGATGTGATACAGGGCCGTTTCCTCACGGGGAAAATGCGAGGGAGATGGAGTTAATGATTCAAGCCGGAATCGATGTGGCTGATGTTTTGAGAGCTGCCACATTAGGAGGATGGGAAGCTTGTGGCGGGGAGTTGTGTGGGCAGGATTTTGGATGGCTGGGTGAGGACTGGATTGCAGATTTGGTGGCTTTAGATGGAGATCTGGAAAAAGATGGACTTGAAAAGGTTATCAGAAACGTCAGCTGTGTTATAAAGGACGGAAGAATGGTGGTAGCAGATGGGAAGATTGTTGGCTTTATTTGATCATCATGATCATTGATTTGACAGCCATCTATTGAGCATAACATTACATATCAGATAATAATAGTTCTATTCTACTCGTTTGACTTATTGCATACGAGTTGATAAGACCACCTAGACATCAAAGCACGTAGCGATCTGCACTCACAACCGCCTCTGCAAGTTTCACAGTCCACAACTTCCCACTTCCTTCCACAACCAAGACGTCGCCCGCCAAAGCAAAGTTTGCAATCTCGATGCCCGGTTCTCCCGCCGGATCGTCCAGGAAGATCTCCGCATTGAACAACCCCAATACCTTTCCCACATTATTTCTCACCACAATTCCTTCACCCTCAGCCGTCCATATTCTATTCTTATCATCTATGTGAATACCATCCGGGATTCCCGTTCTCGAGATTCCAATCAATCTTTTGTTGATAGGGAACATGTCAGAATCGAGATCGAACTTATAAATAGCGTTGGAGCCGGAGTCATACCCACCAGAATCGGTTGCGGTTATGGGTGTGGTATCAGTAATGTAGAGGGTATTCATGGCGGCATTTACGTTGATACCATTAGGTACCAAGATATCTGCACGGGATACCACAGGAATAAGAGACTTTGTTGTGGGAGAGAAACGCCAGACGGCATCTGGGAGAACGGCTGATGGTCCACCATCGTAAAGCGAGGAGAGCGGGTCATCGGTGAAGAATAGATAGGGAGTTCCATAATGATTTATCCAGGTGAGATCATTAGGTCCATTGAATGGAACACCGAAGTAGGAGTTTATGATGATTTCTGTGTAGCCTGTGGCTGGGTCGATAGCATATATTGCAGGAGAAATAGTGGCATTGCCATCACCAGCGAAATATACAAGATGATTGAAATAAGTACCTCCATTAGGGTTTATTATGGGGATACTAGTAGTTGGGGTGTGGATTTTGGAGGTGTTGAGGTTCAGAACCGAGATCGTTGTGGTGTCGTCTATTGAGGAGCTTGTAAACCACACTTCATTGCGATCTGGTACCCATATACCGGCTTCATTCGCGAAGGAATAATTTCGCTGGGCAATAAGGGTGGCTGTGGGATTTTCACCGAGGAGTTTCAAGAATTCAGGATCGTAGGATATGAATGCGCTGGCCTTTGTAGAAGTGAGCAAAACTGATAAATTCGAGTTGCTTGTTTGTGTATCGATAAAACTTTGACTGATATTGCCATAATAATTAGGAAGTATCAAGTAGGTTGATTCTGGATCTATGGAGATAATCGTATTAAGTGAAATATTCAATGCTGCTTGCGCTACAACTAGCAAAATATGTGCGCATACGATGACAGGTGTATAATTTGCCATGGTGGTCACAGTAATTTATATTAAATTCCAATGAATAATTATGAATATCGAAATGTGAACGACAAGCCTAATCTTTTACTGAGTGCCTAGTACTTATATAACTTAATCGGGCTCAATAGCTTTTGGCTTGTGCGAGACTACTTCCCAAATTGGTATGAGCCTCGTAGTCTGACATGATATCTAATATATGCCATGCACGAAGCAGTTTGTCATCTTGACAAACTTGTACTAGTAACATCACATCGAGCTCAAACACATCTTATCTCTCTACTTCACCATTCAGAGAACATTTGTCTTTCAATTTCCTCAAGATATTTCTAGGTCAGAACATATTCGTTCGAAAGTAAGTTAACTTGATCAGCTTCGCCTTTTCGTAAACCTCAACAACGAAACACATTACAAAGCCTTTACGTACCGCGTGAATAAAGTCGTAATATTCAGTTCCAATTAAGGAAATTCTCTTTCAATATATTGGAACTGTAGCCTAAACTATGGTTGTAATTGCCCAGCACTGGCCAGCCACAGAGGAAAAGACCTCGTTTTTAATAATAATAATAATAAAATTATAAAAAAAGACAACTAACAGTCCTCTAAGCAGTTTATCTGACAACAGCCATTAGGAACCCATCCCAATTCTTCTCTGAAACTATTTGCATCACTACGCAGTCGACTCTTTCATCCTTCCCAGCATTCTCGATTGCTGTTCTTGCACCTTCAACGTGAGGATCATCCAACCGATCTTCTCTAACTAGATCTCCCCTGCAGGCCATATTATCCAGGAAAACCGCAGCTCCGGGATAACTCATCTTGACTCCATAATCAAAGTATGTCCAGTTGTTCAGCTTGTCAGCATCAACAAATGTCAATCCAAACCTTTCTCTCTTTCCCTCTTCAATCTCCCTCAACATCATAGGCAATATATCCACCGCCGATCCTTCCAAAACCTCAACTCTATCACTCACTCCAGCATGCTCAATATTTTCGCGGGCTACCTTTGCATGCTTGGGATCAAACTCCAACGTAGTAATCTTACAGTCTGGGTTTTCAGTAGCAATCCAAATCGATGCATATCCACCTAAAGTTCCAACTTCCAGCACCTGTTTAACTCTCATGGATTTTACTTGTAACGCGAGAAATTTCCCCTGTGCGGGAGACGAACTTATTGATGGGAGACCTTTCTCCGAGGAATTTCGAAGAGCGTGAGCGAGCGTTTCATGATTTGGTTTTTGAGTGGAATGAAGTTTTGACATTGTGTATTCATCCACAGCTGCCCATCCAGGGTGTGGAGTAAATGAGGTTCGACGGCCCTGTGGAGGTGGCATGTTGAATCTTTGATAGGAGGCTGACTGTGTGATTTATTTGAATTGTTGCGTTTCTTGTGTACCGGAAGCTAGACTCAAAGACATCAACGTAGAAAGACATTACCATCTTATATATTCACGAAGTAGCTTTTGAGTCACACCGAACTTGCTGAAGCAATAGATAGTAGATAGTGGATACATTGCGTGGCTGCCTGCGGAGCTGAGCTTCTATTGCATAACAGTTATTCTTTTTCAACGACTTACATTTTGAATCAATGTATCAGGTACCTGGAGTCACAAAGATGACGTTCGAGGTGGTGAAAAGTGGATGTGGCGTTGTTGTTGCTCGGGACCGAGGGTATCGGGTTTGATAAGATTAAGGTTATCGTCGACGTCGCATGTATCTTCTTCCTCCATGCCCCTTTTTTTGAACATGTGATTTCTTTTGTGAAGGAATCTTTGAACCAAATTTCATTGCGATTGATGCAAGTCGCTTTCACACCAGCAAATGAATGTCATGAATACTACCACAACCATCAAGATCTTGTTTTAATCAAAATCATGATAGTAGCAGACTTGAAAGATAGAAAATTATTACGTTTGAACGCACGATATTTCTCCATCCGCAAAGAGATGGCAACTCAAGTCCTCCTATGAAGCTTCCTTCACTGCCATCAAGATCACAGAATTCAAGCTCATTTTTCTATATCTCTCTAATCCCATCACGTCAGGTAACATATTTTGGCAGTTTTCAATGTAGTTGAATCGCAGCATTCGTAATGTGGACTGTTGAAGACAAAGCTCACTATCACGAATGAAACATCGCATCATTTTTTTTCAATTACATGTCAAGTTCAATGCTATGCCATTCTTGTTTGGTTATTCCCTTTACCGTCTTGAATGTACAGCCCGTCTTTGCTATTATATACATGTAGTTTATCACCAAAAGAGCTTAAAAAACGACCAGATAAGATTTATATACTACACAGTATAAACCAAATCTTTTGTGCGCTCACAAATAGCTTCGTTGCAAGTTTAGTAACATGGGCAACAGTCACTAAGTTGTGGAACTCCTTGCTGCAGGATCGCAATATGAGATCTCGGGAATTAGAAGCTGGTCATAAAGAAAACTTCTATGGGAAGAGAACACTACATGGGCTTCATGGCTCAATTATATAATGGCGCACATTCAGGTTCTGTACAGAGATATTTCAATGGGTAAATCAAATCGACGAGCAATCGTAAATGTTGATTCTGAACTGGTGGTGAAAATTTTGTTGATTTTCCGGGTTCTTTGGTCGATGGGGGGGTTTATTTAAGCTTCGAGCTTTCTATGTACCAGACTGTTATCAAACTAATAACACATATTAACATTTTGACTCGTGAGACCTTGAGAAATCATTAGTAAGGTCGCCGTCACAATTTATTATGACGGTTGGCCCTAATCTGATCCAAAGCTCTTTTCTCCTTGGCGCACCTCTTGTACATTGAGGAGGCTATTTAGTATTAGAAGTGCCAGATACTAGCAACCAGATATGGTACCTTTCCAATAATAACAGAACTTAATGAGTCACGAACACTTCGATATCAGAAGAAGGAGCTAGTACGAAGAAGGTATATAGATCATAATAAACTCGAGATTCATGCCTAATAGGGGCATGGTGGTTTGGTGGTATAGCTTGCCATCATCATTTCATATACCATTTCTATATCGTTCTTTCCCTCGAAGCCGAATATTTTAGTATCTTAGACGAATATCACGTGTCTGGAGACGTGATATCTGATCATGCTTGTCTTAATTTAAGACTAGCCTAAGACTAGCTTAAACTAAGCGATACTTTAGATGAAATAGATCTCTTAGAGATCTCTTTCCTCTTTAGCTTTCTTGTTCTAGTTATTTGACCTCTATTGACTTGCTCTAGTATGTGATCGTGACAACACAAAGAGGTTACAAGTCATCAATCACATCTCGTATCTCACCCCGAAGTTCCACCAAAACAAAAACATGAGCTTCTCCAACACAGCATCAGGATTGTTGTTCTACCACACGATTCTCGCTTCCCTGGGCACTTTCATACTCACTATACGATGAATTATCCATGCAGGGCCTGCCCCTGATATAATTCGAGATGATCTTATCTGGCTTCGACAAGTAGCAATCTCTTCTACAACTCTGCGCTTTTGATCTTGATAAGTACGTACTATACGGACGATCACATGAAGAACCATTTCAAAATCATACAAACCTACAGAATTTTAGCACAGAAGATCGCGTGCGCCTCGAACTTGACATTGATAATGAGTCTTTTACTATTGAGCATTCTCAAACGCCTTCAGGAAATGGGAATAGTCAAGCCGCTAAGTGCACCTGATGGAGGGTTATCGTGGTTTGCATATGACGGTGGTTCTTTGGTTAGAAAGTGGCGCTTTAGATGATCTCAAAAGATGCTGGAAAAGTGAAACCAATCATTTGACAACTGTCCCTACAATGGCAGAAATGGAGAGTTGGAAGAAGGTCGAGCTGTATCACAAGATGAGTAAGGAGGATCTTCGACACAGATTGGAAGATAGAGGCACTGTCGAGTCGAAGGATTGAATCGAAATATAATAGGATTGTTGTTGTTGATCATATATTATATTCAATAATCCGGACTGTAATCCAATAATAAAGATTATCAAATCTTTAAACCAATTAAAATATTCAAATGATTTAAGATATTAGATTTGATCAAAATATTAAATCATCTTTAGATTTCTAATTACTTTTGAATATTCGAAACCTTATGTTGTTGAATTACATTCAGAACTATTGGATACTTTGTACCAATGTATATAGGTTATGAAAACAACAAAAATATCCCAAGTGCTTTCAGAAAGTGAGGGTTTAATATTGTTCAAGAAATCTCAAGATTGAGAATGGTTTTTTGGGATTATAATATATTTCAGATAGAAGATATATTTTTATTGTTATGCCAGTGAAGATTAGAAATAGGTTATATTGGTTCCTGTTGTTAAGATTTTTTGAATCCAGCGTTGCAAAAGGATCAATTTGGTCTTCAGCCTACCACTTTCGAAAGTCAAAATTTTGAACTCTCAAAGTCTTGACATTCTTATGGCACTGATGTATAAGTAGTAAGAATACAACAATAATGAGGTTATATTAGAACACACAAAAATCTGCCTCTTCGAACTGTCGGATCATCGCGCTTCCAAATGTGGAACAGAACATTGCAATGCAAAGTTCATCTCCAATCCAAAAGAAAACTGCCCAAGTAGACATTTCACGGCACACGATATAGCCATGTTTCACTCAGATCATCTTCATCAGAGCCATGAATGCAAAGAGTTCTTTCATTTCAAAGCAATCTACTTCAACATGCTCAGAAGCAACAGCATAGCCCATAAAGCTGCAGTTGTGAACCCTATTTTCGAGGATTGGTGCCTTGCATCTACACTTATTACAGGTGGTTGTCTTCAGTACCTATGTATTATCCCACAGACGCTGTTGTGATGATGAAACTATGCCCAGATACATCCCTTTATCTGAGATAATAGTTGGTATGGGCCTATGAGCTAGCGGGGAAAGTTTACAGACTGATCGGTTGCCCTTGGCAGAAGAGAAAAACAGTATACAGAAAGCAATAGCGCATGAGTTAAATTTCATGATTTAGGATAAAAACTACTTAGCATCCTAGCCCGCGAAGCATCATCTATCTGTAGATGTAGAGAATCTGAACCCTTTTCAGAAATCTAGTATGAGACCTTGGTGCTAAATGTTGGAAAAGCGGACCGTTTAGGTTTGTGTCATCTCAAGACACCCAAAATTGAGTCCAATCGTTTTTATTAAAGATACACATCGAAGAATCCTCGTCTGGTATATTAAGAGCAGTGTCGAATTTGTCTTGAAATCTGCCAATTTGAGATATTTCATCCGTAGTAATAAGTGATTTCGTACTCGATTTAAACTCGCACTGGCTTTTATCAATAGAGATTCAGATAGTTTCCGAAAATTGAATATCCATTCATAACTCATACAATATCATCTAATAAACCTGATCCCCATACACCCTCCTCTTCCAACCTCCATTACCTCGCCCTGACACCCCCAGGAAAACTTCTCGCACTAAGTAAAACTCCCTTCACTCCCCTAATCTCCTTCTTAACCTTTGCAATTTCATCTTCTCCCTTGTCATTTCCATTCCTATCGCCTCCATTTCCAAAACCTCCCGACCCGTAACTAAATGTAGGTGTTGAAAATACCAAGCCTTGTAAATATTCCTTCAACACAGACACTTTTGTTTCTAGCTCTTCACTTGTAGATGATTCGTAGGTTGAGTCCTCCAGCAAGGATGATAATGTACCTTGTAAAGTCGTGAGACGCGATGTCTGTATGGTTGTTGCTGTGGTCGCAGTATTCGCGTGGGATATTAGGGAGGGCGAACTGGGTGTTTGTAAAGGAGATGATGGGAGAGACGTCTGGACGCCAATATCGCGGTGGAAAAGCTCGGTGGGATCACTGGTCACGGAGCCAGCATCGGAGTCGAGGTATTCGGGTTGGAGAGATTTATGGTGGTGGTAGGTAGGCGGGATTTCGGAGACCGAATTCTCGAGTTTGTGAATTAATTTTTGAAGGTTATTAAGAGTGGCCGATGATAGAGAAAGCCGGGATTCGGTAAGGGTGTTAAGCATAGGGCGTATTAAAAAGGTGTTTGTGCCATAAAGTAGAAAGCTGAGGGAGCCGAAAAGATATAGGGTTGTGAGAAGGCGGTGTTTGGTAATTAGAGGAGTAGCAGCAGATGGCTGAACCAAAAATTCAGGATACGTTATTATAGGAGCTTGTTCACGAGGTATTTGCGCGTAGCTTGTTTGAGTAGATGGAGGTGAATGGCGTGACAGTGATTGAGGTTGTATCTTTGGATCTGGCGATTTGACCTCAGTGATAGATGTGTTTGTCGCTTCATTATTCCGCGATACACCGAGTAACTCTTGTATATCATCTCCGTCAAGACCTTTGCTTTCTAGAAAAGCAATCTTTTTGTCCGTAGATGCATTCCTAACCTCGTCTTCCTCCAAGAACTTCCTGGCTTGTTCGAGTACTGCTGTCCGACTTGGTGGCTCAATAGCTGTGTCCTGCGGTTCACTGGACTTTTCTTCCTCGCCTTTCAGTTGCCATGCAGGCACTCCGGGGGACTTAGGTTCGCTGTCGGAATCACTCATTCTGTAATATTTTGTTTGTCGAAGAACCCTCTAGATAATTATTGGGGGCTCTCGAGGCTCTGCATGTGTAGACTGTCGGTGTCAATATTTACCAGGTATTTGCATGTGCCTCGGTTGATGACATAATCTAACGGTAGTCCTAATTGGATCCAAAATTTGTTGCGGTGACCGACATTATCATTATGGAAGTATCAAAACATCACGACAATTAAACTTCGATAGTACCCAAATATCTTTCATACTACTTCATCCTTCTAATATTGGGCATTATAATATCAGCCCTTTCCATCTAATACGATCTATCAAACTTGGGTATCTTTCTGAGCAACGATCATTAATCTATGCAACAATTCAACTCTAGATTCTACATACATACCTCAAACTTTTCGACCTACGAATAAGCATCAACATACTTTACGAAGTGGATATCAAAGATAATCAAAATGTCAGGAAAAGCCGAACGACCCAGTAAGCGCATACGAAAACTCAGTACTGATTCTGAGGGAGATGAGGAAATCGATTGGACAGATCACCGTGGAAAAGTTGGTAGGGCTGAGCCAGCCACCAACAAGAACGAGTAAGTCTTTGAAGCATCTCCAGATATTGAAATCCCATTATTCTCACAATGGCTTTAATGCCCCTTTGCTCTTTGTACCATGTCACCGCACGCAAATCTCCGTAATTAAGAGTTGCCTTTAACCGTCCACTCTATTCCCACTTTTGATTTAGCCCTCGTGTTTTTTATGATAATCATATCTTGCCATCGTCGTACAAACAAGGGGCATGATATGAGGCATCGAAGAATGAACCTTATGTGGTTGGTCAATGGTGAAAAGGCAGGATTGGGCAGTTGTGTAAGAGCAGCGCGTTTATATGCAACGCGCCTGCTCACCTGTCATTCTCCGCTATTCTGTCTAATCAAGGCAGTGACCCGGAAGACCTTGCCATCTGATTTACCTCCAATTGTGTTTACATCACTCCACATCTTTCTACAGTATTATCAATAACCTCAAAACAAACCATCGTGGATCAAGGAATCCATCAATATTACCACATACCCCCTTCAATTTGTTCATCTCGTATTTGATTGCGGTGTAAGAACAAGATGTCTACACGTCGCAGTCAGCGATCAGCCGCTGCCAAGACAAGAGATGTAATTATTGTTTCTGAACAGCTATCTCCTAGGTCATCGCGATCGCGTCGCACGAATCCAGAGCCCGCCTCGTCGGCCACCGTATCACGTGGACCGGCACAACCACAATCAAATAGTCCCGAGTCAATGCGTTTGACCGTTAAGACATCATCAAGTAAACTGAGAGAGGCGACACGATCGAGCCCGATCACCGGCCCATCGGTTATGGTTAATAGTAGAGATCAATTTGTTGGTGGCGAAATCCTTGAGGGCAAGAGAAACAGGAATGTTAAAAAAAGTTATGTTTTGGAAACAGAGAGCGATGATGAGGATGAGGAAATGGAAGATGCCGAAGGAGAAGATGATCCAGATGCAGAAGGCGAAGATGATGATCTAGATGCTGACGGAGATATCGATATGGACGTACAACATGCTTCATCTACCATTCAGGTTTCAAAAGCGCCAGCTGAGAAATCCAAGATCACGGTGAAAGAGCAACCCAAAACACCTGCGGTTACTGTTGGACAACAAGGGTTGGGGCTCAGTGACGATGATGATGATGAACTCAGTGAACTCGACAGCGACCTGGGAGAGGAAATGGAGGAAGAAGAGGCAATGCAGAGTGGAAATGACGAAGATGCAGAGGGAGAAGATGAAGAGATTGAAGTGGCCGCAGAAGAAGACGAGTTACTTGATAGTGACGATGAAACGCCTGCCAATGAAAGTAGAGCTTCTACTCCCGATCTCAACAAATTGACGAGAAGGCAAAGAGCAAGATTCGATGATGCTGCGAGTGGATATCTCATGGCTCTTCCTGATGGTAAGTTATTCCACAATTGCTCATGATTGCGCGCTAACGCCTTTTTTAGAGGTACAAGTGAAAAAGCATCTTACTGCTGAGGAGCATGCTATGAGACGTGCTGAAATGGCTCGAAGAAGAAAGAATCTAAGTGAGAAACGGAATGAGGAAGAGAAGGTAATTACATACTCACATTTCTTCCCACTGCGTTTTTGCCTGGCTGACACAAATTTTAGATGGAAACAATCAACAAGCTTCTCAAAAAGCAAGCGCCTAAGACCAACGCTCGCCGCAGAGATCTCAATGGCCCAGCTGTTGACGCAATTCCGGAAGGAGAACCCCAGAAGCCAAATCCACTTTTCGTGCGATGGGTTAGCAATAAGGATGGAAATAGAATCGGTGTACCAGAAGAATGGATGGAGGGTCCTATTGGCGCTTTGTTTCAAGGTGGAGTAAAGGCTAGTGGAAATGGGATGGATGGTAAATTAATCCAGGAAGTTTCTTAGATCAGCGAAGCCTTGTCATGTATACTAGAATATTCAAGTTTCTCGGGGTCTCATAGATATTGGTCGGGTTCAATTTATTCACATTTCTCTTATCCGAGGCTAGTGTTCTCGTTAACCTATCATTCATGCTAGGATCTAATCATTTAATTTGTAGAAATGGTCCTATCAGTCACCCGATGAAAGTTTCTCCGCTCCTCATTTCTTGCTAGGCCATCTGCTGCTTATCACAATTCCGGGGAAGCTTCACAGGTCCATGGCTTCCTACCCTCTGCCTCACTGCCATCACTACCGTCACTACTGTCACTACCATCGCTTTCCTCGGTATAGTACACGACGACCAGTCTATCCTTCCAGTGCCTTTCACGCATCATGAGTATGAGATTGTTAATAGCAACATCAGGGCCACAGAGGGTATCATACGAGTCGTCGTTAACAGCTTGACCAATCTTCCATCTAACCGCAACACTTTTCTCCCTGCAGGTTAATGGGACATTTTCCCAATCGCTTGGTCTGCCTTGAATTGCAGCTAGAAGGTCGTAATACGAACTGGACTCATTAATGAGAAGAACGCCAATACTTAAGAGTCTGGTGCCCAAAGTTTCGTTTGCAACTCGATATTCGATTAGGACATGATGTTGAGGATCAGGAAGGTTATCGATGTCTTGACATTTCTTCGTGCGAATTGGGAGGTCTGAAATGCCGCGTTGCTCTCCTGCATCCAGTGAAAATTTGCGTTGAAGATGGCCTTGTTTGTTGGACTTCATCTTTGCTGCTTATGGTCGATTATCCGACCTGATCAGACGAAGGAAGAGGAAATTCTATTGGGTTCAATCTAGGAGATAGAAGAGCAAGTTCTATCGGAATAAGTGTTACGCTAATAATTCAGAATTAACAAATTGCGATAGGATCATGAGAGTATAATTAATCTCCCCTTCTGGATTTCATTTCCAATAAAAATAAGGCTGTTGCTTCTTATATGTTGAGTGATGATTGTGCTCAAAGCAAGAAATGTCTAATACAAGCATTGTATGCACGACATATGCTAAGTTCCTTGCAATTAGGTATGGAAACACCTTCATTCTATCATTTTAATGGAACTATGCATCACGGCAAACTACTTGAGGCCAACCGAAAGAAAAAGGGGAGAAAAGAAATGTGTGGTGAGATGTATGATTTCAATGGCTTGTTTTAGGCAAACAGACTCAAAAATTGGACCTAGTCGAACTCTCAACAATCATATATGATCATTTTCACAAGTTGTCATCTTTTCTAGTTTGACAAATACCAAATATTATCATTCTACCTCCATCTTTTGAACAAAGTATACCGCTTACAAAGAACCACAACGCACTCGAAGCACAAAATTCTTCTACTTTCTTCGATGTATCGTCCTCTAGACTGAGAATTCTACGATTTTCGCTTCATGAGACTGTACCCTAGGGCTCGAAAATCGGAACTGCTTGCATGCACGCTCTTCTAAAAACGACCACAGTTTCAGCGTCAAAAATCAGAATTCGTACCACGGTCTCTGCTTCAATACTGGCAGAAGAAAGAACGCCATGCTGTTTCATAGACTTGGGGTGATCCCAATCAGTTATCTCCGATTTTAATGAATTATTTCTAAGTTATGGTCACTGTGAACCTTGAAAATCGCCTAAGCTAGTTTGCGAACGGATTGAACTCCAGTCTGCAGGCAGTCTTTTCCTTTGGGTTGATGCGATTTCCATCGATTAAAATGATATGGAAGAGCGAGAGGATGAAGTCAAACACATAGAAAAGATTTACTCGCTGATCGGAATGGTATAAGTGTGGTTTGAAGCACCTGAGGCTAAATGAAGCAGATGCCCTGGAGGCGTCTCCTCTCCAATTCCCCAATAGATACGACTATACCCGTTAGGGAATCAAAAATCTTGGCATAAGAGAATGACAATGTACCTTCATGAACGGCCGATCATAAATAAACTTATCTCGAAAAACTGGTAAAAGCGAACTTGAGTTCTACAAGAGATGGATGGTTCCTGCAAAACACATGCTAGTTAAGTAGCTTTTGCATCGCGCAACTCTCCAGGGACACCATCTATCAGATGATAGCAACTCCAATGAAAGGATCTTATAGACACAGGAACTCGAATCTTCTCTCATTGATCTCCGAAGAGTGTTTCCGGGCTTCGTAGAACTCGCACATGAAATTTGAAGTATTAAGTTCACCAGAAAGCAAAGGATATTAGGATATTCATTCTAGCTATCTGATTTGATCTTTTGTAGTACATCTCAATGTTTCAATTTCCAAGATTGTATACATAAATTTTTGTGCTTTTCGCGTGGTTGGGGCTTAATGTTTGCAATGCGTCGTGTCATGTGTGGTGAATCAAAGGGGGATATCGAAAGTGGAAAGTTTGAGAGAGGATATCTTTCATATTGTGTTTCTGTGTTTTCGCAGTCGAGAAGCGATCAGAATGCTTTCGAAGATGGGCTTGTGAGTGTTTGCACTCTTGGCATGTAGAATAGCTATCCATAAGTACAAAAGGCGCTATTCTTCAGATCACGAAATAAGTGTTGATAAAATAATCCTGCCAGCATAAAGCGAGATATATAGAATTGTATTTGCCGTCAAATTCTTATGCTCTTAAAACCGAAACCAAGACTTTAGGTTAGATGTCGAAAATTTATGGAAGCTTAGTTCTTCATTTGATAAACATCGGAAACTCAAAGAAAGCAGTCCATTAATTTAAGTTTCTACGAATACATATTTCAACAGTGAATTCGGCGCAAGCTTCGTTTCCAGACCAGCTCCACCATCGCCTTTGACTTGAAACAACACAAATTTGATAGCCAATTTTCAATTTATAGAAGCTTAACCATGAAAACCGACGAAAGATTAAAAGAAGCTAGGCGTTCGGAGCTGGCTCCTCCGCCATAGTTTCCAAACGTAGAAAACATGCAGAGTCTAGCTCACAGCTCCTCCCACTCCCATTTTTGATGACTCTAGGAAACAAAGTTTCAGGACTCCCACACGTTCCTGTGCATATATATATATGCGGTGCTCGATAAGTTTACTGCAGCTTTATAATAGAACTACCGTCTCCCGATCTTCTTCATAATCTTTCTCTGTCCACAAAATCATCCAGTTCTGTTTTGGCAAAAAGGTTTTACGCATTTGCTGAATCATTAATCTCCACCCTGAGGAGTTGTTGACCACAGAAACGTATGGATCATGACGAATACTGTAAGCCGACCGGTAAATTGGATAACGACCCTGGGCTCCATCGCTCCATCTGACCGCGAGTACTCTTGGCTCGAAATTCATAGGCATACCTGCATTGTGGGCATCACTCTCTGCACGATCAATGAATGCGTGGATGTTATCTTCACCCGGAGCATCTGTAAACTCGATGGCAGTAGTGACGATTTTGTCAGAATCTCTTCGCAGGTGAATGACTTTGCGGTAGAGAGGCCCCGTAACAGCAGGATCTTCTAGTCGGGGGTAAGGGATTTTCCAACCATGAGGAATGCAAAGTTCACAATTATGAGCTTCTATTTGGGCCTTCAAACTTACCCCTCGGTAAGTAGTAACATCGTTGTGGTTCGAAGCCTCGATGAAAGGGTTTCCATTGTTCTTCATGCTTAAACTCTTATTTGATTCTCTGACCATCTCAATACTCTTAAATGGTACGCTTCGAGCCTCGGATAGCTTAGGCATAATTTTTCGGTTGATTTGCGATGAACGAATCATCGGTGCACTGGTAATGGGTGGTGCGGTTGAGGTCCCGAAATTTGAAGTCCCTGTTTCTTCATCTGATCCCTCTTCTCTATCACTTTTCTTGCCACTGTCAACAAAATTGTGAATTTCATCGGCGATTTCGATCCCCTCATCATAAATGGGGTCTCCCCTGATATTCTGATCTTTGTATTTGCCAATGACTGATTTTGGCTCAATCTTTGATTTAAGGCGCAGCTTGAGCGGCTCAGGATGAAATGGTCGGGACGAAAATGCAGAAGCCGAAGCAGCTGAAGCAGGTAATGATATGCTCTCCTTATCTTTGCCAGTGCTCTTACTACGAGATATTTTAGCATTATCTGGCCGAGGTGGAGGAAGCATAGCATTGCTTGGTCGAGGTGAAGGGAGAGGAAGCATAGCATTTCTCGGTCGAGGCGAAGGGGGAGGATCCGGAGTATCTTGTTTGGTAACCAGGATATTCTTGATCTCAGAAATTCCTGCATGATTTTGACTAGAGGGACCTATTTCTAGTGGTGATTTGAACGTTACCACCTTGCTTGGAAGAGACTCAGAAGACTTTCCTGCCTCAACTCCCTCATTTCTGGATGGAATCTTCAAAGGAGACGTTGCGATTACATCTTGTTCTCTTGGAGAGGACTTTGAAACAGAACCTGGGGAAGATTCTGTAATAGATGGCAACTCGGATCCCTTGTGTTTCTTGAATGGAGGAGTTGATTCCTGATGGTGTTCGCTCAGAATTCTCTTTGGGCGTAGCTCCAGAGGCGTATTCTCTTTTTGATTGGATTCACTGTCAAGCATGATGTCCAGAGCTGAAGTATTAACTGGAGCTTGGATTCATTGATGGGTACTGTAATGACAAGAAGTACAATGTTTGTAAAGAAATGTAAGTCATTTAGTTTATTTTCTTGTCCGTTTATAAACACCTATATCATGCCCGTTACTGTAAGAATGAGAGAAAGTTTGGGTACCATTAAGACTGTAGAGAAGAACTTAGAAGGTTAAGAGCTGGAATATAAGTGTCTTTGTGACTTTAAGATAGAACAGTTGGTAGGAGCTACCATCTTGGTGGACCAATAGCGCTTACTTAAATTGGGAAAGTAAAAGAGCTTCATTGTTGAACTGAGCTTTTGCTATGAAAGAGAAAGTCACTGCTCGAAAGGAATCGTGTCACATAGATCGAAGGGTACGATTTTGATTGCTATATTCCCATTGTAAAATTGAATTGCTAAGATTCAGAATTCTATTGTATCTGTGTTGACAATGGGGTTTCCGACCTCCAGCTGGGAGCAGCTTTGAAACCTAATCATTATTCTCTGTCAACAACAGCAACGGTTGTCTCTAGGTCCTTCTGGTGGGGATTCTGATTCATCTATGAGTGCATTTGGTATTTGGATCTATATTGCCTTTTTGAATATGAAATCATGTTTTGATAGTTTTGCATTGCTGCTACAATGATTGACTACTCACTGTTTGAGTGATTTCTATTTGATATTCTATCTCACCAAATCTTTTGACAAAAGTTATCATTGAATTGAACATAGCCATCACAGATCTCTTGGTCGCAGTTGCACACGTATCAAGGAGCAACGTTCTAGTACATAACTTCTGGAAGGTGCTTTGAGTAAACCGGGTCAAACTTTTGTTTGGCTTCCAAGAAAGGAAAAACATTATGTACACGTAATGGAACCTGCAATTAGTCTGTTAGATGTTGTCTGGGACAATCTGGAAAAGAAGCTGTAAACCCCCAAAATGTCCATTATCATTCAGTGACTTTTCGTTTTGGTGAGCCCCAAGTATAATTATTGAAAAGAATTCGCATTCCATTGATCGATTGTTACTCAAACACTCCGGGCCATCACCAACACCAAAGAGAATTTTCTTTTCTTCAACAACTTTCCCTTCCTACTGAGTGCTTATAACAAGGCCGATCTCCATAGGGATTCATCACATATTCGTATTTTATCTTCAGTGCGCGAGTTTAGATAATGTTGACCCCTTATTATGCACGTCGACGGCGACCAAGATTCTTCCTTCTACATGTTTATTTTGGCAAAGAAGCCGCGGGAGGATATGAGCATTCGTGGTCAGAACGGTGGTGGACATACACAGCAATTAGCTACCGATCTTTTGTGGCGAGGTGCACCCGTTCATTGATGGCGAATCACCCAAACACAGTTTTAAGAGATTTTAGGTTGATTATCAATGTGAGAACGGAGTCGTACGAGCAAATCACTGCAGCCAACATTCAGGCGGTGATGAGAGAACTTCAATCTTGTCGACAGAGACGTATGATATTCCCGGTTTACCTCAAGCTACACCCTTCAGTGGAAACATCAAATAATTGAATTGTCAGGATTGGAGAGTAAGTTTGGTATTCCTGAAGTCTGAGCAGATAGCAGAGACACTTGGTTTGCAATTTACTTTGAACTGACAATCCAAATTAGGTATCAATGAAGTTGAATGAACAAATCTGCAATGCTTCCAAATTGAATGCTAAATGGACATGCCTTTCCGGTCTCAAGACCCGTGTTACAAATTGAGAAGCCACAAGTATCATGGAGGCGACTTCCTTCATCAAGCAAGCTTAAACTTTCAAAATTCCTCCTTCTTATCTTACAATATCGACCTCAGGTCAATTTACTTTCATTACTTTCTTTTTCTTTACTTCGCTCAAAAAACAATCGCTTTCTCTTTTTGGGTCTCAAATTTTTGACACACACGTCCACATCGAATCAGATAAACACAAAATGAATATTTCAACACTCAAGCTGTTGAGTATTTTTCTTGGCTCAACTTTGGCCATTGTTCCTACACCACCTATCGTCTCAGCACCACTCCCCCAGTCCACTATTGAACCAGCCTTCACTGCAATAATCGCGGCACAAGCAACCCAGCAACCAATTTCTCCTGTTTCTGACGTCGGTGGCGAGGTATTCAGCAGGTTTGTTCAAATATGGCTCGAGAATATGGTAAGGTATCATCGTTGCTTGAGATATTTGGCTTATACATTCAGTATTTACTATAGACTGACGGCCTCGGTATAGGATTTCAAAGAAGCTACCAATGACCCCAATTTTCAATGGCTTGCTGCACAAGGCATCACACTAACTAATTACTGGGGAGTAACACATCCTTCTCAACCAAACTATTGTGCGGTTGTTGGAGGTGACACATTCGGTATGGATGCAGACGAATTCTTTGAAATTCCGGCCAATATATCGACTGTTGTAGATCTGCTCGACACTAAAGGCATTTCCTGGGGCGAATACCAAGAAGACATACCGTATGCTGGCTTTGAAGGATGGAATTTTTCGAAAACTGACCCATTCCGAGAAGATTATGTACGAAAACATAACCCATTAGTGATGTTTGATTCAGTCACCAGCAACGCTACTAGGCTTGCTTTGATCAAAAGCTTCGAGTCATTTGAATCAGATTTGGCAAACAAAACTCTACCACAGTGGTCTTTCATCACACCGAATATGACAAACAATGGCCACGATACTAATGACACTGTAGCTGGGAATTGGTCTCGTATGTTCCTCGAACCTTTACTTACCAATGATTATTTCATGAACGATACCTTAGTTGTACTCACCTGGGATGAGAACAACGAAGACGATGAGCAGAACAAACTGTTTTCTATCCTTCTCGGTGGTGCTATTCCTTCCTCCTTTAAGAATACTACCGATAATACATTTTACAACCATTATAGTATGCTTTCGACCATAGAGCTTAATTGGGGACTCCCTTCTCTTGGCCGCTGGGACTGTGGTGCAAACGTTCTTGGCATTGTCGCCAGCAAAGCAGGATACGATAACTATGCCGTCAATACCACTAAATTGCTTTTCAATTCATCATACCCAGGTCCTCTATCATCAGATAGATTTGATCCAGCCTGGCCTTTACCTGATACGAAAGCAAATTGTGGCTCAGGCCAGGGAGTCCTGAAAAAGATCATTGATGGATGGGGCAAATCCGATGGCACATACAACGTATGCAACCCATTCATAAGTTTTACCCTACCCAATACTTGTTCCTGTCTCCCACCACCTCTCCATCTCCTTGAACACCCATCTCGTTGCTAATGCAGCATTTCATTTTTGTCCAAATTATCTGTTCAATAGACAATCACTGATGTTCCGATCACTAATAGTATACCGACTCGTATCCATATGATGATGTCAGTGGTGATAACACAGGGGGTGAAGCGAGTCCAATAACTACAACAGATATACCATCAGCCACAGTTCCTGTGTCTGCACCTCTTACTTCAAAGAAATCAGAGGCTGTAGACTTGAAGTATGGTGGAGGTAGCTCCGTTGCCTTGATGATGGGATTCGTTTTTGTACTGTTGATGGGTTGAAGGTTGAAGGTATCATTGGAGAGGCGTCGATTGTATCGATATATAAATTTGTTGGAACTCTTTCGAGTCATAGTCTTCTTAGGATCACCTGAAACCCCAGTAACGCCTTTTAGGCAGTTGGTATCTATTAGGAAGTACAATTTTTAGCTCTTGAAATCACATTCTTTGATCAAGCATGCCAAATACTTTCCTTCACTTGTCTTGACATTTTTAGTCATTAGCACGCCGTACACCCAAGACAAGCGAACTGATTGATACTAATCCGTGGGATTACCAAAGTTGTGAAAATGAGGTCAGTAGACCTTATTGATTCTTGGGGGGCTCATTCTAATTCTGTCTTGATCAACCGACTATACCACGGCACATTCTTCGTTCGCAACCTCTCAAACTCCATTTTCCCCTGTACATTGGACCTGACAGCAGAGGTTCCAGAGCCGAAAGGTGGTTTAGCTGCACAAAATCACGAGGTAACGCCTTTATTGCATTCTGGATCGACCGCAATGATCCGTCAAACCCAGCCAAACAATAAGCCAAATTCTCTTTCTAGCCATGAACACAATATGTTGATGAACGTATTACTTGGTCATTCGCAGCGTGGGGGTTACTTTATACAATGCAGATTCTCAAAACCATCAAACGGGATATATCTTGGCTTTGCGAGGATCTCCCGGATGTAACATGCAGAGTACCTAGTAGGTAAAAAGATATTCAAAAAATGGGTGATGATACAGTATCAGCGTGGGATTTGATATGCATTTTGACCAATCATGTTGTGATGATTACATGCATGCTTCATTTCATCATTATAAGTGGATAAAGAATCCAAGTTGGGTAAGACATAGATACGGTAAAAATAGCAAGGCACATTTGTGTTAGATAGTTGCATTGACATGCTTGTCATAATCATAAGGTTTGGAATTCTCAATGCAACAAATCATATCATACCATTTCAATCAACTTGGCTTCATTTGTACAAAGCGTGAACAAAACTTGACCACATCGAAAATACCATCATTTGTCTCCACTATACTGGGCACACACACTCAGGCTTTACCCTGACCGCAACATGTTACCAATTATATGAAGTCACCTACAATATCTTGATGTTGAAGGTCCAGAACATTCAAGATAGCTTCTTCGCAGGTGATCCTCAATCCCTCCTCTAAATCAAACCTCAACCAGCTCCATCGACTCAATAACGATAAGATAACATCTTCGAAAAGACTGGACAGAGGAGGGAGTTCACACATTGATACGCGCCAACATTCACTACGAGATTACGAAGAATTTGAGCTCGCTGAATATCCTGGCGCACGAGACGATCCACCTCCGGAATCGCACATAAGTGAGAGAGAAAGAAGAAGGGCGGAAAAGAGAAAGAGACTCGAGGAGGCAGACGAGATGAAGTTCTCACATAGCATACAATTCAATGCTGTTCCAGATTGGAGCAGTCATTACATTGCTTACAGCAATTTGAAGAAATTGTAAGTCTTGGCGCAAACCCTTTTCTGAATGATGTTATTGATGGTTTTTGTGCAGGATCTACCAGCTTGAGAAGAATGTGCATCGACCCTCCACTGCCGTCGAAGACGCCGAAAATTCCCCCCTAATCAGACCGGCCGAAGATTCGGATGCTATCTTTCGCAGAGCACTGGATGCAGAATTGGAAAAGATATCAAGCTTTTATGAATTGAAGGAAGCTGAAATTTTTGGCGAGGTTACGGAGCTGTTGAAGGAGGAAGAGGAATTTGATGCTGAAGTCCAAGAAAGCAATCAAACAGATGGCAATGGCAATGGTCAGCAAAAAGCATCGAGCAATGATCGACCACGACAAAACAGTATCTTTAAATCTATCGTTCCAAAAGGGAGAAGGCGTTCAAGTACAATAAGTCGATCAATAGATGAGGGGGTCGAAGATAGTGATGATGATGACGACGATGAAAACACCGCGCTGCGCAAACCAGCCATGCCAAAAAGAAGCAAGAGCTCTCCTCATGACGCGAATGCGGGGGCTTACGAGGACATGCGCTCTTCAACGGATTTGATGAAGCCTGCTCGGCGCAACAGTCTGAACTACGAGGATTTGGCAGAGCAGGCATTCAATGCCTTCTATTCGTCAGGGATCACTTTGAAAAAGCGTGCCGTCAGTTTATATGTATCACTATGTGAACTGAAATCTTTCGTCCAGCTCAACCAGACAGGTTTCAAAAAGGTTTGCAAGAAATATGATAAAATCTTGGACAGAAATTTGAAGTCGAAGTACCTCCAAGATGTCGTAGCTCCAGCATATCCTTTCCGCCCCGAAACACTTAAGCATATCGAGGAGAACATATCGCGGATAGAGCGCATGTATTCCGATGTAGCAACTCAAGGGGATGTCGACATGGCAAAGAAGGAATTGCGATCACATCTACGAGAACATGTCGTTTGGGAGAGAAATACAGTCTGGAGGGAAATGATCGGCATTGAGAGGAAAGCTCAAGCTGCTAATATGGGTATTAGAAGGACTTTACTCGGCGTTGACAATGATCCATCTAAACTCCGGTTGCAAGGTGATGATGCCGACATCGCTGAGATGAAGGAATTATCAACACCAGTTGGGAGGGTAAAATGTCCAAGATGGCTCTTTAGTTCAACGATGTTCACACTGGTTGGAATCATTACCATCTTCATTCTACTATTGCTTATCCCAATCATGGAGAAGCCAGAACAACAAAATTGTTTAGCAATGCTGGTGTTCGTCAGTCTGTTATGGGCTACCGAGGTAAGAAACTCTTGAAGGTCCTAATCATAATCCCCTATTGACTGATATTTAGGTCATACCTCTCTTCGTGACATCCCTCATGATTCCATTTCTCTGCGTAATTCTAGGCGTGGTTCGCTCTGATGAAAAGCCTCACCATCGACTTGAAGCTCCAGCTGCTGCCAAATATATTTTCTCCGCAATGTGGACTCCAGTCATCATGTTATTACTTGGTGGATTCACAGTAGCTGCAGCACTTTCCAAATATGATATTGCTAAGAGAATAGCGACTTTTGTCCTAAGCAAGGCTGGGACAAGGCCAAGAACAGTTCTCATCACCAACATGTTCGTAGCAGCTTTTGCAAGTATGTGGATCAGTAATGTTGCAGCACCCGTCTTGTGTTTCTCAATCATCCAGGTAAGCTCAAAACCCTTTTTCTCATTTGAATCCTATCATTAACAGTTCTAGCCCATGCTTCGAAATCTTCCTTCCGAATCTCAAATGTCGAAAGCAGTTATTCTTGGCATTGCACTTTCATCCAACATTGGTGGAATGCTCTCGCCAATTGCATCGCCACAGAATATTGTCGCTCTTCAAATCATGTCCCCACAACCAGACTGGGGCACTTGGTTCTTTATTGTCCTGCCAGTCGGTATAATTTCTATCGTCCTTATTTGGATACTCTTACTTCTTACCTTCAAGCCTGGGCGTGGAACCACAATTGTTCCCATTCGCCCGGTTAAGGATGCATTCACTGGAGTTCAGTGGTTTATCACTCTTGTTACTCTTGGCACTATCGTTCTCTGGTGTGTAAGTCATCAGCTTGAAGCGATCTTTGGTGATATGGGAGTAGTCGCAATCATCCCAATAATTCTATTCTTTGGTACCGGTATCTTAACAAAAGAGGACTTTAACAATTTCTTATGGACAATTATAATTCTAGCTGCAGGAGGACTTTCTCTAGGTAAAGCTGTCAACTCGTCAGGGTTGTTGCATACTATTGCTGGTGAAATCACTGCGAGCGTTGAGGGTCTCAGTCTTTACAGCGTACTTGTCGTATTCTCGTGTCTCGTCTTGGTCGTTGCGACGTTTATCAGTCACACTGTCGCGGCTCTCATTATTCTTCCATTAGTCCATAGTGTCGGAGCAAGTATGGAGGAGCCACATCCCAACCTTTTGGTTATGGGTGCTACATTAATGTGTAGTGCCGCTATGGGATTGCCTACAAGTGGTTTCCCTAATATGAGTATGTATATCCCGTTTCCTATTCATAGACAAAAGAAATGCTAATCATTTATAGCTGCAATTATGATGGAAGACTCACAAACAGGACAAAGATACTTACAAGTGAAACATTTCATCACTCGTGGCGTACCAGCAAGTATCCTTACATGGCTAGTGGTCATCTCGGTTGGTTATGGGTTGATGAGAGTGGTTGGGATGTAATATTTGATCTGTAATCTTTTACAAATGGGACATAGATTGTGATTGGGACTGGGAGGGGAAGGGGAAGGGGTCGAATTGGCGGATATGCGGCATTGCAGAGATGGAGTTGGGTTTTTTTTTTTTTTTTTTTTGAAATGTTTTTCAAAATAGGATAGCAAATCACAATTTTGAATTGGCAAATTCCACATTCTTGGACTACCTCGATCTACATTCTCATCGTTCGGATTCTCATTCCTCAGTTACACCATGATACCACATTTACTAAAGAAAGTTCGTAAGGAATGCAAGAACCGAGCTTTCGTGTTTTGAGTGTACGTGTGTTTATAGGTAGTCATCCCCTTGAAGCCGCATCTTTTCTCTTTTTTTCTGTCTGCCGACCCAAATCGCCGTGCCATTCACAACCGAATATCGCGTGCCAACCGGAGATACCTTTTCCACAAACCACGCTCATTGTCCCAGACTCACGCTATCTCACCAGCCACGATGCATCTCCCAATCCTCACTCTCACCCTCACCCTCTTCCTCGGCCTCAGCGCCGCCATCGCCGTCCCAGCCCCTAACCCCAACTCAGCTCTCGAAGCCAAAGATTTCATTCCGAATAAGGTTCTACGACAGGTGATTCCGCGTCAAGGCATTCCGCTCCCGGAACCGGAGGAGGATATTGAGCCACCGAGAGATGATGGATTGGTTCCTTTTGCGGGAGGGGGACCGGTGGTCGGGAAGTGGGTTAAGCCGACTTTTACGCCCGGGCCTGAAGATAATGTTTTGCCGTTTAGTAATAGTGTGGTGAGTTGGTGGAGGTTTCTTTTTAGATGTTTTTTTTTTTTTTTTTTGGTTTTGTTTAGTTTTTTTTTTGTGTGTTTGCTAATGGGAGGAGCGAAAGGGAATTGGACGATGATAGTTTTGATTTTGTTTATTGATTCTTTTTTGGCTGACTTTTTTTTGGCGTGTTTTAAGGACTTGAAGAAGAAGAAGAAGAAGCGTGATCTGGGACACACAAAATCAAACGTGTGTTCTTCACTTCTCTCCTATTCTTATCTCTCTTCATCACTTTATCGCTTTTCTCTCTCATATTCTCATTACTTCCTTAGAACATATACTGATATTTCGACTCGTGTAGGCATTCTGTCCTTACCCCGGTACAGCATACTGCTGCAATCCTAACCCAGGAACGGGAGGCACACTCTGCAAATGGAATGGTGATGGGCATTTGTCGGGCTGTGAGTTGATTACTGGTGGGGAGAGTGTTTGTTGTAGTACGCTTGGGTGTAAGGGGATGAACGGGTTGAAGGAACCGATTACTACGGTTTAGGTTGGGGTGAGATGGGGGTTAGAGAGAGAAAGGAGAGTGGTTTGGAAGACGAAGAGCGGGTATAGGAGACAGAGATACAAGGAATGGTCACGGTGTGGGGTTGAGATCAGGAGGCACGATGTATCGTATCTCGGCGAGCGGGAAGTGTATGAATTTGCTTCTTGGGATGATGGTCCAGGGTTCAGGATCTAAATTGAAAGTTCAAGTTATGTTGCTATTTTCTCTCTTTGAAAAGTTATGTGGTTTGGAGATTGAGATTTTGTAATGTACTTTGAAACAATTCGCAATGTTTTCGTTGGAATCAAACAATTGGATAGCGAGCTTTCTTCTTGCTGTAACAAATTGCGAGCTGGTGATCGTTCGTGTGATATCTTGTGTTGATGTAGGAAGTAAAGCTCGTAGAATCATATCATTGACTCTGGAAGTCCAGACCCGTCTCTGTGGCCGTTACAATTTGTCAACAATATATGTCTTGTAACTTTCTTCACTTGTAGTGGGCCGCGTTTGTCTTTGTACTCTTTTCATAAATGCCTTTTGACTGAAGTATTAAAGTAGTTTTGATAACTGAAAATGATTTGAATAATGGATATATCTTAATATCTAGAATTGGTTCAAACAATCGAAGGTGGGCCATGTAGCGGGAGGTCCAGGCAGGCAGTGGAAGGGCCAGGCAGCGGGAGGGCCAAGAAGCTGGAGAGTCTCTCAATATATCTCAATTATAAGCATAGTCGGATATCTAGAAGCAAATTCTCTACCTTACAAGCATCTATATATCTTATGACAGCCAATTGAAGCCACACCGAGTCAATTCAACATGGCATCATTTCCGCCTTGCCAAGATGAAGATCCCATAGGAACGAACTTCGAATTTCAACCCCATATCTCTGGCTCTGCTATTCTTAAGCAAAGTAAAGCCGAAATATCCTCTTCAGATTTGATATCCGGGCGACGCGCTCAATAATGACAGAAATGGAATACTGAAACCTTCTTGATCTATACCATGCCCATGTCGATCTCATTAGACTCTGCTATCCTTATACAACTTCTTTGCATGTTGAACCACCATGGCACAAAATCTATATCTTTCTTGATGACTCCATTCTTCCAAAATCATTTTTGCATAGGTTTCACCATTGTAAATGCGGGTAACGTTATTCAAGGCAGTGGTTCCAAGATAATCGAAATTCAACTGCCACATGGATTTCATTCTTTAGACTGAATACTTTACCGTCTTGGCGTCTTCTCCTGACATCAAAACTTCGGTCAACCATTTCTGGAAATCCAAAGTCGGAGTGTGATCGTTGTCGAAACTATCCCAAACATTGATTGTTATCTTGAATTTTGCTTTCGGTCTCAAGATATCCAATAGTCCGAACTTCAGTCCAACAACACGAGGTTTTGAATATCTAAAAGCAATTCAAAATATGAAAATGATTCAATGTTTTAGTTAGTTTGGAGATTTGGAGATTTGATATTCTTATTGTTGGACTACAGTCCGGACTACTGGACACTCTGTTTGGTCCAACCGGCTCCGTGATCTGCGCAAGCTGCGTGGTCCAATGATTTGCAAACGCCCTAACACAAAGTATCCTATATCTCAGCTTTTAGTGAGATCTCTTTGAAATAAAGTCAGCACGTAAAGAATGATGAGAATACTGATTAAAGTATACACCCGTGCCTTTGATGGAATTTATATACATCGTACGGAGATTTTGCTGAATCTCCCTTGGCTTACTGTTGAACGTCTCGAGGTTGCTTGATCTTAACAAACATAAATCCTTCGGCTTCTTTTCATGGTGTAAATACATCAACTATGGTGTCCGAGAGCCATGTGCCTTCGGCAAATTGTTGTAAATCTTTCAAGAGGATGGTCAAACTGGATCGGATGATGTGAGCTTGTAGAAAATAGATGAAGTTCCAGGGAATTATTCGAAGAGTTCTTCCATTTGATCATTGCTACTGCTGTCCTGTTTGTACCGGCAATCTTCAGAATATTCTGGGTACAAATCTTGGCAATCTAATTCCTGCATCAATGCTTCAATGTCGAGATTCTCTGGTAATACTTCAAAGTGAGGCTCGAATACTTTGGCTAAGATTAACAAATTCTTCGCGAAAGCGCTTTGTGATGAGTGTATCAAGGTACGTAGTACACTCAGCCTAGCGACTGAGCATTTCCTGAATCCAGTCTTGTTTTGTCCCCCCTTCTGGATTTCGGATAGAAAGAATGGATAGAAGAACAGCGTTCCTTTACCGAAGGAATCAACCAGTTGCGCAACCTTACTACCGAGTCTCTTTTACTTGCGGCAATCATCAAGAAACTTTTTCTATGATAAGTTAGTGCTAATTCTCAAAATTATTGAAATTCAAGTGATGATAATACTTACCAAGTCCTCTTCAATGCAAGTGGTCAGGTTTCCTCCTGGTCTTAAGAAGTTCGTCTTAGCTAAATTCTCATAGTACAAGTTCTTTCGTATGTCAATCGGATTTCCTTGTCTAAAAACCTTTGAGGTTGGATCGACCAATATGCTAGCTTCTTCGACTAAGATGTGTAACTTAAAGTTATATCTAAGTTGCGCAATCTGTGCACCGATTTTATTTTTCTTTGCAAAAGTAGAAATTTGGCTGATAATGATTAGTTTCTGGAAGTGCTCAAGTGGAAGATCACTATCTTGAACAGAGTATCCAATAGTCCAACAATGTAAGATTTCGAAAATCCAAAAGCAATCAGAAGTCTGAAAATGGCTCAGTGTTTCAATCGAATTCATTATCTCAAATGATTTGAATGTTCTAATTGGTTTAGAAATTTGATGATCAACATTGTTGGACTGCAGTTTGGAGGACTATTCAACACCCCTGATATTCTTGAAGAGAAGGCGACATTGTATCAACTTCTTGAGGCACAGATTGAAGTGCTGCCTCCTTGGATTGAAATAAGAAAATTCTGATGGGACCAATCAGTCGTAATTCTCCCCAGCTTCGGTTCAACAAAGTCAGGAATAGAGATTCATCGTTAATAATGCGGTCAGAGTATTTGCCAACTCTGAGATTAGCCACACAAGAGCGAATTAAAAGGTAATGGCCTTGTTGCTCCCATTCAAATTCCACTTTCGAATTTGATTTATCAAACATCTCATCCGTGAGGTCGATTTCCCCTCCTGAAATCTTTTTTTCTGAGACTATTAGTTATGACTTTGAAGGCGATGGCTTCAAGAGAATCTCCTGTTCGGTCTGCTCAAATTGCAAAACGATTTGGAGCAAATCATTCAAACGTTTCGGCCCAGGGATGGGCACCGGAGAGGGTTATCTGGGGCGTATCCGGTTATACACTTGTAGGGTAGAGTGAGTACCCGGCGAGGTCAAAAATGACAGGTAGGGTACGGGTGCCCATCCCTGTTTCAGACTGCTTTAGTCGTTTTACGGGTTTGGGATATCGATAGGATTGGCTTTGGCCAGCGGCCGGGCATCATATCATGCGGCTTGTATTTGATTTCAAATGTGGAAAGGGTAGTGCGAGTGGCACTAGAGAGTTGCTTCCACAGCCCAGTGAAGAGTCCGATGAATCTGATAAGAAGATACATCGAGATGATCAGAATCTCAAGGCCTGATATGAAAAATCAAGTTGACGCAGCCTTGAAGAAAATATCACCAGGCCCCGGCAGTAGTGTCGGCGTACGTGGGAGGCCATCGGGTGGTCAGTTGCCAGTGGCTGGTTATTCTCGATCTCCAGCTATGGTCATTGCAAAGAACGAATTTATAGAACGCCATCATGCGCCAAGTTATCCTATTCATTCTCAGAGAGACAATCGCCTGCTCCCATCGCATGCATGTCATTCAGTTTGAAGCAAGCGGTCGGAGAGATATTTCCATTACCTTCTTATGATTGTGGTTTCAAGATGGATCATCCCGACAACATGACGAACAGTCGAATGAGCTTGCGGCCCAGAAAATCTCAACCATTATCATACCCAAGCTCATACAAACCCCAAGTCAACTCCCTAAATACAATCGATTCATATTCAAACCCCTTCGGGCCTACTCAAGGTCACTACAGAGCAATCCATCTCTCAATCAAACCCTTCAAGAATACTATCATCGGAACTACGACAATGGCTGAAGCTCCAAGCATGTCCTTGCACATGTTACAAGCTCATCAGAGTCTTAATACCTAAGAGATACACAGGAGCGCGCAGATCAGACCACAGAAGATGTCGTCAGTTTACTGAATGTGAAAATTTCCACAAGAAATAGATACCACGCCTACACTCATGGCAAGCCGGTCTCTTAACGGATTGCACCACCCAGTCGAATACGTGAAAGAAAGAAAAATAGTGCAGTAAAAAGTTCAACAACTACTTTTGTCAACATGATGAGAGATGTCCCAGCAGGCCAAATATTGATCTTGGAATTAACTGAGTTTGACGGAATTTCTAACAACCCGAAGTCATCGGCTGAGTTGAAGTTTGTGTAACCTTATGTCAAGATTCTAGTCGCCAAAGAGAAGAGGATTTAAGGTCCAGCCATTCCCAAAGGCCCAGATTGGTATACCACTACCCATAGGAGATTTCCTATCTTCCCATTGTATCAATTTATCCTCGTCATCAATGGCCTTTTTGCCAACTATACCACAGACATGTCCTTCGCAGCATGTACAGATAGATCAGCCATCGAAAGAGGTAGTTTCACCGCACTTGAAACTCGTGGCCGATATTAGATAGCACGTATTGCTACTCCTTCATATCTGCTTACATCTCTGAGTACATCTTCGCACTACCTAATCACTTTTCTGAATGATCCCAAGTATTCATATGTAGTATGAAGTCTTGATATTAACCACTAGAGACACTCTAATCAATATTATGCTTTATGCTGGGATGATTACTAGTACTATTAGTATCTCATCCATCGTCGCATCAATATTGAGAATATCACATTTTCGCAGCTGTCTTGAGGATTTCTGCCTCTCATGATTTTAAAATTATCAACTGTCAAAAATTGTTGTAAAAGTATCGATTTCGTAAACTCCAACCTATCCTAAGCCCGAGATGCACGAATCCCCAGTAGTCCCCGTCCCTCTCTCCAATCAGATCTCAATCATCAGCGCCGCCATCATCACCTCTACCCGTCAAGCCCCCTACCAGTCCTAACATCCTCCTTCCCAAGAGATCATCCTCACTAGCCAGACTGACCATACTCTTCTGTCTTTTGAGTCCTCCTCTTAATCTCGTTCTGCCTCTCTCCCCACTCCCAATTTCTTCTCTCAAAAGTTTTTCCTTTCTTCTCCTCTCGCCATTCCCATTCACATCCCCTGGTCCTTTGCCCTTTCCACTGATACTCATTCGCATTTCCAGCCCCATATCTTCATCCCCAGAACTTTCTGTTCTAGTCCTCCTATGATGTCTCTCATTCCCATTTGCTTTTGCAAGCTCTCTCTGTTCTGATTCGTTGAAAATCTCCTGCATCCACTTTCCACATTGAAAAATATATTTCCAACCTTCAGGAAAAATTCCGACGAATTGTAAGAAACCGTGACTGATACCCGGAATCAACATAACTTCTGCAGCATCTTCTCCTTGACAGCGTCTTAACCTTCCGGCAAAGATGACAGTATCGTCTACTAATGGATCTCTTTCACCAGTGATAAAGTAGGTTTTTGGGAATTGAGTTAGTAATGAATCAGGTGCTAAAATCGGAGATAGAAGATAATCTGTTGAAAAGTCAGGGCGATTGTGAGGACCTATGTAGAGAATTATCATAGCACGCATCATTTCTGGAGTAAGGATACGATCGTTAAAGTACGATATCATAGATGACATGGCAAGGCGAGTGCGTAGAGGTGCTGGATGATGGGATGTTGACGGAGTCAACGGATCTATATTCGCCGGAGTCCTCGTTAAAGACGGGGAAAGAATTGTAGGAGCAGCAGTGCTATATTGAGGAGAGGGTAGTGAAATTTTAGACGGTTTTCTAGGAGAAAGTTCCGTGGTTTCTTCTCTGCTAACCGGTGGCGAGGGCAACTTCATCGGGCTTTCATCCTCATCTTCACTTTGATGGGGTGTTCCTGCTGCCAAAGTATATTGCATACTTTTTCTTTGAATAATTCCCTTATTCGTCTTCCTGTATTTCTTCTCTTTAATCAAACTCATCTGTTCATCACTCATCCAGTTTCCAATGTTCATATCCAACCCAGGATAAATGAGAACTAAGCCATCTGGAATAGGAAGCGTTCCTTGTCCCATGAATTGTCGAGCATCGGTTTTTCCAGATTCAATAATCATCAACGTGGTGCTAGCAGCTAGATTTCCACCGGCGCTATCTCCGGTAATGACAACCTTTGGTACTATATCTCCGGATAACCCCACACAACGACCTCGACTCGCGATTATTGTACAGTAGACATCGTAACATTCGTTCAGTGCATAAGGATATGGAAACTCTGGAGCTTTCTTATAATCCAAACTCAGAACTGGCAATCCGGTCTTCCCTGCCCATGCGAATAATTTGTCGTCATTCGTTCTTGGATCCATTGCCACAAATCCTCCACCCGGGATATCCAAAACAATCTTTGTATGGTTTTTCAAAGCTGATAGTGGCCCATCGAAGAACAACCATCCATTGACTGGGTCTTTGTAATCACTACTCGACGGTCTCGGTATCCGAATCGCCCTAGGGGGATATCTCATGAACCTTGGTCGTAATAGATTCGACAAAAATCCCAGATATGGAGTTGTTCCTTTATTCCAGCTAACTCTCAAATGGTCCACGGTCAGCATCCCTCTTACTTTTCTTACTTTTTCATCCGCTTGCTCTGCTGCAATCAAATAATAAAACGTGAATATGACACCAGCCAAATCACGAATCCACTTCCGCCTTATACGCATGGCACTCCAAAACCCCGCATCCAGAGCTGTGGTAACCCATGTTGCTCGAAAGTATGATCTCGTGTACAGGTTTGCCAGGGGCTCCGGACATTCTAATCCAACGAGTTTTCCCAAGTTTCGTGCAATGTAAAGGTAGAGGAGGGTTATGACAAGAGTTTGCCATGGTGTGAGGTATTTTTCGAGTATGCGGGATAGTTTTCTAAGTTTTGGTGGACCATCTCTGTTCCCTCTGTAAATTACGATGTTTAGTTAACAATATAATAATAGGGCGACGCAGGAATGTTACTTGAAGAGGTAGAACGACCAGAAAGAAACCACAGCCAAAACTTGTATCTTACGAAACTTTACAGAAGGCCGCCCTAGAACATGATCTACCAACTTCGTCAGTGGTGGAATAAAGCATGCTATTGATAGTAGAACTTACCTATCATGTTGATTAAATTTGTATGTTGTTGTACAAAAGAGAAGATGCCGAGTAAGAACAAAGAATTGTTAATAACATGTGCGCGCTCCAAAAAGGTGTTGGTCCTGCGGAGCTCAAAGGAGAATAGGAAATTACAAGCACAAAACCGATAAATGTAGAGAATGCATGTATATGGAATGAAAGTAGTTCTGAAGTGAAATTGTTTCACTTGTTGCGCATGAAGATAGACACAGAAAGTGGGAGAAGATCGTATTGACGGACGAGGGTATGTAGTTGAGAATACTCCTCAAACCATCATCACAGCTTACAGCTAGCTTGTGGAGGGCCAAACAGAAGCATATGATCAATTCAAGCAGAAACAAGACCGAGGCTGATATGATCCCCAGTCCAATGTCTTCAAAGTATAACGACGAACAACGAATTGGAAGTCTCGGAATGTTTAATGTTAGAATGGAATCGTGGGGATTGTGTGGAGAACATCATTATTATGTTTGGAGTGAAGTTAGAAGTTTGGCATGTGATTATGTTGGTTGACTCAGCTTGGAGGCGCGTGCTGAAGATCAATTGTTGCATTGGCGCTAGCGGCCGCCCGATTTGATAATTTGATATCTACGAAGTACGGGAAGCTCGCAGTGACATTACTCGAGTACCACATTTATTATTACTTTGTGTCCAGTTTCAAGCATTGCTCCATTTGCACAAACAAAGATGTTTCGTACGAGAATGAACACCAGCTTTCACTTTGTGTCATTACTGCTATATCCTTACAACATCACGGTAACCCAATTCAGCTTCCACTTCAATCTCTACGAGAAATTCGTCCCCTATTACCCCTGATACCACCAATGTATTTGATGGTCTGATTCCCACGCACTTAAAAGCCCAACCATGTGCAAGACTAACCACTTCGACGTCCTCCTCCTTTTGTAAGAATATTCTAGTTCGCACAACATCAGACAAGTCTCCTCCCAAAGCTTTTATGCCACGCGCAACGATATCTAGGATTGCCACGGTCTGGCTTCGCGCGCTTTTTCCACCTATCGCTGGAATACTTGAGACTGGAGAATTGGCTGTAGTTCCTGATACGCGAATGGTGCTGCCTGTTCTGACGGCTCGACAATAGCTCTGTTAAAAGAATGTCAGTGATGTTTTTAATACATACGGGGTAAAAACATACTGCAATGGGCTCCCAGTGGCTGCCTGAAGAGTATTCGATGCGAGCTCCACCAGCGATAGCTCTGGCGATCTTAACATCCTGATCTGTTTCTTCAAGGTGATCGCTAAGATCACCTTTTGCTGTGAGAAATGGTGGTCGTCGATATTCATCACCACAGTCTCCTGGTATATCCGAAAGGCCCTCCTGTGCTTTTGCTATCAAAGCCCTGTCTTCTGCATCTAATGCGAAACTAAAAGCCTCAAGATTGCTCGCTGTATACTTATCTGAAGTACTTGATAGCCTAGATCCCACAATCACAGCGCTTACAGCAGGAAGATCTAAAACATGTCTCGTTGCAACCGCAGAAATACCAACACCGTGCTTCTTGGCAACTGTTGAAAGTGCTTGAAGCACAACTTGATATGATGACCATCCTCCAGCTGCCTTGATAAATCGCAGATATTTTCTCAGGCTCCAATTCAACTCCGTCTCATCCTTTGGTTCTTCAACTCCAAGCCACTTTTCACTAAGATATCCTCCGAGAAGTGTTCCATATGCCAAGATACCAACGTCATGTTCAGTACATACTGATGCAAGTCGACCGCGAACATGACGACGATCAATAACGGAACAGGAAACTTGATTGGTTGCGATTTTGAATCCCGTATTAATCAAAAGTTCGAGATGCGCGGCATCTGTGTTTGTCATTCCAATCATTCCAATTTTTCCTTGTTTTTGTAAAATTCGCAAGTGCTCAAGATTCTGGATATAACTATCATCCGTATAGTCCCATGCATGATCTATCGCGTATTAGTACCCCCCGAAGAATTTTTTTTTGGCTTTCTTACATTGCATCAATTCAATTTTTCCTTGCTTCATCCTCTCCAATGCGAGATCCACAGCCTTTTCGGCTTTCTCGAAGCTGGTAACTCCGTTTTCTGGTGGACACCATTTTGTGAAAGCTATCATTCTCTTTGTCGATGATAAATTGTGCTGACCCATGACAAGTTCTATCCGGGTCAGTAACCTAACAATTCTGGAGACCGGGACAACTCACCTGCATCACCATAATGATCGGCCATATCGAAACAATCCAGTCCTGCTTCAATTCTTACTTGATGATTAGTGACTACAAGATCAATTTTGATTTGGGAATTCTCACAATGGTGCCATAGCTTTGGCCGCTGCTTCCACATCGACACTTTGATCATGTCCTCCAGCTAGCTGCCATAATCCCGATACCATACGGGGAATGTTAAGAGAACCACCGATTAGGGTCCGCTCGGGTTTATTTGATTTGTTATTCGCCATGATTTTCAAATATCTCTGTAGAGCATGAATATGACAATTGAAAGTTTCTGTAAGTATTTGGGGATTCAATTAATATGTATGAATGCATATTCATTACGCCTTTGAAAAGACATACCTGTTCCCTCGGCAATCATACGATCACCAGCAAATAGGTATGCAATGCAATTCAGATCAAGACCCCCTCGCGCCTTATCGGATGTCCCGCAGATCTAAGAAGCTTAACTGCAACTATTTTGTATCCGCATCCGTTTCCGTATCCGTCTCCTTAGAACACCGAGATAAGATTTCACCTTGTTGTCTTCCCCAATTGAGAACTATCTAATCGAATTGAATAGGTAGTTGTGGGGAGGAACCAATTGGTAGTTATCTATGCAAAGGTCATGATAAGAAGTGGCGCTAAAGTTCCTGGAGACCCTGCAAAAATGGGGTTGCGGGTGAACTCACCCTTGATTGTGCGCGACACCGCCAACACGATATTTTCAATTGATACGTATATAATGAGGGGTAAAAACAGAGGGGGAAAATGTTACATTTGTTATTGCATAACATTCTTATTTCTTCTCTGATTTCTTGATACAACATGATTACCAGCACCGGAAAACTCATTGGAAAGGATGACATCACCAATCTAGATATCCAACCCACGGAAGATGTCAATTCTTTGAAACATGGCGAAGTCGCTGTGGGAAATTGGGGATCTGAGACGAAAAGAGAATTCAAATCAAGACATCTCAGTATGCTTGCTGTGGGAGGGACAATAGGGTATGTCTTTCGATTTATTCGTTTCTTTCATATTATCTGGATACCAGCAGGCATTTTAATGTTGCTTCAATCTGCATTCAAAACTCCATCTCATTATAGGTATTGCTTTATGTTTCGGGTGGTAATATCACCATCGATCTAGACGCAAATTTCGACGTTTCAAATAGGTATTGAACTTACAATTGTAATTGTGCGTCTACACTCCACTAGCTTTCTGATATGTGCTTGCACGTTGGTTGTAATTGTACAAAATTAAATACATGAGTTGCGTTGCTTATCCTTATGAATATCTGGCTGACGAACTTTCTCAAGTACTGGACTATTTCTTATCTCTGGAGCCACCATATCAACAGCTGGACCTGTTGGAGCTGTGATTTCGTTTATTATATCTGGTATATTTGTGTATTTGGTTGTGGCTACAGTAAGTTTCGAAATCACTGATCCTTTCTTCATCGAAGATCAAGATATAGCCAGCAGAATCTAATGATCAACCACGAAATAGATTGGTGAAATCGCGACCATATTTCCAGTATCTGGATCGTTCGCAGCATTTGGCGACAGATTCTTTGACCCGGCTCTTGGCTTTGCCCAAGGATGGTCATATTGGTTTCTTTGGGTTCTTACTTTGCCGGCAGAATTATCTTCAGCGGGTATCATTATAAGTTATTGGCTACCGGATATTGGAACTTGGGTGTGGGCCTTAGTATTTCTTGTCGTAATCGTTGGTAGGTCCTCTTTCTGAGAAATTGTGTCTTTACTCAAGTGTCTAATTCTTTAGTCATAAATCTTTTTGGAGTTCGATGGTTTGGAGAAGCGGAATTCTTCTTTAGTTTCCTGAAAGTCCTCGTTGTTATCATCTTTATTATCGTCGGTTTGGTACTCAACGGCGGTGGAATACCAGGCCACAAAGCTAAAGGGTTCGATTACTGGAAATCTTCGACAGAAGGAGCCCCTTTTGCAGCAGGATGGCCCGGTGTTTTTTCTGCTTTGTGTACAGCTTTCTTGAGTTATGGAGGCACAGAGTTGGTTGGCCTGACGGCTGGTGAGGCCAAAAACCCACGCAGAGATGTCCCAAGAGCTATTAAGGGAACCGTTGGACGGATTTTACTGTGTTATGTTGGATCTATCTTTGTCATTGTGAGTTTACATCATCTAAGAATTTTGAATCGCATTTGAATATTTGTTAACGATAGTATAGAGCATCAACATCAAGTCCACTGACCCCTCACTTCTCACAACATCTGCAACAGAAATTGCAGCTTCTCCTTTCACACTTGTTTTCAAAGATGCAGGTATTGCTGCCGCTGCTAGTATCATGAATGCTGCTATTCTTATCGCTGTAGTCAGTGCCGGTAATACCAGTGTCTATGCTAGCTCTCGTATACTTTTTGCTCTCGCAAAGAATGGACAAGCACCGAAAATCTTCGCTACCACATGGAAAGATAATGGAGTTCCGTTGCCAGCTATGTGTGTCAGTGTTTTGATAGGCTTTGTCGCATTCTTTGGTTCAATATTTGGACAGGGAGTTGTGTTCACCTGGCTTTATAATTTGTATGTACCTCGTCTTTGGCTTTTATACTTCATGATCGAACTTCCGGCCGTTGACTCCAGACTTAATTTGTCTTTCCTCAAACCACATGCTAATGATATTCTAGGATCGCAATTTGTAATCTGTTAATCTACATGACTCAATGTCTCGTTCACATTCGATTTCGTCTCGGCTGGGTCCGTCAAGGGAATAGTTTGTCTGACCTTCCGTTCAAAGCGGGAATTTCTCCATACACATCCATATTTGCTTTTCTCATGGGATGTTTGATTGTCGCCGGAGAGGGTTATGTGGCTGCAACTACAAGACCATTTGCTTGGGCCAATATTGTCGCTACTTATATCGGCATTCCCGTCTTCTTCATTTTGTATGGAGTTTGGAAGGTGGTTAAGAAGGTATGTTGAAGACTCTCCTTCTTTTCTTGTATTTTGGGGTTAAAGGTGTCTTACATGAAAACTTCTCGGAAGTATGACGTCCACAATAACTAATCATGTTTCTAGACAAAATTAGTCCCATACTCGGACATGGACTTTGAGACTGGAAGATCTCAGCCACCGAGTGATGAGGAGATAGCAGCTCTTGATGAGTTGGAACGAACGGATGTGAAGACTTGGAAGGAATTAGATGCTCGGGGACGAGCTTTGAAGGTTGGTAGGGCTGTTCATAAGGTTATTTTTTGACATGTAGATGGGGTAAAAAAGCTTGATTTTTAGATCGGTGCTTGGTCGTTATTAAACGGACTTGATGGTTTAGATATGTGACCGAGATGGGTCTTGTTGATATAGGGATATTATTTGTCACAAATTAAACTCAGTCATTGCAACAGAGAAAAAATTCTCGGAGGAACTTCCCTGGTCTCACCCCTTGATAAGCGTGAAAATTTGTGAGTCTTATATCCATCCACAATTGGTTTAAAAAATACATATCTATATACAAGAAGATAAAGACTGATAGTCAGACCTATACATACAGGGAAACGGGAGAAAGTTATTCCCAATCCGACAGAAACCAGATTTCCTCACTCCACACAATCTCCCACAATATTTACATCTTCCTTTCCGTCTTGATTTTCAATAAAAAAATAAAATATGTACGCCTCTTCTTACTGCATCTCGCACAACCATTAAAGCGAGAAAATTCCACTCATCGCCTTGACAAAGTTCTCCGCGACCAACTTCTGGATCGCTTGACCGGGATGATAAGTATCATACCACAAGCACGAAGTACCATCCGCATTCATGCACGTCGCATCTGGAGAGCCGTAGGTGGTGGGGTCATCCAAAACGGTGTAGAAAGATTCCGTCGTGTTGAAAATCGTGCCGGTGACTCCACTGTTTGCAGACTCGAAGGTTGCCAAGCGCGTTACGAGATCTGCGTTGTAGGTGCTGATGTTGCCGCGCACGTAATCCATGTTTTGGGCTGTCTGCTCGGCGAACACGGGGGCTTGGTCGAAGGGAGGGATGGTGAATAGTGTGAAATAGCGAATACCCGCATCGTATAGATTTTGCAACTGCGCGAAGTAGACGTCTAAGATGGCATCGTATGGAGTGACAAATCCATCCCAGTACGAGTTTCCAACATCGTTAATACCCATCCAGACGATGGCCATGGTGTTGTCCTCGGTCCAAGGTGCGGTGGACGCGTTGTGTGCAGCGTAGGTCTCGAATTCGGTGACTTGGGCAATGAGATCATGGGTGGCGCCGTTGACGAGGCTGTTATCTGTAGTAGCGCCATATTCGGCGTAATCGTAGCCGAGAACGAGGGAACTGTTGAGCTCGGTGGCGACGACTCCGAGCCAGCCTAGGCCGCCATCGGTGGTCGTTCCGGGGAGGGCGACACCAAGTGGGTTTTCAGCGGAAGGCAGGGTGGCTCCGCCGTAGAATCCATCGGATGTGTATGAATCACCGCTGTAGAATATTGTTAGTTACATTTTTTTTTTTTCGGAATTGGCTACAGAGAAACTTACAAAACCATAAGATATTTGGTTCCGGATGATGCGGATGAGCTTGCAGTAGAGGCAACTGCAGCGCTGGAAGAACTGGTTGCTACAATCGCAGCTTGAGTCGAGGTAAACAAAGCGGAGGATGTAGAAAGAGCAGTTGGGAGAGCTGCGAATGTTGTGGTGATGAGAGGTACGCTGGAAGTAGAAGAGGAACTTGCAACTACTGCTGATGGTTGGACCGATGAAGCGACTACAGAGCTTATCTGGGAGGAAACAGCCTGAGCAGACGAGCTTGCTTGAACAATAACCGAGGAGCTGGCCACTGAAGTAGACTGTTTAGCGACCGAAGTAGCGAAAGTGGTCGAAGAGCACTTTTTCTTTGTAGTAGCCGAGGATACTTGTAGAGCCGAGCTGGATACTACCGGAGCTGAGCTTGAGACGGCCAAAGCTGTCGTTACAGGGGCAACTGCAGTACTCGAGACAACCTCAGCTGCGCTCGTTGCCGTTGCAGCTCCTGCTACACATTGATAGTAAAATGCATTTTGGGATTGACAAACCGCCCCCGAAACACAAGTTGTCGATCCTGAAAATCCCGAACCTCCACATTGACCATATAATGCAACATCTGCAGCCGAAGTAGCTGAAATAAAAAGACCAGCCGCCAGCGGCAAAGATTTCGAATTGATGAAACCCATATTTATATTTATTGAATTTACAGAGGATAGGTAGGGAAAAAAAGAATGTGAAATTTCGCGCAAACAGCACGAACGTTGGAGAAAGAAATATGAAGCAAAAGCAGACAAGCCTTTCCAAAACTTTGTAAAATCATGATCATCATTTGATCATATATAAGAAATGGAAAAATTCCAGTCCATCCAATCCATTGATGTTCATCTCATTAAGGATCATTGCAATATCCAGAAACACGCATTTACACTTTATTTGCAATATATTTCCGACGAGAGCTCGGCTGTTTAGGGACGAACGGGGATGTTTAAGGAATGTTTGATGGAAATTGCAGGCGGCTAAACTGATTGTGGATTGCATACATTGTGGAAGAAGAGCAGAAGTGGCTGATGTGCTTCATTGAGTGGGGTAACAGGGGGAACTCACTGATGGAAAATTTATGAAACTTGTTACCCTTGTCGAAATTACTTTTTTCAATAGGAGAGTTGACGTATGCATGAGTGAAATGTATGTCATATGAAGAACCCGTTCTAGTAACGGGATGATCGGATTAGATCAAGATGTCGATATTCTCCATACATGGCTCATGCTATACATGATGATGGCTGAACGAGCCGGTATTCCGGTGGTAGTGATGACATGGAAACCAGACTTCAAAGCAGAAAGAAGAGCAGAGACATAATGGAAGGATAATCAACAAGATATACCAAATCTCCGTTTCGTCAGGTAGAGTTTTCGGTGCCAAACGTTCCAATTGCTTTTTCCTCTGTGATAGTAATCGCCAGCCCATGATACTGTACCATAGTCCATATTAAATTGTCACCTGATCACAAAACAGACAGCGAGTATAGAATCATAATCAAAGATTGATAATCGACGCGCGGGGAGCGGAGAGGGAGATCATTATTAACGAAACATTCTCAAATCATGAAGCTTTTTGTGAATGTGATGTAGATATCACTGGCGGGGATGAAATCGTTTCGGTCGATTTGAAGCTGCTTTAATTTTTAGCGATTGAATTAGGATAAAGAACCATGAGCATAAACAAGAAATGTGGTCTGTGCGTGATATCACTACTAAAGCGGCGACTCACACGTTCTGAGCAAAAAAAGGGAAGGGCTAGTGTCCAAGACTAAGATCTACGACCTTCTTTCAGTATTTCATTTCTTTTGGAGTTTAACTCTCTACCTAGTTGCAGGAGATGCTAGGTCACGATGCTGTCTCTTTGAAGTATCAATGAGTTCCTTATATCTTTCCCGTGTGCCAGAGAAATATAGACCAAGTCTATCTGAGCATGATAACCATCACAATTTCATGGCTACAAACTAATTCCTCCACTACTGTCACGCCTCACGGGCTCAAAAATTCAATACAATTGTTCTACGGCTTCAGTGGCCATGTTATTGAGGGTCTCTGCTAGTTGAGGTCAATGAAAGAAAGTCTTTCTGTAGATCTTCATCGTTCATTCTGGCGTACTTTTGTCAAGATTAACGATGTATTCGTCTCATATATGAGAGTGTAGATATTCTTCATTCAAGAAATTGGATGTAGAGACGATGATGAATCCTAAGTAGCGTTCATGTAGTAGAAGATTTTGAAAGAATATACCCTGCGTACTTGTACAATTTCATCTGATGTTCAAAGACGACGAAAATGTCAAGAAAATTTGAGAAAGTATTGAAACATCACCCAAGCGGACGACAATATCAATTACTTATCATTCAGGTGGGCTCGGGGTTTCTGGCGCTGTTTGAAGATCTATTGGACATGTTTACTGAAGTTCTTAGGTTTGTAGTTGTGACGTTGAAGGTAAGGTGTCAAGTGACGATTGATGTATACACTAGGACTAAGAGCGAAGTCGATATAGCGAGAAGACTTTTTGATTAATGATGATGATAGTACCTTGAAAGTGTTTGATTTCGTGCCAGAATAGCTGATAAGACGATGCTATGTGGTTCTGTTCTGTGAAGGTAATGGTATTATTTTTTGACACTCGTTCTTTTAAATGTATGCTTTTTTTTTTCTTTTTTTTATTACATCTGTAGAAGCTAGATACAGAAACTGGAAAGATTGACAAACCATATAGATATTCCAAAGGGTGGAAACACTCATGCGATGAGTGGTCGAATTCAATATAAATGTATGTGAGTGGTTCAGCGGTGTCATTTCAAAGTCACACAATTCACCTTGGAAGACTCGATCCAAAAAACAATGAGTCAACATCACCTTTATCGAGAAAACTTATGTTTGATACGATCTACTCTAGATTACTCGCAAAGTTCCGACTCATACTGATCATGAGTCGCAAATGGCACATCAAGTTCACGCTTCGCCCCCATAATCAGGGTCAGGCGCTCCGCATCCGCTATTTGTTTGGCCAATGAGCGAGCTGGTGGTCCCCATTTCAGCTTCCAAACTCGTGCCCAGCATAGACCCCTATAATCAGGATCATACTCCTTTCCAGATGGTCTTTGATCAAATGGTTCATACAAAAGTGAGTTGGAAGTGGCCACTGCTATAGTAGTTCTTTTGCTGCTTTGCTTTATGTATTGGCCGTTTAACTTAGGAGAGAAGGCTCCAGATCTATCGTAGTGAAGTCGTTGTGTGATCTGATTGGCTAGGGTACATTCGCTGGATACGATGATAAATTGTGAGTGAGGAAATGTTAACGGGTCTTGTGAAAAGAAGGCACTCCTGCAGCGTTTCCAGGTAGATTGTTCATCTTCGTCTAGTCGCCACCTTTCGAATCCCACCTCGACAATAGACTCGGGTAGATCTTCTAAACAACCAGAATTCATGTCAAATATAAATTTAGGCTGTGTCTATCTACCAAGATCTAATGCTCGCATAAAGTGTTCATGTTGAGGGAGGAAATACTTTTGAAAGCGCTCGAGGATGTTGTAATTGAGAACATCCTCTGGGGTAGATGAGCTGGGTGATTCAAGGATAGTTCCCTCGATTGGCCTAGCGTGTCATTATATGTTGCGTCTCCACTCATCAATTTCCCGCTTGAGAATTCCTGTGACAAAATCTCCAATAAAAGACAAGTGAGGAATGAAGGACATGAGTATGGGGATCAGGAAGCTTGGAAGTGATATCTGGCGCTTTGGCATAAGATCCAACGTTTTTTCTGGGGGGCAGTTTGCGACTATGGAAACATTCATGGGTGTAAGCCTTTTTGCTTTAGCAGAGGAATATCTGGTTGGAGAGATAGATTTGACGTTCGAGTAGTGTTGGAAAGATTAGAAGGTTGTTGAGAGCAGTTCGTGCGACTCGGATTTGTTGGGTTATGTTTTGTTCGATACTATCGAACAGCTTTGATAGGGATTTTCTTCTTGGAGATATTTCTGAGGAAATTTGAGATGTGGGAGAGGTAGGGGGGAGAGAAAAGAAATCGCCAGAATTTATACACAGTTAAGGTTCTGTAAATCGAGGATCCCTCTGACTCGAGGTTAGACAACTACAACAACAATAGTTCTAAGATATCTAGACTTACAAGATGTGGTTCATTATTTATCACAGCCATTAAATTCACACAGTTGAAGAAAGTGCAGTGACTTCATATCAAGCCTAGAATCATGAATACAGATTAAAAGTAGCGACTGATAGATTTTGATACCCACAATAAGTAAAGTTTGACGTGCAATGACTGTGGGAATAGACGAGATTCTAGTCATACTTGAATGAATCTATAGATCAAACACTCAAGTCACAGAGATATTAAATCATTCTGCAGAACTGCTGCAAGAATTCAGTTGTGCTGAGCGTTTCCCAGATTCGGAGATGCAATAATGTCGAGTCAAAATGAGAACGAAAGTCAGAATCAGAAAGTACATCCATCCACCACATTATGCCCAACATAAACCACAACACCCCAAACAACAAGCTAAATGCACATCGCCAGCCAGCCAGCCAGCTAGGCAATCGATAGACAAATCAAAGTTACGAGTACGATATCCTCAATACCCAATATCGAAATCAAATCAAAATCAAAATCCACTTCTTCAGGAATAAGGTCAATGTAAATGTAAAAATAAAATACAATAAACTACATACATCCATCCAATCAATCGATCAATCAATCAATCCAATCAATCAACTCCATTATTCTCCTCCCCAAAACGCCCGTGAATGCTCCATACATCCTAACATTCAAACATACATCCAAACATACATACAAACAACCCATTTTCTGCCTTTCGCGCATAGCAATCATGGACTTTTGATTGTCATAAGAGGGTATGATATCAACGTTCCGATCCGCTCATCCCAACTGCATTCGTCTGCTTTTTTTTTTTTTTTGCTCACTATCAATTTGTCCCATCCCATCCCATCCGCGCTTTTCTATTCCGTATATCTTTACAAGCCATCGTTTTCTTTCTCACTCACTCATGTCCTTCTTTCCCAACTAAGCCGCACTCTCCGCACTATCACCACTCAAATCACTCTTTCCACTCCTCGCTCTTGCTGTACTTGCTCTTCCATCTCCCGCACTCGTATACACATCTCGACTTTTTCTATCCGCCACAACGACTTTCGCAGCCAATGCGTCGCGGATTTCCTTCTCATCTCTATTTCTCCACATTCGAACGCCGGAGTTGCTTAGTGGCCAGAGAACTTTATTTTCGCGCATCAATTCTTCCTCGGTATCTTCCGTCACGCGTTCCTTCCTTCCGTAGATTATTTCGTCCCAGGAAGGTGCTTTGGTGGATGTGAGGATGTCGAAATCACGGGCAATCTCAGCGCAGTAATGATCGAGGGGAAGATCGTTGACGTCGTTTCCGAAAGGGTTTTCGAGTTCGTTTCCGATAGCCATGAGACCGACGATGATATATGCTGCGGCGATGGTTCCGGGAATGGTAATCCATCCGAGAGAATCGAAGAGTTGGAAGGGGAGAAGGTAAACGTAGAGGTAGACAATTTGGGAGATGAGAATGTTGTAGCCGATGGGAAGAGGAGTTTGAAGAACACGTTCTGCGGAGGCGGAACAATCGGTAAGGGCATTCACGCAACCAAGAATTTGACCCAAGACAACAGGAGAATCGAGAGTGCCATTGCGGATGGTTCCTTCAACGTAAGAGTTGAGGTAGGTGAGAATTTCATTGGGAAGATTTCCAACGGGTTTGCTGGATCTCTTGATGGCTTTTCGGGGGTTGCTAGCGGCGAAACTGAGACCGAGGTATTCACCAGCACGCTTCCAAGGTGTTCTCTTCTTCTCGACAAGAACCTCGGGAGTAGTAGCCGATTGAGCATAAGTATTGAGATGATGAGTCAAAGCGGAGATATCGGCATAATGGGCATATGGTTCGAAACGAAGTTTATGTTTCAGAGCAACAGCAAAGGTAAGAATGAGATTGATACCGGTTACTTTTGCGAGAAGATCTTCTTTTCCCAAGTCACCTTCACGTTCTTGAATGTTGACCCAGATGAATCGAGCTAAGTTGCGGGATTGGACCGAGAGAGATGCCCATGCTTTACGTCCGTCGGAATAACTGTGTTTTTTGTTAGTGAACGCTCTATGTATAATGTTTTGAATAATTTGGTCTGCCTCCATGGCAATAGCCCTCGGAGAGCCAGCGGAGCGTCATGTGAGAGAAATTTGACTTTTCAATGTCTAAAATTGACTGGTAAATTGGTATAAGATATGGGGGCAAGCCCCCAAACCCCCTTTAGCTCGCTGCGCTCGATCTTTCTTGGGCGCAAACTTTTGATCCAGAAGGGGAGTAAAAGGAATAAGGAAGACCAACCGTTCATAAGCAGTAGTGCTCTTGAAACTTAATGCCAAAGAAATGACAAAACCAAGAACCGTCAAAAGTAAAGTATTGACAGCCAGTTCTGTACCGGAAAACTGAGAGATACATGTAATCAAAGTAGACCAACATGCGATCCAGAATAGAGGTACTATCATTCGAGGAATAACGGATCCATGAAGGCGCATAAAATATGGAAGTTTGGAATGCGCATCCATATTTCTTGGTCCGACCTATTGGTGAAGACATCGTTAGTCATATTGAGAGATTTGTTTATGAAGGTTTGAGAACTGGGTTCCATTCTGGAAAGGAATTTTTGGGCTGGATGAGGAGAGGTAGAATATATGACTGGGAGAAAGGGGAAGGATATAAACATACAAAATAATCATCCAGATTTAAATCATGTCTGCTTGCCCTATTGAAACTACTGGGAGTCGTCGCTCCACTAGCATGTACTTCAAATCCACCTTTAGACCTCATCGTGCTTTGTCTACTGGGAGTAATCTTCTCAGGATTTGGATGAATAACAGTTGGATTAGGATTGTCGTGAGGAAGAGTTGATGAAGTTAATGGGTCATGACCCCCAAATTCATCGGCCATGATGTCGGTTTTGTGGAAATTCTTTAAGGCTTGGAAGGTTGGGTCGACTCAAAATAGGAGTCTAGAATGATTGGAGAGAAGCGTGGATGGATGCCGTTGTGGGTATTAAAAATTGTGGGTAGATGGTGTTTGTAAAGGGAGGTCCAGATTCGTTAATGCGAGTGTAAGGTGTGAACGAGTGAACGGACTTGACAAAGTGAATCAGATTTGCTTCGTATCCCCAAAATACCTGGTTAATATGTAGTATATGGCTCGATATGTGAATGGGTTCGTAGGTTGACCCGGTTCTTGACTCTGTTATGAAATCTTGGAGCTTGGAAAAGAACTGGAGAAGATCTTAGTCAATGAGTGAGAGTCATGTAAGGTTGTATATTAAATGGATGAATGGATGAATGAATGGCAAAGGAAGGAGTGTTTGAAAATAAAACTGGATCTGTTCTTCTTTTTTATTCCGATTCAAGATTCAGATGAGATGAATGAATGAATGAAGAAAGACGTCCGTATTGAATATGGAGAAGAGAGAGAGAGAGAGGGAGAGAGAGTCTGACGACAGACCAATGTGTGTGTCTGGATGAAAAGGTAGATTTCGGAGGTTTGAGGTTGGATTTAAAAAAAGAAATGTGCAGTAATGCTTGCTTTGAACCCCTGAGAGATTAGATAGACAGAGAGCATGGAAGGGAGAGAGAGAGAGGGTCAATGATTAATGATTAATGATTAATGGTCAATGGCACCAATGGCACGAATGGCCATGAATATCTGACCTTGAAAGAGTCAGTCAGCTTATGAGCTTAGCATGCCGTAATTAAGCCCCCGGGATATGGATAGAGGTGGAGATGGATGTAATGCCCCTGCTTGTGTCGAATCTTCGTCGAGTGTATAAACTGACTAGGTAGGTAGCAGATGTAAATTGAAAAGGTTCCTTTTGATTATACGATTTGGGATTTGAGGCCAAGTTGGGGGTCAAGACATGGGATGAGTGAGTGTCCATTGACGAAGTACACAGACAGACAGACAGACAGACAGGTACTCTCGTAATCTGTATTCTTTCTGTATTCTTTCTGTATTCTGTATTCTGTATTCTGTACTCTTTCCTCTCTATTTTCTGCTCTCTATTCTGTCTTCTCTGCTCTCTACTCCACGCCCTCCGCCTACTCTCTACCCTATGTTCTAAACCCATCTGTAATAACCATACCCATCACAACAACAATAAAACAACAACAGCAAAGCCAAATAAACTTTTCCAAGCTTCCTTCCCCTGACATTGTGTTACGGAGACGTTACAGAATCTGCACACCAGCAAAATAACAAAGTACAGACGATAGATATCGGTATAAGACACACGACATCTCATCTATGATAGGCGTACCTTAAAACGCCTCGAAGATCTCAGAACGCCACCGTCCACTCCATCCCAAGGGGACCTACATTTTCACCATCTGCAACCAATCCATTTCCCAGGATTCTTGCGCCATGATCATGTCAAACATGTCAGTCACTCAGTCACCTCACTCACTCATGATTCATCCTTTCTCTTACTCTTTCCCTTTATAAAATCACTCTGTCAATCCCGTCTCATTTGGGGAATTAGTGTAAAATTTCTCCAATTCTCCACTCCCTCCCTCCTGTTTAGACACTCCCGTACCGTACCGTACTCTGTACTATACTTTGTGTATACTAGCTACTCACGAACTAACTTACCACACACAACCTAGACACGTACAAACCGTTCATCTATCCCCTTCCCCATCGAAGGAAAAAAGAGTTCGTTCAACCTGCAAGCTTCAAACCTCCCACACTAAATTACGGCAGGGGCTGAGTAATTAATTACGCACACACACATGCACATGTGTCCTCCATCCGTCCTCTCCCTGCGGGTCGGGCCACTCTAGACCATCCACGTAGGGGCAAAATGCTTGGCTGGTGAAAAGTTTAATACCGTTTGCCCCTTTTTTCGAAAATAATTTTACGATGACTGCTTCGAGATTAAGCCTTGTGAATGGAGGAGCACACGCCATATGTATATGTATATGCATAGATGGATGTCTTTTCCTCTGCGTGCATGCATATATGCACAATGAGGTATAAATAAATAAATTGCAGGTACGGAAAATGTTACACGAGGGGCGAGGGGGGGCCAAAGACGAGAGTTCTGAAAATAGGTTTTGTTTGTTCAGCCTTGGGAAAGTAATGGGGCCTGCCTGCGGTTTGTAGATGAATCGATTGATTGGTATTATTGTAACAACGTTCTCCCTCCCTACCTACCTACTACCTACATGAGCGAACATATCATCAAATACCAAATACCAAATACCAAATATCAATACCAACCTATATACTAGTAGAACTTTATAAATAAACACAAAAACATGAGACGAATTGTGAATCTTTCCTATTCACAAAACCAAGCCAAGTCATCCCATGCCATCCATCCAATCCGTCCAAATGCAATCAATTCCTCCAAGGATCCTCAAAAAAAATCAAAATCCCAGAGAAATCGCAAAACAATAGTACGTTTCATCTCGTATTTCCCTGTGGGAGAATTTTAATCCCCCTCCCCTTCCCCCCCATGAACAACTACCCAAACCGGTATGGGATCTCCACTTCAACGGGACCTAATGAAACATTTTTCTTCTAAAGAAAGGTAAGCGATAACTCGATCGGCAAATGCATGGATGGATGGGGGGTTTGTTGATGTTCTGGAAGATGAAGATGAAGATGAAGACGGAGAGGGAGGGAAAAGGCATAGCAAGAAAGAAAGATTTGCCGATTCTGTTTCTGACAATGTGTGTACTGTGTAGAACCGAGGATGAGGATGAGTGAGGGCTTTCCTTGCCCTTGCGAGGGAATGAACTGGAATTGTTTGAGATGCGAAGAAAGAATCAACAAGTACCGGTAGAGTATACGGAAAATGCAGAGGCTTGAAACGCACATGAGGTATAGCATACAACATATAACCAACATATGTAACGAACACAACACACAAATCCAAAAGCTGAAAATCTTCCTGGTGGGAATCAATCTGCTTATTCGATTTCACAAAATTGTTTGTGTCTGTCTGTCCGTCTGTCTGTCTGTCTATTCCCACTGTATACTACTTACTACTCGAATATGTATGGTATATCTTTCACAAAGGATTTTGGTTCTGATTCTCACCTCACCTCACCTCACCTCACCACGTCGTGGCTGGCAGTAGGGAATTGCGTCCCCTTGATGCAATTCCTACGAAGCACAGTAAGGAATCCATCGGTAACAGGTGACAGGTGATAGGATAGGGTAGGATCGTGATCGAAATGCGTGATTAATCAATTTTCAATTTTTCTTTTCTTTCAATTTTCCACTCCGTTTCCCATTCTATTTGCTACTGTGCTGTGATCTTCATCCAAAACTCGATCTTCAATATCCCGCGCTTACTTACTTCCGACTTGGCCCTCGGTCCAGTTTGACCTCTGAATATTGAATTTTCCTTCTCTGCCAATAAATAAATAAATAAATAAAAAGATATCCATTAAAATCCCGGCCGCTTCACTACCTGCTGTGTGATTCGTATCTGGCCAATGATCAATGAGTATGAGTATGAGTATGAGTATGAGGATGAGTATGAATCTCGGTACTCACCCCCTAACTAACTAACTATCTATCTAGTACCTACCTCCTTGAGCTCTTCATGAATCGAGACCGTTCTTGATGTTTACATACATGTTTGGCACGTGCCTGGGTCCCATACCACGTACCACATACCACAAATCAATGATCAAGTAGAAATCCCAAGAGTCCAGAAGCCTCTATTTTCTGAAAATTCTTCTCTTCTCCCTTCCATATCCATATCAACATCCACAATTCCTCCACCCCATCCATATATATATATATATATATATCCATCTCACCCAAATTCTATTCTTTCATCGCGGGGTCTCCGCTCCCAATTGGGTCTCTCCGGACTCTCTCTCTCTCTTTGGTATCCAATCTGGTCCAGTTCAGTCTAGGACGACGGTCGGATTCTGATTCTGATTTCGATGTTGACTCGGATTTGGATCCTGATGGAAACAAATATACTTTGGATTGATGGAAGGTTGCTGCGTTGAGACATACATCGTATACCTAGTACATACATACACACACACACACAATACATACTCTGTGCTACATCCAAACAATTATTTGCGATGAATGAATGAATGAATGAGTGAGTGAATGAGCGAAGTGGATATGCCTTCCTTCATACCCAGCAACAAACCCTCCCAAGAAAACATCTCAGACATATAATTTCGCGATTTTCAAGGTACACCATCCACACCGTATCTACCAAGATGCATCGAGATTAACATTACACTCTTCACAAGTTCTTGTGGGAGACAGGCACCCAGGTGGATGGATATCAAATAAAGTTTCTATGCGTTTTCTTATTTTCTTATTTTCTTTTATTTTTTCTTTCATTTGGAGAGAGAGAAGAGAGGAGATACTGGGGCATTACTTCGGGAGTGCAAATTTCTAATCACAGAAAAATACCTAGGTAATAAATGCTTCCCTATTCTATGGATACCTTTGACTCCCTGTACTCCATTCCATAGAGAATACAGAATACAAGCTCCAAACCCCAGAAAGAAACCATACGAAGTACCTGAACTCCCCATCGGGAAAATCAAATCAAATGAAATCAAATCAAATGTCACATCTTACCTATGTAAATTTTTTATTTCATCCCTCCCCGCCTGCCCTGGAATGCGGCGGGCGGGGAGGCACCTCCAGGGCTCGCGCGAGACCCGTGCCGTGAGATTACCTGTACGATAGATGGATAGCCCATCCATCCATTCATCCACCCATTCATCAATTCCTTATACGATTCCTTATACACTTCGCCCAAATTTCAAATTGGATAGATATCACGTCCACTTTCTCCTGTCTCCTGTCACGAGTCTGACAATCGGGAACTCCGCGTTCGTGCGTGCGGTTGCAAATATGCAGAGAATATGAGGACCCCGATTAATGCTAGATAGATAGATAGATACATACATATATACATACATTTATTCGCGCGACTCAGAGCGGGAGATGGAAAATCAAAGCAGTCTTGGAATCTGTCTGTGATTTACCATCTCTAGATCTCTCGTGGAGTCGTGGTATGTATGTATGTATGTATAACAGCACAAGTATGGTAAGATACGTGATTTACGATATGCAACAAAGAGATGACTAGGAGGAGGCAGAAGGGCGGGAATCATGTGGAATTTAGATGCCTAAGGCATTCATGTAACCTCCGCATCTATGCTACATATAAAAGCGTGATGAGAAATATCTTAGGTAGGTAGGTAGGTAGGTATGAGGTTCCTATGTAATCCTATTGAAGTATATATATATATATATATATATATAATTCACCCATTTTTTACATCCTTTTCTTCTTCCTACCCCTACATATTCATTCATGTGGGAGAATCTAATGCAATCCGCAAATTAAAACCACTAACTAAAACCAAACCACATACACATTATATACATCTATCTAGATCAAGCACAATCTTCTCTTCACGCATATATCTTTCCTCCTCTCCTATAAGTTATATAAACTAACTTATCAAGTAAAGTACTCTCACTCACTCACTCACTCACTCCCCATCTACCCCCGCGATTTTCCCGAGGGTCGGATGTGGGGAGACCAGGAAATACCTATACTAGAATACATGGATGAATGGAGAAGTGAATGAACGAGCGAGCTAGAAATCGCCACTCCACGTGGCGGATTCGCAAGCTTGGGAGTTAGTGTAGTGTAGCGTCGCGTCGCGTGGCGTGGCGTGGATAGATGGGTTTGATGTTTGGTTTTTGATGTTACTAATGTTGGGTAGTGGGTAATGGAAGTGGAAGAGGGAAAAGGAAAGAGTGATTGCGCTATCTTGATTGGATGGATGGGATAGTGGTTTGGTTTGGTTTGGTTTTCGGATAGAGGAGAATCGAATTGGATTGAGTTGCTGGGAATTGGTGGAGGCTGTGTGTGTATGTGTGTGTGTTGTGATTATGTATAATTTGTACATCTTAGGAGAAGATCGGTTATAGGTATTCAATATCATGGTGTCATGTGGTGGATGTGAGTTGAGGTTTGAGGTTTGGGGGTGGAGAGTCAGAGAGTTTTGATAGGTTTGTTGTTTTTATTGCTTACTAGTAGTAAGGTAGTAAGGAAGAGGGAAGTCAAGATGGGATTCAAGTGTGGACGAAGTGAAGTACATTTCAAGAAGTTACGTTGGCGTATATCAACAGTGAAGATCGAGCAAATGAAAGTTGTGCTCATATCTTTCCAGCTTTCTGGTGAGAGAAGTGAGAAGTGAGAAGAAAAGAAAAAGGGCAATACTTATTAGAGTTACGGTATACCAAGGGGTGTAGGAATAGATGGAGATGCTACCTATGTACACAGAGATGAGAATCTAAATGGGGAATCTGAGGAAGATATCGCGATTTCAGGAGAGGTAAGAAGGGGGTTTGTTATACTGAAACAGTATTTTACTGTGTTTATTTCCGCACAAGTTCACAATTCCCTCGTCAGATCTTTACAATGATCTCAGGAGACCAATTTGTTGTGGAGCATTTAGGAGTTGCGGTACCTGGTGGAGAAGTGTGAAAGGAGTGGATTGATATCTGAGAACCGAAAAGACGGAGAGTATATGGCATGACGTTTGTAAGTTTGGCAAGTTGCGTGCGGGATTTGCACGGAGGTGCTGGAGGTATTGGCGTTTGGAAAAGTGAGGAGGGGTAGATGTAGTAGATGGTAGGGTTGACGGCTTTGAGGTTCTCCTGAATCACTTTGCGATTTGTGAGATGGGAAGGGATGAGTGAGAGCTGATGTCGTATGAGGGAATAATGTGGTGGGAGAGTGGAATTTGGATATTTTGCTGTAGTCTCTTATAAGATTACGAATAGAGAGGTGGGAAGGCTAGATGTTTGTGATGTGCTTTGTTGGGGATAAATAAAGCGAAGTGTTTCATAGTCCAGACTGTAGTTCGACAAGAAAGATTGTCAAATATCCAAACCAATTAGAACATTCAAATCAAGTCGGATATCGAATCTGATTAGAACATTGAATCCGATTGAAGTATTGAACTATTTTCAGATTTCTTCTAATCGCTTTTGGACATTCAAACCCTTATATCATTGGATTGCAGTCCGGACTATTAGATACCCTGATCTGGTAAAATCTATGTTGGGTATGAGGCAGAAGTCAAATGATGGGATGTTTAGAAAATCATGGAAGAACTGGATAGGATCAAAAACAGGAAAAAGGCAATGGATGGTGTTTACTGAAGTGGAAATCTCAAGGGAATCGACTGGGATAAGAGAACATAGGATAATAAGAATAGAGATTCATGGAGGTTTTATCAGTAAATATTAATCAATGATTAGATTTGGGAGATGAAATGAGGAAGAAAAAAGGGCTGAGGGGAGCAATGCAACCGATAGAGAAAAAAGAGTGTGATGGGACGTGAGGGTAACTATAAGATATGTCTTGTGGTGAGTTTGATTATTTGTGGGTAAAGTCATTGTTCTTACTCTCTGGTACAAGTCTGCACATAAAATTATTGCAAAACTCTTCTTCACAGTGGAATGTCAGTTGAGGCAAGTATTTAATTTATTGCATGGTATGGTATTCAGTAACAGTTTATTATACAGGGAACTAATAGTCAAGCCCAACCCGAGATCGTTTCTTGCTAATTGGTAACAAAATATCTACATCCTGTCTTCATAACACTCAATCCAGTCCTTGCTTCTTGTAGAAGCGAATAAAGGTGTATTGTTTAGAACCTTGCTCTTCGAACCCAGACGCATCATATAAGTCTAGCATCATGGGGACTCAGGGCCAGCAAGTGCGAGAAGCCAAGCAGGTGGAGACCAGAACTGCAATTGAACATGATTTGTTCTGTTGAAACTCGGGCTATTTCCAACGCGGTTGAAATATTGAGAAAGAAAAGCTCGAATATCGAATGTGGGACGGATGTTGGTGCTCATCAGGAGCACTTCTTCAAGATTATCAAACATCGATAGAGCATCGCGACAGCCGTCCAGGTCGTATGAAGCGGGATTGGATATAATAGATCCCACGAACTCAATCTCGACTTTGCGGATTTCCCTCATTGCTTCAACGGCGAGTGAGTCGTATGATGGGAAGAGTCTCTCAAGGGAGAGACTTATCTTGTCAAACGCATATTGAGGTTTATTTGCGTAGATGAGAGGGGTATCTAACTTCGGGTTGAAGTAGATCGTGCATGGATATCGAAGGTTGTTGCCGTTCTCTGGGGAATGCAGATCTTGATAAAGTCGAAAGTAATGTCGAAGCGTTTCGGCGCGACTTTCTTTGTTGACAAATGCAACGGGAACTTTGTGAATGGGTGGAATTCTTCGTTGTCTGCAGATAAGATAGTCCCTGGCCTGCTGCCCAAACGGATAATTTGCAGGAAGGGGATGATCTGGTGGTGTTGGCTGTACAAAACCACATCGAAGCTCGACTTTTCTCCGTTGGAAACTGGAGTGCCAGATCTTACGTCGGATTTCAATTGGCAACTCAGGGAAGAGATGGAACTCTGTGAGTGGAGGTGGCAGAGTCGTCTGTATTCCTTTGTCACTTCGCTGAGGTTTCTTAGCTCGAGACTTCTTGGTTTGAGACTTCTTGGCTCCGCCGCTGGATGATGGTTGTGAATTCCTTTGAGAGAAGATAAATCAGTTAACATTCAAATCATTAGGAAGCGTTCCTTATATGGTGTCACTGTGGCGGATAGTTGATTGGGTTTGTCTGTTTAATTGGATTGGATTTGTTGATTATATCCTGGAACTGTGTTGTTCGGAGTTGTTGTGCAGAAAGAAGGTATTTATTCAACAAAGTAGATGTTGGTTGTATCCTCGAACTGTGCTGTTTGAAACTTTTGTGCAGAAGGAAAATTTTGTTCAATGAAGTAAAGGTTGATTGCGTTTCTCAAACATATATTATTCGAGAATACTGTGCAAAAGTGAGAGTTTATATAATGAAATACTGATCTCGGCTAATGGGCAGCTGTATCAACAGCATTTCCCTAATATCATTCACCATACCATAGCCATCCATGAATATAGCTGAACAGCCAATAATGTGGCTTTCAAATACTCTAGACAAGCTACTTAGGTACTTGTGAACACTTGTAATTTGAAGGTTTATATGTTAAATTCACCAAATATATTGATCTAAAAATACAGCATTGTCCTATAATTCACTCTTCTCGGACCGTATTATTCGACTTTTACAATCCTTCATGGAATCTGGCAACTCAACATCACTTTATGTATTAAAATTGAGGCAAAAATAGGTTACTGCTGGTTTGATTGTTTGCTGCTTGATTTTGCTAATGAAAGAAAACTAGAAAACAGTTTGCAAACTATCAAGCCACAAAAACGTTTGTGACAAACCGTTTTATCCCATGTGTCTCATGCTCCCCCCTTGTTGCCATTCCACACTGTTCCTCTTCCACTTTATCTCAAAATATACGCCATCATCGCCCCCCCCCCCCCCCCCCCCCCCCCCTTACCCATGCGATTTTTAGGTTTGATGCTTCAACCCACTGCTCCTCGATGTTTTCGATAGGAGGGCTTGTATGAATTGTGTAATCGATATGAGATGGTTCACCCGAGTGCAGAATAAAGTCAATATGTTGAAGACTCTTCAAGCACTCAAGTATATTGAACAGACCATGCATGTTAGTCATAAATTAAAGCCTGTTACTCACTAGCCTTACATGATATACCTTGAGCCGAAGCTCCGTAGCCAAATCAGAAAGCGTGAGAAGGTTCTTACCGGAACAGTGCTGGTGCCTGTGAGCTCTGTAGGTATTCGTTGACTGAGACTACTATCTACAATGCTTGGCAGCTCTGAACTCAAATTTTTCATTGCATCATTGGCGGGTTCTGTGTCATCAAAGGATCTGGATTTGGAAAAAAGAGTTAGCGATCGCGAATATAAATATTTGGATAAGAATGATTTCTACGTATCTGTGACAGATAATTGCTTATTTTCTGATGTGATTGATGAGGCTTCAGGCTGCAAAGCTACAAAAGTCTTTTCTGGTTCCCTAGGCTGCAGGTCAGAGATTATCTAAAAGAGTTTTGAAGGATGCTAGATAAGTTGATCTTACATATTAGATATCTGACTTGATTTGATCTGACATGACAATGGGTTGTATTTGAAATCTCTGGCAGTCATAAAAAGGAAGTCTGGAAATAGATGTGTGTAGGTATATAATCAAATTACGACTCTACTGGAGGTGGGCTGACTCGAATGTAAGCAATTCGTCTTTATCAGTGAATTATACCAAAGGGCTAGAAATAGGTAGCCTTGTGGGCTAAGAAGAGAGTCCTAGTCTTGTATACGTATCAAGCCTCAAAGCCACGAAGTCGTGGCTAAGAAAAAACACCTTTTTAACAATAGAAGCATTGTTGTTGTCTCAGTTTGTATCACTGTGCCTCCAATGACCATGAATTTATTTCACATCAAATTGATTATTTCAGAGCTGTACACATTCAAAAGCACAGAGCTTTGCAAAATTGATTGTAATTTGGCTTCTATTTCTCCAGGTGAAGCATTGAACAGGTAAAAAATATTTGTTGCACAACAGACCAAGAGATTGTGAACCTCTGAAGAAAATACTTTTTGAAGTGAATACAGCAACCGCAGTAGACTTAACATTTCAAAATAATTGAGTATCCTTATTGGATTCAAAGACTAACATGTTTTGGTTGTTGGAATGCAGCTTGAAGTACTGAAACCCTGCATTGACTGTCCTAGAGCTTAGCCAATGACTATCATTCCCATAAATTTTCCCTTCTGATCCCCTCTATACCCTCCATTCCGAACTGATTTTGTTTAACTAGAACCTGACAGTCAGAGAATGAAAGAGTTGACCACTTGCTTCAAGTATCGACGATTGTGATACATGTACAAGCCGACCCATCCTAGTATTGGAACTAGTCCATAAGATCTTTGATCAGCAAACTTGACTTGCTCTTTCGCATTCTTTTCCTTGTAGTATGGAATGCAACGAGTGCCATCAATCGATGCTATAATCTTCATATAGCCCATTGCAGAAAATTTGGGGCCTCTTTGAGTCATATCAAATGTAACAAAATTCTCCTTATGCTCATTAGGCTCTCCAGGATCCTTACCAAATACAATGCTCATCACCTTAAGGTCCTTGAGTATGTTGAAGACGCGAGCTCCATGAGTGTTGATTCCATCAGGGCCAGTACAATAAAGTTCAATACATTCAATTTTATTGATAATGCTAGAGGATTCTCGATCACATTGGAATATATCGAGCAGATATTGGGGCGTAGAGGAACTATGAAAAGCATCCATGGTGAGGAACAAATGATCTATCTCTGGGTTGAAATAAATAACATTGCAATTGTTACTCAGAATCCTGGACTGTTTGACTAGACGAGATTCTGAGAAGAGATGTTCAAGGACCTTCAATGTTGCTATCGAGAACCATAGAGATTCTGTTGCGATTGGCTGCGTAAAGCGATAATAATGATATAATGTCATTTGGCGACTTTCGCGATTGACGAACGCGGTAGATGGAAGACTAGCTTTTGCTTTGGGGCATGGTCGATCAATGAATCCAGTCTGATCTGCAGGATCTTTAACACCTTCACGAAGATCGACTCTTCTAGGAGTAAAAGAGTTGAGCCAAATCTCGCATCGAATATCTCTAGGAAAGCGATTGAAAGATGGAAAAGTTTCCGCAGATTTTATTTGCTGTAATCCTGGTCGATAGCTTTCGACTTCATTCTGAATAACCATGGAACATCCATCTTCGATTGAGACAGAGACCCATTCATGGGGAAGTGAGCTAGTGGGCGCCCTGCAGTTCTGTTAGAAACTATCCCGAGTGTCAAGGTAAAGATAGGACCAACATGTCTTTTGAGTGTAGTACTGGGGCCGAGGTAATTTTAGAGGCTTCTAGATTTTGTTGTTGTTGCTCTCTTTGTTGTTTTTGAGTGAAGGTATTTGTATAGGTGGAGACTGAGTAGATATGGCTTGGATGCAATGCTAGTTTACTCGATTGTGAATTGAGTGACCAGGTGTGCCTTGATTGGTATGAGAAGAACATAAGAACTATTTCTCAGGTAAATTTTTCGTTTCACCAGAAGCGAATCAATAAACAGGTAGCTGTAGTATGAAAGTCAAAATTAGCAAGTCTCTATCAAGCGAAAAATTCAAAGTTTGGGTTGGCAGAATGGTATCATGTGCTTACCTTATGTTATAAAGAAACGTTTGTGTATTATTAGAAAGTGAAGCCATTGTATTATTTTTCAATCTTGTAGTTGATGTTGACTGTTTTCTTTAGCCAACTTGGCCTAGAATCGCCGTGTCTTCAGACTCTTTGACCCTACAATGAACAACCAACTAACAGAAATCAGAAAGGTTTAGACTAACATATTGTAAGCTCATCTATCATACAAGACTCTACTTCGTCAGACTGATCATGATGTCTTGAGAATCCTGTGGAAGATGATAGCGAACGAGAAAAAGCACTACTGTGACAAGGACAGAAGGAAGACTAAAAATCATGAAGCTAGTGTAAATATTAAGACTTGACAAATACAGGTTTAGGTTTAATAACGAGTTTAGACTTTAGAGAGAACTGGCTTGACAATCAATTTTCATCCATAAAACGTGTGAATACAGTTGCAACGGTGAAGGTAAAAGAGGAATCAGCCAAAGACTCACCACCAGACGCTCAATTTCGACACAATCGACTAAGCTAATATTTTTATCAAGAACAAGGAACTCAAGCTTTTGAACAAGCTAAATTCACCATTATGAAGCTACCCATGGATCTTCACCTCTGTGACCAATTAAATGTTGATGGAATGGAACAATCAAGAGATGTTAAATGGGGGATGCGCCATTACAATATAATGATTAGGATCAGCAATATACTGGAGGTTCTGGAAACACCAACTTGCAACTTTTAGAAGGGATTCTATATCTTGAATTGGAATTATTCAATAGCTCGGGAAGACTAAAACGGAAGTCTAAACGAGTTTGCTTGTATCGGATACTACTCAAAGAGGTGAGACGACTAATTTGGCATGCTTGTTCTCCCAAAGGGAGACCAATACGCCTACAAAGAGTTAGCTTCTTGTATGCCGAGAGAAGAGATCGGTTTGTTTCTCGAACTAAAGCCTAAAGCAATATAATTAATGTCGCGGAATGATTGTACTCCTATTACAGCCTTTATCAATCAAGAGTCTCGCATCATCTCACTTATATGAAGATAAGTGAGAAGGAAGAGCTATGGGATCGTCTACGATATAGACTTCATTCGGCAACAAAGACGATGCAAAGCCCATTGAGATCTCTTTATGTGATGAGAGGGATGTTGAACAACGTATTGCTCTTTAATGTGTTGATAGAAAATTCGAGAAAAGCCGTATGGTTATTTTCGATATGGACTTGCAGGAAATAAGCATGATTTGTTCACATACCAACATTGACGGTCAAGAGGGGTACATTTTAGCCATGAACGCCGGAATATGGTGTGTTGAGAATGCAATGTTGGAAGATGAGCAAGGTGATAAAGAATTGCTTCACGAGTGTATTCTGCTCTGAATGTAGAGATATATTGCACATTAAATCCCTGAAGAGTAGAGGGAGTTGATATGATATATGTTGATGGAAGCGTCTAAGTTGAAATTGAGTTCTGCCGTTCCTTACCGCCGAAGCTTCTTTAGTGACCAATTCGAAGTCCCTCCACACCTACTAACCGGCCCAAAAAGGACTTCAGCACGGACAACAATAGCAGACTGCACATTTCACATACAAATGCCCGGGATTTTTAGAGTATTTTGGGTGCCAGAAGACACTCGCAAGACATCTTGGCTTCTGCATTGCTATAAGCCGGGACAAGTGCGCTGCAAACATGTTTGTCTGTACATATCTGAACGCTGAGAGGTCTTCAGCATTCAGGTGACAGATCCGATTCGAGTGAAGGATCGTTGACTCGTTGCTAATTTTCCGATCTATCAATCAAGATGTTCGAGAAATCACGATGCTAAAATCTAAGATTCTCTTTCAAAACGACACACGAGGTAGGGGGAAGTGGTTTGGATTTTCTAACAAGAAGAAAAGATGAGAATTCCCACAGGCCATTCGCCAGTGACAAAACAGCAAAAGCGTGTTGCATGCCTGCCATGATACTCTCACTTGCAAATGCTATAGTCTGCTGCCACAAAAGTGCACTTTCCCGAACAACATGTACCTTGAGGACCGGCGATGCTCACACAGGTGGCACCCTTTGCCAAACACTAAATTGGAAGGGACTGTCAGTATAACCATCATCAAATTATGTACCAGATCTGAAGGCGCGGCTTAAGCGACACGAACCTTCTTTTTTCGAATGCAGTGTGCATCATCTGCCACCCCTGGTGCGTTTTCACATACTAATCCATCGCAGCATGTCCCAACAGGACCGGCGAATCCAGAGCAGAAAGTACTCTCAGTGAGACATTGCTATGGTTCAAAGATCAGAATTGATGATTCAATATTTGGGGGTGGGGGTGGAGAAGGAAGAAACACTGTGCATGCTTTGTCTTGAGGAACAGCCACGGCGACAGTCGACGCTACGAGGAGCGCGAGGATACTGAGGGGTTGACTGAGTTTCATTTTCTAAGGAACTTCGAGAATTATATTATAAAAAGATAGAGAGCTTACTGATAGGAAACAGATGAAATCAGGGGAGAACGATACCATTTATCTCCCCAGAATGTGTCTCTCAACACCATAATAATGTATCGATCTCATCAGCTGTTTATCAGCTGGCCTAGGCTGAACGTCTGCCAAGCGACTGCCAAGCAGATCTACGAGAGCCCCTTACTTCCCGAATTATGTTGGCATGACGGCAGGCCTTTCGCAAATTGTATGCATGGCCGTTTTAAGTCTTTGGGTGGTGCATTATTCTGACATGTATCATATCAGCATATCACAAGCAACTCTAGTCACCTAGCAAAACAACAACAGGTATGTAATCTAGCGGGAAGAAATATATAATCTTGATGATGACTGGCGGTGAGTAACAGAACGTTTCAATTTCAACAATCTAGTTTCTGGCACAGTAATAAAACCTTGTAAGTTTATGCTTTGTCAAGGCTTTAGCTATGATTTGAAGTGGGTTAGATCTGTTTACTCGATCCAATATATAATTGTGTAGACAAGCAAAACAGTCTTTCATTTTCCATTGACATTCATCATTGTACTTTGGAAACCAAACTGCCTTAGATACATGTCTCAAAAGATCACATCCTTTCATCTCATTAGTACACAGTTTCGAAACTGACCACCGCATTTTCAAGCCACTCCTTCGCGGATAATATAATCCCGAGTATTGCCTACAAAACGAGCACTTTTAGAAAAAGGGGCGCATATTTACGATAAAGATATGGATTCTTCACTTCCCCATTTTTCAGGGAATATCAGCTCTGGAAGAGATGCTTTTCATTATTTTCACCTTTCATTGGAGCATTCTCGCCGTTAGCCGAACTTCCCTTCATAATACATGTGGGAGTCTTTCCGCCCTTAATCAGATCCTCTACTTTGAATTGAATGGTTTAAAAAATCATATATCAATGCTCCTAAAAATTTCAGCAGCACCTGGTCTTGCTCTTGCAGAAGTTTCAACGCCCAGGCTATCTGTAATTGTGTTGAAATATTCAGTCAGCTCAGTTGCTAATCCTTGGCGTTGGAAATCCGGACATGGTTTTTTGTCGGACTTCGCTTTCTTAGCCAATTAGGGAACTCTGGGATTGGCTTTATTAGCTTAAAAAATGCTGAGCAGGGTCACACCCATATCTATACATGGCTGGTATCACATCGTATGACATTAAGTCTTGCGCCTGAACATTGCAGCTTCTGGAAGGTTCATAGGATCTTGTTTATCTGCGATATTGTTTGGTCTCACCTTTGTATTTGTTTGGCCATGTTATGGTATTAATAGCATGCTCCTTGCAACTGTTTGGCCTGTAGACGCTTCGATTATTTTACGAATTCAGACGCGGAAGAAACCAAGGTCTAAAGTATTCACGACAATCTTCTTTAGATACTGATTCTTTGAGAGTCTTCCAATTGGTATCGTTGTTTGTAGATAGCATAAAAGTCTCAAAAAATATTCTTAGAGGTCGTCGATTGAGGCATTTTCACTTCAAACGTCACTCATGATTTCAGGAAGTCTTCCTGTTCTAACTGCGCAATGATCCTCAGGGGCCAGCGTCTAGCAGGCTTTTGTTATCATGTACATAATTCCCTCATTCCGATGAGAACTGTGTTACAATGACGTAATCTCAATTATATCGGATGTGTCACCGTAACTCGAAATTCATGCGCATCGCACCAATCAATAAACCATCACGGTCAAATGACCTTGCATCAATTTGCTTTGAGTTAATTCCATTCAGTATTGTCACTCTGTGATTATCTAATTGTATTCTAATTTTTCGTTCTTGAAAAATCCTTAGGCCGTCGCTAGATTTGTTGGTGCTCTTACCGCGCGGTATTGTTCATGGTTACTTGTTGGTCGCCAGGAATTGAGGATGCCTTGAACTCCAGATCGATGGCATGAGGAATTCAAATAGTTTTTTCATTATTAAATTGTATTGCTTAACTGAAAAAACTGTTATCTTTTGTGCGGGCAGTCCTTGGTATTGCAGCAGAAGGCATATCTCAAGATGATTTTGTCAAAGCCGCAAATACCTTTCATATTACTAGGCTTGCTCGTATATTTATATCGTTATAAGTGATGATTATTTGAAATAATTTCTGAGTCTGTGGTGTTAGTTACGCCCTGCAGACTGAAGACATCATAAAAAGCCGGTTGAAGGTCGAGTTCAGATCCCAACAACCAGTGACGGCCCGGAATGGGCGTGAACAGGTTCCTACCCATTCAATCAGTCTTTCCGATGTCTCGTGAGCCATGAAACGGTTTCTAACCAAGATTAGACCTTCAATGTCCATTATCAACTGCTGAGTAAGGCTGGTTATACAGTGGCTTATATCTGGCACAATGCCTAGCTGCAATGTTTAGGAACATAAAATCCGCGTTATAGATACAGAGAGATCTTACCTCTTTGTATCGTGTAATAATTGTCACTCCATGCAAAGGCTTTTTGGAAAAAGTAAGCCCAATACGGCAAAAAGCCCAGCTACCTCGGTACAATCTAGTAGTGGTAGGCGACGGCAAGAACGAAGTTATTCGGATTATGAAAGGAAATCGTCTGGTCGTCCTGTTTCACCCCCCAGATCAAATACATGGAGTACTAGGGAACCCAGCCCGAAACCACCCAAATCAAAGAGTAGGTTTTCAAATCTGTTCTCCAAAGAATCGGATGATGAAGATGATTTTTTTTGTGTGGGGGAGGACGGCAATGATATGCTTAGGAAGAAGAGAGATTCTTCAAGCAGACAATTCCAGAATAGAGTTGCGTCTCCGAACATCCCGAAATCACCATATCCAGATTTATCATTAGATGATTCATTTACTAAACCACGCCCACTTCATTCCGTACTCGAACGAAAACGAACTGAAAGCTCTGGTGCTATATCTGAAATCTTCCCTGGAAGAAATGGAAGAAATTCTCATAGAGTTAGTGAGAGAGATAAGAATGGTATGTTTCCGTGTTTCATTACTTACTTTGAAAGAGTGATGAGTTAACAACAAATTAGTCCCATCCAATTCTCATGGCAGAGATTCTTCTAGTAGGGATAGGAAGAGAAATTCCTCACGTCACAGAAATGATTCTTGTGATGGCAGAAATGATTCTTGCAATGGATCAGACAACGGTTCCTTCCGCAATGAACGTAAGCCATCTTCTGAGAGAAAGGCAAATCTCAAACCCTTGGCTCATAAAGTTGAAGATAAGAATGGATGTGCGGCTGGAGTTTCTTTCGATGATCGCAAACTTCATATTTACGACAAGGTTAGTATGAGCCCTCCCAAGAAGCATCGCCGTGGGCACGAGCGAGGAATATAGGCATAATGGCGAAGGTCTAGAAGTCACGGATTTTTTTTTCTATTTTCACACTTTTTCTTTCATTTTCAGTTGATGTTCTATCATTTTCTTGTTCCATTAGTTAGCAACTTTGTGTTTATATCATTAAATACTATCTTTACTCATGCTCATGAAATATAGAATGTCCGCCCTTTTTTTTTTTTTTGAATCCATTCTAGATTGACTCTCCTACGATCTCCCCAAACAACAAACCATTCTGAAAATCTACATCCAACTACGTCATAGTTACTGTAGATTCTTGATCTTCCGTTATGTTACAAAAGATAACCCAACCGTTGATCCTTCAAGAGGCTGAAGCAAGGCAAACTCACAACCGCTAGCCGCCAACCTCTGCCCCACACGAAGCGCACACCACTCCAGGTCAAACTTTCAACTAACTGTCATAAATCCTGTTCTACTGCCACAGTGAATTTTTTCTCATATAAGTGAAGGGAGAAAAATTCCATGCAAGTGTTGGTAATATCTTATAATATAGCATTTCGGCACTATCCATAGTGGAGAATCATAATTCTAGAAGTAACCTTAATATTAACCTTCTACTCCACAACCACTCCATTCTATCCCCTTGAATTCCATTTTAAACCATCTAATCTCACCCCATCATGCCATTCTCCACAAACAAACCACTCGTATCCTCAACCCTCCACCAAACCCGCACACGCAGTAACACCGATCCCAAGCCCCCCAAAACACCACATTCAAATTCCTCATCCATAGACTCTGGATATGCAAGTGGCTGGGGAACCATCCATTTCTGTTCCAAAGGACCATTTACTTCTAGACGAACCTCCATATTCACTGACGAACATCTAACTTGTGAGGGACATCCTGTTATTTTCGAGTATGGGGAAGATATCAAAGTGTTTTATATCGGGGAGGCAAAAATCGCGAATTTGAGGGATAAAATGGGAAAGAGTAGGGAGGTTTTAATTGGGAAGTCGGGACGGAAAATTAAATCGGGAAATAAGTATAAGAATGCGAATGGGGCGAGTCGTCGAGATAGTCAGACATCGGGAAAACTTTTCCAGAGACCAGAACCGATTCGAAGGGGGAAGATGGTGAAAGATGAGAGGGGTCGTGTGAGAGCTGTGTATAGTAATGAGGAACCTATTGATTTGGGAAGAAGAATTGCTAGGGAATCTATTAGAGATATCTCGACTCGTAAGTGCATGTTATGTTCTTGGCAGGGCGATGAGTTAATATGGATTTAGTTCTCAAAGTGCCATTGGTGCCTGAAAAGAATGCAATAGACGGAGAAAGTGAACATAGTGTCAGGGCTCTGTGGAGTTGGGGGTTTGGCCATTAATGGGATTATTGGGCTTTGATGCTTTCACTCCAAGGAGAGGTCGCGGAAGCGAGTAAAATTGGTGTTCGGAGTTTTGAGGCTTACTAGGTATACCATGGCGATTGGGTTATTTTAGTATGCTTTTTGCACCTTGATGTTAGCGGATATACGATATTGACTTAAGTAGTGCTGTGAATGGTTAAGTGAGGAATTATGTGTGCAATTTATCTTTGACAAGCAAGAACAAGTGGCGCTTGCATAAACTTTGTACTGATATTGTGAGGTTTCAAGCAGAAGTGCAAAAGATATCCGAATCAAGGAGGTGAAATAATGACAGTACGTCGAAAGTTGTGCTTCAGAGTAGAGAAAAACCAGTAATGTAGTTGTAGATAGTTGCGTATATGTTTCTCTAAAACTGCGCCATCTTGAAATCTATTTTACAAGTCATTAATCTATAGTAACGCCCGGCCGCTTTTTGAATGCCCCTTTCCATGCTATTCTATAATTCGTGCTACTCGTCTCATTTTGTCATAATATCCCATAGTATTTTCTCCTGAATCAAGCGAACTTCTTAACATGCATCCCAGTTTTGCTCAGTCTAGCTGCAATGAAAAAGGCCACAGTTACGATAAGCAATGCTCCACAAAATGCTATGGTGGGAACATATCCGGAACTCGAGAGGATCTGCCCAGCAACTGGTGTACCAACCAAAAGACCTAGTCCGCCAATCGCAAAGGCCATGCCCATTCTTGTGCCTACGACACCCATGTGAGGGCTAAGCGATACGATGACCGTGGGTGGAATTGATACGAAACATCCTGTGGAAAATCCGTAGAGAATGGCGAATACGACCAGACCGCCAACAGAATGAACACCAGTCCAGCCGAATGCTACAACACTTGCGATGAGTGTTCCTGGTATGATGATATTCAGGGGCCCGAATTTGTCAGCAAAATAGTTGGGGATAATACGACCAAAGATAGATGCCGCATTAATGGTACTCAACATATAGAATGCCGAATTTGAATTCATGATTTTATCATCCATGGCGTAGGATGAGATGTAGTAAAAGGGAATATTGAGACCCATGAACCCAAAGAAGAGGCCGATGGTAAAGAGCAAGTATGGTGGTTCCTTGAATGCGGCCAGATCCATGAGTTTTCGCTTTTGCGATGGCTTCACACGCATCTTCATTATGCTAATGGAGATGGAAAGGGTAGCGAGGAAAATAAATCCAAGGGCTCTCGTTGTCCAGCCAAAGCCGATTTTAGGTTGAAGATTATGGAAAATAATCGGGTAAATTACGCCACCTGAGATCATTAGCTACTGACTCGAGACCGCTGCGGTGAATGGCATGATAACTAATGGAAAGGTTACATACCAAGTGAGCTTCCACTAGCCGCAATCCCAGTTGCGAAAGCTTTCCGTGTTGAGAAATAAGTAGAAACAATCGCGACACTAGGAACAAAGAGACATCCCAATCCAATTCCCATACACATAGCTTGTGCAAGTACAATTTGCCAATAGCTTGTGGAAATAGATGTCATCATCATGCCGAAGACAACCATAAATGTTCCGGTACATAGAAGGGGGCGAAATAGACCGGCATCTAGGAAGAGTTTAGTTATTCGTTGTTTTAAGAGAGGTGGAAGGGGAAAGATTACCGAACAAAGGACCAGTGAAGACGCCCACGAGTAAGAGCAAGAAAGCTTGTATAGAACCAATCCATGAAATATTAGATGGTGATTCATGAGATAGTAAATCAGTTTCATAAAAAGTTTGGAATGCACCAAACATATTCACTATACCCCTGTTGTCATTGTCAGCTCTAACCAGATGCCATTTTTCGGATTGAAAATCATACCATGAATTAAAGAATAAGAAGAAACTCCCAACCACCTGAAGCCATGCAACCACTCCTCCATTTGGAATATCGGCATGAGGATTCGGAGCAACCTGAGGAAGTTCTTCGGCAATAATTTCAGAATCGTTACCCGATAATATTTCTTCCTTTGATTTGATAGATCCCCCAGCCGAAGTATTTTGATCCATATCGGTGGAGATTTGATCCGTCGGGCGACTAACGGGATCGGGTTGAGATTTGTGATTGTGAAAAGTATGTATGTTAACCATGGTACCAGTAAGTGGCTTTCGGTGGAGTTCACAAATTGATCGTGTTAATTAAGTATTATCCCGTATGTGTCAAACGAGTACATTCTTCTCTCTTATATTCATCCTTTCGCGCTCAGAAGGTGCCGAAGTGAGAAACTAGCAACAGATTTACCAATCTTGAGAGCGCGGGATGATATAAAGTACACCGCGGATGTTGCGGTAGGATCTCCTATATTCTTATATCCGCCAATTGGATGACTCGTTCGTGGTAAGATCGCCAAAGATGTGGAGAGAAATGGTGGAAGGTGTCAAAAGTGGGTATGAGACATGGGAGGATTTCTTCAATATCTTCTTTAAGCTCGAGCGTTTCTGATGGTCTTGGGATTCGGGAAATAGGTCTAAGGCCGAGTTTCATGTCGGCAATTCAACGAGAAGGCGAAACTCATGGCGGTGGGCGGTATCGATTTTGGAAGTGAAGTCAAGTGTTTCACGGAGATATGATTGTTGGAGTCGTACATTGAGGAAATATTATCAGATGTGCCATGAAAAGATCGGCGTCAGGATGCATATCACTGATCAATTATCTCCTTCACGTATTTCGGACATAATTTCTCTTCAATTCTTTGAAGATTCGTCTTAAATCATCATCATCGTCGTCGTCGTCATCGTCATTATTATCCAAGAACTCGGAATCATGTCATCTCGGCATTGGGAGAGCGCAACAAAATATATCAAAAGCATACATTGCCGATTGTCATCATTGCTATCCGGGAAAAGATAAGCTGTGGCGATTTTTTTCAAAGTAACAAATCGATGAGCCTAGTATTTTTTTTTTTACGATATCTAATAATAGTAAGTTTCCGCACGATTGAAATAGGCGACAGTGTCACCAAATGATAGGCCACCCGTGTCTTGTATAACCTCGATTGTGCGGTGCAATGTCTCTGATATTGAGTTCCTACCTACTTAGCCAGACTTTCATCGGTTTGCGCGACTCATCCCACCCGAAAGTATATAAAACCTCACGATCACTCGCTCACCTGCTAACCACATAAAAGACTAATCTCCACAATCGATCAAGACACATGAGTTCAAAACCATAATGATGTTGATATTATTCTGCACTTGCATAACTAACCTGAATATATCGCCATTACAAGCGAACAAATACAGATACTACTATCTCAAGCCATCAACCTTCAACCTGCTCAATTCTTTGAATTCGCCACAGGAATAATTACGGCCTCGATCTATGCCTCTTCACTCCTCGAAAGCTCAACTCGTGCAGCAGCATAAGGCCTTGACGGATTTCCAGCAGGTTTGATACCGAGCAATAGCGTTATTTGCACCTCACCAGAACGTCCGCGATTGCCTCAATAGACGAGCATTGTCCTCCGAAACAACATCCCCTCGCACAGGACTATAGAATGTGACCGTGACCGAGGTCTGGCTTTGACGATGAGGTTCAACTTGCTGACTAGATAAGCAATTTTGGTACACGATGACGTGCAAGCAGCGACGATTCCTTGTCCAGGCTTTCCACCAAGAAGGCAGCGAGGTAAAAGTACGTCGATTAAGTCTTCGCCAATCTCCTGAAAGGTGAAGTTATCTGGAAAATAACATATATCTCCGTAACCAGTCCTTATCGAGTCGTCGACAAAGCGTGTACTGTTGTTCTGGGGACAGAAATGCGTCTCAACCGTATCATCTATCTTCTCGGGATACTCTAGAGTATGTCAATACTTATTCATCTGTTGAAATTGTAGGATATTACTAACCTTGCAAGTGAGGTTGTATACAGGCTCGAAGATCTTCTATATCTTTTGGCATGCGCAAAAATACAGCTTCCAGCAAGTACCGTGATACCAACGCTCGGAATATCGTTCTCATACTCAATTTTTCCAGACTTGAAGATTGGAAGTAATGGGGAATATCACTTAGATTCATGGTTCGTGAAGCGTTTAGAAGGAGTGAAACCGTTGGTACACTTTTCCTATTGTTCCTGTCGTGATCATTTATCGGGGCAATGTTAGATCCAGAAAATGGAAGACAATCATCCCGTATAATATTCTCACTAGCGAGCTTATCCAAAGTGTAATCGACAAAGCGATGAATAGCTTCAAAGAGTTCTTGTACTTCTACAGAGTCAAGCGGGCACTGTATGTTTACTCCATTCTCCAGTGGTGATGGAATAAACGGAGAAGCTTCGTTTTCGGCACATTTTACCGGTGCTGGTGTGAGCTTTTCCAGACCAAAAGAGCCCCAGAGCAGAGGAACAATTTCTGCAAATAGTGGAAGGCTTGCCTCGTGCTCGGAATGGGTGATTTTTTTGTCGTTGAATGTACAACTTCTGCTAATATTTTCGCCCCTGCTCACGTCAACGATGCAAAGTGCGCATCTGTTCGCCGTGTAAACTCTGCAATTTTCGAATTTGGGTTCAACACCCTACATGGTAATCCGCGTACAACACAGCGCTGGCAAGGCCCGCCGAGCTTTGCAACACCAATGAATTTTATTTTCTCAGCCTTATATTTGTTTTGATCACCCTGTAATGACTCTTGTATCATGGCGCTGTGCGGACTGCAAAGAAACGTCGCAGTACTCACTGTTTTGGCGGAAAATATTCCGTTATTTTCGGCTGCTCTGTACAATGCATTTTGTATGTGTGACAGTGTTCACACTTTCCGTCGGCATCTTTTAATTCGTGCACACAATCTGTCTTATTTTCACAACACAATTCACAGCGTCGGAGTGGATGGCTCGTTGACTCGGACTTGTAGTCTTGAGGGAATTCAATACACTTGACTTCCCTTGTTGGACAGCTTTCACGTGCTGGTGAATTTTCGGGTCCGATATCACTCAATTCTTCAATCTTCTTTGCTTTTCGCTCGTTGTCTTTCTCTGCCTGGACCTTTTTTCGTTCGGCCTGTTTTCTTCTCCAATTTGTAGCTTTGCTGATTGTGTCTCTCGGCATGTTGAATAACTAAATTGTTCGAAAATGACGAGCTACAGCTGAGATGAGTATGAAGGTCAACAGCTTCACTGTTCCAAGGAAACTTCAAGAGTCGGCACAGTACGGTATGTGATCAACATTTGCCCTCATTTTCACAGTATATATCTGACTAATTCTTCTCGAAACTATCTATATCTAATACCTCACAGCTCTCCCCCCGAACTTCCATTCTCCTCTTATGATCTTGATTGTAGCGAATTTCGAACTTTTTTTCCAAACTTCTCCGCGAACGTAACTATTTTATATGATGTGATCCAAGAGCAAACCAAATACCCACCCGGATATTAAGTGAACATAACTGGTTGGCACAATGAAACGAAGCGTCAAGGAAACAAGGAGACGAAAAGCAGAATCAACGACTTTTTGATTCAGATCAACATTACTCATCTTCTCGCTCGCGGTGTTGATCTAAGCGGGGAAATTAAGTGTTTACCTAACAATGTCAGAGGTTATAGAGGTGGCAGGATCCCGAGTTCCAAACTAACAGTAATTGTAGATGAAGAAACCCAGACAGATGAGTTTAAAGCTTGGTGCGAAGCCTACGTATCAAATCCCGCTAGTGTGAAATCTTTCATGCTGAAACAGGAGGTCATAGATCATGATATCAAGAAGTTGGAGCAACATCTCCGATCTACTCTTGCCGAAACAAACAATCTAGGGTATGTCGAAATCGATTTCCCTTCCACCCACAAGCGCCTTGTTGTCTATTCATCTGGCAAGAAAATGAATGGCGCATTACGACTTGGATCCCATGGGTATTTTACCTAACATTCTTTTTGCTCATCTCATGCCCGGTACCATTTTTCCTTACACATAAATATGAGTTTGTCAAAGTGATCTTCCCTTACGCAGATCATTTAGTTGACGATGGAGGTGGTCGGACTTGGACAATTATGAGTGAAGTAGAGTGACGCAACCTATGGGAAAGTTCTATCAAAAGAGCTGCGATGGCTAGAATGATATATAAGGATCGATGCCTCGATGATGCTTACAGAAGGGAGACAGCGGCCGCTGATGCGAGGAGGTAGTTCGGCACCAGAACCAGACACAAATACTATTAATGCTGCATTGAATATTTTGAGAAAAGGTTTGAGAGTCGCTGAAGGGTTTGATGCTCACAGGGGCTGGGGTAGTGACTGCTAATAATTGGAATGACCTTGAGGATCGAAAAGAATGTCGATGTAATTTTTCCTACAAAATATATTCCTTTAATGTCCAAATACAAATTACTTCAAGCTTTAGTCAACTACACATGCATTGTAATTCATGCCAGTTATTTCTTCTTCCTCAATTCGTTTTTGCCTCTGTATTTGTACTTACCCAGCTACACACTGGACACACTGGATTGCTTTCAAACATCATATGAAGTCATGATCGGATTTTTGTAAGCTTACTTGGCCATTTCAAAGACTTATCAATGCTCATCTAACAATGACAAATGTGGGGCGCACAGCGTTAGTTCGGCACTTCATGTGGAGAACTCGGAACTAAAAGTTGATAGGACCAATCAAAGTTTCCAAGTGGAACGGCGGGATGCAAGTATCATCGTGAGCGTTTTCTGATATTATCTTTGAACACACAATGGTCCGGGAATTGTTGATATAAAATTAAGCAATCACCCACACTGCAAAGATCAAAACATCTTCTTCAAATCATCGCATTATCATTTACTCCAACATGTCAGCCTCCAAATCTTGGCCTTATACAAACGAGAAGGGGAATTCAGAGAATGTAGGCGCCATAGTGACGGATGCAGTCATCGAAACCGATTTATTGATTGTTGGAGCCGGACCTGCAGGGGCGGCTTTGGCTTGTTTTCTGGGACATCATGGTGAGTTGACACAAATTTGTTTGTGCAGTAGCACGTGACCTTCGTTGAATCATCCAAAGAACGGTGTTTTGTGGGTGAATAGCTGCGGAAGAATGAAGTGCAGGAAGAAAATGAATAATGATACTGAAGTTCGTAGGTCTACGAGGAATGCTCATTGCGGCCACTCCCGGTACAGCCGATACCCCGCGAGCTCACATAACCAACATGGCAGCAATGGAATGTTTGCGTGATATAGGTTTGGAAGAAGAGTGTTTGCAAGTTGCTGTTAAGGGTGATTCAATGTTGCATACACGATGGTGCAGTTCTTTGGCTGGTGACGAATATGCACGGATTTACTCATGGGGGAGTGATCCAAAACGCGTCGTACGTCGAAGAACAGGCGGTGATAGCGTTCTACTGGCTAACAATTTTCACAGGGTGATTATGATGCTGCTAGTCCATGCAATCATGTCGATATTCCTCAGACAGTTCTCGAGCCGATTTTGATCAATCGGGCGTCTCACAGTGGATTTAATTGTCGATTTGATACCTCATTTTTGTCTTTTGAAAGAGACTCAACCTCGGGGATGATTACCAGTAAACTCCAAGACAATTTAACGAAACAGATATATCATGTTCGATCAAAGTACTTATTCGGATGCGATGGAGCTCGAAGTCAAGTCTTAAGACAGTTACAGATCCCATTAATCAAGAAACCTGGACAGGGGTTAGCTATTAATGTATTGGTCAAGGCCGAATTGAGACATGTCATGGAAAATAGAATGGGTAACCTACATTGGGTCATGAGACCTGAAGAAGAACATGCAGTTTTTGCTTGGACTGGTTTGGCTAGAATGGTAAAGCCTTGGAATGAGTAAGTTCTTTATCAAGTCTGAATAGGAGTATTCTAACTTTCCAGGTGGATGTTCATTCTTCTTCCTTCTCCAGATGCCGGAACAGACTTCAATCCTTCAGACGATGAGTATTTGAGTTGTGTCAAGAATATGATCGGGGATGATTCAATACATGCAGAAATACTTGGAGTTTCCAAATGGTTGATCAATGAAACTGTTGCAGAATACTACTCTGATGGAAACATGTATGTATCCCAGGCCTCTTATCAGAAGATTTTCCTCGCTTACTTTATAAAGATTTTGCCTGGGCGATGCAGTTCACCGCCATCCACCATTCAATGGCCTAGGATCAAACACGTGTATTCAAGATGCATATAATCTCGCCTGGAAGATTGCCTATGTCTTGAAGGGAAAAGCAGAAAACAGTCTTCTTGATTCCTATAGCTTAGAACGTCAACCAGTTGGTCAATCTATCATCACACGAGCCAATCAAGGACTTCGAGATCATGGTCCAGTGTGGGAAGCTTTGGGAATGATGGACCCGGCCCTCGAAATTCGACGAAAGCATTTTGCAGAACTCTCGCAGGCTACACCTGAGGGAGCAGCTCGGCGAGCACGCTTCCAAGCTGCGATCGAAGGAACGGCACGCGAGTTTCATGCCGTTGGTATCGAGATGAATCAACGTTACGAATCTTCTGCAATCTTCCTGGCGGATGAGAAAACAAGGCCGGCACTACCGGCAGACCCGGTTCTTGAGCATGAGATTACTACTTATCCGGGAAGTCGTCTCCCTCATGCATGGTTAAATACCAAAATTCCAGGAAAACGGTTCTCAACTATTGATATAGCTGGAAATGGTCAATTTTGCCTTTTTACTGGGATTGGAGGAGAAAAATGGAGAACTGCTGCGCTGAAAGTGGCAGAGGTTCTTAAAGTTGAGATTAATGTATATTCCATCGGTTGGAATCAAGATTATGAGGACGTGTATTTCGATTGGGCGAGACGAAGAGAAATTGGGGAGAGCGGATGCGTGTTGGTCAGACCGGATAGATTTGTAGCATGGAGAGCTATGGAAATGATTGATGAGCCGGATGAGAAGTTGATGATCGTTTTGAAGACTATTCTGAGAGGTTAGGCAATCCTTGTTTGTTTTCAAAACACTTGAAAATCAAAAAATACAATAAGGTTTGCATAGTTCTTGTCCGATAGTGGCAGGGATTACAGAAAGGGAAGATTTTCCGGTGCCTGATTGTATTTAGCCGCCGCTTATAACTACTGCATCAAACGGGGAATATCAAAATACATCTCGCGTTTTTTTGGGATTCTAATGATGATCGATTCCATTCAAAGCATATCCCACATCTCCAGTCTGCATCGTCTGCTTATCAAATAGACTTGTTTGGTGCGCTTCTACACACGATGCGGGGTTTGTGATTTCACGACCCCGCAATGGTACAACACAGCATCTGTAAATATCCATAAGCCAATAAATGTTGTCTAGTCGTTATTTTCATGCATTTTTGCCCAGATGGAAAAGACGGAACATTTTTATCGTCGATCCATGAGGTTCAGAGATTGTGGTTAAAAAGAGCTCACCTATCGTTGTATGAGCTTTCTTCCTTCGATATCGAAGAAAGTCCATGCCAACGATCGGAAACAATGCTCTACTCCGAAGGAAACCGTCTGATATATCGCTACGATGCCGAAGAACTCTGGATTGATTCCTGGGGACCAAACGCATTCCGAATCCGTTCTACCAAAGAATCCCAATATCCCGATCCCGCCGAACTCTGGGCCCTCCAAGAAATCGAATCCCCAGCACCGACAATCAAAATTGAAGAGAAATCAGCATCAATCACCAATGGATCCATTCGTGCAACAGTTTCCTCTCGCGGCAAAGTGATTATCTACAATGGCGAGGGGAAAATCCTGTTGGAAGAATACGCACGTCATCGTCTCGACGTAACAGATCCCAAATGTTCCGCCATCAATGTTGAAGCCCGAGAATTCAAGCCCAATGCCGGCGGTAGCTCAACGCATCATCTAACCCAGCGTTTCGAATCTCAGGACAAGCACGAGAAAATCTTCGGCATGGGACAATATCAACAGCCGTATCTCGATCTCAAGGGCCTAGATCTCGAGCTCGCGCACCGAAACTCCCAAGCCAGCGTTCCCTTTGCTATCTCCTCTCGCGGCTACGGACTTCTCTGGAACAATCCCGCAATCGGCCGCGCGGTGTTTGGAAAAAATATCATGAGTTTCGAAGCCTATTCTACTTCTTTTCTCGATTACTGGGTTGTGGCTGAAGATTCCCCTGCGGAAATCGTGCATCGATATTCAGACGTCACGGGGAAGGTTCCCATGATGCCCGAATACGGACTTGGGTTCTGGCAATGCAAATTGCGGTATCAAACGCAAGAAGAACTCTTGCAAGTAGCGCGCGAATACAAGAAGAGAGAATTGCCTATTGACCTTATCGTGATTGATTTTTTTCACTGGCCGCGCCAGGGAGATTGGAGATTTGATGAGAACTTTTGGCCGGATCCTGATGCTATGATTAGGGAGCTGAAGGAGATGGGAATTGAACTTATGGTGTCGATTTGGCCGACTGTCGATACGCGATCGGAGAATTTCGAAGAGATGCTTGAGAAAGGATATTTGGTGCGAACAGATCGGGGAATTCGGATTGTGATGGATTTTGAAGGCGATACCATTCATTTTGATGCTACAAATCCAGGGGCTCGGAAATTCATTTGGGAACAAGCGAAGAAGAATTATTATGAGAAGGGGATTAAGGTTTTTTGGTTAGATGAAGCGGGTTAGTACTTCTTTGTTATGTCATTGCATCCATCACTACACTATACGTTTGTAGACTTCAGTGATATATTCAGGGAAACTAGATGGCTGGAGATAGACCTGGATGACTGATTTCATACCCAGAGCCCGAATACACAGCCTACGATTTCGACAACTATCGCTACCATCGGGGCACCAACCTCTCAATCGGTAACACCTACCCGGTTGAATACGCCCGCGCCTTTTATGAAGGAATGTCCGCCTCGGGCCAAACCAACATCGTAAATCTTCTCCGCTGCGCATGGGCCGGTTCCCAAAAATACGGCGCGCTGGTCTGGAGCGGCGATATAGCATCATCGTGGTCTTCATTCCGCAATCAACTTACTGCCGGGCTGAATATGGGACTTGCAGGAATTCCCTGGTGGACAACTGATATTGGGGGCTTTCATGGAGGAGATCCAACAGATCCGGCTTTTAGGGAGTTGTTTGTACGGTGGTTTCAATGGGGGACCTTCTGTCCGGTTATGAGATTGCATGGGGATCGGGAGCCGAAACAGCCGCAGGTGGGGGAGGGGGGTGGATCGACTTGTTTGAGTGGTGCGGATAATGAAGTTTGGTCTTATGGGGAAGAGGTTTATGGAATCTGTAAGAAATACATGATGAAGCGAGAACAGATGAGGGATTATACTAGGGGGTTGATGAAAGAGGCTAGTGAAAAAGGAAGTCCAGTTATGAGGACTCTGTTTTATGAGTTTCCGCGGGATAAGAGATGTTGGGAAATTGAGGAACAATATATGTTTGGGCCAAAGTATTTGGTTTGTCCTGTGTTTGAGGCTGGGGCAAAAAGCATCAAGGTTTACCTTCCAGTGGGGACATCTTGGTCGCTGATTGGTCAGGAGACAGGTGACACTTGGGAAGGAGGGCATGAGATTGAAGTCGCTTGTTCCATTGACACTATACCTGTATTCACTAGACAAGATTAGGATGAGGGTGATGTCAAATAATAATTCTCAAGAAGTCTCAAAATAAGCCAAGCAGCAAGCTCCTTTCCATAACCCGAACAGTTGATCGATGCTGATTACTAACATGAATTGTGTTGTCCTACAGGATTGAAAGGTAGAAATGTCATATGAATACAACTTTAAAACTTCGGGTTTATAAGCTGGCTTTTCCACGGGTTTCATATGGCAGTATTAACACCAACAGTCCTGCTGCAATGAAAAGAGCCCCACTTGTGTAAACTGGCGCTGAAGTTTCCAGATTGGCGAACATTGCAATAATAGGCTTCAGAAAAATCAGTTAATGTCCATAGAAATTTTCAATATACCTGGAGTCTAAATTGATAAATGGGGAAAAACTCACAGCCATAATCCCGAATATTCTGTTCGAAGTAGCAGTAAGAGCATTGCCTGTACCGCGATCTTTTGTAGGAAATATTTCTGGCGTATACGCGTACAGAACAGCATACATCACATTGGAACAAAAGTTAAAAGCGCAATTCCAACCCAATAATGCAGTAGATGTCATGGCTGTGGTGGAAGCGTATAAAAATACTCCAGTGGTTGTTGTGCTGAGAGCAAGAGTTCCTTTTCTACCCAATCTTGGTACCTCAATGAGGTAACCACCAATAAGAGCACCGGGAATTCCAAGCACAGATATAATGAGCGAGTTTCGATACGTCAAATATGTACTTCCATCTCCAAATTCAGCACCGCGAGTTGCTTGGATATAAGGAAGAAATGCGTTATAGAGTGGATAACCAAGACCAATGAATGCCCACACTAGCATAATCAGACTCGTAGAAAGGGCCATCTTCTTTGTTGCAAATAAGGCCCGAACATGAGATAAGTCCATTTGATGGAGTTTTCTTGATATAGTTGCCGAGGCATTGATGTGAGGAAGGGTGCCGCAATCTTGAAGACGGGTGACAGTCACTATAGAAGTTTAGTATGCTTCCAGAACAAAAAGAAATGAATGATATTTACTTACAATTTGACTGCTTCCCATTTCTCCTCGCAACTTCCTGCACAACTTTCACTGCATCTTCATCCCTTCCTTTTCCCATCAAGTATTTCGGACTTTCGAATATCGTAAAACACGTGAACCGAATGAAGAACTCAATCATAGAAATGCCTCCCATAACGATAAGAAAATATCTCCACCCCATATTTTGCGATCGAGTGCATGTTGAACCTTCTTGGCACGTGAGATTTCCCAAGAGAGGCCAAGCAATTAAATTCGCGATAACTTGAGCTACAGCCCAATCGACTGAGAGGACAGTGAGAAGGTATTGATGAGAACCAGGGAGAAACTCGAGGAAAACTGCTGAATCGACGGGAAGATTTCCTCCTACACCAAAACTCCAAAGAGCTGCAAAACATCCGATAGCTGCAAAATTCGGGGAACCGGCAGCAATCAATCCGAAAACGGCGGTGATACCAAGGGTAGCATTAAAAGCTAAACGTCTACCAAAAACATCGCAACCAAAACCCCAAAACATAGCACCAGCCAGAAGGCCGATGTTCTGAGCTAGAGTTAGTAGAGGTGGGTGTTTGGGCGAGAATTCGTTGGTAATCGAAGTGACTATGCTCATTGTTAGCTTCCTGGCTGGATAAAAAGGCAGAACGAAATTGGATTTGTACATATTAGTGATGTAACAATTGGCCACAAATTATCATTTGCCCATCCAAATCCTACTACAACAAATAATTGCCATTGGTACCATCCCATCCCAATATCTTGAATCTGAGTACATCACATGATTAGTCTCCTTCACGTTTGAACAGACCACCTGAAAGTGGCGAGATATCCAATCTTACAGCTTCATTTAAGACTCGGGCTTTTGCTTCATATATTGGATCAATTGTCCCGGGTGGTATCGCAGTCAGACTTAGACTTTCAACTTCTGACCGTTGAGCGTAATCCTCGTTGACATTCCCGTTTTTGATATCAGGTTCACCATCGTTTTCATTTGAGGAGGTAGGGTCGTTATTAAGAATTTCGTTCGCCATTTCAGCTTCTTCGCTGGTTGGTAATCTCTGGTACCTCATCAGGATTGCTGAAACCTGAGAAACAGGCCTCACTAAGTACTTGTGAATCGTTCTGACTATCGGAAATCCTAGGCTGAATTAGTGCACGCCTGACACCTGTTGTGTAAAACTTCACTCATGCCGTGGAACGGTAAATTCGGATCTTAAAATGCTATTGGATGTTCCAAGCCAAGCGTCTCGTCTTGATTCCTGTTTAGGAGGGATATGGTAAAGATACGGCAGGTGAAATTGAATGCTCTGATATCAAAAGTGTGAAGGTTTGCGGTTGGGTGGCCAATATCAGGCAAACAATCTCAGGCAAGGTTAAAGTTAGTGTATAGACTTCGAAAACGGCGAAAAGACTGGCCGATCTCAACAAGTAGTTCGAATTGGACGTTGCATTAGGGTTTAGCTTGGCCCATCACGGCAGGAGCTCATGACACCGCAAAGCAGCAACGGGGTGGCAGCGTACAAGCTTAAAAGTTATAATCGAATTGTAACCCGGAGTAATCACACCATGCAAGCCCCAGATTTCATCGAACACTTTTCCACTTCGAATCTCCTTGGATATAACGATGTAGACATAAAACAATTGATGCATTTGTCCTCGTGCATTTTTACCTGACCCTCTGATTGGATGTTAGTAACCGTCGAGTCGTGTACCAGATCTTCACCAATTACTAATAAGTTAACCACACACCGCGAGCATTATGTAGTAAGAGGCACCGAGCCCGCACAACAAACTATTCTCACACCCCGTCAAATATATGATCGCACCTGCAAACGGTTAAATGAATTAACAAGCCGACACCAAACAACGAACAGCTTGCGCTTGATACATGCTGGCCAGGATATCAAGTCATGTACATGAGTATAATTGTACTATTCAGCAATTCTTAATTCTTCACCATCTTTGAGTCTTCACAAGATTTCATCAGGAGATCCCAAACACACATTGCTGAAGCCCCCGAATCTCCACCTCTTTGAGCCATCCTAGTAACCGACTCTTCAACTCGATCATGATGATAATAATGTGCATAGTAAGATAGGTGGTCTTGAGTAACATGACGGGTAGATGAGCAGTCACACATTGGGGGTGTTCTTCGGCTGCAATTCCTTGTGGCATTTTGAACATCTACTAGAAGCTTGGGAGTTAAAATATTTGTCGCAGAAATGGAACCTAAAAGATTGAATTTTCGTCTGGAGACTTGCATCACCCTGCTCTCAATACGGAAGAGTTTTAGACCTTTTGCCTAGAATCTTTGCAATATACTGAAGAGCGACTTGTTTGTACGCGTTTTCCATGAGCTCGCACGTGAGATGCTGAGAGAATAAATAATCATCTACCTGCTGGCGTTCAGATGCGCAAGTGCATTCTGCTCCAATTTCAAGACTTTACATGGGGAGGATATCCAAAGCTTTATGCCATCAGCAATTCTTAAAGATGTGTCATTGAATGCTATCACTGTCCAAGTGAAGCTTAATGGGAGAGATGCTTCAATGCTTACGCCCGTATCGTCCGCACCCCTGGACGCTTGGCGCTTACGGCCGAACAACATCTGCTGTCCGTCCATGAATCCGTTCAACAGCAATTTATTTTGTTTATCTATTGTCTTTTGAGAAGTTTTTCTCTTATGTTTAGGTTGAAGCGGTTCAAATATCTCTCCGGCTATTAGACTGGTGTGCGGGTTTAATCTCACCTGTGGATTCAATCTCGCCAACCCTCTTTGCTTCAAATCAGAAAATCAGATGTTATATAAGATGGCCACATCAAATGCATGATATAAAATGTCAACGATAATTTCAATCATCCTCAACTCAACTTGCCTCGAAAACCATGGATGATGGTATTCACAAACGGGAATCATCACCCTCAGGTGGACCCATTTCCGAATCTAAGCTGAACGTACGAGAAAGTGGTTCTAATATTCCAACATGGAGGCTTGTTTGTCTATGTATCAGGTAATTTCTCAAATTCACTTGGCTCCTTGGAATTATGTTAACATTTTAAAGTCTATGTTTCGCTCTTTTCCTTGCACTGCTCGATACCAGCATCGTGGCGACAGCTCTATACACTATTGGTGTGGAATTTGATTCTCTTAACTCTGTTTCATGGATAGCCCTCGCATATACCCTATCTTATTTAGGTTGTGCTGTTCTGTTCGCACGAATTGGTGATATTGCTGGTCGAAAGAATGCATATATTGCAGCATTCATCATATTCTTTGCATTTTCAATTGCATGCGGTTTTGCAAAAACACTTAACCAACTTATTGCATTCAGAGCTTTGCAAGGGATAGGTGGTTCGGGTCTTTATTCTCTGACTATGGTTATTTTCCCTGAGATCAGTCCCCCGGGAATGAGGAGATGGATTGGAAGTTTAGCTGGCGCTGTGGTTGCTATGAGTGGAGTGCTTGGTCCGGTTATCGGGGGTGTTATTACCCGGTACACAAGTTGGAGATGGATATTCTGGATAAAGTAAGTACACCTACCCATTAGAGGAAAAGTACCAAAGCTAATAAAATCATAGTGCACCAATCGGCGTCGTGCCCTTAATATTGTTCTATCTTGTATGGCCAAATGAAACTCAACTCCATCAATCCAAACGCAGACCCCTTCGGCAACTTGACCTTGTCGGGGCGTTCACCTTAATCATCGCTTCTATCCTTTTCGTCTTCGCATTCCAAGAAGCAGGTCTCGAAACAAATTCTTGGACTAAACCGTTATTCCTCATACCACTAATAGTAGGAATAGTCTTTTGGATATTATTATTTGCCTGGGAGTTCACAGTGCAGAGAAAATGGGAAGAAAAACTCGCAACAATGTTCCCATGGAGACTCATCAAGAATAGAGTCTACATGTTTGGGTTGGTCACGACTTTACTCATGGGATTTCCATACTTCGTGGTAATCTATAGTTTGCCGCTACGATTTCAAGTTGTGAATGGGAAGAGTCCGTTAACTGCAGGACTGGGCTTGTTACCTATGTTGGGATCCACGGCAGTGGCGAGTTTTCTTGGTGGAATGCTTAACGGAACGAAAAATCGAGTATTTTTCACTCTACTCGCGGGCTCTGGGTTGAGTGTTGTAGGCACTAGTTCGCTGTCTACATTGTCGAACACCGAATATGTGGAAGCTAAGACCTATGGCTTTTTAGTATTCGTTGGATTAGGGTTTGGACTAACAGTATCTACGGTATCGATGCTAGTAAGTGCCCCAATTGAAATGTTTCGCGATGCTATCTTGAACTAACAAAATAACAACAGTCAAACTACGAATCATCCATCCGCGATCACGCCGTAGCACAGGGCATCACATCGCAAGCGCGTATTCTAGGCGGCAGTATAGGAATAGCAGCCAGTACCGCCATCCTCAGTTTAGCACAACAAGCACAATTGACTAACATTGTAAGTCCGGAACAACTTGCATCGTTAGAGACTTCGGCAAAGTCAATGACATATGCGCAACTCCATGCAGTGAGACAGGCATATTCGGATTCTTTTAGCGAGGATATGAAAGTATGCGCTATAGTTGCGGGCGTATGTGTTTTAGTCACAATAGGCACGTGGAAGAAAAATCTGGTCACGATTAAACAGAGACTTAGGGAGCAGATTGAGGAGGAAGTGCAGAGATTGAAGGGTGAAATAAGGGTTTCGGAAGAGCCAAAATCTTGATTTTTGGATATTATCGAGATAGACTGAATATATCCACACCACCTATTTCTAGAGATAATTTGTCTGTGATGCTGCATTCCTAGTCCACTTAACCAACCAATCGACTGCAATATGAGTGGGTATCAATCACCACACCAAGTGAAGCGTACTATAAATTGTGATTCTCAGGTTCAGCTAGTGTAACAACAAGTTGAGTAAGTAAAAGTGGATGATCTCATCAGGTGTGGAAACAATGAGAAGCTGAAATGAAAGAGCAAAGTGTATTCTTTATACATACACCTTGATGGCGAAGAGTCCAGTCATGAGAAGTGGTGTTAGATGGAACAAGTGAAGCTAAGCCAAGATCCTGAGTCAGATGGAATAGATTCCAAATCTAGAATCATCAAAATGGTCGAGAAACATCTGAATCTTTGACAGTCTAATACAAAAAGTTCATAATTCCATTAGCTCACTCCACTACGATGACATGATGCCTTGCTTAGCTGCAAGAATCTCGCATATACCCAGCTAATTCCCAAACATCAAGACTTCTCAAGAGTGATCAAGTATTCTATCACACCGGCTACTTTTACTAATACATTGCAGAAAACTACCACCAACACAAAATCCGATCTTCGACGTTTTTCTCTGAGTATCTCAATACTCTCAAATAAAGCCATCACCACGCCCATTTCTTCCTATTCCATTCTTCCGCGAGCCTAAAATATCATCTCAAGTTCTCCTAAACTTCAAATTTGACCTAAACAATGGTTCTTCTCGTCCATTATCCTTCTCGTCTCATTCATCTCATCTTTATATTCACTATCCCCAAAGCGCCGACTCGCCGAGACTATCTCCAACACCTCACTTTTCGACCGACCAGTTCTTTTCAAAATCATCAGCAAACTTAGTTAGGCCTGTAAGTAATCTCCCATCAAATTGTCCCATAAAAAAAGAAATTGACGCAATTAGTCTCTCACGGTATCCCCAGAGCGAGTCAGATCCACTGCTATCTGCAAATCACCCAGTAAATCCCAACTTGATAATTTCATGGCTCAAAGATCCGGTTGGTACAATACTGACCCAAAAAAGCAATAGCACAAAGGCTCTGGAAATATTTTGAATTCTCCCATTTCTACAAGCTTAGGCCTCAAGAGCAGCTATATTGGTAAGTTATGTCTATATAGAGTGAGATGAATCGATCTAGGGCTGTTTTGCTGATATTTATGATCTTAGCGCAGTTCACGCAGACGAAAAACCAGCGCGATGGTATTATCTCAAAGCGATGTCCTCCCTAAATCCACGCGCACCTGTTTTTATACCTTCTCTTTCATTTACCTCGGGTGCTCCTCCGCTGGTCCCCTCTCTTCTTTCGCCCCACGACCATTACCACCGATGCTGTCGGATATTCATTTATTGCTACTTATCCCGACCATTCACTGGCAGAATTCGATGCTGAAGAAGTTCAAACTGCAATGGACGAGCGAGCACTTGTCTTGTACCAAAAGGACAAGTTGAGAGAAAAAAATGTTGATATTTCATTTGGAAAGATTTTTGCATGATACTGTCACAGTAAAAGAGGCAGTGAAGGGTAAAAAATGGTATAAACAGCAAGAAAAGGAGGCTGTGTCTGAAAATAAAGAATATGTGCAAAGTTGGGCGAGCGATCTGAAGTTGATCGCTGGTTTTTTTGACGAGGAACATTTTTAAACATGAATAACACAGACTTCTTGTAACCTTGTACAATGGAGCTAGGATAATGAGTCAAAATATTTGAGATGAGCGGAAAGAAAATGCGATAACGATCTCGTTTGCCGAGAACGGGATGAAGTGCTTGGATAAAATGAGACGCAGGATAATTTGGGTGGGATGAAATCTTCAACTTGCACCATGTTGCTATATGGTTACTTGCCGGTAGTTGTGATTACCAACCAAATCTTTTTGATACCGCAATACTTGATGGGTATCTTTAGTGGGACGGTTCCGAGATTTGACATCTATTCAGAGCTCGAAAAAAGCACGACGATGAAGCTTTTCTCGGCTTGAGAATTGCTTGCTTGAAAGGCAGTTCCAGCCTTGCAACTGGCTGAAAAGAAAAGGTTGAGACAGTGATCAAATATCAACGCTGAACAATACATGAAACAAAAGTAACACAAGAATAGATAATTATGTAGACCATAGGTGGAGGCGTTCCTTAAATCAACGCTTCACTTCGAGGGCCCAGATCTGGGTATCTCATCCAAGACACCACCTTTGGGTGAGTTTGAGAAACAGAAAGAATAGATGTGGAATTCGATCTTTGTAACAAATTCTCTGTGAAATGATATGATCGTATAGAGGGAGAAGTAGTATCCTCTGAGGGACCTTTCGAGGTCTTTGTCAGATCAGGGTCCATGGAATACACCAATATAAACTTCGGAGTGTCGAAGTTTTAAAGTTCCAAGCCAAACGAAAATCGAAGAGATGGAGATAAAGGTCAGATATTCACTGTCTCTTACCCCTCCCGAACCTAAAATTGAAAGAAATTTTGTAAAGCGAATTCACTAGATCAAGTTCGAATGAAAAGGTCAATGGCATGAAAAGTGATGTGGATAGTTTGAGGCCTCAAAGCTGAAGCGCAAGACTTGACCTACTTGTTTCTCAATTCCAACAATAGAAATGCATCTCCAAAGACAATAACAGCAAGTTTCATATAGTAAGTTCCCTATGTTGAAGTATTTGATTATAATATTCTGTACCGAGACCAACTAACAACGAAATCCAGTCTTTATTCCTCATGGCTTACACATTCATCTTGCCTTGCAGATCGGTCTCCCATGGCCTTACCGAGCTCTATTTCAATGATGATCAAGTCAACATTAAGGTTCAAGAAAGCGAGTACGATGCTGATGTAGAGACCACCAACGTCGAGGAAGAAGAGACGCAATGCGAACTCATCAGACCAATCACTGCAACCACTCCAGCAGCAAATTATCTAAATATCGCTTGGAAAACCCTCAACACTACGCAATCAGGTATCCCAGGGGTCGAGGTTGTTCAGGTTGATACCTTAGCTCAAGCCAATATAGTTCAAGACGGAAAGTGGCGAGCTATTCACACTTCGCAGATCGAACATGCTAAGACCCCTCTTCCTCGATTTGGTGGCTGGACCCCCATTAACAATTCACCAATGATTTCTTCGCAGATCAATCTCGCACAAATAGAAACATCAGAAACCGAAGATACTCAATCTAACACCATTCATCCTAGTGATTGGTCGGTCATCAGTGTCTCGCAGACTGATACTTCCCACGCAACCAGTGTCGAGCTAAATAAGCCATCCAGTTACCCTCAGATTTGGAAGAAATTGCATTTGCGTTTGCATAACACATCGATTCCTGCCATGACAAACATGGTTGATACGCTCCAGCTTAAGATCCAATTCAAAAGATACAAGAAAGAATATACCTCCACGGCCGCCCAAGAGCAAATCAAATGGTTTAGATACCGCATGGGTATGCTTGAATATGAGCAAGAATTTTGGTGTCGATACTGAAATGGCAGATATAAAATCAGAATGGGGCAGATTATTGGAAAGACGTAGATGGTTGAAGCAAGAAATGTTGAGAATCAAGAATCTTTATACAGCAGCAAGACGCAAACGTCAGGAACGCTTGGAGTATGACTTGAGGGCAAGTTATGATATTGGATTTATCAAGTCACTTAGGGAGAATTAAGGACGTCGAGGAAAGGAAAGGACATCATTTCCAAGAAGTAGGAGACCTGAGGTACTTACATCCAGCAAATATCTTTTTTGGTGTAACAGAGGTCTTTTACTAGCAGTGTATGGTGGGATATGAGAAATCATCGACAATTATTATCATAGGGGATATTCCAAGATCTATACGGGTAACAAACATAACACACCAAACTCTACTGTTCATTCATATGGTGATCTAAAGTTTGTCCCCTGTGCAATGTGTCTGGTAGTCAAGGTGTACATGATGATCATGAGCTTATTGACATGAAACTTGGTGAGCAATAGATAGAAAAACAATGAGGCGTTTGGAATGAAGATTTCAGAATCACAATTACTGTAGGAAAGAAGGGTAGGTAGAATCCGCTTGCAACTCCGCCCATCCAAGCAAAAATGGCAGTTGCGTTATCGCGTGACTCTTCTATTTACATCAGGTAATTCCTTTCCATCAATCACAACATACAACCAAGAATCACCTCAACAATCTTCTCATTTACCAGCGACATCTGCAAAAATGGCAATTCTATCTGGAGTCCCATTTCTTCGAGTTACAGTCAACGCTCCTAAGATTGCAGCAGAATATCCAGATCTTGACGACAATGAAGATGAGAACATGCAAAGTGGCCCCCAACACAAGATGTCTGTCTATATCGAGTCCAGGTCGGGTACTAAGTTTGGATTACAATACTACATTGATCCTGCAAAAATTCCAAAGCTTCAAAAGAAGAAAAATTACTGCTTGGGATTCTTTGCTATAGTTGATGGAAAAAAGACGAGGTGAAAGAAGTCAAATCTTGTTAAGTTTCATTCTCAAGCTGAGTATTTCAACAGTTCAACGGTAATATGCAATGAGAATGGATTCAAACCAAACAACTGGGTGCATTTCATGGCAGGAGATCGCCTTAGAGAACCAGGCAACACAAAATTGAGACCATTCCAGTTTTCTGATATTCAAATAGGTAGACCGAACTTCAATCCAGTCGTGTACGTAGCTGATGCTGATTCTATAGGAGACGATGTCCCGTTCTCGCACAACCCAAAAGAAATATCGCTGCTCGGAGAACTCATAGTCCAGGTTTGGCGTGTCCGTAAAGTCGTTCCGGTAGCAACCCCGATCTCCACACCGGAACAGAAGACGATGCAAATAAATACAAAGTTTCATGAAAGGCAATTGAAGGGTAGAGCTGTAACTCATGCAACAGAGTATGAGAAGATACGGTCTACAATTCAAAGCACAAGCTGACCTTTTATAACAGATTTGGGAAACCACAAAAAATATCAGATCAGGAGACATTCTACCAGCTTGAATATATTGATCCAGTTAGCAAGCCACTCGCCGAGTTCCATTTCAAATACAGATCAAGGGAGGTTTTGCAAAAGATGATGGTAGGTGCCTTGTTGCTCCTTTGGTCTTTGACAATCAGCTTCCGATTATCAAAGGATATACAAATGTTTGGTTGGACAAGAAAAGCTGACCGTAGAATTAAGATACTTCCCCATTCTACGATGCTTCCCCGAGACCGGGGATTGACGCCAAAAGGTAATTCAACTCCTTTGCCTTCGAAGCATTCACCCGGGGTACCAGCACAATCTACTCTGATTGGAAGTACAACCAAAAGGCCTTGTGTTCCTAACAAGGATGCTGTTAAAGGAATCCAAGCATCGACAGCGCAAAAGCTAAAGCCTATTGCTGAAATGGCCATACCACCCCCAACAACCACAAAGTCGTTAACCACAGGAAGATCATTCGATCCGGTAACTGGCGCCTTCCTGTCAATGCCAGTACCATCCCCGCTGTCAGTAATTACTGGCAGATCATTCGACCAGTCAACGAGCAATTTGTCCACGACTACATTTTCCTCATTAGTAACACCGAATCAGAAACTCGGTCAGATGTTTCCCAAAGCTACGACTGGCTCTATGTTCGCATCATCCCCGAAAGTGCTTCCAGCAACGCCAACTGTTGTCGGGAATGAGATCAGATATCCAACAACTCCTGCTTTTGGATCAATCTCCCAGGTAGCAGCACCAAGTTCCATTTTGAAAGCTAGACCTGCAATGCCGGTAAAGACCCCAACAAACGTAATGTTTAAACTAAATGCTGTGGCTCTTGCATCAGGTGAAACATCCGACAAAAGCACCAATAATCAGGGAGGTAAATCAGTAGACAACCAAAACATCAACCAAAGACCTTCAGTACCTTCAGTCGCACCTGCCACATCTACGCCTATCGACCAAGTAGCTTTGGAGCCTGACGCTACTCCATTTACACGAGTACTAATAGAAATCCAAAGAAGTTTAGGTCAATTAAGAGACATGGCAAAGGGGTTTAACGTTGTGAACGCAGTCGAGGTATGTGTTATCATTCAAAGATTTAATCCAGATTGAACCATCAGATACCTCACACGTATTGTCAGTGACACTAACTTTCTATGCAGGCCCAAGAGGAGATCTCACGAGTCGTTAATGAAGTGCAGGCAGAGGTCGAAAAACAGGCCGTACCTGAGGTGAATCTAAAGCGCGAGCATGTAGTTGAACGCGATGAAGATGAACTCGAAGTTATACTCGAGCGTCCTGTTAAAAGACGACACATCTTTACAGCTGAAGATGAAATCATTGATCTGACTGCCGACTGATCCACCGGGTAGAAGCGAGAAGAGGAGCGGTACTAGCTAGTTGAAACTGCCACATATAAATGAACGTGGGAGAAATGTTTCCGGCGAAAGAAAACTCTGTGAAGGAGCATTGGGAAGGATTTGATCGATTATTGGGCAGGTGTGATATTGGCGCTTTTACGACTTTGGGTGGCATATTTATCTTCACTACCACATATGTATACGAGTTGTGTTGATGCATATGGGGACCATGCCGAGAGTTCATATTATGATTCATAATGAAAGCTGTACTATGGCACGGAACAAAATCGTAGAAAAAGAGGCTGAAGTGTATAGCAATATGATATCATAGCAATACCTTACTTGCAACACTCAGAAGCCAAGCAGCATCATGCCATCCATCGGCTTCATTTGGATTGAGTGGTGGCATTTGCTCGGCAACTGACGTGTCACTCATCCCATCGAGGTTGTGTCGCGACGGTCGTGATGACAATGATGACTCTTCACCCTTCTCATCTGATGTATCGAATTCGGCTTCTTCTCCATCTTCTTCAACAGCAAATAAACTCCAGCCTAATAAGTTTTCTACCCAGCCTCCGAGTCCCAGTCTACTTGCTCTAGCCAATTTCTTAACCGTTGCTTCGTCTTTCCTTGCCTCGTCACCATCCTCAAGCCATTCTTCTTCCACATCTACAAAGTCTGGCTCTGCGGGATATTCTTCGTGTGCGAATTCTGTATCGAAGTATCCTCCATCTTTATCTGCCGTCATTGGTGTGATCAGCGCCGCTCTGCTCCCTCTTCTGCTATTCGCTCGACTTCCTATTCTACTATTTGCTCGACTGCCATATCTACTTGCTGGTCTATTGACTGCAGGTCCAAAACTTAAGCTTCGTCTCGTTGTGAGAGGTGAGAACTCATCATCCGCATCGAAACTTCCTCGTCTACTTCCTCTTCTGCTATTATGTTCTCTTTCTCTGGCGAGCTCCCGCTCAAATGCATCTTCATCCTCATCCTTTTGTAAACTTGTTGAACTTGCGCGTGAGACGAGCCATAGTTGGCCCTTGGACTCTCGAGTGGAGGATGATATCATGGCGCCGGCTCGCAGAAGCCAATCTGAATCATTGGGGTCATCTTCACCGAATGTACTAATTTTTAGATTATCTGGAGCGATCGTGTTTCTTAGGTGTGAGTGACGTGAAGGTGTAGTTGTGCCGGAGCGATGGCCGGGTGTACGGGGTGTGAGAGGGGTAGGGGCGAGGTGAATGCTTGATTTTGATTTGGGGATTGAAAGATTTATTGGGGCAGGTTTGCGGACGGAAACGCGGGACGATGAACGAGAGAGAATGGAAGGTGTTGTAGGAGATGAGCGATTGTCAATATAGGATGTATGGTCTGGAAAATAATCGTCATTTGAGGGAGGAAGTTTGGTAGTTAGTGGTGCCATGGTCAAATTTGTGAGATTGGATGAAGATCGATTGTGACGTCGGTTATGAGGAGAGTGTTGGTTGAATGCGATATCCATTATGGTTTATCTGAAGGGGCAAGGAAATCTATCGGAGAGAATTAGAATATAAAGTCTACAATGCACAGGTATCTCAATGATGCGACCGTAACCGTGGAAGAAGAATCGAATGTGTATTGAATCAAATGGGCCGAGAAGTGGAATGTTGATAGATATAAGAAGAGAAGTCTCACCACCAATCCTCTGATTAAACCTGGGGTTACAGGGAAAGTCACACACTAAAGATTCTTAGCGCTTCTCGCTTACGCGGTATGAGGAATGCACCAAAGAAAAAAACTGGCTTGTGAAAATGACCGGGATACGATTTTCCGACGAATCATTGCCTGAACAAAAAGGATGACTTGAGATTTATTTGCATAAATTTTTATTTTTCACATGTTTTGAGATATTAATATCGAGAAGATGAGAAATTTAAGAGGAATTCAGTATGAGCAATGGAAGCCTCCTGCGCAATATCAGAATAGACCTATAACGGCGGCGGCGTGGGACTTGGCAAATGATGCTGTCGTTTGTACTGTTGGTCCTACCGAAAATGACGCAGTAATACAACTTATTAGAGTCAAGACAACCTCAAAATCACAGTATATATTATTTTCTAATTGGGCGTCTTTGAAGTTTGCTGATTTGAAATTGTAGTGAGGATACTCTCATCACATCATGGGAAGCGCCATCACCAAACCCGGATTTGGCCTGTGACAAAGTTTTAAGTCTTCATTATTTTGGAGATAGCTTGACAACATGTCTTGTTCTTGCAGGTGGCGACATCATTGTCGTCAGAGAAGATCCTCAACCTGGTGAAGGTCAGATTGAGATCATGGGCTCGGTTGATGCTGGTATCACTGCGGCACGATGGTCACCTGACGAGGAATTGTTGGCAATTACAACTAAGGAAGATACCGTCATTTGGATGAGTCGCAGCTTCGATGGCGTTGCGGATACTACCATGACCAAAGAGGATCTGAAAGCTTCCAACCATGTATCCGTTGGTTGGGGTAAGAAGGAAACTCAATTCCAGGGCAGAGGAGCCAAAGCTTTGCGAGATCCGACTATGCCTGAGAAGACTGATGAAGGTGTTCTAAGTCCAAATGATGATTCGAGTGTCACCATCAGCTGGAGAGGCGATGGAGCTTATCTTGCTATATCTACTATTGAATCGGCTTCCCGCCGTATAATTCGAGTATATTCCAGAGAAGGTGAACTTGATAGTGTCAGCGAGCCCGTAGATGGTCTCGAAGGTGCTTTGAGCTGGAGACCTTCAGGAAATCTGATCGCCGGAATTCAACGACTGGAAGAAAGAATCGATGTTGTATTTTTTGAGCGTAATGGATTACGACATGGAGAATTTAGTCTTCGACTCACCCAAGAGCAACGTCAAGTTCCTGATCGGCACATCAAATTGGCCTGGAACTCCGATTCTACAGTTTTGGCTGTTGTGATGGCTGATTGTACTCAATTATGGACGATGGGTAACTATCACTGGTATCTTAAGCAAGAGATTAGAAACCATCACGCTCCTTTGGTTGCCACTAACCCTGTCGCTTGGCACCCAGAAAAGCCGCTGAGATTCTTGTCTGTTGCTGAGGACACTATCAATCTTGCAGAGTATATTTTCGCAACGTCTCGTGGCACTTTAGCACCACCACACGATTTCGGAGTGCTCGCTGTTATTGATGGGCAAAATCTCATGGTAACTCCTTTCCGAGTAGCTAACGTCCCACCTCCTATGGGTCATCACGAAGTTACTATACAATCTAATGCTATCGATGTCGCCATCAATGCTGATGCTTCATTAATTGCCATTTTACATCAAGATGGGATTTCAGTTTTTGAATTAGATGCCACCAAACGGGTTGCACCTACCCCAACATTGTCTGGTCAATTCACATTTGACTCTGCAATCAAAACTACCATTTATCAACAAATTACGTTCAGTGGCAAGAATGAAATACTCGCCTTGGGTCGAACCGATACTGGTTCCGTTATTCAGGGATACCATCTCACTAATATCCCCGGTGAAATGAAAGAGAAAGCTCTTGAAAATAACCCTACATCGTCTGTATCGATATTATCAAGCTTTGTTGAAGATGGCGTGATGCATCCATACGTTCAAACTAGCTCTGGTGACCTTCATAGCTTAGCTTTCGGCGATGCGTCCTTATCTTCCTGCAATTTCTCCAAGCAATTACCTTGGGTAGATATCATACCATTCGGTGACGGCCCAAATGCTTATGGAGATGGCCGCATAGCTTTTGGATTGTCCAGTAACGGCCATTTGTTTGCAAACACGCGCTTACTGGTACGAAATTGCACATCATTCTTAGTTACACCGGCGCATCTTATATTTACCACCACCACACATCTTCTCAAATTTGTTCACATCACAGAAGTTCATGGTACGTATTTCTGAATCTTGCTGCACATGTTTCAATGCTGATATCAAGCAGACCTCGAAGTTCCAGCAGATGACCCGGAAATTGACGAGAGATGTCGAAGCATTGAAAGAGGAGCTCGGCTTGTCACCGCAATGCCAACATCTCTCAGTCTTATCCTGCAAATGCCTCGTGGAAACTTGGAGACTATTTTCCCTCGTGCAATGGTTCTTGCAGGTATTCGAAAACTTATCGAGGAAAAGAACTATAGAAAGGCATTCACTCATTGTAGAACGCAGCGAGTTGATATGAACATTCTATATGATCATGCTCCAGAGCAGTTCTTGTCAAATGTTGCACTTTTTATTGACCAGGTCAAGAAAATCACTTATATCGATTTGTTCTTATCTTCATTGAGAGAAGAAGATGTTACCCAGACAATGTATAAAGAGACAAGAGTTGCGCCCCAAAATGGCAACATAGTACCTACCACCAATGGTGCTATCGCTCCTCAAGATCCTGTCGATATCACAGCCACCAAAGCTTCCAAGGTTAACAAGATCTGTGACGCTGTTCTCGAAGTCCTAAAAACTCGCACTGCAACCAACCTACAAAACATTATCACATCTAACGTGTGCAAAAACCCACCTGCATTGGATGATGGCTTATTGGTTGTGGCACAGTTGATGAAGGAGGATGAGGCTATGGCTGATAAGGCAGTCGAGCACATCTGTTTCTTGGCAGATGTCAACCGATTGTATGAGAATGCTCTTGGTCTTTATAACCTTGATCTTGCTCTTTTAGTTGCTCAGCAATCGCAGAAGGATCCCAGAGAATACCTTCCCTTCATGCAAAATCTGCAACAAATGACCGAGTTACGTCGTAAATATAGCATTGATAATTATTTATCTCGCCACACCAAAGCGCTCAACCATCTCCACGAGCTCAACGCATTTGAGGAACTTCAAAAGTATACTCAAAAGCACGCTCTCTATAAAGCTGCTTTAGCTATCTACCGCTACAATCCTGAACCACTTGCTGTTATTACGGCCCTCTACGCTCAATATCTCGAATCTAAATCCTCCTATAAAGAAGCGGCACTCGCTTACGAATCCCTCCGCAACTATGCAAAAGCTACATCTTGTTATCTCGCTTCCGGACCCTCTCAATGGCGCGAAACACTTTTCTGTGCTCTAACCGGAGGTGCAGATGGAAATCCAATGAGCGGTTCCGCACTCACTGAGCTAGCAAGCACATTATTTGATGCTCTCATGGAAAGCAAAGACTACTACGCCGCCGCAACCCTCCAACTCGATTACCTCTCCTCTCTCGAAACTGCCTGCAGAACCTTCTGCAAAGGATATTTCTTCGCCGACGCCCTTCATCTCATTGCTCTCAAAGCCCGTCCCGATCTTCTCGAGAGCGTAATTGACCCTGGTCTCGGCGATGCCCTCGCTTCAAGCACTGAGTTGTTAGCGGACTGCAAAGCACAACTGCTAGCCCAAGTTCCCCGTATCCGTGAATTGAGACAGAAAGCACTCGCTGATCCACTCGCTTTTTACGAGGGCGAAAGAGGAGGTGACGGGGAAATCCCAGATGATATCTCCGTCGCGGCTTCTTCTCGCGTTTCGACTAATCGCTCGCTTTTTACTCGTTACACGGGTAATGGAAGTGTTGGAACTGTTGGAACGGGAGTCAGTAGAGCAACATCTAAAAACCGACGAAGAGAAGAAAGAAAAAGAGCTCGAGGTAAAAAGGGAAGCGTATATGAAGAAGAATATCTCGTCGCCAGTGTCGGCAGACTAATGACGCGCGTTGAAGATTCTAGAGGCGAAGTTGAGAGATTGGTCGTGGGTTTGGTGAGGAGAGGAATGTGGGAGAGAGCAAGGGCCATCGAGGGTAGTATGGTAGAGGTGGTCGCTTTGTGTAAGGGCTGTGTGGGAGAAGTTTTTGGTACCGCGGATGCAGGTGCAGGTGCGGGTGCAAATGCAAATGAACAGGCAGGTGCAGAAGGTCAGGAATATAGACCAGTAGGTGGTGATGCGGTTTATGCGGAGAGTTTGCAAGCGGCGGGGAGGAAGAAGGAGGCACCTCATCTTTCTGCGTTTGAAAAATTGACCTTGTTGGGTACTTAGTTTAGGTTCTCTTAGTAGATTAGTAAAATAAAGTCGTGGTTTTTTGGGAATTTCGCTCCGAAGTGCACTGGTTATAAGACTCAACAGAGTGCTTGAAGGCGGTGGACGTGATGCGGTTTGGCATCTGGATGTGATATGTGTTAAGATGCCACAGTTGTCCCGAGTTACATGGGAAGTTCATCCCCACATCTACTTCGTGCATGTGAGTATAGAATGGAAGTGATGTGCGATCAGTTATTTTGTACATGTTACAACACCACAAATGCCTTGAGGGCCATGTGCCATACAATCCATATATTTACATTTTCTTTCATTCCAAATACATAATATAATATACATGCATGATCATCAGGCAGCCACTGGGACTGGCTCTGTGGGCGTAGATATAAGTGTAGAAGTGCTCTCCACTTCTCCAGCTTCTGTAACTCTGGCCTCTCCATCCGTGCTAACACCCACCTGTCTCATGATTGTTCCTCTCCTCCTCGAGATTACCTGACCAATCTTCAACAGCATACCTCTGGTAAGTTTACCCTTGCCCTTTGCTTTTCGTAATTCTCTTTCTCTCTTATTAATTTCCTTCAATGGCGTCCTCATTGATGCGATTGTCTTCTTCTTGGCTTCGTTTTGTCTATCCTCCTCCAACTTTCTCTCTATGTATTCAGGATCGTGTCTCGTTCTGAATATAGAATATTTATTCCTCAACTCATCAATCACGCTCCCAGGCATTGGTGGCGTAAGGAGTGTGGGTACAAATGTCTTTTCTTCCACTTCCATTCGCAGCGTATCGCAATCATAGTCTTTCTTTTCTCGAGGTTCGACTTTAGGCCATGGAATTATAATATTGGGACGGTTGCCGGCACCGGGAATTATGCGCTGCCATTTGACGGTTTGGGCGTGACGGTCTCGAAACATTTTGTGGTGGGCAAGCTTTTTGGCAATTACGTCGCGCGTCAGGCCGGTCACAGGGTCTGTGTATGGGAATACTAATTTGACGTTCTTCAGGGAAATGCCTTGTGGGACGGACCGGGTGGGACGACGGTCCTGCTCGGAGTCTGATATCATCCATTTGGGTACTGCTATATCGATCTGATAATTTTGTTAGTTCGTGGCAATGAAGCATTCATGATGAGGGTGTGATTGGGAATGAATGCACGAGAGTCCACAAATCATACCATATTCAGCCCATCACATGTAACTTCTGCCCTGGTCTTGTCAACTTTTTCTACCTTCCCAATCTTTCCCTTGTCTCGCCCTGAGATCACAACCACTCTATCCCCCGCCGTAATATTCAGATGTTTCTTTCCTCCCCATAGATCCAATATCTCCAATATTTCTTTCCTCCTCGCAACTGGAACCTCAGTGAAATGAGCTGGAATGCTTCCATACGTATCAACCTGCGAGCCAACATCTCTCTTTGGAGCCAACTCGTTCAATTCCCAATCCTCCCTTCGCACCACCTTATTTTCCTTCATCCTTCTTAAATTTTCCGCACCCCATTGCCTCATCCTATCCTGCCGGTAGGCAAACCCATCGAGCTCATTTTTGCGCTGCCTCCTTGCAAGCCGGCGGGTGGCTTGCTTTTCGGCGAGGATTGTACGCCGAATGACTTTTTGCATGGTGGTGGGGGAGAGGAGGGGGGATTCGTTTGGTGATGGTGAGGGTGCTCAGTTCAACTTTTTTTGGATGGAGCTTTCGTTGATAATGAGCTAGTAATCTTTGGGTTAGTGCATAATTCTCGATCAGGGTTAGAGTCACGTGAGAAGCTCGGGGCTTGAATTGGACTTTAATTGGTTCAGGGGCAAATGGACCGAATCATATGTTTATGTACCAAGTGAGGATATCCAATCAAAACATTATCTCTAAGTTTCAGGGACACGGCACGTGAGGCAGATTTTATTGATTGAATTATCTATCTTAAATGTTGGATTGGATTCTCAAGAGACAGTGGATTTTCAATATGATCCGGATTGTATCCATCAAATGTTGGAATGACATCAAGAGGGTGGAGAGAAGACAGATGTCATAGCATAGAGAAGAACGTATCGGAATGTCCATAGATGCTGTGACTCTTGTTCGTAGTCCTGTCTTTCCTGGTAGAAAGGAAATGAGGCGCGAGTGTATGAGTGAGGCGCAGATTGTCTAGGAGCTCAGCCCCATACGAAGTGCGTAAACTTGACGGATATCTCCTGAAGTTGGGGACGTGCTCATCTCCATGAAAGGAAGAAAAGTTTAGATAACTCAACACTTGACAATTGGAAGGGCATTCATGTTGTGATACAGTATGTAAGATACTATCTATGTATGCATGCGGTGGTACGCCTGCAAACACGCCCTGTAAACACGCCTGATAGAACCCCTAGAAGGAGACATCCGTAATCAGAGTCATGTTTTGCAAGTATACGAGCCGAATTGTATACTAGCCATTTTGCTCATCCCGTCAAGTCTAGACTGGATTTTCAAGCTTGGTGTCAGGACTCAGGAGTCGGAAGAGGAATTGAAAGAAAGAAAGAAAGGAAAGAAGGAAGAAAGAAAGAAAGAAAGAAAGAAAGAAAGAAAGAAAGAAATATGGACTCTGCCAAGGAAGTACATCAGACCTTACCACTATCTTCACAGTTATCATTCAAAGACGATGCAGTTATTGATTTTAAAGTTGCAGTGGAAGGTTGTCGCTAGCGCATGAATGTGTATATATATCTTTTTATAGTATTCCTTGGTGTTGAACAATATTTAGTAGACATAGTGGCTCAAATGAATATCAAATATCGGGATTACTAGAAAGTCCTCTTCATGTTTTGGCACTGTATACCGATGCTGTCAAAGATAAAAGGCAAAAGAGATAAGAAGAAAAAAGCAAAAGGAATTAACGTATTTCCTAGAGGCAGAGTTGTAAACAAACATTTGAACAGCTTAGGTACTTCCTTGTTCATTGTCATCAATCTTTCTGTCTCCTACCCATGGTGACATGGTGTGAGGTTGGTGGAGTGGATGATAGTATGGTATGGGTGCATAAAATACGTGGAGAATACTCCGTACAGCATGTCACCTTACCTAGCAGGTACTAATGTATGAACCTTGGTAGCCCCTTATTAGTTGATGGCTAGGGTGATGATTGAGGAGAGTTAATTGATAGATATTAGATATTGGATGGTATTAGATGGTCCCTCGCAGACAGGAGCATGAGTGCAAGAGATGTCTAGTATTCACTCCGAAAGTACCTACAGTAACAAGTATTCCTTATGTCCGACTGTTTGATTTGAAAATAGATGGATAATAAACAAAACAGAATACTGCTCCCTTGTCTAGCCCACCCACCCAGATAGCTAACTGGATACTGCCTCCGTCCTACATCCACATACAACAGACGAACAAGAATACTGTCTGTCTGTCAATCACTCACTCACTCACTCACTCTGTATAAACTCTGGTGCTGTAGACATCCATCATGAAAAGAAAAGAATGAGTAACAAAGTATCCAATCATGTGAATCATAAACCATTCCAGATCTCTTTGGAATATTCCTCATGCTGTTCCCCATCCAATCCAATCAATCCCTTCATTGATGGGTTGATTCTGATTCACCGCATCAGCCCAGTTGACCATAGCCCAGATTTTTTTTATTGATGCTAGATGATTCCCATAGTAACCAAAAATGAATATTGGCTGCCTGATAATTACAATCACAAATCATAAGGCCATAACATTGGAACCGACTAGCTATTAGGTTTCTCCAGAGGTTGCCTTCTTGAACTCATTTCCACCTTCAACAACCTTTCCAATTAACGAACTTTCATCTGCAACGACCCATACGATCAGTTTACATACACAACAATTTAATCAACAACTTCACACAGTCGCTCTCTTTAACAAACCTTATCATAACCTTTGCCAAAATGGCGGAAATCAGAAGAAAGCTCGTTATTGTCGGAGACGGTGCTTGCGGTAAGACTTGCTTGTTGATGTAAGTACCCATCTACCTTTCAACGGTTTTCTAGTTGATAAAATCAATAAAGATTATGCCCACTAACAACTCTACAGTGTCTTCTCCAAGGGAACCTTCCCAGAGGTAAGCCTTACACCGACTCCTTAAAATTATATGCGAATCAAATACAACGCGGCCATCGCGTCAACTCTGTTGATACTGGCAAGCATCGAAGCTGTTGATGGAATATCATTATATCATCAGATCCAATAACTGATGCATCTTCTACTTTAGGTCTACGTCCCAACCGTCTTCGAGAACTATGTCGCCGATGTCGAGGTCGATGGAAAGCACGTTGAGTTGGCTCTATGGGATACGGCTGGACAAGAAGATTACGATCGTCTTAGACCTCTATCATACCCAGATTCGCATGTTATCTTGATCTGTTTCGCCGTTGACTCTCCCGATTCCCTTGATAACGTTCAGGAGAAGGTACGATTCAACAGATGATTCCATCTGCTATCACCATGATAGGATGATTACTGACACGTGCTTGAACAGTGGATCTCCGAAGTCCTCCATTTCTGCCAGGGCCTCCCAATCATCCTCGTTGGATGCAAGAAGGATTTGCGCCACGACCCAAAAACCATTGAGGAATTACACAAGACCAATCAAACCCCAGTCTCAGAAGATCAGGTAAGAATACATGAAAACACGGCGCGGTTTGAAGAGAACTGCAGGACCGAGAACGAAATTGAAAAATGGAAGAATCATGCTAACAATTCTGACAATAGGCCCAACGTGTTGCTGATAAGATTGGTGCTTACAAGTCTCTTGAGTGTTCAGCAAAGACCAATGAGGGTGTCCGTGAGGTGTTTGAACACGCCACTCGTGCTGCACTCTTGACCAAGAAGGAGAAGAAGAAGAAGTGCATTGTTCTGTAAAGCTACTGTTATCGTTCTTCTCTTTCTCTAATGCGATCGGATTTTATTTTACTGCGAAAGTAGCTCGGTTGGGTGACGGGTTCATGCTAGCGAGAAGGAATTGTTCTTACGGAGTGCATGGCTCTTCATCGGCATATTAATCTATCATCGTCTTGATTGATAATACATGGACCAATATCTTCAAGTTTCTCGCACCAATACCGAACACTTCTTTCTTACTACACATCTGGGTTTCGACACAAATATCTCGGGGCATACGAACGGACAAATATGTCTCTTTTCTTCCGCAAATTGTGCCACGTTAGTTTCTTCTCTGTGTCTGTCTTTTTTCTCGCAAGATCTTTGTTGTTTCCTCTCATCTTCTTTTTCATGCGTGCGGTCGAGAATGGATCTGAATCGTAAGGGTGCTTGCTGCGTGCGTTACGTCCATTCGTCCTCATTATTGCTCCTTGCGTCAGAGCAGGTTGTTTAGGGCAGGGAGGACTTGGAGGATAGGGAACGAATGGACTTTCGCATTTTTGTAAGGTGTAATAGCAATAGGCGTAGTCTATCAAGAGATGTTTTCTAAGGTCTGATATTGCACCAATACACTTGAGGCGTTCATTCTTTTTGTTTTACAATGGCTGAGTATTAATGGATGGGTAAATAGGTGGCAATGATCTTTGCGTTCTTATATTTGATATTGAATACGTGCGTGTTTTTTGTGAATTTGTGATTGAAGTAAGTGGTTTCATATCTGTTTCTTTCCTGGTCCTTTACATGTGTTTTCCGCCTCGTGACTTGATTTATGCGATACACTGTTCAATGTCTAGTAGTCAAGTACAGAGAATTATTATACTTAGCCTGCTAGGGAGGCCTTATTGTTTTTTATGGGCCGTGATATAACGAAAGGCAATCGTTTGACTAAAACCTTACACAAAAAATGGAGGTTCGGCTTGGAGTTCGCATGTATTCTCAAAGCATTCAGTGTATATTCATGCTTCCATTAACCCGAATGGTCTTAAAACATTTCATGTCATTTCCGACCTATTACCTGTCTTTACGCATTGCCCAACTTTTTTTCAAGCCGGTAGCACTCCATCGGCAACCGGAACATGTTCTTCCACATTCTTCGTTTTGCGGATGTACGTGTAAATCGGCTGTTGGATTGCTGATATACAGGAAAGGAGAATCATTGAGGCTTTGCATGTAGACCCATTGTGATGCTGGGTTTTCTATTTAATGATTCGTTTTTCCCCTCGGTGGAATATTTGTACATTATTCAATACATCAATTTTCAGTATTCTATTGCATTATAACTTAACCATCTACCTTCATCCACTCAGCATTACAACCAACAAGTCTGTGCCATAGTCAAGATGGAGAGTCATACCAATTCTAGCGGGAACCGTTCTGGTGGTGCTGCTGGTGGAGCAGGTGGACTACGCAAAGGGACAGAGAAAACCGGGGGAAAGGGGCAGTCTGATCCCTCGGGACAGAAGCCTGCACGGGGTTCTGGAGGAAATTCTGGTGCAAAGTCTGATGGATCTCACGGTACTACAAATTCTCGTGAAAATCCTGGTGGAAAGACTGCTGGATCTCAACGTGTTACAAATTCTCGTGAAAATTCTGGTGGAAAGTCTGCTGGATCTCAACGTGTTAGAAATTCTCGTGGATAGTCTGGTGGAAAGTCTGAAATTTGCAACTTGGGTAGATGACAGATAGCAACGACAGAGTCATTGTTTCCATTACAGAGAAGAATGGCAATACCGGTACTGCATCTAAGAAGCGTCAAACATTCGAACTTTGATTCGGGTAAGAATACATTCGCCTTGGCGATATATTGAAATAGATGACACATTTCTTGTAGAAGAAATCATCTCAGAAGAATGGAAATAGTGAATGGTTCTTTTTGAATAGAATTGGATTGTTAGAGCGGATACATGATGGACGCTTTGAGGGGCGGAACTTGAAATTGAGGTGTTGCAATGGAAGCAGCTACAGCTACATTGAATAAGATACTTTACATACATGTGAATTGTAATATTAGTCCTTGTGCTTGTAATTGAATATGCAGTGAGTGAGTGTTGATCATTGGATAGAGGTGGGATGAAAGAAAAGAATATCCGAGACATTGTAATTATGATCATTGGGAGAGCGCTTGTATTTAGGAGATGGTGCAAAGGCATGATAGTGCTGATGAATATTGTTGGTGGAGCTGTTGTGTGTTGGGAATATATTGATGTAGTTAGGATTCAGGAGTGATAGTAATACCTGGTTGAGAAGCTGACTTGCATAGCAGAATCAATGGTTGTTTGAGTGCTTACTTATAGATTGTTGCTTGTTGATGAGAGTTTCAGCATAATATGCAGAAGAATGTAATTCGTTTGGGAAGCCGCTGCATGAGGCGAAGAAGTTGACTTCTCAAGAAAATAAGCTCAGGAAATTCTGTCAAGTTGATACAAACATGAAAATCCAAAAATTACTCAAAAGTCCAGTTTTAAAATAGCTCTCAAGAATTTGCCTTCATAATGCTTTAGGGAAAGTTTGAGATGGTGCCCGAGTAAAAATTGTTATTCTGCTGTCGCCCAGCAATCAGGTGATAACTTCTTGACTTCACTTCTTCAAAACTTCACTTCATTCATCACTCCGCTTCCAGCCAACCGTAATTGAAATTCACTTTACACCAGGTTCATTTTTCATTCTGCTTAGCGCCGTTCAGACTGCAAGGCTGAAATAAACATGAAGTAAACTTCTCGTCAAGAGCCGTTTATTCCTCTACAACAAACGAAACAAACACAGCAACCACGACTGGAGTACAACATCATCAAGATGTGTATGTTCAAGATCACGACTTATGATGAGTGTTGGGCTCAATATACTCACTTATTAATTTGCTCCAACGAATTATCCTATAACAGTGAAATTGATTCTCCACAAGGTCGCGTTCTTTCGGCATTAAAATGTCCCAACTTGAAATCCGAGCATATCAACGTCGGAGGTTCGAGGTGTGATTGCAAAATAAAACCGCGAGCCTTCAATACTGTTTGTAAGAGGGAATGGGGAGGTGACTTTGTTGGAAGTGTTAACTGCAGTATGAATCCCGGATCTGCGGTAAAATTTCAGTTTCGTGGCAGAGAATGGGAGAATTGCACCAACGTGGACATGTTACTTAGAGGAGGAAGTCGCACTGTTCCAGCCGACTATATTGCCAGTGCGCAAGTATGGAATGATAGTGAGTGGGATGGAGATAGCAAGCAGGTAGATTGGAGAGACAAAGATTGGGTCACGCTGGCAGAGAAAGGAATGAGTACGTGGCAGAGACACCAAAAAGGAAGGCGCATTAATTTCCAAGATCCAATGATACCAGGAGTGACCCAGGGTTCTGGAAAGGGTCAAACTTACGAAGAAGTTCAACTTGAGAAGAGCGAAATCTTTTCTACCGAGCACAATTTGACGAGATCAAAAGGTCAGAAGCTCCCTCTACAGCATGACGCGACAAACCACCAGTTTGGTACTGTTAATACTGCTGCAGTCAGTTGGAGGCGATTGAAAGACCAAAATAAAACTACTATAGGTGATCAATATGTGTCACCTTCTCTGCCAAGCGTTGGTCAGTCACAATACCAGAAGAAATCCCCAATTCCACATATCAGCCAGGCTCAGCATGGAAGACAGCCGACGATGAATACTGGTCATCAGAACCAACAAACTGTGTTTCCATCATTGACTGCCATTGCTCAAACTCCATCAAGTATTCCAACCGGACCAAATGCTATGCCAGTTTGGGAGGCGGAGCGATTACGTGGAGAGAGAGAGAATAGTCGAAGAGTTCAATTGGGAGGGCAGCCGACTGCATCTACGGAAATGGGTTTAACCACTCCACTTGAACCGAACATGATGACTGTTTGGAAGTTGGCTCAAATTCTAAAGGAGAAACGGGAACTGGAGGAAAAGAATATTGGATTACCGCCGGGAAATCATCGACTTTTGTCGATGAATCTGGTTACTGCTACTGCCACTCGTGAAAATGATGTTTACGATCAGTATGTAAGTCGAGCGGCAACACAAACCCCTACTCCCTTGCAAATTTCCTCCGCTCCTGTTGTTGCAAGTGAAAACTTGCAAGACCAGCGCGAGATGGCAAGAGATCGGAAGAGAAATGACTTCTTACAAAATGCCTACAAACAACGAGTCGCCCTCCGGGAGAAGAAATCGGAGGATCAAGCACATGAATCTGGTCCGTCTGTTCGGGATAGTTTTCAACATGTTAACACGGACATTCCTAGCCGAGAGGATAACCATCCATCTACCAATGAGTCTTTAGGCAAATTATGGAATGGAGTGCCAGAATATGTCCTTTCTCAAGAGTACAACGATACTTTGCCGGAGTCTGATGATAGGAACTTCAATTTTAATAACTATACTTCTTCTAAACATACTTTAGAAAAGGTTCCAATGGCAGATCTCAATGAAGCAACGGACTCTACACCTAAAACTCTCTATGAAACTTCGCAAAATGCTCCAATCGAAGTTGTAGAGAACTCGCAAGCAGCTCCAAAAAGTGCTCTGGATCCTCCACGCAAAGAATATCTGATACCTCTTGAGCCACTCCAAGTGGAAAGATCTCAAGCAAGATGTACAAGCCCCGAATATCAACCATATTCAAGTATTAGTGAAAACGAACTTGAAGTCGAAAAAAGAGCGGCTCAGGAGCATCAAGAGATTGTAGAGCAATCAGAGCCTCAAGACATTGAGCGGGTACAGAGAACTCAGGATAATTTACAGACCCGGAGACAATCTGATGCCTCGATACAAGGGCCAAGCCACTCACAGGAAAACTTCCAAAGAAAGGCATTCAGAAAACTCCAGGAAATTGAAGAGCAGTCAAAGATACCAGGCAATAGAAACAAGCGAGATTTCCTTCATGATTTTAGTCAGCTTGATAACTATCTACAATACTTCACAATTTCTCAGCAAGGTACAGCTCGAGAAATGTGGATGGCGGAGAAAGCCAAGCTTGATAAGAAGTTTAGTAAGTTTTATGGAAGCGTTACTACTTCTAACAAAGAGGTCACAAAGAGCCCACAAGTGAAGGATCATGTAGTCAAGCAGCCATTCCAAGACAAACTTAACCAGGAAAATGATGATGATAAATCTGTTGAAGACAGATCTTTCTCTCAAAACAACAATTCACCTGCGAGTATCCCGATTAGTTCCGAATTGCCTCGTCTACTTAAGAAGAAGCGGATGACCGAACTAGTGGCAAGCATGCTACATGATCAAGACAGGAAGGAGAGATTTGTGCGGGATTTTCCCTTTCTGCAACAAAATGCGGCCCGTGATGGTTGGATTATTGAAGAAAAATTGACCAATCGCCGTTTACGAAGACTCATCGATCAAATCAGAACATTCGTTGTCAGTGAACGCGTAGAAAATTCTGTCGAGGATGTTGAATATACGGGAGAGGAGAACCGGTACCAACGACCTCCTTGATTCAGAAAAGTGTAAATACTGATATATACTATTAGGAAAGCCGAGGAGAGAGTAATAAGTAGTGTTAAACGAAAGTAGGAACAAGAATATCCTTTGTCGTACTATTCTTATTTAACTAACGATTTAAAGATTTGGTGAGCAGCTTAGGAAACTTGAACGTGCATCAAAAAATCGAGAAGAAAAACAAATTGATGAAGCACAGAAGCAGAAGAAGCTCAATGATCGCAAATCATTCAAAGAGCAAAGAAAATATGGTGATGATGTCGATCTTTTGAATCACATTAGACGCGCAGAAGTTACAAATAACCAACAGGAACTGATCAGTACTTCACATGGAAATCAGGTAATGGGAGATATCACGGATGCTGATGATGAAGCCGATGTTGAAGTACAACAAAAGCGAAAAATAGACGTTCATTACTTTGGTTATTCTCCACCCACGTCTGCCAAGAAGAGAAGGTCTGGCGAAGATGAGGTAGTTGTTGAGAGCAAAGAGACACGTCAACGGAAAATGAGGGACTTATATTATGCCGGACTCATTCCGAGTATGGGAGATGCCATGGGTCTTGAGAAGGCTGACGCTGCCAAACTACAAGTCGAAAACAAACAAGACCAAGATAAGCGAAAGGGTGATCCTCAGTATTCTAATTCAATGATCTTGAAAGATGAGAAGCCTAGCAATAAGAAGGCCCAGGCCAAAAACCCTGGACGCCAGATGTGGATCGACGTTGACTACGAAGCTCAAGACAAACTTACTAAGACCAGTCGACGAAGAGATTTAATGTAACTTTTTCGCGGACTCTGGTTGAAAAGCAAGCTGACATTTAGAATAGAATCCCCGATTCCTTCCACAGCTCGTTTCAGAAACAATTTCCTAAACTGCCAAACGAATCGAAAGCCGATTTTCGTCAAAGAAAGCTTGCTGCATACATCATCAGCGAGGAGCACAAACAAGTTCAATCAACTGGCTCAGGCACTTGGAATAGCACAGTGACTAATGGTCAAAAAGAAGTCAGCAGTGATGAGGATCTGTCAGAGTATCTACCATCGGGTGCGTATTTTAATTCAATCTGACTAAAGAGAAATCATGTAGAGCTTACTAGATACACGGTAGGTATGAATCGGTCGAACTTGAGCGACGAAGTTGGCACGCAAGCCAAGAAGAATAGGGTTAGAAAGCCGAAACTTCCGCGTCAAGCGAAGAATGAGTAAGAAACTAGTCATTGATCGAATAGATGGTTTGAATATTCGCTAATCAACTACAAAGCTCGGCTCGAGAAGAATATCTTCGAAAGCAAGACCATAAAAAACTTGAGGAACAACGAAAAAAAGTCGGTAACATAGGTAATGCGAAAGAAGGGGTTATGACAGGCAAGCTTGTTGGAGGAAGAATTGACGTTGAAGACCAGACTCTGAGCAAGATTAGCGATGATAATGGATTTGCAGATAGTGTATCAGAGAAGAATACTCATATGAAGACGGAAGGTGGCAGCCAATCGCAAAGCAGAGGTAATTTCTTCTCCTACCCATCTTACCTTCTCTCGTCTATTGCGGCGGAACAGAACACCACTGGAACCTTGAAACTTAATAACATAGCTTTAGGGGCTTTGGGAAATCAACAACTTCAGTGGTCTAACACAGACTTGTCAGCGGTAGTCCAACGAAATGATGCAGTTATGGCAGGGAGTAACATTGAGACAGCCATTGATTTGACGTCTGACTAAGAAAGGGGATGACCATTGGCTAGTGATATGGAAACGAAAAGTTGATAAAGTACTCTCTTTGCGCAAATATCGCTTCTTAGCAAGTCATTTAATAGTTAGCAGGGGAATAGATCAAACACTTCTTGTCCTTCTAAAATCAAAGCGCACAGCATATTTTTGATCTGGGGCCTTAGAAATAGCAATAATTTATTCTGATTGACGTCAATGTGCTTGCTGCGGATCTCTTTATTATGATTCCATTCTATGTAAACTATTTAAGAGAGCCTCGAAGAGCCATGTTTTTGAATTACATTATTCACAGCCGGTGGTATTATATCATGCTGCAGTCCTCTACAAGAAACTGCTGCTCTAAGACTTCTGCTATAGCTTTCGAAAATGTGAACAACGTTTCTAAATAACATAAAAATAAACACAACGCTCTAATTCTTCGAAGTCATTTACTATCATGATTCTCTCATTTAGAATTTCAGCAGTCGCATTCACTAATATCAGCATGAAGACTTCTTTCCTATCATGTGACAAGATAGAATTCATAGCAAACTTATATTGTATCCCAGTGAATAGACAATCATGCTGCTATAGATATTCTTAGTTCCAGAAAGTTCCTTTGCAATCTCTTAAGCCTCGAGAAAGAAATTATATTCTCAATCTCCAATTCTTGTAAGAACTCACAACAAAGTTTCTTTCCGAATCGCCTTGAAAAATTCCCAACTTCACCAATACTAGACACAAACAACAATTACACATTAGAAAGGTTGTTTTTGTCTATCTTTGAGTTTAAGTTGAAGCTTTCAATATAAACGTCTTTCAACAACTTTGTTGTTTACTTTTTTATCCATCTCAGCTTAACCCCCGACTTTGGGAAACCCTTCACATCATATACCCCTCATACATTCCGACTCGAACTTCAAGACTCAAATTTATTTTACTACTTGAAAATAAGTCTCATCACATTTACCAGTCTACAAGTCTATCAAGATGTGTGTCGATACTCTCATCACCTATATTGCTTGCAATTGCAAAATCATGATCAAAACTATTTGTTTTGATCATATCCAACATACTCTCAAGCAAAAAGATAGGATTTCATGTCCTAAGAAAGCTCATGGCGTCTATGCAATGAGGTGAGCAAAGTCTACAAGTATAATTTTGTTGATATTTTCATTGGTGTGCTTGTCCATATTCCATGAGTTTGTTTTTGGTCTTGGTCAACTATTCGAAGTACGCAACATGCATACGCATCCATCTCAGATACGAGTTCAGATTTCTTATTCATCTCGAATACATTCATCTATTATCCGACCCCCACAATTCCCAAACCAGAACAAGAACTAACATGTGTCTCCCATAGAACAAGTCCCAGCCAATGCTTCCTCAAATCGGGTTGTAAACTCGAAGACGGCCGCATTTTTCGACATGGATCCCATCGCACTCGTAACTACTACGAATTTGAACGCGATCCTAATGGTCCCAAGAAACGTTGGGAATGCTGGGAACGTAAAAATCGTGAGACGTCGCGTCAGAGAGCTGATAGTATGGAGGCAAACATCAGTGCTGGCGAAGATAGGTATGTCTTATTTTCCTATCGATACTTCTTCTTTCCAAACTTACCAGCAAAACTTGAATTGTAAGGTTTTGTCTGTGACTAACTAGCTATACAATAGGAAGAACTTGAATGTTGAGGCTGATAATAATGACAGTCATAAGGAGAGAGAATCTCAAATCAGAGAATGGCAGGAGGAGACTAAGAACAAGCGTCAGCCTAGAGTAAAGGTTGAGGATGAGTTACCTAAGAAGGAACATCCGGCTCCTGGTCGAAAGACAGTCAACAATGTTTTGTATGACATGTTCGATCCTCGCAGCGATGATGAAATATCTGATGATGATGATTGGAAGCCGAAGCCTAAGTACGTTATCCTATTCCCCTATATTCATTAAGGTCACAAACTAATACGACATATAGGGCTGAGATTGACCCTGCAGATACAGTCCCATGGTCCTCCAAAAATGCCCATTCTATCTCCGACCCTGCAGTGGCAAGTGGTACCAACACCAACGAAAATGCGGGTATCTCGCAAAAATCCCGCGACGACGGAGGTTTGTTTGATGATCACACCGCCAATGGTCTCAACGGCGGCGAGATTGATTGTCCCTCTACTCCTAACTCACAATTTAACTTTAATCCACCTTTTTCCGGTACCCACACCAAATACATGACCGATAAATCCCACTCCGGCCACGGATCCAGCTTCATGCGTACCAACTCCGCCGTGGATTTCGGCTCTCCCAAACACAAAGCTGCGAACCCAGCCAAAGCCCAACCACCGAGACCTGATCTCTACCGTCCCCGTTATCCTTCCATGCCCGTCGACGCCAATTCCAGTTTCTGGGCTGGCCATCTCAATCAAACGGGTACGACTCGTCTACCACCATATTTCCCAAGTCCCTCGACCCTCGCACCGTATAATGCTGCAGCTGATGGCGAGGTCTATCATGAATTGTTTGGCTTCGCAGGAGTTGGTGATGGAAGCGCAGCGGGTGGAAATATGGAAAACGATTTCGCGGATGGAGAAACACGCGGTGTATATGGTAATTATACTGATGGAGAGAGTCATGAGAGATGGAACAAGAAGGCTCGGGTTGAGAGAACTGGTGCTGGAAACAGTGATTTCGATAATCACTTGCTAAATTCTACCAGAAACAATGGGGATGGTGGAATATCAAGAAACGAGAGCGAGGAACAAACGGTGAATGGTATGGTTGTCACTGGGGATGATGTTGAGATGGTGGGGTGAATTGGCAGTCTACTATCGGGGTGATTTGTTCCGTTTAATTTTCTGAGAGGTTTGCATTACGAGGTCCTTATGTGGTTTTAATTCGACTCTTCGAGGATTAATTAGTGAGATTGATGGATACACCGATGCATTGCTAAAAGGCTTCCTGATCATCAGGACAGAGAGAAAGCGAGCAGATAATTCTCGAAATAATCATCATAGGGGAAGGAAACTTTTATAAGATAGGTATGAAAGATCTCGATACTGGATAATGATACTATCACTGCTCATCGCATTAGGTTTATTTTCATTAGCAAACTGTGCTGATTAGCAACGATATGGACTAATAGAAATAGTAGTAGCATATGATTCTAAAACAGAATTAGAACCAGCAGACTAGCAGACTACATCACCAATGAATATTTGTCATCCTGCTTATTCGAAATTTGCTCATCTACTAGTTGCATCTAGTTAAATGGTGAAGACTTCTTCTTCCTCATATACCTCAAGCGGGGCCAAGGTCTCCAGTCATACACTCTCAATAGTTGAAAGCAAACCAGTATTCTGAATGGATCCAGCATCGCAAATCATTAGATTAATTTAATTTAGACTAGAAATTAAAAGCTTCTGGTTGTTGGTCCACGCTTTCGAACACCTTGAGCAGAAACTTCTATATCATGATATGTAATAAGTATTCCACCCGGGAAACATTGTATCCATTTCTTTCACAAAATCTCCTTACATCCAACAAAAGTGCACTCGCGCATCTACCAGCAGTAGCTGTCCACATTATGATCAGCATTACAATTGCACTTCTATAAACCTATTGTATTGATATATTATTGAATTTTTATGATCTGTCTTCGTTCCGTATCTATATTGGTCGGCTTTGCACAACCGTCTATTTAATGCTCGAGTCATTGTACTTCTTTTCCCCTGAGACTATCCACTATTTTTCAAGGCTCTATGAAGATTCCAGATGAAAAGTTTGCACAACACCTGGATAAGTCACCACCATTTTCTAAAATGTTTTCAAAACATCATCTGAATGCTCAGGCTATCTCCAGAATTTTGTAGAATATCCTAAGGAGAGCCAAAGAAGATTGAGATGTTTAATTACTCTGAGCCCTCATCATGCCTTCTGATGTGGAAAATGAGGGATTTCGTCGAATGACACCTAAATAACAAGCGTCGTGATTTTATTATAGTGTAATGCCGAAGGGGATTAACAATGCAAACATTCGTATGAAACCGAGCAGAAAAAGAGACCTTGAATCAATGTCCATTAGGGAGAGCGTCAAGCACAATTTTTGTTCATTTTCGAAGAGATGTTTGAGCAACAGACTTTGATGCCAATGCTTCTTTTAACAATTTGCTTGCAGCGGCTACTTGCTGAGGATCATCTTTGATACCTTTCAAATTGTCGAGCATTAGACGGATCTTTGCGGTAGGAGCGTGGCGGGGACATGCGGGTATTAACTTTGAGTAAATAAAATTACAATTTGGGCAAGGCTGCACGTGAGGTCGAGACGGACTTGGAAGGATTTGTGGCATTGATGATAAGGAAGTCCGCTGAGATGATGTAGATCCAGGAGGGCGACCGCGTTTACGCTTCACGGGTATCTCTATCGCTGGAATTGATCGACTGGCTGAATTTGATCTATTTGAAGCATTGAATTCTGAACCAAATTGGATAGGATCTCTTGCATGTTGACCAGATTGTGCAGCAAGTGGTGCTGGCATCTTAGACGATTCCATCGCATTTGATGGTGGATATTTTAGATCCTCTACTGGTATGCTAGAAGGCGTTCCTTGATAGAAGGGTTCCACAAATTCTAGTGCAGTTTCTGGATATGGTACTGTGTGAAGACCTTGTTCCGATCGATTACGTTCCTCTTCCTTCAGCAGTCCGACGGCATAGTTCATGGCTTGTAGCTGACTTTCTGTACCGTCTCGTAGCTGCTGATCAAGTTTTTGTATTTGTAATGCGTGGTCCTCAACAGGGAAATACTTGAGACCCGACTTTTTCTCGGCTATTTTGCGTTTCTTGTAAGCCAAATCACGTCTGGCTCGTTCTGCGTCACGCGGTCTATAAATTCGAAATTGTTGATCGAAGGCTTCTCGATAATACTTTAATTTCTGTATCCGCTTTTCAATTCGTTGCAGGTAATCCTTGAGTTCTTCGTAGTAACCTTCATTGTTGCCATGAACTGGAAGAATTAGTGGATTGTTGTCTAGCCACGCAAAATCATTTTCGAGCTCTCTGACAAAGGGAATTCCGGCTTCCACGAGTTGATCTCTGATAGAGGTCTCAACTGCCTCCTTTTCGGCTGTTTTGCGTCTCTTGTAGGGTGCTCGCTTTTTCGTCTCGCCCTTGGGGGTTTTTTGTTTTCCGTGAAGCTGAATTTCTGATTTTTGTGGATCTTGAGCCGTAGACGTTCTTTCAACTTGACGACTTCCTTGGCTATCCTCCCTTGGATTATCCCCGGGTGGTCGAAGCAGCTCCTCTAGTTTTGTTCTTTCACTATCACAAACTAACCGCAAACTTCGTACTTCGTTACGAAGTATAGCATATCTCGATTTTGGGTTTTCTCGCTTCTGTAACTCCGGCTCGCAATATTGTTTGAGTTCGTTGTGGCGTTCGATGAGGTTGCTACCCTGATCAAGCCATTCTTCTGATCGTCGTTCGTATTCCTGTAGCTGCCATGAGTAGTCTAGAGCACGAACATCATGTGGTGGTACTAATTGATTCCTCGCTTGTACCCATTGTGCGGTGTCTTGATGCAATTGATCTTTTTCTTTCATCAACTGTGGAGAAAGTTCTTGCCAAAATTGTCGAACTTTTTGTTCTTCTTGGCTATACCACCATAGTGGTTGATCGAGAACACCTCGGATACGCTCTTGCAGATACCTATATTGATCCTCAAAATCGGCCCGATTTTGATCCGATTCTACCAATTTTTGTACATTGTTCTTACAACTCTCAAGAAGGTTGTGGCCGATATCAAGCCATTCTTGTATCTGTCGAGTGTTTAAAAAGACGCGCTGGTTGTTGGTGCTCACTAGTCGCCAATTTTCATGATCTTCGTACATCTTCTGCATTGCGATTGCGGGTTCTTGGTCTTCAACATAGTTGTCTTCTGCTTATCGTTAGCGGGATTGAGAACCCAAATTGTTGATAATCGCAAGGAAGCCACGTGCAGAAGTGGAAAATTATAAAGAGTGGTTCGGAGAATTCTGTTCCTTGACAGGATCCGGAGATAGCCTTGCAGAATCAAGCAATCCATTTGATGGGGTATCTTGCTTTGAGCTAGAATGCGGGGACGCTTTCGTGGTTCTATCTGAAACACTTGCTTGACTGGTAGGATTTTCTCGATACTCTTTTCCCATAGCTTGCTTTTTAACGGTCCCTGAAATGTGCGAATGCGCCACTTTTTGACGACCATCCATAGTGGATGAATTCAATGAAGATTTGGTACCCCTATTATGCTTTGTATCTTTACCGCGAATTGGTTTCACGGAAAGGTTCTTGTTGCTATGTGTTGCTGATTTAACTGCAGAGCTGTCTGGCCTTTTCATCACAGAGCTATCTGATTGAATTTTGGAGGCACGTTCCTGCTTACCAGTTTTTTTAGGGGATGGCAATGTGAGAGTGAGTGATCGGAGACATGGTTTAGCACCTCCTTGGGTGTACATTTCGCGGCTTGATTCATTGGAAAGTGGACGCGCGTTAATACGCTTTTTAGATCTCGTACCTTTCACGCTTGATTTTTCTGTTTCCCGTTCCCGGGCGTTGGCGGCTTCATCTGCGTCAGACTCAGCTTCGGATTCCCTCGCAACATTTACGCCAAACTCGTCATCGCTATCAGATTTTCGAGTTCGGCGACCATCTTTTCGTGGCGAGCGTTCGGGGTCGTCCAGGTCCATTAGCTCAGGATTCGATTTTTCGTAGTCAACGGTCTACGTAGTTAGTAAAAGACTTGAGGAGTGTCTTAAAATGATTGGCATGTATCTTACCTGTCGGGCGCGCTTCCCACGGCCAAATGTTTGCATGTTCTTAGCAGCTTCAAGAGCTGCATCTGCTGCACGCTGCTTTAATATAGCATCCCATAACAGAGCCTTTGGAGCAGCCGGTTCGGCCTCTGTGTCTCCAAAATCTTCTACCAAATCTCCCTTGTCTTTGATCCACACACGAGCATGTGAGAATTGAGATTCTGCGGTGCCATCATCATTAGTGGTATTTTCTACCTGAGACCGATCGAGAAGTTCGTCCACTGATGCCGGATCGTAGTAAATATCTTTGCTATTGTCGTCAAGAAGAACCGCTTCAGCGCCGTGTCTGAGAATTGCCTCAAGATTATCTCCTGCATCGTCCTTCACATCTATACTTTCGATAAGAGCTTGATCGAGAGCCATCTTCTTACGACCAACTTGTACGATTTGCTCTTCCGCACTATCCTTAGTTACTAGTTGGAAAACAAGTACCTTTTTCTTTTGACCAATGCGGTGAGCTCGAGAAAGAGCTTGAATATCCTGGTGAGGATTGAAGTCAGGATCCATGATTATAACTGTATCTGCAGTTGCCAAATTGATTCCAACACCACCAGCTCTGGTAGAAAGTAGAAACGCAAAAAGTTCTGAGTTGGGTGCATTGAATGCATCGATCCGCTTCTGCTTTTCAAGCGTACTGACGGTACCGTCTAAACGCTTGAAAGGAAGTTGGAGACCATTCAAGAAGTCTTCAACAAGATCGAGTTGCTTTAAAAATTGACTGAAGATCAAAACTCTATGTCCTCGAGCTTGCAGCTTCGGGAGCATGATTTCCAATAATTGAAACTTAGAGGAGGCATCGATTAGGTTTCGATGAAGGGCGTCATGACTCAACGAAGTCTCCTCAATAGCGGAGCTGTACAGGAAAGGGTGACAAAGACATTTACGTAGTTGCATCAAAATGTTGTTCAAATTTCCTCTTTCTGTGGGGCGAAGGGCCCTGTCTGATTTTCCAATGATTGATTTGATCAACTCTGGATTCTTTGCTAAGATTGACTTGTAAAGCTGTTTCTGTAGGGAGCTCATAGAGACCGGTATGATTGTCTGTGACATGGGTGGCAAGAACTTTAACACTTGCAATTTGGTACGCCTGAGAAAGAATGGTCGGATGAGCTCATGAAGTTCGGGCAAATTGTCTTTTGTTAGGTCAGCATATTTTTCATCCAATTCCGCGGCGTCAATAGATTTGTCTAAGAACTGAAGAAGGTTGAAAAGTTCTCGCTTGTTATTCTGCAATGGTGTACCGGAAAGAAGAACTTGGAATGGTATTTCTAAGGCTGTCAAAGCACCATAGAGGAGATTTCCATCATTCTTTAGTCGTTGACCCTCATCCACGATCATGCCAGCCCATTTGACTCTTTTGAAGAAGCCTTTGCTGGAGTCGTCGACTGGTGCCTCATAGGAAGTTACCACGATATCAGCGCGGAGATCAGAGCACTCATTGGGATACATTTCATACTTCATGGCCATCTCTCGAGCAGACTTAGCACCATAGTATGCAACGACCCGAAGGCCAGGTGCCCATTTTTTTATTTCTCGACGCCAATTGGGACAAGTCGAGTTGGGCGTAACAACAAGAAAAGGGGAGCACTGATGAAGTATTAGTATGGTCAGTCGAAGACTGTTTAGCACTTACCTTTGGTTTGTCCTTCACAAGTGATGCGATTAGGGCGACGATTTGGATTGTCTTGCCAAGACCCATCTCATCAGCCAGAATAACGTTCTTTTGTCGATGGAAGTTAAACAGTAGCCAGTTCAGGCCTTCCATTTGATGTTTCATCATCTCGCCACCGATCAACGAAGCAGGCTGTTTCTTGAGTACAACCTTCTTCTCGAAGTTTAAAGAACGAAATGCATCGATGCGCTCTTTTACAACGCTTGCAGGCGATTGCTTGAAGTACTTACCCATAACATATTCGTTGTAAGCTGAGACAAAGTCACTCCAGCGATCAGCTTCATCTGGGGATGGTGGTTCCTCCCAAACAGATTCATCGTAGGTCAATCCTCTAAACTTGACTAAAACCTGGACAACGTCATTGATATGAGCCTTGTCGTGTTCCTCGGACTTTGGTCTGAAGGACATGTCATATTCGACATCAAAGATAATCTCCATTCGCAGGTATTCCTCTGAAATTGCCTCTTCACTGGTCCATTTCGGTAACAAGTTAGCACCCTCATCTCTGCGAATGAAAGCTTTCCTCATTGAAGCTGCTGCAACACCCCAAACCCAGGCGCCAGGCATCCAAGAGCATTGAAAATAAGACCTATTCTCCCACTTGATGAGATATTCCTTCTCATCTTCGCGATAATCATCGAATACACCGCCTTCCTTGTAAGACTTGGGGTCTAATAGTCTCCATGCCACTAAAGTGTGAATTTTAGCAGTAGACTGATAGCATTCCTTGCATTGCCAATCCTTAGTATATTCTTGGATTCTTTTGAAGCGTGTCTCTTCCGTATTATTTGAAGTGACCGATTTATTAGAACGTGGTGGTAGATGCTCAAAGTGAAATCCACGCTGGCATCCTCGGCATCGAAATAAAATATTGTCAGGATTATTGACAAGATCTTCGCGAACATTGGTGATTGGGTCATCGCCGTCATTCTCCTCCCTCAACTTCTCTTCTTGCTTCGCGGTTTTCTTTACGGAAAATGCAGCACAGGATGCTCCGGGTTCATTACAGCTACTACAAGCACCAAGTTGAGGGGCGAGAGTATCTTTCTTGACGGATAGACCGATACAGCGTCGACACTGCATGACAAAATGTTCGTGGCCAACTTTAGTGACCATATGCTCCCGACCTGCCCGATATCCTAGACAAATTCGATGGATCGACGAGGAGCATCCTTGACAGTAAATAAGATCACTTCGTCCTTTATTGGAATTCTTGCCGGTTCCACCGCAAACATCACAGTCTTGATCATGAATCAAGGCAAAGGAAGATTTCGCGGGTACTGGTCGATAGATTTCTCGAATACTTATGACTTTGGGTGCGGCCTTTCCAGCTACTTCATCGGCATAAACTTCTTCATAAATGTCGACTTCTTCCATGTTCTTACCAGTTTTATTTCCACGCCTCGATATGCGAGACGGGAGCTCTTTAGACAACTTAGAACTATGATCGGATGTAATACCATAGGCTTGTGGCCGTCTACGCTTCTCAGGCTTCGAGGCTCGAGCGCTACTTGCGCGTCGTCTCTTGGGGTCAGCATATGCAATTTCGCTTCCTTCAGATTCGACTTGCAAATCACCAGCAAGCTCGTCCTCTTCTTCTTCTTCCATGTAATTGGCGAGAGTATTTGCTTTTCTGGGAGCAGCAGATCTTCTTGATGTACGTCCCGATTTTCGAGATCCATGGTCATTTGAGAGAACAGGTCCCGATTGCGAGTCATCCTCGTCCTCGTCCTCATCATCATCATCATCATCATCATCGAAGACGGGCCGCGAAGACTGTCGACTACCAGCACGAGTACTTCGGCGTGCTTTTTCAATTTCAACAGTCGACATGTTGTTCACAAGACGACGCTTTTTCTTTCCATTCTTCGGAAGCCTGTCGTCGTCAGAGCTTAGCTGAATGCTGCTGATGTCAACAAAATTGTTGTCAGTTAGTTGTCGGCGAGTGCGTTTGCCAGCTCTAGAAGACATGCTCCGAGTGGAATTTGATGGATCGTCAACCGTAATCGACTCCGAGGTTTCTCTGCTATTGAACTCGTTCAAAGCATTGTTGCCGCTTGGAAGGTGAGATAATCTATTAAACGTGATCTGTGATTTGGTTTAGTCAGAGCTTGACCTTGAAAGTGATACCTTGTTGTGTGAAGACTTATGAGATAGTATGAAGAAAACTTCACCAATATACATACGCGCAGTTTACTGCTGCCGCCCACAACGGGAAGCATAGATGGCTCCATCGATACTAGAACGACCGAAGAATGGATACTTGACTCAAGCATAGGAGATGTATGGGTGGACAGGTGTCTGATAAATCAAGGTTGATCTCAATAAAAGTATTTTATTGTGATTAACAGAAGCCCAAAGACGGGCATGGCAATCTCAATTGCAAGAACTACTTGATTTTTGCCAATACTATCAATAATACACAAGAGTGAAGTTATCAAATCTGTCAAGCTCCGTACTGAAGTCAAAGTTGAAGTCAACAATGTAAAGGATGGAAGTTGTGTAGCAAAATTGGTGGCAAAAATTGGACCACTTAAATTTGACCTTCTGTTATATGGAGGTCAAATGCTTCATGGTGAGATGGCCACTTAAATTGTGCGCAATGTTGGAAAAGCCAAACATTCTGGTGAATATTGGAAGCACAATTTGGTAATAGGGTGGTATCACAATACCTTTCGAGAGCTGGGTGTTTATCTGAAGCAAAAAATCACAACTTACGTTCTCCTGTCTCTCATCTTCGTATTCTACTCGATACAATGTCTCGCCATCCGAGCCATTTAGCTCCTCAAGTACCGAAATTACTGTGTCGTCTTGGTATGGAACGTATTCTTCGGGGTTTCTAGGTCCCGGAACCATGACGACGATTGTGTTATCCGCGTCTTCATCTGTGTCCTCCATCTCTTCCTCCGGTTCATCTTTGTCATCCATTACGATCTCATCTCCATCCTCATCTACATTGTCATTTGTTTCAATTGAATCTTGGACAGACTCTTCACCTCGATGCGCCAATGCAGAAACGGGGTTTCGATTTGGCTTTGTAGTGGGCTTACGAGAGTTTCGAGGGTTTAATGACTCGACCGAATCGGTTTCCGACTCATCACTATCAGCAACACGGCTGAGTCGAGCCATCTTGCTGGAAGACTTGCAGGATTCGTTTGCCTGTTTAAGACAATCTGGTTCACTCGCGGGTTTTGGCTGAAGGGATTCCTGATTGAATCAACATAGAACATAGAGGATGGAGTGAGAGAAGTTAAATACCTAATATTAAAAGTAGTAAACAAAATATTGGTGATCAAGTGTTGCTTGCGATTAACTTTCGAAAAGATCTTTGTGAATTTAGAAGACCTTAACTGCTTTAACTGCTAATTCGCCGTTTGACGCGGTATAACCCAGTCATAAAGTTTGTTGTAGGGTGTGAAAAGAAAAGAAAGGAAACACGGATAATTCAAAAGAAAAGAAATATGCGCAGAAGGTAAAAGAAATCTAAAGAGATGCCTACATTCACTTATGTTGACCAATCTTGAATTCACATTGAAGATAAATTAAGTGAATCTGATAACAAAACGCGTCGATGAACGCCAGGATTAAACCCCCGAGACCCCGTCCTTTGGGTCGGCTTCGGTATTTTCCGCTATCAAAATTTCTTAGCTCAATTTTCTTCTATGGCCAAAATTGATGTGGAATTATCATCATGGCACTACCAATGCAATGAGTGCAATAATTTTAACAGGAGCGAAAGCTACTCAAAGAGTAAGTTATATTCTTCAACCATTATATTTATCTTCTTGCTTTGTAAGATATGCTTCCATCAATTCTGGTATAAACCGTGGGCTTCGAAAGTCTAAAGGAATTGGGTTTAGAGGGAAGGATAAAGTTCGTCCAAGCCGAGACGATGATAGTGGTGGCCGAGGGTTTCAAGTTCCTGGATCAAACTCATATTCAAAGCCGCGGCAGGATAAGGGCTTTGGCGATGACTTCAAAAGCAAGAACAAATCCATGCATACAAGAGTCAAGGGTAATGGCCGGGACGATGCATTGAAGCCAGAGTATAAGATACCTTCGCCCTTCGGGAATCGTCAGGGCAGGGAATACTACAAGGAGGGAAAACCTGAGAAGTCACAGGGATTCCGGGCCAAAAATTCGTATGAAGGAGAATCTTATGGAAGGTACAACGAATCACGAGGTAGCAAATCTGATTACGAGAAGAAATCTTATGGTTCTTTCGAAGCTCGGGAAGAAAGCTCTGGTTATGAAAAAAGACCTTTCAATAGATCTCAAGAACTTCCAGAAAGACGTCGTTTCGACGAGAAAAATTATGAGCGCAAATCTCGTGACAATCGTTCTCAAGACGAGCAAAAATCTCACTCAAACCTTGAAAGGGCGAACAAGTCTTTCGGAGCAGGGCGTGACAGTTCAACAAAATGGAGCAAGGGCCATACATACCCTTCAAAATACCCTTCCCGCGAAGAGCGGCTAGCTACAAAAGCCACCAGATCTGAATTATCTACAGAATCACCTCGCTCGGAGCCTACCTCAAAACCTTCCTCGGAATCTCATTCTAATTTTTCGCCGCCCAGAATAAGCTCTGCTTTTGCACAAAAGATGCCTATCACTATACCATACACCACACCAGCTTCTGAGTTTCTGTATGGCACATCTGTCGTCGAAGCCGCCTTGAACGCACGACGCAAGAGAAGCAGAAAGCTCTACAAACTTTACATTCTCAAGGGCGAGGATCGCCAAAATGGAGAGCGAGACGGTGCTATAGCAAAATTGGCTCAGAAGAAAGGAGTTGAAGTTGCTATAGTAAGAGGGCACGATTGGCTACGAACACTAGACAAGATGAGTCAAGGCCGTCCACACAACGGATACATACTTGAAGTTTCCCCTCTCCCTCGCCTTCCACTCATAAGTCTCGGCTCAATAATCGACCAGGATGATAGCTTCGCCATTAAACTTACCCCTGACCACCAATCCCGCGAGGAAATAGAAGTCAACGGCAACGACACCATAATCAAAGTCGCCAAAGATTCTACTGGTCGTAAACCCCTCATCCTTCTCCTAGACAGCATAGAAGACCCCCAAAATCTCGGCGCCATCCTGCGCACAGCACTATTCATGGGCGTAACAGCCGTCGCGATCTCCACCCGCAACAGTGCCTCCTTCACTCCCGTCGTGTTCAAAGCATCCGCCGGCGCCGCCGAAAACATCGAGATCTTCTCCGTAAACAAACCCGGAGGGTTCGTCACGGGTTCCCAAGCCGCCGGTTGGAAAATCTACGCAGCAGTCGCGCCACCTGCTCCTCGAAAAGCAGATTCGAGACACATGTGGCCCCCCGCCTCTCAAGAATTCATCTGGACTCACGACCTTCAAGATCCCTTACGAGATGATCCTTGTATCTTGATGGTTGGAGGCGAAGGCGAGGGTTTGCGCAAAGCTTTGAGAGATCATGCTGATGTGCATCTTTCGATCAAAGGTGCAGGTAACCGTGGCAGACTCGATAGTTTGAATGTTAGTGTAGCAACCGGCATGTTATGTGATGCCTTCATGAGACAAACGACTCGAAAGACTGTTGAGGAAGCAGTTCAGGAAGTTGAAAAGGAATCGGAAGATTTGGATGAAAACCATATCTTCTAAATTGTATAAATAAATAAGTTGTTTTACATAAACTCGCAACTTCTGTAGAAAACCGGTATTCAGTGCTAGAGCGAATGATATACAAGTTTAGATACCCCTAAACAATGAAGGGCTTGAAGACGTGTCTCCTGGTACCGACTGTGTTATTGATTTATAAGACGTTCATATTATCACACATCAAATTGCAAATCATGGCATAATGAAATAAACATTTCAGTAATGGGTATCATGAATTTAATCTATCTTTTCTCATACAGGTAGCATAGCTGTACATCCATAATATAAGCAACGTGTCCCAGCTCCAGCCCTGCAAACAAAATTGCCTACGCCGCCGAATGCAGGGTAGGTCACATGCAGATTAAACCACGCTAAAGTTGAAGATGTGGAAGAAAGAGATTTCGCGTGGAGTTTTGAACCGAGGAAGCGGATATTTGGTTTGGCTCGATTATTATTTGGAGTTAGACGGATGGCCGATGGGCGGGGAGGTGGGAGTGCCAGCAGTGCGGACAGAGTCAGGAGTTCATTATGTAAATTTCGTATGAATAATATCGGGATTCTCATGCCAGTCATCAATGCTCACCCACATCTGCAATATGGCTTAGTAATCTTATGCCAGAAGACTTGAGAGATCTTGAAACATACCTTTCTGAATGTGCTCAGACCAGCCAAGATACTACCACCGATCCAGGTTGAGTATTTTCTCTCTGGTGGGGCGAAGATCTTAATTCTCATATCCTTAACTGCTAATCGTTGTACTTCATGAAGTAACCTGTCTCCAAAACCCTTAGTTAAGGTGCTTCCACCGGACAAAACAATGTTTCCAAATAGAGACTTTCTTAGGTCCAAGTCTGTGCGATTGATTGCGTCCACCACAATTTGATGGATACCTGGGTATTCCAAACCAATAATCTCGGGATCAAACAGAATCTCAGGTGCTCTAAATCTTTCTGCTCCAATCTGTAAAATAGTCAGCGCCGCCACTATGTATCAATGGCAGATTCCCTACTTTGATCTTGTTACCATCGGGTAATGCATATTCAACAACTTTTCCATCCCCCAGCTTTGCACCAGACCAGTCCTTTTCTTCACGTTTTGGATCTCCTGCAACATAGCTTACTTTTTCCTTGATCATTCTCACAACCTCCTTCTCTGCGCTAGTATGGAAGACATACCCAGCTTTCCGTAATAAAGTTTGCATATATTCTGTAACATCTCGTCCAGCCACATCTATCCTTCGTATTGAGCTTGGCATGGCGAAACCTTCGTATACTGGGACTGCATGTGAGACTCCATCTCCGGCATCAAGCACTATTCCAGTCGTTCGCCCCGATGCGTACAGTGAAAGAACAGCCTGAATTGAAGTGTATAGAGCGGGAACGTTGAATGTTTCGAATAGAATTTGTGCAGCCGTATCTCGATTACTTCGTGGGTTGAGAGGCGGTTCTGTTAATAAAACGGGATGCTGTACAAGTAGTATTAGTGATCTGCCTACCACTGCTTGAGTTGCCAGATATGAAGCAATAGCAAACAACTCCACTTTGGACCCAAACCAAAGAACTCACCTCTTCGCTCAAGGTTTTGAGGCCTTCTCCATAAACATATTCCCATATCCTCTCCATATCATCCCAATCTGTGACTATGCCATGTTCCAGAGGATATTTGATCTTCAGAAGTCCTCTTAATTCTTGCGCTCGTTGTCCAATAAACACATCTCCTTCCAAGGCACCCGCCAGAACTCGCAGATGTTTTGGCCTCCCAACAAATGAGGGAAAGTAACATTTTGGCAGATCGTCACCAGCGAACCCAGCTCGAATCGTACCGGAACCATTATCTAAAACGATAGGAGCATTATGCAGTGTGTCCGCCATATTGATTGTGGGGAGTAGTGGGATGGAGGGAGAGCCAGCAGGCAACCTGGAATTTGGTTGTGCGATGCTAGACTTCTGATTGAACTATTGACTTTCAATCCTTGAAATGGCGGAAAGTAGGCAAGGTGAGATGGTGGTTGTGGTATTAGTGGAATTTACCAATTTGCTACTTTAATGCTGCTGTACATCGCGTTTGGACGCGAGCGCCAAGATATTTTGACAGGGGTAGCTGTGGGTTTAGACTTCACTTCATGCTATCATATTTTCCTCCACAAACCTCCACAAAACAAATATCACAGTCATCATCCTACATTTCTCTCGCCTACAAGGATACTCGATTGTGTATTGAAATTCAAATCCTAAGCATTTCAATGATATTATATCTTTAACGCAAATTCTGTAAGATCTTACTTCACATCCAGCTGTGAACAATGAGAACTATGAGCTCTTGAATGGAGTTCACTAAATAGCAATCCATGAAGCCGAACCAGTTCTTTCTTGGTATCAGCTTATGTTTCTTCGATCGGAGGTGAGGGGTAGGGGGGTTCAAAGAGGATCTACTTGCTTATCCGCGATTCAATTACCAAAGACTGTGGCGAGGTACTGATTTTTACTAGAGCAATGCAGCCTTGCACCAGATAGTGAGACAAGAATTTCGTAGATCTTGATTTAGAGCGAGTTCGAAATGGTCATTCTCAAAGTTTGTGTGGATTTGAGACAGAAATTGCTTCACTGGCTTTTTAGTCACTCCTCTATGGTACCCCGGGTATGCAGGAAGTTCGGCATCGATGAACAGGTATTTGTTAGCATCTGCCCATTGATTAATGATAGTTTTCAGATACACTATGGTCACTTTGAATTGACAAGAGGTATCTCGAGTATATATACTCGTGAGTTGTTGAAAACATGTGGAACAAATTAATTATCATGGCTTTTGATACAGTATGTTGGCCTGCGCTTTGCTAACATCGCTCAGATACTTCAACCCTAGGTATCTATTTTTGCTATATTCAAAGTTCTTTGGTCTTATTCCATGTCAATATATTGCCAGTGCAAGATTCTGGACAGTACCACACTCCTGTATCCTCATCTAGCAACATCCTGTAGACAGCATACTTCAACCAGCTTCCTCAAACCGTGAAAAGAGGAGCTACTATTTCATGAAGTTCTTCAAGATAGCTGACGGAGTAACTCAAATGACAGCGGGAAGTAGGTGGTGATTCCGTATGGTTTGAGGTAATCAATAGACTCCTTCAAACGCCTGTAGCGATCTTTATCCAAAGACAATTTGGCGTCAATTACTCTTTGAAGTAGTGCCTTCAAGCAATCATCTCCCAGAGAATCGAAGTCCCTCTTGCAACGAAATGAGCTTTTACTCTCCCAGCCATAGAGCGGCCCCAGACCTTCCATCTTTGTATATGAACACTCACCCAAGAAGAGCGCGATTTCTATGGCAGGAATTAGCCCATTCAACTTCGTGCTGAGTTTATTGATATCATCAATGAATCCAAGCATTTTTCTGCCAAGCAGATCCACGGTTGGGCGAGATCCATCTTTGACGAAAACTTGGAGTCTGCGCTCAACAGCAGCATGGGCATTCTTGATTTTTGCGTGTAGATCATCGTAGTCCTTTTGTACATAAGACTTTCCTACTTCTGGCATCCAAGATGAGAAAAGTTTATAAGATTGCGGGAAATACCCAATATGACCAGTGGTCTCAATCTCTTCGTGAAGCATTTCCATGGCATCAACAGGCCTAAAAGCAGGGTCCTCCTCCCTGATAGCATTTGCAATTTGGACAAGCAAAGTATCAGCAGCTTGGTCGAAATCTTCAGTTACTTTACGACCAAGAGGGTCCTTTTTGCATTCGACATACGAGTGCCGACCAGCAAACAGAAGCAGGTCGAAAGCTAATCCCTTGCCGCCGGCCATGGATAACAGTCGTTTGACCTGTGGGAGGCTCTTTTCGACGCTGGGAACCAAGTGACCAGAGAGGTTTGAGTTGCTTGCAGGGCCAGTGTGGTTTCTTGCTGCTGCAGATTGTAATCTTTCTACTATACGGTTATAATCGATCAATATGAATCCCTTCGTGCTATCATAAATAGCCTGAGCAGCAGATGGCCCTTCTACCCAGCTTACTAATAGATCTCGAGTTCGCAACAAGTGAGGTATGAGGTCTTCATCATCTACCTCGAAATGCTTCCGTTGGTCGTTCACACGAGAAAGGTGTACTTCCGGTTCAAAAGTGGGATATTCAGTCTTCATTCGGAGACAGAGTTTATGTAATAGGGAGTCACAAGGGCCACAAGTGACTCGGCCTACACGTGGTATCTTGCCATTGACCGGTGCCAAGTAGGAGTTTTCGCAGAGATATAATGCAAGCTCAAAAGCAAGTGAAAGTCCACGAGACATACGCGAAAGTCTGCCGATATCCGCAAGGTATTTCCGGGTTCCTCTGAAATTGGTTCTGATATCTGGTTTGACGGCATGTCGCTCCAAAAAATCGTTCTGCTCCTGGTCAATCCAATCACGTATGGATGACGCATAGAAATTTCTGGACGCAGAATCTATATTGATAAGTCTCTGAATCTTCATAGGGGCGCCTAAATCAAATTCTAGTCAGCCATAATTAGAAATGAAAGATGTCAGTCATGCACTTACGGCCAAGTGCACGTTCACTGATAATAAATCTGTAGAGCTCAGAGATATGCGATTGCACATCGAATTCCTCGATTTCGGCCGTTGATTGTTCTGACTTGACTGAAGGCGTCATGGTAGCTTCGGCATGATCATTATCCGCGTGCTCTTCGATAACATCGGAAATTTCGAGCTTGATTGCTTTACTTGAAGTTGGCAATATGTCTTCGCTGACTTCGGAAATTTTCCTCTTGCCTAATGAGCTGCCTGATTCGTTGTTCATTTTGTCATTATTATGAGATCGTTGATGAAAGTAAATTTGGAGGCCGAAGTGCGAGGCTAGAGGGTTAAGCAGGCCGAATGTAAAATACACATCTAGATCTCGAGGTCACATGGTACGACAAATCAATTCGGATACTGAACTAAGGAAAATTCACTATATTCAAGAAATTGATATCCACTAAAAGATCATCAATTATAGATTTATGATTCTTGGAGATTTAAATTTTGGTTTAAACCCCATCCAGGGTCTTCATGCATGCACACTTATTAACTCTTTGCTGTAGAGAATCATTTCATAAAACATTGCAGTACTTGGAGTTTGCTCCAGGTTCTGAAAGATGCTACTCTGTAACCCTTTGAAATCTATTAGCACGGGCTGCTGGACTATCATTGCTGCATATAATCTCTTCTAGTAATTGGTGCATGTTAGCCTCTGAACTCTACTCCCTTGTGTCAAATCAAGAATCTGAATAGTGTCATGGTATTACTAGAGCTTATTACTACTTCGGTCCCATATCCTTCATTTGGGCCCTCTACTTACAGATTCATTTGGTTTTAGTTATTATTTCAGTCAGAATAGTATAGCAGTAGCAGCAGCTGTAGGTAGGTTAGATATTGCCAATAATTCATCTCAATACAGCAAGATGGCCCAATTTGACCTCATATTCACGCTATGTACTATCTCAAATTTTGTCACAATCTTGTTTCCACACTTTCTATTACAAGTCATCTGGTTCAGTATGTGAACAGAAATGGCGGTAGCTACGAGCCTAGGTATATCTAACAATCATTCTTTTTTGAGAATCAACAATTTCTCAAGGTTGAATATTCCAATGGATGCTCACACTTAGAGCTTTCTCCCTATTTAGCTGTATTTCAAGGAAGCTCAATAAAGTCCAAGTAAACACTAGAAAATAAGACTCTAATGTTACAATCTAAGTAGAATGTCGATATGCACTGTTATATCTATGCAAGACAAAAGTCTCAATGTATTTATGATATCAACCATGGATTTTCCTGGTATAAGCAGTAGTGCATAAATCGACATGGCACAACAATCAAAAGGCTAACACAATGCTGTCTTTTATGATTTAGGGTGTAGTTGCTGTGTCTTCAGACAATCATGGAAAAATGGGATGAATTGTAGAAAGACAAGAAAGAAAATCTAGAGATTGGAACAAGAATATTTCTGTCACCTAAGTAGACAATAACACTCATCCTACAAGATCTACACTCATCACATCTTATTAGAGGACAAGAAAATGAATTTTTCATTTCTAACAATTTGCTCACACGTGGTTTCGAGCTTGGAGAATACACTTGATATATCTTGGGCATATTTTCAATACTAATTCACCATTAATAACAAGTTTAGTCATACGAAACATTTACCCAAATTTATCATAGTGTCTTAGCTTGCTTGCGGCTATAATGGTGCTGCAGCAACGGTGCTATTGGCAATAGAAACACTTAGCTACACAACTCGGTAAGAAAGAGATAAAATCTCTTGATAGAAAGGTATGGCAGTCTTATTCTTGATACCGACAACAGAAACCTTAAAAATAACAGCCCATGAGAAAACAATATACAGGAAAATTCACATAGTAGGCTTTCTTTGCCTACATGCTCTTCCCCAGTTCCGTTTTTTCAAGACTGAGGTTCCCCCAAGCTAACACCGAATGAAATAATTTCAACTCTCTCCAATACTAAAACAAATCAGAAACATCTTCTTTCAAAAAAACTTACAGCCATGGTTTACACCACCAAACCCAAGTTCCCAACACCCCCGCCGTAAGCGGCCCTGTAATTGCCCAATACAACCAAATTAGAAAATGACATCATGTCAAATCTTAGGGAAATGTAATGCACCTTGCATCTATTTTTCATCTGGGATCAATCCTTCCTCTTGTAGTGTTTATTTCAATCGAAGATCTCAGGATACGCGGTATAATGACAACAAGCTCAATTTATTTTTATATAGCACTTCGATCAAGACGTGCTGGAAATTACTGATAATTTTCCATTCAATCCATTCAAAACTGCAAAGAACTTTAAAGATTTGATTGACTGCGTAGAGTATGATTCTTGCGTCATCTTAGAATTGATCATTCTCTGCATTTGCTTGCTTCCTAAAGCCAAACAAACTAAAAAAAAAAAGCAGTTATGGATGAACGAAGATGACTTTCAGCAAGTCTTACTTCACTAGATGTAGTTAAAAGATTGCACGAAACATGATTCTAGTAGCTTTAATACTGTGGCTTTAGAAATTGTGAAGAAATTGAATGATTTTGAATCCACAAGGAAGATTTTTGATCTTTCTATCACTTTTTGATTAGAATGAATTGAAGCGGAGAATAAAACGGATATTTGGGAACTTCTATAAACTTTTCAGCCAATAGCTTCTTCATATATCTGCGGCCTTCATCTCAGAACCGAAGAAAATCAAACCACATGCGTATGCAGACAGACAGAGAGAAACAGGCCACAGGACTGTTTCACGAGAAGCTACATGACAAGGCTGCATATGACACTACGCTATATTCGCAATCATAGCTCATCATTTTGATATAAATCCATTATGACACGACCAGACACATCTATCCAGGATCGACTGTAAGTTATCGTTTCCAAATCCTCACACGATTTATCGCTGCCGTCCATATCTTCGCGCAACATACAATTGTTCTTTCACTTGACGTGAATTACAGCAAGAATTTCTCATTATGCGGGATAAAAGCCCTGAATTGATCTCTTACTTTTGGAAGGATGCCTTTCAGAGGACTGTTTTCTGTGGTATAAATCCAGTAGGCTGCCCAGCTTTCAAAGATGGCCACTTCGACAATACAATCTTGGAGGAAGGCGACCCACTCAAGTCCCTCGAAGAACTTTAAAAATCGGAGAAGCTCAGTCATTAAGAAAAAAGTAGTCTTTGAAAACTGTATCGCAGTATCCCAACCTTTATTTGATAATCCTACGTACAATAAACACAATCGTCTTCGACGAGAGTGTGAAGACCTCTGGAACGAGGGAAGAAATCTCAGTGAAATTCTGGATAATAACGAAAATTATCAAAGTAGATGCTCTAATTGCATGCAAAGGGGGTTAAATATTGAGTACATCTTCGACGAAAACGGAGTACTGAAGAGGATGGTGAATGATGTTATCCCAGTGAAGGAATTGAAAGCCAGGCTTTGGGATCCAAAATTTCACAGTTCTTTCATGGCGGCAAGGGATAAACAGTCGCTGCCAGTGTTTGATAAATACACTTTGGATGACGAAGAGTGTGTTGTTGAACCTGCTGGTAAGTCTAGTCCCCTGTTGATGAACGTTAATGAAGAATATTTCCTGATGAATATTGTAGATGAGAAAAGCTCTGAAAGCTCAGATAATGAATCTAAAGAAGAAGCTCCAAACGATTCAGACAAGTTGATTGAGCAGAATGAGAGGGACGTTCGAGATGGGGCAAAGTGCGAGAGTTCTAATGATGTTGACAAGGTGGCTGCAGAATTGTCGGACAAATTCGCTCCCCTTACCCTGATTAGCACGGATGAGAAGACTCAGGAGTAAAATTTATTGCTCATTGTATGTGGGATAGTGATTGTTTTGTCTCGCAGTAGTAGAGAAGAATCAAAAGGGCTGATGAAGCTTTGGCCTGACAGTGACAAACTTTGTGAATGCCATACTCATGACTTGCAAATTGTTGAGTCTCTCGATTGATTTGATAACTTTTGGAGCTCGTGCATGTGAAATTGCCATCTCACGATGTGTCTGTCTATGCCTGCGTTTAGTTTGAAGTCTGTCAATTGGTCAATAAATTGATAAACTTAGTCAGTCATCGTCCCTGACTTGCCGCTGGCCCTGTCTTTGCTTTTCCTCAAGCTTGCTCTCAAAGATAAGAAACCTAGGTATAGATAGTTTATTATTCAAATCCAATCAGTCACTATAAATCTATTATTGCGGGCAGTCTCCTACTAGCAATCGGGACTTCATCGTGTTCTTATTAGTGATAGTCACTCGCTTCAAACATTGTTGGGCGTCTTGGGATCAGTGTACCCTAACACATTATACTATTCTATTAGATAAAATCTTCGAAAATGGAAGGAGTAACTATCAGATTGTAGAAACCGCCCAAAATTCCGATATAAAGATAATTCTTCGAATTGTTCAAAGCTCCTGTGAAGATCTCGAGGAGGTGACTATCCGTTCCTGACAACGGTTGAAACCAACGGCGAATATTTCCCTTTCAGGTATACCCAAGGTCGAGACTAAAACATTTCAATACCGACCATGATGAAATCCAAGAGGCTAGATCTGCACTACTGGATGGAACTTACCACATACTACTGAGTAGCTTCTACTACCTCGCCTATGAATATGATTGATGACAACTTAAAAATAATTTATATCTTTTCTTGATACCAACCTCTACCAAGACTACCTTACCTACTTAATTTACCGTCAACATCGTCAGTCAACTTGGAAGGAACCACCAGCTTCATACATCACCATTATCTGTCATAACCACCATTCATCATCCGATATCCTCAATACTTATCCGAATTCCATAATTGTATCTCAACGTCATATATCAAGTTCTTCTGTCGACCTTATACTTCGAATAAATTCAAACCTGTTACACAATGGTCCAGCATCCTTCTCGATGCAAACTCCAGCCCGGGCAGAAACAAGAGTTAAAAACCCCGCCAAAGATTCCCTCAGAAATACGTCGTATGATCTACAGGTTTGCTGCTGAAGAAGCAACAAAAGTATTCTATGCCAATGACGCTCAAGATACAAGTATCTTTCTAAGCAATAACGAGGTGGGTGGAGTCGTAAGGAACAAAAATTTACACAATTGGCCAAATACATTCGAACTTCCTCATCTTCAACGCTTGGCTACCCTAAGGAAGAAGGATCTCTTGTTTCCCCTTCTTCATGTCGAAACAGCGGCCAAGGAGGTTGCATGGAAAGCATATATCAAGGCGATAAGCGATACAGGGTTTCTAGGGCACCTCTTCAAATTACTTTATGTTAGAAGATATCGTTTGAGTAGACCGGATTCGTATGTTGAAGATGAATTTAGCGAAATATTCGGGGACATGAACCAGGTGGCGGAAGATATACAATGCCGTATGCTGATGAACCCTGGAGTTGGGTATGACTGGACAAACAACGGAGCATTGCATCTATTAACTGATGTTCACGAGACTCTACAGTGCCGCTTGATGGACGTTCCCGGATCTTCGTCTTGGAGGCTACAACTCGCGCCGGGGGCTAGAAAGTCTAAGAAGATGGATGAGGAACAAGGCCCTTTCAGGTCTCTTGAGGTGCTTCCACAACCTAGTCCGGAACCTAAGTTATGGGAGCTTAAAAAAAAATGCTTTTGAGCCTACGTTCATCCAAGATATGACGGTATATCTGGACACTTTTGACATAAAGTATATTCTAGGAAAACATTTTTTAAACATTTCAGAGATTCTCGAAAGTCGTGATTAAGAATATGAAATTCCTTTGGGTTCGATTTTACAACGTTATAGTTTGAGGGATTTGCTTGAAAGAAAAGAACGAAATGTACTCAACAATAATCAATTGATTAGGGAGATGGGTAAAGAGTGGGAATGAGGGGGGAGAAAGGGAATGAGGTGATGGGGTGTTGATGGGGTTAGAAAGCATATGGTTAAAAGAAAGGGAAATAAAAGTAAACCAACAAAGAGGAGAAGCAGAAGACAAATAAAAGAAAGAAAGAAAGTGCTCACAAATCAGATTTCCAAAGCACTCGGCCCTCCAGAATAATCCTCCATATCAAGAAGCTACTCGATCAAGAAGCTACTCGAATACAACTTAAAATGCTCACGGATGAACTACCGACTTCAAAGAACAGTGATCGAAACTATTCGGCTGCTCAATAGTCCTCCCAAACCACTCTCGTCCCACAACGCCCGATATCGACCACAAAGTTTCACGGCGCCTACATCAATAGATGACACACCACCTTCTTCACAACTATCCACAAGAAAGAAGCTCCGCACGTTTCAATTTACTACCGCCTCGATTGCACGACATGAGATGGGACCATGCATTGTCACATACAAATGCTGAACGCAGTGTTAATAGGATTTTGTGTTGAAGTAACGGAAGTGAATCGTATCAAAAGGGGGAGGGAGTGATTTGTGCTGGAGCGTTTGTGTGTATTATTGAGAGAAAGCTGTCCATTTGTGCTAGATTTGGAATTTGGGATTATTTTCACAAGTGAGAGACAAGACAAATGTTACGAGGCTCACCATATTGACAAGGGGCTCTTAAAGTAGATAATGGAAAGTAATAGTCATATTAATAGTCCTGAGATAATCTCATAATCATCATACTAGTCCCACAACCTGATCCAACAGTGATTTAACCTGACAAAATCCACGTGTTCAACATGCCCTTCGTAATTTCATACCGAATGTCGCCTCGAGTGCCCTTCATTAAAACGCCATGTTATGCTATGCCATGCCATTCCCTTAAACCCTATTTGATGGGATATATGCAGTAACTCTTCTGTACCAAAATTCTAAGCTCCCGTCCCACCATCCGCAGCGCTTTTGACTTTGTCTCCGCGTTTCCAGAACTTTTGTAGCCCCTTTTTAATCGAACCTGGCGTCTGTGGACTTTTTTCTGCGACAGGACTAATTGCCTTTGTCTCGGGTCCATTAAGCCCTAAAATGTTCAACATGCTCAACCTCCTCTGCTTTTTCTTTGCCGCTAAACCAGGTTCGGGGACAGATGAGGTAGGGGGCCATTCACCATCCCGTTTCCATCCTTGTACGCAGCTCTGTATGACATCGGATAAATTGATAGGACAACTAGGTGTCAGTGATTGCAGAATAACTTTGTCGTATATGGTGCTGTAAGCTTGAGGTGTGATGCTCGCTCTCATTGCATTATCTGGTGGTAGTAGAGATTTAGCAATTGGCACCTCAGTATCCCATCCTTCTGAATCTGAAAAATCGTCCACAGGTTTGCGGGAATTTCCATTTGAATGGATTGGTAAATTTTCGATGCCTTGAACTTCTCGTCCAGGTGGAGGGGGGACACGTCGGGCGCAAGTCCATGCATCACGTCTTTCAACATAACATTGCACTCCTGTGTTCCATTCCATTTCCGCGGCAAGCTTCCTTTTGTGTCGGCGTCTTCGTGCAGCTCGTCTTTGTTTGACCAATTGACCTACACCATCAGGGTTGTCAAACCGGAAAGGACTCTCTCTGTCCGGAGAATTAATATTGACTGGCCCTTTGGGCGAACTAGGATCTTCACTCTCACTCTCGGTCGGATCACTTTCCCACTCGTCTCTCTCTCGCCACTCTTCCTTATACGCTGGGCTATTCGTATTGGTAATTTGAAGCTCATCTAAAGAAGGCTCCTTGAGTAATGCATCCATTATATTCATAGTTTCGTTTTCGTCAGCGGGCCAGGTCCAAGTCCAGTCCTGCTTCACATTCTTCTCCAAATATTGTCGGACTGCTTCTTTTTGAGTCGCCCTGTCCTTACTCGTCAGCTCAGCCTCATATATCGTCAAGGCATTTGGATGTGCCTTGACGCGAGCCATTTTCCGACGAGCTGCTTTAATTTTGACAACATTCATATCTTCATTCGAGGGGTTCGTGGGACTCGCAGTAGGATTGCCGCTTGAAGTTTGTGGATCTAAAATAACAGAATTTATGGACGATTGAAAATACTGTTCAGTGTTAGGAGATGTTGTAGTTGTGGCAGCGGTCGCAGATGCAGAGGGCTGGGTTTCGGTCGGGGGGTTTATATTCTCGAGTGGTCGCACGGTACTTATTGGTGGTACGACTATTTGGGAAGCAAGCATGATTAGAATGTACTTTCCCAATTTTATTCACATGATGCAAAGATTAAACACTAGCGATTGTCATACCTGAAGCAGTATTTTCCGCAATCACTGCCCCTCCTGTTGTTGCCGTATCGATTATCAACTTTGACTCTTTATCAGCACCAGATTCTTCGACTAGACCGAGGCATGATTGCGAATCCTCTGGTGGATCTGGTGCAGATACGGAAACGTTATCCAACATTTGAGTTGTAGATGATTCCAAATCCATCTTAGCTGTAGTGGCTTCTTGTTCTTTAGTATCCGTAGTCGCACTTAGATCAGAAATATCATGGTGAGAGTTGGATCTAAGTTCGTCCGATACCGTTACTGGATGATTTACCACGCCGGCAGATAAATCTGGAGACATATCGCATGATTTGGTAGAAAATCAGAAGATATGACAGAAATGTGTTATATATACTAGGACTTTAATTGAGTTATTGATATTGAAGATATAAATTTTGTAGGGTCACACGGAATATTTGATAAGATGGAAGAACTTGCTTTTTATGACTAATCAGAGCTAAAGGTTAATCCTTGACATGACTTGCTTGGCTTTCGGTAGTTACCGTTTATTGAAGATCTGAAGAATGTTGCTTATTCTGACGTTTACAGCATTCAAGATCAGTGCACACTACCATGTCACGTGTTTGTATATATCGAGACCATCATCGGACATCTCCTCGTTCTTCTCCAGAATGTATCTAGCGCTATACTTTTCTTCAAGATGATTGGAGGTATCTAGATAAACGTGACTGGGGAGAAACTCCATGTATTTTGATTTCATGGTGGCAGCAAGTAGCTAAATTCTAGATACTTATTAGCATACTCAAATATCAATGCATACATCCCTTCAGCTCAGGGATAAAACAAAGAACCAGTTCAATGATGGTTCGGGTACCATATTAGCGACTGGACTCGACGCTTGTGCTTTATTTGCCTTACTGGTTGGCAGGCTGGCAGGTAAGTGCCATGTTGTTAGCTCACGTGATTGGATGTTGTACTAAGTTTCTTCACCAAGCCATGTAGAGCACTGGTCTGAATAGGAGCTGAACGCCAAGATTCATACTTACCCTGGTTATATTTTTGGGACTCAACACAATATTTCATATCGATGTCTGCTCGATAAGTCTCTACATCGAAGTGGTATATCGCCAGCTCGGTTTCTGTTTTGTTCCGAGTCTCTGTGTGCTAATGAGATTGTCTACAACTTGGTGAAAGCTCGGCATTAAACCACACGATCGCCAACTCTGTACCATCGAAGCATCGATATTGTATGTAACAATTTGGCAGGTATATTTCCTTGTTCCAGAAGACTGGCTTTTGTCCTACAAACGCTGAAGGCGATGTATGGTTCACTACTAAGAATTTAAGTTAACTGAAATCAAGCTTTCCAAAACTGGTGAGCTAAAAATGGATGAGGTCAGCGCACTCGAGTTTTGCTATTGATGACTTTTTAAATCTAGTCATCCGTATTTCTACAATCATTTCTCTTCACTATCAGATTGCTTCTGATCCACTTTACCCTTGATCTTCTTTATGAACCTCAGCAAGAGATATGAACTACAGATTTCTCGACTTTAGTCTTTGTTTCGACAGAAGCATCTCTGTCACTTTCTGCGAAAGTGATCACGTCTATATCCCCTGTGTAGACTTCGACTCCAATGACCAACTCATTGACGTGTCAACCTCACCTTCTACCCTGATCGCTTCAAAAGCCAACGATATTCATAGTTCGCTCCCTGAATCAAAACTTTTCCAGCTTCTGTCACTGGCGTTTTTGCCGTTCCAGGGGCTTAATCTCTTAGGGTTACTCTTTCGTCCAATCACAGTGGCACAGAATTGCGGGTATCTCGACACCTTATACCTCGAGGAATTCTTCTGTACCATTGGTTCCAAAGACAAATTCGGTCGGAACGAAGGCCGGGAATGGTCCCAGGACCACCAACATCTATGACTTTCCACAACCCTACGAGGTTTGCTCTTCACCGTGGCTGAAATCTTCCCAAACAATGTTCTTGCTAGTATCGTACCGGAAGTCACTGCGGTCGACAACTGGGTACCTCGAGCCATTGAGCCTGAGAATCATCAGTCTCGCCTGTCAGCAACTGTAAGGCCTTGAAGCCGGCCTTTCTGGTGTGGAGTCTGATCCTACGGAAGCTGCGCAAATAACGAAGCACACTGGTCGTCTTTGGATAGGTAAGAAGCTAAAGGCTTGGTTGATTTGATAAGTCGCGACGGGTTAGTAGTCGGGTAGTAAGTGATAGCTCCACTTGACAAAATCAACGGCGTGCATGCTCACATGAGATACTTCATTCACCACTTCATCGCTCGGATCCTACACTCAGCCATGGATCCACGATCTAGATCTCTACTGACTACGATAACCCGTGATCCGAAATCCTTTAGATGATCCAAGGTATCAAAAGAGTTTTGTTTCTAAGTCGCCCTAATTCATGGACAGTAAAAATGTAGATTTGCAAGATTATTTTACACTAGAAGCCTACATACACACCCATAACATGTTTCAAGTCAAAAACATATCAACATTCCCCGGCCCAACATGTTAATCAACAATTTCAAGAGAATTTCTGTCTTTGCGCATGTAATCAACGTTCCATCCAACCGTAATATTTACCGGCGCCTAGAACATGCAGATGGGCATGTAACAGCCTCAAGCCATCTACTTCATTGCTAACACACAGGAAACAAAACATCAGGCTCTATAAAGACCTATTTTAGTGTTAGACCCGATATATAATACTTTCCCCCGTTCTCATAAACAATCATCAATTCAACAATAACCAATATTTGACAATTCAGAACTTTACACCATCACAACTTTATATATTTCTGCTTCGCAACGTCTTCTCCATATCAGCGTTGTCGATATTTGTCACAAAAAATATGCATAAGGATAAGCATATTACTTCTAACAAGACGAGTAGCAAGAAAGCGAGCGAAAGGGGAAGATCCACACCCACCAAAGCTCAGCAGGGCGGGAGTAGCCAGCCCAGAACGAGAAACTCTGAACATACCGTAACTGGTAGTGAAGGTAAAAAGGAGCATCGCGGAAAAGATTCAGAAAATAAGCCCGATGTGCTAAGAACGAGTGGCGGTCTAACGTGGGAAGAATGGCGCGATTGTGAAGCCCGTCGGCGTTCCGGAGCTTCTCCATGGGCGTGGGAAAGTTATTTACAAGATATATCTGATGAGCAAAACCGATATTATCGTGAGGGTAAGCCATTGTGGCATTGGGACCCAAAGGACATCGACTCATGGTGCAGCCGAAAAGCGGTGGAAAGAACTGCTGCATCCAAATGGACAACCTCTGGAGAATATAAAAGACTTCTAGGGACACATATGTATCATGGAATCTCTTAGGGATCAGATTAGCAGGAAATACACTGTTATCCTTCGGGGTCTTTCGGGGAGGAAAGAGTGGAGAGGGATGCAGAGGCTTTAGAAATTTTTGTAAGCTAGAGCATTGATGCTTGTGATAACCCCATAAAAACAAGTCTTTGACTTCATTAGTTTTCAGTACAATTTGTGAAACAAGGATCCTGATTCAATCTATGGGGAGGTTAATAGTGACACAGAATTCACTTTCTTGGAACCAGAATTGCCTTTTCGTCCGTCGGCAATGAAGGGTTAGTGGTGTACGTTCAAAATCTCTTTAACATGACCTTGCACTAGGGGTTACATGCCTTCTCTTCTATCTTATATGGCTAGCCAAACTAACGAGCAAATGCTATATAAAATACTTCTGTTTAGAATATCTCTATCTACCCATTGGCTCAGTATGAAAGAACATGAATGTTCAATTAAGAAGCCGCGAATTGCTAGCTTCTAAGGTATACAGATAGAACGGGAACCGGATTAAAGACAACGCTTGCTAGCACTACACTATAACTTAAGTTATGGATGATATGTGGGAACAATACAAGGGCTAAATCTATGAGACGCAAACGGACTTTGTTGCACATCTCATTTGGGTCGCCCTCGGTCAAGTCATGTTTTCGAGTTGAGTAAATCAGAAGAGATTATGCAAGTAAGAATTATCTTAGGTGGACACTACACTGGGAGCTGGTTACCATTGGGCATCGACATGGAGCGCAGAAAAAATTATCCACTCCGGCCTCAAATGCGACCACCTTGGAGAAGAGGCCTCAACAGCTTCTTGAGAGCCGTTGCACCTATGAGAAAGATGAGGAGAAGGAAACCCGCGATTGTTGCATATCTCAGATGGCCTTGACCCTCGCCTTGCACTGACAAGGTATTTCATGAGCGAATACACTCGAAATTATGAGGGCATGGGAGCGGATGTAAATAAAGATTCAAAAATACAAGATGATAAGCGTGGCAGTTTCAAGGGTCGCAAGAAAGATCTCTTAATCGACTTACCGTCATTTCCCCTTTTACCTCCCGAGAACAATCTTGATCTACCGCTCATTGAACCCCAGCTTACTCACTCCAAGCAATATCCATCGAAATGGCATGTTGCATGTCTTTAAAGGCCGCCGACCTCATTATCGGAAAAAATTGTAAGACATGACACCTATAGCTCCACTTGGCAAGGATATCGCACTATAGAAAAAAAAAGGCCGCTTTGGAGGTCGCATCAATTTAAGATTCTTGATGATTGGGTATTATTGAGATACTATCGATTATGGTCGTGATTGGGGTCGTGATGATGTGGCAATATTGGGAGCGCTCGTGGAAAAAAAGGGGGGTAGCTCAAAAGTATTAGAGCGATTTGAGGTAGTTGAGAAGAACAACGAGTAGTAGTTTTTATGCAGCAAGTGTGGCTTGATGGTAGTGGCTGACAACATCAAAAAAGGTTCCACGGGTGAAGAATAGTGGATACCTGCCACTTTCGGGAGGCTGCAGAAGAGCGTTTACTCAGTACTATGTTCCCCGTAGAACGCCGAAGAGCCACACTGATCTCTTAAGGCGAGGCGCGAACAGAAACAAAGACTTGGCAGCGAAAAATCTCATCCAATGGTACCCAAATTTGTGTTGACCATGTCGGCGACCACTCCTTCACTCCGGGGAAACTTCCGGAAAAGGTACAAGTCCGCTCTCGGTGATCAGCCGACATTTACGATTGTCCGAGACATCTTCACGGATCCTTCATCTTGAAGAAGTTAAACGTTATGGCTTGAAGGTAAGAATGGGATTTGTTGCACGTCTAAAAAGGTCGGCGACCTGGTTATTCCTTGCACAGGATTGATGTCGGCGACAAGGGTGATCTAGATGGGATATTTACGGGATTGAGTGGCATGTACCGAGATCAGGTGCTAAGTGGATGTGAGCTAGATGATACCGCCAGACCGTCTAGAAAGAGTTTTGTTGCAGATCTGAAAAGGTCGGCGACCTGAATTTTTTTTTCTCACTTCAAAATTGACACCACATAGCCTATGATAAAGGTCGCCGGGTATCCACTTGGTAGAATGAAAGTTCAATCTACGACTCCACTCAATCATCACCGTCAACCCCACGAGTCATGATACTTCTTGCCATGGAGAAGAGACTACCGGAAGTTGAATGAATGGCAAGTTCTGTTGCCTTTCTTAGTCGGCGATTCAATTATTCTACTAGCTGTGCCAGGTCAGCGATGCCCTTTGGTACAATATCCAAGAACAGGACCCTCTGATACAAAGGCGGGTTTGATCGAGACCGAAGCGGTGCCGTACGCCAGAGCTAGGGGTAAATATTATCTACCTGCTTTCAATAACATCTGTTTTTGTTGCATCTCTCAATCGGCGACCTAAAAGAAAGGAGAAGACATCTCCACTTGAATGGGTTCTGTTTACGAGCTACGAGGGTGCAATATCTTACTCTTTGACATTCGAGGATGGGCCATCACTGAAGCATTTAATCACTAAGACAATACCACAATTATATTTCCACGAAAAAGGAAGCAAACATGAAAGAAGAGGATGTAATTTGTTGCACATCTCAAATGGTCGGCGACCTCCTCGAATCGACATACTCGCCTGAGGGATCCACTTGGAGGCTTCATCTTAAAGTATTCAGGTCTCAATTGTGGTTGTTGTGGAAACCTTACGCACACCGAAAGGTAAAAGCAAGCTATCCTGGCCCATCTTTAGATTTTTGAAACCTTTTTGCACATCCCAGATGGTCTCCGGCCACATTTCTATTCTATGAGACGATGTGTTGGGCATGAAATCTTCATTCTGATTTGGGCAGTGGGGCTATGCGGTTATGGCTGAGGTCTTTGTGGAGGCGCGATGATAGGTTAAAGAGTTTCCAGAATGCCACGCAGAAGATCTGCCCATGCTCTCGGGAATTTGTTGCACATCTTAAAAAGATCCGCGGCCTTTTCTACTCTCATTTGTAGGCTCCTATTGGCCATCAGTTTCCTTTTTGTCATCAAAGTTTGATACTTAATGGGATTTGTAAGTGGATAAAATAGGCCTCTCCCGAGATTCTGATCTATCTCGATGATGAAATGTCAGAATTGTGTTCCGAATTTATGCAGATCTCTCGCGCACGGCGGGCTACCTATTAGAAGTATCGAGGTGAGTTTGTGTCATATCTCAAGGCTCATGTCACAAGCATTTCTTCTTGACTTTTCTGGTGAACAGAGAAATTAACGACATGTCCAAGGCGATATTCAGCCCAATGCACTTTGATACTACAGATCATCAATTTCAGGATTCTCTGCACGTGATAGCTCGGAGGAGAGACTCCTCATTCGATCAAAGAACAAGTTTTATGCTCTTCTCATTACACGAATAATGAACACAATTGAAATTTTAAGTAGAGTGATGAGATTCAGAATTGAGCTGTTTGTTTAAGTTATGTTGAATTCATGAGTCATTTCGGTGAGTGTCACTGCGCTGTCGAATAGTGGATATTGAGTTATTTGAGGTAGGAACGCGTTCTTTCCTTGTTAGAGAAACCTTCCCATCTACTCGTATTAGAAGCTTTGTTAAACTGCCATTGAATTCCATGCTCGATACACACCTCATACGCATATCGTAAGCTCGTTCTTGACTTCAACCTTACCTCTAAAACAAAATTCACTACACCCCATCACTCTGCTAATACTTACTTAGACCGAAGTCTTTAGTTATGTTCCTTCATTTTAAGTTGTTCTAATTTTCTGTTTTATATTTCATGAATATTTTTCGTAATACAGCAAGGCTGTTCTCACCCACTGCATGATTTCGATCACATTAGGTCAACCAGTGTATTGTTTCAGAGAGATTTTAATTCTCTTGGAGAGAAGACTGAATTCTATTTAGCATGCTCGGGTAAACTTTAGAGTTTCCTAAAATTTACTATATTCTACGCATTTAAATTATTTTCCATCGATGGATCAGCAAAGGGGAGCAATCTGGTACACTACAGTCAAAGAATAGGGGGGAAATTGGTGTCGCAAATGATATTCTCGCAAGAAAGCCCCTGATTAAACCATACTTGTTATTCGTTTCGAATCTCCATGTATGTTTAGATAAATATCAAGGCTCAGTGGTAATAGTAGAGAAGACCATCGAGAGTTTATTGTTACACATCTCAAAGCCTCTATCCTCTGACCCAATGTCGATTATCAATTGATAGCCATTTCGTCTCCGCTTGCCACACTTTTTCTATAATTCAGGCTTTTCTCTTCATTCTCGCCCCATTGCGGCCAGCTTCACATTTTTGTCCTCGATCTCTTATGTTGCATGTCTGAAAAGGCCACCGACCATATTTTAACATGCACCTTCGTCTTATACCCACAATAATCAATACTGTATGCCCATTGTCACGAGTATCGTTCAGGTAGCCTTAAGCTTCGGTGGCCAAGGCGGTCTCTTCTACTGGGTGGCCAAATATTTGGTCAACTAGAGCAGATAAAATAATTCTATCGCATTACCGCCGAGACTTCGAAGATCGCCAAATTTCATTGCTCGCGTTTTCGGGCGTTGATAATCGTAGATGTGTAAGTATGCTTGGTTAAAAATAGTTCGAGCGAGTCGCTACACGTATGATCTGACCCACTAGTTTCGGTGAGCTGAAAGCCAGTAAAAGGAAATTGTGACCGCTCAGGTGACCGAAACATCTGAGTGCCAAATTTATTTTGCCTGGAGCCACAATTGAGGTCGCAATTAAGGCCGGGCTGGTTTTTCACTATACTATGACCGAATCCAAAATTGCTCAGAAGATAGTAATTTGGACTTGAAAAGGTCAGCGGCCTTTTGAGATGTGCAACATTCGAAGAGACTACCCATCAAGTATCAAGCCACGTGTATCTGAGGAGGCGAAAATTGGAATGCATGAAGATGGCTCAGAATTATGGATTATGAACCATTCTGGATCTATCAGTGGAATGTTAAATCATGGTGACCTCGTCAAGATGCGCAATGTTCTATCTTTTGATGATTACTGGAGCATTTGGCAAGTATTTCATTACTGTGCAGGTTCAAGCCCAATCAACATTGTTATTTAAGAGCTCATTTCAAATTCCCATAATTGTTTGATATCGGTTAGGTGTATTCTTTTTAGCTATCTCCTGTCATGTTAATAATAGTAGGGATTTCAAATTCAAGGGACTCTATAATGAATAGTTTACATTACTCAAAGACCAAAGCACATCTTCAAAATGTTTTGTTTTGAAAGCTTGATTAATATCTAGTGATCAACTCGATCAATTGGGATCATAGTATAAGAACAATCATAATTTGGCAATCATATCACATTCAATTCATCAGACGTCTGACGCGCTGATGGCTTCATCAACGACTCAAGTGATCAATGGAAAAATGCAATGTTGCATATCTCAAAAGGCCACCGACCTTCACTAGTCTGTCACATCTCTACTGCAATCGACTCGTGACGTTGGCAATCTGCTCGGACGTGAGATGAGATTCATTTCTTGTGGCCGGACAATGACCACGCTACGACATGCAACAAATGTTCTCTTCCCTTAGTTGCCCAGACTAGATCAAGTGTCGTATGGGATTGTTGCACACCTTAAAAGGTCACCGACCGCCTCTCATTTCCTTTATTCGTATAAATACTGTGTTCGTCAGTAAAACCAATACCTAAATTACAATTTCCATGAAGGCCGTTGAAATAACCTTTCTTTTTGGTGGCTGTGGCGGTAACTCCCACACAGTCAACTGGGTATCAAATCCTGCATCACAAGACTCTAAAAATATCCAATCCTATAAACCACGACTAGGAAACAAAACAGCTTTTCGTAAGACAGCATTTGCCATCGCGCTTGGTAGGCACAAAAAGTGTGACGAGCTAGCTCGGATATGAGCGCGATGTAAGCGCCGCGAATGGGATCTGCGAATTCTCGGTTCATCGTGAACCCGTAGTTCTTGATTATGTGATCACACAGCCCTTTCGGAGACCGTAAGTGGGGTTGAAGCTGAAGCCTTCAATGCGACCAGTTCCATTTTAAAAGAAATTCTTTACTTCCCATGTGTCTTTACTTTGGGCGATGACGGGCGGCGATGTTGATGGATTTGTAGCAGGGAGTCATGAACTAGGAATGAGAAGGTCGCCGGCCTTTTCAGATGTGCAACATTGAGTCTTTGTGAAAGAATCAGTCTTTTTCGTATCTGGTGATTCGTTCAGAAACAGGATATCTGGAGAAAATTGATCGCGAGTAGAAATCATGTTCGTCTAATTGACCATTCTCATGCTCCCAATTCTTGTTCACAGCCCCAAACAATATTATCACTTTTTCTAAATTCGTTTCACTGACAAGTATGATTTGATCTTTACCTTTCAAGGCATGTTTCAGCTGACAACTTATAAATTCACAAGCTTAGTAGAACTACACACTTTTCGCACGAAAATCCGCGCGATGAGTATAAGCCTTCCAACCGTTAACAAGACCTACCGGCCGACTATGCGACCATTGCCATTTTCACATCACTTGACATTATAGATCCCACTTTTCGATAAGTCTCAGAGTAAATCATCGCAGTCTTTGACTGCTGCTTATTGAATGGGCCTTAATCCCTCGAAGAGGTCGCCGGCCTTTTGAGACGTGCAACATTTGGACATTTTTTAGTTAGATAAATGGTGGTGTTTTGTCAGCTACGGCACGATAGAAAGTGGGTGATAGATGCTATTGTTCCTAGAGCTTCTACCCATGATAATACACACTGTATGCGTGAATGTCTCTCACTTAGAACCCATTTCCAATTCTAAGAAAATCACACGAATGTGTAAGTTACCTCTTCAATTTCCTTCTGATGGCATATTGCAACTTACAATTCATTATTGCGTTCAAATTATGGATTTCGCCCGCTCTGCCCCCCCCCCTGTCTCACTGCGATCTTTGAAAGGCTTTCCGATTATAATTATGAGATTACACTACTACTGTTTCTCCTGATTTTTACAAGTTCTGGAATACATCCAAGTTTAGAATCATATCTTCCTTCATTTTCTCCGTTGCACAAGTTCTTTCTGTTCATTCACACATATGGTTGCGATTGTATTTACTATTTGTCTTCCATCGATTGTTCTATCATAGTTCATTCATTCTTATTGCTTGCCGCAAAGTTATCTCGTTTCTTATATTGCTTCATTCACATGCTTGTGATTAGTTCAATGGTCAATTTTACCTCTCATTTCGTCCAAGTCATTCATACCATTTCCCCATATCCTAATTTTTGATCTGTGGTCAATTTCCGTATTTGTCCCATTCACAAGATAACTTGAACAAAGCAACATCGGTTTCCCCGGCCTTTATGTGTTCTCAAGTACCTTTACGTATTGACCATTCCATTGTTCGAATCTCAAGCAACTCTGTTCACGGGCTCGGAATCTTTCCCTAAAGATCGAATCGTACTCCATATTCTATGTTCCTCGCTGATTTCTTTGTTACTCTCTCGTCTTTATCCTGTATACCGCGGCGCTCATTCCTTTCTAGCGCACTAATCCCTTTCTCCTCAGCCCCTCAGCACCTCGGGTCCTGTCACCTAATTCCGCGACTAGCTCACAGCAGCTCTTTCACCACTCTATCCATTCTCTCGTCATCAATTTCCTTGACCTGGTTCTTTTAAAATCTTTCATAAAGCAGCAAGGATCTAAAATTCCTTTATTCTCTTATTCCCGAACGTTCCTGGTCATTGTTTTCAAAGTGGTAAAGCAGCAAGTTCGTGCTAGTTCTTTGTATGTTTTTTCACGTTGATGTCAGGCGAAGTCGTCAGACGGGGAATCCGGAGTCGTGGCTTGGAGAATTCTGGAATCAGGGCAAAGGAGATGGTTCTTTGTTGAAGACGAGATCGGAGATAAGAATTATAAGGAATTGCATAGATACAGCTGTAAGAGAGATCGCTTTGAGCGAGAGTTGGAGTCCAGAGTGATGAGCTTGAGGGAGACGGAGGTTTGATGCAATGGGCAAAGATTGTGGTAAGATGAGGTGATTGAGAAGATTTAGGTGGGTAGGTAGGGGTTCTTTATTGATAGAGGTGGCCATCAAGGATGGAGTTTATCTCGGAGTCTGGCTCGGCGCTATAAAATAGGGCTGTAAGTGATATAATAATCAATGTATGATCAGTGTATCAGATGAAAGCAGTCTCGATAGAGACAAACCCATGTTGGTAGATCTGAAGGTATTCACAATCAGTAAAGCGGAGATTATTTTTTCAAGGAGTTGGAATCAAGAGGAATCAATCCCTAGATATATTTTCTCTATTTGCTTAAGTTTTTTTTAGTTCTAGGAACATAAAAATCACTCCATTTTCTACTCCTATTAATCCACGTGCATTTCCTCGTGAAGATGTTATCATGGGTTAGTACCTCCGGTGTATCGTAGTCACAGTTTCCTTATTCGATTTTCACTCTTCAGTAGCAGATCAGCATTTGAATCAATCTCACAGAGGGCTCAAGAGAAGATTGAACTGGATGATGGAATTTGTAAAATCTACGGAATTCCGCAGATGCTAAGGACTGGTTTTACTGGTCGTTTGATGGTTGAATTAATGATGAGACGAGTTTACTTTCGTTATCACATGGACAAAGATAGAATGTTTAATAATCTCCATTCATTAGAGCTGTCAGATACAAAGCTGTCTATTTTCTATCACTATGCTACCCAGCTACTCTCAATTACATCCTAAGCAAACTCCAAAGACAAAATAAGTGAATAATATCCAGTGAAACCCACACCAACACCTGCAAACAACTTGCATCCAGGTTTGTTTCTCACAATTTCTAATAAGCATTTGTTTGTATAAACTTTGACTGTACAATCTCAAACACAATTCTAGTTGAAACTTGAATATATAAATTCTGGGTTTCCCATCTTAAACACTGAAAATCTTACTACAAATTCTCACATCACTCATCAATCATCATCATCACATTACTGTAATAAACCCACGATTATGAATACTCCAAGTAATCCACAATCGCGCTCTGGTATGTAATTTCCTCAGAATTCCTATCGCAAATCTCCATCTCCCATCTCCATCTCCACCCACGAAATACTAACAAACATCACATCACCACAGCCACAGCCGCATCTGAAATCTCCAAACCCACCACGCCATCACAAATCCCCCTCCCCTCAACCCCAACCCCAATCTCGAACTCAAAACCAGCCTCCGACCCCCCACTCCCGCTTCCACAAACACCCTTCCCAAATCCAACATGCTCCGTCGAAAAACTCAAACTCGCTGCTCAGATTCCTCTCCCAGAGACACCGACGCCTGTTGTTGCTACTTCCGATGTTCCTACGCTAGGTATGAATATTTCTCCTCTTCTTCTCTCTCTCATACATAAAATCTCTACACCTACCCAATTTCCCTCTAACCACCAACCCAAACCACCAACCCCAAAACTAACACCAACCACCAGTCCCCAACAACTCCACCCCTCACCTCCCACCCAAATCCAACAGACAATCAATCCTCGCCTCTCCAACCCCCACGCCAGACATCTCTCCGCTAAAACTCACCTCTTCTCTATCTCAATCGCTACCTCGTCATCTGGATTATCGGACCCCTTTGATTCCCTCAGCTGGATCTAGCGGTTTAGGGGAGATGCCGTTATTGAAGAAAAAGGATGAGTAGATGAGATGTATGGATGTATGGATGGATGGATGGGTATATGGGTGTATGTATGTATCTTACTCTTAGGCTCAGACTCAGACTCAGGCTCAGCAGAAAGAAAATTAGATTTGGGGAGGGGAGGGGAGGGGATATGAGTCGAGAAAGACTTACTAGTCAGCTAGCTGGCGGGCAGGCAGGCAGGCATGTAGTATATCATTACAATCTACATCCACATCCACACCATGCATGTATTCATCACCTTCCACTTCCTCCTCCGTCCATCTAGTATCCAATCCGATCAATTGAGATCACAGAATCAGAATTATCAAACCGCATTTCCAAATCAAAACGAGATAGTCTAACATAACATAACAAAATGATCTCTTGACTGCGCTCTTTAAATACTAACCTTCAATGCACACAGACGTGAGATAACCCACCCTCCTACCCATCTACAACCTATCTATTTACAATCTATTCGATTTTGCTATACTACTACTACTACTACTACTACTACTACTACTACTACTACTCTCTTCTTCTCTACACCATTAAAATTAATCAATTCATGTATTTTATATCAATTAACCTCTCCAAGACTACACTACATACAACACAGTCAATATCAATTACTTAATGACTTGATAAATAAGTAAATAAGTAAATAAGTAAATAAGTAAATAAGTAAATAAGTAAATAAATGAATGAATGAATGAACACAGTAGCAGTAACCACCCAACCATCACTAACCGAGAGAAGAAAAAAAAAAAAGGAGAGTAAAATCGAGTAAATTTCATCTCCCATGTTTTGTAGGGTAGGTTAACTGATAATTATTTTGTAAATCATCAAGTCATTCACACATTCATTCATCTATCAACATATTAATACATTACATCAAATCACATCAATCAAATCACAAGACAAAATAATAAACTGGAGTTGTGATATCATCAATTCTCTCTCCATCACTCTCATCCTAAAATTAATCTCTCCTTCCTTCCTCCAAAGATATACAGATATTCCCCTTCACTCCCCTCCCCCTATCAATTCATCGCCATCCATAAATCCCACCTGCAAAAAATGCAATGCAATGCATAAATACACATAACAAGCAGATATCCTTCCAAGATGCCATCAATTCCGAGTCATCATTATAAACGCCCAAATCCATTTATGCATGCATGCTGATATCACCCTCCCATAATCATCTCCATCACAAGAAAAGTAAGTGAAATCCCAAGTCTACGCCTATCCATCCCTTCATTAACATCCCAGCCGATCCATCCCATGCCATTTTAATTCATCATTCCTTATCGTGACAGACATTGATCTAAAATAAAATAAAACGAAATAACAAAAATATGAGAAAACTTCTTAATCCCATCCCGATACAAGAAAACTCCAAAAGGTATATGCCACGTTCCATGTTTTTGTCTCTTCTTAGTTTTCGTATCTCGCCCCGAATTGTGTAAAAAAATATTGTTCAAGAATTGAAAGATGTCAAGGTGCAGCCCTTTCAGCGGCATCGTTTTGTGTCGAGTAGAAAGAAGGCATCGATGGTACCGGCGGTGTCTCATCATTAAGTCTTTTAGTAGACGAAATATTCAATACACGATACAACAGACTCTTCCTCTTTCCATCGGCGCGTTTGTAAGAAAGTTGTTGAACTCCTCCGGAACATTCGGTACGAGGACCCATTGTTCTCCCACCACTTGGAAGACGTCTCATGGCAGCTCCGAGTTCGCTTCGGTGATCCCATGTTGGAGAACCTTCGCTACTCTTACGTTTGAGTTCTTCTTCCCAACCATATATGTCGGTACTGGTACTACTTGTATAAGAATTGGTGCTGGCAGTTGAACAGGAATAGATACTACTAGCAGAAGAACACGCGACGCTTGTATCGGCTAGTAGATATTCATCAGGAGACCGATCATCCATGATTGTACTAGTTGACGAAGTAGTCGTCGCTAGGCTTGTCCTCGATGCGTGAGCTTCCGAATGTGCTGAAATCCAAGTACCATTATCTCCCTCGAAATCGAAATCCGCATGAACTTCTGTATCGGTAGTTGCCGTTTCTGAAGACTTCCTTGGTTCCTCTTGTTCCATCACCTTTGCTGGAATATAAAATGGTGAGCATGCAACTTGCATCGATTTTGCTTTGGCCATCTCCTTCTCATTTATAGCTGACCCCAGTTTTGCGGCCACGTCATTCCCTCCAATACCTCTACTCATACTCCTCCCCTCTTCTATGTTTGCCCAAGAGTTGGACCGAGAATACCCAAATGAAAAATCCTTTTCGTTGCCAACATGCATTGATGCCATGTTCATAACGAGTGAAGGCCGACGTCTGGAAAAATCAACTGGTGAACCAGGGTGCGCGACCATAAGTGGTGATGCTCCTTGAGTTGACTTCAGTGTTGTGTCGACAGGAGGCTGTGATGCCTTTCTTGTCGAGGTGGAGTTATTCATGGGATTTTCGATTGGTCGGTTCATCGAGCAAGGAATATCAGAAAAAGCATCAGAAAGTGGTGACGCGACCTGTTCCCGTCATGGTTGACTACCATTTTGATCATCACTCACGCTGTGGCGTCGCGAACTACTAGTCGATCCATGAGCAGATCGACTCTTCTTGAAACCGAGTTTCGCACCCATCTTCTTCCAGCTAACACTTCCTTCACGAGAATGACGTGGGCTGGTTCCAGGTGAATCACTTACGAAACCAGTATCTGAAGTTGGTGGGGTTGTTGGAGGAGTTATTGGTTCCATGGGAGATGGTGAATCAGTATCATCTGTAAGACTTTCGGATTCGACTGACGTTCCTGAAGAGCCAGACATGAATGTTGATAAGCGAGCAGAAGTTACGCGACCTAATGCAGCAGTAAGATGTGGATGCTGAGATGATCGTTGGGCTGGAAGGCTGTGAGAATGAGACATCTTGTCTCCACTCAGAGGCGGACTCCCCTTCCTCGCGCGTGATCGAGTATGAGACAGTGATCGCTCATCTAATGATTCAGCTATACCAACAGCGTCAACGAATGACTCATTCGAGGCCCACGGGCTGTGTTCAGAGGCACGTGATGGAGGAGCAATTGAATTCAGGAATGGAACCAATACAGATTCGTCCATCAACTCGTATATGATCTTAACGGCTTGATCCAGCTCTCTTGGGTCCGGGGCCTCGTATATGTTCGGTAAATGGATTAATCGATCCCTAACATCAGCAGGTAGATTCACTTCTCGTGGCCCATTTGGCGCGATATATGCATCCAACAACTTGCGCCATAACATTCGTACATATTCGGAATCTTGATCGGTTGGGGATAGTGGTGAGTATGGATCTCTGCCGTATGTCGCCTGATAATGTTTCTTATATCTGGTTGCATCCATTGTGAATTCTAAAGTTTCCAAACAATGGTTCTGTGACAAGTATGCCATGAAGGCGCTCAAAGTCCATGGTGGTGGTGCGGCATCCGATAATACCTCTTGCAACGTTGGTCGCCTTGGACAATAAGGGCCAGGTGGAATCGAAACATTTAGAGATTTCGACCTCGACGTTAAATATTCTCCTGACGACATGAAGCCCTCGTCGTCTGCGTCGCAGTCTGAAATAACGGATGAACAACGTGGTGATGATTCTCTCGAGTACGTTTCAACGTATAGTGGGGGAGGTTTCCTTGTTTTCGATTTTCGCATCGCGCTTCGAAGGTATCTCATGGATACTGTTTGTGATGTGTGTACGCTTTATTGCTTTCTCCAATATGAATTTAATTTCCCACTTATTCTATCTCGTAGAATTTATCGGGTGTGAAGAGAAAAGCAAGTGCTATTGTGTGCCACTCATTTGTCAGAAACAAATTAGTCCAAGGCAGGTCGACAAAATAGGTGTTTGCTGCAAGGTACAGTAACTCGATTCGATGAAGCCCGCGTGGAAGGCAAGCCAGTCGTAATCTGGTGGGATGCAGGCTACCGCAGAGTACCGAATTTTGACAGGGGAACTTTTCCAGTAATTCGACCACCCAAAGAGGTGTTGAATGACAAAACCGGATAAGCACAGAAGGTCGTGGCGGTTGATGTTCTTCTGGAAACGAATCTCTGAAGTTCGGAAACGTTGTGCATCCACGTCAGAAATAATGTGGCAGTGGTGAGAGGCTGAATGGAACTAAGCCTTCTTTTTTTTTTCTCCCTCCAAGTTCCTCGCAATGCGACGTTTTAAAGTAATACAAATGTGACCTTCCAAAATCAAAGCAGGCTGAGATTCGAATGCTTAGAAATAAGTTTATTTTCGCCGTTTGTTGAATAGAGAAGAGATGAAGTCTCAGCAAAGTAAGAACGTCAAAGATTAAGATGAAGTATTAGATCGGGACAGAAGAACGGTAAAGTGGATTGATTGAAAAGAGAGAAAGAGTGATCTTATTTTTCGAAACAGTGTAGTCAATCTAGATTTTCAGAGTAATCTCCTCGGTGAAGTTGGGACCAGAGTACGTGGGTTTTGAATCAGATAGTAGCTTAAATGAGGGCTTTGACAAGACGTCAAGTTTGAGAATGCGCCAGATGATGGATATAGAACGAAAAAGCTCCTTGTGTTTGAGGAATCGACGGGATTGAGGGATATAAAATCCGATGTCCGAGTTGTTATTAGTGGTTGGAAAAAAGAGAGACTTAAGGTGTAAGAGATTGGAATTGGAATTGGAATTGGAATTGTGGTTGTGATTGTGATTTGCTGTAGTGCAAAGTAGTGTGTGTAGTGTGGTGTTGTGTTGTGTTTTCGAAGTGTGGTGTATATTGAACGTCTGACGACGATGAATTGGTAATGATGATGATGATGATTCTCGTGTGGATGTCAAGGTGTGTGTATGTCTGTCGGTCGGTCTGTATGGATGTCTGGTAATGTAGTGGTGGTGGATGTTGGTGCACCTATCTATGGAAATGATTGAATAATCGAATTTGACGCTACGGAGTATGGCTATGGCAATTTCTCCGCCCTTTTTTTAATTATTAATGGTGGAATCGATCTAACAATTGAACCAATTCCCTTTAATAATGGTAATTATAATAGAAAAGAGTAAGAGCAACGGTAAAAAATAAATAAACAAGGACGGGATGGGTATGAATATGAACGATTTCTACTATACAACAGAGTAACGAGTAAAAAGTAAAAATGGCGGCGGTAGAAGATTCATCGAACGTAAAGTGAGAATTATGGATCTTTTTCACTAAAGAACTAGAGAATTAGCATCATAAGAAGAGCTTCCCTTCCCTTTCTCTTCCCTGAATGCTGCTTGGGAGGAAGATTCAAACCACAATCACAACCATGATCCTTGGTGGGTGCCCGAAAAGGATAGGTCCAGTGTGGATGGTGGAGCAAAAGAGGAGTGAAGTGAGATGAGTGGAGCAAGTGGAGATGGATGATTGTGTGTGGATATGTATTAGATAGGATCGGGAATTCGGTAGACCAAAGTGATGCTAATGCTAGTTGTGAAGTTTGACCAATTTTTTGGGAGATGTGAAGTTTGAATACGAGGTTGGCGAGGTTGGGTCTAGCCAGGGAGGAGGAAGATGTATATAACTTGTGAAAAGATATAAATACGTGTATGTGTGTGTGTGTGTGTGTGTATGGATGGCATTCAAAGTAGGTGGGTGAATTTCTTTCGATTTTCAATGGAAAGAAGCTGAGGAAAAGTGTAGAGAGCTAGCTGTATGTAATATGTAATATGTATAATGTATAGTCTGGTCCGGTCTGGTCTGGTCTGCTATGGTCTGCTATAGTCTGCTATAGTCTGCTATGGCTTGTTGTGTGGCCTTGTCTTGCACTGAAAAGAAAAGAGTGACTTTTTCTAAAAGTGGCCAGTGGTGTGGGATGTGGATGGGTGAGTGAGTGAGTGAGTGAGTGAGTGAGTGAGTGGATGAGTGAGGGTGTGGGTGTGGGTTCAAGGTTGACTTGAGTGAGACCTCTTATTCGTTGGCTGGTTTCAAAAAGTGGATCAAGGGTGACGGAAGTGGTGATACAAGTACAAAGATTGGTAGTGACTGTGACTGTGACTGTGACTGTGACTGACCAGTGGCTGGGTGGGTATAAGTTACTTTGCACCGCCGTTCGCGTGTTTTAGGTGATGTTGTGAAAGAGGAGAGGAGAGAAGGGAGAGGGAGAGTGAGTGTTGATGGATTTATTTATTATATGCCGTGCGTGATCAAAGGATTAGATGTAAAGTGTGAATTGTGAAGTGTGAAATGTGAAATGTGAAATGTGAATTGTGAGCTGTGAGCTGTGAAGTGTGTTAGAGGTGAAGGTTGTATTTGCTTCTTTTTTCTCGATTGGGGAATGTGCACAGAGAAGTGTGCTGATTGATGTTCTCATGAGATAGATAGATGATCTTGCAAACTATCTGGCTATGGAACAACGACCTTGTATGATGTTCATATAATGATGTTCATATACGATACTGGAATATGGATCGTTTTGTTTCGACGTGCATGTGTACGTGTGTATAGTATGTATAGTATGTATAGTATGTATGTCGGTCGATGTTCGAGTTATTCATTATTTATTATTATGCCTGGGGTGACGGGTGACGGATTCTATTCAATGAGGAAAAGAACTTCTGGAACTTCTTCCCCCTACGTTCGATGGTGAGAGTTTCTTTCCCAGTTGGTGTTAGTCTCAGTCACCTTACGAATCTGAGACGGAATGGGATCCACTATATATCCGTGGACGTGCTAGGCCCCAGATAGGCAGCTTCTCATGGGCGAAAAAGAGCGAGTGATGGAGAGATCAAGCTAAGGGGAATAAATCCAAGCCGTATCCACCATCACGCTAGAAAACCGCTAGAAGAGTTGGTAGCCACTTGCAATGTCATCCAATCAAATGCCCATATTCTTGGGCAATTCATCGAGCACAGCACTCGTCATCCAATCACCGTCCCTGTACACCTTCATCATGCGCCCACGTCCGCTTCCAGCTTAGCGTCGAAGGCCACAGATGCTTCTTTGGACCGGGATATAGATTGATGTTTCTGAATCCGCGATTAAAGCAGCAACTCATTACTCTATGCGTCCCCTCCTCATCCCCTCCCCAAAACTGTGTACGTTTTGTTTTCACTTCCGACATGGATAGAGCCAGGTTTATCAGCAGCAATCAACAATCCACGGAATGAACAGAATTTCTTGGCCTCGCTCTCGACTTCTTGGATGCCGCTTGGCGAACATGGATCCTGCGAACACTAATCGAGGAATCGTTCCATCATTCGATTCATTTGATGCTGACGGCGTTGCGCGGTGGCTTTCGGAGGAAAAAATGAGTGAATGGATCTTCATTATTAAGCATTAGGAGAATATCACTGGGGATTTCTTAGCATGGGGCAACGAACAGTCGGCCATCTGCGACATGATGTAGAGTCCTCACTAGGGTATCCCTTTTGGAACTTTGAACTCTGAAGCTTCGAAAGATGAATGATCTGTTCAAAATATCCGAAAGCTTGAAAGGATGATTCTTGATGAAATGTGTTGATGTGTGCCGTGCCGCGTTTTCAAAGGGCTATGCAAATGCTTGAAATGTTCTCTTCCCCAAGACCGTTGGTGCTACACAATCCCATCACAAAATAGTTTGATCGTGGCGTTCTTTTCATACGTCCGACGATTCCAGAAAACTCTCTGTTGGAAACACGCAATTAACAGCATCACCACCCACACCACATTCACTCAACATTGTCTTTCCATTCCAATCCCTTCCTGCTCCTTCCTAGTTCCTACATCTTACACAAGGCAAGTTCCGTGAGATAGATCCCTTCCAGAACTTACCAAACCAACCACAACAACACTTCGATGCCCACTCTCCCAATGACAAAACATAAAACAACATCACCCTCACCCTCACCCTCACCTTCACCTCATAATCCATCTACCAATCAAATCCCACACTCCCGATAAGAAGTTCTCCCAAACAGTAATTTCCTACGTACAAGAGCAGATACACTGACGTTGCGCGCCCATCACCCCCCAATCAAGCTACGTTCCACCGTCCACACCAACACCTCTAGTCATGAAGATCATCACATCATCTCGATATCAACTATCTAATCACCGTCTTCTGATCAACCCGCGCCACACCCCCAAGGTTCAACCCCTCATTTCATTTAGATTAATCTTCTCCCACTCGACGCTCCAATTTGGCGTTCTTCATTCTATCTTCATCTACCGGAGCCGTGGGATTTGGGGACAGAGGAACTGCCGATGTTGGGTGCGTGTACTATCGACGATTCCGTCACCTTGTTCTCGTGGGAGTTTTACTTTTTTTATCTAGTGGCTTGTGAGATTTATGCCATAATTTTGGAGTTCTTAGTTGATTCGTCTGGGGAACCAATGCCTCATTTCTATTTTTCTCCGAACCTCCACACTAGTATCATTCACTCATTGCCTACCTACCGTTACAACATCCAATCTACTCTAACATATAAGTCTACATCGTACATCTGAACGTCACGTAAAGCATGCACAACATTTCCCCTCAATTCATCATCAATGATCGGCCCAATCCAATTCAACCAAGTCCGATATCAAACATCAAAAAAAAACATCACCACTCTCATTCCACATCTCGCATCTCGCATCTCGCATTATCCAAATCCAACCCATCCCCTCACCTGTAACGCACGCCCGCCTGCGCGACCGCCCAGTTTCCCGTACCCTCGCACCCATCTTCCATTCAAAAGGCCTGCTTCATTTCACTTCTAACCCAGCTAGCTAGCTGGCTGGCATCATACTATACCCGTCCGTCAAGTTACACAAGCAAGTCCTAACCTAACCCTCTCTAGAAGGTAGATTCTCACGGATCAATATATCCTCGTCTACCTACCTACCTACCTCCCTACCTCCGCAGCTCTGATTCGTTTCTCCCCGTAATATATATATATATCAATCATATATCAATCAGGCTATAGTATAGTATAGTATACCACACCAAATCGCCGTGAAGAAAAGAAAAGAAAAAACAAAAAACAAAACAAAAGAAATGAAGTGAAAGAATCAAATTCTGATGTAATATTAATATAGATATTATGAAATATACTCTAGTACACATAGACATATACACACATCTAAACCCAGTCTTCGAAACTCTCACTTTCTAGGTATTATATGCATCGGTTTCCTGTTCTATATCGTTCATTCCCATCTATCTTTCCCCCAAGGTTGGAGAGAGCAAGCATGAGCTTGAGCATAAGCAGTACACCTTGCGCCCCAAAAAAACAGAACTACATATAGCACACAGCACAGAAAGTTTTCACACCTCTTACACCTTCAAGTACACACTCACAACCTAACCTAACTTACCTCACAAGGTACTCACAAGATACCCTACTCACTAACAAAATACTCAACTCAACTCTTCATAAACAAACCCCCCCCCCCCCCCACCCCTCACCCTCTTCCTCAGGCATTCAAAAATTCAAAAACAACCTTGACGAGCCCCTTCAACCTTCAACCTTCAAGGAAATGCATGCGATTCTCCATCTCCGACTCGCATTTCCAAATTCCCATGTCCTATCCTGTTCTGTTCTGTTCCCGGGTCGCATACATGCGGCTTTTGTGACCTTTTCCATGATGTGATCGATGTGATGGCTGGGTGATGCCTGGAGATAAGTGACGAGAGATATTTATCTTGCTTGCTTGCTTGCTTGCTTGCTTCCTTGCTTACTACCTGGTACCTGGTATCTCGTCTCGAAGCTACGGCGGTAACGGATCTTATAGTTTATAATCATGATGCTTGCTTGCTTGATACTTCCTTACTTACTTGCTTGCTTACTTACCACCAATCTATCCAGAGCCAGGATCTCCCATGGGAAAAATTGAGATCGCTAGGGGTGGAGTATAGAGTGTTCATGCGGAAACACGGAGTATGTGCTTTATAGATAGATAGCACGTGGGTAGGTAGGTGTCTAGACAATGCAATGAGTGAGTAGCTGCAGCAGAGACGAAATCATCAAACCTGACACTTTTTTTTTCTTCTTCTTCTCGCTTCTATAAAAGATGTAGGTTAGTTGTTATTCAATATGGAATCGAATTGTTGAGAGAAGGATTCTCTCTTTTTTACACACACACACACACACACACACACACTCTCTCTCTCTCTCTCTCTAAATCTACAACTTCCTCCTCCTTACCTCCTCGCCCCCCGCATCTCGTATTTCGTATTTCACATTTCGCATCTCTCGGAATCATAAACCCGTAGGTCCATAGCCAGACCTTCCCTTTCCGCCTTTGTGATTTTCTTGGCTCTCGTATTTACATTTTGTATATAAGACAGGAAGGTAGATAGACAGAGTAAACAGACAACTACAGCTCAGACAATGATTATGAAATATGCATGATTTAGATCACTGATCCATCGGTCACGGTTATGATTATCGTTATATAGTCACGGATATTTACATCCTTTATTTATTTTCCCTAAAAAATCGGAAGATTGTTTCCGAGAGAGATTATACACACACACACACACACACACACAGAAAAGCTTATTTATGTTATATGTTGTTATAAATTTCTTTTTCTTCTTTTTTTTTATAATTTTTTCTTTTGTTTCCTATTTTCCCGTTGTTCAGTTCACTTCTCTTCGATATGTAGTAGATGATAGTATGTATGTATCGACAATCTTTCTTTCTTTTCTCCTAGGATCTAGATAAACAGATTATCGTATCGTAGTTCATGCGACTCAATTCCCTACATATATGCGCTGTGAGTTTCAATATAACACAAAATACTACACAATACATACGGCTACTAGAAACAAGAACTAGGATGCATCTTTCCCGAGGGATTTTCACGATTTTCAGGATCGATAATCCCAGATGTGATACTTGATGTGATTAGATAACCGAATCGAGCCGTGTATATGGAATGGAGTGTGTGTATGTATGTACTATAACTATAAAACTCTATATTATATATGCGTAAATAAAACAAGATGAAACGAAATGATAATGATTAGAGAATATTTAAAAGCAAAGAAGAGAGAAAAAGAAAGGCAACTTAACTTAACTTCAAACAGAGCTAGCTAGCTAGCCAGCCAAGCAAGCTGTCAGATGGAAAAAGAAAGAAATATAGACTTCGGATCCTGCGGGAGGAGGGATGGAGAGGGAGGAAATGGTGATACATTGGGTTGGATTGTGAAAATGCTGGGTTTTTGATAGTCTGTTAGGCTGTTTCAACTTTGCGCCGCGAAACAGAAACTGAGATGGAGAGGAAGAGGGAGAGGGAGAGAGAGACATGCGGCTGGTAGGTAGATAGATATGTCTAGATCGCTTGGGAGGGGGTAACGGCGGGGTGAGAATCGGGAATATAATGCAAGGTACTAGTAATTCGAACATCGAATATGACTTGTAACTAACTCGCAAGTCTCGTACGTTACATAATACATCCATCCTCCACAGTTCCATATTCTGAATCACGTCTCGATTTATTTTTTTTATTTTTTTTTGCGCGCGGCTTAATCGGTTGGGTTTTGTTTGATCATTTTTTTGTGTCTCATGTTTATCTATCTAAGATAGCTGGGTATCTATCTCACTTTTTCGTACTTATCGGCTTCTTCCCGATCGAGAGAGAGCTTTCTTTCCGTAGTGTCGTGATCGCTGTGTTTAACTTGGGAGCTAGAGAATATGGGATTTGTGTAGATGCATATGTACATGCATATTCAATATGCATATATGCATAATGATGATGATGACGAATGGGTGGATGAATGAATGGGAACGAAGGGTGTGGTTATTAAAATGGTCTGTGGCATTTATTATATTAGTTGCTCCATCATCGAAATGTGGCACTGTTTAGCTTTGGAAGGCGAATGGAACTTTCTCGAGATCTTTTCTACGTTTTCCGTCGCATTATATTGTCATTATCGTTATGTTATCTTTATCATTACATTGCATTATCGGTAATTAGCACGTAGGTGTAACATACCCCTTACTTCAAGAAAAGAAAAGAACATTCCATTCCACGCCATCCCATCCCATCAAAATCTCATCAGAACCACACCCATCTGCAAACATCCCTTCAACGTTCCAGCGAAAGAAAATCTTCTCCAAAAAGGAAAGCTTCTAGAAGAGCGCCACGCGTATTCTTTCATTTGTTCCATCGTGCTGTCAGCCTTCTAGCGCATTACTTTGTTGGGTTTAATTTATCCAATCCCTGTTTCCTTCTTTACTCGGTCGGTGTCACAGTGATCACTCGATTAAAAAAATGCCGAGTGGCGATTCGTGCTTGGGCTGGACTGGGTTGGATAGTGGACCGGGTCGTGCGAGGGAAAAACCTCGTAGGAAGGGGAAAAAAAAGAGAAGGGAAGGATGGGAAGGAAGAATAGGGTTTCGGGGTCGCCGGTTGAGAGTGTGTGCGAGGTGGGGTTTGGGGTTGGTCGATACTATAGAGATGAACCGGCGGCCTTACGGGGTTTGGGGGCTGTCTTGATCTCCGTTATTTTGCTTGCTGACTTGAACTTGTTGGTGGTGAATGAATAATGAATAATGTGAATCTTTTAGCTTTATTAGAGTTTGCTTGGAATGGAATGGTCAAAGAGGGCTGAGAAATAGGCTCCATATCGGCGTGAATGCCGAATGGAAGGTTAGGTTAGAGGAAGATAATTGGGCGCTTACCATCCATCTATCAACCTTACCTCCGCCTACCTAGGTACGGAGTGTACGCCTTCCATCCAATTTTCCATCCGACCCGCTCATAAGCACATTCACCCAAACCTGCAGGAAGACCAACCGGCCACCGACCTAAATCCAGACCGCTCAAAATGACATACTCTGTACAACCTTCTCATCACGATGCTTGGCTCATAACGGAGACAATATAATACAATACAATACAATATACAATATCAAATGCAAGACAGACCGATAAATGACATCTCAATACCCAATTGGTATTCCTTAACGCCTGTCGTTGCTTCCGGATTTCAAATGCGTATTCATACATATGTAACATGCTCTAGATGCATAATGTGTTCGCGTATACTAACCGATGTATGGATGTTTGTACTCACTCACACCTACCAGAAACGAACAACACGTGTTTTTTTGTTTTTATGGTACCTGGCCGATAGCTAACTAGATAATTTTCCGCTGCAGAAATAATTTTGCGTGCGGTAATGATAATGCGAAGATTTCAGGTACGGATAGGGATTGAAATGTGTCATGATTTTCAGGTTCGGTTTCTAGGCAAAGCTAGGTAAGTGCTTGATCTCGCTTGGATGGTTGGTAAGGCGATTTTCGCGTTGGAGTTCTTACGACCGGAGCTTGGATTGGAGGCGTTGGTGGATGCAAATTTATGTATATGTTGTGTGATTTTGGGTGCTACAATAGTGGCCAGATAGGTGATTCTTGCGGCTTCGAGTGAAGACCGATGAAAGCCGCATTTCCTGATGAGAAGTGCGAGGCGGTGGGAAGAGAAAAGTTTTCTCCTTTTCATTGCATTGATTGATCTTTTTGGGAAGAGAAGTAGGGGAGGCTGGAGTACGTACCGAGTAAGATCATGATGAGTCTCATGACATGTGATAGATATCACATGAGTGGATAATTCTCACCATACATTCTCGTTGTCTCATCGAATCAAGTGACATATGCACATACATATGTTCCTCTCTGTAATTATCCATTCATCTCCGATAGATATAAATTTTTCCTCGGCTCTAAAGACATATGTCTTTCTCGGCCTTTATGATTTCGGGCCTAGAAATTCGGAGTAACCATCTAGTGTTTAGTCACACTCTCACCTCATCTTCATTATTGTCATCATTATCGGTAGTATCAAACTCTTTATCCCCGAATCAATTCTCCGGATTGATTTTCCGTTCCGATCTATCTCATGGCGTTTGATTTTATTTTGTTTCATACACTGCATGTATTTCGCGGATATCATAGTTGATTACTAGGTATCTATCTCCAATCCGTCGTACATGTATATATATAAACCACGTGTTATAATTACTTCAGTCGAAACAGTCCGATTGGCTCATTTCCATCCTCTCGTCTAATTGGTCAAGTATAAAAGTGGATGAGCATAAAATGGAAAATGGGGATGGATGATTCTCTCCGCCTCATCCTTCAACTCGCGAAGGAGTGGAATGTATTTATATATTCCTTCACGCGAGAGCGTTTAAATTTATTTACTTACTCGAATGTAACGGTAAATATATCGCACTCTCTTACATGTACAATTTTCATCATGCTTTTTTCTCATCATAATTTCAACAACTCATCTATGGCCCGAACATCCCGAGGGTGATTCATGTAGGTAGGTAGACAGGCTAACCTGACATAATCTAAATCTGGCCGGATTGGAGTCTTCATTCAATCTCAATTCCAATTTTCCTGAATCGCATCACATCAACACTACAATAAATACATCCCTACCGTAAATCCATAGAAGTCAAGTCGTAGGCACATAAAACCAAAAAAAGGAAATTAGGGGTCCATTTAGGGGTCCAATGATAAGTAAAGTGATCATGCATGCATGCAAGAGTCAAGAAAGACCCCTTCTTACCCTACCTACATTTCCCAGCGCGATTGTCGGCACTTGACTCGGGGGTTTGCGATGTCGGGACCTGAGTTGGGTTGAGTTGGGTTTGTGAGATGATCCCTGTACTAGGCATGTATGAGGAGAAGCTTCTAGAAGGATGTTCTGGAAGACTATTCTGGAATTGAAGTTTGGAGTGCAGGATTGGGGGGTTTCATGGAGTGTGGGTTTGATGGTTGGGTGGTTTGGTTGGGTAGATGGGGGAGTGGCGACGGAGAGGGAAGAGAAGGAGAAGAGAAGGCGTTTATGTTGATGTGATGTCATGAATTAAGATCTGATGAAATTCAATGACGAAATGAATGATCGACTATTCTAGCCGCGCGCGGAATGAGGAAGGCTTCTAGAAGGTTAGAGTGGGGTGAGGATGAGGATGGGGGTGGTGTTTTATGGTGAGGTGACGTATTTGTGTTTTTTTCTTCTTTATGTGGGGATGTTAAATGATGGGTTTGTATGTTTGTTGGAGAGAAACTGATGTACTCTAGTAGGTGGGTGACGGAGAGAGATGTGCTTCGTTTTGATTGTTGTTTGGTTGTCTGGGAAAAGGGGGAGGAAGGCTGAGAGAGTCGCTTAATTTGATTCTTTTCTGTGCTTGATCATGGATGTTGGATTGTTGTTATGGATGTATATTATCACCATGTACTTGGGTGTGTTCAAGTGACTACTTCTTGGTTAGATTAAATTTATTCATCTATTCTGCGGAAAGCAATTTAAATTTCTTTTATTTTCAGTTTGCAGATTAGGATTTGGAACGTCATGCTCATTCGATATTCTTCTCATTTTCTTTCTAATCTGTGCTTGATTTTGCTTTTTTCATGATAAGTTTTCTTCAGACTGTGAGATGGGTTTCGAAGGGGCTGGGAGTGATCTCGCATCTGTAGATTTTTAAGTGCTGGGGTGAGCGAAGAGTTGGTTTATATCTAGGGATGAGATTGTGCGAAGTGCGTGATGTTGTTGGCTTTATATGTGTTCAATCTGAATTTTTGATACTGGGCATTTGAATGGGTGATTACTGTATGTAGATGTATTGTGATATCCGGCTAAGTATCTAGGTGATTATTGTCATCTGGATATTCTGCGGTTGTTACTTCCTCATTGCTGCTAGGAGAAATGGCTAATTTGTACGGAGTTTGTAATACGTTATTTGTTGTTTGTTCTTCCCTCCAGGATAAGTGTTTTCATATTTTTTTGGGAAGGAGAGGAAAAGATTGATTTGCTATTATTTTATCAAAGAATATACGAAATTTCAATACATTATCTGTCTGGTGTTATCGTCAACCTTACCTTCACATTTTATTCTACCATCGCACATCAAACTCCAGCAGCAAACCTCCAACTTCCAATCATGGAAGAAAACCAGATTGAAGATACTCCGCCCTATTACTTGGATGTAGATTATATGTTAGCTCATCAATCTAGTAGAACTCCCTCGAGTAAGTATATATCTTGAATATTCTACCTGCTGGATTCATCGAAGCTTTTCCTTGTTTATCTCGAAGATTACTTGTACATTCAAACCAATTCGTACACTCTTTTCTTTAGTTCATTGATTTTCTTCCACATTTCTAATATTATTTTTACCTCATAGTTTCATCTGAGCTCTTGAACGAATACGATCCTTCCCTAGTATTTTCCCCTTCAAACTTTCTTCTGACAAACAACAATTCATACCCCACTGCTCAAAGTTCCTCCATCTCCGCCCCACGAATCGATCCCCCATTCACATACCAACGCCAAAAGTCTCCAATCCTAAAGCGAACCCTCACTACACAAAACAATCCGATTCTCCATAGACCAAAAACTCGTCGATCTATCAGCACTGAGAATCCAGTTACTCCCGCGCTGTTTTTCTCAGTGGCTTCTGAGGAGGATATCTATTCGTTATCGCCTATGATGCAATATCTGCATCGAGATAGTTTAAATGAGTTTGAGAGGATTGTTGGTGCGATGAAGCAGGAGGATGTGAGGAGAGGTTATGTGCAGATGGGAAATCATCCGCAGAGGGGAATTGCGTTTAGAGAGTTTGTTGTGAGGGGTTTGGGGGTGGGAAGTGAGGGGGAGGTGGAGGTTAGGAGATTTTATCATGATGGGGCTAATTTTAAGGTTTGGCTTGTTAATTTTGTTACGGGGGAGGAGCAGGAGGAGGGAGGATTGGAAAACTGAGTAGGTGATCCATGGCGGCGAGTGGGTTTGATGGATATTAGTTAGTGATTGAGTTTAGATCTTGGAGTTGGAGATTGTAGTTCTGGCTCGGGTGCAAAAATTGGTGATGATTTTGAATTGGTAGTTCCGCAGAATTCGAGTCTTTAAGATCATGTGTTTGTTTGTGAGTTCCAATATTCTTACGTTCGTCAGCTTTCTTTTATCTGTTGAGACTTTCTCCCAACGAGAACTCTTAGTTCATTAGATCTTCAAATCCTTGGAGATTTTGATCTGTTTGACAGATATCTAGCTTCTCAATTTCTCAATTTCCAAATTTCTGTACTAGAATATTGTAAAGATATATCTTGTTGAAAAATATCCAGTTAGGCTACCATACCGATGTTCGAGATCTCACGGTTAATAGATATCTACGGTGGTTTTCTTCTTCTGGTTCCCATACAATAGTACAGCAATAAGACTTGAGTTGGCTGTTTTGACACCGTATTATTCTGGTAATCTCTTATTTAAGAACATTTAGAAAACTATGTATATTCTCTCTCTGCATCGAACTTTGAGAAAACATACTACTTGGTTCATTTTAGCAGCACTCAACGGCATCTACTTCTGACATTGTCACCACCACAAATTCTACGCAAATTAGCAACAAAAAGTCAACACTTTCAAAATGCAAAACAATACGAATAGTTGGCCACACATCGCCAATCCAAACCTCTTCCTTATAAATCCCCATTATCAGAACGAGCAAGTGACTCCATCTTCGTCAAGAACCAGGCCATCATCATCCTGGTCCTCACGATCCTCCTCACGATCCTCATCTCAACCTCCTTCACCTAGACGAGCAATATCCTCCACTCCTTCTCCCCCCACCCTCCTCACCACCCGCCAATATGATGAAGAGTACTTCCTCTACCTAGAAACGCACAACAGAATCCTCTCTCAGATCCACGAGCGCGCAAGCGGTATCCCCAATTCGGACATTACCAACATCGGGATCGCTATAGGGGAAGAGTTAACGAGACAGAAGCTTATCTTGAAGGCACTTGATACATTCTCCGCAGAGGAAATCACGAGAATTGGAAGCTTTTTGAGTCGGAATCGCTTGGTTAGATTGTGGTTGCAGATTCTGCTGGATGATGCAGAAAAAATGGGGAGAAGAGAGGGGAAGGTGATGGGTTATAGGTGGGGAAATGTGGTGAGGGAATTGGTGGTGGGAAATAGGATTGTGAGGAGGTTGTTGACGGGGCTATTGTTGCAGGAGGTGGAGGATGGGAAGTGGGAGATTCTCAAAATTCTGGATGGGGGTATAGCAAAGCGTGTGGAATCGCATAGTGCTGAGATGAGGGCATCTGGTTATTAGGATGGGATGGAGAATTTTGAGAGAAGCTTTGGTAGAGGAGTGGGCGAGGGGAGAATCGATGAGAGATCATTATGTCAATGAGCAGTTCTGTGCTGTGGCGTTCAACTTTAACTAATCGACAAGCAACTAGACACCCAGATTGGCATTCTCGTCTAACCGAATCAAGTTGATAATAGCCTTTTGCTCTTCGATACAATATGACCTACAATGTAATGTGAATTTTTCTACTGTTAGTTTGGATAATGATATATAGATAAGATGACCCACATACCCACCTAGGTGTACATTATGAATGTTTACCCTTGAACAAGAATAACATATTTTGAAGGTGAGCGTCAAACGTGATATTTATTTTAATTCGGCCTAGCTCGTCGCCAGTCATCGAGCTCAATAGGTATTGCTGTCGCGCTTTCTAAACCTTTTCGACTTTTCTTTTTCATAACAACTTTATCTAAAACAGTGCCAAAATGGTACGTACTTCCAGGTGATTGAGCTGGAAATATTTGCTAACAGTCAATGAAAGTTCCCTCGGCCACCAGAACAAGATACATCGAATATGGCGGGTCTATCTAGCAATGGCGCTGAGTACAAGTCTGGCTCAGTACCTAGCGGTCTCATTGCTGATCGCAGTGATCAAGATCTTGGTTAGTATAATTCCTTGCGTTTTCAATTGAAATAAGTGCTGAATCGTTTCATAGCCGGTCAGTCTCGATGTCAGTTGGGTAGAAACATTGCGAAACTTGTCAAGGACGGAGATGTCACCATGATAGATATCCAAAACGGTCTCCAGGAAATCGAAGAGAGAGAAAGAGCGGCACAAGAAATCCTAATCCAAACCGTCGAGAGCCTTCCAGCCGATAAAGCTCAACGAATTTTATTAGAGATCTTTGAGAAGAACTCCCTCGTCAGGGATTGGCTTGGAGAGCGCAGTGGCCTGAAAACGGTATCTGAAAATACGCTAAAACACGAGAAATCCATCGACTATATCAAGAAAATCCATCTTTCGGCCCTTCGTAAAACAATCAAAGTATTAGTTATTAATAATGGTTTCATTGAGGAGTCCTTGCAGAAGAAGTTGTTGGTTGAACAGAAGGATGGCGCTTTCACGATTCGCGACTTCGGCCAGAATTCTGTCGACGCTATTACAAGTGATGGGTGCGAACAAGCCTTAGCATCTGCTCTACCAAATTGATATCCGTTGTTGAGTTGCCGAAGGTCTTTGGTCATCACCAGAAGAATATATCACAAAGGCAGTGCCGGCTGTTATATAAAGAATGTAGCATAATTGAGTACATCTGAATGACAACTCTACGTCTATGTCCTTCGTATGCCAGCATTAATATGTTGAATATACTGTTGAGTTTTAGTGACAAATTTAAAGTGAATATCGACCGTAGTAATTTATATAGAAGAATTCAGGCTGCAGGACACAAGAATCCATCATCATATTTAAAGGTTGAAAATAGTTTCTCAGTTTTCTTCTTATCCTCCACAACTTCAAATACAGATAACGCAACACAGATTGAGATTATAGCTCGCATCTAAAGAAATTATATCTAGGTCTTCAACAAGAAGTCTTTCTCGGCGCGATATCAACTTTTATCGTCAAGTCACAAAGTCTATTAAACAAAATGGCACGCACTGCTGCCGGGCGAGCGGTATTCACTTCTGGTATGTGGATTCCCTTGGACGCAAGTCAAAATGCTAACAACCAAACTAGCTATGAAACTCCAAACAGATGAGCTTGAAGATATTATCTCTCGTCTCATCGCCACCAGAGACCTTGATATTTCAACAATTCAGGAAAAATCCGAAATTATCCAAGCAGAAATCGAAGAGAGACAAGAGGAGAAAGAAAACACCATGAGCAGAATTGTCGCAGCATTGCAAATTCTTCCAGGGTATAAGTTTCGAGAGCTGGTTATATGCATTATGCGAGATAATCCCGTTAATCAACAATTGCTTGTGGCCAGATGGGAGGAACAATTCAGTGATCTCGATACTGAGTTTGAGGGTGATCATTTCTCAGGCGACCCGTATGCATTGTTTGCCTACATGAATGAAAAATCCACAGTAACTCTCCGAATAATCGTTTCTTTGATGGCTGGTATGGACAGCTCGCTTAGGGAGGAGATTAAGAGCGCATTGTTGACCACGTTAGAGGATGGAACTCTTGAGATCAATACCTTCGATCCGTTTGAACGAGAGCAATCTCCTGAGATTAAATTGGCACCAAGGACATCAAGAACACATAGAATGTTTCTGCCGGAACCTTTTGTCCTGGATGATGAACAGTCTGTGCGGGATACTTCGAGTGATTGGGATGTCGAGGAGGAAATATTTGTGCGAGAAGCTTCCGAAGACTCGTACGTCAGTGATACAACGCCTTTGCGGGATACTTCGAGTGATTGGGATGTCGAGGAGACAGTATTTGTGCGAGACGTTTCCGAAGTCTCGTATGGCAGTGATATAACAATTTTACGGTAAGGTGCTTCTCCGGACATCATTGAGGATTCAGAGCTCGGTGACGAGACTCCTCTGAGAAACACTTCCATGCGAGATCCTTATGAAGTGACGGACATCAACGGCTGGTCGGATGGAAAGGAAGCTATTTTTCGAGCTGATTAGAATTTTGAGCTCAGTAAGGTCTAGAATATGTTTGTAGGAGTATCTCGATGATTTTCGTGGGAGTAGATATCTGAAATCAAGATAGAGAAAACTAGCATTGGTAGCATAGAAATGTAGTTTGGGTCAAAATTAATCGCGGATGACATGACATATCTATGGTGTCTTTTGTATTACTGATGGTCATGTTGATATTCAATCTGCAAGATATTTGCAGTAGTAGAGTTAATATAGAGAGGGAAAAGGATACTCGAATGCGGCTCGGTTCTTTAGATCGAATTAGAGGGTTCAAGATGTCATTAAGTTTGGCTGAAAGGTAAAATGATACATATAATCTGCTAGTCATAGACTTTATGTTCGAAATGTGCACGAGTAACCTCTCTGAGTTTGTGAAGGAAGATGATATCATTCTTGATTATTAAAATTGCAGGAAGCTTGTGCTATAAACAAAATCTATGGAGCGCTAGCCCCTCGCTAGCTACAACAATACCCTCATAAGCAGTCGTATAATCAATAACCCAATACTAATCTAAAGATAGAGGAAACAATTATATACAGCGGGTTTGATTGAAACATCCCCGAGAAGAAATAAAAGATCTAATTATGACTGCCAAAAAAAAGGAACGTCGGCAGAAAGAGTAAGAAAATCTAAGAGTTAGAACAAAGTGAGAGATTATCCAGTAGGGTGCGAATATCCCTTTTCCATTATTTTGCTTCAAGACTCGGCTTTCTTCGTGGCCTTTGTTCTGAGCTTCATCATGAGATATACCAATCCATAAATACCAACAGCGAACGCCACAACGATGCCGGCATTTCTCCATCCATATGATTTTTCCGCGAGATTCAGGCCCTTTAGATAATCCCCACCGTGAGTGTATTGGCAAACACGACAATCAGCGGTTGCTTCTGGATTCCAAAGGTTGATGCCTGCTCCCATGCCACGCTGATAGACTTCAAGATACTCGCCACATGTTTGGTTTGGAGATGGATCAAAGATGGCGAGTTCATCAGGTGTGCAGTGAATAGACTTATCCCAAGTTGTGAATATGAGCAGGGAGCTCATAAGATAATTGTAAGGGTCGAGGTAGTATAACCTGCAGAAGAAGGCTGTTAGATTTTGTACAAGTCAAGATTCTCAACACGAAAATAAACATAAAGCTTACCAATATTTCCAGAAAGGTTCAATTTGGCTATATGGTACCATGACACCGCAGAACGAAACCAGAGTTGTAATGACTAATGGGTTGACAAGTGATGCAAAGACAGCGTTGGGGGCATAAGCGGCAATCGACTGCCCGATACCAGTGTATAAAAGTTCATAAAATATCTATATTCATGTTAGTTCATGGTGTGAAAAAAGAGGGCTGGGTCGAAAAAGACTTACCACGACGAAGAACACACTCCCGGCGGAGCTTGCTCCAGATGGAAGGCCAGCTGTGAAATACCAACATACGTAGTACAGTAAGGCACAGACAATCAAGTAAGGAAACTCCGAGACAATAAGCCCGGTAACAAAGGGAGCCCAATGATACATCTTACTCTTCTTTTCTCGTGCCTCGTAAATGTCGCGACGGTCGATAAAAAGAGGCTGAAGCTGGGCAATAACACCTGGCGCCACAAAAATGAAGCTGAAAACAGTGAAAAGGTTGCGCTGAAGATCTGAGAGATGATCTCCGATCATCCAAAACGAAAAGCCGTTGAGAAGGGCTAGACTGACATGCATAGCAAACTTGTTGTTTAGGTATTCGATGTTCCGAAAGAGTGAGACATTCATGCGATGTGTCACAAGCTTAGTCTGTGTCCACTGGGAAGCCGCGAACTCGTATCCATCAACTGTATCTTCTACAGGCCTAGCGGCTACTTCGCTTACCATGTTGTCCAATGTCTGAGAGAGTTTCTCGTGCTCTGGTGATTGCAACCAAATTTGATTCCAATCTCGATCTTTACCCGAATTTCCCAATCCTGATACAACATCGATCATGTGCTCTGCTGGATTGGCTTCTGGAGGGCAGGGTTCTCCATGACGTGCGAAGTAATCTTTCAAAGTGCTAGCGTTTTGACCGATATCACCAAAGTAGACAGTCTTGCCACCTTTCGCAAGTAATAGGAGTGTGTCAAATTGTGCAAATAATTGCGCTGAGGGTTGATGAATAGTGACCAAAATAGCTTGTCCAGCTTCTGCAAGTTTTCGAAGAAAGCGGACAGTATTGTAAGCAGATTGCCCGTCAAGGCCCGATGTGGGTTCATCGAGAAAGATAAGGATGCTTGGCTTTGCGACCAACTCGACACCGATGGTAAGGCGTTTCCGTTGTTCAACTGAGAGCCCAGCGCCAGGACGACCGACGAGTGTATGTTCAAGGTCGTTTAATTCCAGGAGATCGATGATTGTATCCACATACCGTAGCTTTTCCTCGTCGGGTATGTCGCGAGACTGGCGTAAAAGGGCTGAAAATTCAAGGGCCTCACGAACAGTTGCCAAGGACTCATGAACATCGAGTTGTTCAACATAACCAGCAGAGCGTTGGAATGATATGGGAATGGGGCGACCATCGACTAGTACAGATCCATGAATAGTGCCTTCGGTTTTGCGCTGTGCCAGGACATCGAGAAGAGTTGTCTTGCCCGCACCAGAAGAGCCCATTAGAGCTCCAAGCATGCCAGGTTTAACATATCCTTGAACGTTATCAAGAAGAACTCGGTCACCATCAGAGGTTTTCACAGTGTACGTCAGGTTCTTCCAGGTGAAAACACTTTTGTTGCGAATAAGGTCTTTGTTGAGGCTTCCACTAGGCGTATCAGTTCCAGAGACAGACGTAGACTCAGTGAGGGACTTTTCATGAGCTTGTGTCTCCTCATCTTTAGGTTGTAACAGATGCTTCGACTTATGCTGTTGTTCTCGAGGCACAAGAAGGCTCCGACCACCTTCTCCTAGAAGTTTCCATTTGGAAGTGAAAAATATTGTAAGCCCAACAAAGAATACCCACCATGCGCAGACGATGCCAAAGTTGCGCCATAAGTGACTATGACTGAAGGACATAGATGCAAGATATTCGTCACCTGTGACGCTTGTGGCTCCAGTGACTGCCCCACCAACACCAATACATGACTGCCCGCCATCACCTGCTATATATCCAGGTCCATTGGGAATGAGGTAAGGGCCAACACAATCTAATTGTTGCCCGTGGAACTCATTGCCAAGGAGAGACTCGAAGCCGTAAGCCATAGGGTTAATCCAGTAGATCCAAACGAACCACGGGTGCATATCAGGCTTAGTAATCATGTAGCCCATATACGAGAAGAGACCGACCGTTGTAAGACCTGAGACTTTGGTTGCAGCATCAAAGGTAGGGAAAGCGGCGCCGATTAACCGGAAGAGAGATGTCATGGACATGGCAGTCATAAAATTGACGACCAAGTAGGTAAAAAATGCTCCAGCTGTTCTCTTCAGACCAACCATGAAGTAGAAAACAAGACCAAAGTGAGTGACCTGAAACAGTAGAATAGGAAAGTCGGCAATAATCTGGGCGATGCAAATAGCTGCAGGGTGATATAGAGCGAAAGCACGATGCTTAGCCAAGATGGGTCTGCTTGTGAACGAATCTGTGACTTCCGAAAGAGCTATAAGGGCGTTGTATAGGATCGAAAAGAATAGGGCACCACCCTTGAGGAAAAGGCCCGCTGAATTGTCTGGAGCAGCATAGAAGAGTGAGCCACCAACTAATGCTTGAATGACTGTGGCGCCTTGCTTCATAATGAGCGTCGACTTATCACCCCACATAATCTGATATTGCCTGGTGACCGCAGCCTTGATCTGGGTACCAAAGTCGGTAGTAACAGCAGAATTCTCGGACACTCCTTTGTGCTTCTCAAGGCGTACCATATCTTTGAACAACGATGTATTTTCCTTGGCTTCTTCACTTGCCACATAGCTTTGGCATTCTTCCAGCATCTGAGATTTGATACTCGATTGGTCGTACGCGGCACGGACTTCATCGGCAGAACGTGGAAAAGATTTCTCGAAACCTGGGGCAATGCGACGCTCGGTGGGCACAGTCACACCGGTCAAAAAATCTGACCGATTAGAACCTGAGTCCCGAATAAATCCCAAGCCTTCCATGAAAGGAACAGCATCATGTTGTTTTCCGTAAAAGATTTGTTTGCCCTCATCAAGGACAAGAACTTTGTCGAAATGTTCATAAATACCGTTGCCAGCCTGATAGAGAGTGACGATAGTTGTGAGCCCCAGAACGTCAGTCATGACTCGAATTGCCTTGATCCAATCTAGAGCTGTACTGGCGTCGAGCCCTCTTGTCGAGTTATCCCAGCAGAAAACACTCGCTCGAGTTGTTAAGCATTCAATGATTGATACACGCTTCCGTTCTCCTCCAGAGACACCTCTGGTGAAGGCGTCGCCAACCTTTGTAGAGGCAGTGTGAGAGATACCCACCAATCGTAGGAGAAAATCCTTGTTGAATTGGGCATACTCCTCAGCTGTCTTGATATCAGGCGGTAAGTGATAGGGAGTCTTCATACGAGCGGCAAAGGCGATGGTATCCTCGACTGTGAGAGTAGGAAACATGATTTCCTCTTCGTTGTTCATGATAATCTGGCCACGATATCTTGCAGCTTCTTGAGCTGACATGTTCCCAAAGCTAACATCCCCTGTGATCTCTTCATAACCTAGTCGGTTATTCGAGAGTACGTTGAGCAACGTCGTGCAACCTGAACCAGGCCGTCCAAGAACAAGCATCATTTCGCCTGGCTTGACGCAGCCGTGTGAGTTGTCGATGATCGTTTTCATTGGAGTTTCTTTTGCTTTCTTGTGGAATGGATACATCTGGGAGAGAACGTTCTCGTTGAATGTAGCGTCGCTGCTGATTCCCTTGACAGTGAGGTTTTGCCAGGTTACACCAAGCTTTCTAGGAAGCTGTCCACCTTCTTCGTCTCGATCTTTGATTTCTTGTATTTCTGATGCCATGTGCCATGTCCTTTCACTCCGCGATGTGATTCTTGTTGCTCCCATATCCTCAACTTTGGTAATATTAGATATTCCATCTTCGAAACTGGCCTCGCTTTCCATTGTTGACAAATTGGACTTTAGTCAAAAGTGGAAGACTGTAATTGGAAGGAGAGAATATGATTTAGATGGGGGTTTGAACAAGAGTTACACAACATGGCCACATGCTGAACACATATATAACAAAGATCGTGTGGAATTAGAGATCTTAACCTTACAAACATATCGGCTTTTTGATACGTACGTACTATGATAAATGAGTATATTAGAGAACCTTCCGTAGGTGAAGGCGAATGGCTGTTACAGTATGCGGACAATTCATGCAAACCTTAAAGCCTCCGGAAAATGTGGGGTAGCAATCGAAAGCACGCTAAAAGCTTCGGGGCAGTCAAAACCCTCCGCAGCCAATGAGAAGCGATATGATGATTTCGTAAACTCCCACTAGGAAAGTTGATGCGTACTCTGATGCTATCAGAGCATGAAGATCAATGAGCCTCGAAACTTCAGTTCTGTAAAAAAGCACAACGCGGAGAACACCGCACGCTTACGTTGGTCAAGCGGCGGAGGGTTAGAACAATTGCTCTCTGGCTTAGACTCAAAAATGCTCCGTCTTGAACCATCATATATTCGTAGCAGTCAATCTTATTTGCTTTTTCTTACCAAGCTTCAAATCAAAAATTCCGTCTCGGATGAATATGTCACCGCGTCTGTCCTTGCAGAATGAAAATTTCACAGATGAAGTTCTCCCGAGAATAACGTGAGAAATCTGCCTTTTGCGGTGTTAAATTGTGCTTAAGCAAAGGAATTCGCATGATGGCCAGTCTACTTCAGCCTACCAGATCGTCGACTCTAGCACATTCTATCTTGCAAATGAACTCCGATGCTCGCACTGAACTTCTGCTTGCATTTGCATCATGAGTCATTCCTAAATCAATTTGTGTGTTCTTGGACTGTTCTTTTCAATTGTCGCTTCATTGCGTCTTGGGAGCGAAGGCTTCGAAAGTTTCGTTGATCTAGAAGACGAAATCACTTACAATTTTGGGGTATGGTAGTTTAGGATTGCTCCTTTCACAACAAAAGGTCTAGTATAAGTCGGGAGGTGTTCGAGAAATGGCCCTTTGTGTGCCGCCCGCTTGGGATGAGCTCTCAGGGCACCCTTTGGACAAAATCTGCGCAATGCCCTTGGCCACTTTTCCAGTTTTGTTCAGGATCTGGGTCCACACAATATAGCATTCTTCAGGTCTGATCTTTGTGGACAAAGGGGTCGACTTGAGGGTGTGCTGCCGAACTGTCAAGTGTGTCTATTCTTACCCTAGAGCAGATATTCGCATCTTGAGGCTAGCGTCTGCAATCTCCTGAATACAAGGGGGGGGGAGGGGGGGGGGGGCGGGAGCTCTCTTTGAAAGGAAGATCAGAACTCATTAGCCCACAAATATCTGACAGAGTGAGGGTAGACAATATTTCTTATCCCACAAGATTTGATACCGGTTTCGTGAACCCATCAGAATGGTGAACCATGTGCATGGATAGTACAGATCTCTCTTTGAAATCTGCCATATGGAAACCATGCACTGCACTCAATTGTTGATCACACCTGGGCGATCAGGAGCAAAACATTTTGAGGTCTCAATCAATCTTAAAATTTAAGGTTCATGCACAGTCCCATAAAAAGATTAGTAATTAAATTTTGGCGGGTCCGAAGATGACCATAATCGGTTGCGCTCACAAATGAAGCTAGTTGATCACTAATCCATACGGACGTACACTTAAAGCTCTCCCGGAGGGTTTAGAGAGGCGTGGCCCCAGGGGTTTTGTGTATCTGTTGGTTACATTTACCAATTACTCTGTTGATTGTACGTATTCTGGACATTCATTGATCGACGGAAAATTTAACATGGGCGGTGCAGCGGTTCATCCATCACAAAGACGATCCTCTTGTGAGGGCTGTAGGAAAATCAAGGCGAGATGTCAACGCTTGTATGCAAACGACTCCAAATGTGTGCGGTGCACGCTTCTCGACCTAGATTGCATTGTTGGACAACAGAAGAAAGTTGGAAGGCCGCGACGAGCTACTGCTGCAAATGCTGAGGCACACAAACACCGGAAGAAACCAGGCTTAGCTCCCAGTAATCAGCAAGTTACACCAGCCAAAGTCCACAGCCATGTCGCAAATCCCATCACATCTCATGAAAGTCCTTCCAGTAAGGAAGGAAGCCACCAGAATTGGGGTATGGACTTTCCAATGGACAATTCAATGGCTGCACTCGTTCCGACAGGTAGTGAAACATATTCCGGAGCACAAGTATGGCCAGCTGTTGATATAAACTCTTTTGATCAAAATTTCCTTACATGGGACACTTCTAATGACCTTGATCGCAATTTCTTCTTATCCAACAACGATTCGACCTTTAGCAGCGCATCATCATCTGCTTCCCCGATCAATACTCCCCCCTCGACAGCCTCATCACCTGCTGCTAGCATTCATGGCACCGAAGGAAATTTCTCGGAGAGGCCAGGGGTAAATCTAACAAATTCTATCACAACTTCAGATGCCATGCTTGAGCTTTCCAAAATCAATCACGACTTACACATGCGCATGGTGGCTGTGGAAGCGAATAGAGCAACATTAGATTTTGACGGCATCGTTTATGAAAAAGGCCCACTGTATATTGAAAACCTTACGCTGGCTCAGTTCCTGTTAAAAGCATTCCAGGACTTAAGATCTATCTTGAAACGGATTATCAGCAGCCGGGCAGCTCGTGGCATGTCATATTCTGCGCAAACAGAGATAAATTTACTGGGATCATTAACATTATCACCACAAGCACACTTGGGGAAACCCCGCAATCCAACATCAATTTCTTCATCAAATTCCTCTCCTGCTTCAGAACTGTTGTTTTCACCTCTTGCTCTAACCATCACAAGTATTTTCACCCAACTCGTTACACTCTGCGAGCTGAACGTTGAGCTCATGACTACCCGCATTGAGCAAATCACCACAAACCCCGTCGTACAACTCCCAGGCTTCAATCTCGGCAACTTGCCTGTGGCAGAACCATGCATGCAGGGAATGATCTTCTGCGAGATCATTACACATATAATGGAGGGTATCGAGCAAGCTCTCGGCCTTAATTCGCTGCTTGGGGTGAGCGCAGCTGGATTGCTATCCGCGAGACAAAAGGATGTGCTTTGGAGCGAATTGGACGGAAGGCCTGGAATTATCCCAGGCCACGGCTTCATGAGGCCCACCAATGTACGGAAGGCGTTTGGGAGACTTGCGGTGGTTCTCAGACAAATTTTCATGGATCAATTGGCCATGCGCAATTGAAAATTATGCTCACAGGACTACACGTTGGTCGGTACTGGTACACTGCGGGTTTTACGTTTGCTTTTTTGGACTACTCCGGGGCGTTAAGAGAACGTTAACTGAATTATGGAAAGAATGACGAACGGGCTGCAATTAAAGTCCTTAATTTTGCTGTATTTGAAGAAACGGGGCGTTCCGAGATGGAGAGTTTTATAATAAAGGACCTCCTTCAATGCGTCACTAACTCTGTATCCCTACTCATAATAATAAAAACCGCCGAAGCCTGATAGCACAGAATGAATACCGGTGCACAGAATATTACCGCCCTGTCATGAAACATATTTTAGTCTGCGGAGCAATAGCAATAGCGAATTGCAAAAGCTTGGATATAAGACTGTAGTCGAAGATCTAAAGGGCCCTGAAGATGAGCTCGTATGTTTCCTATCTGGATTCAACATTGCATCAATCAAATATTCTATCTCTCGCTTCTCCGCTCCATTCCATCACCCAAAAGGTGCGTTATTATTAATAATAATGTTATTACCGTTATTGTACAAAACAGTAAGATTCTCCTGTCGAAATGATTGAATTCGCTAACAATAGTCCACAGTAGACACATCATTCATCAATCACATCAAGAATATTCGCTTCCTCTACATCATTGTTGACATTTGTTAGTGGCATCAATTGGGTCTGCCCGCCTAGACTCCTTTCTGGCTGTATTACTTTTTATTGATATGTTCTGTTATCGATCAACTACTCATAAACTACTAGAAATACCTATGCAGTGAAAATTATAAAAGGGCGTGTCTTTGAAGAGTGCGTGCTAGGCAATATAACCGAACTTGTCAAGATTACCATGCATGGAATTTTAGTTATTAATATAATTTTAGTAATATAAACAATTATACTTATGCAAACTAAGTAAACAAATCTTGGTATAAATATTATTGAAATTCGAAAGTCTTTTTTTAGGTATTATTTTTGATTGAATTGATTTTAAATTTCAAAGTAGTAGATAAGTGTGTACTAGTAACTTTGTTTTAGTAAAGAAACGCCCTCGTGTAACTAACCAAAATTCAACAAAATAAATTCCAGCCTCAAGCCCAAAGTCCAACAAGCAAAACCCAAATCAAGACTCAAGAGAATAGTAAAACAAACAATTTCCCTCCACAAACAACATCTACATCAACATCAAACACAAGACAACAATAACACAAACCACCCGAAAAAATTCAAGACTCATGAATATGAATCACATCTTCTGATCAAACTCCACAATAAACAAACACAAAGATCATATTCTATTTTATCCCAAGTTCCCAAAGTCCGAATTTATTTCTAATAATATATACTATAAAAACACCCAGTAAAAATACTCATCTAAATGATAATCTCCAACTCCATTCCATTCGATCCCGATATTTGCTCTAAAAACTTCACAACATAGCCATACCCATAGCCAAAACACCCATTAAGAGGGCTGTAAGACTCATGCTATTAATACTCGCTGTCGACTTGGCATCGGTAGATGAAGTTGATTTTTCCGTGGCAGCTATTAAATTGCACATGTTAGTCTTTATGTCTTCTCACCCCTCTTTCTCTTTGAAAAATACAATGAATTGAATAAAGAGTGACTCACCATTAGAAACCGAAATGCCCATATTCTGACACTCAGCCATCAGAGTAGTATTCGCCTGCAACATCATAACCTGCATACTAGCCACACTAGCCGCGGCCTTAATATTTGCCTCCTTTGTCGAATTGCCCTTGGCAATCTTACTCAACTTCGCATCATCCATAGCCAAATTTGCGACTTTTTGAAGGGCAACGACCATTTTACATTCATCGGCCATGAAGACTGCTGGACAAGCTGCTTGTAATGTAGCATTTGATTGTAATGTTTGAAGTTTGTCGGCGGCATCTGAAGCTTTGAGTTCGATTTCTGCTACTTTGGTCATGTCGTTGTTGACGGTCGCTGAGACCAGTGTTTGGTTGGCAGCGAAGTCAACAAATTTTTGGAGGAGAAATTGTTGGTTGCATGATGAATTGGTCATGATTGCCGAATCAATGACAGCGCAGTCGGACATGAGGGTAGTGTTGCTTTGAAGCTCCGTGAGTTTCACAGAAGCGGCGGAAGCTTGAGCTTGGAGAGAAGCGGCTCTTGTTGCATTATCTAGTGAGTATTAGTCTAGCTGTCTTAAATTCGATATACAGAGAGCTGAGAAGGTTGATGAAATTCAGGGAATCTTATGCGTATAACATACTTCCGGTGATAGCATCGACCTTTGTTTGATTGCTGGCCAATTGAACCAAGGCATTCAACTTCAACATTTCTTTGCATGTCTGAGTCTCAGTAAGGGTTCTATTTGTACCCTGAGCTGCCACAGCAGTGGAGAGGAGGAAAGAGACAAAAAATGTTGAATATTGCATGATTGTTAGAAAAAGATAGAACCGGTCTGGATGAAATAGAATAGAATATTAAACGGACCTGCCGAGAAGTGAAAATTTATAGAAAGAGTGAAAGAAGATATTATGAGTGTTAGAGTAATAAGAAATGAATGCTTGTGAGCGACTTTCAATACTTATATGGAGGTTTGATACCTTGTACACTAAATGAAATTCATTATCCCACATACATGAAGCCAATCCATGTTTCGGATGACAAGAAATCGTGGACTATTGACTTGATCTCGAGAACAGATGGATAATTGGATTGGTTGTGATTGTTTGAAAGTTCTCGAGCCCATGTATTGGAACAGATCATGCTTGGGAATGCAATAATCATCCTGTCTTGCTGACAAATCTTCTATTTCTGAAATCAAACCAAAAACAGCTAGGTTATCGAACCTGCCGATTTTTCAGACCATCTTGAAGGCTTCTATACGATACCAATTCCTCTAACGTTATGTTTGCGAGGTTCGTAACGCCATTGATCATTGATCTCCTTTCAGTATGCCTTGCAAGTTTTACGGGGCTGTCTTGATTTAAGAAACATGAGTGAAATTACGCGAAACAATTAGGTTGCAGATCTCCCGCTTTGATGAACCTCAATTGGTGAACATTCGTTGTTCCAAAGTATTGACGAAGTGTCAATGCGGCTGTGATGAAAAGGGACACTTGTCATTGGGTATCTATTAAGTATTTTGAACATGCAAAAGAAACGTTTGTTCATGGAGCCGTAGTTTAACGTTATGTGTGACGGCACTAACGTTCGAATCTAGAGGTGCATTAAGCTTTCTGCTGGGAAAGTTCAAGCATCCCTTCTCCGTTCTTTTCTCCAATCCACTAATTTGTGGGAGAATAATCTGCTGAACCATTTCAAAAGTTCCTCGGAAAAGCTACTAGGGAACATATTCCATTCGATTTCATGTATCTTTTTGTTCACGAGTTCCTTCCCAATTTGGACCGATTCGCCATTTTCTTTATATTCTACATCGGCCTCGATAATAGCTCCGTTTCGTGCCGTGAAGTTGGCCTTGAACTGTATCTCTGCATCAGTATTGTTGATCATGTTTCAATTGCCTGTGCTACACTCACATCTGGTGGCAAGTCTTTGGGAAGTGGAAGCTGTGTCTTTTTATTTTTTATTGATGTATCTGCCGAAAATGAAAATTGGGGAGTTTGTGAGAATATCCAATCTAAAGACTGTTTTCCAAATTGTCAGCTTAAGCTTCTGCAAAGGCGGGCAATGAAGGGGAGATCTAATTACGCACAGTAAGCTCTTCCAAACCTTTGGATATCTCGGGAATTTCTTTGACATCCTCCCGCAAAAGTACTGGTTCTTGGGAACCATACATCTTACTGAACTCCTCTACTACTGCTTTTTCGAATGCCTTATTTTGGATCTTGACATTTGCAACTGAAGAGCTAACACTTTCCACACCACGAGCCGTGATGAATCTCATTGCAGGGGACCTCAAGAATTTGCCAATGTTTGAAATGTTTGGAGAGTTTAGCAAACAAGTACCATGGTGAAGAGATCTTTCCCTTGTTAACTTGTAGGCCGAACCTGATACCTTGAATACTTTAAACCCGCTTGCACCCACGTTTGTTGGCTTCAATACTATATCGTGTCGAGCATTAACCATAGCACGATCAACACCAAGTTTATGCAAAGCTCTCACTACCATCTCGGCATGCTTATCACGATCGAAATGCGACGTAGGGCATATGACACAGTAATTGACATTTCCAAGATCGTGAAAGACTGTTCCTCCCCCCGAGCGTCGTCGAACCAATGCTACATCTCCAATTGGGGATTGTGCGAGTAGACTAAGATTCACTTCATTCCAAGGGTTTTGGTTTCGTCCAATAACAATACTGCGTTCATTGGTATAGAGAAATAAGACGGTAGAATCTGCGGGGGTTTTTTGTAGAAGATAATGTTCGATGGATAAGTTAATGAATGGATCGTTCGTTCGCGATATGTATATTTGGGATTTGTTGATTGGATTGGTAGCTTCTTGGACGAATTTCCCTATGGATACACTACTATGAGTAGAAACATTTCTGCTGCGAACAAAGAACTCTTTGGATATCGTGCTTCTGCCACGTAATATGAATTGGCGCATCAATCCTCTCGAAGGAATTATTGATTTCTGGTACATTTGGAAATACTCAAGCACCCAAGCAGCCACTATACTCTCCGGACGTTGAATCTGTTGACTTCTTCATACAAAATTCGGAGATGGTTCAAATAAATTGACATTTCCAGATTTCCTAGTAAATTGACCAGGGTATTCTTCGGGATATTACCTCATTCACCACATTACCTCTCGATGACCAGGGGATTTCTTTTCCCATCTCACATCATCCCACATCATCCCGACAAATCGGGTCCGGGCTCGGAAAAAGTAAAGTAAAAGTAAAGAAAGAGTCATCAACTCATTTTTTGATTTTTATTGATATATAGACTCTTGTTGATACCCTTTTCGACTGTACATAGCCAATCTCGTATTGCATTCCATATTCCTCATACTTCTTCTCAAAATGTCTACATTTGGTCAATATTTCAAGGTTACTACGTATGTACAAATCATTCAATCCAATTGACTGGCCCATCATCACCAAATTTACTTCCACTCAAAGTTACCCCTCCATTCCAAAATCAGCAGAAAAGTACTAACTTCTCTTCCTTCTCATAGCTACGGAGAGTCGCATTGTCGCTCTGTAGGATGTATAGTCGATGGAGTTCCGCCAGGAATGGAGCTCACAGAAGCAGATATTCAACCCCAAATGACTCGTCGTCGTCCAGGTCAATCCGCCCTCACCACTCCTCGCGATGAAAAAGATAAAGTCGAGATCCAATCTGGAACAGAATTCGGAATTACCCTTGGCACACCTATTGGAATGATTGTTCGCAATCAAGATCAACGACCACACGATTATGGAAACAAAACAATGGACCTTTACCCTCGCCCTTCTCATGCGGACTGGACATACCTCGAGAAGTACGGTGTCAAGGCTAGCAGTGGTGGTGGAAGAAGTAGCGCAAGAGAGACAATTGGTAGAGTGGCAGCCAGTGCCATTGCTGAAAAATATTTAAGACTCGCACATGGAATTGAGATTGTCGCATTTGTCTCTTCCGTCGGCAGTACCCATATGTTCCCACCAACCGTCGAACACCCAAGTCCCTCCACAAACCCCGCCTTTCTCTCACTTATACAAGATGTAACACGTGAACGTGTCGACGAATTCGTCCCAGTCCGCTGCCCTGACGCTAAGGCATCCGAGAAAATGGCCGAAATTATCGCAGAATATAGAGATAAACAAGACAGCATTGGAGGAACTGTTACTTGCGTAATCCGCAATGTTCCATCCGGACTTGGCGAGCCTTGTTTCGATAAAATGGAAGCAATGCTCGCTCATGCTATGCTCAGTATTCCAGCCTCTAAAGGTTTCGAAATCGGATCCGGATTCGGTGGCTGTGAAGTCCCAGGTTCCAAACACAATGATCCATTCATTCTTGCTACCGAAGTACCACCTCTCGAGACTGGTGCATCAAAGAATGGAATCCCTCGTCCCAAATTAACGACTAAGACAAACAATTCTGCCGGTATTCAAGGAGGTATCACAAACGGTGCACCCATCTATTTCCGTGTAGCTTTCAAACCAGCAGCCACCATTGGTCAAGCTCAAGAAACTGCCACTTATGACGGTTCTGGCTCCGGTATTCTCGAAGCTAAGGGTCGTCACGATCCATGCGTTGTTCCTCGTGCAGTGCCTATTGTAGAGGCAATGGCAGCTCTCACAGTTATCGATGCTTTGATGGCACAGCAAGCGCGTCAAACTTCAAGGAGTCTTTTACCACCCCTTAAAAACATTGTACCTGCAAAATACACAGTAGTAGGTGGTGAAGCTGCAAAGGAGAAGATGGAAATACAGGATAAGGGAGTTGTAGGTGGTATTGATGGGGAGGTTCTAAATGGATCAAATTAACTCACTTTTAAGGGTGAATTGTAAATAGTTTTGGGGTAGAATAAAAGCGATAAATAGGCTAGTTTCTTGAAATTCGGCGTTGTGTTTTCTGATCATTTTAAAGAAGGAAAGGCGATGACAATGTAAATTCGAATTTTACTCCCATTGTCTTACTTCTGACGAACGCTACATAATTACTTGTGATCTGATGTTTCTCTGTTGGATTCACTTGTAGAAACTAGAACTGCATAATAATCGAAACAAGATAAAGACCAACGCCCCTGAATAATAGCCGCCTTAACTACTATAGGCGAAAACCCAACCGAGTGATCATCCATTCCACCAAAATAACCTTAATTCCACATCACTCCGGACATCTGCACCACACAAATTGAAATAGGAATAAATTCACAAACTAAAACAAAACCTCTCTATTCCTCCAAATCCTCATAATCATAGCACACTAATCCATCCCTGTAAATCCCCCCAAAGGGTGGAGCACTCTCCACATAAAAATTGGAAAAAAAATCTCGCTTAGAAAATTTTGCGAGAAAAAGAAATTTCACCAACTCTTGTTCGTTACTGAAGAAGAAGAAGAAGAATGAGAATCAGATAAATTGGACTAGCGGCGAATCGAACGCCGGACCTCTCCCATGCTAAGGGAACATTATACCACTAAACCACAAGCCCGTTTTTTGTTGAAGGATGAAGGGAAAAGAGATTTATGAAGAGAGGAAGGAGTGGGGAGGGGGATTAGGGAGGATGGAATGTGAGATTTGAGAGGGAGGGGGACGAGTGGGGCTGGGAGAGGGGAGTAGAGGGGAGGTTTGGGGTTGGTGTTGGGTTTGGAGTTTGGAGTTTGGGTGTGAAGGTCAGAGGGTTGGATGGATGGATGGATGGATGGATGGTTTGTATACATACTTCGTATTGTGAAGAGCCAGGTGAGGTGATAAATACATCGGCTAGAAGTATATAGCTCGTATGTATGTATAACATTCATCATCTCTCTCGTTGTCTCACATATCATCTATCCTGTTTGTTTAGGAACCTCGTCTATTGTTCCACGCTATCTATCTTGAATATTTCGAATATTTCGAATGTTCCTATCCTGCCTAGTTGCCTGTTTTATTTCTCGGGAACGTGTGGTGCTCCTTCTGTCTGGAGATGTAGGAGATTTAGGAGATACAGGAGATTTGGATGTTGGAGATTTTATAATGTAGAAAGAGGAAAGAGGGTGAAAGATAAAGCGATAGTCGAACTTGATTAATCTTTCTTTTTGCTTGATCCTTCAGGGGTGGAAGAAATAAGAAAAGAGAGACGAAATATTGCGAGATGAAATAGAGAAATGGATCGCAATTTTCTACGGCCCTCAAATTCTCTGACCGATTTTGCTTATGACTACAAGACGTGCAAATAGAGCTTCTTCGAACAAATCTATCTTGAAAGCCTCTACTTTCCCATAATCTCTTCTATTAGACTCATGATTGTAGCCTGTGGCCTGAGTGGCTCATACTCTTATAAGTTTGCTGTTTGAGAGCGTGAGTCCCCACCGTAAAAGTAACTTGATAAACTGTGGCTTTGCATTTATATTCATACCACACAAAAATCCCGTCTCTCGTCCACTGCCTCAACATCGGCAGCCGGTTCGATATCAACTACTGACACAACTTTTCTCTCAAGTCCTCTTTTCCTCCATCTGCATCATGATGCTATAAAAATATTTAGATTGCGGGGCTATTGCTGACTTAAACTTTCTTAAACTTCTTGCTATACTAATGCTCGCCATTTCTATAACGACCTATTATTTGATTTTGAATGATATAGATTGACTAAACAATATACATATCAGATTCAAGCTTGATTGCTGACCTTTAACCATCCGGTTCTTTCTATAGTCCGGAATATTTGGACACACTAACCCTCCATAAGGAGAGATGCTTTGCGAATTCTGTCTCCCAATGCTCTGCTGCCAATTCTACTATCTCTTTGGTCACTGGAACATCCATTCCTCTTTTCTCAAACAGAAAGTTTAATAAACCCTTTCCGCAGCGCTTGTTTCTCAACACCACTTTCAACACCTCTTCAGTAATCGGGACCCCGTCTCCTCTTTCATGAAAGAAAAGTCCTATTGTACGAATACGCCCATTTCCTGCTGCTGCTTTCACGACCGCTTCTGTAATTGGAATCTGATTTCCTCTTTCTGCAAAAAGAGATACCATTATAAAATATCCTCTCTGCTCATTTCCTGCTGCTAATTTTACTACCTCTTCCGTGATCGGGACTTGATCCCTTTTTCTGTAGAAGAGTAACCGTATCATTTCATCTCCATGGAATTCATTTTTTACTACCGCCTTGACTAACTCCTCTGTAAGGGGGATATTATGCCAAATTCTCTCAGGCCATAGCCACATGTTATGTATTTCATGCGGATCATTCCCTACTACCCGGCTAATATTCTTTATAACAAGTGGATCCTCCATCTCATTCCAGGAAAGCTTAGTTATGTCTTTAACTTGCTCCTCATTGTCTGCTGCGAGTTTCACTTTCTCTTGTGCTGTAGCAACTTGATCCGATACCTTCTTTGTCGCTTTCCAAAATCTTTCTCTCCTGTAGATTGCTATATTTTCATCCATACTGCTTATTTTTGTATGTGAAGTGTCTATCATGTAGTCCATTCTCGATTCCACTGCTCTGCGCAACCAAGTTGCCTCTTCATGCCTTTCCAAGTCTTTCATTATCGGCTCCATGTCCTGCAACCGGACGATTTGGGCCACATCTATCTTCGAGTGTATCCAAGTAAGTGAATAGTATTCCTCATGAGATTCTCCCAAGTCCCAAACAAGTAGGAAATCACGCGGGAAACCTCTAATTGCTCGTATAAGGTCCGGCCACTTCATGTGCCACTTCACCGCTGAATCATTTCCAGGTACATCACATCCTGTTATAATGTCCATTGGAGTAGCTGCAATCATGATGACCATAAAGTGGTCCATACATTTCCTGATGATCATTGGCTTTGAAACCCCCAATAAGATGCAGACAATATCGCCTTTCTTGATAGCTTTTTCTACTGTCGGAAGAGTCCAAGAGGCTTCCCATTCTCCTGGGCAGTGGAAATGTTTTTCGGCATTTCTGGAAGTGACTTTCACTACTTGTGTGTAATTCCAGGTAGCATCAATATCCACTGAATCTATCTCGCCGATAACACAGCCCTGGCTTTGGATTACTGCCATATTTCTATCCTGCCAAGTCTTCACATATAAATACTTGCAGAGAACAAATTCGACAAGCCGCCGAAATAGTTGTTCCCAAAGAATAGAATAATCAGGAAATAAACCAGCCGACACAGGATTATCAGTACTCATAGCGAGTAAGGCATAAACCTTATCAAGGTTGTCAGTCGCCCCTCGAGTATAATACATATCTATTAGCTCCCCCAAGGGACGGATATCAAGGGAAAAATTATTCGAGCTACTCGTTGCATATTTGGGACGAAGGATTGCCTCCCTTATGAGGTAGATTACAGAACGAATCAGGTTCTGTAGACCGGGAAAAGCTTCGTAGGAGAGCTCCAGTGACGTTAAACCTAAGCAAAACGCATATCCATCAACTTCCACAGGTCCACACATGATCAGAATATTTCGAGCTGCAGCAACTTCTTGTAGTACCTGGTTTAATCTTTAGTAATACTTGTGGATATCAGTAAGTGTGTCTTCTTACCCATATGCGTCGAAACCATGGGCGTTGAAGTAGTTTAAGGATTGCCTCTTGGCTAATCTTGTGGTTTGGAGTTCTTGTAGGTCGCCTTGCAGCAACGACTATTTCTTCGAGAGCTCGGTCACTATTGTCTGCTGCCTCTCCCAGCCAAATTACTACTTTGCTTGCTTTACTGTATATCATCGCCATGAGTTGAACTTGATTGCCTCGCTCTACCAAGTCTTCTTGGTTGATACAAATAGCATCTACCCATATGATCCGTTCTAAGGCGGGATCTCGAAGGCGCAATAACGCCGTATGAAGGTTTCTCCTGACACTCAAATTATGCCCGTTTGCGCAAATAGAACGGTAACTATCTGTATCTCCCCATACATATGATAAAGCTTCATAAAGATGAGTGCCTCTGCCTGTATCATGTAGAGAGTACACAAAGAATGTACACTCTATATCGGCCTCCTTATTCAGGTTAGGCACTAGTCGAAGCAAGCGAATACTATTAGCCCCCAATAGAAGCGAAGAATAAAGGTCTTGGGACATAGCATTGAAACTCATGTGCGATAATTTGAAGTTATGCATCTTGAATTCTGTATTAAGCAATATGGTTTGTCTCACTTTATGGTTCAAACGCGATGACGAACAACGTAAAGGTGGAGGGGGGCTGTGTTGTCCACTGGATAAATACGACTATTTTATAAAATCATCGCCTCAAATTTGTGGCGACGTATGAAACGCCTAAAGCCATTCATCGATTGATCGAAAAGTTCCCCCGCCACTCCCGTGAAGCCCTATTTGGAAAAGTTGGTACCGGCATATATTATAGGTCCCTGTACAGCCTTTCATCCCACGGCCACTTTTGCCCGATCCCTACCCAAACCGAACTATACTCAATCAATCTTTTACAGTCGTCCTATTGAAGCATAATCACATGAATCTTATTATGTTTAAGTTGCGGAAGAAACTTCATTGTATCAATGTACAGAGCTTAAAACATACTTTCTGACAACAAACGGTAAACTGTGAACGCTGGGCGGCGATTACTCTGAGAAAAGGGAAACTATGATGAACGGATAACACGCAACATTCAGACGTACAACTCACCATCTGCATCGGCGGACGCGGCCGAGCACTTGCATATACTAACTATCTTTAGTACTTCGTGCAGTATCTATATGAGATATAAGTGGCTGATAATCTACGTTCATGTCCATCAATTTATCATGCAGCTACTCATACGCAATAAATTTTTTTTGGCGAGAAAATACATTGTTCATCTATTAGTGTGGGTTTTACGATTTTTTAAACTGCATGAGTATAACTCGTATAACAACACATAACAATACCAACCAAAATCCTCTAAACCTTCTCAACCCCCGATTTACACCTAAAACCTAGCTATACCAATTAGGACCGAATAATCTCTCACTCCTCAAGACCCAGTATCTCTAATAGGTAGATTAAGTCTTATAAGCAATATCTCGAAAATGAATGATACATCAAGATAACGTCCACCCACGCCCGGCGAAAAGTTATACTTGACTTAGCCAACTCCAAAAATGACTATCGATTCCGATTCCTAGAATAAAAGAGCCAAAGCTTTCTCTCCAATCCCATATTACAGGAGTCGAGTCAGATTAGAGTCCTTGTGAAGGCGCTATACCTTACCCTTCGTACCAGTCAACCCACTATCTACCACTACCAAACGTCAACCTCCTTCCCCTGGTCTCACTTGAACCATTCAATACCTCGAATCCCTCAACTCCACCTCCTAAACTCACGCTTCTTTCATGTCCTCTCTCGCTATCCCTTTCTCTATTACCTCTAACTCTCCTCGGTACACCCCCCGTCAAATGACCCCCATCCTTTCTCAAAGCCTTCCTTTCTCTCTCCAAGTCCTCAAGTCTCTTGACCTCCACTCCAACACTCCTCACCGTATTTCTAGATCCCTGACTTCCCATACTCCATCCCGATCTCGCACTTTTCATGCTATCTCTTCCTACACTTGTGTCTCTTCTTCTCATGAAACCTCCCATTTCCTTCTCCCAATCTTTACCATTCCACGTTCTAAATTTCTCAATTTGTTTGATAACCTCCTCACCAATTTCTTTCACTTGTACTCCGATTCCCGCACCATGTCTAGATGGGTCCTCGATTTCTTCTTCAATGATTCCATGACTAGATAGTACAGAACATTCCTTAATATGCACAGGACTTGGTTCCTTGGGCATCACCAAACAATCCTGATAGAATTCAGGATCACGAAAAATAATGACCGAGTCTTCGAATCGTGTGTGATCAATCGTATCATCATCGCTTAGCACTTCTTTCATAACGATTTGATCAATTCTGCCCAACTCATCCCCAGAACCAAAATCTGATGAGCCGTCCACATCATCATCGATAGAATATGGGTCTTTCGCCTTGCCTTTCTTCTTCTTCTTCGGAACAGGCGGCATATCCTCGTTTTCTTGATCATCATCAATGGCGTACGGATCCTTGACCTTCTTTCCTTTCTTCTTGGGCATTTCGTCTTCATCACCCTTATCTCCACCACCACCGCCCAAGTCATCATCTTCATCCAATGCATAAGGGTCTTTAATCTTCTTCGCCTTGGGACCCTTCTTTTTAATAGGCATATTTGGTTCAGCCGGCTCCTCAGGCCCTGTACTAAAAATATCCAACAAATCGCTCACACCTCCCTTACTCTGCGTTAAATCTGCCGCCTCATAATGTGGTTTAATTTTGGCTTTCTGAATCGCTTCTACTCTCTTTCTTTCCTCCTCAATATCATCCGCTTCATTATCTACCACTTCACTTGGCGGAGGGGGTGCTCTCATTGGTAACAATTCCAATTCTGGAAATGGTACTTTTCCATCCATAGTCATCGAACCTCTTCTCCCCAAACTCCCCGAGTGGAATGCATGACTCTTCTGATCCTCCTGAATCCTATAATCCATCCAAGCTATTTTAATTTTCCGACTCCACCGTTTGATCCACGGCTCTGCAGCTTCAATTGCATCCAATTCCTCATCGGATAGCACTTGAGAATCACCAAGATCACTACCATTTTCAGTATATATACCTGGCCTTCTCCTCCTCGTACCATAAGAATGATCCGATCTTCCCAAAGCCGCATTTCCCGCTCTTAAGATGGCAAAATCTTTTGTTTCAACAGACGACTCTATACCCGCGCTTTCATGACCCCTACCATTTCTTTCATGACTCGGGAATCTGCACCAGGCTTCTGGGAATTGTTCAATATGATGGATCTTCGGTTTACCTCTCGAGCCAAACTTTCGGCTTTCATATCTGGATTTTGATGCAACTCCAGCTAGTTCTGCCTCCCAATCTCCAAAAATATCGTCTCCATCTTGATTGTCTTTGCGTGCTTTGGATCTATCTGATACGGCACCTTTTACTGCTTTCATCCAAACAGCAGCGGAATCATCCTGACTAGTATCCATTCTTCTCCTATTATTATCCCTAGTCATGGAGCGATTTCTAGCTCGTGGGCCTCTCCACTGCGGTGCTCCACCTTGAGGATCATTGTCAGACCTTTGAACCTTTGACTTTGGTGGAGCAATTGGGGCAATTGCAGGTGCTGCTTTGGGGCCTTTCTTTTCCTTTGGGACAGAATCTGAATCGTGATGACTCACATTGATATGAGGAATATGGGGAATGTGGGGGGTTGGAATATCAATATGGGGAGTATGAAGAAGCGATGAGGCATCAGAAAAGTGAGGTGTGGGCAAGTTAATATGCATAGAAGTACCGATACGAGCGAGAGTATCAGGTAGATGAAGTTCTGAAGTGGTAACATGCACGGATGTGCCGATGCGAGCCAGAACACCAGGCTCATGAGTGTCTGCTATGCTGATATTCGAGGACTCAGGAACTGGTAATCTAATGGATGGTTTACCAGGAGGTATAGATATTTTCCGTTGAGCCTCCCTTGCAGTCATCTCGGCGCCTAAGCCTAACCTAGAATCCAACGCCGATGGTCGTCGTGCAGTACCAGAATCTGCTCTATTATTTCGACGATCATCTGCCGGACCATCGTACCCACCCAAACTAGCTAGGCGTCTTATTCTGCGAAATGCAGAGAACTTGCCTTTTACTGGAGTATCGATCGAATCATCAACAATGGGGGTTCGATGTCTTTCCGAAGTTTTCTTCGTGGGTGTCGAATCACGCGCAGAGCTCCTTCTACCTAGAATTGTGGGAGTGGAGGTGAATCGATACCCGAATCCCGATCTATGCGGTGGGGGAGCGAGTAATAGATCCTCTTCCACGACATCACGGCTCCTTTTCAGTGAGCAAGCCCTGACAAGCTTCTGAAAGGGAGATTTGGGTTGAGGGGTGAGTGAAATATCAAATTCCTCGCGAAACTTGCTTGATATTGGTGTACTTGGCGGTCGACGCAAATCGGATGGAGCAAACCGTGCTTGAATATGACTCAATTCTAGTTCTCGTTCTCGAAAGCTGGTAGTTTCAGAAGCAAAAAGCGAGCTCTCATCAATTTGTTTGGCGGAGTATCTGCTTAGAGGGGCATGAAGGCTCGTTAAAGATACATTGATTGTGGTAGGTGTATCGCACCCCAATGCTGCTGGCATTAATGGGGATCGAAGAGGACTGGTCATCTCATCAATGACTTGCTATCATGTTAGTGAAATGTGCACAGCAATGTCAAAAGGCTCATACCTTGTGGATCCATCATTGTAGGGATGCTTCTACTTGCTGACATGAAAGAAGATAGCTCAAATCTTGAACATTCTGGCGAAGGCTGAATACTATTCGGCACGGTAGGGTAAAATGAAGATGTTCCATCATTTGGTATTTTCCCCCAATTGGGTGGCAGTAGCTCGCTCAATGCAATTGATGGACATGAAGGAATTGATATTGTTTCCGATGGGTTTCGCATATATCTAGCACGACTATGTGTCGCAGTACTAATTCCAGAAGCTTCACGGTGATGCTTCTCCCAGCTGACCAGTTGTGGTGACGAGCAAGAGCTCTGCAGAAGACGTTTAGAAATATCCATATCCTGCAAATGCATATTTGAAAAGCTTCCGCTGCCATCAACCCCACCAAATCCAGTATCTGAACGTGGTGGACGCATGAATGATGGCTCTTTTTGTACAGTACTACCTTCCAAAGTAGTGATAGCCTGCGAAGTTGATCGGTGTCCATGAGTTTTCAGCCAGCGTGGCAGTGTTTGAGTTCCTACGATTGCAACATTCGTGGCTGATTGAATTGGAGCATCAAATTGCTGGCTTAACCTTCGAAGATGCGCTCCACGATTATTTCTATGGGAAGTATATGATAATCGCCAACTTGAGGCCGTACTTGGATCAAGGGTAGCCGAAGTTGGCAATATTTGAGCCTCTCTTAGAGGTGCTGAAGGTATAGAACAAACCTCACTGTCTGTTTTCCTCAGGTAGCGTTTTCCAGGCTGGAATAAGTCAATTTCACTGGGTGTAGGAAAAGGACCAGGCAAACTGTATCTTCGGGGTGGAGTGTTGACCGGTTTGAGAAGATTGGGATTAGGATCACCAGGACCCAAATATGTTCGGGACTTTCCTCTATCTGCTGGTTTTAAAAATGATATCTTGCTGGTGTCGTCAATCTTGGTAGCTGATAGCGATTTCATACACGTGTTATCAATATCGCTGGTAGAGAGAGAGATATTGCTCCCATTGCTAACCGCTTCCGATCCAAAAGAAGAGCTCTGCCTGGAATAACAATTAGAATCATAAATTTTTGTCAACATTCGACAATGTACTCACTTTCTGAAAATTGGAAAGTTGCCACTGTCCTCTGGTAAAACAGATTGCCTCTTCTGACCCTTATCGGTCCGCATAGCAGGACAATCCATTGTACTTATAGATTGAGCATCCTCGTAATATCTATCATCATAACTCAATTCCTCTTCAATTCTCTTTTGTCTTATCCTTCTCAGTTCTTTTCTTCGCTCGACTTCTTCCTGGCTTGTCCCTATACTTCTTCTTTTATCGGTCTTTGACATGCCACATTCGCGGGAAAATGTCTTTATTAAACGGCTTTTGACGGATTTGAGTGTGTTGGAGCTGAGCATTGGCTTAACTTCCTGTTGTCTTTCGTCCTCGTCGTCATCATCACTATCTTCTTCATCGACTACCACGATTTCGTTCTCTTTATCACTGTCAGGGAAACATTCTCCTTCAAAAACGGCTCTCATTTCTATTGCATCTTCCATTTTTGTAGCCGAGCTCCATGTAGGGACTTGTGTTTGTAGTTTCCCAATCCTTAAGTTCGAAGCTTTTCTTGGAGATTTACTCAGGGTATTAGCTGGGTTTAATGATGGTGATCGTACAGGACAAGGTGAGACTGCATCGGGGGAAGGAGGTTGACGACTGGTGCAACAAGTAGAAGAACCCATCTTCACCCAGGCCACATGGGCGAGATGGGATTATAACTGATTTAATGAAACCAAAATTTGATAGTATTCCAGAATTTTGTTTTGGCTTGGTTTTTGCAGAATGAAATGTGCGGAAAGGTGCGTTCGTGATTTCACTTAGCATGTGCCTGTTATCTTGGAAAGTACAACGGAGGCACGTAACAGAAAGATCGACTGATCAAGGAACCCCTTCCGTTTTTGGGGATCCTATTGCGGTTGCGACTGCGCTTTATACGACGAAGACATAGAAGTCGAACTCGCAACTACTCACAAAGCTCGACTGCCTGTAGAGGGCAATGAAACAACGCGAGAAACCTACAAGTCTTGTACCACTACCACCACAGGTCCGATTGCTCCAAATAATCGTCCTTATTTCCTAACATCACTCCCATTGTTAGATAGCAGTCTCATTGAAACTCATCCTCAGCCTCAAAAAATGACCTCACCAGGTCGATATAGGAATCAAGAAGATAAAGTTCTTGACGATAAATTGCGTATATCATTTACACTAATCTGGAATGTGGTGGTAAATCGTTACAGTAGTACTGACAAGCCACAGCAATATAACGGCAGACATACACTTCCCAACCAAAGGCCAAAATCTAATATTTATACAAACTTTTTACCAAAAACTTCAATAATACTCTACCACGTATCTGGCGCTTTTGCCATATGCTGTCCCTTGCCATTGAATCCTGGACTCTGAGATAACAGAAGCCTAGCCTTTGTTTCTCGCTCAATCTTAGTAGCCCATCTCTTGTCCATCAAACTAAGTTTTGCATTATAAATGTTCCACAACTGAGGCATGAGTTGGACATCTTGAACACAATAATCCACGATTGCTGGATCAAGCGGTCTGTCATTGAAGACCTCATATCTCCCCCCTTTTTCTGGCACAAATAGTTGTACTCCACGCTTCTTTATGGCACTCCGAAATTCAAGCTCTTCAGGAGTTTGCACAAGATCTTGATCCATGCATCTTCCAAGCCCGCTAAGAAATTTCTGACTGTGAGATCGAGTTGCAAGTTCCATGAGTTGAAGGTCGATGACCCCTTGTAATTTAATGCCAAAGTGGCTGTACAGAGCATCAGAGTCATTTCTGACGTCGAAAATAACTTTTGGGATGAATATAGACTCCAGAATTGCTTTCAAGGTGAGGCCGGATGAGTTTGGAGTGGAAAATGCTTGTCCGCGAAGATTGTGAACATCCACGAGAAATGTTCTTTTAGTCGGGAGGATATAGACTTGGAGGATCGCAATTGAGCCTTTGCGACCAATGTCGACACCCTCTAGGTCGATATAGACAGAGGGTGGACTAGTGGGCACATCACTACGGCCCAGCGAGTCGATGAGTTCGACTATACCCTCGGGAGTGTCGGTAAGGCTGATTGTGGGGATGGTAGAAACATCCATTTCTTTGACTCCAGTGGTAGGACGTTTAACACGATCTATGATTGTGTAAAGTATGTTTGGTGCTTTAAAAATAGTCTTTCCGGTGATTCTAGACCTTTAATTTGTCAGCATTCACGGTCAATCAACAAGATGAAGTTTCATCAAGTGGCAATTTGTTTAGTTTTAGTGCCAAGGAAAGTCGATTAACTAACCGTAAATGGAAAAAGCCCCAGAAATATTTTTTTGGGCTGCTTTTAAGTTGTCTTTGTGGGGAATTGAGAAGAGTGGTGGACATATTAGACTTGATGTATTTAATGGACAGAAAAACATATCATAATGTTAATTAAGTCTTACTAGACTCATGTTTCAAGAGGGAGACTTCCACATATTTGCCCAACAGAGGTATATTGCAATCATGGCGGATTTAATCTAGCTAATTCTGCTCAAGGTACTACCACCAGGACTTATTACCCCAGTTCCCGTCTTATCACATTACGAGAGAATCCAAAGAGCATTCGAGTCAATGAATTTTTATATCATCCAAATGAATTCATATGAAATATCATGGACATTGTATGGTCATCGGATGGTAGGCTCTGTGAATGGGAAACTGGTTATTCATCTTTTTGGCGACGTTGTTTGATCGTAGCCAAGTCTTCAATCCTGTGCCTCTTCCTGCTTTCCTTGAAACCGTGTCGAAGCAAGGCCAATAGATGGAATATTGGAACTAATATCTCCTTCAGGGGCTAGTGAAGAGGGTCTTTCTACAATGAAGTGCCACTTGGCAATGTCTCATCATAGACCATTTGTGCTTCACACAATATTGGACATGTCTACTTGCAAATCTTATTAAGTTGTGGAATATCTCTGGACTCGACCAACGATTAGAACAAAGACAAGGACCATCTCATCAAAGCTATTGCTTCAAGATCAAGCAAGGCTGTGAACTTATATCTGAATAGCTCAACTGAAGCTTAGCCAGTAACATTTGACCGCAGCTCCCACACCAAATATTCAGTAAAATAAACAACTCTATGCAATATTGAATGTAGCATTCTACGTCAAAAGCCTAGCTCTCATCAAGTAACATACGTGTATTCAAATGGTAACAATGAGAATAAAAAATCGCCAAAATAGGAGCTTTGTCCCATACCTCAAATTATTGAAATTTCTCGTGCCCCCTGGCTTAGTTTTTGAACGAGATACATCTTGATGATGTTTAATCGAGTCAAGTAACGCAGATTTAAGTGCAGATATCAACTGATTAGCTCTAGCAAGAAATCCCCTCAGTGGTCTTGCTGAATATTGGCGCATTCCAGAGATATAGCTCACGGAAGGCCATTTCTGATACAACCGAAAGGATCGGAATTTTAGAGTGTGATTTCCCCTCCAAAGTACTTTTTGCATGACAGTTGATAATTTACGAGATTGAGTGAAAATGATCGGAAGCGTAATTGCATACAATCCACAAGTAAAGAAAAACTGTGCGATATATTTTTTTTAGAAAATTTGGTCAAACACCCCAGATTTGTAAAGTTGATGGATGAGAAGGGTTCACTGACAACCTATTATTGGAAACACGCTAAAGCCCGCATGCAGCATTGCGGCCGCATTTACCGGCGCATTGAGCTACGAAAGCATTCTGGCCAAACCATTGAATCCTCCCAATCCAATATCTCACTCACAACATGCTACCACGATAGCAAAAATGGCAAAAGCCAAATCGCACAGCAATCGCAGAAATGAAGATTCATCGAATCGTAATCCGGAAGAGGATGTTGGACTTCTCGCTGAAGAAGCAGGAAGTGAAGATGAGGATATCATAGTCCATTCTGGACAGGCACAGGAACAAGGACATAATGAAACACATACACCTCGAACACCTAATCGTGTACGATTCGATTTACCACCTTCGCCGAATAGCGAATTGAGTGCGAGTAATGGAGAGCCGCCTCTCTACGATGAAATACATGCGCATCCCTCATCTCGAACCCAATCTTTTACACCCCTCCTGACGGGCATCGAAGCACCCTCCGTAACTGTTGCCTCTAGTCCTTGGGACGACGACGAAGATGTACATACATGGGCTGAACGCGAGCGAGCTCGCCCGAAATCGAATCTGCGGAATGCATTTATGAATATGGCGAATAGTATCATCGGAGCCGGTATCATCGGACAACCTTACGCATTTCGTCAAGCTGGACTCTTGGCCGGAGTTGTTCTTCTAATCGCACTTACAATTACGGTGGACTGGACTATTAGACTTATTGTTATTAATTCGAAATTGAGTGGACGAGATAGTTTTCAGGGAACTGTGGAGTTTTGTTTCGGGAGGACGGGACTGATAGCTATCAGTGTTGCGCAATGGGCTTTTGCATTTGGGGGCATGATAGCTTTTTGTATCATTGTGGGAGATTCAATACCGCATGTTTTGACGGCGGTTTTCCCAGGATTAAGAGATGTGCCGGTGCTGGGGCTACTGGCGAACAGGAGGGTCGTTATTGTGGTTTTTGTGTTGGGAATAAGTTATCCTTTGAGTTTATATCGGGATATTGCTAAGGTACATTTTCGTAACGATATCGAGAAGCCATGCTAATCCTCGACAGTTGGCGAAAGCAAGCACTTTGGCACTGATCAGTATGATGATCATTTTATTCACAGTTGTAACACAAGGATTTATGGTACCCAAAGAAGACAGAGGGGAATTCACCACACCCCTCCTCACCATAAACGATGGCATCTTCCAAGCCATTGGCGTAATATCCTTCGGTTAGCCTCCACCCCTTTATTCCCATCTCTCTACAATTCAATCCAGCTCAACTAACACACACCCCAGCCTTCGTCTGTCACCACAACTCCCTCCTAATCTACGGCTCCCTCCAAACCCCCACCATCGACCGATTCTCCACCGTAACCCACTACAGCACCTCCATCTCCATGGTAGCCTGTCTCCTAATGGCCCTCTCCGGTTTCCTAACCTTCGGCTCCAAAACCCTCGGCAATGTCCTTAACAACTTCCCCGCCACAAACCCCCTCGTCAACCTCGCCCGTCTCTGCTTCGGTCTCAACATGCTCACCACCCTCCCCCTCGAAGCATTCGTCTGTCGCGAAGTCATGTTCAACTACTGGTTCCCCGGCGATCCATTCAACATGCATCTCCATCTCATCTTCACCTCCGCCCTCGTCGTCAGCGCCATGATACTAAGTCTCGTAACCTGCGATCTCGGCGCAGTATTCGAACTAATCGGCGCAACCAGCGCCTGTGCCTTGGCATACATCTTACCACCATTATGTTACATAAAACTAACGAGAAGAACGTGGAGAACGTGGATGGCAGGCGCGTGTGTAGCGTTCGGGGGAGCGGTGATGCTTATTAGTCTTTTTCAGGCATCGAAAAAGATGATTTTGAATGAAGGGGGAGTTACGAAATGTGATTGGTGAGATAGATGGGTTGTTATTTAGATGGTAGATAGAATATAGTGTATAACATGTTTAATTAAATACCGATAGACTTTGCTATACTATTCTCTGGACTATGAATTGGATCCTTTCTATCTAGTCGCCTCATCGTTGTTTTATCGTCAAGGCTCAAATACCTGGTATATACATACAACACTGGTTAGCCTTCACACCACTCTTCGACATCCCGATTGCATCTGAAAATGCCATTATGCTCAAGGCATACCTACGATCAATCACAAAAACTACATCATGTAAATCATATACTTCATATGTCATTCATTTATATTAAGCCTAGCCTACTAAGTATCAGATCATCCGAGCCATATTCTTCTCAATACAAGCCAGCCAGATCAAAGTAATACAGCAAGCAAGTAAGCGACATGTCTAAAAGCATTCCCTTTGAAACATACGACGATTCTTTTATGTGACCACAACGCCGGGGAATATCATCAAAGCAAGCAAGCGAGCAAGCGGGCAATTTACAAGAAAAGAGGAAAACGGAAATCAAAAGGCTTAAGCTTAAGCCTTGGACTTCTTGGCTTTCTTAGCCTTGGTGACCTTCTTTGCTGGGACTTCGATCTCGGCTTTAACCTCGACTTCAGCTGGGGTTTCGACAACCTTGACTGCTGCGTTCTTAGATCTTGTCTTTCTTCCAACTGGGGCTTCGGTCTCGGCTTCGGGCTCAACGGGAGCTTCGACAGCCTTTGCTTTTGCGGCCTTCTTTCCCTTCTTGGGCTTCTCGACTGGAGCATCTTCGGTTGTAATGGTGGTTTCCTCCGTGGTGATTGTAGCAGTAGGAGTCTCCTCAACGACCTTGGTCTTCTTGACCTTCTTAGCCTTGACTGGCTCCTCAACTGCAGGAGCAGCTTCAATGGCCATGACGACATCTCCATCTCCAGCAAGTTCATTCTCACCGTTCTCAATTTCCTTGACTGGCTTCTTGGAAACGCCCTTTGCGGATTTTATCTTTGGTGCCTCATATTCGTAACCGATTTGCTTCAATTTCTCTGCGGCAATCTCGCGCTTCTTCTCGGCCTTTTCTATTCTCTTCTCCCATTGCTCTTCTCCAGCACCTTGCTCCAATCTGCGGCCTTCAATCTTGTTCCAAGGAACCTTTTTGAAGCGACGGTTGGCACCCTTGAACAAATCTTCAGGAAGTTGCTCATCAGGTACCAATTTAACCTTCAAGATATGATTGAACAACAAATAGTTGTCCATAGTCTTGGCTACAATTTCTGCGACACCTCTGCTGGCGAATTGAATCCACGCGTAATGCTTGCTTGCACCAGTTCTTCTATTTCTTGACAGACGAATCTTGAGAATATCTCCGAATTGAGAAAAGTAAGCTCTCATTTCCGCCTCGTAGAAACCGTGAGGAATGCGACCAATATAGACAACACCAGGAAGATCATTGGCAGCTTCTTCGGCAGCCTTCTTGATAGCTTTCTTTTGCTTCTTGCTGAGTTTTTCGAGGGCGTTTGGAACTTCTTGACCAGGTTCGAGTCCACCTTCCTTGGCATTCTCTTCCTCATCATTATCCGATTCGAATCCCTTCAAAAGAGCTTCAGTTTGGTCATCCTCTTCTTCCTCTTCTTCGGATTCCTCGACTGGTTCCTCAACAACCTCTTTCTCTACAACCTTCTCAACAACCTTTGCGGCCTTCTTAGGTTTGGCGGCTTCCTTGGGCTTGACAGATTCAGTAGATTTTGGCGACTTCTTAGCCTTCTTTACTTTTGCGACCTCGTCCGCGGGGACTGCAGCAGCGGTGGAAGCTATGATTGAAAATTAGAATAATCAATTGAAGCATTAAAGAGTAATACATACCTTTACGCTTGCGTGCTGTAATTTCAGCCATTGTGTTTGAATTCGTAAGTCTTGTTTTGTTTAAAGAGGTTGTGTCGTGGATATAATAGATAAATGTTTTTGCAGATAGGATTTTAGGATTTTAGAGTGCAGTGTGATTGTCCAACAAATTTTTTGGATTTTGCCAAATTATCTCCACGAGAATTCTCTTGCGTTCATGGTTCTATACCTAATTAGGTTAGATATCTTCAAGGCGGTGAAAGCGCAACTCAGAATTCCTATCGGAATCTTTCCTGTGACATTTCAAGTTGAATTCATGAGTCTCCATTCCATTGTTGCAAATTTAGTATCATAAATTCATATCTACCCCATGCATCCAAGGAACATTGTTCTAGAATATTTTATTTGCTCAACCAAGTATGTATTGGAAAAGTACAGTGGTGTCATGCTTAAATTCTTCATGATATACTCAATTTAGAAGTACATCCATCTCACCAGTTTGTGAAGACTAGACTATTTGCAATAAAGCTTGCTTTCTTCATTTAAATCTTTATAGAAAGAGATTCATCAATCATTCTTTCTACCTTCCTCCAGATTCTACAAGCCTTTTGATTTGATCCACAAACGCCCGCAAATGCACCTTTCCTACAAGCCAAATAAACTAAATTATTGTTGTCTAGCCTGTCTCTCGACCTCATATGTGAAGTCGAAATATCCCTTATCAAATTGGTGCACTCTAACATAACCATCCTCACCACCACTTGCATATCCCTTTCCATTTGGATCCACGGCAACGGTGTTTAGAGGACCGAAATGTCCACGGACTCTGCCGATTTCCTCTTCGAAGATCTTGTGGTAGAATCTGGCTTCGAATTTACCCTGGCGGGCTGAGGTTGTTGTGACATCCATAGCAGCTTGTCCACCACCAAGAATGACGAAATCCTTTTTGGGGGTGATAGATGCGCTGTTGAGAGGAGTATCTGTTACGTAGGTCTTCATGACTTCAAGGTCTCGGGCATTGACAAGCTATACTAATTAGTGATTTGAAATCTCGAAAGCGTGCGTATAATTTACCTTGGCAGTCTTGTCCTTCGAGGCAGTGATGAAGTAGGTTCTATCGGGTGACCATTGAAGATCTGTGACTTGAAGATCTGGTTCGTGGACTTGAGTGTTGAAGAGTAACTCTCCAGTCTACCGAGCCCGTTAGTACCTAGCATAGATGACACCAGTCTAGATCCTTACCTTGGCATCATATTGAGAAACACTTCCATCTTCGTGCCCCGCAATGATGTACTTTGACATATAACTCCATCCTGCAACAGTAGCCTTGCTCTCCGCGCAAGTAATGGTCAAAGCCCGATCGTCAGATTGTGGTCCGTTTACGTCCAGGTTGATGTCCAATACTACGATCGTTCCCAAGAATCCCATACGTTGTTCGGTAACAGCCAACAATTGTGTAGCATCCTCGTTGAATTCGACTCTCTTAACAGCAGTGTTGAAATCCCAGGTCTTCAAACATTTTCCGGTCTTGACGTCCCATAACCTGACTGTGTTGTCTGCAGCACCACTTGCGATGATTGTAGTTGTTGGGTCCACATCGACTGTCCATATAGCTCCCTGATGACCGTGGTAGGTACCTAATCTCTCTCCGTTGTGTGCATACCATGCGCAAATGTGCTGATCCTTTGCGGTTGAGAAGATGATGTCGCCATCTTTGTTATATCTATTCGTTCGTCAATACCGCATGTATTTCATTATTTCGACGGATATTATATACCTAATTTGTGTAAGAGCACGCTCCTGTATGATTGTTAGCAAATGGGGGTCGTATATCACGCCAGCAGGGCATTATGTATACTGACATGTCCTTGCAATAGAATGGGCCTCATACTTGCGATTCAGTATTGATGGTACTAGAATTGCGATATGATGGAGGTTGGAGGTTGGCGGTTGGTATTTAGATAGGGTTGGATCGAAATAATCTTTGTGCCCCTCAAAAAGTTCGATATCCTCTAGGGATTTGACTCTTCAAATGTGTGCTATCAAAGACCAATCATAAGCGAGAGAAGATGCGGACAGATGCGGGACTTGGCCAAGTGGTGAGTTGAAATATTGCTTAGGCTGTGAGTCGAGTTTGATGATCCACTTTAAAAATAATAGCAAAGACAAGACTCACAGCTGTGACACAACATGAAAAGATTAATAAGGAAGGCCTTGATTACTGAGGGGAGTGAAGGGGGAGAGCTTCAGTCATAGGTAGAGAGACGAGAACTGAAGGCTTGAAGGCTTGAATGGGATGATTTTCATATTTCATAAGGTAATGGCCGGACGTTCTATCCATTCTATGAGTATTTCCCTGACTCATTCTTTCCTTTCCGAAGACTCCTTTCAAGGTACACCAGTAGGTAATTCATGAAGAAAGAGGAAATATGCTTGGATGGATGAATGAGTGAATGAATGATTGATTTGTTGACTGATTGATTGATTTGACTAACTGATTAAATAATTAAATTTTACTTTTTCTTATATTATTCATTGCTTGACGCAATGCTTTGATCATCTTATCTTCACCGATATGTTTATATCGAAAGCTTTAAAGCTTAGTACATACTAAAAAAATCGTTGTAGTCATTCAACAGGCGCATCAATTGTCATTCATTTATTGTTATTATCGTTCGGATTCCATTACTATATCTGTATCTATCTATCTTGTCATTCATTCGCCTATCAAATCAAATCACCTCATTCGTTTGCGGCACAGTGCAGAAATGTTGATCGGCAAAAGGGCCAAAGTAGCATGTGGTGCCGCCCGCGTTTATCGTCACAATGTGTGCATGTTGCCTTCTTTGAATTGCCTCTCTCTTACCAATTCTTCGTCAATTCTTAGATCCAGAGCTTCTCTTCCTACTCAACATCGAGCACTGTTGAGTTCTTTAACCCCTTCAGCTTCATTTGTCCAAGCTGCCCAACAAATACTCCAATTGCGGGGTCAGCCATTCCACGCAACTTTTTCTTCCCCCACAAGGGTCTCATTCATATCCCCCTTCACCCCGCAAAGCAGTACTACCAGACAATTCTCAAGTACTCCAGCGACAATGACAGCTACCAAGATCGATGGCACTGCCATTGCGAAGAAGATTCGTGAGAAGATTCATGCTGAAATCGACGATGCCCAAAAGACAAACCCAAGATTCAAGCCTTCATTGAAGATTATTCAAGGTAAATTTCCGCAAGACATTGCTAGAAACGTCCGATAAGAAGTTTATGCTAATTCAATTTTTTGCAGTGGGCGATCGCTCTGACTCAAGTATGTATCTGTGATTGATTATTGTCAAAAATGACTCACTAATGGTGGTACAGCTACCTATGTTCGCATGAAATTAAAGGCCGCACAAGAGGTTAGATACTATTCTTCATTATTTACGTGCATGCACTAATTCATGGGCAATTAGGCAGCGATCGAGTGCGAACTTATCCCATTCCCTGAGAGCGCAACTGAAGCCGAGGTTCTCGACAAAATCGAGCAATTGAACAATGATCCATCCGTTCATGGTATTCTTGTCCAACTACCGGTCCCAAAGCACATGTCCGAATACAGCGTAACCTCCGCTGTATCTGATGAGAAGGATGTAGATGGTTTTGGAGCATCGAATATTGGCGAACTTGCAAAGCGTGGAGGACGTCCTCTTTTCACACCATGTACGCCAAAAGGTGTTATGGTCTTGCTCGAAGAGAGTGGAGTTGACTTAAAGGGCAAGAATGCGGTTGTTCTTGGACGTAGCGATATTGTGGGAAGCCCTGCAAGCTACCTCCTTAAGAATGCCGATGCTACTGTGACAGTATGCCATTCCAGAACCCAAAATCTTGAGCAATTCATCAAGAATGCCGATGTTGTTGTTGCAGCCATCGGAAAAGCCAACTTCGTCAAAGGAGAGTGGTTGAAACCAGGTGCAGTGGTCATTGATGTCGGTACCAACTTTATTGCTGACGAGACCAAAAAATCTGGTCAGAGACTTGTTGGTGATGTCGATTTTGAATCAGCTTCCGAGGTTGCATCTCAAATCACACCAGTACCTGGTGGAGTGGGACCAATGACTATCGCAATGCTATTGCAGAACGTTGTTGAATCCGCAACAGCTTATTTCGAGCGTCAAAAGGCTAGAGCTATCAAGCCTTTGCCATTGAAGCTTCAAACCCCAGTGCCATCGGACATTGCTATCTCGAGAGCTCAACACCCAAAGCATATCACACGTGTAGCACAAGAGATTGGCATCGCTGGTTACGAACTTGAACCCTATGGAGCATACAAAGGTAAAGTTGATTTGAGCCTACTCAAACGTCTTGAGCACCGCCGCAACGGTCGTTATGTCGTTGTCACTGGTATTACCCCAACACCTCTTGGCGAGGGTAAATCCACGACTACTATGGGTCTCACTCAAGCTATTGCTGGTCATCTTGATCGCATAGCTTTCGCTAACGTTCGTCAACCAAGTCAAGGACCAACTTTTGGTATCAAAGGAGGTGCTGCAGGTGGTGGATATAGTCAAGTCATTCCTATGGATGAATTCAACCTCCATTTAACTGGTGACATTCACGCAATCACAGCCGCAAACAACTTGTTGGCTGCTGCTATTGAGACCAGAATGTTCCACGAGAATACTCAAAAGGATGGTCCGCTTTACAAGCGTCTTGTTCCAGCAAAGAAGGGCAAGCGTGAATTCCAACCTATTATGTTCCGTAGACTGAAGAAACTCGGTATCACTAAAACCAACCCTGACGAGCTTACCGAGGACGAGATTCATCGATTCGCAAGATTAGATATTGATCCTTCGACAATTACCTGGAGACGTGTTCTTGATGTCAATGATCGTCATTTGAGAGGTATTACCGTCGGTACCGCTGGTACCGAGAAGGGACAAACTAGAGAAACTGGATTTGATATCTCTGTCGCTAGTGAATGTATGGCTATTCTTGCGCTCAGTAACGACTTGAACGATATGAGAGAAAGACTCGGTCGCATGGTCATTGGATCATCCAGAAATGGTGATCCTGTTACTTGTGATGATCTTGGTGCAGGTGGTGCTTTGACAGCATTGATGAAGGATGCTATCAAGCCCAACTTGATGCAAACATTGGAAGGAACACCCGTTTTTGTCCACGCCGGACCATTCGCAAACATCAGTATCGGTGCTAGTTCAGTTCTTGCGGATAAGCTTGCCCTTAAGCTCGCTGGTACTGAGCCTGATGAGAACCACAACGAGAAGGCCGGTTTTGTTATCACTGAAGCAGGTTTCGATTTCACTATGGGAGGAGAACGTTTCTTCAACATCAAGTGTAGATCATCTGGACTCATTCCAGATGTTGTCGTCGTTGTTGCAACTGTCCGAGCACTCAAGGTTCACGGTGGTGGCCCACCAATCGCTCCAGGTGCTGCACTCCACCAAATTTACAGAGAGGAGAATGTCGAAATTCTTCGCAAAGGTTGCGTCAACCTCAAGAAACACATCTCCAACGCCAGATCCTATGGTGTACCAGTTGTTGTCGCGATCAACAAGTTTGAGACCGATACTGACGCCGAGATTGAGGTCATCCGAGAGGAGGCCATCGCTGCTGGTGCCGAAGATGCCATTCCAGCTAATCACTGGGCCGAAGGTGGTAAGGGAGCTGTTGACCTCGCTAAGGGTGTCATCGCTGCAAGTGAAAAGGAGAAGAACTTCAAGCTTCTTTACAGCCTTGACGGAGACGTTCAGACCCGCATTGAAGCCATCGGCAAAGAGATGTATGGAGCTGAAAAGGTCGAGTTCAGTGAGATCGCCCAAAAGAAGGTTGATACATACACTAAGCAAGGTTTCGGAAACTTGCCAATCTGTATTGCAAAGACTCAATACTCCTTGTCTCATGACCCAGATCTTAAGGGTGCACCAACTGGATTCACTGTTCCAATTAGGGATGTGAGATTGGCTGCTGGAGCTGGTTATCTGTAAGTTTTTTTTTTTTTGCGTGATGATTCTATTGCTTTCTCTAACATGGTTCCAGGTATGCACTTGCGGCAGATATTCAAACCATCCCTGGTCTTCCTACTGCTCCTGGATATCTCAACGTCGATGTCGACACTGAGACTGGAGAAATCGATGGTCTCTTTTAAGAATATATTCTCATGTCTTTGGTTTTGTATTTCGATTAGCGTTTCAACAAGTTAGTTCATATGAGGGGCGGTAAAAACACATTCAACGTGTCAGGGTTGCATTTTCAACAAAAGGCGTTTATAGATATACGACTGGCTGATAAAAAGCTATATAGTATGTAGAGATATCCTTCATGATTAACTCATGATACAAATGAAGTTTACGATGTTTGCAATTTGCACTGCTATCTTTCCCTTTTTGCTATTCACGTAATGTGATGCTAGTTTTTGCTGATAGTGGCTGCTCAAGTCGTCGCTTTTTGGGCTCGCTTAAGTATACAGACCTAAGTTCAATAAAGTAGTGAGATGACAAGTTATCCATGCGCGAGAGGGGTCCTCAGCATCAAATAGCAGGTGCTCGAGAATGAATGGAACTAGCTTCGGTCAATGTAAGAAATGATCCATATACAATTCTTACAAAGGTATTATCTTTCAAATCAAAAAGCAAAAGCTGAAGAAAAGTCTTCCTTGAAAAACTGTCTTCATTTCTTCCCTGCATTTGCAGTAGTCTTTTTCTCACAAGTATACTTTTGTAATTCCCACCCCTTCCTCTGATGTTCGACTCCACAATACCGAACCTTCTTGTTCTCTTTCTTACACTCAGCACATGCACTCAACCTTCCTCCTACACCACAATAATCACACCAGCCCGCGTTTTCTCGATCGTTCCAGCGATCCCAAACCCTCTTTGCGCACTTTCCCATCAATTCCGTGTGTGGATTCTCCGAGATCCATGATGCTCCTGTTCCCAATTCCTCCATATCGTTACAGATATTATCCATAGTATCATGCCAATCTTCTCCCTTGCCGAGAAAATACGGCTCGCTGAATATTCCTCGCTTGTCTCATTGCATACGCGTCATATCTACCACGAAAAAAACCATCCAGATTTATTATCTGACTCGTATTTGTTCCTGGTTTAGGAAACCCGAGAATAAAATGGTATCTCTAATTTCCCCTCCGGTAATGAATGTCGCGCCTCCATTTTCCGGCTGTAGAGATTGGACACCTAGAAGTTTGGGATCGGATATTTTGAATTCTATGATGGAGCGGGGGAATGGGTCGGTGAGAGTTGCGTCTAAGTTTTTGATTTGGATGGATGGCTGTTGGGTTGAGGAACAGATGGAGAAGAATTTTTGGTAGAGTGTTAGGGCTTTGTAGCAGCTGTCGTGATTCCGAGATTCGTGGAAGATGTCTTCGAGTTGGGTGGGGGAGAGTGACCGGGTTGCTATAGCGCATGATGGATGTATAGTGCAGGTAGCTGGAACATTGCAAGTTTCTAAAGCTGGATTGGGAGTAGAATTGGAAGTCGAAGTATCGTGGCGGAAAGTGTGGATACGGATTTTCTGCATGCTTGCTGGTCGCTTTTGGATAAGTGCGTTTTCTGGCAGACGAGGAAGTATGGTTGCGTCTGCGATGCTACTGCTGTGGAGACTGGTGTGTTTGTAACGGGTATCGCCGACGAGACGTTCGTAATTGAGGAGGGTGGTGAGGGCTCGTAGGGGAATGGGTTCGGATACTATGGTTGGTGTTGTGGATTATTGAGATAGAGCTTGGTCTTCTGGGGAAAAGGAGGGGAGCAAGACAGTTGGTTTGTGATGGAGGGGTAGATAGAATGTATTACCGGGCGGTAAACGCGTTTGATCTCGCGGGATCATATGTTAGGGTTTAATTCAATGAGTTTGGTGTGTTTGCTAGTTTGCTTGCTTGTTGTGCAGTCGTTATGGGTGTAATCGCTTTCAGTGATTGTCGCATCTTCTGTATGCTTTGCTGGTATGAAGCCGCAAATATTGCTATAAACACCGAGCCAGTCCTCTGGCAAGAAAATAGAGTTCAATGCCTTGGCTACGTCTCCTCGTCCTGTTGGAGGACTATTTTGATGGATCGATCGATTTATCTTGATCGACGTTATATGTAAGGACATAAAAAAATTCATGTGCATGCGGTGATTGCGGATAGATTGTGAGTAAACTACAGTGAATAGATGAGAGAGAGGGTTAAGGAGGTTCAAGTGGGCTTGGGGAGAGAAAGTTCTCGATTGGACATACTCATAGATATTTGTCAAGAACTAAGTAAATCCACACGACAGAAGACTAGAGCGTTGCTCTTCACGGAAATGCTCCATTTTGAGTGAGTAGAAAGCCATGCTATATTATTTACTGCCTAGATATTCCAGGTTGGTACAAACCCATCCAATAAATTTGCTCAATCAATGCCAAGCTACCATTTTTGCCGTGGTTCCATTGACTTCATCATATCCGATACCTCTCTTTCACCACCACCCCTTTGCTTCCTTATCAAGACCAGATCTTCCAACTTCCGCTCATCACCACCATTCACCCGGTGATTTACATCGATCCTCTCTAATGCGACAGCAAAATATGGAATTTCAGTCTCCCAATTCAACCCCCCCCCATAATCTTCATATTCACCTCACTACGTCTATATTTTCCACTAGCTTCTGGAAGTGTTGTCCTCCGAGCACATATGTACGATGTACAACCTCACTTTCTAGAAAGTCGCCCAGAACCATAAATCCTTTATCCATCCTTCCACTGTCTCGTTTCAAGGTCTTAAAACTATTCACAAATGTTCTCCTATCGTTATACTCTCCTCCTATCTCGAAGGAAAAGAAAATTAGCCTTCCAGGGCTGTCACCATCAAGAGTTTCTTGCAGCCGAATGATATATTTAGGGAGTGCTTCGCCTGGAGAATGCTCTTTGGATTGATACCTACCCGTTGCAAACTCGAGGCCAATAAGTTGCTAATAGTCTGAAATCTTTGTTGTATGCATAGCGTATCAAAACCATTCGTCAAATATTCAAGAGAATTGTAATGGATTTTGTCTTGAGATTTATCGCAAAAGGCTTTATTTTCTTTGCTGAATGAAACGGTTTTGATAGAGCTGAGCCATAACTGCCGCTGCTGATCGAGTGATTGGCTGATGGTGTTGGATATCTGGGCTGGCATTTTGATGACGATGATGAGAAGTTACTGGATGTGGACTATCGAATGAGACTTACAGAATGGGGGTTTAATATTCGAAAGACTACGGCTTGTTGGGAGTCGGTTGAATGTGTAAAGGTAGGCTGGCTGATGATGGCAGATACTTTGAATGACACCGAATGATTCTAGGTTGTTCTTGTCTGTTTTGCTACTCTGCACATGTGAATTCTTTTGTTATAAGTAGAAAACCAAGGAGTAAAAATACGGAAAGAAGAAATGAAGATGGTAAGGAGAGAGACATAGCAGCTGTGTGTAATATCACAAACCCATATGAATCCATTTATCGACTGAGATTCTGCTACAGTTTGCGACAATGAGTCCTTATTTTCTGACTCTAATATCCATGACTAGGGCGCAATCTTGCAACCGAAGCAGAAATTTCACGGCTCTGTGTTAGAATAGCAAATGTGAGATGATACGTATCTAAAGCCAATGAAGGCCATTCTTTTACGATAGAAGTTCTCGCTTCTGTCATATACGAATAAACCGATTCCGTCACTCGAGATTGTAACTATCGCTCAAACTCTTTGTTTGAAATCTCCTTTATTATTTCGAGTGTGTGCTTCAGTCTACACCTCTTCCGACTTGTGTTTAACGACGCATGCTAAAACATCATATCTACGGTCTTAACCAGTCCACTTCATTGCTCTTGCAGATTCGCTATCAGGTCATAAACGATTAGGTTCGAACGGCCCATGTGTATCAATCTGATGTAGTGCCCATCACTCATGATCGTGGATGAATAGATTATCTGAGGAGCACAGGAGACATTAGTATCTCACTGTAGAAAGAGTGTTGGTTATACTTAAGATAGGGGTATCATCTAGACCCCTTTTCTTTATTATCAAAATGTATTAACGTCTATCACAGCTTTCACACTTCGCGAGTCCTTCTATCTATTTCACCAGAGTCTCTGCATATCTCCTCTATAAGAATCTTCAGACTTTTCTCAAAGGAGCCATCGATGACATCGTCGGTAGTGAACGGTTCAAGTATTGGTGTTGAAGAGAAAACGCATGGGGTATAGAGACCCGAGTTCGCTATGTTGTCACAATCAGTCGTGTGCAGTCAGAGCACCCAAATGAAAATCAAATTTGAAGTATACCCATCACATAGACCATCCATGGTAACTTTCAACTTACGTGATCGAAAAGTTGCGAAGAATGTCGAATCGACTACCAAACTTCGCAAAATTGAGATCGTAGGGACAGTCACCATAAAGCAGTAGCATCCAAAGATAGGGTCTTAGGAAGTATCTATCCAGAACTGATCGACCTGTGTGGAATTCTTCCAGAGACTTCAACTTAATCAACTACAATAAACAGGGCAGCCAATGGAACGTTTTCGTCCGACGTCGTCTAGCTGATTTAGAACCTCGTTTATTTTAGCGTAGGGAACACACAGGACTTGGCGCATTTCTGATAGAATTAGCGATGTATCTGCTCTTTTAGTGATTAGAAGTTTGCAAGATGTGACAAAGTAATTATAAAGACGGTGTCAGTTCCTGGTCTGTACGTACAATGAACGTTTCCAAGAACTCTGTACCATGCGTTACCAAACTAAGTGCGCGAGAATGACGAAAGAGATGTTTTACAATTGAGAAAGCCTTCCATTTTCTCTGGTATCGCAATGACTGCGATATACTAGGCGGAAGAAGTTTCTGCTACGACTCTGCTGGGTCAAGCACTCACTTTTTTCAAACTTGAACTCCAGATGATCAATTACAGAAAATATCAGAAGTACATAGGAGAAGTTTGCCGACAGTTTTCTGAAAAGCGCAACTGGTATCCAGATCACTAATCAAGATGGATGTATTGAACAAGCTTCAAGACAAACCTTATATGACTATCTACCTGATGAACCCTGGCTCTCTGGTATCTTATTGGTTTGAGGTGATGGCTATCTTCGAGAACATTTGAGCAAAAGTTGTATTGCTCTAGAATTATGCCGTCTCTGTACTCTAGAGTGGAGTGGTCGTCTGCGGCGGCTTTAGATTGCAAAATGTTCCCAGAGAAATGTTTCTCAAGATCAGGTACTGTGAGCTTCTGGATTAGAACTACAGCATATTTTCTGGAGAGGTAAGGGGGAAAGAGGGGGCGGTAGATTACTGGAACACCAAGAATCTCTTCTAAGACAACGAATTGCAATTCGTTCCCACCTTGAAAACTTTTCGCGTGCTACAAGCTTTTGCAAAAGAATTCGCCGAGCAGCGATTATCAGGGGAAACTTGAGCAGACTACTGCAATGGAGCATGAAATAATACATGGTGACCTTGACTTGAGGAAAAGTTGCTGGGCCGTTATCACAAAACCCCTGCTGAGTCTCGAAAAGGGTTCAATTTCGGATGACTTGCGATGGCCACTCGGTCGGGTAAATTAGCAATAGCAACTGCTATGTAGATATAGTCCAGGAAGTTCAGAAAGAGGGGGATAAGCACAAATCTCCACAAACGTCTACGAATCCATAGACAACCCATTCTCTGATTTGTGCTCTGACTCAATTCGCCCAAAATCACCCGACGCAATGATCGTTCCTTTACCGTGTAGTACTTTATGCTAAATGGGAATTGTTGCGATTGAACTGTAACTAGATATTAACTTTCAAGATAAATTAATAAGCGCGTCATATTTATATATCAAAGTTCATTCCAATTCCACTCCCACTCTAGTAACAACTGAGAGCGTCAGCTCATCACGATTCCACGGATTCTGTAAATCCGATAGATGAAACTGATCCATTCCCCTCCCGCCTTTAATAAAGCTATAACTTTCGCAATTTCTTTGGCATATTTACAATGTCTTCGGCAAGCTGTGATGACCAAAAATTACGAGATCATCCTTTTTTAATATTCAAGTGAGAACATGTCGGAATCATTGTAATACTCGTGCGGCCAGAAAGTACTTATGCAAAACTCCACCTTCAAAAATCGGGTTAGTTCTCTTGTAGTTTACCATCTTGTGGTATGTGCATCCATGTGAAGTGTCGCATATGTACTTCCTACCACCACGAGTACATCGCATGTCAAAGGCTTATACGAAAGGTTGAGTGAGATGTGGAATCTAGAAACATAGAAAGCGGGAAATTTAATATAGATTAGCGGCCAGCCTGCCACATGGGATAAAGAAAAGTAAAAACAGTCGCAGCACCGATGGGGGTATTTTGGTGCACTTAGACACGGAGTAATCCGTCTACAGGGCCAGGGCTTACCCAGTTCGCATTCTCGCTTATGGGTGGACATGCAGGGCATACATATCCTGACCCATATATTCGACATTTCTACACCATCTACACGGTTCACCAGTTTAGAAACCTACGCCAGTTCTCAAGAGCAGAATGATATCATCCGATGCTTCAGTCCTTACAATCATGCATATATACCTAATTATAATGAACTATGTAACCCTCTTCATTTGTTCAGCCTATCAAGCCCAAACGTAGTTGTTTGGGAGGAATCCGGGGCAACTTCCTATAAGAAGAAAGATCGCTTGAAAAATATCGATTCCAACCTTGTCGACGCGTGTGGTCGACCTTTCTGTCCGGGGAAGTGAAACATGTCGCCGGCACTGTACCGAAGATTTACAGTGCCTCAAAAGCCTGTCATTGGGGATTCAAGCCGGGTGCTTATCGGTATCTTGCCGGTATCTTGTGATTTAGAGTTTTTTGAAAACTCTAAACGGTCAAATTAAATGCACCCCCTTGTCTAACGAACGCTTCAAGATGGGATGGTCAAATAGGGATCCTCTTATTCTTCAAAAGGAATCACCTTGGGATATATGTTATTTACATAATCTCCACAACATAAAACTTTACTTCAATTATGTCTTTGCTAGGTTGTTTCCGCATTGAACTCTCTAAATTGACTCCTGAAGATCGTCGTTGAACCACGTTATAGAAGGTCTGGTAGTCTCCTGACTTTTCTCTCCTTTCGAGTCTCGACAAATACATTTCCCTAACCGGAGACCGTCATGTCTTTAACATACGAACAATACAACGCGGTTGATCTCACAGAGAGAATTACGTCAGCCATTTCTATCCTTGGCAATCTGTTCATAGTTATCACATACTTTTTCTGTTCATCCTTCGACAAACCAATCAATCGACTCATTTTCTTCGCATCATGGGGGAATATTGGTTCGAGTATCTCTTGCCTGATATCTGAGCTTGGTCCGGCATCATTGATGGACAAAGCGAAATTCGATGCCTCCGGAATATGTCAGGTCCAAGGTTTCTTGGTGCAGATGTTCCGTGGAGTTGATTGTTACTGGGCATTTTTCATGGCCATCAACGTATATCTCATTTTCTTCAAAGGATATACCACACATCAATTAAGAAAGTTGGATATTTGGTATTTGGTTGCATGCTATGGGCTGTCCTTCATACCCGCTTTTGTGTTCTTATTTGTATCGACAAAATCGCGAGGTCGCATCTACGGATCAGCTATTGTTTGGTGCTGGATTAGCGAGGATTGGGATTGGATGCGTTTGGTTTTCTTGTATGGTATTGTCTGGTGAGTACTGCTATCCGAGCTTCTAACGCTCTTCTCAGATTTGATCACGTTCACTGATCCGATGTCCATAGGATTACTATCCTCTTCGCTCTCGTCGTATACATTATGGCCGCCAAAGTAATCTGGTCCAAACGTGAACATTTAGAGGGCTTCCTCAACCCCCTTAACGAGAACCCATTCGCAAATACCGTCACGACCGAAATCGAAATAACCTACGAAGAACGGTCCATCGTCAAAGATGCCGGCGATCAAGGCGTTTCTGACAGCATAATGCACACGGATCAATATGAGGTAGAAATTCAAGCGACACCTCAACAAAAACAACAAGAATCCCAAGTGTATCAGATGCGAAGAATGAGAAGTTTGACCAGAGAGGTTGCAGAGTCTGGAACCAATCCCGAGGCTTGGCTGTATGCACGAGTGGCTATCCTTTTCTTTATTGCTATGATTATTACGTGGGTTCCCGCGAGTATCAATAGAATTTGGCAAATGGCGGATCCATCATCGGTTAATTTCCCGTTGAACTACATTGAATCATTAATGTTGTCGTTACAGGGGGTTTGGAATGTGATTGTGTATGTCATCACATCCCAGACTGCTTGTCAGAGGTTGGCATATCGATTGTTTTCAAGAAGTTCGAGGACTAAGACGAGGTTGCCCAGCGGGAGCCCCGAGAGGTATCCGTCAGGTGGAAAGCAAAGGCTTGAGAGCGTTGCTAGTAAATGATTGGGAATTGGGTGCTATATAGCTACTCGTGTTAACTGTATTCATTGCAAGGAAGAACACTTTTCATTCTAACGATCTATTCATTCATAATTTTCGAAATATTTACAAGACCCTGCAACGCCCATAAACCTTAACTCGGCCACTCGTACCTCATAATTCATATCTAAAATCTTAAATCCCATCCAATTGTTGGGCCCAACTTGGGTAATTCCTCTGCAACACTCTGTACATCCTTATCACCCCTACCACTTAAACAAATAACAACATCTTGATCTTTGTTCATGGTTTTGGCCAATTCTACCCCTCCCCATACTGCATGCGCAGTTTCCAAAGCAGGTATGATACCCTCTTTCTCACTGATCAATCTGAATCCTTTAAATGCCTCGGCATCAGTGGCCGCAATGAACTTTGCACGCTCAGTATCTTTCCAGTTACTTAATTCTGGTCCAACACCGGGATAATCTAAACCAGCAGATACAGAATGAGTCTCTGAGATTTGCCCATGTTTGTCTTGGAGAACATATGTACGGACACCATGTAAAACACCCTTTGTACCACCAGTCAGAGTAGCGGAGTGGCGATCTGTATCTAAACCATCACCACCAGCTTCAACACCAACTAATTTAACACTTGGGTCTTTTGAGAATGGGTAGAACATGCCAACCGCATTACTACCACCTCCAACGCATGCAACGACAGCATCAGGAAGTTTACCACGCTTCTCTAGCATTTGAGCTCGAGTTTCGTTACCGATGACGGATTGGAATGTTCTGACGATGGTTGGGAATGGGTGAGGACCAATTGCTGAGCCAATGATGTAATGAGTAGTGTCAAGCTTGACGACCCAAGAGCGCATAGCTTCATTAACAGCATCTCGGAGTGTTCGCGAACCAGCTTCGACGGCGACAACCGATGCGCCAAGAAGCTTGATTCGGAAAACATTGAGAGCTTGTCTTCTTACATCTTCCTGTAAAATTTATTAGTGCTGTAACGAAGAACCCAAGAGAAAAAATAATTATTATCCAAACTTACAGCTCCCATATAAATGGTACATTTCATACCAAACTTTGCGCACACAGTCGCTGTGGCCACACCGTGCTGTCCTGCACCAGTCTCTGCGATAATCTCGGTCTTTCCTAATCGTCGAGCAAGAAGGATTTGTCCCAAAGCGTTGTTGATCTTGTGACTTCCGGTGTGGTTCAGATCTTCTCTCTTCAACCAGATCTTTGCACCACCAGCGTGTTCAGTAAGTCTTTCAGCCTCATGTAATTGGCCTGGTCGTCCCATCCATGGATAATATGTTCGGTATTCTTCCCAGAATGCTGGATCGTCTTTGATTGCATTGAATCCTGCTTCAAGCTCTGATAAACAATCCATGAGTGCCTCTGGTACGTATTGCCCACCAAATTCTCCGAACTTTTGAGATGCAATTTTTGGGTCTATGGGGCCATTGGTATTTAAGGCCTCAATCTGATCAGCCAAACCAGGTCCGGATCTGTCTTCATCTCTAATGACAGCATCGACGGTAACATTCTCTCCGCTAGGCTCTTGGGCAACATTCATTGTCTCAGCCATTCCAACCTCTCTGGTTAAACCTTCGCCCTCACCTGGAGCACCCCTTCTCCCGCAAACTTCCGCACAGTAGTCTTCGACACTCTTTGCGATTTTGCCGGCAGGTGCTTGATTGACTGTGTTGATAATTTGACTTCCGATGACGACTCCATCGGCAATTTTGGCGACCTGTAAGAAATGGTCTCTTGTGCTAACACCGAATCCTACAGCGGCTGGAACGTTTCCTGAGTATTCCTTGACTCTTTTCAATAGCCCTTCCAAACCGGCATCCATTGAACCTCCTGTGGCTCCAGTGACACCCATTCTTGAAACAACATATATGAAAGAGTCTGCGAGCTTGCAAAGAAGCTTCATTCGGGATTCGGAAGTCGAAGGAGCGATGAGAGGAACGTAGGATAATCTATTGAACAGAAATTGTAAGCCATATATTCAAATGCGACATATCAATACTCCACAGAAAACTCACCCTCCGCTTGTGCAAAACTTTCTGAAGCTCACAGCTTCTTCTGGTGGAAGATCACAAACGATGAATCCATTGACACCAGCTTCTCGGCAGTCCTTCAATAATCTTTCCTCTCCATAGCTCAGAAAAGGGTTGTAATAACCCATGAAAAGAACCGGAGCTCTTAATCCCTTCTTTCTTGCATCCCGTACCATTTGTAAAACCGAAGTAACTGTGATACCATTCTTCAAAGCTTGAGTATTTGCTTTTTGAATCGTGGGTCCATCCGCAGTAGGATCTGTGAAAGGAATACCTAATTCAATAACATCTGCGAGCAAGTGTCAACTTCCACGCAGTCAATTGGGGATCAGGTGTCACTTACCGGCACCACCAGCCTCCATTCCCAATAGGATATCAACAGTATCATTTGCTTGAGGGAAGCCCGCAGTGATGTATGTTACTAATGCGGATCTTCCTTCTTTCTTGCATTGTGCAAATGTCCTCTTTAGATGCTCCATTTTGAATTATAGATTGATATGTATGTAAAGAGGTGTTATGGGAAGAAGATAAAATAAGAGAAGGGGGGGGAATTTGATGATTGAAATATAAACGTTTTTTTTAAAAAATAGTTTCCAAGTAGGAATCCTTTCTTGTATATATAATTCTTATTGATTACCCAAAAAAGTGAGTCAAAACCGTCGCCCCTCACTAGTTATCGCTCAATTAAGTCACCGCCTTGGCAAAATCTCGCATTCTCTTGCCAGTTGAATAGTTAATTTCGTCATGACATCCTCGGGTATCAATCAATATTAACCTCCTTCTCCTTGCCACAACATAATCCGTTTTATCGCTGATACAGAAAACAATTGTCCGTGAACAATTAATTTAGATACGTTACACTGAAATCGACATTTAATTCCTCCGATTTTTCAGTCCTCGATCTCCTAAATTGAGCAACAATTAAAAATGCCTCGACTTTCACCGTCAAGATTTCTCCTCCCTTCCCGTCGCTTCTTCTCACAAACTACCTCTCGAACAGCATTCGCAACAGGTCCATCCCCGCCACGCTTGCCACCAAAGGAACAAGAAGAATTTGAACGCCTGCAGCGCTCCTCCACTGGTGCATTTAGTACCCCGAAAACCGAAGTTGTTACCAATACGTTAAAGTCATCGACGCGAACAAGACCACAAATAAATCAATCACCTGCAACCACCGCTGCCGAAAAGGAGGATATAGAATTGGCTGCTGTGAATGCTAGGGTATCTGCTACAGGAAAAGGAGAGGAACTGCACCCGGATATCCGCAGAGGTGCGAGGCCAGAATTTGAGGGGGACATCAATCCAAAGACTGGAGAAGTTGGTGGTCCAAAGAATGAACCTTTGAGGTGGGGAAGTTCAGGTGAGAGGGGCGATTGGAGTTATAATGGTAGGGTTACGGACTTTTGAATCCTGCCAGGATGGGTTGCAGATTTGAGAAGAATGTACAAACAAGTTTGAATGTCACGGTAATATGACGCAGTACAAGAGCTGCTATTCAAGTCAGCGAAGACTTCGAAATAGAACCTATAGTGGAGTTTGGCTTTCACAAGAAATTATGAAAAAACGTCCTAGTGGATATTCCCTCCCTCAAATAATCATCTTATTATCTTTAAAATGGCAAGTCTTCGTACTGCTCTATTCCCTAATTTTTATTATGATTAAATTCTTTCTTGTTGTCGCTATGTACAGGAGACTAGCAATATATCCACTTGTGCATAGTTATCGTACAAGGGAAGTATCAGCTAGAAAACTCTCCACATTCGATAGCATTAAAAAGACCCAAGTTATGGTGATCCGTATTTGTTCCTGAGAGCTTCTCTGTATCTTTGTGTGCAACGATAACTTTCATCCTAGGGGCTATTGAGTCTCAAAGTACCAATATGGTCTCGTAATTGAACTTGCAGGTAATATGCTTCTTGGCTGCGGCCTTTTGTCTACTATATCCTATTATTAACACCGCGGCTCAATATTCTCATTTTTATGAATATTTGTGTGAAATCTGATAAATGCATTACTATTCTGGTTGGAGAAAGGAAGACTGGCTTGTCTTCCTAACGAAAAATAAAAGCCAATTGGCTAATGCGGTGATCTATTATTCATTCTTATACTTCGACCCAAAGTTCTATACTGGAGTGCAAAGGTCAAATTGTCTTTGTCACAAATGATTACCGGATTTGGAATAAACAGGCATGGTCTTGTTGTCAATTCCTTTCGTGTTGCCACTGCATGTTATTTCTTTTGTTGATCTGAAACTTCGCTATTCTATCCGATCCTTGATTTTAGTACACGATCGTGTACGTTTGTGCTTTCCCCTTGCAGAGATATTAAGTACTTGATAACACAAAGAATATAAGCCGGCGTTGAAGAAACCATTCAAAAGTTTGCTACTTCCAATCAGTGTCCGAGATGGCCTACTATGGCAAAAAGACCGAAGCTGAAAAGCTTGCAGGCATGTTAGCCATACATGCGGAAATGACTCGCCGGTGGAAAGCATCAAAATTTTACGCCGTTGCAAAAGAATGGCTGGAAAAAACAATTTTTCCTCTGAAGCTAATAGTGGATTCAGCGTTACTCATGGGTGTTGGGGGGATCGGGGGTGACCCAAATGGGACTTATATGTATGATCAGGGCTACGGTGAGGGAGAAGGGTGGGGCCCAGATATTTACAACCTTTCTTCAGTGGTTGCCTTTGAATGTTGGATTGATATTTTGAGTAGGTATAACATTTTTGGATTTCTAATTTATCCACCCTCTTTATCCCTCTTGTTAAACACATCAATAACATCCTGCAGGGCAAAGATTCGATATTCCATCAAGTAAAGTGTACTTTCAGGAACCGAGTTTCAACGATCTCGAAAAATCATTCATCATTTCACTTGGCCATACAATACTAGAAAGTCCTCAAGCATTCAAAATACTCACACGACGAACATTTCTCTGTTCTTGCCGCCTATACAAAGATGTTGTGGCAAGCTGCTTTAGCGCTGCCATGCCGGACTTAGCTATTATGTCACCGCTTTGGATGAATAGTAAGTAGAGAGCTTCAAATTGTTTTACACTCGGGACCGTTTACTGGGTCAATTATAATGCATTCCCGCAAGGCTGGATTTTCATTTATGGTCCCTCAATATTGAATGCGCTTAGAACACTAATAAATCTATTGATGTTTTTGAGTTTATCATCAATGACCCAGAGTACAATGCAGCACTGACAGTTCTCAAACCTGGAATGTGTTCAGTATTGATGGATTCCTCCGCGCAGTATTAGAGTTTGAAGGAATCAAATCTTCCCTCAGCGTTACCAATGTTTGAGGAAACTCCATAAACTAATTGATGGTTCATAGGTTGGATAGTATCTCCATCTTTTAAGGGGGGAAGAGATTATAACAGGTTAGTGTTTTCATGAGTCACGTATGTGGTCGGAATTGATTGAACAACCTAGAATGAGGCGGACTATCCGTCGATACGCTAGGACACACCTCAGCCAAAAGCATGGCCCGTTGTTTGAACGCAATAAAGACCAAGATCTCTATGACCTAAGTATAGACAGACTGATGCATAGCTGGCTCCAAGACTCGGAGTGGTATTGGTCGCCGGATGATCTGAGTGTAATAGGGGATATAGGTGAACCGACAGATGAAGAAGTATGGCGTTTCTTGCCCGGAATTTACGGAGTAATAGATACGCTTGGAGGAGGGCTTAGGTATATGGAGACTAGATTGGAGTTTTGTAGGAAGCGTCGCCTGGAACGCCCATTAGAGGAAATACCCAGCGGATCTGAGTTTGAATATGAGGGGAAAGAAAACGAACCGGAGCCAGAGTCAGAACCGAAACCAAGCCCGAAAACAGATAACGTATCTCTACCTTCAAAAAGAATTCCCGGGTCGCCTTCTTATCGCGATAGCTATCACGGTAATAAAAGACGACTGATACGAATAAGGAAGATGCGGGCATATCGCGATGATGGCAGGGTAAACTTTTTATGAAGACCTCTGATCGGAGGGAGTATGGATGTTTGAAGTTCCTAGGAGGGTTGGTGTTCTTGCGGGTTTCTATAGGCCTATATAGTTAGTTTGCTAGTTTTGAGATACTTGAAAGAGGCATTTGTTGACCTCAGTATTAGGTGTTTGAGGTAGTAATTGGAGTAGTGGTCTGGATATATCGTCGCTTGATGTATGTTTCTATGTAGTCACTTTGGTGTTAAATTTGTAAGAGTTTCAATAGCCTGTAGCTAATCCCAGCTTTTAATCTTAATTTTACAAATCGGCATACTCAATTTTAGTATAATAAATGACAGACTGCTCTCATAGTACTAAAAGTCTAGAGTACTACTCTTGTATTGTTGAACCCGCTATAGTTTTACTCTTATATTGTTAAGTTGCTAGCTCATAACATCTAGAATTTATAAAGAATACATACAATCTGTCTCGAATTCATGTATTCCAGTTCTCAATTATAAATTTTATCCTCTTTTTATGTTACAATTTCTACCCTGTCATCATAAATTTCAGATTTCATTATAAATTCTAGCCTTCAATTCTGGATTCTACTAGATAGGTAGCTAACTAATATAGGATCCCACCACCGTCACCTGTAAGAGGAAATAAACCCACGCTTAATCATACAACAATCATTTCCTATATATTAATACTTTACTCTAAGGTCATATGCATCTACTATTACTTAGACCCCTTCTAATATCGTTCACCTTCGTTTTCAATATCTTCCCCTTTACACGCATACGTACATACATCATTTCCTTCAGCATCACATCACAATCCATTAAAATTCAATACTCACCACGTACTCATCATCGAATCCAAGCAAGCAAGTGAAGCATAAAGGAGACTTAAGTTACCCGAGCAAACTAGCTGAGTACAGAGAATCACTCACTGACTATCTAATTATATACATTGACACCCCTTACCCCATACCCCATACTCTCTCTAAATATAAAAATACAAAAGATACAAAATAAGCGAACCAAGGAATTGAGAAATCAACAACGCATTTCCAAAGTACTAGATCTCATATTCTAATGTTCTAACAAGCGCTCAATTCAAAGGAAATATCATTTTCACTATCCTTGCTGTCTATTCTTTCCGAATATTCTTTCTAAGTTGCTACGCTCTCTAACTATCTTTGACGATTTCTAACTTATCCCTCCTGCCGGAATATCTTCGATCATTTCTAATTCTATCTATGCCACTCATGCTATAAAATCTACATTGTATATCGAACCCATCTACCCAGATCCCAGCAGAAAATCATGCACGGGAAAGAAACCTACGAGTTGGCAATTGCTAATTCTCCATCTAAGTAAGAATTTTCAATTCAAGGGGGTTTAATTTCTTGTCTACATGTAGAGATTCTGAGAGTGTGTGTGTGTGAGAGAGAGAGAGAGAGAGAGAGAGAGAGAGAGAGAAACATACTACAGTTCATCCACCACAACAACATAACCACGCAACAACTGAATCTATTATATAAATAAACATTATACTCCAATCTCATCTCATCCCATCCTATTCCATTCCAAATCAAGATTTCATCTCCATCAATCAATCAATGAATCAATCTGCCTGCCTACCCCACAAGTCTCTGCACTACTAGCACGACACTTTTCATCTCAATTTGTTCTTTTGTTAATCCATATACTATATATGCACAGTGTATAAGATATAATAGGAATTTGCACAACAGGGGGGTTTCATTCCAGAGGATTTCTTTTATAGTGTATGTCACATGTTCTATATAATATCAACTTAAAATTTACCGTAGTACATCTGCTCCAGAATCCGAATTACCTAATAATGATAATAACAATCTTTCCGCACCCCTCCCCTCCCCCCCTCTCCACCCATCTAACCCGCCACATTCTCCGCAACCCTCACCCCATCCCTCCCCACCTTCCCCTCCGCCCTCTCCTTCTCCTCCCCGTTAACCTCCTCTCCAAACAAAACCCCCAACGCCTCAACCCCCACATTCCCCCCACTAAAAACGACCCCAACATCACATCCCTTCTCCCCTCCCTCCCTCTCCACCCACGCCCTAAACCCCTCATGAAACAGCACCGTTGCAAGCCCCACACACGCACTCGGTTCGACCACAACCTTCATCCTCTCCACAACCAACCGCATCGCCTTCTTAATCTGCTCCTCCGTCACACTAAACATACCCTCCACCAACTTCCTCTCAAAAATAACACTCCACGGAATCTTCCCCACCGGCGTACGCAATCCATCCGCAATCGTGAGGCTCTTCACACTTTCAATTCGCTTCCCCTGTTCAAACCCACGACGTCCATCATCCGCGCCCTGAAACTCAGGTTCCGCGCCAAAAACTCGGATTCCCGTTCCCTCGCACGAAAGCGCAACACCTGATAACATACCCCCGCCTCCACAAGGAGTAATAATCGCATCTAATCCCTTTGCGGCCTGGGCATTGTGATCGCCCATCCCCTTCTCACTTTGTAAGTGTCTAACCTGTTCTGCCAATTCCAAACCCATGGTTCCTTGCCCGGCCATGATATCCGGATGATCGTACGGCGGCACAAGTCTTGCGCCCGTTTCCTCGATAACTTCTTCAACCATTGCTTCTCGCTCTACTGATGTTGACCCGCTGAATCTAACATTTGCGCCGTAACCTTTTGTCGCTGCGATTTTTGAGGGTGTCGAGATAGTGGGCATGACGATGTGGGCTGGGATGCCGAGTTCACGGGCTGCAAGTGCGAGTGCTTGTGCGTGGTTTCCTGTCGTTGGAATTATGTTAGCATCTTTAACCTTTAAAAGTTGTTGACAGACGGGAAGAGAGTCAGGGATCATGATAATAGCAAAAGAACAATCCACAAGCCGAGAGGAAATTGAAAAAAACCAATGAACAAACCACTACTATGTGTTACCACACCCTTCTGTCTCCAACCTCCCTCTCCATGTCCAGCTTCGACCCCTCCTTCTGCCTCCTCTAACCTCTTCAATGCATGGAAAGCCCCTCTAACTTTGAATGCGCCCACCCTCTGTAGATTCTCACATTTAAACCATAGTCTAATTTTTGGCTTCGCAGGTTCCTTTCCTTCCCACTCTGTCCCTTTCAATGCCTCCGCAGTCTGTGGTGTGCTCGCTATTTCATCAATTGTCCTATTGGTGAGAACTGGGGTATAATGAATATGCGGTTTAATAAGTTCGTGAGCATCGAGAACTGATTGGCGATTAAGAGGGAGACGAGTGTTGGGATCTGCCATTGTGAGTTCTGATATAAATTGAATACACTTGTAGATCTATCAACATGAATTGGAAATAAATTGCAATGTCAAGGAAGGGTGCAGCTGCTAAGCATATAGCATAACAAATATGGTGGGGGCGGGGCATTGCCCGGATGATTCATATAAAATGAGACCCTGGTTTGGTGAAATTCATGCCGATCTCGGCTGAACAGGGAAGTATGAACAAGTGCACAAGTATGGTCAATTATAAAAACAATTGGAAATATAATTTTTTGAATTCAATGGCTTAAACTTTTAATTCCAGATACCGTTGATAAAAAAAACGGAAAGTCATGAGAGTATGATACAATAGGCCCAATTTCAAATATGCAACTCCAGCCCCAAAGGCCCCATTAACTATCCATTTAGTTGTTTTCAGGACGGAGGGAACTAATAAAAATGTTAGTTATTATACAACTGTAGTGATGATTGAATGTGACTTACCGGACAGCCTTTCCTGCTCTCCAGATCTCCAAATCACGGATCTCCTTCATCTCAGCCTCATACTTCTCACGGTAATCCTTTTGGGAGTTGAACTCAAGGGATCTTTGAGTCTCCTTTCCGGTCTTGACGGAGTCATACAAGTCGTTGAAGACTGGCTTCAAAGCATCCTTGAACTTTCCGGACCAATCGATAGCACCACGACGAGCAGTGGTAGAGCAAGCCTCGTACATCCAGTCCATACCGTTGGCACCAATCAATGGGTACAAAGATTGAGTAGCCTCCTCAACAGTCTCGTTGAAAGCTTCACTTGGGCTGTGACCTTGCTCACGGAGAACCTCGTATTGTGCGAGGAACATACCGTGGATACCACCCATCAAGCAACCACGCTCACCGTACAAGTCAGAGTAAACCTCCTTCTCGAAAGTGGTCTCGTAGAGGTATCCAGATCCAACACCGACACCGAGAGCGATAGCCTTCTCTTGTGCCTTACCGGTAACATCTTGGAAAACGGCGATGGAAGAGTTGATACCACGGCCCTCACGGAAGAGAGTTCGGACGGTACGTCCAGATCCCTTTGGTGCAACGAGGATGACATCAACGTCAGTTGGGACATCGACCTTGGTTTGGTCTTTGAAGACTGGGGAGAAACCGTGGGAGAAGTAAAGAGTCTGCCGAAGTCAGTTTTGGACATAGGAAATTAGAAACTTGAACATCTGTCCATACCTTTCCCTTGGTGATCTGGGGCTTAAGTGCTGGCCAAGTTTCACTTTGAGCAGCATCAGAAAGCAAGTTCATGATGATGGTACCCTTTGAGATAGCCTCATCAACCTCGAAGAGGTTCTTTCCTGGAACCCAACCATCTTGTTGAGCATCCTTCCATGATTGACCGTTCTTTCGTACACCGACCACGACGTTAAGACCGTTATCACGCATGTTCAAGGATTGAGCATGTCCTTGGGAACCGTAACCAATAATGGCCATTGTGTCATTCTTGAAGTATTCCTGGAAGACAGATATTAGCAAAAGTCAATGATGTCAAAAGTTACAAGGTGTAAATCATACCTGGAGTCTCTCAACTGGCCAGTCGGCTCTCTCTATTGAATTTGTCAGTTTCCATTAATGTCCAAATTGAAATCTGAATCCATACCGTAAACCTTCTCCTTTGTGCCAGCAAAGTCAATGGTCTTTACACCTCTGACTTGTTGGGAAGCTCCAACAACAGCACGAGCAGCGGAAGGTCTGGCTGAGGCATTGATAGCAGAGACAAAAGTTCTGCGTGCTGGTGCAGTCAATTGACGTGCAACTGGTCTAGCGACTCTGGAAAATGTACGGGCAGCCATTTTGAAGGAAGAAGTGAGTGGAGTTCAAAAAAAAAGGAAGAGTAACAGATGGGTATTTTGAAGTTTAAATCAAAAAGTTGTAGATGTGACTCTTCGTCTTTTTGTTGTGGGCAACAGTAGCTAGGAAATTTTCCTGCCCGGTTCCGGAGGTACCTTTGACAGGGGTATTCTCCAGTATCGCACTTTCTGTGGGTGGGAAAGTCTTGGCAAGCCAACCGTGCGGGTTGTATTTCAACGTGAGTATAATATCTTGTAGAAAGTGAAGGTAATTTATGTGTACATGCATCTAAAAGCCGAACTCAATTTGGTAAATTATAAAACTTTACAAAAACCTTAAATATCTGTATATATCGTCATATTATTGTTTGTTACATTGTTGTATATCTTTCTATTACCAAGGTAGATACTCACATACGCAGGTAGTCATTTTCGTCCCCATCAATCGCACACAGATATGTAGTTACGTTTCGGAATTATATATATATAAATCGACAATCTAGATGATCTATCTATATCTATCCGAAAGGAAAGGAAAGGAAGGCTATAGTGGGAATTCGGCCACATCACAGCCTCACCCACCGCTCCGGTATTGTTCCGGCCACGGTCCAAGCCGTGAAATAGCTTGTGTTAGGTTCCAAATAATTGACTACAAGAAACTGGCCTCGCGTGCTCCGACTTGCCTAGTATACCCCGATATATGAATCTACAACAGTAGTGGAGATAGATAGATGAAGTTACCAAGTAGAAAGTTGCCAGCTACAAATATGACTCCTTCAATCTGCCTCCATAAACCGGAGAAATCGTAATACTTGCTCGTATACTATAGGGGTGGACATCAGAATCAGATGTACTCACGAAATGACGCTCCGGTAGTCCTCCGGTAGTCATTGCTCTGGAGGTTTAGTTCCCCCTTGCTTGAATTTGGAAAGGTATCTGTTTGCATGTATTCATTCATTGTATTAACCATGTTGACTACTTCTCCCGTACTCTCTGGCCCAACACAATGTGTCCTTTCCACAGCCACAACACAAAGCCTGATATAAGATCAACAGCCAAAAAGGCTGCATGAAAGGTTCCCGATCTCCAAGTAGAAAAAAAACGCCCATTATGCCCCTGTCTTCATGTTGTGACCTTACACATTGGTGCGTGGTGCTGGAAATGTAGTACTTGTCCGGATCGTATAACCCTATCTTGACATCGTTTATATTGTTGCATAATGCATATTGAAAGCATAGTAAGTGTCTAATCCATATGCCTTCTCTCTTCAAACTTTCAATACTCTGTCAAATGAATCATTCTTGACAGATCCACCCCCCATAGCAGATCTCACGTTCCGCTTGAATCCCTCTCGGTTTGATCTCAAATCTTCTGCAGCTTCCTTGTTAAGTGGATCCGAGGCGTTTGGTTCGAGGAATAGGAACTGTTCATCCAGTCATTAGTACATAGTAACTTCGCACGCCACGGATACCATAAACATGCAACAAAACCACCCCCCAAAACATACCTGCAATCCAATAACAATCGCTTGTAAGTTCAGCACTGGTTTCCAGTCTTCCCTCAGAATATTCAAACAAATTTTGCCTTCAACATCGATATTCGGGTGATAGATCTTCTGTTCACAGTTGACTTTGGGTGGTTCGTGTGGGAACGTTTCCGGAACGGCGAATTTGAACTTAAAGATTCCACCCTTGTACATGCCCTCATCTGGTTCAATATATAGATAGAAGTTGAGAATATCGTCTTCGTCAGGGAAATCGGTGCGCATAGTAGAGGGCAGCGACATTTCAGCAATATCTGATAGCGCACATCGTGATGTTAGTCCTCATACATGCATGCCCAACACAATCTCATTCTGTGCCCTCCTGAATACACTCAAGAGCCTGGAATCTGTTCATCTTACCTTTCTGCAGTCTAAGTTGTGCGGCCGTGACCTTCTTCTTCTTAATGCCCGCAGCAGCATCGGCATTTGCCTCTTGCTGTTGTTTTTGTTTCTGCGTACAATATCAATATTCCGAACGCGTTACAAATCGTTACCAAAATCCCAGTTCTGGTGCGCACATACCATAGACCATATTTTCAACATCTTGACTATCGATGACACTATAACTAGAGTGTTGAGAGTGCAATTCTGAAGTTGGGAAGTTGAGAATTATATTGTAGGTAATGGGATAATGTTTGAGAAATGACGTTTAACAATGAGAGAAAAGTAAGCGAGAAGGTAGTTTTATACCTATTATAAAAGTATAGGAACTTGAGAAAGTGAATAGCTCCGATCTGTTGTATCAAAATGATGTTATAGAATGTTGTGACTTGTCAAATATACAATTATACAGTTGCTACAGTAGGAATTTTTGGTTGCTGACGCCTTGCCGAAAGATATGAGGCAGGCTGGCGGGGTTCGGTTTCTTATCAAAAGCATCACGCGAGTGGCCACCCCGTTTTTGTGCCACATGTAAGGACCGTGTCACAAAGAAACTTCATACATTAGAATCTCTAATATACTCAAATCGTTCTGTACATTCAGACCCTTGGATTTATCCAGTTCAGTTGGTACATTCAGACTCTCTGATATACTCAGTTTAGTTGATACATTCATAGTCTCTGAATTACTCAACTCATTTTGTGCATTCAGACCCTCTAAAGTACTCAATTCAGTTGACACATTCAAATTATTATAAAAATTTACGCAAATTTCTCCTATAGTTTGACACAGTGCACATTGGATTCTTCATGAAAGATGACATCTAGCTCAATAGATACGAATGATTATTCATTCATAAGGGTATTCAATAGTATTAAACGGAAACGCCTACTCAAACATGCAATATAGAGAGACCGCCTAGGAAGAAGAAAAAATCTGAAAACTCCCATATGTGAAGCAAAAATGCAAAAATGGTTGCTTGATGTAGATTCACGCGCTGATTCCTTTCCAATGATAGGTGCTCACGCTCCGTATAAAGGGTCCATCCTCCTCTCCGCCCCCCAATTTTTTGAAAAAAGAAACATTTATTACTCATGACCTTTCAGTGTTACGAGTACCGATATTTCCTTCTAGAATATATATGATGTAAGTCCTGTCTAACGTCTCATGAAGCAGCACATGATACCAGACTTGAACAAGAAGTAAGAACATCCGAGGAATCGAATAAGTGCCAAGAAAGCCGTTGAGTAAAGCAAAACTTCGAAGAACTTGGCAGTTCTTATTGATGCAGTATTCTGAATATAATGTTAGCTAGGAAACTCAAACTATTGTAGGCATAGAATAACTCACTCCGAAACCAAATCCATCAACACTGTCACTCGTGATAGCAACAGCCAACAAAGCGTTTGAGAATACCCAAGAGATCAAAAGCTTGGTTCTGAAAGATTTGTAAGAATCCTCCAAGGTCTTGCTCTCATCTTCAACTTCAGGAACAAATGGACTAAGAGCACGCTTGACAGTTGCCTCAAACTGACTGTCAATATCCTCTTGCGGTCTGTCAATTTCTTCAATAACTGCTGCTTTACCATCAACCTTCGTAGTTTTAGCTGACGGAAGAGCTTCTGCTTTATCAGATCCCTTGGTACCCCAAGAAACATCGTGCCAATTACTGAAAGCGTACACCATGAGAATGTTGATGTAAGATGACATGAGCAATAAGTATGGGCCGAAGGAATGGAACATGTGCCATGGATCCATATACATGAAGGATGCAACGAAGTACAATCCAAATGTAGCAGCCAAAGCGAGAATAATGATACCAGCTCCGGAACTCGAGCTATCACCGAAGAAACTCTCAAAGAAATCTTTCGCGCTACTAGTATCGAGACTATCTCCTGACGAGAAAGCACGAACGACCAGATACATGGATAGAACAAGGACGTAGAGATTGATAACACCAAAAACGACAAAGGATACGATATAAGTAGCCTTAGATCCTTTAGGTCGATTACCAAGAGCCAGAATGAATTGAACCAGTAGGAATCCCAGGTAGAGATATTTTAGAATCGTGTTGATGATAGGGGTAGCGGTATCACCGAAAGGCCAGCCATGGTGAAGGGCAGTAGTGTCCGAAGCAGCGGTGGGTGTACCGACAAGATCCATAATAACAGTAGTTGTGAGCCAGAAAGAAGATAACATGAACCAACTGAGAAAGTTGGAGAAGACGTTGTATAAGAATTGAATGTGCAAGAAGAACATGCGGACAATATTGTGACCACTCTTGTACCTGTGAAAGACGTTAGTTATTGACCCTCAGAATACGCCGTCACGAATAAACTTACATTCTGCCGAAATGCATGATGGAATACATTCCTGCTGCAAAGGAACCGTTAAGCCATCTTCTACGTTGACCAATGAATTCAGCAGCTCCTTCAGGTACATCAGTTTCTCCTTTAGCTGCCTTAATATAAGTCAAATGCCACTTGCTACCAGCCTTGGCTACAAGCTCGAAACAGAGAATTCTGTCCTCAGCCAAGAACATGTTCTTCTTGAAAATGTTCATTCCCTCGATACCCTTCTTTCCAAGAATCTTGGACAAAGTGTGATCTCCGTGGAAGTATTGTTCAAGAGGTCGTCCCATAATAGCTCGGAATCGGTATGCAGAGAAAGCTCCCGGCAACACACTGACATATCCAAAAGAACTCTCTAGAGGCTTGTCGAGAATGTTACTGATCTTATACTCGAAGTTTTGACCTGCAACAAGCGGGTTCAGAAGCTTTTTGCCTCCCTGTATTTACGTTAGCACAACTAGGTTAAAATAAAGCAGTAAACGCCACAGACCTTTCCTAACATAGCGTGAATCTCTCCGCAAGCACCTCCTAGATCTTTGTCGTTATAGAAACCTTCCCACAAAGACAACAATGATTTAGGACCTGGCTTCGTACCGGCATCCAAAAGGATACAAACTTCGGGGTTAAGAAGACGACCAAATGCATTGAACAGCCATCTATGGGAATTGATCTTCTTTGTATTCTTTGCCTTCAAGCAAAACATCATTTGCACCGGAGGAAGGCAGTTGGCATCACCCTCGGTTGGGCGGATAAGTTGCTGACTGGCAGTGACCGAAAGTTGTGTGGTGTACTCGAAAACATGAGCAACAGTCTCCTTTCCATCAACATCTTTCTTCATGACACCATCTTGGTAGATACCAATTGTGGCAAGAACATCAAGTGTATCTTTGTCGCAAGGATCGATACCATCAAAAACAAGGCAGACAACAATCTTTTGCCATGCTGGTCCACCGACATTCCAGAAATCAGATTTCTTGAGGTTGACAATATCGCGGATATTTTGCATGACACCGTGAAGAGTACGTGCAGTCAACTGCTTGTCTTCGTTGTAATAGGTGACGGCAATGAGCAACTCAGTATGACGATTGTACATGGCAGGTCGTAGATTGTAACCATTTTTCAGAGTAAATTCATCGGGGTCGCAAGTCGCAGCGGTGTAACGCATATGTGTGAATTCCTCGCTGCCACCCTCCAAATCATTTCTGTATTTTTGCTGAATAGCATTTTTGATAGCACTGGGTACTGGGTGATCGACACTCAAGACGCTTCCTTGGACAAGCTTAACCTTTCTTGTAGCATAACGTTTGAGACCTCCAGCTTGGGGGGCTTGTCGTTGTCTCCATGCCTCTGTGGAGGTAGTCTCGGCTCTTGACAAAGGAGTTTCGGTTCGTGGATATGGGTTATCTTCTAACTGCTCATTGTATGTGTGGGATGAGTTGTAATCGCTGCTGTATGGTTGTGGATCGTTCGCATACGTTTCTGTAAGACTGTAGGCAGAAACAGGTCTAACTGGAGGAGTATTCGCTCGAAGACCTCCTTGAGAGTGAGAGTCGTAAGGGCTATTGAATGGGCCGCCATGTCCTCCAGAATCGAGTAAAGGTAAAGCTCCTTCCTCTTCATCTTGAGGATGATGGTACTGCAAGAGTTATGGTTAGAGAAAGCTTTCCCACAATCTGCGAGATAAAAGAAGCCCTAGAACTTACGTTACCCCCTCCAGGTGGAAGGTCTTGGAGCTTATGCTCATCATAGCCTCCGTTTCCAGAGTACGCCATGGTTGTGGAAAATAATCAAGAACCCTTTATTAAGTGATCGAGATTATGCAAATGTTAAGTGTGGTATTAATACTGATAAAATCTTCGAGATTTTATCGATACTCGATGGATGAGAAATAGATCAAAAGAGGAATGTTGGTTATGTCCAAGATTCAGAGGTATATTCTCGTATGGCGGTGTCAATCCGTGGGCTTCAGGAACGGACGGTCAGATAGATCGAATCGACCCTCTCCTTGGCAAGCGAAGTAAAAGAGTGAATGTAGTCCAACTCGAAATTCTTTATTTTGATTCAGAAACAAAACAATCAGTCAAAAGTGTAAAGTACCAGTGATGGTACCAAGGTATTGAAGAGAGGATGAGAAGAAGAAGTCGAAGAAGAAAAGAACGATGGATGAATCTTCTCCTCTCAAAAAGTGAAGTGGTGAAGTGGTGAAGATATGAAGAAAGGCTCAGAAAGGGTAATAAAAAAGCAACCCTGTTTCAGATTCTTGAAGTCAATAAAAAAATAGGAGGGATGGAATGGATTCCTTATGATTTAGTTTGTTGTCTTGGTCTCCGCTATTTTCAAATCCCTTCAATAATTTTTGGGTTGTTCGGAACCCTGAAAGCAATTGGAAAGTTCTTTACCGATTTTTGATCGTAAGTAAGGCGAAATGAGGTGGAATAAAGAGATTTGAACCAATGAAAAGATGTTGGACCAGTGGACTGTAAAAACATTGTTGTTATTGTGAATATGTGAATACCTAGGTAGGTAACATTCATGTATGATGTTAAATCTGTGTGTTGACTGCGCCTCATGTTGAAAAGTTTATTGATTCTAATTGTAAATCTATATGCATCATCATTACCCATTTCTATGCTGCGGCTTGTTTTCATCCATCCAATCTTCATTCTTGACGTTCAGAATTGCGTGTACGCATCTACAACTATCTCGTATTCTGGCAGACATGTTGAAGGGACGACGAAGGCTTGGATCTTTGTCGAATCTCCTCTCCAAAGGTCTTCTCTTTGCCCCTCCACTAACTTATTCGTACTTCACAACGACTTCATGGCATATGGCACATGGAATATGGCATGTCGTGCAATATTAACTATCTCCTTGGAAGAGTCGCGTTTACAGAGTACAATGCTGTGAAGTACAAGCTTAACCCCTTTAACCAGCGTTTTGGTCTGATAATCATTTGAGATCATTGGCTGTTTTTGCGCTTTGGTTTCAGCTGCTACAGCTCACCTGCCTATGAAATGTCCGATCAACCACATCACAAGTCTCGTACATCATCGTATAGTATAAAGGGCACTTCTCATTGGGGGGAGAGTGGCCATCAATCGTACACAAGGTCTTATTCTTAAACTTGCTATACATTTCAAGAATCCATCGTTGTTTTCTAGCATCCAAACAAACAAGTCGTTGGCAGCGTCTGACAGAGTTGCTCTGTACATTATTCAGCGCCACCACTGCGGCTACTTCCCGAATGTCAGATATTGCTCTGTCTATTAATAGACTCTGTACTATTCTAGAAGAAGCTAATTAAATGGGGTAAAATACTAGACGGACCAAGGAAAGTTCCTGAATCTATGGACTGTGGGAATGAAGCTCTAATAAGGATAAGGATAAGGATTTGAATATGGATACAATCAGAATGGTGTATACAGTAGAGTACTTAGCTGCAGACTGTCATGTTAGTACGTAGTGTTGTGGATGTTGACAGCAGCTTCATCTCATGTTTGTTCACTGACTGTTGACTGCTTATATCTCCTTCATGATGGACGATGCTTTATCTGCAGGTATAAAGTGGAAACTTCCCAAATAGCGGGTAGGGGAGGAGAACTAAAAAGCCAATTCAACGGCAAAATAGATTCAGGGGAAAGTGTGGCCTGGGATCTAAGGTGTCACAACCATCCTACGCAAATCGGTAGAATGAAAATTCTGCTTTACGTGATCATCGAAAGTGAAGAAGATTACTCGAATGCTTATGGAGTACTGGGTAACCAATGTGAGCGGACATCCTTACTACATTATTATCAAGAATCCAGTGTTTTGCAATTTCCTCGTCAACACGCACGGGTTACTGTTGTCTAATGGCAGGTCATATTTTTTTTTACCGAAGCACCCTTTAAGCAATCATTAGCTGCTTCAGATTTGGGGAAAAGATGACTTTTGTTCAATTTCCACTTGACAAATCCATACAATAGCACTAGCAATGCCGGAGCATTAACACGTCAATAACTCCTGGAAACGTCCGATCTCTTGTTCAAAAAGTTCAGGTACCTCTTTTACGTCTGTGGTGTTTCATTCTTCCAAAAGTCACTCACATTGATATCTTACAAACAACGATACTCTAGGTTCTGGGTAGTACGATAGAACCGCAGACACTTCTGACTGACTTGTTTGCTCGCTGCAGATATTAAGATCTGAGATTCCAGAGCTATTGATCTACAACACCAAGACGCGGGCCGCAAGGGGTATGATTAAAATTATCCGTATAATTTGCCAACAGTTGTGGATTTTATTGAACACATACTGCGTATGCCCATTTCTCAATATAATTTACTGTCGCTGAATCAGGACAGAACAGAACAGTCAAAGATGTCTGCCCATTATTGTGAGGTTTTCATTGATGCGGGTTGAAGCAAAATGATACAGTAAATTGATAGAGCAAGCGATATCTAGCTAGGTCGCTCCCGACATGGCACAGTGTGAGTACAGTACCTAGTAGGTATCGAATGGCAGAGCAACGTACACGATAATACCTCTATGGGCCTCTTAGAAAAGCACACCAGACTATAATATCATTACTCGAATTTCAACTACACAAGAGGGTTTCTTGAACTGTCATCAAAATCCATGGCTCCTTCATAGATACACGCGCACACACACACACACACATATATATATATGTGTGTGTGTATATATTATATGTATATACTCGAGTACAGTACATGTAATGACATTCATTACCTAGGCAACTTCCACCAATGTTTTCTTCCCGTTTCATCTGATTTGTGATTTGTCAATCTGAAGAGTTTTGCATAAATCGTTGGAGATTAGTTTTTTTTCTCACATCTTGTAAGAAATCGCGCTCTTCCCCTGCCCCCAAGCGTAATGACACAGGGCGTTCCATATATCCCATATATCCCATCCGTCTTATGAAGGAGAACCCATTCATTCCACTTCCCATTCCCATTCCCTTACATTTTGCAAGCCTATCAAACCATCAAGCCTAGCCCCCCCCAACTCTCTAAACCCAAAGTAAATTAGATCCATTTTTCCTCGCTATTCTCGCCCTCAATCGCCAAAGTCGAGAAAATCTGCCTGAGCTGTTTGCTTATTTGCGTCTTAACCAACTACTCGTCGAACGTACAATGTGCTACTTACTAATGATAGATTGATCTCCATCAATTCAACCCAATCTCATCTACACCATCACAATTCGTCGCAAATGATCATCACGACTACCAGTACGACCGTTTAATTCCCCTCATCGCCGGTCTAGATTTCAGTCGTCAATGTAGATGGAGTCGTAATCGACCTTGTTTACGACCGCAATAATAAGAGTTCGCTCAAACCAACACTCGTTTTAAATCTTGCCTGCTTTACTTTCCAACTTCACATCGCGACCGTATCGTATCGTATCACTTCGTTCTTTCAGCGCTGGCAATAACCATTTGAGTTTCGATCAATTCATCTCTACTTTTACGATTTTTCATTTCATTGCTCTCACAGCTTATACCCAATTCGACTTTTATTTTTATTTTCCCACCACTCACCTTTCTCGAGCCGGCTCTCCTCTGTTGTCTTTAACCAACAATCACATCCAGGCTAAGCCTTCAATACCAACACCTTTCGATTTCCTCGATTTATCCCAAACCAACCTTGACTGCTTCACCCTCAATTTATTTAATACGGCATCGTAGTATATCGCAATTGGCACCGGAAAAGATGGCGTATTACGAATGTAGGTAAAATTCTTCGCAAGGTAACAATTTGTTGCTAATCAATTGCAGCATCTTTCCCTACTCTTTTTCGACGATGCGTTGAATGCGATGGAGCCAGTCCAGCATGTCCGAGCTGTGCCGACGACGAGATTTGTTCCCTCGTCCCACCGACTTGTACAGCATGTCAACAGACAGTGTGTGTGGCTTCCTCTGCTGCACCTTCGACGACTGTTAGTTCGTCTTCATCATCAAAATCCGGTCCAAATGTAGGCGCTATTGCGGGAGGAGTTATCGGAGGAGTCTTAGCTGTCGCAGCCGTTACTTATCTCGTATGGAGGTTCTGCATCAAGACGAAACGACAACAATTCGAGCAAGATGATTGGATAGAGAACCAAGAGCAAGCCAATGCAGAGAAAGATTTCGCAATGCGAAGGGACGCAAGAGCTTCTACGCATACCGTTGGATCAATTGCATCCACAGTGCTGACACGAGCATCGAACATCATTCAAATCGCATACATCCCAGGTGTCACCAACAGATCCACTCCATCCACTCCAGGTCTTCTTGTTCCTCCGGTTCCTCCGATCCCAATTGCTTTATCAAACGCATCTGGATCGCCAAGATATGAGCAAGAACATTTCTTCATGCCAGGAGATCTACGTGACTCGACGTACAGTGGAATCAGTGGAATTGGGGAACGAAACTCGTACGCACGAAATAGTGTGGCATCTACTATTTACGGAAAACAAGCTATTGTGTCACCAGTTCCAGCGCAGACAGTTATCCGAGGAAAAGCAGCTGTTGTCAGTGTCAATAAAACCGGTGGAGGTTCGTCTGGTGGCACCATCACGCCTCCAGTTCCAAGCGTCGATTTCAAAAAATACTCTGAAAACCCACCAAGCCCAGCATTCTCTGTAGGTAGTACATTCTTGAATGCTGCTAGTGCTGCGACGATGACCAAACCACAAGTCATTCGAGTGAATTCTAGCTTGTCAAAAGCAACTACACCTGAGCCTACAAAACCCACAGGAGTTCCATCATCGTTATTTCCCCGAGACTCTAATGCTATCACTTTAATCGAGGATGGCACCCCAATCACACCTCAAGGACCCTTTAGTGATCCTCCCGACACAGGTCGAAAATCAGACGCTAGTTTATCAGCCATGACACAAGATGCAACAAAAAAGTCACAAGGGGATGTATTCTCGGACCAACATGAAGTAAAGGAATAGCGGGTTATCTTTTGATACGACACATTCCTTTTGGGAAGCGATTTTGACATAGGAGGTCACCCGTCTGGTTACGATTTGGTTTACTTGTTTCTTTCAACCCTCTATGTACTTGGAGGAGGGGCGGATCCCCATTTTGATGGTTCACAAATGGTGTGGCAGGGTGTTCAAGGGGTATCTTATGATTGGCAATGATTTTTATTTTTTTTATTTTTTCTGGGGATATGTTTTTTATATCATCCTATCTTGGTACTTTACCTACTTTTTAAAGATTCCATAGACGATGTCAATACCAATGAATCTGTTCAACAATTTCATGGGATATAAAACGAAGTGTAATGATAGAATGTATGCATGTGATGTTTTAATGTAATTCGTAGGAATAATATATTTTTTCAAAGAAAGGAGGAGAGGAGTGGCTGGTACGTTGAGAATGATCTAGGTGATACTGTAGTACTGCAGTATTGCAGGACAGGAGGGAAAGATATTGAAATTGAAATGAAATATTGATTCCTCGATAAATAGAGTTTGGGAATGTTAAAGCGGCAGAGTTAGATATTTAGGTAGATAGATAGTTGGATGATTTGTTATGAATTCGTAATTTGAGGTTATAGTAATAAATACATATACACAGAGTACATATGAAATCATTCATAGGTAAGGTTCCCCCCCCCTACTGCACGCAGGATACTGCGATAGCTTGGTATAGGTAGGTAGGGAGGTGGTTCGAAGAGTAATTGATATGTCTATTACAGTAGCAGCAGTAGGAATAAGAATAGGAATGGGAATAGGAATATGTATCAATATTGTATATCATATGTTATATATATACAGCTGATTTGATCTGATCTGATTTGGTTTGATTTGACATTTTCGTGGTTTATACATTATATACTGAGATAAGTATCTATCTACCTACCTACCTACCTACCTATTTACCTGCCCACTATAACACTACAGTTATTAACTAACTGACTGACTATACCAAACCAACGAGTAGGTGATTATATATCTGATAATTTGACTATTTGACTATTTGAACGTTTGACCACTTGACCATTTGCTTGACATGGCATATTGTGGCATAGTATAGTATGGTATATAGCATAGCATGATATAGCATGATATGATATAATATGATATAATATAATATCACGTCTCTTCTTTTCTTGGTACGTCCTGGGACATCTTGGTATGTCCAGGTATAGGTAGGTAGATAGATATGTACCTGGTAGATAGATTACAGAGGAATTAATGCAAGGCATGGGATGGGAAAATAAATGTAGGTTATGCATCCATCTCGTTTATGCATTTTTTTTTGTAATTCTGGATTCTTGGATTCTTGGATTGCTTATGGGTTTGAAGGCTTAGCGATTCAGAATTCGCAATTCGCAATTTGCAAGATGGAGGAGATGAGATGAGGAGGGGGGTTCTTGGGAAATTGGGAATTGGGAATTGGGATTGGGGGGCTCGCTACCGGCGTTTTGGGGGGGGGGGGGGGGGGAAGAAAGAGAAAAATAGAAAGAAAGGGAGAGAGAGAGAGAGAGAGAGATAAAAAGAGAAAAAATTGTAGGTAGGAGGTGTGGTGTGGTGTGGTGTGTGTGTATGTGTGTGTATGTGTGTGTGTGTGTGGATGGGCTAGTACAAAGTATGATAGGTACTAGGTACTTCTAGAGTCTGGATTGGATATTCGATACATACATGATGGCCGAGACTGCGAGATTGATAGATTGGTAGCTTCGTAGATTGGTAGATCGGGATAATGTCAGAAATTGGATTTTCAGTTCATCTTACTACCTAGGTACATACTCACTCTTCTTCTGGTGCTCCTATCCCAATGGATCTTGATCAATGTCCTCCACATATCTGATTTCTCAGTCAGTTGGTTGTTGGGGTTGGGGTTGAGATTGGGATTGGGATTGGGATCGGGATTGGGATGCTCTGATTTTATGCTGAGGAGCCGATTCAATTCAATCCAATTCAATTCAATCCAATTCAATACCGTCCAATCCAATCCTATTCAGTATCATCCATTCTTTGGTACCGGGAAAACAACAAGATTGCCTAATCATATCGGCTTTTCCTTTCCTTTCCCACTTGTCTGCAGATCCGAATAGAAATCAAACTGGATCCGTCGGCAAATCAACAGAAACGTACAAATTGATACTTGCGGCACATACTACTTCGTACATATGGAGTAGGTATAATTGATTCTAGAGCGTGGCTCAGTATCTACGCACGCTACGGACTCCGGAGCATCTTTTTATCTAGCTAGCTACCTAGCTTCATTGTGCCCTATTGTGCATTATTGTCGGTAATAGTGGGGAAGGGGGAGGGGGTTGGAAGGGTTGAATGGTGGATGGGAAAGGGTCTACGATGAAGATGGCGGAGTGAGTATTTATTTATTTATTTACCTGGGTATGCAATGTGTGTGTATTTATATGGATACTATAAATATTTGGGAAAACTTGAGAGAAAATGATTCAATTTTTATTATAAGAATTCTCTAGCAATACCTATCTAAGGGGAATAGGTAAGTACCTACTGGGCAAAGAAAATAGCGGTTGACCTGAGTAGATGTTGAATGTTAGATATTAGATGCTATATTGATGGCTAACATTTTATATATATCGGTATTGATGAAGATATATAATAAAGTGTAGAGAAGAGATATAATCCTATATAGGAAACTTTCAGAGTTTGATCCTACCTCCCCTCCCCCATCCTCCACATGCAAAGAAAGCACATGTAGATTCAAGGCAGCGATCATCGAGAGCTCATTTCCTCTTCTGTTCTTTTACTTGTTGATTGTGGGCTGTGGGTTGTGGGTGTTGATGTTGATGTTGATCGACATACGTTTATATGATAAGAAGTAGGTGGATGGATGAATGTCTGTCTAAATAATTGACTCATTGGATGAATTAAAAGAAGATTGAATCAATATCAATATCAACCTCAATACCAGTACCAGTACAATGTCCACCTAGCTACCTACATACATACCTGCCTACATGCACACCTACCTACATACCTACTCTTGCTGTGATCACTCCACTTCATCTAAAACGGTTTGGTCAAACGAAAAACCATCAATAATCAAAGTCTTAAATGGGGAAAACACCTATTGGGATCGGGAACAAAAGCACTATTATTCATCCAAAGAAAAGTAAACATTCCCTATTCCTATTCCCTTGATACGACCGGTAGCTTCCAATCCCACAAGGGAAAATCAAAAGCAATTCATCCAAAATAACGGGTAGCGGCAAAAAAAGGTCGACTTCTCTCATATCATCATCGGCGTCAATCAATCAACCTATCAGATATTCAATGTTGGAGTACGTACTCGAGAGTGCAGGGTGAGAGAGTAAGAGTATGTATACTTTGATGGATTCTTACTTCTTTCTTCACCTGGGCTGCTTACGATTATTATTACCTACCAGACGGGAGTAATAATATATTACCTGACCTCAGAGTGTGCTAGGGACCTCTCTACCTTTCAACCCTATCAAAATCCGTTAATCTATTAACTTCTTGTACTAATGAATCTGGTACTCAGCACTTTATTATACACACCTAGGTATATATGTATATATGTGTATATATATATATACATAAATATAAATACATGCACACACACACACACACACACACACACACACATATATATATATATAAATACATAACATAACACCCGCAATACAGTACCCGTACATCTACCTACTTCCCACTTCTCATAGTAATAAAGCGGAAAGAAGTCCGAGCTTCATTTTTTATGCCAGTTACCTACCAGGACCAGAAAGGAATCTCCACTTGCAGCACCAAAGTAAACCCATACCTACCCAAATCTATCTTTCCCACCGACAGTCAGACAGCACAGCACAGCACAGCAAAAAGAATTAAGGATCTTGCATCTTTGACGAATTGTTTTCTTCTAAATCACACCCAACATACCAACAACCCACTTACCTTGCCTCCCTCATTTACTTCAACAGATCTAGTCTATGGTCTACAGTCTACAGTCTAACGTCCAAAGTCTAAATCCTACAGTCTACCGTCTGCCGTCTCCAGTCTACATCCTATTGTCTTTCAGTCTATACACTCGATAGTTCATAGTCCATAGTTCATAGTCTTATCTCCTTCCCAATTCATACTTTGTTCTCGATATAACTTCAATACGTCACAAACGAAGGTCACAAAGAAGCCAAAGCTCCGTCTTCAAAGATGTCTTCGAAACAAATGGTTTTGTACAAATTGGTGGTACTTGGTGATGGAGGTGTGGGCAAAACTGCTTTGACAATTCAATTAACATTACAACATTTCGTCGAGACTGTAAGTTATCCCGCCTGTCTTTTCTAATGATTGTTATCACATGCTTACTTTGCCATAGTACGATCCTACAATCGAAGATTCATACCGAAAACAAGTCGCAATAGACGGTCAATCATGCATGTTGGAAGTCCTCGATACTGCCGGTCAAGAAGAATATACTGCGTTAAGAGATCAATGGATCCGTGATGGTGAAGGTTTCGTTTTGGTTTACAGCATATCATCGAGATCATCCTTTACGCGCATCCAGAGATTTCACAATCAAATTCAACGAGTGAAGGAATCATCGTCCTCCTCCCCCATATATCCCGGTTCTCCCATATCACCTATCTCGCCTTCGGAACCCGTACCGATCATGCTTGTTGGAAACAAATGCGACAGAGTCACGGAACGAGAGGTATCAACACAAGAAGGTCATGCATTGGCGCGGGAGTTGGGCTGCGAATTTGTTGAGGCATCAGCGAAGAATTGCGTTAATGTCGAAAAGGCATTCTATGATGTAGTACGACAACTTCGCAGACAACGTCAGCAGAGATCTTCAGCTTCCGGTAGTGGAAAGAGTCCCCGTGCTAACACCATGGACAATGGAATGGTTCGAGATGAATCCAGAAAATATCGCCCCAAGAAGAAGGGACCCTGTGTTATTCTATGAGAAATTCATCTCCTTACACTTCAAGATATGTTTTGAGCTCAAGGCCTTTTTATTTTCGCATGGATTATCAACGACGTTTACGACATTCCTTTGGCTGAATGCCTCTTTTTTTAAACCGAAATTTATGAACCTCACTCTTCCCCCTTTACGTTTTCAGCAAGACCTCTCTACCATCTTCCCTCGATAGCGTTTGCTCAATCAAATTCCTAGCTGGGTCGGCGAATGGAGTACCAAAAAGAGTGGCATACGGCGTTTTCATGAATCTTTTTTTCTTGGAAAATAACTCCATTCGATCTCAATATCGACACCTTGTCACATACGTCACTTCATATTATATTAGGAAAGAATTTCCTCTCGAATTTGTTAAATACGCTTTAAAACGATAACTTTACTTTGGGTGTCTATGGCGCAACGAAATCGAGATGGCGATTTCTTTTCAAATGAGACGATCATCTTTTCCCCTAAATGCGATGTGCTTCTTTTGGATTTTGATCTTGATATGACCTTTTTTACTCTTCTTACTATTCTTCTTTTTACCTTTTCGCTCTCATCATTTATGACGAAAATGTTTCCGTTTTCTGATGTCAGTCATGTAACATGGAATCGTCATCTGTTCATATTTTAAAGGCTGGGCTTTCATGACGTTCATGTTGTTCATGTTATACTTGATATTTTGGTGGTTTTGGTTGTGATGGGAGTAAGCATTGATTTTGTTATGTTTACGAAATCATGCTTGCTAACTAAAACTTTGGTTGCCTTGATTTCACTTTTTTGGGAGCTGGGTGGTTGGTTCTTTGTCTTTTCAAAGGGATTGGGGTATTACTCGAGTCCGTTACCTAATCTATTTGTCATGCTTCACGCAATCCTGGGAGACGAAAGAGACGTTGAAAAGAAGAGGGATAAGATGGGGACGAAATGAATTTGGTGGATTGGTTGAGAGTGAATGGAGGGTGGAGGATTGGAGGTGACATCTACACCGTACTGGATGCGTGGGAAAATTCCTGGGTAGGATAGGATTGGGTGGCGGGAGTGTACTGTCTATACTATACCTAGGATGGACGGGAAAGTGGATTCACTAATTAGTTACTTGACTACGTACAATGTGAACTGTGTAGTTGGGAATAATGGAATGGACAGCTGAGATAGGACGGCGAATCAATGGAATTGAAATACTGAAAAAAAAATTCAATAAGTCTAGTTTATGATTTCTAGTGACTGTGTGGTTATGAGTGAGTGAGTGGGCCTCCTTTCTTTCTTCCTTTGGAAAGTGGTTATGTCCAGTGTCTTGGCTACTGGTATTAAATGGAGGATATATGCTTAGTTCGTATATACCCACCACTAGAGTCTCCTCTGGGTTCCATACTAGGGAGCTAAGTCAAGTCAAATGTAGTGTAGTGTGGTGAAGTGAATTGAGGTGTAGTAAAGTAAAGGTAGGGGTGGAGAGGTTCGTGGGTAGTGTGGTAGGAAGTAGGTTAATCTTATTTTATTATATTCTGGTCTCTTTTTGGGGGGGGGGGGGAGTGAGAGATGAGGTGGTTGATTGGTTTCTTGGGGTGTGGATTTGGGGAAGAGGATTTGGGGAGAAGATTTGGGGAGAGTGGTTTGCAGGTTTAAAGGGGGGGAGGGGAGAGTGATGAGGTGGTTGATTGGTTTCTTGGGGTGTGGATTTGGGGAAGAGGATTTGGGGAGAAGATTTGGGGAGAGTGGTTTGCAGGTTTAAAGGGGGGGAGGGGAGTGATGAGGTGGTTGATTGGTTTCTTGGGGTGTGGATTTTGGGGAAGAGGATTGGGGAGAAGATTTGGGGAGAGTGGTTTGCAGGTTTAAAGGGGGGGAGGGGAGAGTGATGTGGATGTGGATGTGGATGTCGTGGTATGGAGAAGTTGTAGATGGGGAGAGAGGAGAGAGGAGAGAGAAGGGAAGAAGTATATTGTAGCATCCTATAGATAATTATCTGTCTGAGTGTTTCGAGTTGAGGTGAGTTGAACTGGATTCGACTGAACTGAACTGAACTGAAGTCTGCGAGTCGAGCTCGAATGGATCCGATATCTATTCAACGGAATCGTGGAGATGCTCCCGCAATTTCTGACTTACTAGGGAGAGAGGAGGGATAAAGAGGGCGAGGATTTGTGAATGATTTGATTTGATTTGATGTGTGTGGAGTGTGGGTGGGTGGGATGAGGATAGGGATGAGGATGAGGATGTAATTTAATTATGTTTCTGGGAGAGAGGAAGGAACAATGAAAGGTGAGTGAGTGTGTGTGATGGAAAGGGGGGAGGGTAGAGAAGAGAGGAATGAATAGGTTTCTGGATTCTAGAAAAGTAGTATAATATAATACAATGAGTGTAGTGTAGAAGCTTGACTAATAGCGGTATTCATGAACTTTGAGGTATAGTTACTATTACTTTTGCTGTGATATTTATATATAGGTATGTTCATGTGAGAGGTAGAAACTCTGTGTAGGTTATATAAATCTATACATACATTCAGTTCATACTATACATATACTAGACACAAGATCTACACATCCAAAAATTACAGTCCACCCCCAAAATTCAAATCTAACCGAACCGAAGTTATCGAACCCCTTGATGACTAAATCGAGAAATATTAATCTATCTGGAGAGCTGGATATCATTTAGAATATTGGGTTGTTTTTTTTTGTGTTTATGGGCGTATATAGGTATGTGGATTTATGGGATGGGATGGGATAGAATGGCATATATTGATTATTTCTTCTTGTTTATAATTACTGAAGTGTGGTATGTACATTTGGAGGAGTAATGATGATGATTACCGCAAAGATTGCTTGCTGATTTTGGGATTAAAGGGGAGGGATTTGAGAGGGGTGTAGGAAATGGGAATAGGAATGAGAGAAGAATTGTCTTTGGCCTGGAAATTTGAAGGAAGGAGATGTATATGTGCATGTATATCATTTAGAGATCTATCATATCTTCAACATTTCAGAGTCAGGATGCGAGATCGTAGACATGAGAAGCTAATATTTCGGGTCCGAGCGTTCTATAGAGTATCTTCGTACATAAAATCAGAGTAGAATGACTAGTCAAAATCTTGCATATATATATATATAATCTACACATACAGTAGAAGCGATACATACTCAAGATCCCGCACCGCTTCGCTGCCGACACGCTTATCTTAAGCGATTGATATCTAGAATGTGATAGGACGGCGATGGTATAGGATAGATTTTTCTGTTCCGGGTGTCTCGGCCGGGAGGGACACGCGGGATCGGGATAGGTTTTGGGCTGTTTGATGAGAGGTTTCGTTGGAGGGGGGAGGGGTTTGGGTTCCTATTGTGTGGAGAAGGTTTTGGATTTTGGATTTTGGGTGGTTGGTATGTAATTTTGTATTTTTTTGACACTTGTCATGAATTATTAGCTGTTGATGAGTTTTTTTGGATAGACGGATTTGCATGGGATAACATATGGAGATTTCGGAGAGGTCAAGATCGATAGATAATTTGTATACCGATCTGAAATTGTACACTGCGAGCTGGGTATAATGTTGAACGAGTGCATATGATACATGAGTTACTATACACGATACAAAGTACAAAATAATAAACGTCTAGATGAAAAAAAAAAAAAAATCAAATAATTTTCAAAAACAGGAGATTGATATACAGGTACCGGTACAGATATCCACGCTGCAAGCATACTTATCCCGCGTTTACCCATAAAGTCGAAGAGAAGTAAAGTAAGACTACATTACATCTTCAATTCACACGGCACATCTATTCTATTCATCCATATAAAACAACACACACGTAATCCCTCCGAAACCCAAACTTCACAAGCAAATACATACAGCATATACATCGGCAAGGCCGAATGTGCATCCGCAATATTATATTACATAACATGCAGTACCATACAGTAAAGGATAGGATGTTCGATAAGTATATCTGAAAATCTGGTACGTGAACGTATAGGAGCGGTAATACGGAATGTTTGATTTGTTGGGTTTCGGGTTTCGTATTTATTTCTGCGCCGGGCTCTTTGCTTTTTGGATTGGGGGGTGGGTGAGGGGTGAGGTTGGAGATTTGCATATGGAATATGATATAAGGGTTTATTTGTGTGTAAATGGTTTGTTTATGTTTATATTTATGTTGTATATATGTATATAAATACTATTAAAGTAAGTGTTCGTAGAAAGAAGCCCATATCCAACGAATCCTCAAACCAACCTCCTCTCCCGTCAAACCCTATCTATGCATCATTCAAGAACCAGCGAATCCCAAAAGCTAGAATTCAAAAAAAGACATCCAAATCCCATATCACAAATATCAAACCACCTTACATACATACATAGCCCCTCATATCCCAATATCAAAACCCAATACCAACACTCAATCCAACCTTTCACCCCCAAATCCCACCAAATAAACCCTACCCACCTATCCACCTACCTTACCTCCCCTCCTCAAAAAAACAAAAAAAAAACAAAAAGCAGCACTACTCTCATAGTGCATACGTATATGCAAACCCAGTACATATATGCACATATGCATCCATTCATCCCATCCATCCCACATCCAACCCATCCATCTGCAGCCCAAACGCCACTTTCCCACCTCTGCATCTGCATTACTAGATACCTGGCACCCCTGGATATCGATAACGAGAGTTTGTCATGCATATTTTGTGTGTCATGTGATTATTTTGTTCTTGGATGAATAGACGAATGAATGAATGGTGGTTGAGAGGAGAGAAGCGAGAGGAAATATATATATTATGGCGCAGTTGAGTGAGTACCAATGGAAATATATTGATGCGCTTTACATTGTAAATACATATTAAACAATCAACCAAACCATCAAACATTCACACATCTTCACCATGAATAAATCATCAGTATCGTATATTACAACACCATACATATATACCAAATAAACGACACGAAAAGCAAAAGAAAAGAATAAAAAAAAAAGTACAATACCCAATACTATAACATCTTTCCACAACCGAAAATCTATCAACTCCTTCCATCTAGCCACACTCACATCCCACCAATATCCTCTCCCAATTCTCCACCTCGACCTGTGCAACCCCCAACACAAAGGGATGAAATTCCTATCCCCTCCTCTTACCTCACACCAATGTGCGAGAGCCGAAGATTCGCCTAGTACTTATTTTTGACGTCTCTCCTATTCAATACTGTATACTCTATGTGTCATACTGATAAGCAATCACTAGTAGCTAGTAGCCATGACATGTCCAGTTCATTCTCTATACTCCAGTTAGAAAGTAACTTTATATAAACTACATCTCGTTATCCCACCAAACACAATCATTGAATACCAATCGTATCCGATCTCATTAATAAATACAATAATACGATTATCAAGTAAAACCCTATAACTTTGCCCTCTCAATTCCCTTCCCAGCCCCTCCATGCCCTCTCCCCTTAATCTCAAAATACTCTCGAATCTTCCCTCTTGCAATCTCAATGACACTCTCATCTTCAATCGTCGCTGGAATATTAACACTCTTTCCTCCTTCACCATGATATTCATTCTCCAACAATTCCTTCAAAACTCTCCTCAATGTTTTACCTAAAACCCCATCTCGTTAGTTACATTCAAAACTCACATTCCATCTCTTTTCTTTCCAACCCCAAGAAAAAGGAACTCACCACTCCGCGTTTTAGGGATCATGTTTTTCCCCTGAATGATCCCTCCCAGACTAGCAATCGCCCCAATTTGTTTCCTCACTAGTCCCTGAATATCTTTCTCCAAATCTACATTTGGAATTGCGGATGTTGGATGAGTAGGCGTAGAAAGTGTTATGAATGCAAATGGCATATGTCCTTTAAGAGGATCGGGAATACCGACTACGCAGCATTCGGTTATAAGGGGATGTGTTGAGATTGCTTGTTCGATTGCACCTTTTTGGTATTAGCTTCGTGGATGTGAATATTTTGGGGGAAACCGAATCGGACAATGTGAAAGCAAAACGAAAATAACTGAATGAGACAAAACGAGAGACCGAAGTGATGGAGAGACAAACCAGTACTAAAACGATGAGCCGCCACATTAATAATATCATCACTTCGACTCATAACACTAACCCAACCTCCTTCATCTACAACACCTGCATCTCCCGTATCAATCCATTTCCCATCGAATCGCTTCATATATCCCTTATAGAATCTTTCTTCATCATTCCATAGCGTTCTGAATCCTGTAGGTGCCAGAGGAATCCCAAGGACTATATTGCCCATTGTCCCGCGTGGGACTTCCTTGCCGTTATCATCTACGATACGTACATCGAAGCCTGGGAGAGGCTTCCCAGCACTACCAGGCTTGATAGGAAGAATTGGTGTGATTTCATGAGTAGAAGTATGGGATAATGCGCTTTTAGGTGAAAGTGCAATTCCAGTCATGGGACTTCCTGATTCAGATGACCACCAATTGTCAATTACATTAGCACCCTTGGCCGCATATTTTGTGAGAAGCTCTTGATACATGGTGACAATACTCGGTTCGCTCCTTTCACCAGCAAGAAATAACGCACGAAAATTCTTAAGTCCACCCTTTTCTCCAATTTCCCTGAACAGTTTATTTTCCGGATCATCGCGACGGATAGCTCGAAGAGCTGTTGGTGCTGTAAAGAGGGCATTGACTTTGTATTCATCAATAATCCTCCAGAACGTTCCTGCATTGGGTGTTCCTACCGGTTTTCCTTCAAAGAGAACAGTCGCTGCACCAGCTAAGAGTGGTGCGTATAAGATATATGAGTGGCCAACTACCCACCCAATATCCGATGCGCAAAATATTACATCTCCAGGTCCATGAATACCAAACACATAGCGAATAGATAGATTTAAACCGACCGCATGACCACCCGCCTCTCGTAGTACACCTTTAGGTAAACCTGTTGTTCCAGATGTATAGATAATGTAGAGACCATCTGTACTTTTTATCGGTACACAATCTGCTTTAACTCCCCTGGAACCAGCACTCTTGACCAATCTTTGCCAATTCCTCTCTCCGTTTTCCTTATTGGGATTCTCCCATCTTAGTTGTTCGCGCTGCCATATAATAGTTTTGTTGGGTTTATGGGATGAGAGAGTAATAGCTTCTCGGATGAATGGTTGATAGGATAGAGGAGGCTTGGTGCCATCGATTCCGCAAGAGGCTGTGAGAATAGCTACTGGTTTAGAAGCTTCGATTCGTTGCGCTAGACTCGCTGGAGCGAATCCTCCAAATACGACTGCATGAATAGCCCCGAGACGAGATATTGCGAGGGTACCTATGAGAGCTGCAGGTATCATGGGCACTATGATAGATCAGCTACTTTTTCTTCGAATATGTCAATTTTATATGTTTGTTCTTGAAACTCACTATAAACCAAAACCACATCCCCCTTCCCCACCCCCTCCTCTCTCAAAACCCCTGCGAAAACTTCCACCTCCCTCAACAATTGTTTATAACTAATCTTCTCCTTACATCCTGTAACAGGACTATCCCATATAATTGCCGTTTCCTCTCCATTTCCCGCCAAAACATGTCTATCCACACAATTATAACAAGTATTTATTTCTCCATCCCCAAACCATTCCCAATGTTTATGCGAAGTACCTGACTTCAGCGTCTTAGTTTTCTCAGTCAGGATTTGAGTTGGGGGTTTATGCCAGTGCAAATGGGAAGCTTGTTCTGCCCAGAAGGATTGGGGATCGGAGAGCGATCGAGATTGCACTTCGTCTTGGGGATGAAGGGGCATTTTGATCTGCGAATTGATTGATTAGAAATGGAATTGATGGTGTAGAGCACTGAGTGTTAATAGAAATATATTGACGATTGGATATGTGATTGTCGTATTCCTGATCTCAAGCTGCACAAACTCTATGTTATGTGCCTGGTACCTTATGATACACTCTCAAATGTTGTTCGAATTTATCGTAGATAACTAAACTGCATTGAGCAATTCAAAGTCAACAGTCGCTGTACCGATGGAGGAAAGCTTCCAGCAAATGCAGGAGTATCGAGGCTCGAGGCTCGAGGCTCGAGGTTCAAGTTTTGAGCTGAAAGAAAAAGAAAATATAAAGTGACATCAGAAACAAAACAAAACATACTTATCTCACTCACTCTCTCTTACGTGTATCACATACATGTACACATAGATCTCACATACTGCTTACTACCTACTCACCTTCTCATTTCGGTCTCGCAACGGATAACATCGGACTGATGGCTATATCTACAAATAGCTTAGTCAATATGCTCCTTATAGGGGAGAATAGTAAATCAATGATCATTATAACTCCGAATGAGATTTAATAGATCCCCGCATCCAAGCTCTAAACTCTAATAGCCGATTAGCTTTCCCCAGTAAGCTCGGTCCAAGGCTTAAATTCTGGATGAGTGGATGATGATGAGTCAGCAATGATTTATCACTTTAGAAAGGTGCCTAGCTCAACCTTAGGTATTCTGCTGATGATTCATTGCAAAGCTCTCCTTTTACTCTCGCAAATCAAAATGAAGTGCTTAATTAGGCAAATATATATGTATTTAGACTGCGTCTCTTATTGGTAAACTGAATGATAACCAGCATTTCAGGTGATATGTAGCTTGGCGCCTATTCAACAAAAAATGGCTTGAGACAGAACTAGTTTCAAGGGAAGCGAATCAAGAAATCACAAAGTCGATCTATGCATTGCATTGGACATAGAAGAATAAGATCAATGTACATTTTATGTAGAGATTGTATAATACTTCTCCCTATCGAGGCTCTCACAATACCATCTTCTCATGTGTATTGATTTATCTACCTTCCTTCCCACGTCTCTTCCACCCCTCTCCCACGTTCCCCAGCACCACATTTTATCCTCTCCTGTAACGGTTCACTTCGAGCCTCTTCGCTGCTCTCTACTGCTCTCCACACCTATCTCCAAATTCCATGAAAACACATCCTCCCACCCCCAACTTTTAGAATAGAACAGGGAGTACTGTAGATATCCCAAGCAAAGCCGTAGCTAAAAAAAAGAAAGTCAAGAAAGGGGTATCCGACTATCCTCCCACTTCAATACAAAGCGCAAAGGATATCCAAAAAAAAAGTGTGGTGCCTATCAAAAACAGAAAAGACAAAAGTAGCTAAGTACGAGAAAGTAAATAAGAGAATAAAGAAAAAAAGCCTGCTGGCTAGCAGAATACTGTAGAATATACAAAAACATTACTGGTAAATGTATACCGTCGATTTCAATCGAGGTGATGTCTGTTGTGTTGGCGCGAGCCTGATGTTCCCACTTCTTGGACAAAGAAATTCCCCAGCTCCAGAAATGGCCATTTCCCTCCTACCGTAGTCTCCTGATTCTCAAGGTTCCAGCTGGTTTCCCCATGCCAAGCCTTGTAAAGCTCATCCTTTTCAACCAACCACCCACCCAATTCACCAGACCAGACCAAGCCGTTCCAACCCCATCCCATCCCAAACTCAAGAAAATGTAATGAATGTATAGGTAGTATCGTTTGAAAAGATACAACCAAATAGTGTGATTTGCCTGTATGAGTGACGAGATCAAAAATTGCTGAAAGGATCCTCTCTAGAGTCTCTTCCATGTCTTTCAGACCTCTCTTCTAACTCATGATGGCCATATTCTTCTTCTCCAGCAGTTCTACTTCCGCTGTACCAATCTTCAATTGCTCTCCCACCAAAGCCACCTCGGCTGACACCAAAAGATTCCTTATTTCTGTTTCTTCTGCTTCCATCTCTGCTGCGTCGACGCTGCAAACTGATCATATCCATTTCGTCTTGTTCATCGGGAAAATCATCAAATCTCGTAACACCCAGTGGAGAAATAAAAGCTTCCATTCGCATCGTTCCTACTGCATCGAAGAAATTATTTACAACAGCTCCTGGACGTGAACTGGCATCAGATGTGCGAATAGATGAGCGGCTACTGGGACCATTGTATCCTGTCGCCGACGAAGGTTGAGAATAAGAGCTGTGGTTCTCGGAGGAGCCTGTTGTTCTATCACTCATACCTGCAGTACTATTGGTGGGTACATGACCAGCACTAAAACCTCGGAAAGAAAGAGGAGGTGGTATATGTGAGCCAGTATTACTACGCTTCCTGCCATGACCACCCATTCCTCTTTCGGAAAAGCGGGGTACGAAGGGTGCCTCTGCAGGGTCAGAGCGTACTGAGTGTGAATTCGTGTGAAACGATTCATTGTCGTGAACACTAGTGTTTGTATCGGTTTGTTGAGAGGACGAATAATTTGATGCAGGACCAGTGCGGTTGAAAGCATTTTTCCCCTTCGCAACCTTGATCGAGTCTCGAATTTTGTGAGTTTTTTGCATACGACCGGGCTTCTGGAAATCGGGTAGTGGAGGAGCTTTAGTAGACAAGGTTTGTGCAGGATGGGGTACAATGACATCGGGTACAGCCTGTGACGAATGTGCGAGGAAGGATAGAGCAGTAAGCCATACATAATGTCGTTCTCGTGAAATAGCAGTGAACTTGAGGGCACGTGCTGGTGTGAGGATGAGGATTGAACGATCAAAAACTCCTCCAGAACCTCTTGGTGGTGCATTGTCGTCTTTGACATCCAACACGGATTGAATTGTTACTTTTAAAGTTAGTATGATTAAGGAATAGAACATTTCTTAACTTACATTTCCTTCCAGTTTTGCCCAACAGTGCAGATCCAGACGTGGGCTGTTTACTACTCCACATGACAGCACGTTCATAGGGCGCGAGCCAAACCCATCGTTTGTGACGAGCGCCGTTAGTAGCATTGTCCCCATCTTGATCAGACATTCCGAAAGACTTGCGTCTCCTAACGTACTTAAACATCCACTCTCCAACCATTGTTTGAGCAATAGCATCTACTACAGTTGTGGCTTGGTTGGTACTTTGGATATCAGTAATGACCGATGATCCAGCAGTGTTCGTAGTAAACGCGGTGTTTGTGGTCGATAATTGCTGTCTATGCATTCTATAACGACCGCTACCATTATCCCTCGAAAACCGAGGCGTAGTGATATCGTTATGGGGTAGTGGTGGCAAGCCAGGACTCTCGGGATCCAGAGTTGGTGACATGGGTGGTGATCTGCTTTCGGAACGTCGTGGAGCACGTCTACCCCTCGTGATAGCAGCGGCGGATCGAACTTTTCTGACACTGCCAGTTCGGCCAATACTGCCAGTTCGGCTAACACTACCAGCTCGATAAGGCCTTGATCCCCTACCGTGACTAGGACTTCTATTACCATCGCTGGGCGCACTAGCAGCAACTCCAGGTCTCCGAGAGCTCGCTCTGGTAGGTATCGGAAATGGAGGTGCAACCTCTTCGGACACTCCCGAACTACCAGGTCGAGCACGGTGAGCATTTACACCACTTTGGATAAGAGCTGAACGATGCATTTGAGCTGGTTTAGCCATTGAAGTGATCGGTAAAGGATGGCCAAGAGTCCGAGCGGCTTTGGCGGACGTTCTAGGTGGCAACTCCAATATTTCTTCATCGAATTGATCATCTGCTTCATTATCAAGATTGGAAGGAATTTTGATAGTTAAAACATTAGGATATTCCGTCTTTTGTGGAACTGATCTTGGAACTTGTGACATCTTCTTCGTATTTTTCTTTGTTGCGTTTGGAGCAGAAAGTGCGGTTCTGAAGTCATTATCGCTAACGTCACCATCATCAAACTCATCTACCTCATCAGAACTTGCACCATCAAAGCCTGCGAAGAGACTACTAATGCGATGAGGTCTTCTGATTTGTCCTCTATCTTTCGCTAGAGGGCCGTCGTCATTATTACCCGGATAAGCATCTCTCGTCTCCATTATAGGTGGCGATGATGGGAGCGTTGTTATGCTACGTTGACTACTTTGACGGCGCGGATTCTTAGGGGGGAGCGTATCTGGAATTGGCGAGAACTGAAGACTATCGGGTTTCAGATCGGGTGATGGAGGGTTGGACGATATCATAGATGGGTGAAGATGAGCTGGAAGAGCATTCAAGCGTTGAGCGACCCTGATCTCTTCCGTTTGTACAGCCATCGATCTTGTTGAAATGAGTGCTGAAATCGAAACCTGACAGCCTGCATCTTTCGAGAATTGCGGCAACAAAGACTCGCGAGGGGTTGCTGGAGCTGAGGAAGGCGGATGCAATTGAATTGATGGAATGGGTATTGGCGGTGGGATACGTTTTGGGGATGTTGGTGATGTGTCGCGGGTTTCGATTTCAACTTCTGTTTGCGTGGACGTAGACGTCATCTTATTCTCCTCTTTAATAGGCATGAATTGAGAAGGTGGTGGTGGTGGAGCTCGGGTTGGAGAAACTGGTGTTCGTGGGGGGCTGAGAGGTTCATCCACGGTTTGTGATGCCGCAGATATCATATGAGAACTCTTAGGAGGCTCAATGACTAAAGGAGGATTTGTATACACACGCTTTCTTCGCTGGTTCGCTCCAACTTCCCAGTCTTTACTCGATACATCAGTAGAAGGTTGTTCCTCGAATTTGTGGGAAATTTCCGGCTCAACTAGTGCTGTTGGCTCAATAACAGTGACTATTTCAATTACTGGCGTAAGCTTTGGGGATGGTGGAGGGGAGTACTGGATGCCGGTGTCGACGTATTGAGATGTAGGCTTAGGTGCAATCTCATCATCCTCTGAGATACCTCCTTCCAACCTCTCGAGGACGGTTTGGTTGAGTAATGATTTACCTCGGGTAATGCTTCCAGGCCGCTTCATACTGTCGCCACTCTGGTTCCTACGATGAGTGCGGAATAAGATACTTTCACGACTTTGGGTTCGGTGATGCTTCTCTGGGGATGACATGAGACTATCACGTCCACCGTCATAATCGGTCTCACTTTCGTCGAGATCTAATTCATCGGCAAGGCTCAGGCCATTCCCTTTAGTGACCCCATATCCATTGGGCCCATTGAGCATCGAAAAGCGTATACTGCTGGTTAAACTCATTGTTCGAACACTTCCACCATCACTCTCGTTTCCAGCGTCTTTATCTTCTGGGTTGTGTCCTTGTGGTTGGTTCTTTGAACGACTGGCTTCGTAGGCGGCGACCTCATCCAAGACTGTCTTAAGTCTGTTTTCCGAGACATGAATCTTTACTTCCAGCTTTCTCCTCTCTTCATCCCAATTGTCTTTGTCGTTTGCCCAAAGATTTTGTACGCGATCCACTTCCTCATCTCGACTTTTGAGTTTCTTTTGAACAGTCTCTAATCGACGGCGCATCTCTGAAGTAGTTTCGACTGCTTCATCTCGCTCCTTTGCTAATTCAGATAAGGCAGACGAGGTCCCACCTTCTAATAAAGCTAGTTGACGTTTTAAAGAACGACTTTCCTTTGAGGTATCGGCGAGACGATCTTGTAAAGATTCATGTTCTCCACGAGTATCATGAAGTGCTTCTTCCAAGCTCTCAATGGCTCTGATTTTCTCTTCCTGGTCCCTACGTAAGGTTAAAATTTCAGCAACCAAATTAGCGTGCAAAGTTGGTGTAAATCGTCTTGGGTCGAGAATAGAAATCCTGTTTATCATATCAGTATTCATCTTAGTACCGAAGATCATTTTGCTTCTTACGTTTCGTCATTGGTCACGTCAAGAGAACAACTCATACGCTTCTCTCCTTGAGGTAGCGGTGGCGGCGAAGAAGATGGTCCTGGAGATACCGATTTTCGTCTCGAAGAACGTCTTGAGCGATTTGAACGAATGGATGGCGCTGGTGTTCTGTATGGTGTATCTGTTGGAGGAGGGAGGTGATATTGAGCTGCCACCGCAAACTCATCCTCGGTTTCCCAACCATTGTCCCTCATCATGATTGATGATGCGTTTGTCTATTCTTGGGAAGGAGAAAAGAACAAGATTTCGATCAAACTTGGGCATCCATGAACCACCTCTGAATCTAGTGAATTACTGCATTAAGAAAACTGATGCTTTTTCGATGGTGTGTTTTCCAATATTCACTTGTCTTGATCAAAGCTCGGGTAATCCTTGGGTATATTCACAAGATGCTATAAGCTTTGTATGGAGTATGGGGAAACTCGAGATCCTTGTGGGGATAATTGTGATAGTTTCGAGACGCGTAGTTTTCAAATTGTAAGGGGGTCGCTTTGATAAAATATAATCAATTAGATATAATGTTTGACCAGGTCCAGGATACCTTGTTTCGAGGCTATGTGAAGCTTTAAATGGGACGATTCTTGAGAACTGCTCTAGATGTGTCCGAACTCAGCTTGCTTAAGTGAATACCTATGAAATGGAAAAAAGCAAAGAAAAGTATAATTGTTTCCAAATAATGATACTAAATTGAAAAGGACCCATTAGTATGGATTGGAAGACAAAGTTGACCCAACGAATAAATCTTCTAACTCCCATATACCAAACGGACAAATCCTCGGCGCATACCTTTTTAAGACATCGATCAACATACGTATGTATATCTGTTGCAATATGTTGATCAGGCAGTTATTTCATAACAGTTGGTTCCGTCCCGTAGTTTCCTTGCTTCACTGCGTGTGACAGAATTTTGATGACTAGTAGTTCATGTCGAATGTATTTCAGCCTCAAATGTTTGAGGTACGCCAGGTCCCTGGGCTTGAAGCAGAAGAAAGAGAGAGTAATGAGGGGCGACGTTGAATTTCTGAATGACTCTGGAGTGTTGCTAGAGAAAGACATCAATTAGCATTGCTTCATGGCAATCGCATGTTTTCCAAGCTACCACCACATCTTTTCAGACATCTTGTTTCAAGAGCTCGGATTGGTAGTCTGGTCGCGGGATGGTACAAAAGTACAAGAAGTACTCACCGTATATCTGGTTGCGCGACGTCAAAAGTAAATATGTAACGATGATGGGAAGTCTTCTGCTTCTACCTTTTCGGTTGCGTTCTTTTCCTCTAGTCCAATTGGAGTCGTCCCACTCTGAAACCAGACAGATACACGAGAGTCGGAGCAATAGAGACCTAACGATACTGGCGTATCGGTTTGAATCGAATCTCAAATATTGTATATACAAGCAAGAAGGAAAGTAAAGGAAGTGAAGATCCACGAGATTCAAGAACACACGGACTATACCCTACGCTTTAGGTATGGATATGGGTATGCCATGTGGATATTCATTCCATGGGTAGTAGCAACCGTCAAGGCACATACTTCGTGGAAGATTCGGAGCTCCATAGGTGAGAAAGTCAACCTAGGGCCAATCTGAAGGGACCCTTCAGCTTGACTGAGGTTAATGGTCTTGACTCTTGCGTCCCCTGATTGATTGACTAGCTAGGATTGGTTCTTGAAAAGTTTGATGGGATCAAAATATTATTCAAGGATTTCGATATTTCGATATAAAACTGCAAGTCGAGATAGGGAGATGGATCAGACTATGGATTAATATGGGTTAGCAGAGTATGCATGGGATAGTGGCGGGGATTTCATATTGAGGAAATTGAAGTGGATATTTTGGTGAGGCGTCCAGTCAGGGGCTTGAACATCATTTTCGGAATTTGAATCGTTACAACCAATTGGAAATTGTAGATGATATGTTTTTGCTTTCTTGCTTTTGTTGTATTTTCTTTCCCTTTCTTTTCTTTTTCCGGGTAGAACTGCAGAAAATATTGTTTACACCGAGGTACAGTAGCAGCAGTAGAAGCCCTGTTTTTCCTGGGTTCAAATGACATACATTTTCGAGTGTAAACCTGCCCTGAGAAAATGCAAAATCTGTCTGTGTGGTAGAGAATACGGAGCATATTTGTCGACTACATCTAGTCTCCCGTCTTCCGTTCGTTCACGTCTCTCAATGTCAAAAGCATCTAGAACCCAGTACCTAGCTAGACAGTTGACTTGAACGAGTATAAGATTTACGTGATATTACCTATTTAAAGGTATGCCATATCCATCTGGGTATGATTTGCCACTGGGTATTAGGTACAGACAGCAATCAATATACGGAGAATCAGTGCTGTGTGCGATGTACTCGCTGCGTCGCTTTGATGCTTTGATCACCATCTCATCTGTCCGCAGGTAGGCAGGTAATTAACGACTCCATTAACATTACCACTCACAGGACGTATTATTTATTTTTATTTTCACCTTGGTTAGCATCGGGGATCTGTCACTGGGTATGTCATATCATGAAAAGAGATGGGTGTAAACTCTAAGGAGATTGCGATACGAATTGGTTGTAGTTACAATACACATCACCCAGGAGTTCTTGATACTCATACGGAGCACTCCAGAGTGAAATTCACGCCATTTCGAATACAGAGGAAGAATCTTGGAAGATGTTCGGCTTCAAGATTCAAGAATAATACGAATTGGAAGTCAATTGAGAAAGGTACCAAACTACTCTTCAAGCTGCAAATCTTTCAATGTCATCATCGATTGGCTGAGGATCAATAAGAATAATCTCACACCTGGCAAATTTGTATCTACCGTCTTACCAACATAAGCCAATTATCATGTATACAACCCTCAGTGTCACAACCTTTACAGGCTTTCGGAGGCCATCCGTCGACAAGGTTCGATGTATCTATCGTTCGAGCACAAAGAGCTAATTGTGAGCTCAATATCCATTGCCTTGGTTCAATTGGCAATTTCAATAATAACTCGACCGTTGGACTTCCAGCCAATATCCTGTGAAGCTGCCAGTCAATCATCTCTTACCACTCTACCACTCTACCCCTGCCGGTACTCACACAATGTCTTTCTCTTCAACTCGTCCGTAGAATGCGTCTAGTGTATTTCATCTGTACAGTGTAGCATTGACACTTGCAGGCTAAAAAATAACCTTACCAGCACATCGAAAGTTCTTCAACCCAATGAGCCAATATCACATACCAAAGACATATTGGGAGTGGAAACCCGGTTAATATGTTGATCACAATTATAACTTACGAAGCCCAGCATCATAAAATCAATTGGTCTTCACATAAAATTGTCTCTCCAGTCTAATACGAATAGGTCTTGGTTTGGTACGGAGTTATACCTTTCATTTCTAATGGCCCGTCCCGGACAGTTTAGAATTGCTCTAAATGTAGTCTATTCGCTACCAAAACATCCAAAGTTTCGCATTTTACGGATAAGACTCGGAAACTTCCACTCTCCATATACCCGTGCTTGCCAGAAAGTACACAATCCCGCTGCTAGGAAGACCAGTTTAGTCCTCGTGTAGTTTATCGTCTTGTGGTATGTGCATCTAGCTTCGGAGTTGCATACTTTTTGGCAGCACGAGTATGAATGATATAATGAGCCATATCGGGGCCGAGACTTGAGAATTCGAAATTCTCGCTCTCCTGTCTTTCTCGACAATGAACGAAGGTTACGAGGTTTTACATACATACAGGCTCCGGAGTTCTAATTCCTCAGGTCAAACAACAAACTCGTGGGGCATCGGCATTCCCGAAGGTGACCGGCGATGTCCCTTTTAATCCCCCTATCGTCATCTTATAAGACCCGGGCATTTGGATCGCATCAATATATCTAACCAAGTTTTTCGCAAGCTGCTCCGTATATTTCAAAGACAAAGACAATGGGTGGAGTCATGAATCTCGATAGATGACCGCCAGCCTCAATAATTTCGATTCGAGAAGCCACAAGAGCTCGAGACTTGTCCATATCCCTCTTAGCCCCCTAGGTTATTAATACTCCGTACATGTCTTTCCTTCTAACATCCACCTAGTAACGGTGTTACCAAACTTTGTCAAGTGAGGTCGAACTGTTCAATCTAGACAAATTAGATTTTGTCGTATCCTTAGGAAATAATTTGAGGAAATAATTTATTGAGCCCTAGGCACATGTTCGGGATATCTATCTAGTACGTACCTACGTATTCCAAGTCACACTTCCATCACTGCATACAGCACAGAGCACGACAGGCACAAGACAATCTTTTCCCCGGCCGTGCAGCTGTAGGTGCTGCATAGTGATGGTGTGATATGTTGGGCATCGCATCCTGTAAGTAGGTATGCTTAAAACATGCGTTTCCCCGGGGTGCATCAAGAGTGGAGTGCAGAGTGTTATATCGATTGATAGTACAGTACGAAAATATATTCCAGCTAGCATGGCAATCTCGAGGTGAGCACTGCAACCACGATTTGTGTGGTATCAACACAATGAAGAAGCTTGAGATTAGGAGTACATAAACATGAAACACACCTTGGTTTTCCTTGAATGGCTTGTTGATGGTTCAAGCACCAACAAATTTGGGACTCTGTTCATCTCTTTTACAACATAACTAACATTTAGCACTAGAGTCTAGGACAAGGTTTCATAAAATCCCTAGATTGACATGATGAACTCTAATATTTCTAACAATACCACCCATCCATGTGCCACCTGCCAAGGCACGTGCAAGGTTCTTGCTTACTTGCTATCAGTGATCGTTATCAAAATTTCTCAAGATGAATATCACACGTACCCGATCTTCTGCATGCATTGTTGTGCACCGACAATGCAATCTTATGCCAGAACCTATCCTCCTTTCATTCGCTACCAGTACGAACCAATGGAGATACGCACACGGATGACGGATGGCGGATCTCAATTGCTTTTGTTGCGCTTTCTTTCCATCTAGGTTCACGAAGTCCTTTGGCTTGAGGTACAGAGATCTTGATTTTTGTCTTCTTGCTCCAATAATTGATCGACACGAGGAAAGGATCCGAGAACGAATTACTGAGTGGTTGGTCAAGCTTCCCTTTTCTTCTTTCCAGAGTTTCCTAACTTCGGGAGAAAACGCCCAGGCATGGAAGAATGGATGAAACACCAGGAAGATTGTCTTTCATCCATCAAATCACCTCATTCATTCTCCTCGACTCTGCATCCAGACTTCGTGCACCTCAATATCACCAAAACTGCCGGATGGTTTGAATAGCGTTACAAGGACACGCATTCATGTATTGGTACATGTCTCCATCCTGTATCACTTTCCTCAATGTCCATTACCTCCGTGGAGTGATCTTCAAGGACTTTCTTCAATAAGTTGCTCCAATTATCAAAAGCAAAACAGGCCACACAATACAACCTCGGAAGCTCTTGCCTTCTCTATTCAAAAGCAACATACCGTAGCAGGGAGCCATTTCTTCATTCCTTGCCTTCTTTATATGTGTACACCAACCAGCGGCTCCTCCGAAATTGAGGACAGCCGTTTGAGTAACTGTGTCCGTGCAGCACGATAACCCCCAACTCCCGTTCGTTCGCCTCATGCAAATGCATGTTTCTCCACCTCGTCATTAGGGGAAGGCGGTTACCATGCAATACATCCACCAATACTTTTTCTTGTATGCACACTATTATTTTGTACCTGCTACATTTCACTGTAATTGTGTGTTTTTGTGCTGAAGAAGTCTGTGGTAGTATCTACAGTTGAAAGATACCAAGAGGGAAGTTCCTCCGAAAGAGAGTGTGTTGCAATTTTTTACCTTCCATGTAGCAGCTTCCGATCAACCGTCCGGATAAACGATTAGGATTTTTATTAAAGTACCCTAGTTCTTCGAGCCTCAATTTGAGGATCCAACGTCACATTGACTACCACTGTTTCGATCGGAGATTTCTTGCGGGTTAGAGGGTAAGTCCGTGGATGAATATGTTGAGAGATACACCTAGGTATTTGCCCAATACAATATCGATACCAGAATATACATCTTACGGAGAATTCAATAAGCCACGTACCGGTATGAGCGCAGGAGAAATCATAGGTAGAGGTTATAGAAGCACAAAGATTAAATCCTAGGATGTTAAATTGACAAGGTACGGAGTACATTGAAGGAGACCTGGTGGTACAGATGAGTTGGTTGAAGTGAATGAACTGGACACTAAGATGCATGTATCGAAACGTATCTCGTGGCTGTTACACATGCACACAAGTATGTGCCGGCTGTTCATCAGATTCCACCAAACATCGTTGGTTTTTTAGAAGAAGTTATGACAATTTTGGAGCACAATGGTCGAGACCTGACATCCTTGGATCTTTGAACCTGTAAACCTCCTTTACACATTCCTACTTCGCATAGGCAGACAGACTAGAACGTCTTGCAAACTGCAATGGCTAATGACTTCCTCTTACTGACCCCAGTTCAGGCATTCAACCAAACTTTTATTTCCCAAAGACCTTCCAATCATTTCCTCCGAACTCATTATCCTCCATTTTCCTCTCTACAGTGACAGTCCTGAAGTTCCTTCATTTCTCTCAATTGCCACTGATAGATTCCATGCAGTATCCAGCTCAAGCACAATCCCTCATCGCTGAAAATCTACTAGTCTTCGATCCAGCCCCTCAACTCACAATCTCAAATCCACCATCAAGAATTCCCCCCTTCAACATTCATGCATTTCCTCATTAATTCAGATGCTCAAGCGAGTCTTAGAATCACGCATACACCAATCGCATTCCTAGTTTCTTCATAGACATTTGGGCTACATCTTCCAAATTCACGACTCCTTCACGAGCGCAAGAGGCATTTACAATGTATGTTATTGAGATTTGCTAACTATGCCCACCAGTGGCTTATACCTTCTAGTACCCATGCTATTGCAACATTCGTCTTTCATGACAATATTCATAACATATTGATCTCATATCTGTCGAATCATCCTACCTGTTATCTTACAGTACTTTCTGAAGTAGATGAAAGGAATTTATTGTAGTACTTTCTATTCTCACCAGAGTCGCCAAAGTCCTGGATAGGTAAAGTAGATCTTTGGGGGAGATGTGAAATGGTTTTTATGGTAGTCTACCCAGTTATATATATCACTGTTCAGATTTCTCGTTTTCTATCCATGTGACCAGAGCGTGCAGAATGTTCACATTTTGACGCCAGATTTCTATTTATTCAGAAGTCCGTTTCATATCTCATGTATTTCATAGGAAAACACGTGAGATAGTATGATGAGATAGCAAATTATTTCCACATTCCATCCATCACATCTCATTGTACCTTCCCCACAACCCCTGTAACCATCCACAAATCGGGAGCTAAGGTACCCCGGAAACCCTAAAAAACTAAGCTTTATTGGCTTCATGTACTCGTTTCTGGCGCGTCATACTTTGTGAATAATCATCCCATTTTTAGATGTTGTTAAAGAATGATCCCTCGTCCAATTTATTAGTTTTGAGAAAATGGACAACTGGAGTGGTTGATTTTGATGAAGATTTGAGAGCTGGAATATGCTAAAACGGTATTGATTATCTTATTCGGTGCCGAGTTTTTGGTGATGAAATGGATAATATGAGCACTGCTCAAAAAACTGCGGCAATGGGAAGGGCAGATAGAAGCTGGAACAAAACCTCAAGGAACAATTAAACGTGATGATGGCGTGGCATATGGAGCTTGTAAGTTTTTGAATCCGACGACGAGGAGGGAAATGATTAATTGGAAAGGTGCAGCGAAGGGAAGCAGTAGAGGTGGTGAAAATAGCGAAAATGGTGTGATGGGAGAAGAAGAAGAGAGGAAAGTTGAATTTGGAGAATGATACATCTCCAAAGGAAAAGAAAGGAAACGGAGGAAGGAACCGGTGATTCGAAAATGGAAACTCGAGGGATAATTGTAAAAGGGGTTTTATTTTATCTCTGTCATTCCTATATACAAATCGTACAAATTGCACATTTTGTTTCGTCAAGTCATACACTCTCCCCGATAACTGATCGTCTCATCTCCAGGGCGTCACGCCCTCACACACTCTCTCACTCCCTCTCTTTCACCGCAGCCGCACCTTCAAATTCGCGCTACCTAACCTTCACATCCCGCTCCCGCTTCCGCTCCCGTGTCATTCTCGCTGGTGTCCGCCGCATGTTCACACACTTCCTCCTACCTCGTCGCCATAATATTCACATCCAGTTCTGGAATCTGGTGCATCGATGCCTTTTTTCGTCTGGCTCTCTGCAACTCCCATCCTCAGAATTCTCCGACGAAATCGCGGATGTGGGCGGCAGGTATTACGGCGTTTATCGGCACGTCGTTTTTTTTCGATGGAGGAGTAGTGAGTGTATTGCTGATGTTGATGTTGGAGGCGGTGAATGAGCATCGTATGGAGCGGTTTGAGTGGAAGATAGAAGAGATTTGAGAAGCGGAAATGGGGTGGAGAAGGAGTGTTGGGGGACTAGGGGAGGTGTACACATACATCATGATCGGAATCGGAGAAATTCCATCGGGGGAAGTTTGGAGATGAGAGGAGGTGTGGAGGAAGGTATGTGAAATTCTACCAATCTCTTTCTCCAAGTTGAAATACCACATATACTGATCATCACAGCTAAATCTCCTTCTTCTACCACACCCCCTCCATCCCATTCCTGGCAATAGTATCCTTCCCTCTCCGTCCTACCAACCCATTTCATCCACTCCTTCGGTTTCCTCGCCTATTCTTCCTAAACACTCAGCGCAACCATCTTCTAGATTTCCGGCATCACAGCTCAACCTCGAACTAAAACTCATCCTCATCTCATCCTCATTCAAACTCACAACTCCTAAACCAATCTCACTCTCACATCACGGCATAACAAAATCAACAGCAGCATCAATAATCACCCTTTTCAATTCATATCAATTCACATCTATAAATATGTTTGTATGTATGCAATTGAGCGCAGCGCAGCTCAGCTCAGCTCATCCACACCGATCCACATCCCCCCATTCATTCATATCCACTCCATCGAATTCCTCGCCTCCATTCTCTCGTCCATCCTACCGAGATCTTCCTCCCCCTCCCTTTCTCACAACGAAACCTTCCACTCCCACTCAAACTTTCATTCCTCCATATTAAATCTCCTCTCTCAAAAGCTAAACACAAGAAGCATAGACACCACACACATACATCATTTCGGGAAAAAGTAAAGAGCAAGAAACCAAAAAAAACCAAGAGGTATCCATCCATTTTCATCATAATGTCATCATATCTCTCCCTTTCATAGCATGAAATCCCATATCATATCCATTGAGAGTGAAATTCGCAAGCCCAACAAATCATCAGAGCACCCCTTCTTCCATCACCACCATCATGACCCCCCTTCCATATTCCTCGTTCTCTCATCACCCCACCCCATAAAAAATCCATTCCTCCATCCCGAGTCCTCATCCAATCCATTCAACCAAGTCCAAATATTCGCAAAAGTATTATTATTTCGTATTGTTGTTATTTTGTTTCGTTCCTGTTATTGTAACGGGGGGTATTCTAAGTAATTCGCTAACACATCGCTCGCAACACACGCCCAATCTTTTAATTCACTTAAAAAGTTTCTGACTCGCCACTATGATTGCTGGCAATACTACCAAATGTATCTATGAATTTGTTAGCATGTCTCAGATAATATCGGATTGATTTACATACTCCTCTTAACATTTCTTCTGATTACTGTCTCATCCCTGCTCAATTCTCCATTCTTACTAGTCACACTCATACTTCTTGGACCAGTAGGTTTTCTCGTTGGAACACCCAAAGCACCACTCAATCTTCTAGAAGCAGATTGAGTATTGGCATCTCCGTTCTCGTCTTGCAAATGTTCATTACTCAAAGGACTTGGTTTTGCGGTTTTATTACGAATGTTGAGTGGCTTCTCAGGAACGATTGGTTCCTTAGGAGGTCTGGCAGGAGCTTGACCTGAAGCAGAACGATCTGAATACCCACCATCAGAAATTGGAGAAAGTCTGCCTTCGGTATTAGTTGTTGCTTGACTATAACGATGGTTTGCGTTGGGTGGTAAACGATTGATGCTAGTTGATGAGCCCCAGTTAATGGATGAAGGTGACATTGGTGGAGGTTGATCAAAGTTTTGAGCTTGTGATTCGAGATGAGTTTGGTAACGGTGTGTTGGACCTTGACGAGGTTGTGGATGTTGAAGGTTCAAAGAATTTCGATGAGCTTTATATTTTGGATCCTCAACACCTGGTAAGACACCGGGTAGAAGACTAAGAGGGATCTCCTCATTCAAAAATTGTTGATGAAGTTGTTCTGAAGAAAAGCCAGAGTGTAATTTGTCATCGGATTTAGCGAGTGATCTAACAGATCTAGGGGTAGCGGGTGATTCAACACGTGTGGGCTCAATGAACTTATCATGATCATAATCTCGCTCTCGATCTTGATCAGTTTGCTCGTGTTCGGTTTGATATGTACCAAGTCCGGAATCCGACCTTGATGGAGGTGAATTGTAATGTTCAGGCTCCTTGCTGCCACTCTTTCGACCACTATTTCGGAAACCCTTGAACACAGTTGACGCGGTAGTCTCAGACCATCGAGATACTTTAGGAATCCAACCAGAAGAACTACTTGACTTGTGTTTCTTGTTCTTATCCGTCTCAGTTCGAGGAGTATTATCATTGCTCAAAGAGCCAGATGCCTTGTGTTGTTGAGGAGGTGTGTCCAATGGTAGAGACTCTCCACGTTCACGGAAAGTCTCACGAGTTGGCGTGAGAACATCTGCATCATTCTCGAATTGATTGTTGAGAATATCCTGCTCATGTGGACTGAGCTCATCCTCATCTTCATCCTCATCATCTTCAGGCACTGTACTAATTCGATGATCCGAAAATTTACGTCCATCAAACCCTCGGTTTGTGTTGCGAGATTGGGAGGGTTGGATGGAAAGGGGACCAGATTGACTTCCATGACTTGCAGTGGAAGTACCGGCATTACCCTCAGGTACGTAACCACGATCTTGTTCAGAACGACCTTCAGGAAAATCATCATAATCCAGAGTACCATTTTGAAGACCTTGAGCAACTTTGAGACCTTCAACATCACCAAGCAATTGAACAAGCATATCTTCAATCTTTCCAAGATCATTTGTACTCCGCTTGCTCAAGCCTTTCAAAGCTCTCCGGAAAACATTTCTTCGCTTCGTAGGAAGGTCTTCATACATCTCGGCGGATCTGATGGAGCGAGGTGCACTTTGTGGTAGAGGTCGTGGCCCGTTGATGACTTTTTGAACCGACTTTTCGGTGTTACCTTGTACCTCTGTGATAATGACATCTTCAGTATCGGCAAGCAATCTCTTCATATCCTCGAAGGAATTTCTCATTTCAGCAGCGGCTCGAACAAGGGTGACGAGAATTTCTGTATCACGTGCGCTACGTTGAGCATCACGAACAGTGAGATGATCCATCAAAGCAACGATATCCTTAGATTGGATGCGATCAATGCCATTGCCAGTCGAACTATCATATAATGGAGATCCCATTCCTTGTGACATACCACTGAGATGTCGAGAGTGACCAGGATTGAATTGATCACCGTTCAATGCATCTGTTGCATTTCCTAGTTCATGATCCATGAAGTCCACTCCCTTTCCTTTATTGACCTGCTGCTCTGGAGTCTGGCCACCAGGAGAACGAGCATTGGGAGCCGATGAGATGTATCCCTCATCCTTGTGTAAGCCGTTTGGACTATCACCATAAAGCTTGTCGTTGTATGCTCGATTGGCATTTTGGAAACCAGCTTGATTCAAAAGTTCTCGATCAAGGCCAGTACCATTACCAAGGGCAGCAATTGGACTTGTATCTTCATATGGATTTGTGACGAGAGTATCACGCTTTCTTTCTCCAGAAGTTCTTCCCCACTCATCCTCATGCTCACTGCTGACATCTCTGCTGTGGCCAGCCAAAGCAGCAGCAGCTCCTGCACCAGTAGCGGCACCAATCAATGCAGCTTCAGCTTCATGAAGAGCAGACGCAGAGTCAGAGCTTTGTGTTCTCTTGGCTTGTGGTGGAGTAACTTGATTTGGCCAGTGATCACGACTTCCTTGTTGTGTACCGCCAATTGGCCCTTGAATGATGGATGGGTTTGTTGTAACTTCTGATGCATCATCTCCGTAACCAATCTCAGGCATTGGGTCATGCACATCTGGAAGACCACTTGCAGACATCTTAGGTTGATCAGTCATTTGGCTGATTTCGCTGAGGTTGTCAATGCTGTGGCGAGGGGAAGAAAGTCTTTGGCCATCTGTTGTACGATCCTTGAAGGACTTCTGTAATGGCGCTCCAGTGTCCTCTTTGCGTTCTTCATACTTGAGATTATCTGCATCGTTATTGTTGCTCATCCTTTCACGAGCCTTGGCCAATAGTGCTGCAGCTGCAGCTCCCAGCGCGCCAGCTCCAAGCTTCTCCTTGGTATTTGACTTTGACATCTCAACCTTTCTTCCATTCTCATCGATATCATACTCTTTGTCATACTTCGTAGGGCTCTGTGATTTTCCGGGGCTGTCGCCACGGCTTGTAAAGTTTCTTTCAGACTCATCGTCGAAAGAATCGTATGAAGCCTTGCGATTAACTTGGCTATTGCTTTCGGGGTATGAATTAGAACCGGTGATTTCCGAAGCGTTAACCAACGAAGCAACGTGTGATTCGACTCCCATAGGTGTATTGACGAAATTTGGTTTTCCACCAACACCTTGGATATTCTGACCAGTTGAGATATCTCGAGCATCAAAGCTGTCGTCGGTAAAGTTGGTCAATCGCTTGTTTTCAAGGCTCAATTCGGAGTCAAAATCGCGATTTCGATCATTCTCTTGATGCTGTTCTTCCCAGTACTGAACATCTCCATCCTGGGTAAGCTCTGAATCAGACAGTCCACCTGTTCGAACTTCCGAAAAGTCATGACGATTGTGAATATTATCACTGGACTCAAGCGACTTCAAGGACTGATTGTGTTGAGCTGTCTTTGCCAATGAGGAATATGACGCGGTGCTCTGGGTCAATCTGGATTCTCGATGATCTTGAAGTGGTCCGTCTTCGTTTTCGGTATAACCTGAGACACTCTGGATTGGACTCAAACCACGTCTTTCATGACCGTAAGGAACGTATCTGAGTGGAGGAGGTACTTCTTGGGTGTTTTGGTAATAAGGATGTTGTGGCTCAGCTTCAAGCAGTTCCGAATCTTCATCGTCAGGAGTATCTTGTTCATTGTGATGAAGTGCTGCCAAACCAGCACCAGCGGCAGCACCAGCAAGACCAGCTTTAACTGTATTGGAGTGACCTCCGTTGTGTTCCTCTGAAACCATTGAATCGTCGAGATCGGGATCGTAGTATTCCCGCATGGGTACTTTTCTTCCATTCTCATCCAATTCATATTCCTGTCCACGTAACTGTTGCTCACTATTTTGACTATGAAGGCTGAGATTTCCACGGGAGAAGTTGGAATGCTGAGTACCCAATCCGTGTTGCAGATTGACCGGTGTTCGATTTGGTGTTCGAGAAGCTGGCGACGTAACATCTTTTCGAGCAGTAACATCCTGAACAGGTGTCACACGCTGTGAGCTAGCCGAGTGAGGTCTTTCGGATTCTGCTGACAAGATCGAGGTTCTGGTGATGTCGGAGGCATTGATCGCGCTCATTAGTGGCATAGGAGGCGCCAGACTAAGACTATCTCTCTCTTCAGTAGGTGAAAGCTCGCCCCCTAAGCTGTTGCCACGACTGTGGTTTTTTCTCCGGCGTCGTCGTTCTTTCTTTTCATCTATTACCGATTCTTGTGACTGATGTTTCTGTAAAGCAGCTGCTGTCAAGGCACCAACACCGGCGCCTAACGCAGCGGTTTCGAGACCTCGACTCTTCTTCTTTTTCACCTTTTCATTATGCACAACAGTTTCTTCCGATCCGCCTCGTTCGAAACTTCGGGGTGAGTCTGAATCCCTCACCTGGTCTCTTCGGCTCTTCCCCGAGATAACCTCTCCATCATTAAGTGTAACCTTTGGCCCTCCTGATATGCTGGATATACCACTTCCGACAGAACTTCGGCGCTCTGTACGCTTACTTGATTCTCTCTTCAATGCTGATAATTCGGGTAAGATCAGACGACGGATGGCATCTTCAACAGTCTCCAACAACTTGGGATTGTTGATGGAAGAATTTTTGGAAGCTCCAGATCTAACGGAAAGTCTGTCAGAATTGCGACTAAGCTGGGAATCTAGAAGACCCGAATCGGCCCCGGACATTAAAGATTCTTCGGCTTGACTTCGACTTGATCTTCTTCGTTGTGATTTGATTCCTTCTGTCGGCTTCTCACCACTAACACTTCGACTTCGACTTCTTCGTTGTTTTCTTCGGTGTTCTGATCTATCACCGCGAACCTTTGACATAGCCTTTTGTGCCACTATTCGTTCTCTGCTAAGACTTCGACTTCTTCGGCGCGATGGCGTTCTTGATTTTTCCGATACAGCACTAGCAGCCAGGCCGCTAGCCGCCTCGGCAATCAAAGGTTCGTCTCTTGTCAAACTTCGGCTACGTCTTCGCTCTGGAGATCTGGTATGCCCATCGAGGAAACTATCGGCAGGCATAGATGATATTTCTGAAGCATTATACAAAACACTCTTCGATCCTAATTCTGTGGGTATCAGCGGACTTCCATGTCTCATTATTTCAACTTCGATCGGTCTACCACCACTCCTGGAAGTGACATTGGATTCTTCGGTCATAGATCTAAAGGAGCTCATGCTGGCTTCGTCTTCTGGCGCAGATTTGTGACTCTCCTTGTTGACATCCGATAGTGAGATACGCTGGGTATATGATGGCCTTCGAGAACCTTTTCTGGATTCCGTAATCTGAATGTGGTCGTGAGCTGACTTGCTTCGGTGTTTCGATGATGGTGTAACTTTGACACGAACCGATGGCCTTCGACTTCTTTCTTCTTTTCCACCTTCAAAATACTCAATCAACAATGAAGTTTGTGATTTATTGTTTGATAAACTGCTTAGACTATCGTGCTTCTTCTTTTTTCGAGTAGCTATGGTGACTGGAGCACCGTCATCAGGTATTGTGTATGCACTCTTATCCGTCACTCTTGAACCAAGCTCAGTAGTCTCGTTTTCGTTCTCGGCATCACTATCCGCAGTACTTGTTTCCGTTGGCGCAGGAAGAGGGGGAGCTCTTGATTTCCTCGATTCGACACCCATTATGATAACTCCTCACAATTCGAATGGACGAACGGAGGGATGCATCAGCGGTAAGTATGGATTGGGGGGTTTCGAATGGTTTGTGTAATGTACAGGAAATGCCGGTCAGAAAATTGGAGAAAAAAGATGAATCGCGTTATTCTATCGAATGCTAGTATCGAATGCTTGGTCCTCAGCCCCCAAGGATGCAGCTGAGGCTTTTCCCTTCTGCAGTTGTAACGCGAATTAAGAGGTAAAAAGAAGGAAAAAATTAGAGAATGCGAAGATTAAAGCGCCCCAGAAACCAATAAACACTTCTGCGGGATATTATCGAGGCACCGAGGAGAATTAAGAGTTGATTTGAAGCTCTATTATTATGGAGATAATTGGGGTTGATCTTTTCGAGATGGGCTGGATGGAAGGGAAGTTGTGCGTTGGCGATTTTTGTTTATGCAGCTTTGATTGTATGATACGTTCTGATCCAATGAAAAATTAGTTGGAAGCGATTAAATTTGGGGATGAAGCATTTCTATTAACCAATTGAATGTTGAAGTTGTTGCCGTGGAATAGTACTCTCTCTGGACTTTTGATTTTGATGATGGATTGATTCTATCCGATTGTTTACTTTGTGCTTTGAAATGATGGAATAGATAGATGGATGGTGGTTGTATGAGCTGAAGACAAGTAGGCAGGCAGTAAGTATCTTGGGAAGACAGGGACAAGGCCAAACAAGACAGGTAGATAGGTAGGAAAAGTATCTTGGGATGGTTCAAATACAAGGCCAAGGGTAGATGGATGTGATTGCGATCGAGGACCTATTAGAGTTCGAGAGGTAGGTAGGTAGGTAGGTGTAAGTGATAGAGAGGGATACAATAAAGCAAAAGCCTCTTGTGTTGTTCTTGTTTTTTTCTTCACGAAGGAGATGGTTACAAGAGTTATCTTATCCAATGTCACCAATTTCCATGATGATTTTTATTCCTCCTACTCGTAAGTTACCGTTACCGCCTTTCTCATCTCTCTATCGAAGGGGTACTGAAGCTACCGACCTGCGTACCTACGTATGTATTTTTTTTTGATAGAGCTTTGACATTCCGTACTAGAAGTCCCTTTTCATCTAATAACTCACTCGTGAATACAATTGGGTATTGATCCCCTTGAATAGTCACAATCACAATCACAATGATGATAATGCTTCAGAAACTCACCCAACCCAAACCCGTGAGAAACGGTGCCCAAAGCAATATCATTTGGCGCGTGTTGACGTAGACGGAAGCCTCTCTGATCATCGCTTTATACTTCCGTCCCTGCCTCGCAGATAGTTTACTGCTAGCGATTCCCATCAAACTATAACCCTCAATTCAATCCCTTCAATTCCTTTCAACGAAACCCAATATATTCCCAAAAGAAAATCTCCAACGGGCTATCTATCCATCTATCTGTCTATCACAACAGCAATCAACTTGACTTAAATCTCACCCATTGCATATCATATAGCGGGTTGTGACAAAACTGTCTCGCCACCTCCATATGATCCATATACCTACATACTTCCCTACCAGTCCAGTCCAGTCCAGTATGCAAGAATCCGAAAAAGTACAAACACATAAGCTCCCATACCTACCAATGTAATGAATGTTACCCCAAGCACCCAAGCACCTAAGCACCCAAGCTACTATGAAAAATGAGGGGCACCACCAACATGTACCATACCCAACCATTTCTCCTCCTTTCTGTATCTCCTTGTACATACATACATACATACATACATACCTTCTTTCCTTTCTCACAATCAATTACATCCGATTCCACTTCCAAATTCAAATCATCGTACAAATAAAATAAAATAAAACAATAACTCGACATCTGCTCACTCTATCAATCATTGATTTCAATTGGTACTATTTGAGATCCGTTCAATACAAAGTCACACGGTTGTATTCCCAACCCCCAAAATTTCACATCACAGCCATCTCTATTATTTCCAAGGCACACACATAACATACCTCACTACCTACTTTACTAACAATCAGTATTCCGTACAAAAAAATATTCATAACTCTCTAACTCTGTACGATCCATTCCCCTCTTTCTCCCTTGAAAAAAAAACAACCCCCCATCTAATTGGTCACCAATCAGACATGTCATGCCAATCAAAAGCATGGATCGCGGGACCGTTGACCGTTTAAAGTATGGTAGCGTTTGGATATCTCATCATAGCGGCTGATAACCTAAAGTGTTCGTTCGCTCGCTCGCACATCACTTGTCAGCATGTCAGCACGTCAAGTCGGAAAAGTCAGAATTTAGTACGAACGAAGGAAGGAAGTGGAAATTTCGGTTTCTGTGACAACGGGGGTTTGTTTGATAAGGAGTTGCGATGGATGGATGAATGAATGGGTGAATGAAATGGCTGGGAATTGACGGCTTTTGGGAACTATGATTTCCATACATAGGAGGTTCGAGAATACTATTTTTAATATCGTACCGCGACGTTTTAGAAAATTAGATACTAGGTAAGTGGGTAGGTAGGCAGATATATAAAAGGAGGTCCAAAAATGAATTTCGTGGCTGGGACGCCAAATAAACATACGAGTAGTTTAAGGGGTACAATTCGATTTCATCAATCCAGAATACCTAATTATCATAATTGTCATGCACGTTCACAATAACTATTACCATGATCTTCCCAACGCTTCTCCATACTAGTACCCAACCCATCAATAAATCCATACACAATGATAATTCTATGAAGCTATTCCCACTTTCTTTTTTTTTCTACGCATCAAAGATATGATATCTATCTACCGTACCCCGCATTGACTCTCTTGTTGCTTGTTGCTTGTTGCTTGTTGCTTGTTGCTACGAAGTTCGCATATATATATATATAACTACCGATGTTATATTATCCAATTTCCTCGGAGAATACCTTAAATTACTATTACATCATTTCATCCATGAGACAACTTTATTCAGAGTCGATCTTTTCTTCTATCTTGTAAGAAAAGAAAAAGATATCTTTGTTTTGGGATGAGTTAGAGGGAGGGAGGGAGCGAGCGATGTTGTGAAATTAAAAGATGTGGTACTATGACATTAGTTTCCAGGAGGGGAGGGAAGTGGTGAGTAAATACACATATACTCTACTCAATAGCGGAATCTCGGGCAAGTGCCTGCCTATCTGACGGAATGCTTAAAGAGTGTGAGTGTTTCATTTTATTTTTATTATGTGTATGGCTGTCTCAAAAGTTGAGATCGGAAGTACTCGCTCATACGTGGATGTATTTGGGTAATTTTGTCTCGGTAATGGTATTGTGAAAAAAATAATAAAAAGATTCAAATTTATCAGAAAGGTGTGCGCTTAGTTCTCTATCAAGTTTTTATCAACGCATCTTATCTCTATCTTGGGCGTGCTCCCAGGCTCTTCTATAGTAGATAGATAGATACACTTTCAGATTATTCGGGAAGTGCAGTGTAGTGCATTGAATCTCTTGTCTTTGCTTCATCGTCAGTGGTGATAAGTAGGGAGATCAATCCGAAGTGCTGTTTTGTTTTTGATTTCGAAGCAGATGTTATAGTTGGAGATGATGCATTAAGGGTATTCTTGTGATTCCTAGCTTGCTGTTATGTTTTATGATAGCATAGTGACTGTCGAGAAATGGAGACATTGTCATATTGCCTAAGAGGCTAAACGTGGTTTCTAGCTTGCTATTAAAACAGCACTGTCATCATCGTCGTCATTCTCGCTCATTTGCATTATCAATACGAATGGAAAGTTTTCATCATAGAGTTTGTTTAATTCCATCATAAAAATCTGCCACTCTCACTCTTCTCACAAAGGTGATAGTGCACACCTGGAACGGACTCAAGTTCGTTTATTTATGGTTATTTTAGTTCTGCATATTCTCTCTCTCTCTCTCTCTCTCTCTCTCTCTCTCTCTCTCTTTCTCTCTATCAATTGGCTTTTATACTGTAATCGGATACCGAGTATTGAGCTGTGAGGTGAGGTGAGGGGACGGAGAATAGATGATAGGAGGAGAGCTCTATATACTTAGATTCCTTATCTTTTTGTATTAGGAAGACTGCATTTCAACCATAAGGTAACACAGTATGCTATGTGAGAGTTGTGATTTACAGAATATGTATGCCTCTTGGAGAGATGACACATTGATATAATCTCATATTTATGATATCTTTTGTTTTCCATTCTAGACAGAGAGAGTCGTCAACGCGTGTACGCAACAAAAATGACAATGCCAAGAACAATTTCCTCGAAAATACCGATGAACTAATACCATGACAGCGATCACTCCTCGTCGAATCCATAACCCACAAACTCAACGCTCATCTAAAGATATGGTAGCCACGACATGGGACCGATAGATGGCACGTATATGATTACAAAAACTCTTGCAATACCCCTGGGCATACTGCCTGTCTGCTATACAATTCCTCACTTTCATCCCAAAGAACAAAATACATCGTTACATACTCTTCCCGAGATCCCAAACGTCCTAGTGAATCCCCTATTTCTAAAATACCCTGTCTCAAAGAAAAACATTGCGCCGCCTATTGCCAGATCGAAACATATAAATCAAATAGAGAAACTAGTAATTCACCTACCTCGTACTCATGAAAACCAGATCTCATCCCACATACAAAGTCGCAGTTTCCTCGATGCCAAACCTACAAAAAATGCGTAATCAGTTATCGTGCAGGCCGTCACTTCTACAAACAGTAGCGTGATCTTTGCAATCCTCAAAAGAGATGCAAAGTTTTTTTTGAAGTTGGGTTTGATCTCAATCTCATTTTTCTTTTCTTCTTCTTCTTCTTTTTCCTTTTTAGTCTCCTCTCTCTCTTGTTCAGTGTTAAGAGTAGGTAGACGGGTTTTATTGTCGTATTGGTTTAGATATTCACTTTCATCGTGAGATGTCGATCGATAAATAGTCTACATAATGAGAGGAAAATCGAGTTGGAAACACACATAACGGACGGAGTTGAGTTGATATCTGTCAAAATCTAAAAGGGGCCTGAAAATACTGTCACTGACTATTCACTCGTCTGAATCCTGATAGGCTACATCTGTTTGATGGTTCGTTTTGGAGTGCAGGACTTTTTGTAAAAGGGCGGTTTTATATATTGCTTCGCTAGATGTGGGTATGGGATGGAAAGGAAAGGAAAGGAAAGGAAAGGAAAGGAAAGGAAAGGAAAGGAAAGGAAAGGAAAGGAAAGGAAAGGAAAGGAAAGGAAAGGAAAGGAAAGGAAAGGAAAGGAAAGGAAAGGAAAGGAAAGGAAAGGAAAGGAAAGGAAAGGAAAGGAATGGAATGGAATGGGATGTATGTTTACTGGTCTCATTATCGATATTCGTTCCATTTCCTTATACATACACGTTAATCTGTTGTTCATTACAAACGCATATAAAAGCACTCTATCATTCTCCAGAATCTCACCTCAAAAATCTCAAGATGATAATCAGGCATTCACGGAGGTTCACGGGTGGCTGATACTCAATCACAAAAATATTCTTTTCGGTAAGCGGGGAAGTATAAAATGATATTTTAATGCTCATTAGATACCCATCGGATTGCCATTTTAAGAAACTCCCCTTTTTTGCTGTCAAATGATTTGTCATTTTGATGATGTATATGTATCATTCATCAATATATCGAGAGAGATGTATAACGACAGCAAAAATAGAAAATCAAATATCTCTGTCCCAAATCATATACTCTGCACACAGTTGTGAATTTCCTTTCAAAACTCCCGTTGGATTCAGTCGTCTATAGCTTCCATTAAAAATTTGGGTGCTACAATTTTCTGTCTTCGTACAGATTCATAACTCATTGGTGGTTTGGATATTTATACATCGTCAAGTACCAGAAATGACGAAATAACAAAATAATTGGGTTCATCACTTGAGATTAATCATTGAGATGTATTGAAGTCGGTTACTCATAGATGTGGAATCGCACGTATAAGTATATCAAGATGTAATCGATTTTAAACTGTAAGGTTAGTTAGTTCAATCTGTTAATATATTCCTAGTTACGGATCTGGTTGTATTTCCATAGCTGTGACGGGAAATGTCATCTGGTACTCGTGATGATTCATCTACGTTTTAAACATGTAGAATTATCATAAACCCCCTTTTACATTGGAGATTAGGAATACCTTCCCCTCCCCTCCCATGTACGTATTCTCAAGCTCGAGACTAAACTACAAACCGACAGCACAAATCACGATTCGCCAAAACGACAACAAACTAGACGATAATGATGACTTAGCCATCACCCCTTTTATCTAAGACTGGTACCTTTCATTTATGAAGAGATATTTGGTTTGTAATCCGATTATATGATTATATCATGGAGTATTAAGTGTCTTGTGTCAAGTTTGTAGCCTTCTAGCGGAGGAATGATACAGTATTTATTTGTTGTTTCGATGTTGTGTTAAGAGGGTAAAGTGGTTTTGTATATCCGTAGGATACTCATTCTACATATCAAACATTGTGTGAACGCAGTGAATGACTTCAATTCTATAAGCTACTGTAGTAAAGCTTTAAGCGAATGCGAAAGAGACTAGCTCTTTCAGTAGGTCTATATATATAAGACCTACTACTTCCTGTACATAGCTAGCTCTTTAGACAGAATACAATTAGACAGTTAGGACCTACAATACGTGGGTACTACGTCTTCCGTATCCTTCTCATACAAACAAACATCTTTTGCATTTTTCTAGCACATTCACTTATGTAAAGAATCCAAGAGGACACTGAGATAATATATTATGATAAGTACAGGTGGCGATATGTTTGGAAATACAGTGTATGATTTGACTATGTAGAAAATATACTATGTAAGTAATTCAAGTCGCCGTTTTTGGGTTTCTGAGAAGCAGTTGGAAGGATGGGATGATGGAGAAGTACAACATGGCTTTGAGGTCGTGGAATCTTGAAGTAGATGTTGAGGGTTAAGTGATGATAACTAATGATATTAGATAGTAAAACATCAAATCCTTCGATGATAAGTATATAATTGAGTAATATGGAGAAAACTATTGCCCTAGAGCAAAAGGAGAGATGGATGAAGAAAAAAAAAGAAGATAAATAACTCTCGAGTCAAGAAGACCTAAAAGGATCGATTCCTCAAGATAGCTCAAGGATCTTGATTGATTTAGCATCACATTGCATGAGGAAAACTGTACCGAATGAACAATTTATAGACGCAATCACTTATTTTGAACAGTCCAGGAATGTAACGACTTCTTGATAACCACTCTTGCATTACCAAACAGATACACAATCCTTCCCCGTGCAATTCCGCAGGGGTACTCATATTCCTCTCATAAGTAGCAGTACCTGGAAAGTAAAACTTTATCATATCAGTAAATCGTAGACAAACACATACAAAAATAGACAGGGCAAAGAAAGCTGAGATGGGGTGAGAACAAGCTGCAGACATGTAGACTGAGCTTTCGATATAGTCAAGTGGTTGATGGCCGGAATAGCCATGAATCCTGATGGGAAAATCAGGATACTATAGACACATAATAGCGACAGTGCGGTAACACAAAGATACGTAACAGTGATACTATCGAAAGATTATTCTCTTTAAAGTAAATGATGAAGATTTAACATGACAGCGATTATTAGATTAATAAAACTAAACGTTTTCCATGGCTTCCAAACAAAGGATACCCAAGATCGCTTCTTGGCAATTTTGAATAGTAGATCATTTGTAACGTAGAGATGATATTTTGGATTCTATTTTTTTGGTAGATTTTCATATTTTGACTCTGATTCGCAGATTATCATGTGGTTTGAAGCGAAAAGAATGAACGAAACGGTGAATTTATACCCGTCCCTCTCATCCAGATGTATAAATTTCCTGAATCGTGAAACTTGATGTGCAAACCGAAAATATTACAACCCCTCATCTCAATTCAGATTACAAAGGAAACAAACCATCGTCTATAAAACATATCCTGTATATAGTTACTTTTAATCAGAGCTAAAAAGACTCCGTCGACGAAACCCTGAGATTTATCAGGGCTGGTCTATTACGATACTTGACCATCCACATGCCCAAAGAACCATCTATCTGTATTACATAAATATTTCAGCCAAGGAAATTCATAGAGTGATAAATTTCTCGGTAAAAATTCTGAATCGATAGCGCTGGAGATTCACTGGAAAATTCACAAATATATAGCGATGACACGAAAAGACGACAACGGAAACGATAAGCAAGACGGGAAATAAACGGCATGATAGACGGGAGACGATGTTTCTTGCTACCTTTAGTTTTGTGCCTATCATTCTGCGTAGAATCGGGTTTTGTGACTTTGTAAATGAGGCTTTTATAGATTTGATCAATAACTTGATGTGGATAGATGCCAATGTATTTAGTAGACTGTTGATGATGCTAGTTCTACTCGATTTCGCTTAGTGAATTTTCGCCAGTTTAGTTAACCTAGTTGGATAGTCTTGGGGTTTAATCGATGCTAATAGTAGCGTGGCTCATTTTGGGTCTGAAATGTAGATCCATTTAACAATCTATAAATGATAACGGAGAAGAGTTAAACGGAATTTTCACGTGCGAAGAAAGTAACAATAAATCTATTCAAGTTTGACATTTTTCAGTTTTTACGTAAAAGCTTTATATGAGTAGAAGTTTTATCCAACATTCAGATTTATATCGTTTACAGAGGGAGCTGTCCACGCTGAATTAATTCTACTGAGCTAACTTCTTTCCTATTGTAACCTGCCATCTAGGCCCAAATCGTTTCATAGCCCAAAGAACTGAAAACGCACTGATCCATCCAATTATAGCGAGTACCGTAAATAGCCATCCATCTCCAATGGCTTGAAGCAAAGGCTGTGCAATTACTGATCCGAGACAGCTAAAAATTGTTCGCACAAATGTGCTCACTGCTACAGCACTAGAACTACGCTTGGGAAGGAACTCCGTGAGCCTATCATGGTATTAGTTCTCAAAGTTCTCAAATGATTTGCTGGTCTCTTGAAGAGGAGATACTGACATAGTAGTTGCGGTGGAAAAAATGATCATAGTTCCAAACCCAAAGATGAAATTTGCAAGCAAGGGGACGATCCAATAAACCCCTTTCTCCGCAGTCCATCCAAACCATAGAAGACCTGCAGGATAAATTATAGCAGCAAGCAAAGCATTCTCTCTCATGCGGTCTTCTGGTCGCAGAATAAGTTTTCAAGATCCATCAAATCGACCTGCAGCACGAGCTTCTCGATGCATGATGGCATCTGACCATTTGCCTCCCACAAAACCTGCCATAATGTAACCCAGTGAGCCCGGGATATATGTCAGTCCGACTACTACCTCAGAGAAATTATATGGCTCATCTCCGAATGTCTTTTGAATGGCAATATTCAATATGTATAAAGATCCAAAGGTTATGCTACCGATATAGACTGTAACCGAGACCGCCGGAAAACGAAGATAGCCCAATATCTTAAGTGGATCAATGATGGACTGTTTCAAAATGGCCACCACCTTTTTGGTTATCTGTTGAATGGATAGAGAATTCGAAGAGGGAGCAAACTTAGATTGATGAGATATGACGGTCCCATCAGCAGGTTCCTCGACAACTGGGGCTCTTCTTATAAGTGTCTCAGGGAGGCAAAATAATAACGTAATTAATAATACTCCTCCGTAAATAGCTTGAAACCATTGGGTACTTCGCCAGCCCCATTTCTCCGCTAATGCTCCACCGATAATTGGAGCTAGAAGTGGTCCCAACATAGGACCCAGGAAGAATATTCCCATTGCACGACCGCGCTCCTTCGGCTCCCAGATGTCAGCAATTGTTCCTGCACCGATAGCCAGAACGGAAGAAGCTGCACCCCCTCCTAATACTCTCATCACGATAAGCATTGCCATAGAAGTAGATATTGCGGTGATAGCACTCCATAAAGTGAAAAGCGCGAAAGATACCAAGTATATTGTCCGACGACCAAATAGCTCCGAAAAGGCAGACCACCAGAGTGGAAATATGGATATAGCTAAAAGGTACATAGCCACGGCGAGATTGGTGAGTGTTTTGGAAGCATGAAAGTCTTTCGAGAGTTCAGTAAGTGCAGCTGTGTAGAGGGTCAGCACTTGTAGCAGCATGAAATCTTGGCAATTGAGTGAGATGGTAAATATAAGGACTCACGAAAGAATATAGCACTTCCCAGCGGTGCTGCAGCACCTGCCACCGCAACAATGAATGTTACTAGCCATTTAGTACCATTTTTATAGCTTTGTGGATTTTCGACTTCTGGTATAATGGTCAATAGTCCAAATAATCCTCGCCGTTTCGATCGTGATATTGCCCTTGCTGTAGGTGGGCGCTCTAATGCTAAGTTCAATCTTTCGCTTGGAGAAGTTTCTGGACGCACGGGAGTTGGACTGGTGGGCTCATTCAGAGATTCAGACCCCTTATTTAACTCTAAATCTCCAATACCTGTGGTTTTTGGACCACAAATCTCTTGAGGGAGTGCTCGGTTGGCTTCTATCTTTTCATCATCTACCACCATTTTGTTGTACAAAGCACTGACCGAGTATGTATAATTAAAATACCGTTTCTACTCGAGATTGTAGGATTGAGAAAGTCTTTGTAAACCTCTAAATGAAACTATAAATTGTTCTTCGAAAAAAAAAGTTTTGAATTATGAAGAATGAACAAGACGGAGCAGATAGAGCGTGCTCAAGGGTCAAGAGAAATAGAATTTATTTCATGCGCCCGTACATCAATGAATCCTCAGCTTTGAAGGTCCTGGTGGGGACGGGCCAACTCTGTGCCGCGGAGCCAAACCACTAACATTTGAAGCTTGTGAAACTCGGAGACCCTTCCGTTGAAAAGCTTTTGATCTTGGAAGCTCCGACGATGTCGTCGGGTTCGAGCTCGGAAGCTATTCCGAAGTTATCCAATTTTAATTCGGAAGGTCATCCGTCGCCCTTGAAATTCGCCGTCTCGGTCTTTGAATTTGCCCAAAAGAGAGCCGGGGATAAGACCCTCTTTTGATATAAGAAGCACTCTTCAGCAGTTTGTCAAAAGTTTTTTTTAGCTCATCATAATACATCATTTCCGAATTTTCATCACGTCAATTTATCAAAATTTCCGCAATATCATATTCATCAATTCAAAATATGGAGAACGTTCTTGTTATCGGAGCCACTGGTAACATCGGTGTCGCAGCAGTACTTGGAGCCCTGCAATCTAAGCGTCATGTACTTGCAATAGTGAGGAACCAGGCCTCTGCGGACAAATTGTTTAAACATGTGGGAACAAAAAATGGCATCACAACCGTCGAAGCCGATATCATGTCGGGAGAAGGAGTGCAAACTGTGGTGGACCAAGTTCGGGCTGGGAAACTGCCAGATTTTCAACATGTTTACTCTGCTGGTAAGATCATCATATGCTTGATTTGCCCTTTGCTAATTGTCAATGAAGCTGGAGGCGCATATGGTGCAACATTATTGACTGAACTAAGTCTCAATGAATTGCGCCAAATCATGAGTGTCAACTTTGAATCCAACTTTTGTAAGATCTCTATAGATTTAGCCGCAGCATTAATATGGCCACTAACTTCCATAGTCGCTTACCGTGCAACCATCCCGTATTTACTGGAGCAAAAGAAAGCCACTAGCTTCACACTCTGTACTGGAGCACAGGGAGACATCGGAGCTCGCGCAGCACCCGCTATCTCACAAGGTCCCCTATTCTCAATGGCAAACGTAGCCTGTCGTGACAATACTGATACTAACGTCCGCTTCAATGAAGTGTACCTTAATTGTCGGGTTGAAGTTGATTCATCGGCCGCTCAAACGGGCGCAATGAAATCGTCTGATTTTGCTCGTTCTTATACAGAACTGCTTTCCAGACCAGAAATCAAGAGTTCTCGCATAATTGTGTCCACAAATGATGATCTGAAGGATTTGAAGCACAAGAAGAAGATTAATTAGTGTGGCTCTCAAGATACACTTGATTTATGTAGTAGTATCGATGAATTTCATGAACGAATCCTAGCATAGCTAGTTTTGGAAGCATGAGTTGGCTTAACGCGAGTTATCCGACAAGTTTTGCATGTGAAAGATTCTTGTCTGAAAACAATGGGGAAGAGAACAAATCTTGTCGTTTGATTGTGGATTCGGGCTATCTTTTGACCGTCTTGCTTCCGAATGCTTTAATAAGCTTCGGATCGCTTCCGTGATTTAGTCCTTGGTACGGCGTTTTAAAAATTGAGAATTAGATACACTGCGGGAATGGAAATACTGCATAGATCATAATCTTCAGATACAAACTCAATGATATTTCACTCGACGTCACACTTGGCCTTTCAATTCTAGCTCAGGAAGAGCCCCAACTCGAAGATTTGTCACGTGCGGATAGCGCACCCATGCCGCATTCTATTTTGTCGTCCATCACCTCCATTGTACAATGAGGTAAATTATTTGACAGATTTGAACCTTTATAACGATTTGACCAAGATTCGCAGTGGAACTATGGATACCCGAGCACCAAAAAGACAGAAGGTGACAACGGCTTGTGATCCCTGCCGAGGCCGGAAGGTAGCAGCAGCTCCAACGTAGATTCTAATGAAATTTACTAAAGTTTGCTGATAGGTCAAATGTGATGGTCGTCAACCAGGTACCACTCACTAAATAAATGACAAGTTCTCAATGTCACTTATATGTGCTAATCATTCCATTATCATAGTATGTGGACCATGCGAGAAAAGGTCCAAGTCAGTTTCTTGCACTTGGGCTACGCACTTTTTACGTGCTCCATCGGCATCATCAGATTATATCAGACACCTTGAAGATCGGATAAAACTGCTAGAAGCACATAACATTCAGGGTTCCCAGATACGAACAAACAACATCTCAAGTTCAAGTAGTACTTCAAAAAACTCATTACCAGAGACCATAAGTAGCTATGAAGCTACCACTTCAGCCTCACCTGCATCTGCATCATGGCTATCTACAGTTTCGTGGGAGGAATATCCATCAATGAATACGCCGGAAATGAGCACCAATCAATGGCAGTCTAGCTCGGCTGCCGCCACCAGCCCAGGACTAATTCCTTCATTTCAAGAGCTTTCAAAAAGCATCAATACTATGTGCACTTCTAGCGAACGTCCTATCCATAATATTGTGGTTGATAAAAATTATGGGACCAGTGTTATCGACAAACCTTTTGCCCAAAGTTTCATGCAAGAAGTGGAAAAATTAGTCACAGCGAAAATCGGTGAAGCATCAACATCTGCATCAAATAACCTTGGCTTTTATTTTAACACTTTCCCGTCCCCAGTACCAAATTATGGATCACTGCAAAAGGATCTGGACTATGTTTTACCAACTCGGGAGCAAGCAGACAGCTTATTCACATCGTACTTTGATAACATTCATGTCTTATATCCATTTTTGGATGAAGTGGAATTACGAAAAGATTATGAGAAGATTTGGAGCGGCGAAAATTACACAACTGACCTGGGGTTACTGATTTGCCTGATAAACTCAGTGTTCGCTATCAGTAGCCGCCAAGCGAGAGCAACACTTTCAAACCATGAGAATATGGCTGCCATCTTTTGCACAAGAGCACAAGGATTTCTCAACATCCCAGCGTGTTCGATCCGCTCAGTTCAGTCATATCTTCTCTTATCGTTGTATTTTCAGAGCGCAGGAGAATCTCGTACATGTTGGTTGTGTGTTGGAAATGCAATACGCATAGCTCAAATGCTTGAAGTTGACTTATCTGAAACTAGCGAGCGAATAGACAAAAGTCAAGCTAGAGAATCGCTTCGCAAAGCTTGGCATAGTTGTGTTCTTATGGATAGAGAGATTTCAATGTTGTATGGCCGACCATCTATGATTGATCCACAAGCTGCTGCTGCTATCCCGCTCCCCTTATTTTTGGAGGAAGATAGCTATCAGCTGACACACAATGATGAGAACACCATCAAAAAGCCGCAAACTTATACCGCTGGTTTCTATAAGTCTTGTCTAGAACTTTACGATATCTTGTATGCTGTACTTATCAATTCACGGCATAGTAAATCCGACAGAAATCCGATGATAGGAAGTTACGCCTCCGAGAACATCTCATCTTCTGTGACAAACATTCCCATTCTCAGTCTACAGGAAAGACTTTCGAACTGGGAACGAAAAAACCCTGATCATCTCAGACTTGAGCAGCATTCGTCACACAACGATCTAAACGCTGTGTTGATCCGTCGAGCAGTATCTCTTCACCAAAGGTGCGAAGACATATACATGCAAAAATAACCTATAAGATCAAGCTGACAGTATTCCAAGATATCTACACATTCAATTATTGTTGTTGACGCCCGTTCTTCAACAACTCATTGGCACCGAGTCTCACAATAAATCAGAACATACCCCGCTTGGAAGTTTACTCTCTCATCGAATCTCTCTTCAATGTGCAATCGTGTGTGTGAAGATTGCCCAAGAAGCTATTGATACTATACACCTTCGCGAAACTTCAGGTTCAAATGAAATCTCCGCATGGTGGTGCAATGTAATATTCTTGTATAAGTCAGCGACAGTACTGATCGCAGGAGGTCTTTGCCCTTCTGTTACGGCTGAAATCTCAGAGGCGTCGATTCACGAGAGTTTTCATAAGGCCACAGCAATTCTCAGACAGTACACTGTCTTCAACTCGTCCATCCTCCGTCTAGTCACTGTACTAGACATTCTGTTTCAGATTGTGCCTCAGAAGTTCTCCCGTTTGAAGAAAGCTTCTCAACGGGTTGAAGCTGATGCTGGGCTACCTACTCCCGATGGCGATAACAGCGCGGCAACATTTCAGTACTGGTGTCCAATAAAACCAATTCGCCATGCAGCGTCTGCTCAACAAGATGCCGTGAGTTCTAACCCCGAAAATAACGGCTCATCTCAGATTCTCAAAGATTTGGATCGGATTTTCGACACAAATGATTATACATGGCTTACAAAAATACCTTTTCATACTTGAGATAGTCCTGATATTCGAGCTAGTGGAGTGATTTTTCTGGAGAGCTTTTGACTATACAATGTATGCTTAGATGCACAGCCGTTCGAAGGTTTGGAGCGGTTGGATGACCAATCAATCTGAGATAGACGTGTCTTCTCATGAACAGTTGCAAAAGAGTGTTTTCAGAGGACTTGAATGAAGACAAGCTATGCAGCTATAAAGTATTGATACCCACGCTAAATCCCGAGATGAAGTCGGAGGCTTGACTTAATCCTTTTGATGGCATCTACCCAAGTACATCAGTATATGATCATTGTACATGTGTATTCCTTCACAGATTATTCATGTGCATTTTCCCAGTTGTCATTCCACATGATCTTGCGTCTCTCATGCCGTCTGAATTTCCCGCTGTCTACGTTATTCATGGAACTAATATATGACGCACAGTACGATAGAGTTGTGTAGATTTACGTATTAGTTCCTTTTTCTACTTTGAATTCATACATGACATCCAGAAATTCCCTGATATTTACTTTGAGGTCTCATCTTCAAGCGCGATTCTACTGTCAAAAACATCCTCCATCGACTTTCCTTCTCCATCCACACCAATAGTATTCAAAACAACAACGAAATCTAACAAACGACGAAAACTAATCCCAATAATCGAAACTCAAGAACCTCTCGAATGCCTCACCAAGAACATCAGTCTTACTTAAACCGCATTTCTTCCAACTTTTCCACACCCAGTTTAGACTTAGAAGCAGTCTACTCAAAAGAGATTGCATCCTGTGTAGCAGAGCTTGTTTCTTTCTGCAAGCCAAATTGAGAGAATGGAAAGGCTAAAGCTTCGAATTTCAGTTTCCTTATATAGTAATTTCACAAATCTATCAAGTCCATAATCTCTCATTCCTCTCTTCTCCATCATCAGATCCACAGCCCTTCCATTTAGGTAATAGTCATCATATTTCCCAGTAAACTATACGAGCAACCCTCGCAAAGCCCTCAAGATCACTCGCGTCTAAAAGCGAAACCATCTCCACAGCAATACTTACTGTCATTGATATCGTTCAAGAATTACAACATAACCCAAGAAGAAGACGTACAAAAAAAGTTATATTCCGATCAACCTATCATCTTTTCCACTCTAGCATATGCCCCAGAATATCCAAGTATACCGCTTGAAACCCTCCTCACAATCCACCAAACCAATCAATCCCCTCATTCCCATGAATTTCATTCCCCTCTACTCGGCACCAAATATGTGTTAACAAATACCCTCGCCTCTTTCCAAATACCTCTGATCATAATTCAAAGATCACAGAATAACAATCAGACTTCGCCGCAAAAAGTGTCATCTCATGCTATTCTAATAAACTTAAACGTCTAATCAGACGCGGAGCATACATTCGCCAGTATACAGTTCAATGCGCAGATGTGGAATATGGCTCGTGCAGAAATGAGAGAGGGGATGAATGTGTCTATAGAAGTTGATGAGCAGCTAATAGATATCTACCTGGTAGTCTCAATTAGACTTTAGGATATCGTAACAGATGGTTAATGTACCTAGGTAGTATCTTCTCATCTTCCCATTCACCTGAACAATCGAGTACTTTTCGTTGTATATCTGCATTCAGAGCTTGACTCTGCACCATAATGATGCTCACATCTTCCAGCGCGCAATATGAACCGAGAATACGCGATATTGTATGGATTCCTTCCAATCGAACCAGAATATGCTAATGTTCTTAGCATAAAGTAACATGTTCAAAAAAATAATGTACAGTGATTTAACCCCCCGCCCCCACTAAGATCTACAACTTGCTCCCCACCAAACTTCCTCCATCCAACGGGATAGTTGCCCCATTAACATAACTCCCCGCTTTACTAGCCAGGAACAAACAAGCTCCCGCGACATCCTCCTTACTTCCAATTCTCCCCAACGGAATCCCACTCACAATCTCGTCCTTGAAATTCTTGAGCGTTGCTGCCATCATTTTACTTTCAAATGGTCCGCACGCAAGTACGTTACTCGTGATATTTCTCTTCCCCAAATGATTCGCGAGAACTCTGCTTAATTGATGCAATCCTGCTTTACTTGCCGAGTATGAGAAGGTTTCGAGAGAAGGCACGCGAATTCCGTCTACAGAGCCGATATTGATGATTCGTGCGGGGTCTTCGGGAGTAGAAGCTGCTTCCATAAGCGGAGTAAGTGCTTGCGTAAGAGTAAAGACTCTAGTGAGATTGAGAGTCAAAACTCTTGTCCATGCCGCATCAGGAAATTCCGCATAAGGAGCGCCCCAATTACTTCCCGAGTTATTGACTAGAATATGTAATTTCGATTCTTTCTTTTGTAATTCATCGACCATACGTTTGCAATCTTCGAGTTTGTAAAAGTCGGCTGGAATGGCGTGGGCGGAACCTTTGCCTGTAGGAAAGAAGAATTAGCTTGGGCGTGTCGCATGAATTGCGAGATGTCGAGGTACCTACCTAGCGCATTCAATTCTTTGCAGGCTTCTTCACAGGCTTTGGCATCGCGGGATGAGATGTAGACTTTGGCTCCATTTGCGACAAAGCCCTCGGATATCATGCGTCCAATTCCCTTTGCGCCGCCGGTAACAAGAACGACTTTGTCCTATTTGATTTGTGAGTTTATGGAATATTAAAGGAGAGAGCTTGATTGCTCACCTTGACGTTGAAGAGATTTGCAGCATCCATGATTATCAAGAGTTTATGAAGTGTTGTCTATCCTTCGAAGAATAAGGAAAGAAATAACTTGAAGTTGGCAATGAAGGAGGTCGATAGAACCACATCTTTTATTGTGCCGAGGTTTTGACCGCGGAAATGACGGAAAGCTTTGGTGTGGAGTAAGAGTGATGTTTTCTATACTAAGCTAAGCCATGTGCTTAACGTTATATGGTAGGTAATATATGATAATATGGGGGGATATGAAAGTGATTGTGTTTTAGAGCCTACGAGAAAATCATCGTGACGACGTTGTTGCGAAAATTTGTGCATGGCGCCAGGGTGATGCTTTTTCTTTTTTCTACATTATGTCAAATCATATGGTTATATGGTGGGTTGTATGAATTGAAACAATTATAGGGATATGAAAGAGAGACAGTCTAAAACAATGTGCGCAATATGAACCCCCCTAATGAACAGTATCCGGGGGTTTCCTGAGCCTCGGCTTGACTAAAAACTGGGGTAAGCTCTGCTTATTTAGCGCCACAATAGCCACATACCGGTATGCCCCCACCGAGAGTTACATAAGTTGAGATCAGGTAAGCAAGTCATGTGCTCTCATCATTGTCCTTTTGAACATTGAACATCTGAAAGACAGAAAAACACATTCATTACATGTTGCGGCTTTTTGTTAGACGAGACTGAGAAAAGGCCGATATAAGACCATAACATTAGCATCCAACAAGGAAGAAGATCAAAACAAAGAAAAGAGTAATAAACATGACCTCAGAACTCAGTTTGTCTGGTAAGTCGAGTCTTCATAGATGATTGAAATAGTACTAAACAATCAGAAACGCGTGCTCTTCTTAAAGCCCAATTCGAAGATCAAGATCCGGCTCACCACGGTGAGAAATGGGATCAGCTCTGGAAAGACAAGCTCACTCCATGGGATAACGAATCACCCAATCCAGCACTGATTGATATTCTAAATGAGCGGGAAGATCTAGCTTCGAAGAAAGCTGATGGCTCAAGAAAGAAAGCTTTAGTAGCAGGATGTGGAAAGGGGTATGATGTTTTGCTATTAAGTGCTATGGGCTATGATGCTTATGGGCTGGATATTTCCGAGACTGGCTTGCAGGGTGCTAGAGACACCGAAAAGGAGAAAGACGGGAAAGGTCTGTATGAACCGAAAGACGGAATCGAGAAAGGGAATGTTACGTGGATAGCTGGAGACTTCTTCAAGGATGATTTCTTGTCAGTCGTCAATGGAGAGAAAAGCTTTGATTTGATCTATGATTACACGGTATGTAGTTCTTTGGGTTCATTGTTGTCAAGAATACTAAATCTTGAAAAAGTTTGGTTGTGCGTTACCTCCTAGTTTAAGGCCTGCATGGTCTAAACGATATCACGAGCTTCTATCTCCAGAAGGAAGACTCATCTGTCTTGAGTTTCCCACTACTAAATCTCCATCAATTGGAGGACCGCCATGGGCTATGCCTCCAAGGATCTATGAAGGTCATTTGTCTCGTCCTGGAGAGGTATTGCCATATGATGAGGACTGTGAGTTAGAAGTTGAGAAACTTGGCCTACCACATAAGAATGGCCTTCGTCGTATTGCACACTTTCACCCCAAAAGAACCAACAAAGGTGGATACGATGCAGATGGCAAGATTAATGATTGGGTCAGTGTTTGGTCGCACTAGATAGAGTCTCGCCTAGAATTAGAATAAGAACTCAAGTGCTTTTTAGTTATGATGTCTTCATGGTGCTCTCCGGAGAGAATTATAATGTTCGCCCAATCCGAATCCGTGTCGATAGTATGCCAGGTGAATCGTCTCGGGTTTGTCTGTTCCAGGCTCAATCTTCTGGGCAGCTCCATTCTGTAACACACAAATCTCAACGTTATATGTCTTTGCGAGCGCAAGAAGCTCCAAATGACCACCCCATTCCGCAGTATCTCTAATTTTGTGAACGTAATTCTCTAGGGGTTCGTCTAAGAATGGGACAAAATCGTCTGGATGTCCTTCGATATATGTTGCGGCTGCTTTGCGGACCACTTTGTAACGCTGATCGTCCTTCAATCCTTCCGCTTCGGCTCCAAGAGATATTCCAGCTTGTGATAACTGATCGGCTATAGCAGAGAATAGGCAATGTCCGTCTGGTCTGATTTGTTTCTCCTGTAAACTTCTTGAAGTAAATTCCTCCTGCATTCGTTTCCTTTCGACTTCTCTTTCATCAGGCATATTCGCGGCTTCTTTCTTAGCTTCCTCTACAGCAGCTTCTTGTTCTGCTGCTCTTCGTGCAAGTCTTTCTTTTTGTCGATTGCGTTTCTTAGGCTGTCCCGACTCAGATTGTGCTGTTTCCGTGATTGAGGATTTCTCTAAAGAGTCGGTAATATTGTTGACACCATTTACGCCAGTCGCATTTGCAGAAGCTTCTGAAGCTTCCTCGTCAAGCTCAGGAACATCATCGATATCTGGGACATTATCTCCATCTAAAGATGCTATCTCTTGAGCTTGCCGTTCCTTCAATTGACGTTCTAGTTCCTCACACTCATTGTTTACACCTTTGCGAGTCTTCTTCGATGCGCCTTTCTTTTTTTGTGTTATACGTCCTTGCAAATCCTTTTGCTCCTTACGATGTCGACTTTGCATATCTTCGAAGCTCTCCATCTTAATCTCGAGTTCTGATTTTTGTGGTTGATGTTGTGTTGTAGTGGGGTGAATGAGGGAGGGGCAGATCTTATAATATCGAGACTGCCTCGTTGAGCTTATGAGACATACCCACCACTTTTCAGGCAGGATATCATAAAACCACAATTTGACACGGCCGGGAATAAAGTCCGGAAAGTGCTCTTATTCCCTCCCAGTCGATGTAAATTTTAATAATTTGGTCTCTAGAATGAGAGGTGTCAGTAAGAAAAGTGAACACTTTTTCAGATGTGCAACAAAACGAAGTTTAGTCAATTTCCACACGTGATGACGGATCTGATTAGTGGATAAGTTTGGATAGCATTGACGTAAGGTCACCATCAATTCGGTCCAATTGATCAAAAATGACATCACTACCAAATGAAAACAGCCCTATACAGTGCTCATATAATGATTCTTGCATTCATCTTTACACTGTATCTTGTTCAAACTACTTACAAGAATGGTTGTCACTTTGTTCATCTCCACAGCTCACAAGAAGCTATCGAGATATCGATGTGCAAGGGGATATTTGCTCCACTGCAATTCCGTCCCTTTCATACCTATATAAGCAACTCATGGCTCCAGCAAGTTCTTCATATTGTACACCACCGTATCCCGTCAATTTAAACCGAAATTCATATTCTCATTCTGATATTGACACATTTGAGAGAACCCGCCATAATAATAGTATGTAACTTACATAGAAACAAAGCCATCACTTCTCGGTTTTCATAAATACAAATCGAATCAGACGTCTGTCACCCACCATGCCAAAGCCATCTTATGCACTGGAAAACTCCATGAAACCTTCCGTCGCACCCTCAGCACCGATTGCAACGGCAAAAAGAGTAACTCCTTCCGTCTTGCTCAGGTTCTTCCAAGCATGCCATCCCGCCCGTTGAATAACCACATCCCCCTTTTTGAAAATCCTTTTCTCCCCGCTATTCACTGTGTACTCTACTTCTCCCTCTGCTATGTGCACATAATCAAGCGTACGCGTACGATGCATGAACCCCTCGTTTCCATTGGGATTAGGTTCCATGTGCAAAAACGCAGCTGCGCTGCCACCAGCTGAGGGAAAGGTGACTATTTTCTCTTGCTTGGCGATTTCTTGGTGTGCTTTGAGGTCGGTGTCATCGGTGAGTGAGGGTGTAGAGGCCGCAGAATAGGCGAATTGTGATGTCAAGCCAGGATGTTTCGACTTAATTACAAATGAGGTGGAATCAACAAAGGTGGTGATTTTCCCATCAGGAGAATTGGTAGTAATGTAACATTTGTTATCGAGTTTTGGGGTATATGAAGACATGCTGAGCCGATCTTCCTAGGAATCTTTGAATTCGAGATATCCAGAGCAAATGTTTGATTTAATGAGAGGTTATTCTGATCTCGTGAACTTATGAGTAAATAAGCAGGAGACGGTGGTGATATATATGTACAATGATCAACGAGCTAATGTGCTGTTGTGGGCCTACCATGTATTTATTTTGCAGATAATGAACCTGTAAACCACTCATTATACCGATTGGTGGATTTTGATGCTAAATCCGAAGACATGTATGTTACCGTTACGTTAATACTGTCGAATGCTGAGAGATTCGTACTTCTGGTAATGATTGGATTGCCGGACGGATTTCCATTTTGCAGCATACATCTGTAATTGTTTCACCAATCGACGAATTTATAGAGAGATTCCGATATCGTAGTCAAAGTCACGGCAAATTAAAGATATCAATCTCTCAAAATTGTATGACAGCTTCTTTTAGAAAAGAGATAGTTTCTAGAAAGGGCAAATAGACATGCCACCTCACATACGAGCAAATCCGTCGAGTATGCTATAATAGCTACCCAATCTTAGTTCATGACTTATAACAAACAGTCTCATCTGATGAATGCATTCCGTGACAGTCGTAAATCCTTCATTCGCCCACAAGACATAAAAACCCCGAAAGAAATAAAGCGTCCGATACTATTGGAGAATCTGTCTATATCAGTAGCAGTTGCAAGCTTTGCAGGATTTCGAATAGGCAACCAACCTGTGCCCCATATCTCACAGTTCCTTCTCATCAATCTCTGTACACACACTGACTAGTGTATAAATTGAAGAAGCGAGAGTGGGATATACTCACAACGATGTGCAAACTAATGCAAGTGAGGCATATACTTGATGGATTCTTGAAGCAATGCTCGTGGCAAGCCCCGAATGATTCTGATCTGCCTAAGAGAAGAGATGCATGGGTGTCATTCGATTTATCAACGGTCAACATGAATCTGTCGGTGTGCTTACTCATCATGAACCCCGCATCAACTACAGAATACCTAGCATGGGGAATTTTAAAGTAGAGAATTCATCGGCGTTCATGAACTCTAGTATCAGTGCATCGTATTCTCGAAGAAATATGCAAAGAGCTTCAGAGGATATTTTTGGCACAAGACTCCCAAAGGAAACAATACGACACTTGAAACTCTTTTGTTGAGGCTGCAAGTGTTAAAAACTCGCAAGTGCGCGCTATTTATCAGAGCCAGAGCTGCTCAATCACGAAGGAATTGAGAAAGTCGATGGGGTAGGCCATGATTTTGGTAGCCTTTTCTTGTCGTAAGTGATCAGCTATTATCCCATTGTGTTTCTTTTGAGTACCTTTCTGGCAGTTCCATATGCACCACTGGGGATGGCGTCTAACTTAGACCTAGTAAGGCAGGTCACAGAGCAAGAATTAGGATTCGAAAGGTTCGGATATATGCAGTTCTTCCTTGAAGAGGATTCTTGTAAATTGATGAATGCACATGTACGTTTGGTCTTTACTTTCATTTTGAGCTCATGTCCTGTAAAATTCACAACTACGGATACTGAGATAAATGAGGCTGAAATTTTTTTCTCCCTCATGTATGACTCCAATGAAGACAGTGCCAAGAGGTTTTGACCCCTCGGTACCCTCCATGCTTCCTTGAAAGAGAACTACATAGCTCCACCCCCAACTTGGCAAATGCCCATCTATATCTCCACACGTCTTCGGACATTTATTGACTCCAGCTTTCTTAGCCCGAGAAGTTAGTACCGTTATCGTTGTGGACAAGGTCTGGGAATTCAAGAGGGAAAAGAGGATAAACTTGACCCACAAATTCCATGCCGTGCACTTATCGTTGAGCAGAAGCACCAGAGCGTTGTGAGAATGAAAAGTGTGTCAACGCGTATGGAGTTATTCACAAAATATTTGATCACAAGTGAGGTGAATACTACGAGAAATTGGGTGTAGTTTGAGACAAAAGATCAGCTTGATGAGTTTTTGGAAGAGTTTTTTGACGGTAGATTGAAGTGAGGAGATCATTCGGGGGAGATCGTGATATGTGCTACATAAACATGTTGGAGTAAGCTTTGAAAGTCAATCGGGGAATGATTAGAATTGAAAGACGAGATATTTTTGATGTGTTCTGTTGATTGTTCTATTCTATGGCTATTTCTCCATCTTTTAACAAATGAAATTCATGATGATGCATGTTATAAATGATTGTTGTGAATTTCCCTTTCCTATACCATCTCTTCCGAGCTCCAATATCTGCAATGCCCAAACTCCAAAATAAATTTACCAACCCATATCCAAATAGGAAACCCAAGCCCCTTTTCAAATATATCCTTTCCCCTCCTTTAGACCATCATCATACCATCCCGACTGAATCTCTTTCCCTGCCAAACCTTCAATCCCGCAAAGTAAGGACGAGAAGTATCAGCTCCGTTACTAGCGTAGAAAGTTTCGAATGCAGCGATCTCACTAGGATGAATATAGTGAAAGAGCAACATCATGTTAAGCATCAATACTCCGTCGAAGATGATGAGGAATACCTCATGACTTCTAATGAGTCCAGTATTTCCCGTCAAATTCTCCACCAAGCGGATCAAAGATCGAATGGCAATAAGAGCAGAAGCGATGTACATGGCCACGAGATGTCTCTTGTATGGAATACCTGTACAAGGGGCCTTTGGTTCCGTGGTTCCAGAAAGGCGTTCTGAGGGGTTCTGCGAGATATTGTATTGGAATTTCGCAGCTGTGAAGACGAAAATTGCGAGGAAGACTAATTGTTCGCCTAGACCCATCATGACAAGTCTGTTACCGAGTCTAATCCAGCTGACAGGCATCGTAGTCATAAGGCGAAGAATAGAACCGACGATGAGGATTATAACGGAGAAACAATCGAAGAAGAGGAAGATCTTCTGGAATCTGCTAAGACGAATTGGAGATTGTGATTCGCCGCCTACTGCTTTGACGAGATGCTCATAGTACATGTAGACTGCGGCTGCCATGATAGTTGGCGATACGAGAATGCAGGTGTATTGAATACCGAAAGGGATAACTGAGAAATTTGGAGATTCAAAGTGTGAAATCAAGCGGCATGCATAACCGATTGCTTCGACTATTGATGAATGTTAGTACAGTAACTATATCCTTGGGTATTGAGCGACTAACGTAAACCTCCCACTGCAATGGGAATGAAGAACTTGGTTTTTGATCGTGAGATTTGATATGTGTGTAGAAGTGTTGACTGGACGAAAATTGCTGCGAACATAGCTGAAACTGCCATGGCTGGTACATAGCAGTAGTATGCACATGATTCCAGGGTCGTTGTGGCCACCATGATTACGATTGTTTTTGTTATCGGAGTATTAATCTGGGGAATTGGAGAAAGATTTGAAAGTTATAATGGGGATTTAGATGTCAGGTGGATAGTATAGTACGATAAGATGTGTTGTGAAGATATATTTCCTCGAGAGAAGACCCCTCATCTATATAGCAAGACAGAGAATCCATCATGATAACAGTCGCACATTATCTTGACTTTTTGAAAAGACCGTATTATGTCGAAACACAATAATATTTCCTGGTGTCCCATATCTCGAATCAAAATAGCACATCTTGGCACAGTGAAGAGAAGTTTAAGCATATCTGGAACCAATCAAATCACCTCGCATAACGCATAGCGAAGTTTAACAGGGGGCTTGGGTTAGTGCTTAGCTTAAACAGCCCAAAGTGGGGCCTTCCAGAACCCCGAATACGCAAATGCGAGAGTTTAAATTCGACTAGCGTGTACCGCATCGATCCTCTGAAGATTTCCTCAAGTTTCATAGGGCTTAATGGAATTCGATCGACAACTGTCAATTTGAAACTCCGATTTATAACCTCCGACTTTCATCTTATCATAGACACATTTTCGTCGATGATTAAGCGGCTTAGTATTAGCGATGAAATGAGGGGGAAAAACTTTGTAAACCTGGCAACATGTGGACATAACAGTAAAGAGGTACAGGTACCACACCGAGAACGGAAAAAACCGCACACTCAAAAACGATACTCTCTTTTCAAAATTATAAATCAAATCAATCTATATATATTATAGAGTTTAGATTTATTCTAGAGAATCAAAAGCTTATCAATTATCATAGATTTCTATTTAATTCAATTTGTAATATGTTTTCAAATTTTTGTTGAATTTTAAAATAATAGCGTTTTAAAAAGCGTCTTGAATTTGACCGGGTTTGGTGTGCGATTTTTTCCGTTCTCGGTGTGAGATACTTAGAACTGGCCAGACTTCTGGTGCAGAGTTTCGGGAAGCATTGATTACAAGAAAATATACCTATAGGCTATAGCACAGAATAATTGAACAATCCTCGACGCTACCCAATATATGGCTAGTGGATTTGCTCCACAGCCTGCCTTTACATTTGCTTTGCAGAACTCAAGACTTTCAACGAAGACAGAGACCCAGTCCTGATTCCCCGCGATAATCTAAGCTGAGGGCACCCCGTGAGCCTATCTCCGCTGCGCTTCTTTTTGGCGGGCCTCTATTTTTCGGTGTCATGGCTGCAAAACCTCATAAATCAAATAATCCAATTCTTGTTATCAATATACCGTATACCTATATGTGAAAACTGCGGGTGGGTTGTTCTGTGGGGTCTACTCAATCTCGAAGTCGAAAATGTTTGAATTCAAGGCCGCCATGTGGGACTCTGTCTTCGTCCTCTTAACCTGGAACACCTCCTAGGATTTTTCATGCAATTCCTCGGACCACAAATCGAATCTTTATGTAGCAGCAGGTAATTCCATCATGTTAGAGGTAATTGCAATTTCGTACGAAGCAAATGGTTACGGTTGATCTCGAAACACCCTGTCGACCTTTCGCTCGATCTCTGCGACGAGACATTGGCATCCGCCAGAGACTGTATTATTGATTGTTGCAACGCTTAGTGCACCTTCATCAATACCGTGACTCGGAGTTGATTGTTTCATCAAAGTTGTGATGAACATCAGTTTCGTTAGTCCAGGAAGACGAGACCAATAGTTTGATGATCAATCAAGACTGCATCATGCAGTATTCATGAAACATATACTCATGTGTTCTGGTTGGTCTATTTAATATCTCCATTGGTCATGAACTTTCAGGGTTATAGGTATTACATTCTCACTCCAGTTATAGACTTCACAACTAATATCTTCGAAGCTATTCAGAAGAATACTCCTCGAGTAAAGCGAGTCATCGTCACGTCGCTTTTTGATGGTGGATCTGGAAAAGGGAGCTGTATCTGACTATATATACAACGAGAAGGACTGGAATTCAACTACCTATGATGTCGAAGCAGATACCCAAACATCAAGCGAGATGTACATCGAAAGCTTTTGCTGAACAGTCAGCATGGGATTTTGTGAAAGGAAACCAGTTCAACACCAGTCTCTCTACCATCTTCCCCCTTACGGTATACGAACCAAGTGCGCAGAATTTCAAATCGCTTGAAAATTTTGATGCTTGGTCGCAGACGCCCATCGCTTCGATAGGTTGGAAAATAACATATAAAATACCAATTTCTTTGGCTATGCTGATATCCACAATGTAGAAAAAAGTTGATGGTCGAGCTTGTGGATCGGCCAAAGCTGCTGGCCATCACTTCTCGACTATGGGTGACAAGTACACACATACTAAATTATGGCCATCTGGGGAGGTTGTCTAATCACAACCTGTGGCATAGGCTTTAAAACGATAGGATAAAATTATTTTGCTTTGTTTCAAGTCCACAATGTGCTGGCTATCTTTATGCTAGCTACTTCCCTCAAGACAAATATCTGATTCTGTTTGCAGAGTTTGAAAGAGAAGCAACGAATTGTTTTCGCGGCGACTAATACACATATAGAAGAATGAATTTAGTAGATTGAGCCAACCGACCTACGTGCCAAGCTTCATCACGGGTATTTTGACTTCACTTCTACCCTCCTTTGCCAGCATCTGATCTGCTTGCCAGGGTGTCTGTGGCTTCCCTTCTTCAACGACTCCTCCGACTGGTCTATAATTAATATAAAAATGAAATTATCTTAATTCATGCAGCAACCTTTTCCATTCTCCGCTTGCATTTTTCTTTTCAAGACTTATTGACAATTTCATGAGAGTTCGGAATCCGTGTTTTTTATAGAGACCACGATCACTATCTGATGCCTGGAATTTGAAGGTAACTTAGTATGTACTGGAGAGCTTTGAGAGATATTACGGAGAGCAAGAGAAGCATAAAGAATTTATCCCGCTTACCTCGATGAATCCTTCTAACCCTAGCCTATCTGCCATGTTGGTAACCTAGTCTACCAGAAGTGTGCTAACGCCTTTTTCTCTGTGCTTTGGATGTACTGAAGTTTGATTTAGAGCTGCATGAGAACAGCTAGGTTACGACAGTTCCAACAAGGCTATGCAAATTCAAAAAAGATATTAGGGAAAGATTGGCTTACCTATATGAGGCCTATTCATCCATTGTTGCCGAGGCTTATAACACTGTCTCACAAACTCGGTTGTAAAGTTCCTACCTTCTCCTTCTGGCCACCAAGTGGCAACGATCTCGGGAAGTTCATTAGGCCATGGCGTCTGTAGATATGAGCCACTAAATTTATCCATCATCAGCATAATACTGGTACGAATGAATAGAAGTAAAACTACCTGACAAGCACCGATAACTGCACCATAACTTTGGTCGGCTACATAAATCCAATGGCCAAAACCCTCTTTGTATGACAAATGAGTATTCCATGATCTCTCTTTGTCGGCTAAGACAGCGGCCTCATGATCTTGAGTTGTAGGGCCGTGTACTGGATGGAAAAGCTGGAAAGATGGTAGGTAGGGCTCGTGCCAGGCAATTCAAGCTAGATCGACTATTGCATCTGATTCGGCCCAAGTTGTGGACTTCATGGAGTGTGTATGTTGGGGACATCCCGTATAGATATAGGACGATGAAAGGATATTCTGTTTTAGAAATTACCAATTATGACCAAAAAGTTTTTTACTCTGTCCTTGGAAAACATGATTCCTGGGGCCATATATATGGCAACACAAGTTTTGTCTTCAGAGGCACCAACAAGATAAAAGATCGCTCTGATTAATCAAAATCAGCATTTGAATCAATATCTGAACAGTGTTATCTTGTTGGACCTATCTTGAGGTTAGTCTTGGTGCGGGGAAGACTGTTCCCGGTTTATGACTATACACGTCCACGATTATGCATGCATGTTGGTGGCCCGGTACGTAACCTAGTTAGGTGCGCAGTCCACAACACAATATGGTCTTTGAACTATCACTGAATTGATGAGTATATCACTCATTATCGGAAACCCTTGGCGAAATTTACAAGCGTATCATCGTTCAGAGTCCCGTGTCTCTGCGTTTCGGCAAAGGCTATATTAGACAATGCTCCAGAAATTTCAGTCGAAACCCTACTTGGGAGGACTTAGACTTCCAAAGACCTATTTTCATGACTGTGATTCATGGTTCTTATTAAGAACAACTATCGCTCAGAATATTCAATCAAGAAGACTGAGGACCATTTCCAAATATACCATGCAATCCCCCTTCAATCCCCCTTCAATTGACAGATCTCCGCAGAAGTATAGTCGCGCATCAATGCAGTATCCATTTGGATATCTCTAGAGGATTCCGTTCAGAGGGTGATCAACCTATGGCAGGTGCGATGCCAAGATTCTCCACCACAAAAGGAAAGAGGGGCACCGCTAAGGCTACGGTCGCAAATCCTAAAATTCACGACACCACGAACCATTGACGGGGACCAAAATCACATCAAGTGGTGTTAGCTCATGTTGGATATGTCAAATTGAAGCACATTTTAAGGGCATCGAAGCAGTAGGGCTGCGCTAATTCCAGCAAACACGGTAATCTCAACTCTTGAGCAGATCGCTTCTGACGGTTTGACTTGACTTTGACTATCCAATCCAAATCGAATTTTGTTTCTGGGTTGGCAAAACGACAAGAAATATTTCTCCACATCACTATATTTCTGTGTGCCAAGGAGAAACAAACGGATCCTTCTTTGCCTCGTTCTTCACTACGCAAGCACTCGAGCGAAAGCTCTTTAAGGAGTGAATCAGACCATGCACCTCTGGGCTTACCGAGTATCTGGATTTTCTTAATTGAAACGACGGGTAAATATTCAAACCCCACATTCTCTTGAATCATGGTTCTTTGCTGTCGTGATCTTAGTCTGTGTAGCTCCATTGAGAGATTGTCGCCGCAATCAACGTCATCCTCCGTCAAAATGATAATCCTTAGATCGGACGGCATGTATTTTTAAAATACAAGATGAACTCGAAAAGGGCATCTCATTCTAGAATGATGTTTCAAGATGAACGAATCAACTAGAGTGATTCCGTTTTCGCCGCATATTTTTGGAACGTATCGCGTTTCAGATCCAGCCGCACTCGACAAAACTTAAAATGGCTACCCACACACCCCAGTATCACAGCTTATCGTTGCCGATCTTGATACCATACAAGCAGATAATTATGCAGGGAGAATTCCGTAAGAGGGCGCATTGTTTCGAAACTACACAGCTATTAGCCCTCTCGCTTTGCCCTACGAACTGTATGGATCTGAGTCCAAAGTACGTACATAGACGGTGACGATCAACCACAAGTTTGGGTTCAAAATTGATGCGGGTTTTTCAACATATCATTGTTAAATTTATATAGCGCCAGCATAATATTTATATGTGGCTATCCCTCACTACAGAACGCACGACCCAGATTCTAGCCATGCTAGCCGTTATGAACATGCTACAATTGACGGATAATCAAGAGATTACGTTGAACAGATGGGCCTCATTCAATCTAGGCAGGCCTCAGGATGGCTTCATGGCCTTTTTAATGGGCGAGACAGGTCTACAGCAAGAACAAATAGATCATTGGTGGACCAGTCAAGAGAACACTCGTAGGTAAAACATCTTTTTATCTGGTGCGGAACAGGCTTCTAATAGTTTATATTAGGTCCCAATATTACAATTAAATCTGGAGCAGTAGGTATACCTCCTCAGATTGACGCATGTGGTTCTGAAAGCCACAGTTTCAAACGTGCACACCTCGATATTTCAGACTCGATATCCATTCCATTTAGCAACAGCATACAAGACTTCGATGCAGTTTTCTCCGGTCTCATTGACTGGTCTCCTCTCGAACAAACATGTTATGATTTTCATAAGGCTCCCCCCACAGGTCTAATGGATTACCACCCCCACGAAAATCGGTGCGATCAGTCCTCGGAAAACGTTCTGCTTCGCTCGGATACTACATCGTTCTCCGGTACCGATTCAGTATCATCAATATCATCAGGTTATGAGAGTAGACGCGCTTCAAATAGATCATCCGGACGTACTTGGGGCACTACATCAACGCTTTTCTCCGTAGACGAAGCTCAGGAGGCAGACCCAACTAACGTACCCCAAGGTTTCCAGCATTTTAAGACCATACAGCCAGCAAAATTGGCTTCGGTTCCAAAATTACAATACAAATTAGCTGATGATCTCGATACAAGCGAGTTCACCACTCGACACCATAGCTCGGAATCTATTCCTCGACCAAGTACAGGCTTGAGACGTAAATCAAGTACAAACCCCAATTCCAAGAAGCTACCAGATATACCTCAAAAGCTTTCAAGATATAGTTGTACTAAATGCGGTCAGCGATTTGAACGTAAAGGTGCTAAAGGCGACTGGAAAAGGCACGAACAGACAAAGTGCGAACAACAGAAACTGTGGTACTGTATGTCTAAAGAGCCCACCGTTCAGGTACTTAATATTTGGTATTGCACATTGTGCAACCATGCTGATGGAAATCGCAATGAGATGATTAACCACCTCATTAACAAACACCGATTTCAAAATTGCTGGAGTAAACCCTTGTCTGAAAGAAGCCATCCTAGGAAGGATAAGTTAAGAGATCATCTGAAAAAACATCATGATTTATCTGAAGGGTCCACTGGATGGGAAGCGTGGCATCAAGATTTGCCCGAAAAGAAAGCCTGGGGCTGCGGCTTCTGTGGTGGTTGCTTTTTCACTTGGGATGGTAAGTCATATACCCACCTCCATCTGCGGCAGTGTTTTCATTTATTTTTTACGTGGAGTTGACCAGGTCGATATGAATTCTGAACAATTTGGGCTCATTGAAATTCTTACTAACCTCAAACAGCAAGACTTGACCACATTGCTGAGCACTACGAAAAGCAAGGTCTTGATGTATCACAATGGTCATTGACGAATGTAATTAAAGGCTTGCTCAAACAATCTCAAGAATGGGATGTATCGACTGCTTGGAACACAATCGTTGGTCACAATGAAAAATTCTGTACATGGTCAGATAATGACGCCCTGATGTTGCAGCGCAAATTAGAGTATCGCGAGGTTACACCTCAGAGCCTGGCCGAGGAAGCGAGAAGATTGGCCAAAAGGTCTCCTCACAACTCCGTGCCGCAGACTTGGCCCCTCTGTGAATCTCATGCAGCAAGACTGGCACGACATTTATTGACTGGGCCTCCGAGGAAGAATTCTCCAAGCAGATATGGCAGCGTTTTTCATGGAGAAGCTTCTAGGTCACATGTTAAGCACGCAGATTTTGAAATGCAAAGCGATGACTACGGTGGATATATCTAATGGTCGAGTAATCTCAATTGTAGAGGTTCATGCAAGAACAATGGTATGTGGGAGCTGGCTACCCACATCCTAGCGTTTTTTTATTCATCGGTCGATGTCTGTATATGAACTCTATTGCATCTCAGAAATGCATACTTGAGAATAGGCGTGGCCTGGTGCTGAACGCTATCGATGATTAAAATTTAAATGGAGCTAATGGAGAAAGGTTTGGGCTGGAAAAGACAGTAATAACGATGTGGTAATTCAAAGTCTCCCAAATTAGGTTTCCGGCGGGGTTGCTGGTGGATAATACAAGATCGAAAGTAATTGTGTAAATACAACATTAAAGTTAATAGAGAAAAGCAGACTTCAGGCAAGTTTTGAATTATATCAACAAATTACTTCCTTCTATAGCTCCGTTCAAGTGTATCAGTTAGGTCTTACAATGGTGACTTTGATCAGGCAGAAAGAATGATAAAAGCAATGCGAGAGTTTTGAAAATTAGAGAAATTTAGTAGTGACCGCTTTAAAGCATACAAAGCTTAGTGTGAGAAAGTCACAGCACACTCTCGGTCATACATCTCACCAGAAACATCTGCCGATTTTTAATGGCCATATAACTAGGGCTCTACCTTCATTCCTATTCAGGGTTAAGGCAGCTCTTATTATGGTTTATACCTACATTCATAGCCAGACTAAGAAGACGGCGGTGGATGCTGTATCACTGCCAGATGTGTAAGAGCATCATAGACAACCTAATAGTATATGGGATGACTGTCGCGATAGTTTTTGAAGGAAGCAACGGGAAGATTGAGATAACTGCTGCGTCATAACACTGCATGTTCGGTCATCGAGATTCAGATTCTCCTAGAAAATTAGCTCGTCTAGCAAACGATGCTTGTGAAATTGGGTATGCCTTATCAAGCAGATGAAGATAATCGTTTCCTAATAGATTTCGCATGGGCAGCATAACTAGTGCTTCTACTGAGTACTGATTAACTCAAAATTCGATATTTGGGTACACAACTCGGAGACACTTAATCACTATTACATCCTAGAGAGATATTATAGTTCAATCATCAAGACTGTGTTATGGGTATTTGAAACACTACTGCAGATCCTAGAGGATATCTTCCATGGACAACACAGGGAAATCCATATCCTGCACAAAATATCTCTTAATTCCCAACAATGGCTTGCCGACTTTGGAGAATTTGCGAGAAAGTTGAGTTCTCCTGTTAAGATACTGGTATTTGATTTAGCAAAGTCATGATTGACACGGAAGTTTTGAAGAATGGGTGGGACAGCATCCGAGTTCATGATGGAGAACATAATGATAGGTTTCTCGCGTGTGGAAATCAAACTCTCTTCACTGTTCATGACAATTGTGATGCTTGTTGCATCTAGTCCTGTATACACCGTATCCAAGCACATGGATGATTGAGAAACGACATTAGTCCTTGAACTTATACAATGGCAAAATGTAGTGGAGTTATGGACTCGCTTTTCAGATGCTAGGTACGACAGTTCGAAGAGCAAGCTATCGATACAATTCGATATTCAAGATTATTAAATCACAGAAACGAAGGTACTTTCATCATAGAGCTGCCGTCCGGAGTGTTTAAATCCTCGCAGATGCAAGACATTACCATTAGAGAGAGACAAGTTCTGATTAAAATTCGTCCGTTGTTCGAGGTGTTCGATGTGAAAGAAAAGCTTATCGTGTCGAGACCTTAAATTGATCCAGCGACGTATCAGCACCAGAACATTTCGTAGTTCGGAGTCGCTATTTAGATTTTACCCTCCGATCTTATGTTATGAACGTCTAATATTTGGTGCTTCTGATTTCCCAATCTGATTTTCACTAGCTGGATTCTCAATACCTGAGCAGTTTTTTAATCACTATTTAAAGAAATCGAATTCATTTCAAAGCCTTTTCATTGTGCGAATCAAACGAAGTACTAGCTATTCGCCTCTCATATTTGAAGGGAAAATCAGGTGTCTCTGAGGAGAATGAAATATGAACCCTTGCTGTGAGTGGATTGTAGCTACTCTGGAGGGTAAACAAAGAACGATGGAACAGGTGTTCGCAGAAGTAAAAAGACGAGGCTTTAAACCATCGAACTACTGCTATTGAAAACTTCCAACCCTTCAACGACCAAACTTCATTACTGACTTGCACATTTCCTTCTCACCAACAAGAAGCCTGAACGTAAGGTTGTCTCCTTTATTGCCAAATACGATTTGTTCTTGAAAACCAACTCGATGCACATGGCGGTTGAGCTTAGTATTCCATTGCTTGCTGGTATTGGTACCTAAATCAAAGTTCTTATGTAGAGATGATTGAATGTTTCCCACCACTTCAACACCTGTACTACGTCAGTCGAGTTATTCTTGGAATATCGAGGTCAGTTTCCAACATACCAGGGTCAGTAGAGTATTCGGGAGGTTCTGCCAATCCACATTCATACAATGTACTTGCGAATTCCATATTCTTTCCGGGTGTGTATTCCTCACAAACATCAATGTTTCTATAGGTGTCCTTGGTTATTTCCTCGCCCTTTAAACGCTTATTAGCAATTATAACTTAAATATGATAAATAACGGTGTTTAGTGGAGTAACTTGCCTTCAAAATGAACCATGACATTCGGTTACGACATAACTTCTTATTGTCCCAGTCATCTATAAAAGACTGTTTCTCTGGATCTATACCTTCCCGAAAAGGAAGCGCAAGGCAGATACCATAGTTGCGGCGAAGATGCTTCACACGGGGTGCAATTCCTTCCAATCCACGCAAAGCAGCTCCACGCACAACAGCAGATTGGCTGGAGAGTATTAGTACATGATCATAACAATGCAACAAGTATGTTATGATTCACGGATGCAGGGGGCAAATCAAAGTTATGTTGCCATTTCGTTTGCACCACGACTTCAGCTTTGTATTGAGGTATGGTGATTCACCAAAACCCCCGACGAGGATAATACGCTAAGACAATGTTAGTTTTTGTACAACCTTAACTGTATTCATTGTGAAATGGAAACATACGTTAATCTTCGAATTCTGGGTTTTCTTTGCTGCCTCCACTTGCTGTTTCACCAAGCTTGTGATCTCTGCGATGACGGGGTCAAAAAGGGCTTGCATATCTTGGCTGGGGGGTGGTTAGCATATCAAATTCTTGCGAACGTGGAGGGGAACGCAACTGTTTGAGATATACTATGCGATCCTCCACATCATAGTATTCAGAGTTCGGAACATCGAGATTAAGAGGACCCAACTCCTCTGTCTCTTTATCATCGTTACGTCCGAAATCCCGTTTCAACATTTCAAAAGCTGCCATGAATCTGCTACCTGGACCTTTTTGACCAACAGATAGATCGCCATATGCTAGTCCGAAGTGATTGGATAGCAGAGTATGAAGGTTGCGATCGATGTATGTTGATCCGCACTTTCCAGCCAAAAGGAAATTGGAGTTAGTCTTGATAAGTAGATTGCGGGACGTGAACATAATTTACCGATGCCGACACATAGCTCATCAAAAGTAAGGACCGGTTCTACCTGGATGATTTTATATGTTGTGATGTCAACAGTTCCCCCACCACAATCACAGATTAGTATATTCTCATCACACTATAGTTGTTAGTATTTACCATCGATTCGATGACCTGACACATACTACAATGGGATTCATTGCACCTGAATCGGAATATTCCTTTAAAGTCGCAATTGCAGCGGCTTCTGGCTCGGCAATCGTGTAAATTTCGTCTCCTGGCCTCTTCCCAAATCCAGAATTCTTGGCAGCTTTAAGGGTGGCATCTTTTGCTTCATCTGACCATACAGCAGGTAGCGTTACCCAGCATTCTATGGGGGTGTTTTCAAAGGTCAGATCAGTCATTTGTCGTCTCAATTTTCCTGAAACGTATATGTATATCTCATGCAGAAAGTCCTCACAGACACCTGCCGCATCACGAAATGGGGGTAGCTGCAACATTCCAGCACCAGTCATACCCGAGAGCGATGGATCGTCGTGCTTTCTCGAAGCAGCATTCTTGTCGAGCAAAAGTTTAGTCCATGAGTATGACACAAGTTTGGAGTTCACCTCAAATCCCCACTTATTGTTTGTTAGTTTTGGATTTTCCTGACTATATGCGATGCTCGTAGGTGTTTTCCATGATACATGAGGGTCTCCAGGCCAAGGAGACATAATCGTGATATTTTTCAAGCCAACTTTGTCCGAGGTCGCGTAACTAACGCCTGCAAGATTGTTAGAAGTGAACATCGCAAAGTTTGAATTGCCTACCTGAAAACGTTGTACCATATTCAATTCCAATAATGATTTTGTGGCTCTCTCCTTTCGTGATGACAGAGTCCCTAGCCCTTTTTAGGGATTTGCGATTCTTTTTACTGCTCATGATAATGGCTGTGACTAACCAGGTTTAAAAATAGTTCTGGTCAACCCTGTGGTTTGTTGTGGTACGGTATGAAGTTTTGAAGAATTGAGAAATAGAGAAAGTCTACTTTGGAGGTAGTTGTCGAAAGTTGACCCCGCTTTAATTCACTTTCTTTTCAAGCAAACAAGCAAACAAGCACATGGGCACGTGGGAATCAAACAAACGTCGAAATTCTCAGGGAATTTTGGAGCGAGTTAATGGGGATAGGGAGCTTTATTGCATCTCTCCATTTTTTATTTCTTCCCCTTCTACGGCGGAGACTCCTTCTCCGTTCAAAGCTGTAAAAGAGCACCTGAGAATGACTACCAAATCTCGAAACAAAAGATTCACCCCATTTCAGAGGACCAGGAATCAAAAATCGAAACACCGAAAATCTTCACTGGGGAAGCACTCATTGCGCGCAACAAAAAAAATCGAAGCCAAGCCCTACTCGATCGCCATGGAAAGAAGAGTTTCGATGAATATCGAACAAGCCTCCCTTGAACACAACACCAGCAGACGCAAGAATGAAGTGATTTCGGGACCAACAGAAGAAATTGAGCAGAGAACACAAAGTGATGCGCGATACATTAAACAAGGTATTCGCTCACAAATATATTAAGGATATTGCTAATACAATCTGTATGGTACAGAATACCCGCCATCTACAACTGCAGGCGCAATTCAAGTGGTTATCCCCGCCTTCAATTCTACACAATCTCCAGCGATATGGAACTACAAACAGTTGCACGAAAAGCGTGATAATCCTGTCAGCGTAGAACAACCTTCCAAGCGGGTACGATCACACGAAAACAGGAAGCAAGATACGCCAAGTAATACAGAACCAGACGAAGTCGCCAGATGGAGGGAGGAAAACAAACAACTTCGAGAGGAGAAAAGTAAAATCGAAAGATCTTTCAACAAATATGCGGATGATATGAAATGGCGTTTGTACGACATTCATCAAAATACACGCAGGTTACAAGCCAAAATCGAACAACTTGAGTCTGAAAAGTTAGCCATCGAAGAAAAGCATAATACATTCATCCGAAAGCAACAGGAAGTAACATTCAGTCAAATGACAACCTCACGCTGGATGCCTGCCGAAGATAACAAAGTTATGGGAGATTTTGATAGACTCAAGAGAGACATGAGAAGCTGGGCGAAGAAAGCAGCAATCCCAGACGATATTGTTTCTGTTCTGAACCAGCTTAATGATGGCGCAATTACATCTTTGAAGGGTGCGCTGGGACATGTGGTCCAGTTCCGAGATAATAACAGACTTCCCAACGGTTTGAATAGATCGAAAAAGACTCCGGGACTGCTTCTGAATGCTCTTCTCTCCCATGGTATCTACACAACTTTGTTTCGAAGCCCTTTCTTTTTTGCTGAAAGCATCAGTGAAGATCGATCTGTAAGATTAGAGTGCCGCGCTGGACTAGAAGAAGTATACGATTACGGTATTCAATGTAAGTGGATCGCACAACGGTTCGAGAGAATTAGGCTGATCTTTTTACTAGCAAACGAAGAGAATGCTCATCTTTGGCGATCCCAGACTTTGAGACTTATGTTTCCCCCATTAGAGACAGATACCTCAAATGAAGAAAGAGAATTACGTGAGATGACAGAGGAAGCGATAGCGGAGGCAGCAGATCAACAAGCTTCGAATTTTCTGGCAGGACCAGCTCGATATCTCATCGCCAATGAAGCTCGAGACAAGATTTACAGTATACACCGCGAGGCAGCCGCAATGTCATACAATCTATGGACAAGAAGGACGAAATTGAGATGCTGTACTTTGCAGAACTTTAAACATCCCCATTTCAATCCTAATAGCAAACGTATACTTTCGCATTCTTCGGTAGATTACGAAAGCCACGAAGACCGACTAAAGGGGAAGCCAATCGATGTGTTTGTGCACCCACTCGTTATGGCTTTTGGGACAGATGATGGAGAGAATTATAACCAGGGACGTATATGGGCACCTGCAGAAGTATGGCTTGATAGCAAGGCCCCATCTGCATAATCGTCTGTTAAATAGCTTCTTTATAAGTCCGATTGTACTTGTTCACGCAAAATCGAAAGCTAGCGAAGAAGCTTTTGTGTAATAGCTTTACTATGATATCTATTGCACTTGCCGATACATAAGTATTACTCGGGGGTTATCATGGTAAGCGCCATGTTCGTGAAGGCTGGGAGAGAATAAGCAAAACGGTACTAGACGTCGAAATTCTAGCAGATATTCCAGAGAATATTCCCAAAAGCGTTGATATTACAATTGCAATAGTCTATAGCTACAGCAAAATGCATGAATTTCACAATTTCTCGTTCGTTGAATGTTGCGCGTGAGATCTTGTGCAGACTGGGTGAGGAGTGAGGAGTGAGGTCAGAGAAAACAGATTTTAACCATGCGGCGATGAGACAAATCAGATCCGAGGTTTAGCCGACCAAGACCTAATCTTGCGTGGAAGGGGGTGGGATTGCTCGGATGTACTCTATACTCTAAAATGTGTCTGCATCGAGAGATATTTTGCTAGAAACATAAACGTAGTTACAAAGATTCGTGATCGTTTTCTTTATTCCTGCTAAAATTATAGTTGAGTTACAAAAAAATTCAGAACTCCACAAAACCCAAGCATGATGCTGAGTGAGACCAGCGGGCTGTTACAACAGCGAAGATAAAGTTTCCCTTTGGATATTATGATATAAATGCATGATTTACAATTATCAAGGACTAAACTTAATTATACACCGTTTTTTGTGTCCATCAACGCCCGTATTGCTACAATTCGCGCTACGAAACTGAATGACCAATCCCAATCTATCTGTCCATCAATATCACACTGAAAAATATTATGGCTTTCCATCTTCCACAAGGCCAAGGTATCCTGCTATACTGGCTGCTCTTCGTGAGCTTTCCTTGTCATCTTTATAACTCAGCTCTGTAAACCAAGAATCTTCCAAAACAGGAACAATGATCCTTCCGGCACATCTACTACCCCCCAACTAACACCCACAGAACGCAATAACCAGTTTCTACAACTCCGCCCAATGTTTTATCTCGCTCCCCGCCACCCAAAAACTTTCCTTTGGTCCACAATTCACTATTCCCTCTCCTTCTTCTCCTAAAACCTCATCTCCATCTTCACATCAAGCAACCGCCCTCTTTGCTCGCACCTTTGGCTGCTACACCCTTGTGAGTGGCATGCTGCGCCTAATAACAGCTTACAATCTCTCCTCTCCTGAACTATATTTCCTTACTTTATGGGCTTACGTGGTGACGAAGGGCTATTGGGAATTAGAATGGTTGTATTTCGGGACTGTGGCTGTTGGGCCTGCGTTGTACGGGAGCATTGTTATAGATGGAGGAGGGGTGATTATGATGTTGTGGGGTTGGGGTAAATATTAGGGTCTGAGGTTTCGGGTGTCGGGAATGTGATTTGAATGGCGAGAGCGAAGGGAGGAAAGCTTAGTTTTATGATTTATGATTCTATGTTGTTTCAAAGAATAGGACGATATGCGGGCGCAGAAAAATGACTCATGTACTTATAATCAGATGATTCTTCGAGCCTATGTGTGGTGCGTCGATGACACCCCAACCCCTAAAACTAATCGTACATTAAATATGATTTTGATCGCTTAACATACTCAGGTATAAAGCGCTGGTATACACATCTTATCCTTCCTAAGGAATCGTGCAGATGATTTTTCCTTTACTGGTATTTTTCTCCATCTCCTTATGGGCCTCAACCACCTTTTCCCACGGGAACACCTTGTCCACAAAGATCTTGAAAGTACCATCCTCAAATTTAGGAATGTATTCTTCCAACTTGTCCCTCAATTTTCCCTGATAATCCACATCTCTACTCCTCAATGTACTTCCCTCAAATCTGACTCTTTTAAAGATGAATGCACCCATATCAACACCACTTGGTAATTTTGTCCCACTCATTACTCCTAAAAGCACAATCCTCGCATCTTTTGCTGCTACATCTAGATCTCCTTGGAAATAGTTTGCTCCTACGAAATCGACAATAATATCAACACCCTTGCCATCTGTAGCAGCGGTGATTTCCTTGGCCCAATCTTGTGTTTTGTAGTTGAAGCCTGCTGTAGCTCCTAATGTATTGACGCAGAAATCGATTTTTTCCTGTGACCCCGCGGTTACATAGATAGCTGATGCACCGGAGTTCTTGGCGAGTTGAATACCGGCGATAGAGACGGAAGATGCGCCTGCGTGCCAGAGAATGGATTTTCCTTGGGAAAATTCGCCGACGAGATACATAGCTTGAGTAGCTGTTATCCATGTCTATTTGGAATGTGTTAACTCAACCTAAAGAAGATATTGAAAGAATTATAAAACACGATGAGTGACAGCATACCTCAGGAATACCAGCTGCCTCTTCCCAGCTCAGATGATCCGGTTTCTTTAAAAGCATGTGCGTGCTCACGGCAAGGTACTCAGCATATGCACCTCCATACGCCAAACCAAAAACCTCATCTCCAACACTAAAACCCTCTTTGATATCTGTGCCTAAACTTTCAACCGTACCGGAAAATTCCACACCAAGAGTTTTGGGAGCTTGTGGTGGAACAGGATAGAGGCCTTCACGTTGGAGAAGATCCATGCGATTAAGACCGAAAGCTTTGACTTTAACAATAGCTTCGCCCGATTGAGCGGTAGGCTTGGGGGTCGAATCATTTATGAAAAGGGCATCAGCATGGCCTTTGCCATCTTTGATATCTGGGAATCATGTTAGCTAATATTGCTTTCATTGGTGCGCAGTTGCGTGTGGCTAGTGGGAACGCCAAGAAGACGAGCTTGAGTTTCCGATGCTTTGAAAAGAAAACCACATACCAACTGCTCGCATAGTTTCAGGCATTGCGCTATCTATTTATTGAAGAGAATAACTGGTGTTATATTCTAAAATGGTAACAAAATTGTCTTGGAAGAAGATCAATGCCAAGGGGCAGTTTGATGTTTATATTGGGATGTGGTGGGGCCGCCCAATGACGATAGCGGGGTAGCTAAAATTCCTGCTTACAAAACATATTAAAATAGTGACGACAGGTACCCGAAATTTGGTATGTGTGCCTAGGTAATTACTAGTGCACAGCCTTTCGGGTAGTTAAGTCCGATTCGAATCCGCCTGTATCATTCCCTTTTTTCTTACATAGACAAACACTCTGGCAGTACAGGCTTTCTGCTTTCTGCGTCAACCATATAAATGGTTCGTTACTATCCAACATCCAACAGTAGAAGACGGCTCGTCTATGCATCCCCTGATAGTTTCGAGAATATGCCATCGCATAGTACATTCATATGCCAGTATATACACATAAACTTCGCCTATTATATCCTCTATAATGGGCTTCGAAGCCAAATATCATTCAAAACATCAAGTAAAGTGTAGGTAGTTCCTGTTCTAATTCTCGTCATACGCAAACCATTCTACAATCCCCTCCAAAATAACACCAAACAAACCGGATACACCAATCGTTTGTGGTTCTAATGTGCCGGCATGTAATTGGGAATTATGGATTGAATAGAGAGCCCCTCCATTTGCTTGATGATGAAACTAGATACTCACCATTGACTATAAGAATTGGTCGTGGAATTTGGATCGAGATGACTGCTCTTCTTCGAATTACCTGTGTGTCATAATGATTCGAGATATTTGGATGAAGCAGGCGCCTCCTAACGTGATTTTTTATGTACATTGGGTTTGACGCATATAAACATTGCATGTAATGATGTCCAAGCAAAAAGATTGGCATCTAGGCAGAATGATAAGTGATGGGATCTGCATTCGGGCGGAGAACGTGGGAGCGTAATGCGAGATGGTGGCTAATGTGTGCGACTGAATCTTCGTGAGATGCTCGAAAATAGCAGCACTGCCATTTTCTTCCTTGAGAAGGACGAAATATATGTACATTGGGCTCACGTGGATTAAAGATCAATAAACAGTACGGATAGAATTTTATTTGGGTTCAAAAGAATGTGTTTTTTATTATGGAATGAATAACTTACCTCTACTCGCACTGGCCTCTCCCACTAGAGAGATAGAATTTATGGAAAAAGCGCCCTGAAAGATTTAATCGATCTGTATACGAGTACCAGACTGAAAGTTGGCTCACTTGAGCACCCTCGTTATCTCGCCGGCGTTTGTGAGACAAAACTTGCTCGCGAGCAGTGCATCTCTCATACTTACGTTTTCGGCTTGGTTGAAAAGTGTCCTCGATGTTCAAACGTTTGAGTCGAGCGGCAAGCTCGTTGAATTCTCGGGACGGTGGGTCTTGCATTGTTGCTTCTATGTAGTTTGACATCTTGATGAATGCGTTATTGTTGCAATGGTTTCAATGCAATGATTTAAATAAGGAAGCAAAAGGATATCGAGGAGGAATGGTGTTTTATACTTGAAATTTGTATCATGTTTGTAGTGAACTTGACGATGGAAACAATTCATTGATTCTTAGTTCGACGCATTCTTTGTTATATGTTAAAGAGAACTTTATTTTTATGGGGTTGTTCTCTACTGTCTTTGTCATGTCTAATTTTCTTAATTTTTTTTTGAAGGTAGAGTACAACATTGTGCTTTGTGGTCTTCAACCATCCCTTGTTCGAGGATGTCAACGAAAGGATAGCTTCACTAGGTCGAATCGAACGTTCTGACTCATGTCCGTGGAAGGTATCCAAAAATACAAAAGCTGATCATATCGCCATAGAACCTGCAATCGTTTCAATTGAGTACCTCCCGGTTTCTCAGTCTCCATTTGTAAGTGAAGGCAGAGACTCCATGACTGTAGCCACGGCCCACTTGAGAGTCGTGGTCATGTCAATGTCCAAACCTCCATCCTGGCATTTGAGACCTAGCTCACTAACAACATCTTCTTTTAATTTTCCCTCAACATCATCACCTTCGAACATCCATTTGTGATCCTCAACATAATTTGGCCAGACAATCTTATCAACATAGCCTGGTGGATCTTCCCAGAATCCCTCGAGAGTTACATAGCCACTACGAGCTTCCCTTCGACCTTTTGCCTTTCCATAACTAACACGAAGGAAAAGTTTTAGATCGATCTGGGACTGAACTGCGGCTAAGGACTTGGAATAGAGAAGGAACCCATCAAAAATGCAAAGGCGAATAGGAGAATCTGTGTCTGTCAAGATTCCATGTCCTGGCTGTCCAGGTTGAGTCCATGTCTTAACTTTAGATTTTAATGCTTCGATATCTTCATCTGACACGGGGCATTCTCCAATAGAGTTTTTGTCTTCTTTGGAATCGAGATTAGGCTATGAAGAGTGAGGACTTGTTCTGCAAGATTTGCAACTACCAAAACACAGATAAAAATGATGACTGACAGGAAACGTGCCTTCTTTGCGTATATGCTCAAGAGACTTGACCATTTCTGGTATATCCAAAGCTTCCGCGCAATCCCAATCTACTAGATCATGCTTCTTAGGGAGTCTGGTTATCATTAGTAGGAGGTACATTAAAAGTACGTCGCAAGTCATATAATAGGTCGCAGAACAGAATGCATGCCAAAAGCAATGCAGGCAAAAATCCAAACTCACTCTTCTTCGGGTCTATAAAAGTCATCTTCGTGAAGAACGAAAGTATGTGGAAAGATATCACGGAGAAGTCGACTAAGTGTTGTCTTACCACTAGATGAACATCCACTAATCCCAAGTACCACGGCTTTCTTAGAATCCTTCATGGTGAGAAATTATTGGTTGCTATGTCCAAACTGGACTATCATCGACTGTCGCTGTCGATCTCGAGGTTGCTTCTCGAGCTGAGGCAGTTGAAGGAGGGGTTTGAATATTGGGTAAGCATAATCAGCACCGTTTATTTTGTTTCGACGCTGGGACCAATTTTGATAACGAATCTTTCCGATACCACATCATGTTTTGGTGGATCAGTGACTTGACTGTCCACCCGCTGGTCCTACAGAAGTTATTTGAGAAAGGGAAATATTCCCTCAAAAGATGTATGTAACAGTGATATGAATGCATATGAAAGTGCTAAAATATGGGCCTGAGTATATTACCGTCCATTGCCAATAAAATATATCTTCAAAATTTATTCTCATTCGCGCGCATCTTTAATTAAAAGACAATCCGAACTTAAGCCAGTCCGTTCCATCCCCAGACACCCATGCACACGCCAATCGGAAGCTTGTGGGTAGTTTCTGGGGCAGCTGTTCTGAAGACGAAAGTATTTGCTTGGCCTCGCCTGTTTCTTCAAGCAACTGTCAGATTCATTAAATTGAATTAATATTCCCTCTTTCACCCGAACATCCTTTTTCCCAATTGTCAATCTTCAAGATGCTTTCTCCCTTCAGATTAGCCAGCAGGCAAGCCATCACCCGTGGTGTTGCTTCTAGAAGTAGCATTGCCATCAGACAAGCTTCCACATGGGCAGATGTTCCTCAAGGTCCTCCAGTACGTATATCTTGTCAATGGCACAACTTTGGACACTTTTAGGCTAATCTACTGCAGGATGTAAGTTATTGACCCTTCTAATTCGATAGAGGGGTAGTTTTCTAATTGTACGATCGTTTGTGGCAGGCCATTTTAGGTATGAGTCAACAATGGGATCCTTTGTTTGATATGAAAATCTAACAAAAACACAGGCATCACCGAGGCCTTTAAGGCAGATAGTTTCAAGGAGAAGATCAACTTAGGTTCGCAATACCAGAATGCTTTTGATCCAACCCCACTAAATTTCTTCTAGGTGTCGGCGCATACAGAGATGATGCAGGCCAACCTTACGTCCTTCCATCCGTCCGAACCGCAGAAGACAAGGTCGTACAAGCAAAGCTCAACAAAGAATATGCGGGTATTACTGGTGTCCCAGATTTCACCAAGGCAGCTGCTGTTCTTGCATACGGTGAGGGATCGAGTGCCCTTGATCGTTTAGTCATTACACAATCCATCTCCGGAACTGGAGCTCTCCGAATCGGAGGTGCTTTCCTCCAAAGATTCTTCCCTGGCGCAAAGAAGATCTACATCCCAACCCCATCGTGGGCAAACCATGCTGCAGTATTCAAGGATTCGGGTCTCGAGGTTGAGAAATACAGATATTATAACAAGGACACAATCGGCCTCGATTTCGAGGGCATGATTGCAGACATCGAGGCTGCACCAAAGGGAAGCGCTTTCTTGCTCCACGCATGTGCGCACAACCCCACTGGTGTCGACCCAACTGTCGAGCAATGGAAGCAAATTAGCGATGCTGTCAAGGCTGGTGGACACTATGCTTTCTTCGATATGGCCTACCAAGGATTCGCCTCCGGTGATACTGACAAAGACGCTTTCCCCATTCGTCACTTCATTGAGCAAGGCCACAACCCATGTCTCGCCCAGTCTTTCGCCAAGAACATGGGATTGTACGGTGAGCGTGTTGGTGCATTCTCCGTTGTCTGCGCCGATGCCGCCGAAAAGAAGCGTGTTGATTCACAAATCAAGATTCTTGTCCGCCCTCTTTACTCCAACCCTCCCGTTCACGGTGCCCGTATTGCTTCTACAATCCTCAACGACAAGGCTTTGAACAAGCAATGGCTTGCTGAGGTTAAGGGAATGGCTGATCGTATTATCACCATGAGAGCTTTATTGAAGAAGGAACTCGAGAACTTGGGCTCAAAGCACGACTGGTCTCACATCACTAGCCAAATCGGTATGTTCGCATACACTGGTTTGACCCCTGAGCAAATGGATAAATTGGCTACTGAAGTAAGTTTTGTTCCGGACTGATTTGGTAGAAGTGGCGCTAATCACAAACTTAGCACTCCGTCTATGCTACCAAGGATGGTAGAATTTCTGTTGCAGGTATCACTTCAGCAAACGTCAAGAGATTGGCTGCTGCTATTCATGCTGTCAAGCCATAGATTGGTTATATAATTTTAGTGCCAAAATTTGATATAGCACGGCGTGGTAGAAAATGTTCTTGAGATTCAAGAGCCTAATCCAGAAAAATAAATAGATGCAACATATACCATTGAAAGAAATAAAAAGTCTTCCCTCCATAGATTGTTCTGTCTCTATGAATTGTTATCGAATGCAATAAATTCAATCACAGAATCCCCAAGCATTGCACCCCCGAAATAAATATCGTATCTTTCAGCTCTCTCAATACAACACAAACTCTCGTTCAATCTATTCAAGCCATAAGTTCATGCCATCTTTCCGTCTGATCATCAAAATCGTAAAATCGTAAATTTTCCTATCCTTCTCTTTCTCCATCACTGATTCACGCAATTAACTTTCCCTCAACCTCTGCACATCTCTTTTCACTTCCTCCAGCTCTCCCCTCAGCTCCCTGTATACCCTCGCAATCTCCCTCATCTGTCTCTCCTTCCTCTCGTCCTCCCTTCCTACTCCGTATCCCCACAAATCCCTCTCTTTCAATTTCCCCCTCTCCTTTAACCTCTCCCTACCCCCACGCAATTCCCGCATATAGTTTTGTAAAGCTTCGGTTGTCCGTTCATCGTAGATAATTTTCTCTCCTTGTACGTACTTGAGTTGTAATTCGTGGGAAATGGTCTGGGATTGGAGGGAGAGGAGAGAGATTTTGGAAATTGTGTGTCGGGCAATGGGGCCGTGTTTTGAACGCTCGAGGAGCTGGATTATGAGGGCTGTAGCGCGATGGTATAGGGTTAGGAGCTGCGTGGTAGTATTGGTTACGGTTGTGCGGGCGAGAGCCAGAGAATGGGATTGCGTGAAGAGAGTCGATTGCAGAGTCAGGACGCTGGGGAGGAGATTGGGAATTTGGCGGTGCAGGAAAGAAGCGTTTGTTGCCGGCGAAAGGATTCGGGAAAGGGAGAGGGCGGTGTTGTGGAGGTTGGTACTGAGGAGGGCGCCCAGTTGCGGAAGGTGGGTTGGGAGGGAATGGTATGTCGGTGTAGATTCTAAAAGGGTGATATCGCGTTTAGAGAGGGAGCTTGAGGGAAGAGAAAGCTTTGCCGTGAGCACAATAATCAGCTCGATGATTTCATCTGGTAATTCGGCAGCCTTTCTTGGGGGCGCGGGTTGAGAAGTTCGGGTTCGAGGTTTTGCGGGAATAGGAGGCGGTGGTGAGAGATCTAGGGACGACAGAGAAGATATTAGGATCTGCGATTTTGCTGCTTCTATTCTGGCAGCTTTTAGTGCCTAGGAATGTATGTTAGTAACTCTAGAAAATAGTCGAGTGAGGGGAAAAGCTACCCCAGAAACCGCATCCCGCTCTTTCTGAGCTGGATGATTTTTAGTAGAACCATTAGGGTTTAAGATATCGGTCGAAAGTTTCTTGTACAGATCTGCAAACTTAGGGTTACTCTGCAGAATAGAATCTTCGACAGGAGGTAACATGTCGCTATTGATGCTAGAATTGGTTGTTGAGTTGTGCCAGATCTGCCAACACCACACTCCAAAAGTTTTGTAGCAAGTCTAGCCAAAATCAAATTTCCCAAACTTAGGAAAAGTAAAGATTTTATTGCAGATTTCGAGCCGGGGAAGTTTCAAGATCTCGAAATCAATTATCTTGGGGACTCTGGAAGAATGGTTGTTGAATACTACGAGGGTGCGTCTTTGGCAGTTTTCAGTCTATTTTGGCAAGGATGATGGGGGTTGTGCATTTCTGACGAGGCTAATGTGGATCTAATCGGGTTAGATCGTCAATCACCATTACCTCGCTCTTGTCAGACTCTTGATTCTGTCATGTTAGATATCAGACGATTTCGAACTTATCAACATCAATCATGGAAACGCAAAAAGTATATTTTCTGAACCTGTGGTACACTTTTGTTTTACTACCGATTCAATAAGTCAATGCAGTTTACCTGCTATCTTCCATTCTCAATTGGTAGATCCAAACTCTGTTGGAGTTTCCTTTACTCCTCCTACTTCCCTACTTCGATTCAAATTTGGAGGGAAATTAAGCCGAATTCGATCCAAACTTTATTGTTCAACCAACCAGCTGTCAGGCTCTAGAAACTCGGTACATCGGAGGTTATCAACATTGAATGATTCTTTCTGGCCAAACTTCTTCGAGCCCCAAGAAATCCCTTTTCCCTTGCTCGACTTTGCGTCCGAGCTTCGTGGTATGGTGCATGAAGCAATCGTCGGCTTCCCGAGCGGCAGGCGTCTAGCTCTTTCCATTTTGTGGGATATCCCTATCTCGAAGACCACTACACGAGGTAGTTACTATGCGCAGGGAGTACTAAAGGTTCTAGTGGAAGTTTTTCAATTTTACCTTAATCTCTAAGCAAATCAGACATGAAGCTCAGAGATTATTCCACTGAAGAACGAGCTCAGATTCGAAGGCCTGCACTACTTAACACAATGTGGACCAAGACATAGTAAAGTCACTTTGTTACGAAAGCATCATGCCGGCAGTCATTCACCCGGGATTGATATTTACTTATGTTGATTTAAATTGTGATGAATGTCCGCGTGTGACTCTTCTTTGGGGATAGACTCAGCTTCGATCTCAGGAGCATCACACAGAAGTCATGAATATGTGGACCAAAAATGCAGAGTATCATCCAGTCGGTTTCGTCGAACTAAATATCCGAATAAATGGCAACATCTCCGGAGAGGCCTTTAGTATGCAGGGACTCATAGGTCGCTATGAACAAGACGTCAAAGAGATCGGTACTTGCGAATCAGAAACTTGTTGAGACAAGCGATTGGTGAAGTATGTGGTGTTGATGCGATGCAGAGCATGATTGTTAACAATCGTTTGAAAGTCACAGAACAAATTGGTGATTCTAGATAATGCCATGGAACTATGACAAGAAGTTCCGGTCGGGTCCCTACTTTGCGCTATTGAAAACTTTAACCTTAAAGCAATTGGAATATCATAGACATTGAGAGTAGTTCTAATGACTGGGATAATCTCATACTTTTGCGGGTTTCAATGCTTTGGAGTCTATGGATACTTCTCTGTATGGCAGCGTATGAGTATATTCAGACATCGTGATATTGTCTAAAAAGGCACTTGGGTATTCTTCCCAGGAAATTGCTCCTTTAAGACACTAGCTTTGTAATATCAGCATATAAAAAATTCCAAAACTGTATTTACAAACTCAAAAGAACAGCTCGTGTGAGTCAAGCCGAGCATTCTTTTACTTATTGAAACCTCAGCCCTTTACCACATCAAAGTCTAGCCGCCAGCAATCTCGCTCCAAAAAGCAATTGAATCATTATTCGTTACAATTTTCCTCGATGTGTCATCGACCAATTTGCTATAGAAAAGAGTTTGTTTGCGTTGTTTGATGGCGCAACGCCTCCAAACCACAGAAAAATGCACACATGATTCGAATCTTCATCTCTAGATCGATATAACAAACAGGTCGTTGGAGGTTCAGCCGCACAGCGGATCTAAGGAAACGCCACGATGAATATGGGTTTTCGCCGGACACATGAGGGACTGTTAGACGCTATATCTTACCAATATTTAAAGAGACATAAAATCTGCACGCAGTGACCGGTCATTACGTGCGTAGAAGCGGCCATAAGGTTGTTATCTTGACTTCCTTGCTTATTTCAACGACGATCATAGATTTTCAGGGATTATAAGGCAGTGACACTTTGTAATTAGTCGTCTCAGACGATCCCTATTTTTGTGAGGAGTATGAAGGAATGAAGTACTGGTATAAGCGTCCCCAAGCCTCGAATGTATGTTTCCCAGCAAAGATGGGCTACTGAACTTGGGGTTCGGATTTTTCAAAGATCTGAATCCTTCCGACCATCAATCTCCACAAAATACCTATCTAAGGTAGTACTGCTAGATTGATTGGCCCGTTCGTATCTCACACCCTCAAATATACATGGGGTTGGATTCCAAAACGGCGGTGATATTGCTGGGATTGGGTGATCTTTTGCAGTTGATGGATGTCTGTGCTGTACGAGTACGTGAATGTGGATCCTGTAAGCATAGCTTGGGCTGGACTACAAATATACTTTTTGGAGTATAATTTGATCATTTTACTTTTTATATATTCATTGATTCACGCCTAGTCTTTAGCTAGAGGTTTCGCATGTTTTTGGGTTTTAGTTCTTCGATTCATCTATACTTATTTTTTAGAATTTTCCTGTGGCTCGTATTCTTTCCCTACTTGTATACCAACATCTAGCGAAGATGAGCTTCGATACCAAAGTTCCCCAAGGACTATTAGGTAGTGAGATCAAAAGAAAAGATGTTCCCTTTCGTGATATAGAAGAGAAGCCATCTATAGCATTGTAAGTCTCCTGGTTCTCGTGATTAAAAGATCTAAGCTAACATTCACAAAGTCAATCCCCAGACTACGACCCAACCCAAGCTCCAGCGCATCTGATGGATCCCTATTCCCAAGAAGTAGATGACCAGGACAACATATCCATCAACCAAACACTCACCTCTACCCCCTCGTTTCCAACCTCCAAACTCGTCATTCCCACCAAAACAGATTCCTTAGCCTCCGGCTTTCCTTTTCATCAACGTCTTTACGATTACCGTGTCTCTCATGATGAATGGCACCTTTTCACACACGAAATTGTCAAAGCAGCTAGCCTCACTGTGCAGGAGGACTGGGCAGCATGGACCGCCGGTATTTCTACCGGTGTATTAAGTACCGGACTCCTCGTTTTCGGTGGTCCTGTTGCAGGGTATTATACTGGAAGATCAGTGCACAGAAAGAAAGTACTTGAAAAAGTGAAAGATGGATTAATGCACGAAGGGAGCTTGAGAGCTACACTGCATAAATGGAATGAGCAATCATTTAGAGGTAAGGGCTTTCAGGCGTGGTTAGAGCTACCCGTTGTTAAGGGAGAGGTCAATGGAGATCATGAGGAGGGAGAAGCGAAACAAAAGCTTAGTAGAAAGGAGAAGAATTTGAAGAAGAAAGAACAGGGAAGGTTTAGGATTGTTATTATCCCTAACGATACGCCGATGGGTATGTTAATGAGTAGCCAGCAGTCGACTTGGAGTTTGGGGAATGTGGAGTCGAATCAAAGGAGTGGGATTGCGGAGGCGCCTGATACTCAACAAACACAGCCAGCGATTGCGGAACTCCCATCATAATGGGTGAACCTCATGAGGTGCTCTGCTATTTTCTGGTGTTCGTGGGGGTCGGAGGCGTGGCAATGTTCTAAATTCACTTTTTTTGTGGTGCAAGCAAGCCGGAAAAGCAGGATATCGAATAATGGGTGAATTTCATGAGGTGCATTGCTCATCTGTGTTTCTGGCGTATCAGTGGTGTAGTAAATTGGTTCCTTATTTACCGTAATTGTGGTATAATAAGCAATTTCATATTCGGTTTTATAATCAACTCACCCTGCAATTCATCTGCATCAACCGTTAGCGCTCCTTCCCCACAGTCAACTTCTTTCCTTCCTTGGGAACCTGATTCACCCCCTCGACTCTTCATCCTTATGTAAGGTCGTTGCGACTTCGCATAGGAAGATATTTCCTCTCCTCTACAACAACTTCCATACAGCAACCCCCAAGCTCCTCAACTTTATTAGTAACATCTTACTCCTGGATTCAAACTTCAAGTTCTCAACACCTATCTTTAACCATACCACATGCGCTACCATGGCTTCCAAGAAGGATACACTCTATCCAAAAATCTCTGGTAAGCCCAAAAACTTACTTTTGGAATTCTCGAAATATCAGAGAACCTCAAAGACTCGACGCGTTGGGAGCATTTCTGTCACCGGAACAGTCAAGCTTCATGGAACTCATGGAGATATTCGCATTGAAGCAGATGACACTATTTATCTACAGACTCGAAACTCGGATGTGCTTACACCCGCTCTCGACAGCTTGAAATTTATTGATTTCATGCAGCCAGCTCGAATGGAAATTCTTACACTAAAAAAGCAGTTCCATTCCCGTTTCATGAAGCTGAACCCCAAAGCCAAAATTAATGATGAACATCCTCTCATCATTGCTGGCGAGTGGATAGGCCCAAAGATCCAGAAAGACGTCGCAGTCAGTGCACTGCCAGACCGATGTTTCGTCATCATTTCTGTTTCCATCAACAACAAATGGCAGCCGGATGAACAATATTCAGACATCGAGAACGAGTCCATTTACATTGTAAACATTTCTCGGGGAGGATTTTTTCATGAAACCATCGAACTGAAGAACCCGGAACCAGCTTTCACGAAGATGCAAGCTCTTGCCGATGCGGTAGAGAAAGAGTGTCCTTTTGCGAAGACGTTTGGTCTCACTGGCCTTGGTGAAGGCATTGTCTGGAAACCTTCTGCGCCTCTTTGCCATGATGCAAAATATTGGCTCAAATTAAAGGGTCCTATTTCCATGGGGATTGTAGAGGCTGGGGATGCCGCTCGCATGCCTCAGCGAAGCAGTTTCATCGCTCCTGTGTTTGCGGCTCCAATTTCCTCTCCTGCTGCAGCGAAGAGAGCTACACCAAACCGAAAGCTAAGCAACGAAACATTGCAACGAAGTGTCGCTGGTACACCCATATTTTCGGCGTCATCTCCCTCAGTTGCAGCGAGTAGAGCTTCCAACAAGCCAGTGGATATCCTACTTTCGTTAGAAGGTTTGAGTTTGAAAGAATTTCCGTCGCTGCCAGCTTCGCATTCTGTTACGACAAGCAAATCATTCAATCGAACAGTGAGCACCACTGTACCACCTGAAGGTTCTGGCTGGATAGAATATTCAGTGACATCTAAATCTATACCACTGCGAGTTAACAAGATTGTAGGCGGAACTTCTGGAGATTCTAGAATTGATGAAAATGGTATTTCATCGCCTTCGTTGCCAAGACAGGTCAGCGACACGTCATCAGAATTTCAAGGCTCTAGTCTAGGGTCATTAATGGCTGGAAAGGCTGAGGAGAGAAAATCGCGAAGTCCAGGAACATTCAGAAATGATACGCGTAGGCCAATAGCATCGAAGAATATTAACTCCATTTCGCCAGAGAACGCAAGACTTCTCGAGACTCTCAAATCGGCACCGGTGACGCCTGAAATGTTCCAACGGGCTAGATCAGAGATTATGAGCCTCTTCAAGACTAGAAGCCCTGAAAGGTTACCAACCATGCTTGAGAAAGAAGTCGAGCACACGCCAGAAGTTCCCAAGTCTATTGAGAGCGTGATATCTTCTCCAGTTGCCCTCAGAGAGACCGACTGCGAATCGTCAAACCATGGAGATCAGGAAGAAGGTGGATGGCCTATGCCATCAATCAGAAAAAAAGCCCACAGGAAACAGCCCGAGTACGTTGGTCTCGTTCCTTTGATTACAGTCATCAAGGAGGTTAAAGTCATCGAATCAGAGCATGCGCAACTGAGTCCTGTGCCATCGAAGGTTGGAAATGACAATGGAGGGTCCTCAGAAACTACCAAACCGGCTTGCGCACCACTGATTCTCAAGAATGTTGAGGGACATGAGGTAGTAGCGGCCAGAAACTTCGCAAAGGAAGTAATTTGGGAGAGAAGACTGGAGCAAGGATGGCAATATCTTATCGAGAAGGGAGAGCGCACCGAGAGACGGAATGCGGAAAAGTTTTTGAATTGGTTATGGGAAGACGTGGAGGTAGAGGAGGAAGTAGAGATCGAGGAGCTTGAACTTAATGTGATTTTTTTGAAGAAAGAGATATTTAAGATCGGCAGAGATTGGTATTTCGAGCATTTAGCCTTCGAGGAGCAGAATGAGAATTGGGGTGTTGGAGCAGCGCGTTAAATATTAAAAAACTGCAAACGTTGATTTAATACCGGGTGGAACTCATTCATGAGCTTTATATAGAAATTTATATTCTTGTATACCTACATTGTACACTCTGATGCTCTTTATCCCTTTTGAAGAAATTGTGCATGTATGACCACTGTTACCATGTTGTCGGACTGTGAAAAGACAATCGGCACCAATCTTCAGGCTCTAGACCCTCTTTCTGGGCGACCATGTCTCAAAGGGACACTCGTTCATTAGATAGGCTTAGCACTAGACGATGCTTAACACAATACATGTACCAGGTATATCTTCGAATGTCAACACCATCGTCAACGATCTGAGTCGAAGTTCTGCCATCAGTTTGGCGTACTGATATAAGTTACTGTACCATGCTATCAATGACAGTGTAGTCCCTCATTGAACTGTTCGTCTGCGATGCGATTAGGTCGATTGAAGGAAGCCAGATAAGGAATCCAGTTCCTGCTGAAGTGTGTGGTATGTGTGCACGTGACTTCGAGGTCTTTAAAAAAAATTTGTTGCACATCTTAAAAGTTGCGAAGTTCATCGTTGAGTTTAGCTCCAAAATTTGTGAAAAATACATCGACTAGGAATAAGAGCACCTTGGGGAATTATTTCCGGAGTCCTAACGTTGGTGGGTTGAGTGTAGTTGGTCTGTGCTCAATGTAAATCCTCCTCTTTCCCGCGAAATTTTTTCATCAGATCATTGTCGACTCTGACATCTACAATTGATACAAGATATGCTAAATTACTGTTATTGAACCCCGAGGTTTGTATGTGAATTGGTATTTCAAACGTAATTACTACGGTGTTGATTCTACTGCGGAATTCTACTTGGCCTCTTCCACGACGAACGCGTTGCTACGACTATGTCACCAAACATTCGAAATTCGCAGCTAGCAAGTTCTTCGGGGTGAAATTGAAACACGATACAAGTATGGTCGATAATTTTGAGGCATTCAATGAACAACGCTCGATTTCTTTATTGCTTTGGTAATTGGCGTCTACCCATGTATTGTTCTTTCTCTTCTCAATAATGACTTCTGTTTCCTTTCTTTGTTCCTAGCTCGAACCGCAAACGGTCTTCTTTCAATACTTGTTCGTGAAGTTTCATGGCCTCGTTCTTGAAAGAGCTCAATCTGACAAAGTTCCAAGCGGAAATCAAGGACCCTAATATTCAAGCTTCTCGCATGTACAATTCACAATAAGACATTTGTGCCAAATCTCTTCCAAGATGGCTGGTCTTCAAAGTCAATTCGAGGTCATTTCGACCACCGAGTTTTTAGGCACCACAGTTGAGGTCCTTATAGGAGATATTTTAAAATATCCGGTTGATGTGATTGTCAATGCTGCGAATGTCAAGTTGAAGAGGGGGGGTGGTATTGATGGGGCGATTCATGCTGCAGCTGGTCCAGAACTTCAAGGTGAAATGAACAAACTATTCCTACATCAAGGACAAGTGGGTGGCGCTTACGGAACGACTTCTTCCTGGGAAATCCAATCTTGCAGATATATTATCCATGCTATTGGTCCGAACTGGAATATTGCCCATCAGCGAGACGGACAACTTTTGTTGACCGCTTTTCAGAATAGTCTAGACCTTGCGATGAAGAACAAGCTAAGATCCATCGCATTTCCAGGAATTTCAATGGGAATTTTTGCAATGCCGAAAGATTTAGCAGGGTTAATGATAGTATCCGCCATTAGAACATGGATCATAAAGCACCAGGGAGAAATGGATCGCATTAGTATATTGCTATTGGGGTATTCACGAGACGACGTAATAGAGACGCAGTTGCACGAAATCACTCGATATATGCCAAATACGGGACTTGATCTGAATAATCTCGTACCCGCAGCTTTCAGATCAACGTCCCATGCTACTACAGCACCAGAACCATTTCCAATCACGACATCCAGTGGGTCTCCGATTGACCTAAGTAATCCCAGACCTGTCATTGAAGATTCGAGTCATTTTGAGACTCCAGATCCTGAAACTGACCAAACAAATTCACCAGCACCTCCCCCGGCTACGACGACGAGTGAATTTCCTATTGTCACTACAGCTGGTGAGGCTCTTCCTCCACCTAGAGACCCAGCTGGACCTCCTCCAAGACCCGAAGGCGCGCATGCTGAAACCCCAAGCGATTCCGAAGATGAACCACCCAGTTACCTCTTCAACTTCTACGAACCACTGTCACGTATGTGGATGGGAGCAGATCGTTATTACGCTTTGTTGGAAGCTGGAATCGACCCCGCAACCTTCTACGAAGGGATGAACATCCCTGATCCCGAAGAAGATCCTAATGTAGATCCCCTCGTTGGCGAAGAAAGAGATTTCTGGAGAGAATATAACGCCGAGAGAATCCGTCGAGGAAGAGAAATTAGTCAAGCCTTAGGATTGCCAATGACGGCTGCAGAAATCGCGGATGAGGATAAGGATAAGGAGGGCTTGAGGGCCGCCCACGAGAAAAGTATATCTGAATCACAAGAACTTACGAAGACAAGAACTGCAGTGCGCGATGAAATTATTATAAATGAGGGGATAACCAACTGTACTGCTCTTACAGAAAGTGGGTTCCCATGTCGTTTTCGTGGCTATGTTGCGATATGGCGCAAGCAGACCGTCCCGGATCGGTGTTCTACACATCAGGATCTGGAGAAATTTCCGCGGACTTGAAGGGAGAGTGAAAATGAAGGGAGGGGGGAGTCTCGAAGTGTTAGGGCCATTGAATTTGTAGTTAGAGGGGAGCTGTTTATTCATAGCTTGGATTTAATCATTTGTTTGAATAGATGATCAATCATGTTAGTCTCAAGCCAGATGTTGTGTCATTTCCTTCTGTACCTTCCTCATTCTCCGGTAGAAGGCGAATTATAATTCTATTTAGGTTAGATGGAGTTGCTGCGAGGCCAAAATCTCAAATGTCTGCAAAAACAAGTCAGATCATGCTAGCGCATGTATATCTAGGTCCCCTAAAATCTAAAGCATAGAGATATCGAGCGATGCAGAATAGTAAATATCATGAGCATAACTATCTTTCCACATCATTTGGTAATGCTAACTTCCTACTTCAAAGACTATTTCTTGAAAATCCCAACGGCTATTCGCTTTGAGTGTTGTAATTTACTGTCCTGAATATACTATGCAAGTTCACATCAAATTTGTGAACACTCATTAGTAGACATGCAGCACGAAGTGAAAATTTTAAATAAAGACCTCCATTAAGACTAAGTGCATCAAATTCCTTGTATTTCCATTTTCAAGTAGCAAATCCTCAAACCCGAACTATCTATCACATAAAACCATATATGCATACAGAATGTCACTCTCACTCTCTCACAGTAAGCATCTTATTATTCACCCTCCTTAGATCCAAACTAAATCTCGTACAAGCAGGTACGAAGTCGCATATAACTAACCCTGTACACCAATCCCACAACCCCCTCGCTTAAATGACCTCGTACAAAAAACTCCCCACCAGTCAACCCCACCAGACACCCCCCACTCATCACATCAAACTCTTCAAATTTTCTCCCCCGACGGATTCAACAGTGTTGCATCCGCGGACCCTTCTCCCCATCTTCACACACAATGCACCCACATGGTTATTTATTTTACTTTCTAGATCTTGATCGCCCCATGCAACTTTAAACAAAATGCCATTTTTTTCTTCATTTCGAGGCCTATTGGTCCCCCTTGAATCCGTTTGCGGTTCTCGTTTCTCAATTTCTCACATCTGGTTGGTATACGTGTAGGTACGTATGTATATACACATTGCAAAGTCATAAGTGGGAGAGAAACACAAACACCCCCGACGTAATACCGCTGACATGTGACTGAGAGTTCAAGTCGTCGATATCAAGCAAGTTCTTTGGCACAAAGGAGATGTTTACCATATAAATCTCTAGTGTCTTCTATATCTCACCACGTTCTCTCTTCCCGCTCTTTTCTCTGACACATCATGTTGACTATATACCTTCGAAGTTCATGGCCATCGATTCCCTCCCCTAACCAACATTCAATAATCGAAAGAGAAAAATCTCTTCATCCCGACCAAGGGGAAAAACGAAGAAAATATCCACTAGCCACATTTATACTACACGACTCCACTCCACTCCATATCTAGCTATTTTAGAAATAACCCCCTCCTCCACAATTTTCTACGAACGAATTCAGTCATGCATCACAGAAACAGCCGTTCCATTCTTCGCATACATCAGCTAATCACCTCGTCTCTCTATTCACCCCCACTCTCCTCCAGGTCCCTTCCCCTTACCAAAAACTTTTCTCTCCAAAATCCCCTCTCCCGCCCTAGTATATACTTAAAAGCGCGCCAATTAACCAGCAATTTATCACGCCGCACCCCCCCCTTTTCTACAACATCATGGAAAACAGAAGTAAATCATTCAAGCCCCGAATGTAGACACAGCCATACGCTTGGCGTCATCTGATCCGATGTTCTCGTACACAACTAGATGTACTTCATCAATGACATAATATGTGACACAGCAGTATCGAAATGACATGACATGATACAAAAACCTGATATGACTGATGGTTAATTCAGGACCCTAATCAGGAACTTCTGCATCCGATCTGGAACTCCTCAAAGTCCTAGGTACCCACACTTTTACATTATCTTCACATGAGAGCACAGGTGAATATCCAGACCAGAGGATGTGAATCAACATCTTTCATTCGATTATGTTATACTAACCTATCTCCATCGCGCTAAATGCCACAGCGCGCGATTGTGACATTCAACATCCCCTAGATACACTGGTACAAAAGCACACATACCAACGAACTCCCTGAACTTTGACCAACAAACTCCACTCCACTTCAATCCACCCAACTCAACTCCATCAAAACCGTCACAAAATGCACCAATCCTCACCCCCATTCAGTTCCATTTCCAGCTCCATTATTTCTCCTCAAACCATTGAACCCACCCACACATTCGGCCGTTACGTACTCCCAGTATCCACGCACTTCTATATGTTGGAATGCAATTCTAAAGTGTTCGGTCGTCAAGGTAGGACCGTGGACCCATATAATAGTCCCATCAATTGCTCGATCAAATCTAGCTGTCTAGCAAATACCCTCCATACTAAACACCTGAATGCCAAATAAATCGACCGCCAAATCACGCCCGCTAGAGACAGAGTAAAACAAACAGTACAATAAACACATAGGAAAAACTAAAATCGAGAGACAGATGACTTGCAAAGCAATGGTACTAGTATGTACGATACCTTGATAATGTAAGCCAGTTTGTCTCTACAACGTTGAGCGCTCGCCATCGTGGATAGTTTCTACCGGCGGGTCTTAAGTAGTTCGTTAGCTAAAGATCGTAATGAGAGGCTTAATTCCCAATTACCATAATCAAGAGCACAATACTCCCAATCAATAAAAGAGCAGTTATAATAAGCACAATTCCTCTGTGCACCCAACCAAGCTTTTCATTCCGACATGCCATGCAAATTAAACCACCGGCAGCCAGAGCAAAGCCTAACAAGGCACCCGTGAGTGCACCCAAGTCGACCTCCGTCCTTAGTTTATGTCGACCTGTTGCAAGGAGAAGTGTGGATGCTGCCTCAGATAGTGTTGAAAAGAAAAAGCAAGCAATCATTGTAAATAACAAAGTTTGTTCTTGGAACCGACTCAATCGCTGATCCGCTACGCTGGGAAAAGTTGCATAATGAGCAACGTATCCGTTGGGAAAGTCCGCCGAGGAGGCATACGCTTCGTCTTCGACATCGGTTATCGAACCATTGGCTGTTCCGCTTGGACTTCGTTGAAAGTATCCTCTATCGCTATTTCCCAATAGTGCTTCACGTTCGCGATTTTTAGTTGAACCGGGAGGTGTAAACCAGCCTCTAACTTTTCCCATTCCTTGTTTGGTTCGTCGAATCGCACTTGCTACAACTTCTGCACCAGGGAACGTCATTTCCGCATTTGGATCGGTGTATATATAGAATGGCTCATCCTGGTCGACATCACTCCCGTTGTCGTATTCGTTCCAATATGTTTGTCGAGGCGGCGATCGCTGTAGTGTCTGCGATGGGGCACGGCCGAGACTTCCTCTCCTTGAGCTCATACTAGGAGTAGACGGCCCGCTCGTCATTGGCGTAGAAGCTCGGATAAGCGTGATGAGATCGTTATATTGAGAATGTAAGGAACTAAAATCTTGTCTTGTGAAGCTTTTTGGATTGCCCAATACCTCAACTTCGAATCGTTCTTTCAGTGTTCGAGATCCGGTCCATTTCTAACAACACCGAATTAGTTTTTGCATTATTGATTTTACATGTAATGGTCCATACCGTATATTTTTTCAATAACTTGTAGAATGCGACTCGCTGGGCTTCAACAAACCGATCCAATCTTGCGAGATCATCCCCACAACTCTCTATCTGCATGTTGTACTTGGAGAATTTATTCATCCTCTTCCTCGTCATCTGCCCATTGGAGCTTTCGGCACATCTTGCAAGTAGTCGGAGGACAATGGTCGATAGATATTCTGTGATTCAATCATTAGTATGTATTGACTGGTAACAGTCTCGAATGGACCCTCTACATACGAAGTCTGCGACCAATCTCCTCACTCTTGCTCTTAACAAACAGTTCGACTCGATCGTGTTGGTTTGATAACTCCGTAAAGAATTCATTCTCGAATGCGACTAAAGAAGTATCGACATGACCTGGAATAGTGATTGATTTCCCCGAATCTCTTGTGGTATTATGCTTTATCAAATTCTTCAATTCATCATAATCGAGGTTGTCTAATCGCAGAGCGAGAAAGTTGTGTGTCAGTACAGATCTGCGTCATGATATCTTCGCTATCACACTAACAAAACGGAAATGTTTCACACTCACATGGCGCCCATTGTGGCACAGAGTCCGACTGGAATTGTTGTCCGTACTTCATTCCCACAATGTACTCGTCTTGGAAAGCTACTCAAGCAATTGTTTCCCTTTTATAAGGTAATGAATTCGAGGTGTTTAGTATTCCTTTGTTCCTGACCAACTTTCATGTGCGGGTAATAGCGGTCCTGGTGGAGAAGGTTGGAAATTTAATACGCAATGATATCCGCAATTGCAAAAGAAAGGTACAAAGTACAATTAATGTACAGGAGAGTGGATACGAAGATCCAGACCAAGCTGTGCAAAATCCGCTTGAAACCTGATGCGTCGGTTAGGTTATCTACAGGAAGAAACCGAAACGAATTAAAGAAATCGAGAAATGATAAGCTTTATGAGGTTGACAGTGCCAAGGGTCCCGGGGAAAGCTGAATGCAGCAACTGAAGCAAGCAGCGTAGCAACAAGGTCAAGCAAGTCCTGCTTCGCAATATATATGTATATGGTGTAAGTTGTATGGAAGACTAGGAGTGAGTGTAAGTTGGAGTTGATGATTGTTTCTTCCAATAACTTTGAGACATTGATCATTTAGAATGAGCTTGAGATACGGATCAGACGATATCTTCCAGTGCTAGCTGCTTCCAATACGGGTAGCAAAGATAGCAGCGACAAACTAAAGTTTGAGGAGAATGGGTGACTTTTACGGAATTTTTATGGAGTGAAATGCTGTAATACTGTATAATACGAGTCTTCTAGGGAAAGTTGGATGTAGAATCAAAACTTTGAATTCGCTGGGAATCATGAACCGGAAATCGCGGAGTCTTCCCTCCTGCTCAATGAGTGTCCTTTCTTGTCCTTTCTGTCCTTTGGTTATCCGTTCCTTTTCTTCCTCCTCCACAAGAGGATGTCCGACGTCTTCACATCAGCGCAGCGATAGTATGCATATGCAACATGGAAGGTCTATGTACTTATTCTATGTACCCGCAGGGTTGGTTTCAATTCTGTTCCTTGATTGGTGCGCGCAGATATCAAACAAATTAATTTCCATCATGCAGCAGCTGTGATTATTATCTACTACTGTGCAGTCCCGTATACATTGTACATACAGCTGCACAGAAAGAAGGGTTCAATGGTATTCAATGTCGTGTTACTTCCTAGACTTCCTAGACTTCCTAGGTATGAATCGTGGTAATTGATATGAAAGTGCTACTGAAAAGGATTATTCCTTGCAAGTGAAGAAGAAAATTCTGTCTATTATTTTTCATTTTTACAGAACCTTATTATCAACGACCAATGAGCTTACTGAATATACTTTATGATTGCAAAAGCTTGGCCAGTTGGTCTAGATGTTCGGTTGGAAAGTCAATCACGATACTATAAAGGTGTAAGGTGTTAGATACGTGCAATGTCAGGATGGACAATTGGTTTTTAGATCCTGCACACCTGCAATGGCATCAAGATCAATAGTGCACAATTATTGTTACCTACCTAAGTAGTTATCAATAGGGATGGATCATTGTTGGATCAATGTTGTATCAACATTGGACGCGAATGATTGGATACGCGATAAAAGTAACTTTTGTTTGAGAGTTGCCGATTATCTCTGATTTCTCAGATCTCAGATCTTTCCTACCGTTCTTTCCTCATTCTCCGAATACCTAGGAATCAGAGCTATCGTCCAAAGGGTTATCAGATCGTACTTTGGTAATTGGCTTCTCAATACTTAACACAATCCACCCAGCATTAAAACAAGGGAGCATGAATGACATAGATTCAATGTTATTGGTAGACATGCAATGCAACTGATTTCAATTTAGCCAGTGGCCCCGAGCAGCCATAAGCGAGCACGATTTTTGGGAAGTACATATTTGGATTTGATGGCATGTTGTTGGCTCATTTTCGATATATTGAACTGGATTTCTTATAACAGGAAGCTTGTGCGAATGCTACATGCCATCTTTAGTACAAGTTCCGCGCCCCCGGTATCTCTGGGTGTCTACTCTTTTCAGATTAACCTCCAAAAAGCCTCTGGCAATCTCTTCTCGTGTGCTCAATCACAATGTCGTCCAACTATCAAGATGTTGTTTATCCGGCTGATCCCCTCGTTTTCAGAAAATTTTATCGCCCCTCATTATGTTGTGATTTTACCTCGAGTTGTGAAACTGGAAAATCAGAATGATACCACATTGGGTGATAATTGGAGACGACGAGGTAACCTTCCTCCCTCTTACCCCGAGAGGATTTCGCCCACCCATCCATAAGAAGAGGGGCTAATATGAATTCACAGAGCACATCAAGTCATAGAGTTGACAAATTCTCATGAGACCCAACATCTAGAGGTAATCTGGACGCATCGAACCCCCACACCTTTTGAGATTGTGAGATTTTCACATGAAATATATTCTTTTGGGCGACATGCATGTTCAATGCTTAAAGCTTTCATCTGAAATCACGCCGTGAATGTTGTACAATAAGTAAGTCTAAGAGCAGTAAAAGCGCACGCGGGTGAATTTCAATCCCTTCAGCGTCGTGTTATGCTATTGCACTATAACGGTATACATATGATAAGTGCCTTCATCAACACAAACGTTGTGTTACGGTCGTACACAGTCAGCCATTTGTCGAGATGAATATTATGGAATATCCGATTTCGCATGCAACATCGGGCACGATGGATCGGGTAACAAGGTGCGGAAGGTGCTGATTAAAAGAATAACATGCAGATTATTGTATATTTTTCAGCTGATGAAAGTGCTGCAAACAGCCCAGAAATGCAGCAGAAATATAAATTATACAACGATAAACTACGGACTTCATGGGAAGCTTCTGAGAATGCATTAAGCCTTGTAAATCAACTTTGACATTGGAATATCCACCTCTGTCAATCACTTGATCAAGATGTGTATGAGTGAGGGTGAGACTGCTGCTTCGGCAACATGAAGCTCAAAATATGTCGTAGGAGAAATTAAGTGCCCAAATATATCTAGCAAATTGCAATGAAGTACTGGATAATTAACGATTTTCACGTGACTGTTATCGGGGTTGTGAAAATAACGCTAGTCTTATCGTAAAAAAAACTTCAAAAATGTCAAACAGTAAAAGACTGAGGGAGCCAACGATGGAGACAGCAGGCAGTATTACCTCCTCGACGACATCAACTTCCCACACCATGACTGCCTCCCCGACCAGCAAAGCCTCCGTCGCTAAGATTACTAAAAACGGCACAAATGGATCAAGTTCAATTGAGGATTTGATAACCGCGCTTACCTCGACCAATCGTCACACCTTTGTTGCGCCTTCATCGAAAATACTCACTACGAGTTCAGAATTTTCAAAGGAGACATTGGATAGATTTGCAGGGAAAATAGGAGATGAGCAGGCTACAAGATTGAAGGAGCAGAGAAGAAAGAGGAAGAGGGGCGACAGGGATGAGGCTGAGGAAGAAGTGTTGAAGATTAGGAAAATACATACCCAAGGATTTGAGGCTCAACAGGTTTTCGAACAGGCTAAGAGAGTTGTTGATGCACTAAAAGGGGAGGTAGCAAGAGGTCTCGAAGAGCTCGGAATTGGTGGAGATGAGAGCGAAGAAAGTGAAGACGCGGGAGAGGAGGGATCTGATATGATGGAATTTGATGAAGATGGATTCGCAATTGGTTCAGACATTGAAGGCGAGGAAGGGGATGAAGATCTCGAAGATATGGAGGAGGAGTTCCACACGGACTCGGAGGACGAAAACGACGCTCAAGATGACGGGGAGGCTTTCGAAGGCTTTGGGGAGGAAGATGCCGAAGAAGACGTAGAGGATGAGGAGGACGAAGCTGGAGTTTTTGTCGAGGATCCAAACAAACTCAACGATGGTTTCTTCTCAATCGACGAATTCAATAAACAAACAGAATTTCTCGAAAGGCAGGATGCCTCAGCAGATCCTTATACTGGAGAAGCAAGTGACGAAGAGGATATTGACTGGGGCACCGACCCAATGTCTATGCCAATCAAAGCAGATAAAGGATCGAAACGTGCGAAAGCTATGGATGTTTCAGACGGAGAGGATGAGGAAGAAGAGGATGGACCAACATTTGGCAACATGGATTTGAATGCACCTGAGGGAGATAGTGACGACGACGATGATATGGATTTGGACGAAGCTGCTGATGTAGCCGATGACAATACCAATGATATTCTCTACAAAGATTTTTTTGAACCTCCACCAAGAAAAATAGGCAAAGGAGAACGACAAGCAAACTACCTTGAAAGACAAGCCAAAAAGGCAGCTAAAAAAGCACCCGAAGAAGATGAAGCTGCCATGGAACGAGCTATGGCTGACGTCCGACGCGATCTATTTGACGACGAAGACGACGCCAATTCGGAAGACGCCCTCTCAGACCTCGATCCTGCAGATCCCAAATCCCGCCGTTCAGCTCACGAACGTCGCCAAGCCAAAATCAGCGAAGAAATCCGTCGTCTCGAAGCCGCATCCGTCGCAAAACGTGACTGGACACTAGCAGGAGAAGCAAAAGCCCTCGATCGACCCATGAACTCCCTCTTGGAGGAAGACCTCGATTTCGAACGCACCGGCAAACCTGTTCCCGTTATCACAGCTGAAGTAAGCGAAAGCATCGAAGAGCTTATCAAGAGACGTATCCTAGCACAAGAATTCGACGAAGTCATTCGTCGTCGTCCTGACTCGCTAACCCCTGCCAATACCCGCCGCGGCCTCTTCGAACTCGACGATTCGAAAAACCAACAAAGTCTCGCGGAAATTTACGAGGAAGAGCATGTCAAGAACACAAATCCAGATACATACGTCAGCGCCACGGACGAAAAGCTCCAAGCCCAAGAGAAAGAAGTCGAAAATCTCTGGAAGGATATCTGTGCTAAACTCGACGCCCTCAGTTCCTGGCACTACAAACCCAAACCCGCAGCACCGAGTCTCACCGTCGTGGGCGACGTCGCCACAATTAGTATGGAAGATGCTCAGCCTTCTACAGCTTCTGGTATCGCGGGAGCGGAATCGAGATTGGCGCCTCAGGAGATCTATAAGGCCGGACAGGTGGTGGAGGGCATGAAGAAGGATAATAAGGAGATTACACGGGGTGGCGCACCTGTTGCGCGAGAGGAAATGAGCAGAGAGGAGAAATTGAGGAGGAGGAGGAGGGAGAAGGAGAGGATTAAGAAGATGGGTGAGGGTGAGAAGGTGCTGAGTAAGAAGGCGAAGGAGAAGAAGGATGTGGTGGGTGAGTTGAAGAGAGGTGGTGTCAAGGTTATTGGAAAGAGAGGTGAGATGAGGGATGTAGAGGGCAAGAAAATTATGGCAAGTGAGGTTGTTACCGGTGGTGGTGGGTTTAAGTTGTAGGTTTCAGTTAGCGGGTGTGTGACACATACAGAAAGTGTGTTGGGGATGTAATATCGATAACTCTGTAGTTGAATATCAGACAAATTGCGATTGTCACTCGAGAACGACATAAAACGGATCTATCGTATCGCAAAGAATATTGCATGTGACAGATGTACAAATATAACGATTTCGCTTATAAAAATATAAATCTTCCCTATCTACCTCTTCGCTGTTCCGCTCCCCAGTTTCTCCATCTCTTCCAACTGCTTTCCCTCTAATCCCGCTGGTCTCTCAAGCTCCACATAACCTCCCATCTTCACATCACCCTTTACTTCTCCCATGACTACAGCACTATCTCCAATCACTTCTCCTCCACTCTTTCTTTCCCACCCCCTCGCTTCTATACTCAACGGTCTCCACCATGCCTCCTCTCCCTGTCCACCCCTAGCGTGCCACCTCCCGCCACACATTTCCCACAACCTACTGGCCGCTCTCTTATACGCAAACCTCTCATCCTCGCCCGTGAAACTTTCCGTTCTCGCAAAATCTACTCCTCTCCTCCTCCCAATCTCATTTCCCGCCCCGGGAACCGATCCAAAATCCGCATCTTCATCAGGATCATACCCCGATTTAATACTAGGATTATCGGTATACGTAGAAATATTTGGTCGGAAGGGGGATGTTTGATCTTGGTAGATTTCGGCGAGGGTTTCTGGGTATACTGCATCTTGAGGATTTTCGGATCCGGATTCGGAATCTGAGGAGGGAGACAGCTGGGTTTCGGGGAAGAAAAGAGTATCTGGGCCAGTGGCGGCGCGAATTATGAGCTTACATCGGGCTTCGTAGAGAGCGTCGAGGAGAGTGATAAGGCGTCTTGCTTCGTTCTTTTGAAGGAGGGTTAAAATTGGCACATCGTCGATGATGAATGTGTGGAAAGTAGAGGCCATGGTTATATAGTCTGCGGGACCGAAGGCACCTCCACAGAGAGTGGGAAAGTCCCAGTAGGTTATACCATTGAGATGGCGGGAGACTGGAACTGTACGACCATAGACTAAAAGTGTGGTTGATTGCCATGGAATTGGATCTGGAGAGGATGGGAAAGTTGATCTTACCACTTTCTCCCAGGTATCATCACTATCTGAAGCGAGAAGATACTTTTTAGGAGTATTGGCTTTTGTAATATTCTCTGTGGTACTATCATCATCCTTTTCATGAATACTTTGCTCGTATCCGAGTCCAAGATTACCTGGTGAAAGTTTTTCAAGTCCCGTAAATCCTTCTATCATTTCTTCTCTCATTATCTCAGACATTTTTGCTGTTTCATCGTCCACGTCCTCAATTTCTCTTCGTCTCCAATCTCTACCCCCCTTTCCCATATCCCAAATTTCACATCTAGCTTTCAGGACCCCAACGAATCCCGAAAACTCATTCCCACTAGAGAACATGTCTAGTTTCTGTGGCTTAGCTAAGCCTAGCCAGTTCTTCACGAGTCCTCCCCTACCAGGCACGGCATAATCCATGCCACTGGCCTTTTCGAGCTCCTCTGGCATGCGATTTGAGGATGCAATGAGTACACCACCCAATTGAAAGAATGGTGTCAAAAGATTGCTCAAGATCTTACTCGCAGCTCGATCTGGTAACTGAAACTCGTCCAGAAAGAGTATAGGCGATTTTTCAATCATGTCCTTTGCTAGCCAAAGGAGAGAGTAGTCTTCAGAGTCCAAGTTCCCATGCTTGGAACGAGACTGTCTCAATTGTTCCAGACGTGAAAATGTTTCTAGCATGAACGTATTAAAATGCCATCTCCTTTTCTTGTCGTTCGGTAGACTATCGGCTAGCATATCCAATAACATTGACTTTCCAGTCCCAACCTCACCGTGAAGTAATATGCCCTGGGGCGAATCCAAATTCATTGCTGCTTCATGGCTTGTAAGAACTCTTGTCATAGCAAGTGTATCTTGCCGTTCTTTTCTTCTGAACAGATGGGCAAACAGTGGGTTGTTCCTCAGAGGATGACCAGGTACGGCTACCGTCCGACCATCTTCATTATTTTGACCGTCATTAACGGCCTGGCTGATTGCTTTGAGTCGAGCTGCATATTCCGATTGAGGTTTATAATCCTTCAATCGTAAATATAGTTTTTGCAAATGTAAAGCTATACGATGTTGAGCTGGGTCGGGGTCAATTACTTTAGTCGCCAACAGAGCACGATACAATACGAGAGGATTGGTGATGGTTAGCCCTGTGGATTGAGGGAGGTTTGTTGGTGGCATTTGGAACTTTCATAGTCGAGATGAAAGCAAATTGATGGATCTCCATGATGAATTGATGAGGGGTTGAAAATGCAAGCGTCATCGCCGGCACTAAATCGGACGTCACTTTCTTAGCCTTGCCTATGTGGCTGGAGCGTGGCAGGAGTGTGGCTTTTTACTTGTGCCCGTATCGCATCTGTCCTCACGTCTCAGCCTTGCACACTTGTAGCCTTGCATACCTATAATTATTATTTTCGCGTCCCCTTTGCATTTTTTCTGTTGAAATAGAAGTCTGGTCAATGAACGGTATTCCGTTGAGTGTGGTCAGATAATTGATGTTGGAAATGGCAGATTGTCCCTAAGAAGTATCTGGTAGCATTGGAAGAGGAAGTCCGAAAGAGAGACAGTCAAAATTGGATAAGCTTAAGATGCTAATGCCGCACAAAATCAGGTTCTCTCTCTCTGGTGTCTGCAGGTGTCTGCAGTGGTTTGCTGACGACGTGCCTTTGTCTCACTGTCACTAGTCCGTTGGGAAATAACTATATTTAAAGAGATGCGCATGAATGTTGAAGAATACCGAATTCAATTGACCCAAAATATTGTCAAATATTGATTTATTGATTGCCTTCCCCATCCAATTCCATCCACAAGACATCAGAAAATAGCTGAAGCTTCTCACCGTTGGCCTGGCACGAATATCAAAAGTCGAGCCTGAGCCTTGAGGTGTGGTCAGAGCTCAAGGATTAAAACGCGTGCTTCCAAGGTTTCCACCGGTCGCCTTTATTTTCTTTTGGTACCTGTAGCCGTATCCATTCAATTGATTTTTGATTTTTGATCCATCCGTATCCATGATTCAATTATTTTGGAGCACTTGGTTCTAAACTTTACAAGAAGCTTTGAAAACAAAACAAACACTCACGAGCCACGAACAATCACTTTCCACGAGTTATGCCAACAACACTATCGATCTTTTTTCTACTCTAATCTCAATCACTTAATTCCCATTTTGACATATTCACGAAATGTTTTCACCTACAGTCAACGCTGGCGCTCCAGCTCCAGTAAGGAGCAGTAGAAGACGGCCACGCCCTCATTCGAATGAGAATTCAATAGCACAGCCAAAAAGCAAGAGAGTGAGAAGCTCATACGATGATCAGACTTTTGCGCCCAATGGTACACCCGAAATGGAGGAAGCAAAAAACAACAAAGTAGCTACTTTGACGAGGCGCGAAAGTCCTAAGGAGGTACCAAGTCAAAGACGAGAGATTGTTGTACGAGGAAAGAAGTCGAAAGGCACAGATAGGGCTGGGAAAGGAGATGGTAGTGTGGTCCTTGTGAGTTGTTCAATATCGCATTGTGTTGCGACTTTTGGAAACTGATAACTTACTTTTTCTGGCAGACCAAAAATGATACCTATACAGTTAGTAAACTGCCAGCACTCCCAGATCAAATTCGCGCAGATATCACAGGTAGCTATAACATTTTCAATAATCTGTAAGTTGGTCACTAAATTCATGTTACAGCTCGTCAGCACGGCGCAATATATTCAGATAGCGGTTATGCACTTGCTCTTACCCATTCCCATGCATTCGTCTGGCCCTACGCTATCAATATCCCTTCCCCCGAAACATTCACATTCGCGTTACCTCATAGCAATAAGCATATAACCGACCCTCTTCCTCTTGGTTCGCTGGTCTCGCCCTCTGCGTCATCTTCGGAGCCTGGTCTTGTCGTTGTTATACCCACTGGTAAAATTACATATTGGGAGTCCATTGCTAGCGCCGCTACGCTTGATCTTATCAAATTAAAAAGCAATGGAGTCGGATCAACTATACCAGGAATGCTTTCCGGAGAAACCGTCGTGCAACTCTTGAATGCGGAAACAGCCGGATTTGTTCTGGCATTCAGTACCGGGCGATTGGCCTATCTACGAGTCAGGGATGGACATGGAAGACCCGAAGTGTCTGTTCAATTCTTGAGAGGCTCAAGCGGACCATTGGCAGGTGGCATATTTGGGAGTCTTAGAAACGTGCTTTCTAGTACAGCATGGCGTGGAGACATCGCCGCTGTTCGCGCCGGTCCACAGGAGCATGTAGGAGACAGAAATGTTGTTGTCGCAACAGGAAAGGGGAGAATACAACTTTGGAATCTCCAAAGAGATGGGCAAAATGCCCTTCACGGGGAGGCTGAAGGGCGGGAAGCAATTGTTCTGGAAATGAAAAAGGCGGAGCCTATCCTATTCGATCTCTCAATAGAAACCTTTGAGATTCTCGATTTTACCTTCATCTCACAAACACCAGAGGACCGCGACAAAGAAGGAGATCGCTTACTTCTGCTAACATCCCTTTCCAATCGATACACCACTCACTATACTCTTGTTGATGTTGTACTTAGGCGGGATCAGTTGATTGTGGAAGATGTTCGACTACTCAAATCTTATACCACTCCGGTCAACAAGAATGCGATCTCAAAAGCTCGAATTTATCTACCAAATCCCGCGCTGGTTGCATATGTCGTCTTTGACCGTGCTGTCGTTGTTGTTTCAAGGGCAAAACAAGTTGAATCGCCCGACTCCCAGCTTCGGTCTGAAAATCATACACTTTCGCCATCGTTCGAGGATGTGGTAGACTTTAGGGATGATACTAATGTTGAGATTGTCGGATCCGGCATGGAAGAACCCCAAAACATTCCACATGGAATTGAGGAAGCAAAATCGTTCAAATATAAAGCAAAGCACCCGGCTACTGTTCTCCTCGTTCGGGGCGGGGGTGTTATTCGTGTGGCAGCTACCGACATTGATAAGCTCGCATCCAACAAAGGACAGCAAGTCACTGCGAAAAGCAAGCTGGAACAAGCAGTGTTTTTTGGTACAATGGCGCAAAATCCTTTAAGCTTTGCAGGAAGATCAGAATTTCAGTTTCCCCCGGAAGAAGTTGGAGCTGCTGCTCTAGAATTGAGTTTAGAAATCGTGGCATCTAGGACTCCTTTTATTCCCTCGGTGTCTGCCTCGCTCGAACAACACCTGAAAAGACGAGCAACAGCTCTTCATGATCTTGCTAAGCATCTCAAAGCTACTGGCGTAGAAATTGATAGGCTTACACGATGGAAGCTACTCTGGGATGCAGAGAGAATGACGGCGGCAACAATTATCTGGCAGCGGTATGACGCCCTTGTTCGAGAATTACCAGACGACCAAAAACGTGGGCTTCTCGCGGATCTCGTAGATCACATTCACGAAGACCTTAAAACTGAGCCTGTTGCGGAAAGAGGTGAAGTCGATCGCGTTCGACATTTCTTTATTCATGATGTTTTTAGATTAGAGTTGGCGATACCATGGGCATACCAGATGCTTAAGTACGCCTGGACGAATGGCCAAGTTCCTCCTTCTTCAGTAATGGAGACGCTCAGTCAATCTAATGATGTGATGATTTGCGCATTGGATGGTGCGTTTGACTTCCGAATGAATAATTTGAGACTGTATGGACTACAATCGGAAATAATTTCACATGGGATATTAGAAGAAGGCTATGAGGGACTTCCGGAAATTTGGACCTCGACTTTCTACATTGCAGAAAATATTCGGAAGCAAACAGACCTTGTCTCTGCGCTACTCGGTGACTTTTGGAATAAGCCTGTTGCAGAAGACAGCCCTGATCCTACAACCCTCGAGAAAATTCGACTAGAGCATCCTACTCTTATCGATGTGGCCATCCGATCCAATTTGGAGAGGATACGTTGGGTGTCGGCTCAAGACTCGCCACAACTTCAAATGCAGGCAGAAGGACTTCAAACCCTACAGTTCAATGCACAAGATAAACAATTACAGCGCCTTGCAGATACCTTTGCCCTTCCCGATGAAGCAATGAAATTGGCTGAAAAACACGAGATCTTGCAAACGTTGGCAACTGTGCTAATGTATGAGGTCGGTATTTGTGCTGACGGGCTTCGTATTCCGGGCATTGACGAAGAAGACTATGAAAATCTGAAAAAGCGAGAACAAGACCTCCGTGATCGGATGGATAAGTCTTTTGCAAACTTCGGTGCGAGTTGGGCAGCCGCTCTGTATGAATACTACATTGGCACGGGAGAAATACAACAGATGCTCAATGATTATCAAAATCAGCGAGCATTCCTCACTGCTTTCCTACGTGACAAACCGGAGTACGCTAAGATTGGGTGGATTCATGAGATCACTCGAGAAAGAGATTACGACGAGGCCGCGAGAATGCTTCTTGAACTTGGATTAGATCGAGAGCGTGATGTCTGGAGCAAAAAAGTCGAACTTAGTATTGGCAAGCTTTCACGCATGGCAGGTCGCAATTATAGTCAGGCAAACGGAATCCTAATTCCCGACGGGGGTGAATCAGAACTTGTCAGAGCAAATCAGGAGCTTGGATTGATTAAAATTCAAGATCTCATTTACAAGTATATATACCCCACCATCAGTACAGCTATCGATGATAACGCGGAAGTCCAACTTGCTTTAGAAACTCATGGCAACAAGAGTTTGAAGCAACAATTTTCTTTCATGAACCTTCTTGAAAGTAGCATGACTCATCTGGTCAAGCATGAATCGATGGATGCATTTTGTTTGGTTGATTTACTTACTCTCATGGGTGATAATTTCAGAGCCATGGAACAAGATGAATTCAGCATGAGCAGGTTTTATTGGGCACTTGAAGCCATCCGCTTGGGTGTCACAAACAAAGAAGAGAAGTTGCTTATGCAGCGTGTTATTTGGAGACGATGTCTTTTGAGAGATGACTGGGCTGCGATGAATAATACAGAGGCTAAAGATGATCAATTTGTAGAAGATCAGTTAAAGACAACAGCTCTGTATTGGACACTCAAAGCCTGCTTCAAGAATCGTAAGTACCATCATCTGACTCCAAATTGAACCACAGACTAACAAAATTTTCAATAGGTATCTTCGAAAAGGATCTCACTATCAAGTCACTAACTCCTGAAGAAGTCATCGGCGCATGTACAGAAGAGCTGGAACAACGCTGGTCTCGAATTGACGCTAGTATGCGCGAACGCATGATGCAAGATTATCAAACTGAAGACGATGCATTAACACAATATATCGACACGGCTAGAATAGACAAGTGGCATCAACAAGCAGTGGAACTTGCTAAACAAGATTTCAGAGAGGAAATTGGAGCGGAAACATCAACTGGGTCGGCCATGGATAGAGAGGCGGCTAGGACGCTAGAAGAATTGGAGAGAAGTATAGCAGATAATGAAAAGGGGAAGGCAGAAGGAATGCTCTTGTCGAAACCAAGACATAGAGCGAAGATAGGATATGATGGAAGAGGAAGTGCGAGTGGGAGTAGAAGTGGAAGTGGACGACCGGGAAGCTTTAGAAGCTCACTTAAGTTGTATTGAGGATATTGAGGAATAGAGGAGAAATGGGTCAATGATGTATTGGCGTTATTTTTGTAAGATTCATTGACAAAGATGAAGAAGAAGATATCCATTCTACTAGGGTAGTGCAGTAGGGTAAATCTAGCACTGGTTTTCACTTGTGCGAAGTGGATTGATTGTGTGGAGTTTTATGGATGGGGGAGGGGATTTAATTCTTTTTAAGCAAAATTTGAAGTAAAATCAATGATCGAAGTAGACGAAGAATTGGATGGATGGATGGAAGGATGGATGGCATAAATGGATAACTTAACTTGACTTGACTATATATCTGTTTATGATGATAGAGTGATAACCTAATGGATGGATGGATTGGAAGAATCAAAAATGGGTTGACCAAATTTATATTCTATTCCATATCTTAGATTGGATCGTATCATATCCTATCTACTATCTTGTGCTTGGTAAAACGTTAGAACATGTATGCGTGTATGTGTGTATGTACGAGTATGTATCTGTATCGGTAATGCTTATTCATCAATCAGTCAATCAATCAATCAATCAATCAATCAATCAATCAATCAATAATTCAAGCATTGTCAATTAATTAATCCATCATCCATCATCCATCGCATGGCATGGCATCCATGGCATCGGAGATCGTATTACCGAAAACGAATGGATGGATGAGTGGATGGGTGGATAAATGGGTGGATGAACGGTTAGTTAGTGGGTGTTTGAGTAGGTAGGTATACGGAGGAGCTTTAGGTTTATTTATGGAGGAGCTTTCAGGTATACGGAGTAGGTATTGAAAGTTGAGAGTTGTATGGGGCTCGATTCTAGATGAAGATTGAGATTGAGATTGAAGCGAGGGTTATGTTATGTTTGCTTGTGTTTGCTTGTGCTGAGAATGGATAGATTGATGCATGGATAGACGAAAGAAAGAGTAAGTCGATTTCTTTCTTACTTATTTCTTTCAGGGGTGGATGGGTGGATGAATGGATGGATGGATGGTGATGAATGGATTGGATGGATTTTTTAAAGGGGGGTTTTTGAGTGCTGGAGTGGAGTGGAGGAGTGGAGTGGACTAATGGACTAACGGGATGGGGGGTGGTGGTGTGGAGTGGTGGGTGATGGGTTGGTGTGGAAAGGAGATTGGAGATTGAGGATTGAGGATTGGAGACTGGAGATTGGGAGAGAGGACTGGGAGAGGGAATTGGGGGATGTGTGAGTGGTGAGAGAGGTGATGAGTGAAGTGGTAAGTGGTTAGTGGTGAGAGAGGTGATGAATGGGATTGAGGGGAGAGAGGTGACTGGTGTAAGTATAAGTAAATCTTTTGGGGGATGGGGGGAACGTGAGGTGGAAGATGTGGGATGGAAGATATGAGTGGTGAGTGATGGATAATGAATGATGGATTCCCTGATGCTTGTGTGTGTGTGTATAGGCGTGTACTTTGTATGAATATATGTCATGTGAATTGGATTTATATATTTGTATGTATGCTGGGGAGTTGGGAAGTTGGGGAATGCGGGATGGAGAATAGGAGGGAGGAGGGAGGAGGATTATTGGGGAGATTTGGAGATGTTGGAGATGGATGCTTGGATGTATATGTTAAATGAGCTTGGAAGCTTGGAAGTATAGAAGGTTGGAAGCTTAGTTGGTGGTATGAAGAGTTATGTAGAGTTGAAATGGATGGGATGAATGGATGGGTGAGGTGAGGTGATGGATAGATAGAGGGATGGATGGAAGGAGAAAAGCAGACGTTGGGGATTGAGGATTGGGGATTGGAGATTGGAAATTGGGATGATGTGTTAGTTATTCTTGAGAGGGAGAAATTGGGGGTGAGGGGAGAGGGCATTTGGAGATAGATTGTATATGAATGTCTATATATGTAGATAAGTAAATAAGTAGGGTATTTGCATTGTAGTATTGTAGTTGAAGAAGTGAGTAGTTCATGGTTAATAGTTGATGAATTTTGGAGATTGAAGATTGAAGATATGGAAGACTAGATCAAACTTCAGATCAGAGAATCGAGAGAGAGAAATGCGAGAATGGAATACCTTAACTTTGATAGCTAGAGCCCCAAGTCTTATAAGTCTTATGACTCATGAGTCCCATCAGTGTAGTTGAATCAGATCAATGAGATGGATGAGATGAGAAATCGGCTTTGAAGTTCATAGATAGCTAGCTGGTGAGGATTGTGAGTGTACGAGGAGGGAGTGGAAACCTCGAGAAACTTGGAGGTAGATAGATTATAGAGTCGTTTCTTTCTTTCTTTCTTTCTTTCTTTCTTCATCCATTCTTCGATATTCAAGATACGGACTTGTAAAACTTAGATATCTGAATAGAAGCATAGAAAATGAAGAGATTTGTATATTGTGTAGCAATAAAAAGTGTTGCCATACTCACTCAGATGATGATATATATATATATTATTGTAATATTGAACAGTATCAAAAACATCCATTCATCCATCTATCTATAAATCTAGAACTTCAGTCTTCAAATGATAAGGAGTAGATATGCATGCATATATGCATACTGGGAGTTTTAGTGGGTGATGAATAGATGGATGTGGTTTAGTTTAGTTTGGTTATACAGACAGTAAGTGAGTTGAATGGATGCGTGAACGAAATTAGAAAACCTTCCGCGGAATTTTTGGTTTTTTGTATTGATGTTTGTTTTATCTCATGACATTTTATTTTGTGTTACGGATTTCGCTTCAAGTTGATCTGTATGCTCCGTACGCTACAACATTGTATTTTGGGATGAGCAATGAATGGGGGTTGCTACTTATATATGTATGGAATCTATATATACTGTGATGTTCATTCAGATACTTGTTACATTATTAGAGATCGAGAAGGGAATGATGGAGAGGGAATTCTGTAGAGAGTAGGGAGGGAGTATGCTTATGATATTACTATCAAATGGGTGGTTAGTACTACTACTATTACACCTACCGGTATCTATATATCTGCGGAGTAAGTAGCAGGCAAGGAGCATCGAAGATTTGTATGCGCCGCGGGAGGGAGATGGCTAGAAGGTCGGGAATCGGATTTGGATTTCGAATTGGAGATTTTGGATTTTGAATGTGTGGGACTTGGGAGGACTTGGACTTTTTGAGTAGTGAGGTGGAGCTTTTACTTACTATGTAGGTAGCTCGAGGGTAGGTAGGTAGGTAGGTAGGTAGGTAGGTACGAAGTCTGTATGTAGTTCGGTGAGTTGGGGAGTTGGGTGGATGTTTGATTCCACCAATGAATGAATGGAGAGAGGGATGAGATGGAATAGGGTGATTTGGATTGGGGAGTTCCTTGGGGGTTCTACGGAGTGTTGTGTGTGTATTGAGGTGAGGTGAGGTGAGGTGAGGTGAGTGAGTGAGTGAGTGAGTGAGTGAGTGAATAGGTTGGTGATGAAGGGATATATACTTGTTGTATTTATTTATGCATACATATATAGAAGTTTGATATTCATATACCAATCAATCAATGATACATGAAAATGGAAAGTGAAGATAACAATTATATATTATACTCTCTCCATAGAGAATACTAAACGCATGTAAGATAAAGAGTATTTAACATTTTCTCTTCTCTCCTCTCCTCTCCTCTACTTTCCTTTTTTTTTTTTTTTTTTTTTTTTTTTTTTTTTGGCTTTGCTCTGCTTTGACAATTTATCCTTATCCAATGCTTACTATTCGTATCAGTATCAACGGAGACGGCAAAGAAAGGAAAAAGAAAAAAGGAAAAATACAAATATGCCCCTTTTGACATGAGTCAAAGATCTGGTCTGATCCGGACTACGAGTAATGATGAATGAAATGGGAAAAGAATTGGATTGGCTCGGATGAAGTAAAGTAATGTATAGTTAGTTAATGTATATATATACCGATACATTAGATCGGTACATACATATATAACCAGACTATTCTCTGGGCTACGTATGTATGAATTTAAATTTATTATATATGTATGGATGGTATATGCAGCCTCGTTATGCTTGCTCAATATGTAAATATACTTACCGACCTATCTAAGCACGTACCGACATAACTTTGCCCCTTTTTATAGTTTGGAATTGGTTGGAAAATGGGTCGGTCGGTCGGTTGGTCGGTTGATCGGTTGGTCGGGTTTGGGTGGTGGGTGGTGGGTGGGTTGATAAGGTTGCGGATGTATTTAGTATGTACGATGTATGAATGACCATGACCTTTTGACCTTGTGATTTTTTCTGTGTTGACCTGCAACCTGCTGCTACCTGCAACCTGCAGGTGTGTTTTAATAGCATAGTTTGGAAAACGTGGGAGATGTAATTTTTTTTTTTTGTTTTTTTTTTTTGATTCTTATTTTCGAGCTATGATAATATCTTAGTGGGAATGGAATGAATGATGTGCATATACTCGGAGTTTATCATTCATCTAGCAGCAACCTTTTATTCGAAAGTTCGGGGCTGGCTTACTTTTGTGCCTTGTGCTTTGAATGTATATAGACTATTCGTCGGTGGACGTGCAGATGGAAGTGTAATCCTAAGTATAAGTATCAAAGTTGTAGGTAGGTATGCATGTGCTTGAGCATCGGGAGAAGAAATTGCAACGGTGAGATTTTGTATGTTCATTAATGGAGAAACGGAGGTTGTAGCTTTGAGCATGGGCAAAGTGAAAGTGAGTAAGGATGGATGGAAAGTAAGTTAGCACGAAGTACGAAGTATAGCTAGAATGGATGTATGGATGTATGGATGTATGTCCCCAAAATACATCCGGAGGAGTGTAATAATAGTGACGGACTAGGGATGTGGAATATAAGGAGCACCTAGGTCATTCATTCATCCCTTGGGTTTGAAACCCGCTTACTTTTCTAGGTGCTTTGGGATGCGTGTTATCGAGGTTATGTATGATGGCGGATTATTTTGTAATGTCATTACACCTTTGGATCGTCTGTTCATTTGGTGTAGGGTTTGCGTGCTTGGTTTGGGTTGTTCTAATTTTATTCTTGAATCTGGTCGGAGGTGAGCGAGCGAGTGTTGGATACTGAAGAGGTGGTTTGTTGGCTGTGATATAGCTGGGTGAGGTATAAGGCGCACTGGGTTGGGCTGGGTTGGCGGACTGGGCCAGTGTAGTTTGTAGCTAGGTAGATAGCTAGGTAGATGGCTAGGTAGATGGCTAGGTAGATGGCTAGGTAGGTAGGTATGGGTAGGTAGACAAATACATCTGCTTTTGATTAATTAATTGGTCATACTCCAGTAAGTACTGTTGGTAAATCAGTAGTGTCCCTTGATAGGTATGTTATTCATATGTGTGTATAATTGTATAATTACAAGACACCCTGGAAGTAACTCAAATTACGAGCAAGAAAGGTGGTTGGTTTTATTTACCTACTTTTACCATCCATCTACTTACTATCTATCTCCTCTACCTCGTACCGCACTCTCTTTTTCCTTCTTTTCTTCTTCTTCTTCTCCTTCATCATCTTCCTCTTCGAGTCAATTATCCATCTGCCAGTTTAGATCGGGATCAGGCCTTGTTCTTGTCTTTGCTTTCTTCAATCCCATCCAAGCCCATACTCAAATTCCAAGCGGCTGGATTACCATTTCTCTTAGTAGATCGACCAACATATTAACATTAATTTATTATTTTCTAGGGATGTGAATGAAGGGAAAAAAGTAATCATTGTTGTCTATCTTGTTATTGGCATTTTGGTTATAGTGATTGCATGTATATATCCATTTTATTGGGGATTAATGAATAGACGAATAAGAATAGAGAAATAGTACTGTATTGTATGTATGATACCTGATACCAAGTAGTGACCAAAATCAGTCAGTCCGTCAGTCAGGCTCTCTCTTTCCAAATATCAGCCAGCCCTGTTGTTATGTTCTTTTTCGCTTCGCATGCTATTTCCTCCCTGTGTACCTCCCTACCTAGGCACCTCGATAGCCATTCTATCCCGTTATATCCTATTCTACCCTATATCCTTCTCTGGTCCGAAGTATCTAAATTACGATATCCCTAATTTCCCTTTCTTTTCTCTCTACCTTTCTCTGCCTGCGGTTCAGTGCCCTTCCCTTTCCTTATTTTGACTTCTCTGACATTGTACGCCTACATTCAAATCGTATGTTTACATTGATTGTATGTTTATGTTTGCACTGTATAGTTATAGTTACATTGCACCTCGCACCTCGTACCTCGCACATCGTACATTGCACACAATTCCCTCCCATCAAAAAACCAAATCAATCAAAGAAACAACAACAAAAGTTACAACAACCATCCCCATCCTCTTCTTATTCATGTAAGTATATAACGATCCAAATAATTAATTATACAGTGCTGCCCCCTCGCATGCCTCCCTCCCTCCCCTCCCCAAAAATGTCCCTAAACTCCCTTAAGCCTAAGCCCCAAACTTTACCAACAACTTTGCAGTTAATCCACCCCATGCCCATCCCATCCCATCCACCCCCAATCCACTCAATCCCCCATCCACCGCCTTCGCCGCCTGCGACCAAAACCCAAAACCTTACTCACCACTTGCCCCATTTACCACTCACTTACGACCTACTACTTACTACTTACTACTTACTACTTACTACTTACTACTTACTACTTACCACTTACCCACCACTCACCACTCACCACCTCCCTCCCCAAAACCCTTCTTTCCTAATCTCATCCATTCACAATCCCTCCCAACCCAAAACCTCCCATCCTAATAAATAAAAAAATAACCATCAGGAAAATTATCAATCTTTGGGGACAATACCATTGGGGATTGCATTGAATGTCCCCTTTTGTGGCAGTAGCAAAATAACTCTTCTTCTACTTGGCTAATACAATAAACCCCCATCCGCCTACAGTCATCGCGTTCATTTCTCTCGACCTTAATTTGTTGATCTTCAATCCTACTTCCTGGTAAAAAGGCAACAATTCATTTAGCCCGGTGGCCTATCAATTTTACTTTGACTTTCAATTCCGATCATCGAATTCCAACGGCCTATTTCTACATCTTTCAACTTCTTGAGCTCAATCGAGAGCTCCTAATACAATTACGATGGCTTCATCATCGTCTAATGTCGTCGGCGTTCATTATCGCGTAGGGAAGAAAATCGGAGAGGGTTCTTTCGGTGTCATCTTTGAGGGAACAAATTTACTCAATAATCAACAAGTGGCTATCAAATTCGTACGTTCTTGTTCCTCCATGTCGTCGTCGCCATCCATTTCATCCTTTCGTCCATCTGCAAAGATGCATTGATCGACAGAAAAGGGGGAAAGATGCTTCAAATGGGGTTTGTTTACTGACAATGTTATCAATCATGAATAGGAGCCTCGAAAGAGTGACGCTCCACAATTGCGAGATGAATATCGAACTTACAAGATTCTTGTTGGCTGCCGTGAGTATATCGCTCATGATCATTTGGAGGTCAAGTTACTAATTTTAATTGAATGTAGCTGGTATTCCTAATGTTTATTACTTTGGTCAAGAAGGCCTTCACAACATCCTTGTTATCGATCTCCTTGGTCCATCGTTGGAAGATTTATTCGATCACTGCAACAGAAGATTCTCAACCAAGACTGTGGTTATGGTAGCAAAGCAAATGGTTCGTTTTCTTCTTCTAATCCGCACAGGCTGAGTAACTTCGCATGTACTGATTCCAAAAATAGCTTTCAAGGGTACAAACAATTCACGAGAAGAACTTGATCTATCGAGACATCAAGCCCGACAACTTCTTAATTGGCCGTCCGAATACGAAAGCCGCAAATGTTATCCATGTTGTCGACTTTGGGATGGCCAAACAATACCGGGATCCTAAGACCAAGCAACACATTCCATACCGCGAGCGAAAGTCATTGTCGGGCACTGCAAGATATATGAGTATCAACACCCATTTGGGAAGGGAGCAATCAAGACGAGACGATCTGGAAGCTTTGGGTCATGTTTTCATGTATTTCTTACGAGGTGGTTTACCATGGCAAGGATTGAAGGCTGCTACCAACAAGCAAAAGTACGAGAAGATTGGCGAGAAGAAACAAACGACCGCGATCAAGGATCTTTGTGATGGTTTCCCAGAGGAGTTCAACCAATACTTGAGCTATGTAAGGAACTTGGGTTTTGAGGATACACCAGATTACGACTACTTGCGGGATCTCTTCACGCAGGCTTTGAAGAACAGTGGTGAAGTTGAAGATGGAGAGTACGATTGGATGAAGTTGAACAATGGCAAAGGATGGGAAGCTATGAAGCAACATCCATCTCAACACATGTTACATCAACCCAATGCTGTTCCAGGAGCCTCGCAAAGAGAACTACATGGAACAACTCGAGGAGGAAATACAACACCAGGTCACCTCACTGCCGCCCGTTTAAACGCCGCACAACCCCCGCCACCATCTCCGATAAAACCAGGGATGGGAAAGTCTCGCGACCGGCAAAACGCCCCAGGTGCGTTAGCCCCGAAACGCAATAGCGGAGCGGCGGGGGCTCTTCAGGATACATCTACACCAGCAGGTTCAACTCAAGCTCAATTCCAGAATAGCTCAAACAACCTACCTCAAAGGATGAGCGCAGCCCAACAAACACCGCTGAACACCAATGGGAGAGGACCATCAGAACAGCCACAACCAACGGCAATGCAAAAGATCATGAAAGCTCTGTGCTGCGGTTAGTGTGAATCTGCATTTACTTTTAACAAATTCAACATTCTAACATGTGATTAGGTTGAGCACTTGTCCATAATTCCTTTTTCATTTCAAAGAACTTTTTACGCCTCGACTCTTTCACTTTCCATCCCGTCTTCATATTGAATGTCGGATATAATGAACCCCCCAATTTACAAATCGTTTCAAATAAGATCATGTACCGGAGTTGCATCAGTTTGACCGCCAAGTCGTTTCTTCTTAAAAAGCCTCGTCTTTGCTTTTGTGGTTACATAAACTTATCCCACGACTATGAAGCTTGGTTCGAAACACGAAACTACATTATAAACACAATACCTTCGGTTGGCATTTGGAATTTGGCATCTGGCATTTGGGACTTCTTCAGCGAAGCACTTCAAGACTAATAATTGTTTTTCCTACATTTTCCCTCTCCGTCTCATCCTCCATCTCACTCTCCCATCCAAAATATCGTTCTTTGGCATCACATTTTCCCACCTTTCTCGTCGAATCATATCATGGCTCTCCTACATACCAAGAAACGCTGGTCTTTAATTCAATATCCCCCAAGGAAAAGAAGTTTGGAATGGGTAGCGGGAACACTTTTTACGATGTATAGCTTTTTGACCCGTTCTCTTTTTTATTTTTCATCATACTTCTTTGGAGCAAGCGGTGTGTTACGTCTTTTTTTTTCAGTGACACTGCAGCAATGGCGAATTAGGAGTGTGGTGTGTATTCGTTTTTTATTGCTTGTTTGCGTGTTGTGGTGAAGGGTTTGCTACGTTAGATGCATATGGGGGATGTTGATGGGGTGGGTTGAGAGATGTGATGAGAGGAGATTCCTTTTTTTTGTATGTTCTGATGGATGGGATGGATGGTCTGCATGTCATATCACTCTTTTCATCTTCTTCAGTAGCAACGAATGAGAGAAAAATGTGTATGTGGAAAGAAAAGTAATGGAGTCTGTCTTTTTTTCTCTTCTCTCTTTTTTTTTTGAACCATGCGAAATAAAAGGGGTGGATTCTCATATCAGCAGCATCAGGCACATCAACCAAACAATCAAATCACAATTAAAACAGAGAGAATAATCAGCACAGCAGACAGAAGAAATGATAGTTTAATGGTAGTTGATAATGGATGGGATCTTGGATCTTTGGATGTGTAGATTTGTAGATGTATGTGTGAATTTAATGTTGTATGTTTTTTTGTATGTGTGTGTGTGTGTGTGTGTGTGTGTGTTGTGTATTGTATGTACGTATGAATGTTGTGTGGGTAGGTAATGTATCGTCTTGTGTCATCATATCCTCTCGTTCCTCCTCTCGTTCATTCATCCATCTGTTTGTTTACTTGGCGAGATCGTCTATTATCCATTTTCCATTTTCAAAGTCGCGGTGCCACGGTTCTGAGATACCTATGTAGATAGATACCTGAGTAGGTAAATACCTGAGTAGGTAGGTAGGTTAGATACGTATGTTTTTTTTTGGCTTTTTTTTTTAGTATTGGCGTTGAGTGTTTCCTGGCTAGCTACGCTACACTATCTACCTACCTACCTACCTACCTACCTACCTACCTACCTACCTACCTAGCTACATATATCATGTACCATGCATGTACGAAATTATAAGTAGAACTTCTTGGGTGTTGTGATTTCCACTGGGGTTTGGGGGTTGGTGATTGAATAGAAGGAAGGAAAGGTAGTAGAGCAGGAATGAATGAATGAATGATGGAAGAAGGATTTTTTTTTTCTTTTCATATAATTCTTCGAATGCGTGACGATGCAGTGTAGGGCATTGCAGCGCATTCCTCATCTTGTCTCATCTCATTTTGGGTCGAATCGATCAACTACACTAACATACACAGGTACATAATGAGAGTCAATGGCTACTCTCTTCTCTTCATTATTCCATTCCATTCTCGCCTTTTCAACGCTTCCCCTCTCCTGGTGCCTCTTTCTCTCTAGAAATTCTCTCCTATATCCTCTTCCCCCTTAAATCATAATCGACGGAACATAACCACAGAAAGAGGAGGTTTAGGTCAATTTCTGCTTGATGAAGAAGGATCGCAGATGCGAAAGTTGCCATGCGCAAGTAATTCCCAAGACGACGAGTTGGATGAGCGTCCAGCGGACGACGCGCGCGTTGGTAGATTCGGATTGGTCGCGGAATTCGGCTTCGCGTTCCTAGAGGGGGGAGGGGGAGTTAGTTTGGGGTTTAGGGTTTGGAAATTGGAAATTGGAAGTGTAGAATTGGGGGTTGGGAATTGGGGGTTTGGGATTGGGGGTCTGAATAGATTTGGGGGAATGAGAAGGGGAGGTTTGGGGGCATATGGTAAAAAGAGGGAGGTCATGGTAGAGAAATGTAGAAGGAGCAAAAAGGCAAATAAACATCACCACTTACCCGTTGGAAAATGTCACTTTCAATCTGACCCCATATCTATTTGAATGTATCCTGCAATTGCTGCCGGAGGTGGAGGAGGGAGTAAAGCAGATTTTGTGGTCGCCAGAATCGGCGGCTGTGAAGGTGAAACGGCCAGAAGATGAACCAGTTTGGAAGACTACTCGGTGATCGTTGTCGAAGATTTCCTAGGGGGGAAAGGTTAGTAGGTTGTTTGTATGCTTAGGTATGATGGGTAGACATAGAGTGTACTTGGGACTCGAGGGAATTGGGCAAAGGGAGGGGAGAGGAGTATATACATACATCTACAGAAATAAAAATGTTTAATCCATCATGTTTACTCCATTGTCTTGTATTTTCATCGTATTCCTCGGCGGTATAATGGCCTACTACCAATGTGTCTTTGGGTAATTCCTCGAAGAAACATTTGGGTGCTGTGCCGTCGATGTAGAAGTAGAGAGATTGAATTGGGGTGAGAAGAACGGAGAGAGCAGCCCCAATGAGGGGGAGAGATGGGCGCATTTTCGATTACCGGGAGTTATATGCGTATTGTGAGGGTTGAAGTAGTGAGCTTGCGAGGATGATATGATTGAACTTGATCAAGGCTTATATTCAAATGGATTGATAGAACACGTTCGCGACTTCTTGGACAGGGATATGTTGATTCACGTGCTGATAAGTTAGCGGTTGATAGCGGTTTGATGGTTGGGTTTTGGGATATTTCGCGATCGCAATATTTCGTAGAAACATTGAACTATCTTTCGACCATCAATTCATCTTTTTCCCTTTTAATTCATCAACAGACACAATACTTTTGCATCTTCTCAGGTCGTCACTGTATTTTACGATACGATTCCAGAGATATGATAAGATAGAAATTCCACTCACGCACCACAAAACTACGTAATTAATTCAAAATGACATCCCACGATGTTCGCGATATGCTGGATCTCCCCTCTAGCTCCTCGGCACCTCGACCGAAAAAAGTAAAAACAATTGTTCAGAAACCGAAATTGGGGGGCCTGGCAAGAGAAGTGCAAAATTTGGGAGGAGATAATCCTATTGCCATTGTGCCGGAAGAAGCGATCTTCAAGAAGAAGAGATTTGGAAGTCGAAAACCGGCGACGAAATGGGAAGCGAGGAGTTTTAGGAATAGTGCGAGGGGTGGGGATGGTTTGGTGCTGAAGCATTGGAAGAAGGTTGAGGGGAGGGAGAAGGAAAAGCAGAGGGAGAAGGATGCGGAGGGGGATACGGAAATGGGGGAGAATGGGGAGAATGGAAAGGAAAGGGAAGAGGAGATAATTGAGGACTCGACTTTTGCAAAATATAATGTGAAGGTACAGGTACCGACTTATACCGACGAACAGTACAAGGAAATTCTGGAGAGTGAGAATTGGACGAGAGAGGAAACGGATTATTTGATGAGAACAGTTCAGGAATATGATTTACGATGGCCGGTTATATGGGATCGATACGAATATATACCTCAAGACATTCCGGAAGACAACAGGGAAGGAGCGATAGCTGGACGAGATAGGACTATGGAAGACTTGAAAGTGAGATATTATACAATAGGCGCGGCTATGATGGCATTAAAGAAGCCTTTACATCAAATGAATACTACGGAATTTGATTTGCATCAAAAGATGTTGAATTTCGACCCTGTACAAGAGACGCGGAGGAAAGATTTCCTGGAAGGCGTTTTCACACGTACAAAGGAAGAAGCTCGAGAAGAAGAAAGTCTCATGGTGGAACTCAAACGTATTTTGGCTCGCTCGGAGAAATTCATGGAGGAGCGAAGAGAACTTTACGCCAGACTCGATGCTCCTGCAAGTAGCTCTAATATTAGTGCTTTCATCACTAGTCAAGGTTTGCATCAACTCTGTCAACAACTCCTCACTCAGGATAAAAGTAAGAAAAGAAAACCTATTCAAGAAGGTCAAACTCCTGGTGGTGCTACGCCTGTCAGTGGTAGTACGCCAGGTGGATATGATGCAAGACGAGATTCTAATGTTCGAGAATCCATTTCAGCACCAGCGGGTAACACTGGTAATACCTCAGCAGTGGGTAACAAAAAAGGAAGTGTATCGTCTATTCAAACACCATCAGATCGCCGCAGACTCACAGAAGAAGAAGAAAAAGTTTACGGTGTTTCGCATCATGATCGTTTACAAGGCGGTCCATATTTCCGTGGTGAAAAACTTATTAGACCGCTCACATCGAAGAGTGCGATTCAACAAGGCCGTATCAAAAATATGTTGGTTGAATTGGGCATTCCTGAGAAACCAATTATGGGAACGGCGGATGTTGCCCATGGTTATGATGAATTGTTCAAGAGTATTGGGATTTTGTTGGATAGTAAGAAGGTGGCTGAGAAGTTGCAAACTGAAATTGATGTGTTGAAGGCGCAGTTGGAAGAAAAGAAGAGGAGGAGAAGGATGAGTGGATTGTCAGCTGCTGAAGGAATGGATGGTGCCGGGGATGAGAAGGAGGAAGCGAAAAACAAAAATGATGGGAATGGAGAAGGTCGACGTGAAGAGCCGGAAGCGGCAGCTGTAGTGCAAAGTACGGAGAAGGGAGAAAATGGAGCGGAAAATGAGCAAGAAGGTGGTGAAGGTGTGCAGGGTAATGGTGATAACAATGGCACTGAGAACGCTGATGCGAATGCGACGGCTGCACCTAAAAGAAGCGCGAGCGTGATGAGCACGGGCACTGATAAGAGCTCGAAGAGGCAGAAGAAATAAGATTTGGTTGTAGGGAGGGCATGAAAACTTTACATGGGTTAGGTAGCTACTCTAGTGGTATAGGAGAGCAGAGGAAGAGAAAGGGAAGTCGCTTCGCTTCTCACTTGTATAGATTAGTGTGATAGTATTTTTTACTAGAAACCCATAAATGTTATGGTTTACTCAAGTGCATTCTACGTCTTGTAAGTTGAGTTGAGGTGAGGTAAGCGAGATATGAAGTTCCAAGTCTAGACTGTGTGTGAAAGATTACTATCTATCATTCTGCTTGATCCTTTCTCATACTATCCCAATTTAGTCTTTCTCTTTCTCTTTTTTGAAAGTCATACTCAATACTTGATTTTAGAGAGCATGACTAGGTTTACTATATGAATCCTGCGGGTAAGTATTAATACAAATAGAGTGTGGCTTTACTGTCACTTCACACCTGTTGTCTTACCCCCTAATACCCACACCTCTCTATCCCTTTACTGTGATATTAGAAGTATTCATTGGAATACGACTGGAGTGTTTAGTTGCGAAGTTGCTAAGTGGAGTAAGGGGTGGTATAGACGATATTTCTATAGATTCATATGAATATATTCAAGTTTGATGTTTTAAAGTGTGGAGATTCATGATATAGGGATGTTATTATTTTGTGATTATTTTGATTGTGTAGATGATGAATATGATGTGCTGTGCTGTGTCTTTTGGGGCTGGGTTGGGGATGGGATGGAGATAGGAGCGAGAAGGATGGAGAAGTTAAAAACGAATAGTTGAAAATGGATAGCGGATTTTTGTTGTTTGATGAGAAATTGCGGGCTGGAATTGGAATGCTGGGTTAGGAAATTAGGATCAAGAGGAGAGGAGATGGGATGAGTTGAGATGAGAGTATAGGAGCTCGGCGGTTGATGATGCAGAGCCTGAGGAGGCGTTGAGGAATGAAAACGCGTGGGTTTGGGGTTTTGAGTGGGTATTGGATCTGAGGATTTTGGGTGTTGCAATACATGGTGTATATATTGAAATAGGAGATTGGTTGAAGTTGGAGAAGATGAGATGTAGATTTTGCGTATCATGCTTCCTAACTAGAGGGTCGAACTTAGCATGAAAAGAGAAGCGAGGAGATCGTATGCTGTGCCGCCATCATCACAATGGAGTTGCAAGATTCAGGATCTAGGATCTATATTGCAACTTTCAGACTCTCTGATATCTTCACAGAGAAGATTTTGATACGGTCATATAATTTTTATTAGATTTGTCACTGGCGTGTTGCGGGAATTGTATGGCGATCGTTATATATCGTAATCTGAATCCCAGTAAAGATCAACATAACTTCTTTTTTTCTGAAATATTGAACGTGCAGCGAAATGGAAAGTTAGGAATCTAGGTCTGGGTGCAGGATTTAATCGATGCTGTTTTCCATAATCAGCTCCGCAACAAAAATTCAAGCCGAAGCGAGATTGAATTTGAAAAAAGAGGGGGGGTAGTTGTGCGTCGAGAGATTTTCAATGAGTGGAGAGCAGAGATTTTGAATCAACAGGTGAGGGAGAGGTGATAGATGAACGTTCCCAAGGGGTGATTAGTTGGCTTTGATGTAGAGCAGAGAGGATTTCTAGCGAATGAAAGAGAAAGAAGATACGCAAAGAAGACAAAGTGATATAAGAGTATATCCCATACTAGTAGAGATGTGCAATGAGATGACAGACAATTCATTCCTATGCCTCTAAGTCATATAGTTCTATCTAGCAACCTTAAAATTCTAGACCGATTTTAGTATCAATGACTGGGCTATTTCAGGGGCAGGCTAATATTGTTGCTTATTAGATGCGATGTACTCCAGCGATCAAGTCACTATTTTGTGACTTAAGACTCAAACGACGTTCATTGTGCAACCCGAATTCTGATGCTATGATATTCGTCTATCAGTTCATGGAGAATAAGGGCGCGCGGTGGAAAAAGGGGGGCAGTTGATCTGTGTGTTGGGGCAATATTGATAGTTTGTCTGAATATATACCTACCTACCCATGGGAATTCATTATTCGGATCAAAAATGTTTATACATGGAGGGCTCGGAATTTTGTTTTACCGAATGACGCTTCAGTCAACCAATCAAATGTCTACCCCAATCGGCTGAAAGACGAAACAAAGCAAGGTAAGAGTGCATCATCGATATCGTTATCAACCATTTTCTCGAAGCGACACCACATCACGAAATCCGATTTCTAACTCCTCAGATAAGACTTATTTGGTCTGGAGTATATTTTCTTCATTGAAGGGATAGAATTCAGACGTGACTATTGCGAAGGGAAGGGCATCAATGCCATGTCATCCTGACACCCTTGTTTGCCACCACAACAAAACTGCCACCAAATTAACTAAGAATTAGCAAAAAATCACGTTATAAGATTCCCGTTCTCCAGCTTCTCACAAAATGTCTCTACCACGAATTTTCCTGACTCTCCTCGTGAAAACAATCCGCTTCCTCGCCAATACCTTCGCGCCCGTCATCCTCCGCTACGTTTATCGCACACCTCCCCACCCTGCGACCTACACCATCAAGGTTCACACCACACTTCTCCCCGCCTCACCCGGAACCCTCACTCTCCACATCTACCAACCCCACGGCCACCGCATCTCAAAAACTGAGCCCCTACCATGTATTCTCAATTTTCACGGCGGAGGTTTCGTGATCGGGAATCCGACAGATGATTCGCTTTGGTGCCATACTGTCTCGACACTGCAAAATTGCATTGTGATATCTGCATCTTATCGATTGGCTCCCGAATATCCCTTTCCTACAGGACCTTATGATGCATGTGATGCCCTTCTTTATCTATTTTCTCATGCTGAAGAATTGGGCATTGATGCCGAGAATATCGTATTGAGTGGATTTAGTGCAGGGGGAAGTTTATGCTTTGGTGTTCCATTATTGTTGGAGGACTTGAAGGACAGAGGGGTTGTGAAGGATAGAAAATGGAATGTGAAGGGTATCATGGCATGGTATCCAGGATTCGATAGTACGATATCCCGTTCTGAAAAGAAAATGAGGATGAAGGATCCAAGCCTCTCACTACCACCTTGGCTTACGAGTATTTTCGATCAGTCTTATAAACCTGAGTATTTGAACATTGATCGCAGGCATAAATTACTTTCCGCGGGGATTCAAAGTAGAGAGATTTTAGAAAAGGGGTTACCGAGGAAAATGAGAATTGTTACTTGTGAACATGATATGCTGTGTAGAGAAGCGGAGGACTTTGTAGAGAGGTTGAAAGGCTGGGGCTGGGACGTGGATTTGGAGTGTGTAATGGGTGTGAGGCATTGATGGGATAAGTTTCCGCGTGCGAAACCTGACCCGAGGGAGTTTTATGGAAGGGCTGGGGAGTGGTTGAGGAGAGAAGTTTGGGGTGGGGATGAGGAGAGTGGCTATTGATTTTCTGCGGTGGCGGTGCAGAAGACTATGAGAAGTGTGTCTAATAACTGTGCGTGATAACTCTCAAACATTCAGGTGTTTGTATTGTATATAAAGCTTGAATTCAGAAGCTGTCTCGCCTGGAGTTGGTCGCGTTTAACCCAAGATTTTTAAATTTTGAGCTCACTATTTGACTGTGACTACGAGATGAGATACAGTGGTATTGAAAAAATATCATCTAATGAGTAAAGGTCTTCATTCTAGAATCATGCTTGACTATTCTAGCTAATCACTACGCGCAGATGCTTCCAAACAAGAAACGTGGCCAAGACATACCTAATATGACTTCTATTATTACATTGTACTCTAGAAGTATGTATGAGGAGATTATGTTCTTGGAAGAATAAATTGTGTTTAAGGGGAGATTTTAGGCTTGAAATGAGAGGGGAGAGTGAAGTGACCGAAATGCTTGGGATGGTGATACACCTAATTCTATACAATGTTTGCTTTGGGGAGGGGGTGGCGGAGACGAAGCGAGGTGTTTGGCCAGATGATATAGAAGTGATCAAATAGCAGGGTACATTCCATTGATACTGCGTCATCGACTGACGTAGCCGCAGCTTGCATAAATCTCACACGACACATGCACACATGTGCACATGGATTGCAGTCCCGTTTTTCGAATGGATAGAATCCTTTTTTTGTCGATGACTGGATTTAGAAACTCTTCAAATACTCCGTACCTCAGTAGTTCTACCTAGATCCTCGCCTCACTTTCCTCAATTGTATCCTGCTTTCCTCCAGCTTAGCATGATAGACAAGAGAAATGATATCACGTGAGGTAGGTTAGCGCCAGGACATTTTCGTCAGTAAGTCTATAAATTTGACTACTTTGATGGCCGCGATCCACTTGGAGTGATCTTAAAATTTCCGAAATTCATCACTCATACAAAATTGTACTTCACAAGAGGACTACCAATTTACGATGATAGATGATACCTCGATAAGATTTGAAGGAAATTTTTTCGATGCACACTTTCCTCGGAAGAATGCAATGTAACATGCAAGGATGGTATGATCAAGAAGATCAAGATTGAGGCTCTTGTTATCAGCTGCTTTGATCAAATATTGCTTGGGGGCTTATTTTGCCTTGATTCTTTTTATTTATTTTTATCTCCAGCCACGTCTTCGGTGAGCTGATTAGGTCGACAGCCTTGATATACTTCTCCAGGCCTTGGATTTTACTGGCATACAACCCGGTAGAACGATAGCAAGGAATCAACCACTTGAAGCAGAGAAGTCTCGGTCGAGTATGTTTCTACCGCATGACGGGAACCTGCTTCCACGCTGACTGGATTTTGTTTGCTCTTAAAATGTTTCGCAGAGAAACCCAGCGGCAAACCCTGAATCTCTAGGTCGAAAACGATTTTAGCCGGGTCAATGGTAGGCTACTCTCACACCGGATTTCTGGTTTTCTATATATCCAGGGGCGAGATATACCAGGGAACTAGGTCAAAATTTAACACACTGTCATGCAAGTTAGCGCCACGTCCTAAGGTTGGCCAATACTGTTTTTCACATTCAGATATTCACATGAATAATCGACCTTCCGCAAAAGGGGTTTGTGGAACCTAAGGGGTAGTTGACTAGCAGACCCGTGGTTATGCACTATCAGGCTGGATCTGCAGGGATTGTAGTCTATTGTGCAGCCAGCCATCTCAACTCGAATCCTATAATCATCGTCCCGCAAATCCAAACAGCTTCTTGGAGATAGCGAATATTAGACATGGCAGTTTTCATAATATCCTTGATGTACTCTCTTTAGTTTCAAATCCTCCTCTCTATACGATTCACGGTTCTTTCACAAACTACAATGCCTGCGTTGACGCACAAATCCTCTAACCATCAAGGTAAACCAACGTTGTCTCGCTTTGTATCTCGAGAACATGCTAACGAGAACGCCATGTTAAAGTACGAGGTGTAAGAGAAGAGACCGAGCCAGCTGCAATTGCAGTACAGCTGCCGATGACTTCAATTGACCTTGGTGACGAAATATTGAAAGTCCTGAAAAGTAACACTATTGGATTATCCCCGGAGGGAACTTATCTTCCAGATGATCAATATGATAGACTATTGAGGGAAGAGAGGATACAAGCTGCCCTTGGTGGTGACCGCGAGGTTTTCCCCCTAGTCAAATACATTACTAGCTGCGCGAAAAAGACATTTGCGACATTGCTGCAGGTATTTTCTAATTGTGAAGATCGTCGCGATGTCATGGCCTCTCTGAAAGAGAAAGGTTTCAACGACACGTTCCTAGAATCCTACGAGATTGGCACGTCATACTTTCAGCATAGGCTGTGGAACGAGAGAACAATTGACGACTTCAAAAATAAACGGCTGTCATTTACCCTCCCCACGTTTGAAATCGATGTTTTCAAATATGAATTCGATAAAAAGCAAATTCTTCCGTTTACGGTTTTTGACAAAGCAAATACTCCGCCAAGAAGCGGCCACTTCAGCGAAGTTGAGTGTGTGCAAATGTTAGCTAGTAAGCAGAATAAGGTCAACGTAACTGACAAGACAATGAGAGTCGCTTTGAAGAAGCTGAAAAGGATTAGCGATCTTGGCTATAACATTCAGAAAGAATGGGAGCGTGAGGCAAGAGCTCATCAACAGCTAAATCATTTAAGTGAAAATATCATCCAAGCTTTTGCCGCCTACCGTCAAATTGCGACAAACAGACAGCTCGATGAATACTATCTTGTACTTGAATGGGCCAATGGCGGAAGCCTCTTTGACTTCTGGGTGAACAATCCTGAGCCACAAGTGAATTATCCCGACGTTGGCAAGGTTCGGAGAAGGGTCATAGAAGTGCTGGAGCAGCTACATGGACTTGCGCAGGCTCTCGAAGCAATGCATTCTACTAGAACTCGATCCCCTGGAAATAGCAGAAAGAACTCTAGGCCAAACTCGCCTAGACTCCCGTCACAGAAGACTGCAACCTGGAAAGAGGATGCTCTTGATAACGGTGGATCATATATGGATAGCTCTTCCTTGCCTACGTTCAACATCGATTCAGGGGAAGATAGCGACGGCGATACAATAATACCAAGCATCTTGGTTTCTTCTGACCCTGCAAGTTTAAAAGCAACCGAAAATTCTGACTCGCTGAATTGGCGTCATGGCGATATCAAACCGGAGAACATATTACGCTTTACTACCGGCCAACAAGATGATGAGTTAGGAATTCTGAAGCTGGCAGATCTGGGAAGAGCTCAGCAGCATCAGTTTGTGACAAGCATGAGGCATACCAAGGAGAAGGAACTTTGGAGAACACGATGGTACGAACCACCAGATCTAGAGAAAAAGAATCACGACGAGGCTCAAGGCAAAATTTCACGCCTATTCGATATCTGGTCTATGGGATGCGTAATTTTTGAAGCCGTATTGTGGTTGCTATATGGACACGAGTCTCATAATGTTTTCTTGCGCGCCAACGGATTCCCTACAGGAGAGAAAGGTGCGACACCATATTGGCGGAAAGGAAAAGATGGAAGCTACAAATTGACGGAAGCAGTTACCGGGTGGATGGATCATATATTAGAGCACGACTTAGAACGCGATGGTGTTATCGGCGACCTGATAAGATTGACGAGAGACAGATTGTTGAAGATTAAACTGCCTCCAAACTCTGATCTCTACACCGAAGGTTTTCGTACAAATGCAAAAGACCTGGAGCAGCAGCTTGGCATCATTCTTGAAAGTGCCAGAGGAGATGAAAATTATGTGTTCAATGGGGCAGATCGGACAAGCATGTCTCTACCCAGTCGTACCAATTCAGCCACGAGCAAATCATTAAGATCTGCAAGTAGTTCGTTATTGTCTGTTGAGGATGCAAGGACAGTAAATATCCCAATTATTGCAGGACCAAGAACTCAAATAGCTCAACGGCGCGAGTATACCAGCAACATAAAAGACCAGTGGAGGACTACTCCTGAAGATCCTTCATTTGTTGATTCGATGCTGAAAGGCCGGACCTTCGGCTGCGACGAGCCCGAGCTGTGTACAGAGTGCAGTGGTATCGACATCTCGTCACTGCATACGGAAATTTCTCATAATATGGATATACTGGAGAACAATTCAGCAAATGATGAGTGTGATCTCTGCGAAGTGATCTATACGGCAGCCAAAGATCACGGCTTCAAAAGTCGCGATGGCATCCAGCAGATCTCATTAGTACGATCAGGCGATGATTTAGTTCTGGAAGGAACCGAGCAAAGATTTCTTCGCCTAATTGGTAAGTATTGTAGTCTCGTCGCCTAATATTTTTATTTAACAAAAGAAACAGAAACAATTCAGAATACAACAGTCCCTTTAGCTGCACCAGAACTAGCTTCATTGACCAGCAATCGCGACCCTTCTCCTGCGGATCTTGACTCCTTCATGAAACTACCAAGGGCATGGCTTCAAGAATGCAATGTTAATCACGAAGAAATTTGTGCTCCCAAGAATACTCATATTCTTCCAACAAGGCTCATCAGTGTCGCAAACCTGAAGAAGCCAAAGATTGTAGCGACGGCAGATCTCCCTCAGACTACTCTTTCGGAAGGTATTCGATACATTGCACTTTCTCATAGATGGGGTGATATGCCTAAGAAAACTGTCACAACGCAGAATAATCTTGAACAACGCCAGAAGAAGATTCCAATGGACGAGCTACCACTTAGCTTTAGGAACGCTATTGCTATTACGAGCGCACTGGGCTGTACCTATCTCTGGATCGATTCTCTGTGTATCTTACAAGGCCCTGATGGTGATTTTAGTGAAGAGGCAGATAAGATGCAAACGACATTTAACGGTGCGTACTGCGTTTTGGCTGCTTGCAATGCCGAGAGTGCCAAATTTGGTTTTTTAAAAAATCGAGAATCACGATCAAGATGTGTCAAGATCGGTGATGTTTTTGTCTCACCAATCACAATCGACTTTGAGCGGGATGTCCTTCACAGCCCCCTAGCCCGGCGCGGATGGGTTTTGCAGGAACGCGCCTTAGCACGCAGAACTATTTACTTTACAGACAATCAAACCTATTGGGAGTGTGGCGAGGGGATTCGTTGCGAAACATTGGCAAAGCTCAAGAAGTAAGTTACCCTGTTCATTAACAAAGCAGGCTTGACTAATGCCTTCTCATCAGCGATAAGATAGCTTTCCTTGGTGACCCCAATTTTCCTGACTACACAATCCGGTCATCAAGCACCGTCGGGGATCAAATCAAGTTCTTTATTGATTTGTTCCAGAGGTATACTAGGCTAGAGTTCTCCCATCTGGAGGACCGACCTATCGCAATTGATGGACTGATGGAGCGACTCACTATCGCATTTAAGACGCGAAGCTTAGCAGGGCTTTTTAAAACATTCTGGGGCCGCTGTTTGCTTTGGAGACGGGCTGATAATACAGGACCGCTGAAGAAGATTCCGCGTGGTACACATTCTCGACGAACTCCACCAACTTGGTCATGGATGGCTTTTGATGGCGCAATCTCGTTCATTGAGCCTGGCGGCGGTCAAGTTTCTTGGAATGATGCCGGAGTGAAATTACCGTTCGCTGATCTCACCGGCGATCAAACTTCATGGCTTCGGACAAGCTGCCAGAATGATAGTGTGGCTATCCAAGCCAAATTATTTGACTTCGATATACCCCCAAACACTAGCAGAAGCGAGGCATATATTTACTATGATGGCTTAAAGATTAGTGCAGCAAAATGTGTAATTGTTGGTACTGAGAAATATCATGTCAATGATACAAGCATGAAGAAACATTACGTTTTGATTGTCAAGCCGCTTTCGCACAGTCTCGGTACGACATCTTACGAACGTTGTGGCATCGGATACATACCAGGCAAGTATATTCGCTTGAGCAACCCTTCTGTTTATGTGTCAATCGAATAGTGTCAGTTTACATATATCACATGTCGGGCAGAGTTCGATGAGATGGGAGATTACAGAATTCAAATGCTGGCTTTTGGATATAGGGCTCTGCAGATCTTATTCAACTGTCTATAGCGGTCCAATAATGCATAATGTACCATCAAAAATTTCTCTCTGCTTACATTTGATTAGAAGATGGAATACTTGGGCATGTGAATGGATAAGAAATGATGATGAACAGCGATAACCAAGCTCGCTATTAAGCTCGCTGACCATATTCTTTAAGTAAAATTAGACTACATCAAAATAGGCGAGGTTGGCGACAGAAGCTTCAAGTCATTCAATATTTGTCTTTTTTATGTTTTTTTGCGATCGAGACAGGAAGAAACTTAATATAGCGATTTGAGATAGTTGTATCTTCCTAGATCTTCACTCAGAATTCCTGTCTTCAGCCGAAAAACGATTCAATTAGTTACTTGACTCTCTCGAAGCCCACACAGAAAAAAAAAGGGAGAGCTGGCTAGGTCAATGATAAAAAATCTGCTCATGTATTTCGTAATCGCCATCATAATTGAATGCATGTACATATAATCACAACGGAAGCATAAGGAATAACAAATCCAACTTTCAAACGACTACAAAAAAAGTCCCGCAGATATGCAACTGTACCAGCAGTTACATATCACGCTCCAAAAATGAAACAATACATCTCTTGAAACTTCACACTCATCTGTGACTACACGGCTGTTGAAGAGCCCATGGATGAACTGACAAGTAATCGAAGTATGGAGATGAAATATACAGAAACATTCCATCATATCATATCACGCACCTACCTGTCTTGAATTACCACTAATAAAACAGTTTATTGGAATTTGAATCACGCCCATATCACACGATGAAAAAGTATATATCTCTATTCGTAACAAGCACGACATATACACAAGTATAAACCCATACAAGTAAAAAAAGCATCCGAACAACATTCTCCCCGTTTCCCCTTCCCCTTCCTCTGTCTTCCCAATTCTATTCTATTCTATTCTGTTCTGTTTTTCTCCAAGTTTCTTGCTTCAACTCCCTTTTTTATACATTTATAGATTTATAGTGATAGGTATAGATATAGATATTCAGTTGATCTATTCTATAATCTATAACCCATACATAGCTCACCACCCACAACTTTCATCTCCTCGATTACCTAACTAAATAACTAACAAAGTAACTACCATCTATATCTATCTATCTATCTATCTATCTCAACATCTCAATCTCAAATACTCAATCACAGACATACATAGAGACATGAATATAAATCTCCATCTCCAACTCCCTCCCCTCCCAATTCGTAGTTCCTAATTCCTACTCTCCAACTCGCAATATATACCTCGAACGAAAAATTTCAAATTTCATACTACTAAAAGACCACCCTCCCCTCCCCCAGTTCCCCCCTTTCTTCAACCATCCTACCGACAAGATAATATTAACAAAGGCAGGAGTCAAAAGTCAAAAGCCAACGATCGGCCACTTTCAAATGCACAGCTAAAAACTCCCTTCATTCCTACAATTCCATCAATCAATCAAAAAGAATACCAGAAAACAATCCATTACGCATTACATCACAGTATCAAAAGAGAAGAAGACGAGAGAAGGGTTCAAAAAACAAAGTTATAAATGCAAGTAAGTAAATTAAGTAAGTAAGTGAGCAATTCATTGCACTTTCGATTTCACCTCTAGGTAGCTATAGCAAAGAGAAATCGAATTGATGAATACAATATAATTTTCCCATCCATCCATTCATCCCACCCTTCATCCCACCATGCATTCTATGACCCCACCTTCCTTTCTTAACCTCCTCATAATCATCCTACATGTATATCATAAAACCCCCAGCCATCTTCGATAAATGGGCTACGCAAGCAAATAAGCAAAAAAAAGAAAAAACCAAAAGAAAACAAAAGAAAAAAACAAGCTAAAATATTCATCCTAGCCCGCTAGCCACTCCCTACGCCATAAGCTACCAGAGCAAGCAACTCTTTCCATTCCATTCCGTGCACATCTCCATCCTGATCTAAAGCTTAAACAGTAGCATAAACTGAAAACTCCGAGAAAGATTCCCTAGATACAATTGAAAAGTATGAAATGGAAGATAAAATCAAATATTAAAGCGGTAATCCATTGACTCATCGTTCATAATGAGACCTTACAGAAATTTTACTAGCCTTCATGTGGCGGATAAAGACCACGAATAACTCTTGCCGGGTTTCCACAAACCACTGTATAAGGTGGAACATCTCTTGTGACAATCGAGCCCGCTCCTACTGTACTACCCTTCCCGATAGTTCTACCAGGTAAAATCGTTACACCGCCACCAATCCAACAATCCTCTTGAATGATAATTTTCCTTCCCAAATTTGGTCCTCGGGATCCAAGTCTTCTCTTCGGATCAATGTGTAGTGTGGCGGTATAGAGGTTAACATTCGGTCCAATATTACAACGATCACCAATCTTAACCTCGCAAGTATCAAGAATCGTGCAATTCTTTCCAATCGCTACATCTTGTCCAATGCTAATATTGTATCCATAATCGCAAGTAAATGGAGCTTCAACGACTACATTGTCGCCGACTTTGCCAACAGGAGTAACAGGAGTAGCTTGAGTGGGAGAAATGACGTGATCGCGTGGTTGGAGAATATCGCGGAATTGACGAGCTCGCTCTTCGGGTGATACACCATTGTTAGGATTTGTGCTGTTATTAAAACGCCAACAAGCTGTATTGCAACGTTCACGCTCGAGAACCAGTTCTTTGTCGAACGGGAAGTAATGTCGACCAGCTAACATTTCTTCCTTTTGAGTTCTTTGTCGACTTGCAGGATGAGAAAGTGCTAGCTGTGCGGCAACTTGGGCGCTGCTATGAGGACTATCGGGGTGAATCTGATGATTAAGTAGATTGGGAAGAGCCGAAGTGGGCTCACGAGCAGAATGCGGTGTTCCAGTATCCGGTTCTGTTCTAGACTCTTGCCTAGAAAGATCATGAAGAGGTCCAACGCGTGGATACTCACTCTTGTAACGATCTGGATGGGCACTATTTGCGCTCACAGGAGTGGGCGTTTGTTGGATTCCATAACCTGACGCAGACATTCGATTATTCTCCGGACTTGTGATGGAAGCACTAGGTAGGGTAGTTGCGCTTGCTTGATCGTCTGTATCTGTTATGGCTCTGCTGTGAGGATCTACACGTAAGCTTTGGCCACGATATCCAGGTAATGGTTCCCTTCGAGTTGGTATTCCAGGTTGATTCCCATATGGTGATGGCTGGGTGTATGAAGAGGGGCTTTCGTATTCGGTTTTGGATTGCAACGGAACTGGAGTTTGTTTCATTTCGACCTTGGGATAGGAACCCCGCTGTTGATATCCAGAACAGACAAATCCACCACGGAGACAATTGTTACCTATATCAGATGTCAGTAGAATTCGACCAAATCTTGTCCGAGTAATTTACATTCTGGCCTGGATTCATCGCACTTCTTCTTTCGTCTTCTGCATGTCATACAGCCTGTCTTGGTCCTATTACTGAAATTTCTTTTCCGTTTCTTAAGATCTGATTGTGCAGACAGTTCCCGTCTCTCTTGGCTGTATGCAGATTGCGGATCAGCATATCGATTATCATCTCCAGAAAGTGTACGACGATCGTACTCATGTTGCTGCGCATCCAGATTTTGAGATGCTCTTTGCAATACCTCTCCAATATGCTCATCGGAAGCAACTTGAGGATGCTGAGGATAATGACGAGTATGCCATAAGTCATTCGAAGGTGTATCCCGAGCTGAATCGGTTGCTGACATGAATTGTCTATACTGTGAATCTGCGCTGTATGTCTCTCTGGTATCTAAATGAGGTTGAGATTTTGCTCGAACACTTCCATCATCTCTAATCCCATCAGATTCGGTAGTCGCCGTGGTTGGTGTTGCTTTTGTTGAATTTGGTAGCGCGTGGCTGTGGTATGAGTTTGCGGATGATGAACCCTGATCCATTGAACCAGATCTTTTACGTTTGTGAGAGTTCTCGTCGGAATAATGATTTGAATTCTGGCTAGTATTCATTTGGCGATCAGGTAAATGAGTACGTTCTCCATTTTTCGAAGAAGACCAGTCCTGATCCTGAGTTGTTGTGATGGTCAATTTCTCATGACCTGGAGGTGAAATTCTAGGTTGTCCATTTGCCCTCTCATCGGAACCCCTCCTTGTAATGCCGTTTCCATTTACTCCGGTACTAGTACCATTTCCGTTTCCATTCCCATTGGTTGTGGGCGAGGTTTCATTCTGATTTCTACCATTGACTGCGGTGAATCTAGCCGTCGGTGATTCCGCATGTTTATCTGTACCTTCTGGACTCGCCATTTTAACTATGTTCCGAGAAATCTTTATTCCTTCACTGCCTGAGTTGACCACCAAAATTTCTCGAGCTAAATTCACAAGCTCCTGAGTTTCAAGAGGACTATTTTCTGTATTCATGGTGTTAGGCGCCATCCTTTAAGTTGATTTACCCTATTGCGACAATGAAGGTTTTAGAAACAAAAGAAAAAATCTTTTTTCGGCGGTTAAACGTACAGAATTTAGAATGTTTGATAATGAGAATGATCCAATATGATGAGCTTTTTTGTATGAGACTTGATTGATTCGGAGGAAGATCACGTTTCTTCTTAAAACAGCAGACGCGCGCTTTCCAATTCAAATGGTAAGTTTCCAGAGGTCGATTGATCCAATTACCCTTCCATCCGTTGATTTCCTGTTTCTTTTTTGAATAAACTAAATTTAAACTCAAATCCAAGGTTTGGAACCGTTGAGCTACTTATTGTCGGGAAAATCACTTTTTCAGCAAGACCAAACTCGTGACCTTATCGACGTCGCTCCCCTTGGCCGAGCTGAGATTCCGTTGAGAAATGTGGAGACCAGATGATGTGTAAAGACAAGATACCACGAAATATCTGGGTTGATGATGATTGCGATAGATGTTTTTGAGAATCCTTCACCGTCTCGTCAGAATTAAATTATTTTTGGTGTGGTACCCAAGTATATGATATCGATGGAAATCGGACGGTTAGATTCTTGATACACTGTCAAGATTCGGAAAGACCGACTAAATGATCACAACGGATTGTTGTTGACTGAAGGATGTATTGCCCTCCTGATAAGATTGTCACCCAAGGTCGAGTCGGGTCAAATTAGTAGTGAATCCAATCAATTGGTGTGCAAGTGATTGAAGTAGGTAATGGTATCTCTTTTCTCAGCCAAGGAAGTGTAGAAAGAACTCGACTTCATTCACGTGTATTTTGAAGTGATTTTTCTTTGTTGTCTCTCGACGAGATATAATTTCCAATGAGTGAGAGATTGGTCCAGCCGAATCGTGTATGATTATAACGATGATGATGATTGATTGATTGCTGATTGATGTCTTTGCCTCATGGATGATGGATCGTATTCCTTGAGCGTGATTGAGAATTGAGAGGTAGCACCAGATGATTGTAGACTCTACGATGGTTGTTCGTCGGTAAAGATGTAATTAAAACTTGGCCTTCTACCTTTCACAGTATAGTATAGTAGTGGAGGTGATGAGATGAAAGTTCGTATAATATGATATGTTTGGATGGCACGGTATGGTACGGTATGGTCTGGTATGGTATGGTATGACTTGACTTGACTTGACTTGACTTGATTTGATTTGATTTGGTTGTGTGTATGTACGTATGTCGTCAATGAAAATCGTCAAGTTCCTTAAAATAGAAAAATTGAATCGGAAATAGATTTCTCGATATAAATGACGGGATATTTTTATGGGAATAAGTAGCAAAGAAACGTTTCGTCTTCTCAATTCCTCAGAAAATAGTGAATTTCTTTGACCCAGTGGAATGGTAACGAAGGGACGCAAAGAATCAAAAAAGTTATGGCTGTTGGGGTAGTGGGAATATATTGAGCAGCGTCTGTTCTGTACTACAAATCGTCATGGGTTAATAAAAGTGGGAATTTTTAATTGTCTAGTGTCTCTTGTTGCTACCATGTTCCGCGTTTAGCTCGGTAAGATGTAAATCCTCGGCGGTTGGAGATTCAGCTTGGGTGGATGAGTGGTGAGTGGTGAATGGTGAATGGTGGATGCGAATAGAATGAGAATGCGAATGTAATAAGTGGGCAAGGGTTGAAAGAAAAGGACAAGTAAAGGTGGAGGGGGAGGGGGAGCGGAAAGACAGTACGATTATATATAAAGTAGAGGAGTACTTAGAGCGAGATTTTTCAAAGAGTTGAGATATGAGATATAGGAGTCGCGAGTCGTGAGTCGAGAGTACCCAAGTATATTTTGGAGCTGATACCTATGTCGAGGCAATACTCGTAGATATCATCTGGATTGGTGGAGGAGGAAGACACAAAAGACCTTTCTCTCTGTCTCTCTCTCTCTTTCTCTCTCCCTCACTCTCTTGGACATTCAATAAGTGGCCTCAATTGAATCCATATGATCTAAAAGTATCTACCTGCCTAGACAGTACCATGATAAGCACATTTCAATACTTCAAATCAATATCATCAGAAATCAATGGGAGAACATACATACATACATACATACATTCATTCATTTTATTTTATAAATACTTTCCTCGACCCAGAAGATGACCCAAAAGATCACCCAAATTGAAGTATGATTGATGCACGATTGTTTGTGAATTCGAGCCTCATTCGCCGCCGTTTAACATCCAAACAATCTCTTTGTTGTCATCATTTTTCCATTGGATTGCCACCATTCGGGCGCCAGCACTTTTTATTTCATGCGGGATGATTGTTTGCATTTATTGATTCGAGATATTGTTTTTATAGTTCTTACACACAATTTCATACAGTTATATTAATCCTCCAGGCTACTTCGGACGAATATTATTACATTCAAATATCCTACACAACCAACACAACCCACAAAATCCACACCGTAAGTCTGGAAAAGTTGCTCATTGTGACTGGGAAAGTTGACAATAATAAGTAGGTAGGCAGTGCTATTATCAATAATATCCAATAGTGACATTGAGTCGATGAGAGACGTTCCCGAATCCACCGACTTGGAACTTTGCATATATTTAGCCTTCTTAGCAAAATGATCCAAGGACTACCTAATATCCGCTAGCACGTTGATACATTGTTGGGGGATTCGGAAAGATGGAAAGTTTTTCCCCCTCCCCCCAATTGATCCAATGATAATGCCGGGCTACCTATTCCTCATACCCAAGACCAGGACAGAATGCGCAATATGGGAGAGGGTAAGGCTCAACAAGCTCAATGATTGATTAAAAGATTATCGACAGAGCAGATGATGATACAAGAACTAGTACCATCTTGGGCTATTTGCTTTGTATCGGAGTGAGCTGAGCGGCTGCTCGCTTTTGCGCGACGATAAAACCCTGGTGCTGTACATCCTATTGGCTGCGTCTCAATAAATCTACTTCGGCGTCTATCTCGATTAGGCAAGGTTGTATCAATTTCGATGATGCACAAACCCAGTCTGGCAACTTGTTCAATGATATTACACAATAAATACACTCACTAGATGACTTGGGTATATTTCTAACACAGTTCCTAATAAAGTAAAAGATTCTACACTGTAGCTGCGTGTCTACCTACCCAGGTATGATGTTCAAAGTATATAATTTTGAACCTTGGAATTAACTTTTAACCCCATCAAATCTCGTTCATCAATTTATATTCACCCATGAAGACCCAAAGAGTCCCAAGGGGAACAAATCATCGAGGCTGTGTCATGATATATTCACGTCACGTTGCCTTTTCATCTGTAACGCAACGACGCAACATTTCTCCCACTTTTCCATTGGCAATTCTGGTTCATCCGCTTCATATCCAAGTGATCCTTTAGCGCGTTGGCCAACGTGAGACTTTCTCAAGCCTTGATGGTCGGCCGGCCAAAAAATCAGCCTGACATAACCCACGGTACTTGATGGTAGGATTTTACATTGACCCCCAAGAGAGACCCAGGTCAAACCAAAAGAACTCAAATCGCATTTCCTTGCTCGAATTTCCTAGCTAGAACTATTCTGCCGCATTGTTCAAACCTTGTCACCAAGTCACTAGAAATGTCATTCACCCAAGCCGGGAACGCGCATAAAATCATCTTTTGGCGCACAGCACAATATAAAAAAACGGGGGTGCGATGATCCGGATGGATTACACGAAAGAGAAAAGACTAATTTGTAGGTATGTGCCAATTCATCGGCACGATTTGATGACTTGCTGACTTTCCCACTCTTACAAGATTATCGGGGCATATTTTCCCCTCTCTCCCCCCCTGAACTTTGTCGCCCGTACATAGTCCCCAGTCCATCAGTCGACTGCGTCTGTATGAAACAAAGGTCCGAAGGGATTACTAACAAGGATGATCGTACAGGAATAAATTGTCAGGATCATCAAGGTCCGTCCGGCATGCCAGGATTAATTGAACTCGACTCTTTCTTCACTCTTGTTGTCGAAAATTGTAGCCTTCAACAATTCGATAGAGACCGACCCAAAGTGGGATTACTCAGGATAGGACAGGATACAATATATGAAGGAATATAGAAAGCATCCAAGAATACCACGTTCCTTAGAATGTCATGACAATTTGGTAATTCTTCGGTGGCACAAGAGGCACAGAACTTTAAAAGAGTCTGGAATCTACAATGAGATTGGACCAAGTTCAAAACCAATTGAATTGGTCAGGCAGAGCTGACCCGCTTGAAGCGTTAACATGGTCATCATTTTAGGTTACCTTGCCGAGCTTGCGTCTATACGAAGTAACTTTCATTTGCTTGAAGCGCTGAATAGTTACTGGGTAAGGAGGTCTCAGAAACGGCCACACTAAAAATCGATCACAGATAGCCTACATCAATATCATGTCGTACCTTGTTCCTTGGCTCTATTTCTTCAACGAGAAGGTCGAGAAAGGTGGTCGCAGCAACCAAAATATACTTTTCAATGTCAGGTGTTCTACAAAAACAGTGTCGTAAGGTCACTTCTACTTCTTAAATGCTGGATCCATGGTTTTGTTTCCGACCCTAAGAATGAATTAAGAAGCATCATGGCTTGTACCTGTACCAAGGAAATCAAGGAAACCCTTATCACTGCCGGTTAGATACCGGTCACATACTACTGTAACCTTTTCATTGTTGGCTTTCCAACGTTGCTCGCTCAATCTGGAGTAAAACCTTCGCCAAATTGAGGAAGGACACATCATTGTCAAATTACTGCTTCGTATTGAATAGCCAATATTTACTTTCACCCGCATGGATTCGGATATCACTATACACCAAACACATTTAAAAGAGTATTAGACGCGAACTCGACAATATTTGTCAATCTGTGCGCCTTTCGATTGTGATGATACCCGACCGTATAGTACATCAACTGGGGTTCACCGCTGTTATCCACCCGTTCGAAATTGAGCTGTTACATCGATTTGTGCCGCAGCAATAGCCAGCAGCAATCGTCTCTCCGATCTGACCAAGGGCAAGCAAGGTGTGGCAGGACAAGGTAAATAATTATGCGTTTTGTCGTTACTCATCTGTTGATCGCTTCTATCGTATCGGCGTATCATTCATCAATTGTTGGCCGATGATATACGAAAGAGTAATTTCGAGGCAACCAACGACGTGGCGGGGTTTGTACCTTCTACGAAATCCTCTTGCATATTTTGGTCCACATCTTACATCTCTAATGTGTGTAGAGCTAGGATGGCTGAGATTCCTTAATCTTGGGAGGGCATGTCCTCGTGATTCACCTGAATGCGCTTCCCCGGTTGCTGCAGGTGCATACATCCAAGGCTTCAAGCGACCGCTGCCGCATTGTTTTGTTGCAACCGGACGCACGTTACAATCCTTTAGCCGCCAAGGATGGATAAGAGATTTTCTAATCGTGCTACTAGACCAAAAACGATTGCGTAAGCATTCTCCTATATAAATGAGTACTAATATCTATTATACCTCCATCGTGCATTTCGAATATGATTATCATCTTTCGTCCTTTGAATGGCCTTTGTAGGTCGGCGATGAAGTGGGAAACAGGAAAGAGAAATGCCATACATTGAAGTCGAAGGTATCATTGGATACTCAGACCTCATCTAGTAGCATCGGAAAGCTGTGTCACCGGAGCACTTGGATGAGATGATCCACTTGCGTCTGCTAGACGGTGCTTGCCACTCTCTTTTACCGTCCAGCGTATGTTTCATCGCTGTGAACAGTGGAGTCATGAACCGAGGTAGTACCAACTCGATGTGGAAACAGTCTTCCTATTGGTCAAAGTTAGACGAATAAGATCATCCACTTGGGGTGTTGATTGAGCCGACGGTGTGCAGTGTATCATTTGGCGCGGAGAATGCGTATCCTACTGAACAAGAGCCTGGATCCTTGGCTATACAACTTTCATTTTATCACAACGCATTCTTCTCGCCTCCTTTCGATCCGTCTGACCTGCCATTGATACATGTCCCATCATCCATGAATTGAAATACCAATTAATTGCTTTTTTTGGTCTTCAACTTTATTCGGTTGCCTAAATGCGCAAGATGGACGCGATGCAGGCGTTATAGGCTTTTGCAAGCAAGCTGCAAAAGGCCTGCATGTAAGAAATTAGTGCCCTGAAAACGACGGAACTTGCGAGGGCGCGAGGGAGGATGGGACAGAATAACCTTATCAAAGCACGGGCGTCGAGACAAGAATTATCACTTGATGGACTAATAAGCCTCATAATCCATAGTGCTGTGAAAATGTGAAAGTATACTCGAGTAAGTAAGCAAGCAAGCGTCCCGACCGCAGGCTCCGGGATAATCTTCGTGATGCGAATTTGAGAATGGGTTGGGAAGAATACCTAGGTAGGTGTAGTGCATGTGATGTGACTTTAAAGTTTATGATTTTAATTTGTTGTTAAGAAAGTATCATTTATTCAATCACCATCTAATCCATTACCATTTATCGAAAATCAAACACTTAAAAGGTTTCAAGTGAAATGTTAGAAAAGCTTCTCTGCGAATGGATCCAAAATTCAAAATTCACATCATGTGTAATTTTAAGATTAGCGCTGAAAGGCCTGTCTAAGCGCCCATTTTTTCTTGTTAATGTTTTATAAATGACTTCTAAGCGCTGGGACATTTGATTTTTTTACTCTCAGCATGTTGTTTAATTTATATTGCACACGTTTGATACTTGATGCAAACAATCGCATTATTATATCTATGACATTTAATATGCAAATCAAAAGGTAAGGCCGTTTTATAGTTTGTGCATCGAACTTCTCACCTTATCTTCCAATCCTTCTTGTCACACATCTGTGCCCTTTCCCCTCATTCCTTCGTTCCTTCCGCGGATAAGCATTTGAGCATCCTGTGAGCATGCTTGATTTGGATTTTGGCGTTGAGGGGTAGAGTGTGGAGATATTGTATATAGCGAAGGATGGCAGGTACTCTTTGAGACAGGCTAGAAAGATACACAGACACATACACACATATGTCTGTATACGCATGCATTCATGAGAATGAGTCAGGCCAGTGTCTCGATGGCTACATAATCTTGTGATCACTCACTCATAGATCTCATTGCCGCTTTACAAATTCATGTATCCAATTATCTTCTCTTCGCCGTTCCCCAAGTTTTTACATGTTTGCCGCAATTATAAATCATGTCACTCTATGAAATATCGAAGACAGTTTATCCGCTCTAGATACTGAAACTAGTGGGAAATCTATTTCTAGGGTTTGGCGGAGTATTTCTGAGCCACTTATTTCGGAACAGGCTGGATTGTTCTACTTGTTCATTGCTTTTTGGACGTTTTGGTATTTCCCACCTGCATGAGTCGGACGAGAGATTTGATTGGTTAGTGCTTCTTCTTTCTTTCAATAGATTCATCGTTCTAGGATATGAAAGCGTTTATCTCGTGGCCATTCAATATGTCTTCCGCATTTTAGCTTCGTCTTCCTTCACAAACCCTCAATAAATCTCTCGGAGATTAAGATTGAGAACTGGGAGCAAACTTATCCTTACCCATCAAACATTGAGGATTATTGAAACTATTGCATGCAACCGTCCCAAAGGACGAGATAAATCCTTCTCCATCCAAAAAAATCCATGTACACTCCAGGTCGAACATTGAAAAGGTCGAGAAAGGAAACGTACGGCGGTAGACTCATAGCTCGTGGATCATCATAAACGAGAATGGGAATGCGAACATCCGAATTGGCATCAAGGATTGCGATCCTGATCTAGCAAGCAGATGTAAGTGCCGAGATCTGAAGTGTTATTTGTGGGCGCGAGTAGACAGGGGAGAGAGGGAAGAAGATTTTATGCAGGTGTGTGGCGTGGCGTTCATGTATTGACATTTGCATATATTGGATTTTCGCGCATGAAGTACCTATAAATAAATGTACGGATATACATCTTGTACTAGCAATACATCTATCTCATATTTGTAGCACGCACACGCAAGTTACGAATCCTCAACCCCAGAGATTAGGATGGCACATGCTTTCTTGATAAGCTTCTAACCAAGCTTAATTTACTCTATTCGCTCCCATGCATCTTCACGCCGCAGAGTCCGCGGAATAGGATGTCATTTAGTGGATGGTGCGAGAAATTTACAATTATGGCACTAGCTCAGAAATCGCGGTGGACTCAAGTGACGTGACAGGTGATGTTGCGCAGGGATGAGAGGAAGACAGATAGAGAGTATATGTGAATGGGTGGCACAGTAGATGCCCAGTACGAAGGTCGCGGGGATAAGAATAAGAATGAGGATGGGGATGCGAGATTGTGGCACAGGAGGGGCGTGAAATTGTTTTCTCGGGTACTTTGGTAAGTATCCTTGAATGATTGATTAGTAGATCATACTATACTCGATCTCATTTCTTTACTGTTGACACAGGTATCATATGCTCTTGGCTGAATGTCTACTAATTGCATGGAACGGTGAGATATTTGGATGAATGCGAGCGATACCGATCCGCTAACAGGAATATACCATGTGCGTCTGAATGTCATTTAATAGTAGGTATGCTTAAGTCCGAAATAATATTCCGAAGCCAGGGCACTGGGAGCAAGAAACGGAAATGGACCGCCCTTTAATCGCGGCGATGATGTATGGATACGATAGCGACGAGAGAGGACATGAAAAACTCCAATGGGTGAACTTGCACGAGTGTGCCGGCCCCGATGGGAAAATACTTCACAATGACTAATTCTAGGTGAATTGATAGCATAGTAAGCACAGTACTCTACCCACTCAATAATAATTCATGATCTCTATCTATCAGCGCCTCTATGAGTCAAAATCCACAAGTTCATTTACTTCCACTAAAACCTCCAACCTTCCAACTACCAGCCTCCAAGCCCCAACAAGAAACAAAATAACCCACAAGTTATCTGAATCCGATTCCTCACATTCAATTTCTCTCCCAGCTAACCCGCGCCGAGTCCTCGCGATTCTCGGAACCGCCGTTGTCATCCGTGCTCTCGGAATAATATCAGCGTCAAGCAAGCAGCGATATCCAATTAATGCATGCGGGTGCCTTGCGCCGGCTCACCGGCTATCAAACGTGGCAAGTAAGGTGAGAAGTGTGTTGGTGTTCGCCGTCTAAGTGTTGGTCATTTCGCATAATTTTATTGTGTCTGGTTTGCTTGTGAGATACTTACTGTACTCGTATATACGAAGAATGATTCGATGAGCAGGTGTTTAAGAGCGGGATGTGCGCATTTGTGCAAATCTTTGTATGGATGCCGTTACCGCGAGTTTGTTTAGTGCGGTGCAGTGAATCCAAGTAATCTTGCAGTCGTCAAATGAAGCGACAAATACATACTCGATACACACCTACCCTGCGCCAAGAGCTCTTCCGCGAGCGGCAGAGCCATAGTAACGGTGCCGCATCTTCGCAAGAATTTCTCTCTTGGTCATGTGCGCACATCTAGATTAATACCACTAAGAAGCCAACTGTTGACATATTATATGTATTTGCAAACCCCGGTAAATTGCACGTTCTCGGAGGGTGGAAATCCCAAATGACAATGTTTCAATGGACTGGTGTATACGAGTTGCGAGGGCGCTATTGAAATATGGAGGAGATGCCGTGGTAGCCTGTCATGCTTAAATGAGAGATGTGAGATTGAATGATCGACGAATCAGGGTGAGGAACCGAAGTCTCGGGTCCCAACTGTTGGATTGGGAGAGGAGTGCTGGGGAGGGGATTGGATGGCGCGAACAGGGATGAGTCATGACGCACCTGGGTTTCGGGGAGCGCGAGGGGTATAGTTCTTGAGTGAAACGTGGTGAGGGGAGATTTTCAGTTTCGTTTCGCGCGGATATGTTGTGTTGTGTCGGGTGGATGGATTGGTTGGGATTACGGAGAGTGCTTGCGTACGTATCGGCGGTTCCGAGAAATTAGTAATATTCGCTTGGATGGTGGCAGTCGGCTCGGCTTCGTGGTCGAGGTTTTCGTATGCTATGTTTCAGAGGGTGATTTATCGGATGGTTGGAGTTGCGTCGGACTTGAGGTTTGGATTCTCCGAATTTAAAGGACTCGTTGTTTATGATTCTATTAGCTGGAATTTGGGCGGCTTATTGTCAGAAGGTGTAGCACTTTTGAAAGGCGGGATGAACTTTTCTGATATATGTTGGTTCGCTCTTTGTATTGGCAGCTGGATGACTCTACGTTAGTATCTATCCACTTAATAGAGGTAGACTAGTTTAATTATGACCCCGTGACAATTACTTCGAAATTTCTATTCCATTCACCATCCACATGATCGCTTCGAGGTATAGATACTATTCCTATTCCTTGTGAACACATTTATCCAACTCACGGAAAATATTTCCATGATTATATACCCATACAACTAATCCAAGAAGCCACGCAATACTTATTGCCCCGAATTCTCAAGCTTTCCTTCTCCTCCCTCATCAACCATTCCATCAAAGCCAACGCTCTTGGCACAGCTCTACAATACATAACCCCTAATTATAGCTCTCCGGCTCTGGACTCTCATCCATCCATAGCTCTGGTCAAGAATTGTGCTACCAGGTATCTATGCGCCGGATGAACGCTCTGCCATAAACTCGGTAACCAATCTATGTTTCCATCACACCATCTTCTTTCCATTTCATCCATTCACCTTATACCAATACCCAGCTCACCACGTGGAATATTGAAAAACTGTTATTACACCTATATAAATATATCGGAAAGAGAATTTGCTAGTCTCTAATACATATTATATTACATGTCATCCATCCACACCTCCTTTTCCATCTTCAGAAATATTAGACGAGATATTCATATCTATCTTGATATCGTTAATAAGTAAATAAAAGTGATCAATAGAGATGTTCTAGAACGAAACTCATAATCGCTGCCTAAAAGCCTTTATTGGAGCTTGGCAGCGCGTAGCGAAGTTGTTAACGAGCTTGGAATTGGTGGTATGTCATGATCACGAGATGACGATACCTTGGTGGTGGGATTAGGTGGGGGGGGGGGGGGGGGGGGGGGGTTGAAATCTATTTTGGGAATTAAGAGGGGGGTATAAGGTAGGTTGGTAGGTTTGTTAGATATTGAGGAGAGGAGGGTCTCGGTAGTGGGGTTTCCCCCTTTTTGTCTTATTTTTTTTTGTTTCCAGGGTACGGACTTGTGTCTAAAATCATTTCTTTGGAGATTCAAAGTATAGATAGATACTCTTGTATTATCATAATTTTAGGTGATGAAATTTTCTTTGATTGATATTAATTTTCGCTGGCATTTTCGTGTGTAATTCTATATAGTTTTCAGCTTTACGTTGTTTTCGGAGATATCCACATATTCCCCTTCTTTATTTCTTTATTTTCTGTGTGCGCAGTACTCCTCTTGGTCGAGATCAGCTCGCACCCTTTATTGCAGTTTGATATTGTCCTCTCTAACACTTATGATCTTTATTTAACAACTTTACTGAGTGTTTAAAGTATGAACTATAGCTTCAGGGGGGCTCATAAGGCCTTTAATGGAGAAAAGTCACGTTGAAAATCCGATGAATACTCTCTGCCTTGGTAAAGAATTCACTAGCTCTGTCGTGTGCTTGGTGTTAAACCATACTGAAATCCTTGATTCACTTCTCAGTTTTGAATCAGCGCCTATGTGCATAAATTTTCACGGTCAGGCTCTTGTAGATATGCTATTAAAGTTAATGAGTACCTGAAAGCAATTCTCAAATCGGTCGAGACTCGGTACTCCTTGAAAATATCAAGATTCTTGGATCGTTGGATTGGTGTGTATCAGCTTTCAGTTGCTGTTTCATTTCATGTTGATATCTCGTCGAGCTCCTTGAGACATTCTATTTTTCTAATAACTAATTATACTATCATCTGATTTGTACTTTCTATCTGATTTCTTTGAAACAGTTACCTTCACAAGTTAGTCTATTCTTGTCGTTTGTTGCGGATTCATCTCATTGCCTCTTCTCATCTCTGACAATACAGCTTCACAAGTAGAAACATTCTATTTTTTCTAATCACTATGCAATCGTAAAGGTACTTTAGTCCTTTACCTGAACCAAATTTCCTCCCAATCCCCAATCTTCTTTTTAAGCGAAGGCAAAATTCGAATTGATGGCTGCTTTACCTCGAAGATTTATTATAGCTTGTATTTTCTCAATTGCTGGTCATTATTTTCTGTAGATATAGGCTTGCATTCTTTGAGAATAGACTGATTAGATGACTGGTAAAGCGGGGGAGACGATGAAGTTAATACGGGGTCAACTACAAGCGGGGCTTTACACAATCAGTGCAGAGTGAATGGCACTAGACAATGGATTTGAGAACATGATCTCTTTATAAGCTTTTGGAACAGAATGCTCTACTTCGAGCTTTTAACACACACACAATCCCAAGACCGAAATCTTCAAATGACTTTCAACGCGTTTGGGTCTGGGCTCTTTACCTTACATTGATACCTCTGACAACGCAACAAATGCACACCATGGCAATTCTACGCTTTTACACGTTAACAAGTTTGTTTTGGTAATTCAACATACCATCGCTTGGTGGCACTCGTCATTTAAACATTTCGTTTTGATTCACCTCGCTGTTATTTTTCCCTCGTCTAATCTTTCATTACATAATTTCTACTATCATCCAAGCATTGTGAATATAAATTACCACCAAGCGCTACTATTCAGTTCTCTCATGGAATAACCCTATGACATAATTCTTGTCTTTTTCCTTTCCGTTGGCTTCATATAGGAAATCCAGCCTATGGCAAAATTCGCTATTGCAACTAGCTGAAGGTAAAATTTCTCAAATTTCTGTGAGGAGCTATTTATAAGGGCTCGAAATGGGATAATACCAGTGGTCTTTTCGAAATAGAAAGCGGAGTAAGGGAGGTAATTAATGGAGAGCTTGATGAGTGAATTTGGTATATGGGCTTGGCGTTCAATTGCAACCTATCAATCTAGCTCATTGTCGCTTCCAGGAGTGGTCATTTCCATTAGAATTCGAAGTCCTGAAATGCATATCTCATTCCAGAAACTTATGTTCCGCTTCCTTGAACCGGGGAAAAGAAGGAAAAATGATATTTCCGAGCAACTTCAAAAGGCTTGATGTGTATACTGCCTTTCCCTGGCCCATTAAGACGAGTAACTCCGCCAATCCATCGCCGAACTTCTGTCCAGATCGGAGAGCACTGGCAACAAGAATACACTTTAAGATTTTCATCCGATAGTGCGAATACCGACTAATACCAGCAGCGCTCTGTGTGCGAAGTGATAGCATTCAATGACATAACTATCCTAGCTCCCTCAATACTTATCACCGGGGCTACAGATCCACCGTGTAGTAGAACATGCTGCTCAAAATATGGAGCATTGTCATAATCTCCAAAAATGTCTTCAAATTGTATGAAACAAGGATGTGAGGAAGGATGCGGGACGATGGGAGAACTGCCTGACTGAGCTCCGAATGCTGTTGTGGTACTAGTGATGAGCGCGGATGAGAATTCATTTGCATAAACGAGAATTCTTAGCAGTGTAAAAAGTTGTAGTGACAAAACTAGGGTCCCTCGCATGGTTCTGTAATGTTGATATTGGTATGATAAATTGACAATGCATCGTGATAGGTTAGTTCATGGGTCTTTATAATTGAAGGATTAATGTGTTCCCGGTGATAATCAGAAGCTCGTCGTGTACGCCTCGGGAAAAGTTTGCAAATCCACGAATAGATAGCTAAAGTCAGTGACGAGAAATCCCACCGTGATGTCGATCATTAGAGATTATACGACATGACTTAAGTTGAATCTTGACGCACTACTTTCATCCAACGATTAATTGTAAAGACCCAATTTTTGTGTTGTTTATTCCAGTCGACAGTCCATTTGTTCTTGAGAGATGTAAAACCAGGAAGAAACTCGAGATTCGTTGTCGATCCAATTACTGAATTCAGCTTTAGGCTCACATATGGTGGCCCATAACTTCCTGGATGTGTGCATCTAAGATCCCGTGGGCGCAGTAGCGAGCAATTCAGAATTCGTCGCCGATGGAATGATAGTGGTTTCGGTAGGTGAGATCATAGAATTAATGGCGGTGGTGCTCGAACTAGGTACGACTTCACTGCTTGTACGTTAGTAGTGGCCTCGGAATAGTAAGATTCTCTAGAACAGAAATATAGCTAGCTACCTTTGACTTGTGTGGTTTCCTTTTGATGAACTAACCCCAACTGCAATTCCGATGACCACGCACACAACCATGAGAAAAACACTAGCAACCATCACCACTGTCTTTCTAAGAACTCCAAAGATCCTTTTCCCATCGATTTGAACAGGTCTGGATTTGTCGTAAACTTCTAGCTCCGCTCCATTATACGGGGCTTGAATTCTAGTTGAATATGACACCTGTTTACGCGCGACTGGTCAGCATTTAGTTCTTGATATTCAAATATTATCTACTCACTGTAGTAAATTGCGCTTCGTTGGCTTCTGACCTTGACCACGGTTGCGTCATTTTAAACAATCTTGTCACCCTGTGATGTTGAAGCTTTAAACCGGAAAGTACTCAATCCTTGAAGTTCAAAATCATACAATATAAATCAAGATACTGTTGATCCAGGAATGTTTCTGACGCGGATGAAGAACGACAAAGCTGATTACATCTTAAAGATTGTGATAAGACAACTTTATGTGCCGCAGCCCCAGAATGCCAAGTCTCTCCTGGGGTAGTACTGAAGGATCCGATGCGTCTCGGCTATTTATCTGATTGGTGAAAAATGTGATGTAATCTCTTACGCGGCCAATGAGGACAATTTTCTGGAGTAAAGTAAGCCAAGATCCAAACATCTATTTTTGATGGAGACCCAATTGTGTTTTCCAATCATCGATCTCTAACAGAATGATTATGTGGTAAAAAGCAATACCAAGAAAAGAAACAAGACTTTGAATTGAACAATTATTACTGCCTGCCTAATCCTATCAAATCTACAAGTTAGCAATTAATATCTTATTGATTTAGCTACTACAAAAATATCCCCCGATACATCGGATGAGGTTTATGAGTGAAGTCGACTTCGCACGAGGTCAGTATCCCCTGCCAGAGATTACCAGGATTTCTAGCTACAGGATCGTCTAATTTACCCCAGATTTAGGCTCGCTTTTTTATCCCGCTCTCAAATTTCAGCAATTCTATTGTGCCCGGAAATATTTTGTGGAGAAATCGAAAATACAAACACCACACAACGGTGAAAATTCAACGGTACAAGATGAGACAGATCCGTCCCAGGACTTCATAAGACGAGAGGAAATGAAAAGTGCCATCTTCAGATTAATCCAGAATCGACAATCCAACGTCTGTCACGCCCTCGTACCCAAAATCTATCTGCGATTGATATGGTAGAAGTTTCGACGAAGAACCTTAGCCACAAGTCGTGGAGGTCTTCGCAGTTTCTCCTTTTTGGGGGTATTATGTCTGGTTGCAAACTCTTTTATTAGCAGGGCAAGAGGAATACCTGTTGGCCTCGAGGAAGACTAGATCGACGACGAATGTTGGTGAATTAATCAATACTCAGTGATATGAATCATTCTATTCAATTTTTGACATCTTAGTCTAGGCCAAGACTGCGCTTATTTACCCCATTATCCATGCGAAGGAATTCGTGCAATTCACAGACGCCAAGGTTGTTCCTCTCCAGCTGCTTTACTTAAGGCATCCCTCATTCCAAATTCCATACCCGGTGAACTATTCTTGATGGCTCCGGCCAAGAGACGCAAGCGCCCGATCGGATCATATGGCCAGGTTTATACTTATTATGTGAATCGACTTTCCGAATTTGAGTGAGAGGAAGAGGGCAATAGGGTATATAATAGGTGTAATAAAAGGGGGGGAAAGATGAGACAGCGCCTAAAAGAAGATAAATATCAGACCAAAGCGATATTTTCCACCATATGTATCATTTTCACCCAACTCCCGCCGCACATTTAGCATTGAAGTAGTGAAAAAGTAATTAATCTATCTATACAGCGCTCAAGGAATATCTACCGCTTTTGCTCCGCATTGTGGAACAAGCATAATAAGTTCAACAGTTGAAGAAATTCGACAGCAAGCAGAAAGCGATAAGACACTTGAGTGTAAAGGAAGATTTTACCTCAATATCAAGCTTGATTTGAACATAATCGAATTTGGCTCTGTCAAGTTGAGGCATTGTACATTAGTTGGATAGAGGTGTCTATTTGATTAGAGAGGATATGCAGAAGAGCAGGTTCAAGCACTGGTATCAAGATTTGTAACTTTACATCATCTCAAATGTCGCTTGTAACGAGATAGAAGATGAGATTGTGAGATATAAGAAAAGAGATAGGACGAGAGACAAGAAATTTTGAAACTGGAGTTGTCTCATAAGATTCGAAAAACCAAATTCCCATGAGTAATTCATGAACTTCTCACTTGAAGCCACCTCAAGATCTTCCATTGCATACCTATGTGATACAGAGTGTATCAATAATGCTCACAAATGTGCTTCCCAGAAGAATTGCCAGGAGCACAAATTTTATAAGCTGAAGCTTCTGTATAGTATGCAATAGCGCGAGCTAAGCAGAGGCTCGCAGTATCATCGTAAATTTGAGTATTCACTCACAGAAGTGTTGGTTAATCCGATAACTTCTTTTGTCTTGACTTCAAGAGATTTAATAGTGAGAAAACGAGGGGGTGCAGCTTGGTACCATCACAGGCTTTGGATTCACCAGATAGTTGAATTCAAATATCGTTGCCTCTTTTCTCCATTCCTACTCTATCGATACCTGATAATATTTTCTTCACTTAATGCCAGAAACCTATTGCAGGCGTTTGAAAGAGGTTCAGGGTCCTATTATGATGGTCAGATGAGATACTATTTCCGTGAAATAGAGTATTCTGTGTCGAGTCAATCGCCAATGACTTGCATTAAATATGCATTTGGATGTATGAACACGAACACTTACCACCTTTTAGACCAGAGAGCACCAAAATAGGCTTTTGACAGATTTTGGAGCATGATTTGGCTTACGTTCGGTGGGGAGAATAGGAAACGGGCAACAAAGAAAAGTAGCAGTAAGGAAATGAAAGGGAATATATCGACAAGTAGTAATAGGGCTATCTACTTCATCCACCTATATCCCTCCCCTTCCCTTCTCAAACCAACGCCGATTTCCAACTTCTCATCTATAAATAAACTCGCTTCCTTCCCACCATATACTTTGCAAAAATACAACGATAGTGATATAACCGACGAGCAAGCTGTTACACTCAAGTATCAAGAGACGTAATTCCGCCCGCCGAATTAGTTGTGCGGCTTTCCTGTATAGGCACTGGAAAAAATGCAGAGTACCAAAGACCGAAGACATGAGAGAGGCGATAAATAAATCTAAAGGACAGTGAAAACGAACGAAGATACCACTAGAATGTAGTTAAAATGCAAGAGACAACAAGACCATGATGTAAGAATTTCCGACAACAAAAAATTAGACACGAAATTTCATCGCTACTACTAAAACCCTAATCAACGTCGTCAGCGTCAAAATTTCAGCTTCTGCCATCAATAATATATATTGCCTTATTGCTTCTTTTCTGCTGATTGAAAGATCTCTAGAGGGTGATTCTCATATTTCTTGTCGGGTTGGTATAACTTCTATATCTTGTGTAGCGTTCAATTCTTGACTGGTCCGGGAGCTTATATGTCTCTGTCCTGAAGTTTGTGATACGAATTAAATTCCCGCTTCTTTTGTTCAAAGCAGGATTATCTCGTCGTTCGCTCATCTAATCGTGTGATCCTCCATTGCTGGGGTCCCTTTTTCTCTTATTCTTCTTTGAAACATCCGCTACTAATGTCATCTAATTCACCGTCAATGCCCTCCCTCTTCTGCTTTCTGTGCTCATTATTGACCCTACTTCCAAATCCCACCTCCCCCTTATAAATAAACCCATATTGAGACCTCCAAATGATCTGTATTCACCTCTTATAGATGCGAAACGGATGAGATAAGCTTCTGGTTCCAAATTAACACCGAAGGGACATGAACTACAATGTACCTATCCACGTAGATATTTACTGCCAGGTTACAATAAGACGGGATTCAAAAATGCGCTATTGAGAAGAGAACTCAAAAAAAATGTTCTTCAATAATATTATCTCCTATGATCAACATCCAAAAATACAACAGCAAAAAGAAAAATAAGACAATAATGCAACCTTAACGATAACAAGAAAAACCTCAAACAAATCCAAATCCAAATCCGAACACTAATACCCTTTCAACCTTCCACGTTCCCACATCCTCTACCTATTCTTATCCCTCTATTTCTATACCACAAGGCATTTGAACTCTATAGCTGTCTTCTTAAACTTATCACCAAGAAATCGAGGAGGATTTTCCTTCTTATATAAGACAACTATCTGCGCTTGAATTTCCACAAAAAACGATTATTCAGAATTCACTGAGCCTTTATGACACTTCGTGGCCTATTCTCCTACTCTTTGCCCAATGCCCATCCTGCCCCGTATAAAACTGGGAAAGAGAAGATTCAATAACCCTCGTCGATCTTCTTCTTCCGTATGCGTAGAACCACAAAAAAATAGAAAATAAAAAATTGAGAGGGATATGATATATAACCTCATCTCCACCCACAACGACAACAACAACAACAACACTAATACCAACATCAACATCACACACACAAACACACGAAATACCATTGAATGCAAACAAGCCAACAAGTTTATCTATTCCTCAGACTCCCCACCACACCACACCACACAACACCACACACCCAAAAGCAAGAAAAATTACACATGCACAGTTTCTTGATTTCCTCTTTATAAGCCCTTCTAAAATTTTTTAATATCCATACAATAACCATCGATTCAGATTTTATTTCAAGCATGATAGGTTATGTTAGATTGGATATAAAAACAAATAGCAGATATTCTATATCTAATATCTAATCTAACGAACGGAAGGATTGTTTAAATTTGAGTTTAGGGATGAGGATGAACAGGGTGGGAGGGAGGAAGTATTAGACGAGAGATAGATAGGAATATCGAATAAATGATTATGGATATGATGAATTTTGCTATGTATACTAACTAGAGATGAATCTTCAGTACTCAATACTCAATAAATCTCATTTGTCTTGTCATGTGATAGTAGTTCTCGACGTGTGTCATGCGATTGAAGAAACATACGCAAGATCTAATCATGACAATTGCGGCAAATAGCAAAGAAGGAAAGAAGAGTATGACAGAAGCATGAATCGGTGTTTCTAAAGGTAGGAGGTAACAAAAAACAAAAAAACAGGAAGAGGTGTGGTAACTCATAATATCCGGTATCAACTACCTCGACTCGAGCCAAAAAGAAAAAAATAACCTTTCTAGCTATGAAGTGATCCCAATTGCCATCATCATCACACAGCGATCGACACTTATTCTCAACGTTCCCCAACCCGATTATCGGGATCAATCCGTCATCTATGATCCAGCTAGCACACGCAAGAGCCAAGAGCATTACAAACCAAACAGTGGCAATCTGGACACCCAAGAACGACGTTTTAGTATACGGTTTATTCCATGAAGATTGACTTTTCATTCTCGAACTTTCAATGTCGAACATCGACATCATAGAAAGAAAAGCCGGCATAATATGTAATTGATCTACACCAATACCAACACCGTCACTACCCAACACTTCTGACGTACGCCCTCCCCACAAAGAAAGAGAGCGAGTGAAAAAAATTATTTCTTACTAGAATGATTCTTCCAGATTCCGAAGAAGATATGCACTGTCATGCAGCCTTGCAGTAGGGCTTACACTAGGGCATCACTAGCCAGCATCCGGATATCCACAGTTATCCTCTTCCATGAGGCCGACACCTGACTGTTTGGCATTCGGTGAACAGATTCCCAATTTTTTGGGCCCCCCCTCCCGGTTGTGAAAATCTGTAATTCTAGACCGAGTAATTCATGTGCCATGTGGCTATTGGGCTAAGTGTCGAAACAGTACCCCACTACTCGAGCCGTTTCAATCGCACAATCGATAATCTAATCGATAACCTAATTGATAAGCTGCTAGTGGTTACCCGACAGGACAGTGTACGGAGTAAACAGGCGCTACGTCCTACGTGGACAACTTATGTGTATGCGGAAAACAAAGCTTGAATCCGAATGGTGTGTTATATCCTCGGGTCAAAGGTACTGTCCTCTAGATTCCATCATGCTGTACTATTCAAGAAAGAACTCTTGGAAAGTTCGGAAACTTCCGCGTTCACACAGAATCCAAACCACTCTCAATTTTTCAGCAAAGGAACCCGACCATCTTCCAGATTTGTGCAAGGTGACCTCAAAGTTGTGTCTTTTGCCTCTAACTTCCAGTATATATTACGTATGCTCCAATCCTAAGACTACCTAGGTAACGGACATGTACTTGACTTCTCACTCAAGTCCCGAGCCATGAATTTCGCAATGATACTGTAGATATTTTGGGAAATTGCTCGTAAAGGAAGAAAAAGGTTTCGATATCACCAAAAGCTTGAAATCCAAACTGGCAAAATCCTCGGGAAAGAGAGGTGGCGGAGTTAAGCTTCCAAGGATGGAATGGATGAATAGGGTCTTTTTGGTTCTGCACGGGGAGGATTTTCTCGTACCTAACATTAGCAACGGATAATATTCGGGTCTGTGCGAGCTTAGGGTTATATCACATGATTTGCATGTAGACATTTTGAGATAGCATTGAGATGTTTGATGGGGAATGCTATAACGCACGGTTGAGAATAATAGGATTGATGTTGTGATTGTGATTTTACCATGGATAAAAGTTTATAGATGGAGTTTGCTTGTGCTTGATAGTGCTATTGCGGTCGATATGTGAGTCTCGTCTCATTTTGACACGTGACATTGCTATTTGCTGTATGTCGTGAAGTTTCTTTTCCGCGCGGTCTCGACCATTCGACCACCGATGAAACCAATCGGTGTCAGTAGCAGCACGAGCGGTGTTACTTACCCGTTTTGCTTAAAGACGGCAGAGTAGCTGATATATAGCCGGGCAGTCTTGTTGCATATTCCGGGACAATCATTGACCAGTCGATTGATAGAGTAGAATGCTTGACATGGAACGATGTACGGACTCCGTAGGTAGGTCTTCGGATGTTCACATGCTCCAAGATCTGGGCATGGCAAAAGGTATTGCTTTCGTGGCCATGGCAGAGCATGACAAGAAACACACAAGCCGTCAATTTAATTCATGTTTCTCAGCGTCGTATTTGGGAAATCAGACCAGATCAGATGAGAAAAGGAGCTTGAGCCTTGAAGGGAGGAAAATGTTTCAAAACCCTAATCTCAAAAATCGAATTATAATGTTCATCCATCGAAGCCTTTGAAGGAAGATAATCCTATGCAGAGGACCATTCGCAATCAAAGTAAGGTTTTACCATCCAGAAATAAAGTTATGGCTGTGTTCATCCCAATCTACTTTGATGATTATGCAAGGTACCCGATCTGAGATTATTTTTATTCTCGCGGTGGATGATACGAGGAGTAGGAATACTACCGGCACATTGATTGATTGATTGAAAGATGACGATAGCTTCAATATGAATCAAATTGTCAATCATGACGATAATCCGAGAAATAAGATTGAAGAGAAACAAGTCATCTCCCGCCGAATTCAGACCCCTGATGCGGTTTTTTTTATCGATAGTCAAAATGTTGATAACACGGACACATGTGAAATGGGGGGAAGGGTGATTGGAACTTGTTGGCTTCACAACACTTTGATAACTTTGATAGGGCTTTGAACTTTTGAAGAAAGTCATCCTCACATACCGTAAGACCTCTTCTCGAGACTTTCGGGTGATAGATGAAGTTTGAGAGAAGAGCATGGCGTTGTGGATTGGATGAATTGGATGAATGGAATGAATTAGCAATTGGTATCACATCATATCACTCATTTGCGTTACCAACCTCATTGCGATTCGTACTGAGCACTAAGGAAAACCTTCTCGATTCGTTCCTCAATACTCTTCCACTCTATCGGGGATGCAGATGCAGTATGAAAAGTCTGATGGAAGGATTGATTATCTTAGGTAGGCTTAAGGCTGGATAGGATGTAAGGATATGACAGTACCTATGTAACTATGCATAATTAGTTTGCATGCGTGGATTATTCTTCTCGCAAACTGTACGAAGGACGTATGATGGGTGCATAAAAAGATTGATTGATTGTCCAATTTGGAATTCCGTTGTTTGCTATCGCAAGTTTGTCAAATCTTGAGTCGTGATTCGTGAGTCGTGACAACTCAGCTCATGGAAACGCGTTGCTTGCAGTTTGCTGGCGTTTTAGCTTGAACCTGCCATGCTATGTATGCGATGGATAAAAAGTTCTCTTTTACTTTTTCATCATGCAGGGGAGATCACACCTAGAACATCATACATACATATACTTCTCACTAAGGTATCCAGGATTCCAGGGAAAGACCGATATCGATATTTGATTGGATGGAAGTGATGAAACGGGATATTTCGTGCCTGGCTAAGCCTTTCTACGACCAAATATCTGGGCAATGTTGTTATCCTATTGGAGTAAATTTTGGACGGTTGTATCACTAACGGACCGCTCCCTCTGTACAGAGTAGGGGATTTTTCAGGGGCAATTGCCTAATCAATAGAAGTTGTACCTGGCTGACTCTTGTCCCTGGTCTCGGTGTGTGTACTCTGAATTCTGCATTCTGCATTCTAAACTCTGAACTCGGAACTCTGTGCTTATTACTACTGGCTACTGACTGAGCCTTGGGAGGAAGTTGGGTCCAATGTATTTTCTTCTCGTGGTAAGTGGAGTAAAAATGGAGTGAAAATGGAGACGGATGAAATCATTATGGGCATCAGAATCTCGGGAATTTCCTGGTGTTAGAAATTGAGGGAATAATCTAAAACATTGAAAGAAAAGAAATTGTCATTTTATATCGTGGTATGTGAGGAATACGCTGAGCCTCCCTCTATCTCGATGCATTCCTAAGGGTTGTCGGGTAGCTAGGTTATGATATGGCGAGACACATTGAGGCCTTGTCAATGGTGATGTCCTTCGTGCCAATAGTGCGTAGTGCCGCTCATGAGAAACCAACACAATGCCGAAGGTATGAACCGGTCGTGCCAGTCTCCAGTCTCCAGTCGTCGGTCTGTCAGATGCCAGTGGGAGCGATTCAACTGGAGCGAGTTAAACTGCGGCCTAGGTATTAGCATTCCTGCGAAGTAGACGGCGGACCCATGCTGGAAAGAGAAAAAAAAAAGTTACCTGGGTAAAGAATTGGAATAGGATACAGACATCTGATTGGTCCATAATCCTTGAGAGAATAACGTACAGAAACAAAATGATACCCATACAATCCAATTTCACCACATCGTACCCAGGTGGAGGCAGTGATTCTTCATTTTTTCCCCATCCTAACTTGCCCAAGTTTGAAGTCCTAGTCTTCTCTTCCCTTCCCAGTACGTGCCAGTCTCCCACACCTCCCCGACTACGCTTCCCAAGTTCAAAGATCCACTTGTTACTGGTCCATCACGGCTTATATCCTGGTCGTTCCACTTTTGTCCCTTCCTTCCCTCGTGTTTTCCTCTGAATCATGACCACTAACCCAATACGGTAAGGTGGCGCTTAGCATAATTTACACAACTCTAGACTTTCTGTAATGAATAGTGAATATTATTCATCATCGGCACATCTCTTTTCTCTCCCTCACACTTTCGTACATTAATACATCACATACCACTCACTCACTTCCTCTCGTTCCTTTTTAAAGATCTCAAGATCCAAAATCTGATTAGTATCTGTCAATCCTTCAGAATACTACATTACACTCCTTCCCTTTTCTATAAACAACAGCCAGCCTGTTCAACTCTTCCTACTCACTCACTCACTGCAAGTCAGCTTGAAGCCTTCATAAAGAATCTATCTTCCTCCACAATCACATCACAGTCCAGCAAACATCCTCTCACTTCCACATTCTTTACTTCAGCCTTGCTCACCACCGAGAAATATCAGCTTTCTCACCTCCTTCCTTTTTAAAGATCGATATCAAATCATTGAAATTGCAAGCCATTTTCATTTCACACTCCCTCGAGGCTTCACTTGAATTCCAAACTTGAGTTTGTGTTTAGAAGATTCAACCCAAAGATACCCATACCCAATAAACAATCTCTCACGAACAATAAAACAAACAAATCACCGTCAAAATGAAGTACACAACTGCTATCCTTTCTGGTCTCTTGGCCGCTACCGTTGTAGCTCAACCCCACGCTCGTCATCAACATGCCGCCAAACACGAAAAGCGAGATGTTGAATGGGTTACAGAAGTCGAAATGGTCACCGAGACAGTCGATTATACCACCACCGTCTGGGTTTCTTCTGGTCAATTAGCTGCTGCAACCAGCAGTGTGGCTCCATCTGTTACTCCTACAACTTTGGCAACCAAGCCAAAGTCATCTGCCGCTTCCTCCACTTCTATTCCAAAGTCTACTGCCGCAGCCAGTAGTTCCGAAGAACCAAGTTCCTCATATGTCGCGCCATCTTCTTCCTCAGTCGTTTCCGTCGCTACTCCATCTACTACCTCCGAAGTTGTAGTCCCAACTACTTCTTCTACCTCCATCGCACCAGTCGTGGCCCCAACCACCTCTAGTGTCGCGCCAGTTGTCGTCCCATCCTCAACCAGCACCACACCAGTCGCTACCCCAACATCCATCAGCGTTGCACCAGTCGTCACCTCAGTCTCAAGCATTGTTGCCCCAGTCGTCAGCTCAGTATCAAGCATTGTTGCCCCAGTCTACGTTGCATCCTCGTCCAGCGCAGCTGCTCCAGCATCAAGCTCTTCATCTGGATCCACCTCTGGAGTCTGCCCCTCCGGTTCGCCATGCTCTGGAGACATCACTTTCTACGAAGCTGGTCTCGGAGCTTGCGGAATTACCACTGATGGATCCAGCTTTGCAGGTGTTGCCCTTCCCGTTGGTCTCATGGGCTCCCTTTCAAACAGCAACCCATACTGCGGAAAGACAATCACCATCAAGTGTACCTCCACTGGTAAGACCACTCAAGCAACTGTCATCGATAAGTGCATGGGATGTGAGGGTAACTCCATCGATCTCACCAACTTTGCCTTTGATCAGCTTGCTGAAGAAGCTGTCGGCCGTACTCAAGCCACTTGGTACTTCAATGAATAAATCACCCAATCCCCTTTTCTCGACTTTCACAACTTTGATATTCTGATTTCTACGAATATTCAAAATTAAGTCAAGAACTCAATTCTCCTTCTCCTGGATATGACTATCGCCAGTCCGATATAACAGAAAGAGTCGATCTCTTTCTTACCTATGGCTTTTGCATCATGGCTTCTTTTTGAAAAAGATAGTCGACGAATTTCTTTGGGATATCACATCATTGGGGTGTTTTTTATTCACGGTTGTTGGTTTGGTTCATACTTTGATTTTTGGAGAATTTTTACGAGAGTTTGAGGGGGAATATCCTATGCCATGGAATGGTTATGAACATGGTCAATTCATCGCATTACTTGTTTGGCTTGGCGTTTTGGTCCCCGCCATGGGACTCTACGTTCATATGGTCTTCGGAAAAAGGAGCACATGCATTCCGCGATGCCATAACCATGTTATGCAATGGAAAAGACAAAAGCTTGAGGCAAAGGAAGGCGGGTGGATGTTTCATATCGAAAAGCAAAATTTGAAAAAAGCAACATGAAAATGGAGATATATTCAGAGACAAACAAAATGAAACCTTTCAGAAAGAAAATAGCTTCTTGTACAGAAAATAGCTTCTTGTACATACAATATTACTTTACGATAGACTTAGTGTTTTGATTTAACACGAAATTTGCTATGATTTTTCACACACACACATCTATCTCTCTATTAGATTTTGAATTAGTGAATCGGTGACAGACTGACTGCTGATCGCAATTTTTCGACAATACGGATGAGGGTCTGTGATATTGAATGGATAGAAGGGAGAGATAGAGATACAAGGTAGGTATTGTTCATGACTTCTGTGCACAGCCCGCCCTGTGCTTCCTTTCCTTTCCTCCTTCGTGCTACATCCCAATCCCCAATCCCCAATCCCACCTTCCAACATTAAATTACACGTTCAGATTCCTTAATCTACCTACCTACCTATCAACTCAATTCTGAGTTGGCATCCTATCCTATCCTATCCTATCCTATTATTCACATCCTCATCCACATTCATCTCTATATCCAATCTTATTCACATCTCCATCCCTACTCCTCCCACTCTCCTCCAATTCCTTCCCTCGCCTGCACCTTCACCTTCACCTTCTTTTACTCCACCAAGGAAAAGTGCACAGCACACAATAGACAACAGGCAACATATCACAGCACAGCACAGCACAGCACAGCAGCGGAAGAAAAAAAAGAGAAGAAAAAAGAGCAGATCACTTGATTACCGAATAAAAGGTTAGGAATATGTAATAAGTATGTGATATAGAATACGGAAGGTTAGCATAGGATAGGACGGGGTGGAATAGACCGAACAGAACGACCAAGGAATAAAGGGGAAAAATATAGATAGTACTGATTATTCAACGCATCCAGCTAAGTTTGTAGTGAGATACCATTTAAACCAGTGAATGGACTTATATCATATCCACGGCTACGATTACAATCGCAATTATGACTACACAAATCAACACTCTTCAAGTGCAAAACAAAACGGGTATAATTAACTAAAACCTAAGTATCCGCACAATCCTCTGTATCCACCCGATCTCTACATTATCCATCAACATACCCCTCTCTCTTCCTATTTCATTACACCCAAGACTAAACCATCAATCCAGCATCCCATTACTACCGATTCAAACTTAACAACCCCTCAATATACCTCTTCGTATCTAAGCCTAATCCCGCGGCTCCCCACCCCGCATCCGCCGTACCTCCTGTTCCTGCTCCTTGACCACCCATTCCCCACCCCGCATACCCATATCCGTAGCCCCTTCCTTGTCCCGCCTCCACATAATCACTCGCCCTCCTAATGAGGAAAATCTCTTTATCCATACTCCTCTCTCCTACGCTTCCTTCACCACCACCATCATCCAAAAATGGATGTGCAGGCCCACTAACCACTGTACTCTGTGTTTGTGCCTTACTATTTGCTTTGATACTCGTATCCATATCTTTGTTCTTCCTTCCTTTATCACTCAAATTCCCCATAAAAGTTCTACTTGTCTGACTTTCCGCTGAGTTCTCGGGTATAAGTGGCGGAATTTTGACTTTCGAAGTCGAATTTGTTATTGATTCGGGAGGTGCGGGGAGAGGTGCAGGGGAAGGTGCAAGGGGAGGTGCAGGAATGCGAGTCCAAAGAATCCAATAGCCTCTTGATGTTTTAGCCGTGCGTTCTAATGTGTTCATATCAGTAGTCGTAGCGATGTATGTATGCATGATTTGCAGATGTGTATTAAGCGCTTCGATTCGAGACCAAGGGAGACTGTCCGCTTGTTCTTGTGTTTGAACTTGTTGAGGATCGGGTATATTAGGAATATTTGAGTCAAGAGTTAGAGTTTTGGGATCCCAGAGAAGATCATATATGGGAGCTGTTGGATTCTTCATATTTGCAAAAGGGGAAATCGGAACCTCTGGTTTAGGAGCTCGGAAAGATGTGGATTTGAGAAGAGGTCTGATGAGAGACTGGAGTTGTGTATGAAGAGAACGGTATAAACCCTTCAAAGCTAATGTATCTGCTCGCAATTCGAAAAGGAAAATGAAAATGAATGGTTTGCTTGCATAAGCCACGACTCGTAATTTTCTCGCTTTGTTTCGATCTTGACTTTCATATGAAGCATTAGAATGGCCTGTACCTTCCGAACCGCTGGTATTCCTGAATGATGTGCCAAAGTTGGAATAATCAATACTGATATCAGCTTCCTGGCGAGCATCTTCTTCGCGTTCCAATTCTACTGTTAAAGTACGGAGTACAAGTCGATGGTTTTGGCCCTCGAGATCTTCGTCTTCATCGTTAGAATCCACGAGTAAAGTCACTTCACTGTCCATATCACCCATTAGACCTACTAAGTAGTGCCCTTTAGAATCATCGAACTCATGTATGGGTGTTGATGTTCCAATTTTGTTCGCAATACCATCAACCGAAGAAACGAGGGTAGATGTGTTACTCGAGGGTCTGCTACGCTCTTCTTCTTTCGCTGCAGATCCACCTAAAGACCAATGAGTCCCATAACCGAATTTCAAGTATTGCGCAAGCTTTTTACCCTTCGATTCACCATCTGTACTTTCAGTCCCTTCTGTACTTGTATGACTGGCAGGATTCCTGTGAACCTTCGGGTATGGCGGTATGGATTTGAGTTTGGGTTGATCAAAGTGATTATCTTGTTGCACCACTGGTCTAGGCTCGACTGTACTGATACTTGAAGATCGACTAGGCGCAGGTCCATCGTCAGGTCCATCATGAATTGGTATCTCCTTGCTAAGACTAGATGTTGGTCGGGCAGTATTCTTTGTATCTCCAGGTTTTGAGTCAAGTCTTGGTCTGGGCTTAGGCTGTTTTTTTGGCCGACGGGTAGAAGAAGGATTGTCAAGGACTCCATAAGCACATGGACCCCATCTATAGAGATCCTCAACCCAATGCGAAATATCTCTAATTGATTTCCTTGACAAAGCTCCAGTTCCGAGGAAAATTGCACCATCTTCTGCTGCGGGTTCATTTCCAGAGCCCAACCAAGAAGCAGGTTGTTTGGGGCGATCGGTGAAGCCTTTACCGGTATCTTCTTTCAAGTCCGACCGCGCGTCTCCGAATCTTGAGACTATCACATCCACAAGCCCATCCATTTCTCCAACAAATCCTTCAAGAACTTCTCTCTCGCCACTACCCCTTTCTTCCTCTCCGACTCCTACCCCGAGTTCTCCGCATGCAGCAACTTTTATCCCCCCATATAGATTGTTGACAGGATTGCCATGCATAAGCACATTCCACGTCGAGAGATATGTATCCCAATATCTACCCAGGATGCTCACAAATTTGGAACGCTTTGTTCGAACAAAAAGAGCGCTCATCGAAGCAGCATGATGAAGGAGAAAAATCGAGTGTGCTTTTAATACGTCTGCCAGAAGTAGTATCGCAGGTTTAACTTCTCGAGAGGAATATTCGACGGTTTCTTGTTCTTCGGCAGGGTTTCCTTTGGTAACTGGTGTCTTTGCTGTGCCCGGCAATATCGTGAGGTTGATCGACTATGCATGTTAGCACGATAAAGAAACTCAAGAATGAAATTTACTAACAGCTAATATCCACCAGCCAGATTCTAATTCATGGAGAATGATGCGAGATTTCTCAGTCTCTATAGTATTCACTGATTTGCCCGCAGAAAAACTCCTACCAAATTCTACCATTCCCTGAGCAAGCCCAATCTGTCTTAATTGTTCATTCTTTTGCTCCTTCGCAAGAGCGCGTGCCTCTTTCGTATCCGTAAGGTCACTTCTCTTGTGTTCATTTTGCTTGATCGAGGGGTAATAATAAACAATTTGATTGTCGAGTGTATCATCGGTAGACCCTAAGGAAGGATTGTAGATGGCTAGAAAGCCTAATTGCGCCGGTACTACCTTTCGGTGTTGCTCAGACATTGCATGATTGAGGTAATCAATGAGAGAAAGACGACGATATAAATATATTGTAGATCATTTATTGATTGAATCGTGTCGGTCAGTTCTCAAATTGGGGCGGAAATAAATGTCCGGCTATGGGGAAGCTGATGCAATTCGTGGATCAAATGCATGGCACAGAACATGCGATTTCAGGTTTGCTTACATAAAATGTCGAGAGCTATTTGCACGTGACGCAAAAAGATTCATGTAGGAAAATTGATGGAGTGGTTGAAGCAGCTCGAGAATCGTGATCTTAAGAAGTCATCGGTCTGACCTCGACCATTATCCATGTATAGCGTAAATTAAATTTGTGCAGACCGCAATTATCCACAATCATGAAGCTCAGAGCCAGAACATCTCTAGCTGTACTGGGACGGATTGCATATCCATCGAAGCCATTCTCAATCCATGGATTCCATTCTCGACTTTTTACAATCAATAATAGATCCAAACCCCCAAAAGTTTCGGCACCTCTAAGAATCTTGTTCTGTGGTTCTGATGAGTTTAGTTGTGAATCTCTTCGTGCCTTGGTGGCAGAGAAGAGGTCAGACCCAAAAGGAATAGCTTCTATTGATGTTCTCGTTCGACCAGGTAAAAAAACTGGAAGAGGCATGAAAGAGATTCGTGAAGGTAGGCTTTAAGTGTCTCTCGTCAGTCCTTTGTTGTGCATGCTAATCATTGTCAGTACCGCTGAAGAAATTGGCCAAAGAATTGAATCTCCGCATACATGAGAGAGATACATTCACCGGATGGGATGTAAGTTTTGATTTTCGGATCTGCATTCCATTCTGTAAAAAACGTTGACTAATGATGAAATTTATAGCTACCGAAACCAAATGGAGAAGCAATCAATCTCGTCGTAGCAGTTTCGTTTGGCCTCTTCGTACCACCGCGCATTCTCAACAGTGCTGAATATGGCGGAATTAATGTTCATCCTTCACTTCTACCACAGTAAATTTGTCCAACACCACTTATACATACCTAGGCTAACCATGATGTATAGATATCGAGGATCTGCTCCACTCCACCATACTATCATGAATGGAGACACAATTACTGGTGTCTCACTTCAAACTTTGGATCCACACAAATTTGATCATGGCGCCATTCTCTCTCAAGAAGGTTTTCCCATACCACAATCTCAAACGATAAAGTATCAAGGTCTGCTGGACTTGGTCACGCCCAAGGCGGCAAGCTTGCTTGTAAAGGGTATCAGAGATCGAGTGTTCATAAACCCAGAACCAGACCAAGGACTCAAACTTGCACACAAGGTCAAACCAATTGATAGATTCATTGACTTCGAGAAGGGATTATCCATCAACGTTGAAAGAAAGTTCCGAGCACTGGGACGACTTTGGTGCTATACACGTACTTGGTGGTCTGGTAAGAACAAGAAAAGGACAATGTTTGAAGATTTTGAGGTTGTACCAATGCCAAAGCAAACTGGCGTGATTCCAGAGCAGGTGCTTTTGACATTACCGAAATGGGAGTACTTCTGCACTCGGGTGTATGAGGATCCTACTCATCCAGGGTCTGTTATTATTCCCACGGTTGAACAAGGTGTAGGGCTTCGAGTTAAACATATACTCGTAGAAGGTCAGGTGGTGGGCTCAGCTATTGATGCTATGCATCGAGTATCAGCTTTCACCAAAAATCCAGGCGATGATAAGGATTTGTTCATGGCTGTAGCATTGACAGACATATCGGAGGATGGTAAACAATTAGTTTTGCGCGATGGTAAAGGCGCCGAGTATGCAGCGAAGCACTTGGTCATCCCAAAGGTGCTCAAGATCAACAGGGCGCGCCACATTGACCCTACCCCCAAGAATCCAAGCCCTCTGGACTGAGATGGTTATCTAGATGTATGATAGAATAATGATCCAAGCAAGAAACCCTGAAATCCGATGGTATGTAGTGTATCATCTCCTGCTTCAAGAGTTGGAGGTAATGATTTGACCCGTGTAAGATAGGTGGCAGGGCTGAAATAACTTTGGAGCTTTGAAGAGATGGGGAAATATGTTGATCTTCATGGTATTCGAGAAGCTGAAATCATCATGCAAACACAGAATGGGCATCTAGGTTGGAAAATATGCGATCTAAAAAATCAGGGAGGACCAACCCCAAATATCAGATGTAGCTCAGAGATCAACTAACATATTGCCGAGAGCAAGAAAAGTGTTTTAAAATATGTGTATCGATAACGAAGCAAAGTTCAATTGTTGATGACGAAAATAAACATCCAACTGTCGTTCAGTAGGCACTGAAGATGGTACTTCATCCATTATTGTAAGAAAGCTCGAACGGTTCCTCCGTATGTCATATTTGAGTCATCTAATTTATCAAACAGCCTCTGCTTTATTTCTAAGACGAGGAAGAATTCTTCGGCCAGCGTCCAATGTCCTGGGAACCACCTGTCTTCCACTACTGCAGAGGGGTGAAGAATAGTCGATCCGTCTAGTCCTGCCGGAAGAAGCTACTTTCTATTGCCTAGAATAGGAAGAGTAGACCAATAAGTGCATAATGGGCGATAGCAAGGAGACTATTTCGATTGACACGTATAAGAGAAAGACTTTATCGATTTATCTGGTTATTGAGAGACAGAACAAGCTTGGTTGTCGAATCGGGAAGATGGATTCGCTTTGCTCAGAACTGCACTGAAAACCAAGTATTTTATACTGCTGTGACGATATTGAGTAGTGATTGATCGTTCTGTGCTCTTAAGGGACAAAGTCGTGCTATTTTTGAGAACAAGGAAATTGATTTGATTCGCGTTTGATATGCGGTAGAGAGAAGATATGCTTGATATCTAGATAGAGAAGTGGAGACTACTCATCGTATAGTAAGATATAGAGACAAAACAGTCGGAATTATTCGAATGGCGACCAGAAAGTGAGAGCTTCGAACCAGATTCAACAGATGAGAAGCTTTTTGATCACTAGGGTAACGGGAGTGGTCTAAGCCTTAGCTGGTGGGCACGAGGGATGACCTATACGGGATGCTGAATGGGAAGAGAGGATTTAGTTGACCGGCTTGATTAATTCGAGGACGAATTCTTCCTCAGGATTGGGAGGAAACGAGAAACGGGTGGAGTTCTTCTGGTGTCTTCGAGACGGGAAGCTTCCAATGCTTGAAAAAGAAGCGTTATAGTCCAGCAGAATGAATGATAGCTTCAAAGAAAATATCTTTCGTGAGACATTTGCAAAGCGAGAGCAAAACAGAAGTCATCTAGCACCTCAAAAACGACAATCAGTCGAAACAAGGGGAGGAGGTGAGAATACATTCGAGTAGCTTAGAAAATCCAGAGAGACCCTTCGTGGAATTAGAGCAAAGCGCGAGGTTAAAAATCGTCTGGTACCTCCAGAGAGTGAGTTATTAGATGTTTCTGAGAAAACTGTAACTTACTCGACTAAATCGATGAACCTTGAGGTGCGATTCGTTGTGGGACTAGAGGTCAGCGATAATAAGGTGAAATTCGTCTGGTTCCCCCAAAGCGAGAACAGCCCCATGCCAAAACGAAGATGATGGTATAACCGATTATTGATGTCTTTGGAAGCAGAAGTGTTTCAATGGCAAAAGTGAATCAAAAAATTGGTCAGAAACTGTCTCTCTAATCTAAAGCCAGAGAATTCGGATGCTGCTAAGAAAGAAAAAGGTATGTTGAGTTCGTCTGGTAGACTTGAGCATAATATCATTCCAGTCGAAGGAGTAAGACGAGGAAATATATTAGAAATCACCTGATATTTCTAATGGCGATGAGGGTTTGAAAGAGAAATAAAGGGTATTTTGTCCGTGTCTAATGGGCGTTGGGGACGAGAAATGATCGATATCAAAAGAAGGAGGATGAAAGATTGGTACGTGCGATGGAACCAAAAAATGAAACGATTCAAATCCTCGGGATAAAGCAACGACAGCCTGAAGAGTCGCCTAGTCTCCCGTAAAGACGATCGTGTTATTGCTAGAATGCAAACAAGTCATAAGCTGCCCTAAAGTTCTCCCAGAGTTACTGGGAGAAGATGATAGTAAAAAGTTCCAGGGACTGTATATCGGAGCTTCTCGGGAGTACGATACCACAGTAGGAATTGACGAATAACCTTGGACCGTCTTCGGGTCTTCTCGCGAGCGGAAGAGCGGCGTGGTTTGTCGATTAAAGAAATACAATTGCCTTGTCTAGAGAAAGCTTGGTGACCTTGCGCGTTGTGTGCCTTGCGAAGAGAACCTAATTTTTCGGAAAAAGCCCTAGTCGATCGTAGGTAGCTCATAAGGACCGACTTCGCACGAAGAATCAGCCACAGTTTTCTCAATTAGCCCTTGGGCCGTCTTCTAGCCTTCTCGGGAGCAGAACATCGGTAAGGAGTGTCAGTTAAATAAGGAGGAGGACGATAAGAGATGAAAGACTCGTATTGGCTCAACAATATTGAAACGACCTTGCGCTTAGCATGCCTTGAAAATAGACTTCTCAAGGACCAACTACACACGAAGAGTCGCCAGCATCTCTTTTAATTGCCCAGGAACGAAGTTGGGATATGTCAGAAACGAGATAGAGGCGAATGGTGGTACCGTTTGGTATGATCAAGTGAAAGAAAGGCGATTGCGAAGATCGAGACGGAAAATTGTCGATGTGAGGAATTGGGATGATGAGTATTATTCAATTGAAATCGCTCGGCTGATCGATCGATCTCATCGTCCTCGGATATAGAATATTCCTAATCTTCTCGGCATCTAATCCCATGTTTCGAAACTCCCTATCAGTCGGTTCCTTGTATTTACCAAAGAAGACGTCCTGAACTACCGCCCAATCTCTGCCAAGTTCGATTACCGGCCAGGTCCACCCTTGATAACCGGTTGCTTGCTCAATAGCTTGCGCAGCTTTTTGAAAGTTGGCACCATGCGGAGCGTAAGTAATTCCTATTTCTTCGCCTCTGTACTTTGTATACATGAGTTCCATGGCATGTATCATCTCATGGGCGAGGGTTCCCAACATGTCAGTTATCACTTCGTAGTAGTTCCATCCGGGCATTTCACTGCGCCTGTCCAAGATGTAAATATTTACGCACTTGAATTTACCGTAGAGAGAACCAGTAGTGAGACCCAAGGCATCATTCAACCCAACCTCCACGGCTCGAGCCCCATCGGAGACCATCTCAAGGTGGAAGATAACCTTGTATTCGTCACCCACGAAGTCTTCCATGGTAGAGGTCTTGACCATTCCTCCGAAAAACAAATTGTTGTAGATCTCCTTAAAATGTAAAAGGACAATGTTGGGGTCGCGGTTGAAGTAAGTCGATTGGCCTAATTGGTCATAAAAAGGGTGAGATTTGATGTCTTTCCAGCTATTTACACAATGCACGATCATTTTAGAGATATCAGCCCAGCTGTGTGATAGTGGGTTCATGATATAGGGGTCACCAGGATTCTGAGGATAGACGATCGGTTCAGTGGGACCGAGTGTTCGCAGACCGGAGTTGCCAGGGTCCAGCTCCAGGTATTTCTCGTCCCATGGCCCAGAAGGCTTTGTAGACCATTGTTTACACATTGCTAATAACTGTGTAATGAATCGTCGTGTTATATGTGAAATTTAAGTGATAGTTTTCAAAGAGATAGTACTTTTTGAAGAAGAAACAGGTAGTTGTGGTGTGAATCGAAAGTTCTGCGTGCGTTATGGATTGATTTTGAGAATTATCTTTGAATTGTGCGTATATTTTCAAGCTCCATTGAGACATATTGGCGAGAAATTACTTTTACTCTATGGAAAGCTCTTCAATATACAAAGTGAGCACCTTCATGGTCTAAAATTCACTTCTTAGCTCTTAATCAAGTCTTTCTTGACATGGGTCCTCCCCTAGCCGTCCCAATTCAGGCTGCTTTAACGCAGCCTTGCCTTTGCTTCATTGTGTTAAGATTACAACCTCTTTGTTCTGGTTGAAAATGTTTAGGAAGAGTTTTTCGGTGACTTTTGATGGTTCGTTTTAGGGTTCAAATGAATTTTGGTAGTTGCAAATGTGAGCAATACGTCGGCTGTTACCCCTCGCGTAATCGAGGGGTAATAACAACAATTCTTGCCTTTTCTTATTAATTTTTAAACTCGCTTCGAACTATTAAGTACTCCAATCGATTTTTTTTTGGAACAATTCATCATTATTCTTTGTTTTGTAGAAATATGCAAGGTAATATATATACTTTATTGAGAGTTACCCCACAATGCATTGTTATTAGACAGACTTGAGACGTAGGAGTCAACCCTTCTTGGACTGAATCTTACAATTACCATAGGGAATCTCTTAGTATGTCTGAGAATAATTAATTGACTGCGCCACTATCAAAAGGTTCAAATAATAACATGCCTTCTATAGTTGATTGTGCCTCCACTGTTTGCCTGGATGTTGAAGATACTGGTAACCATGTTGCACCTGGCTGGGAATAAAAGTAGAACGCACCATCAACATAGTGAATTGAAGAATGAAACTTACATTCTTGTCGCAGGCAGCAGGTGGTGTCTTCAAGCTTTCTTGTAATTGGTTAATACATTGACTGACTTGTAATTAGCTAACCAACCCTTTTTTCGTAGAAAGGACCTCCATTAGGAAACGTCGATTGCGGGCCATGTGCGGCAGTAGATAGTCAGCTTATGATTCTTAAGGAGTGTATAGGTAGTTCTCAATTTTTCGAAACGTGTTCTTGCTCTCACCTTGCATCTTCATTTTACGCCTTCATTTTGCGCTTGCAGCCTCATTCGCACTTTCCACAAGCGTTTCAACAGAAGCTTATCTCATCTCTGTCTAGATCGATCACCATGTGCCGAATGCAGTATCAAATTTTAGCAGGCTCTTAACATTGTGAATTGATGACAGTAAGCTTCATTGATTCGAAGAATTATACACTAATGTTCAGATCGTCAAGAGGTCAAAAATCATCAGCAGAAGCCATTTATAGAGTGTACGTGTCTGCGAACTTTCGGGAACGAGGTTGAATTGATCAATTTCTAAGATTAAGATGTGGGAGGCCTAGCTTCAAGTTCAAGGAATGAAGATAGAAAAACTAGACTTAGATATGCATAAGGTTAAAAGGACTAAATCTACAATCAATCGAAAAGTTTCACTCCATTTGCTTATATTCGAGAAGCTCTGGTCAAGAGACGGCAGATCCTGATAATAAAGACTGACTCAGGGCAGAATTTGGCATATGGCTATCTATTCAAGTTTGGATCCTTATCAAGGAATGGATACGTATCCAGAATGTAAAATGCAACAGCTTATACTGTAGGTTGAAGAACCTTTGTCAAGCCCGATGACGTTAGGATATCTTAAAAGCTCATATTTAATAGCAGCGATACAGCAATAAAATAGCATAGAGTATTTAGCGGAGCTTTGAAACATTCAAACAAAGTCGCATGGTTTCTATTGAATATCCGCCTTTGAATCTAAAGTGTTGCGAAATCATAACAATCTATCTGTCGTGCACGAAGACTTCCGCCCTCAGAGCTTTGCATATAAATGAGCCAGTAGCGTTTTATCTAACCAAAAAGAAAACACGCAAAATCTGCGCATAAATTGGAGCATAGTTCAATTGGTTAGAACCTGTACTAGAAGGGCAGGTTTCTCCAGATCTTCGTTATAACTCTGGTGCACCAGAGGTAATGGTTCACAGAGTTCTCTGACTGCATGTGCAAGATGTGAGCTCGATCCTCACTGTCCCCAGATCATCAATTTTTGGCTAATATCTTCTTCTTGATAACTAATTTACTTGCTATTTTGGACGATTGGAGATGAGATGCAGAGGTGCGATCTCATTTGTGGATCTCATGCTACAAACACCCGCCCGCGCCCGCGCCCGCACCAACCAATTATCTTCATGATACGTTCATAAGAAAACCGACAGCATTGCTATGCACGACCAAATAACATGTTGCACTATTAAAACAGATAAGGAGCATAAACTTCGATGCACCGGTCTCATTTTAGTTGCCCCCTCAAGATACTCACAATGCATCATTTAGAGGTCAATTGGTAGCAACTTTTGGAAGTCCTTTGAACTGTGCGAGAATTTGAGTCGAGTTCTCACTGCCTTCATATCACTTTTTTGGTGCGAGAAATTTCTGCCCGTGAGAACTAATAATCTAGGGTAAACACTACGACACTTCCTTTGCGAGTCTCATGCAGCTTCCTCTCTCCCCTCAATTCAAATTGCAGCACCGATTATCTAAGTACCCGTAGTGAAAGATATCACACTGTACATACTGAGATGAGATCTTTACTCTTAAATAAAATAGGGAGCGTGGTTCAATTGGTGAAAACACGCACCACGAATACAAGCATCTCATACTTACGAGCACGATAGCATGCATTGCTCATACATCGACCCACTCACTTCCAATGCTTTCGCCTGGGTGAGATATGAGTTTGGTCCTCACTGCACCTAACATATTTCTCGATTATCACACTATCTCTGAGGGAGGTGTATGGAATAACTCCTTTTTGCTCTGTGTTAAAGCTCTTCTTTGGCAGTTTCAATGGAGAGAAAGTGTAGAACATTGAGAAAGAGCCTTTCTGATGCAGGGAGCTTTGTTTGTTTGTAAGCCAGATTTCGCTCATCAAATCAATTCCAAACAATCCATTCAATTGCGGTGTACATGCAGATATCCGTTTCTTGATGCTATGTGCCTCCTTATTTCCACATAATCACTTCAACTTCACGCACGACCACTTCCGTCTTTATTAATTTCTTATCAATTACTCAATAACACTATGCTAGTATCAACATGAGTAAAATCTGCTCGGAAAGAAAAACATTGAAAGCAGAAACTTGTTCGATTGGTAGAACGCAAACATCAAGCTCCTCTCAAAATTGGCTCGCCTTTTTCTTATTTTTGAATGAACATAACTTTTAGGCACCAAAGCGGTCTTCTTGAAGAGGAGAGCAACATATCAATATCAGCTAACTCTCATTTTATCTCAAGTCAATATACTAAATCAATAGCACTATAGTTGAATTATCACAGAGATGGTAAGATCAAAAGAGATGTGCGACATGCAAGTTCGAGCCTTGCTGTCTCCAAGTCTCGAATAGCCCAAACACCAAAGTAACTATGAGACTGAACTTCATGGATGATTGAAGACTTACGGATCTAATAGCATGTCTTCCTTTTCGTAGAATTAAATTGTAAATCTCTAGAAGCACGGATGTGGCTCGCCAATATGAACACTTGGATATTCGTCAACTCTGCAGCAAGTCTTCGAACCTACAAACTAATCTTTACAAACACAAGATTGAATCGGAAGAAGTTAAGACGCTCGAGATTCTACACAGGTAAATTGTAAAACGTAGGACATAGTTGAATATTTAGAAGCTTGAAGTGCTCTTTGAATACAACCAAAGAGTTGTTGGCTTGTACATTTCGAGAAGACGTTAAGGGTCTCCACCTGGTGTTTCTGGACTCCGAATCATATCATTGTCAGAATACTAGAAGCTTTGCATCAGATTTCAGCAGGAAAACTATCAAGAACTCGATCGCCATAGTTTGAGTGGAGAACGCAGACTACATGTAAGAAAAAATCTCAACATTCACCAGTCCCTGAGCCTCACTATGAGCTCGAAAGATGAGTTCGATTTTTACTCTGCCCAGAGCTTCACATGTCGTTTCCCTTTCATCGTTACGATATCTCAGTTCTTCGTGATGGTACCTAGAACCCAGAACAAATAACCTTGCAATGTGAATTGAGGCTCGAAGCTACGAAAATATGACTATTGAATCAAAAATAGCAAGCTGAGATTTGGAAATTTTTGTGTGTAATATTACTACCGGTAGAGAGAAGTCTACCTGTACTAGAGGTGAACTAATGGATGCGAGTGTCAATTGTGCTCTAGATTCGAAATTATCAAGCCCAGCTAACTTCCAAAATGAGCTCATTCATTACACCTTCATATAACTAGATAACAACTTTCAGCCATAATAAATTAAAGGGGCTTTAGCTTCGTGGTAAAGCAATGCAGTATGCTTAGTACTAAGGTGCCTCGCTCCCCCGGGCGGGCATTCAATGGTCGACCTAAGATGATTACTGCAATAAGATGAAGACGAGGTATCAGGTAATGGCGGAAAAGAGATGATCGAAGAATTGCTTGGAGGATTTCGATGCGTTCATCCAAACGGAGAGTTCCAGTCGTAGGAAGAATATTTGAGCTTTCGACGCTTGAACGTGGGTGCACAGTAAGCATCCCTCGCCCTCGGTGAATAATCCCCGAGGCACTGATGTTGATATAGATTTGTCATTGCGGCCGCAAAGTTCACAAACAAATCTAGTGTAGATTTGCATGACCCCCGGTTTACCAGATATCTGAGGTTAATTAGTGATCACCTTGGGGTCATCAATGACATGGCTTCTTACGAGAAGGAATCTAGAGCCCTAAAGGAGGGTGAGACCCAGGATATGATAAATATTGTGGCAGTTTTCCAGCATCTGAAATCACTCCCAAATAGTGCGGAGGCAAAGGTGGCAGCATATACGTATCAACTGCAAGTGGAATCGTGGATAATAGAGGAAGTTGAGATTTTAGCAGCTCGCGGAGACTTGACAGATGAGGAATGGTGGTTTATCGAAGCAGTCTTCATGACAGCAACTGGAAACGTCTTTTTTTGTATGACAAGCTCGCGGTATGGAGGAGATGCTGCCAAGCTGACGTAGTGGAGCCATGCGTTACTAGTTGGCACTCATTTATTAATAGAGACATTAATGAACTTCCATGTCAGGGCCTTTCCTTTTGGGAAGCAACCTTTAAATTCCATCGAAACTGATCACTTGATTGGCCAATAGTGTCATGTTCTGCATAGTCTGTGAAGCAGACTATCCCAAATTTCTTTCATCGCCCGCTGCCAGTATAACAGCATCTACCATTTCCTTCTCCTTCGTAATGAAGACACTATGACACGTCTCATAATCCTCCGTCTTAAGCACCACCCCCTCACTCTTCACCTTCTCAAGCATAAGATCTTGATACGGTCTTGGCACTGAGTAATCCTGCTGCGTCAAAATATACGTAACAGGAACTCTCCTCCACGCATCCCCCTTTGTCTTCGTCTCGAATGCCGACAGTGGAGATCTCACAAGATTCAGCAGTGCTTTGTCGACGATGTCCTGCTCTACACCACCAAGGAACAGAAGAGATGGATTGGTGGGGAATGTAGACCCATCATCGAAATTCTGGATGAATTGAGGCCAGAGATGGGCGAAGCCTGCTTCTTGAATGATGTCCCAGACCGATGTTCCAGGAACAAGAATGTAGGCGCACATGTAGAAGAGATGGATGACTCCTCCGGATTTCCCTTCAGCTTTGCGGTCGGCAAATGTTAGACCTTCGATGGCATCGGGACCCACTGCTCCGCCATAGGAATGCATGACCATCAAAACTCGCTCATCAGCTTCGACGAGTGATTTTACAACATTGCGGACGGCAGTGACATCTTCTGTGAACGAAGAGACAGGAGGAGATTTGTCGTTGCATGAAGGTAGTTGTGGACAGAGGACCTTGAATCCTTGTGCTTCCAACGCTTTGACGTAGCTTTTGTAGTTGGTAGGGGTATGCCAAGCGCCATGTACTAGGACGATTGTGGGTAAAGAGGTTGCCATGACAGTCTGGATGGACGATAGGTTTAGATGTGAGAGGCTTAGAGGATGAAATGGACTTCAATTAACGGATTATTAATATCTCAGCATAATTTCAAATAATCGATTTTCAGAGAAAAAGGGGAATCGGTAAGAACGGGAACAGACTAATTTTTATACCATGCTATTCGCGTCCTTTTAAGTTACGCGAGTGATGCTAATGCGCAAGGAATCAACAGTTGGACATAACTAACCAGTCTTGTAAATAGCTGCATGAACCAGAGCAAAAACCCCACAAAAACAGTGTCAGACACTGCAATCTTACAAAAAATCTCGAATAATTGCGCTGGGACTAGTTGACTAAGTGTGGGGGAACAGTATTGGAACCTCCCTTCCGTGTTGCAATCATTCAAATTGTCTTGAACACGGATACATTTCACACTGAAAACTCATCAAACACACACAAAACTCAAAACTGGATATTGGATACCCTGATCTTCTTATCTTCGTGAATGCACTTTATCAATTTGTACAATGACCATTCTCGTCAACATAGCAAATACACAATTTGTCTTCATCTTATCGACCGTGCCCCTTGAAATATTTTCTGGACATCCGACGGTCCTATAACAATTTCCTCCAGCTCGACATCCTCACGAGATTCATGTATCTCACTATAATTTCCATACAAGCAAGCCCTTTCACTTCTTGCTCTCGCAGTCAAATCACTCATCGTCTCCGCGCCTTTAAACGTGTGGCCTACCATAAGCCCCCTAGAAAGAACGGCAAGTGAGCTTGATTTCCAAGCAGGGGTTCCACGAAGTCTCGTCTGATAGATTGTAAGGATGATGAAAGCAGTAGCGGCGATGATAAAAAAACAATGCAATGATATCCATTCCCATTCAATCTTATAAAAGGTCACCGTTTCATAAACTGTACCTGCTTGTACTTTTGCGCCATCATCGTTGGCGCGGATGGAGTTGCTCATACTTTTTGCAAGAGACGCGAAAGTAGCTGAGAGATCATTGCTCGTGTTGAAAGCCTGCATCGAGCTAGGCTTGTATTGAAGATTGCCATCGGACATGATGTAGCCATTCAATCTCGCCTGTTGTGTCTCGGTGACATTATGCGTGATATTTAAGCCAGTCGAAAAGAAATCGCTAAAGTAGCTACTAATGCTATTGACAGCCTCTTGTGAGATGTTATAGTTTCCACCAAGAGATAAGTCGGATCGAGGTGCGGCTGATAATTTATTGTCAAAATTAAGACTCAATACGGTCGATGAATTAAGAACATCAGCCCATTTCGAGCTTGTAATCTGCCATGAATCCGGATCTCGCTTTGCACTCGTAACCTCGGAAACGTCTTCGGACAAAGTACTGTTTGAAAGTGTAGAATTATACTGATTAACACAATAATAAAGACCGCATTCTCGAGCTTCGATATCTAAGTTTGGCCACGTCTGATTTGATCCATCTTGAGGGGGGTGCACTTTCAGGAAAGTCATCGCCCATATCAAAGTATCGATGTCTTGTAGTGATACCGTCTCACTAGTATTTCCGGTTCCATATGTCGTCATAAATATACCACCTGGGATTTCCAAAGATACATATTTGGTGGTATAGTTCCAGCCATCAAAACCATCGATGAAAAGGCCATTGGGAAGTCGAAATGCAGTGCCCATTTCTAGGATCCCAATACCACCATCGGTTTGCAAGTATGTGTAGAGATAATTGTAATCTCGGTATTCAACTACTTTGTCGCTGAGATCGTTGCAAACACTACAAACCGAAAGGGACTCGAATGAGTCCCACGTACAATTTCCAGAAGTGCATGTGTGGGGGAGTTGTTGAGTGATCATTTCAGTAGGCTGCGTAAGACCGTATAGGACTGCCGACTGCATGACGAAATCCGCGTCAGCGAAGGCCTGTGGTATGGGCGGATCACCTATTTGTGCGTCAGCGGTTTTGATACCTCATTGGAGTTTCGGGAGGATCAAATTTACTTGACACCACCGCGGGCTGCGCAGTGAAGAATCGACCCCTAGAATAACGATCTGCTCTGGGAACCTCGGCTGTTCCAGATTTTTGAGGAACCTGACGTTGTTGATATTGGACAAGTTGTTGTGTGAAAGGATCAACAGCTAACGCTAGAATCGTCGTGACAGCACCGACGCGTACTATGAGCCTATCCATGTGAGTATCATCTCTGCATCGTATATGGAGGACTCAAGTTCTTACTCCCGATTTTTCCTCCATAACAATTTGAAACTACCTAATGGCCCCCGGCTTGCAGCATCAATCTTGTCGAAATCTATCAGAAAATGCTTCTGTTCTGAGAAATGGAGCCATTTCCACTGGCTAGTGGACTCGGCAATGGAATACAGAACAAGAACTTTAGCAGCGGTTGAAAGAATAGATACTAAGGTGTTAAGTGTGATGCCATGCCAACTAAAAATAGTCTTCCCGTCATACACATACAGAAGCGCAGCTAGAGCTATGAAGCATGACGTTCCGAAGACGAGGGAAGCAAGCTCTTGTTTCCAGAAGTGGACGTTCCAGGAGAGCTCTCGCGACATCGATCCAAAAAAATTATGAAGCTTTTGCAAGACAAGAAAGGAACTTCACACGGAATACAACGTGGAAATCTCACTCGTTAAGTAAAATCTATACAGTGGGGTAGCGACTGCGTCTGCATCCTTATACAGATGATCGCTTTGCGCGGTCGTGAAGGGTACCCAATGGTGATTAAGATGGATCATGTTATCGCCATTTCTTGGCACGAAGCTGATATCTCTGCCAGTTGTATGACTTCCAGAGATCTTTGCTTAATTTGATACAAATTTGACCGCCAGCTGCTGGACTGTTGGTATCATGGTTACGGGGAATTTCAGGCCCTGGTTCTTCCAGCGGCAAATGAAATGTCATCCTGTGGGAGATCCGCAGTCAAGTTTGATGTTGTACGTACATTAATATATGTGTTATAGCGGTGCATTATTTATTGTACCAGGTGCCCCGTCTAGAACCCTTGTATAAGCTTATGTAACCTTAACCAATTCGCAGGCTTTTAACCTTAAAATCTTAAACATAAATCAGCCTCACATAAGATGTACGTATAACGGCAATATCCCGACAACGTTTATTAATAACCTCGATAAATACAATGTTGAGATTTATTTCATCGTTCAAATGCAATCGTAATTCCAGCCAGTTAGATGTGAGGTTCAAGGGTTCGAATCAAATTCACAACGGTGAAAGGGGGAGGAGGTTGAAAATGTACAACATTTCATTCATTTCTTCATTCCACGGTACTTATAGCTGCCAGTCTCTTGATATCATTTCTTCATTTCCTCTATCGCATTTCATAACCTCACTTTGTCTTTCCAGTAGGGATACCAAACATCACGGCTGGCTTCCCATCCTTGGCCGCTCTATCAACTCTGAAATACCCCTTCCTCTCCAACTGAATAATATCATCCTCTTTGAGATCGGCCACGTTGCTATCGCATAGCTGATCCGTCTTGTGAGCGGAATCCGGAGTGAGGAAATCCTCCCAGTTATCATCTTCCTCCAATTTGTCCTTAGTGATCATGTAGTCAAATTCGTACACTTCTGCTGGAATAAGATTTTGGTCGGCGGATAACCAGGTGACTTTCTTCTCGGTTTTCTTGACATCACCCTCCAAATGCAATTCCAGCTCAATGTCTGTAATTGGACCAGAGCCGTTAATTTTGCGCACGAATGCATTGCCCCAGTTCATGAGAGTAATTTCTTCGCCTTCTTTAAATAATTTGACATCCTCTTGATCAAGAATGAGGTTTTTGCTATATGTGACCTTCTTCATTCCGACCTTGGGGTTCTTTCCATGCTTAGGCTTATCTTCGGTGTATGGGGACTCTGGGCCATTGATGACAACTGCCTTTACCTGATCCTTGATATCGACACCTGTGTGTCTTGGTGCAATTGGATCGATTTCCTTCTTGTTTGAGGCCCAGAAATTGGTCCAATCCATGGTTACAATATTTCTACTTGGTCCCTGCTTCAAGATAAAATCTCTCAAAGCGGGAATTGTCATACCCCTTCTTCGAACTCCACGGATTGTAGGCATACGAGGGTCATCCCAACCCCAGACTCTTCCAGCATCAACCATCTTGGCCAATTTACGTTTTGAGAGGAAGACTCGAACGAAGTTCATGCGAGCAAATTCCCACATGTGTACTGGTGTAAGGTTCAACTTGGTGATAAACCATTGATATTGAGGATTTCTGTCGTTGTACTCGGTTGTTCTCAAGGCGTGTGTGACTCCTTCGAGAGAATCAACGATTGGGCATGCGAAATCATAGGTAGGATACATCTTCCAAGTAGTACCGGTGCGGTGATGGGGCAAGGGGCCACCAGTTTCAGGATCGTCATTGGGGCATCGGTAGATGACAGGGTCGCGCATTGCCTTATTTGGGTTGTCTACAGACATCTTAGCTCGGATACAGAACTTCTTTCCTGCTTCTGTGCCGTTCTTCATCTCTTCGAATATGGCGAGGTTATCTTCAACACTCTTGTCTCTGTTCTTGCTTGCAATACCATCCATTCGTTGTTCCCTCATAGTCTGCTGATCTGTATCATCTGCGTAAGCGTTACCCTCTTTGATGATTCTCAGTCCATATTGATATAATTCTTCAAAGTAATCGCTAGTATGACTCTTCTTGTCTGGCTTAACGCCCATGAGTGCTAAATCCTCGATAATAGAATCTTGGAATTCTTGTTTCTCTTTTGAAGGGTTGGTATCGTCAAAACGGAGGAGAAGTGTGCCCTTGTAAAGCTCGTGTGCGAAATAGTCATTGAGAAGTGCAGCCTTTGCGTGACCGATGTGAAGATATCCACTAAACAACGTTAGTCCCATAGCTTTAAGGTACAACTGATTTGGTTGGCATACGATGGCTCTGGTGGAAATCTAGTAACAACACCCTTCTCAGTGTTGGGCAAAGCTATGTTGTAGCTTGCTCCCGCCTTGCTAGCAGCTGTCTTCTTTGCCTTCTCGGCCTCATCCTTAAGCTTGATCTCCTCTTGAATCTCTGGATGTGTTTGCTCGATGAATTGATACCATCTGACAAGATTGAGAGAAGTTCCCTTCTTTAAGAAAGCAGCAGCAACTCTGTTTGTGCGAAGTGTGACCCATATTTTTGAGTCCAAATCAGTGATCGTGTACCCGTCAATATATGAACGGAGGGTAAGATGCTTATCCAAGGCGATTAAATGTGGCTCGATGGCTTTAAAGTCTAGCGGAGCTAGATTTGTCGCCAGTTGAGACAATTCTTCGGACTTCATTTTTTTGGTATATCTGAGTAGTAATAAATTGCTTTAATTATGTCCTGAGATAAATTCTGAGGGTAGTGGGGGAATTTGTTGACTCAGGGCGGGGTGGCACGGAAAGGGTTTCGCCGGGCGCCGAGCGGAAGCTAAATTTTATGATTTGGCGCTAGTGATTATGGATGATCTCGAATTACAAGCACTTTCGAACAATATTGGAATACTTTAGACCTCGATCTACACAATATGGCAGCTCCAGGATTATGCCTAGCTCAAATGAGCAGGCTGTCTTTGTCTACTGCTCGACACACCTTACTACATGCACCAAAAGCCTCAATACCTATAGTTCAAGTCCGACACAAGGGCTTTAAAGAGAGGATTCTTTCCAAGAAGGAGAAGTCAGGCGCTCTCACTGGGCCAACGAAATCGTTTTCTAAAAGGAAGACAACAGAGAAGAAAAAGAAGAAGCCAAGGACTACATATCGACAATATGACCCAAAAGACGCGGAAACATTCACCTTGTGTGAAGCCATGCGGTTAGTCTACCTTCTTGATTCAATTTGGCATGTTCACTAATGCAGCGCATAGATATCTGAGAGCATTCGAAGTTGGAAGACCTCCAAATTCTTCTAAATACGAGATCCATCTGAAAATGAAATCACTTAAGAACGGTCCCGTCGTACGAAATCGATTAAGACTTCCACACCCAGTCAAAACTGATTTAAGGATATGCGTCATTTGCCCTCCAGACTCGAAATATGCGGAATCTGCCAAAGCAGCCGGAGCGACACTAGTCGGAGAAGAAGAGATATTCGAAGCCGTCAAGGCTGGCCGGATCGAGTTCGATCGATGTATTTGTCAAACAGATTCCCTTGCGAAAATGAACAAAGCTGGATTGGGTCGGGTTTTGGGTCCTCGAGGACTGATGCCCAGCGCGAAGACGGGCACCGTCGTGAAAGATCCAAGTTTGGTTTTGAAGGATCTGATTGGAGGCGCTGAATATAGAGAACGTCTAGGTGTTGTAAGGATGGCGGTCGGTCAACTCGGTTTCACACCAGAGGAAATGCAGCGAAATGTCAAGGCTTTCATCGAAGCCGTGAAGAAGGATATGGCACAATTAAGTGACAAGATCAACAAAGAGATGGTCGAAGTGGTTTTGAGCTCTACAAATGGTCCTGGGTTCATTCTCAATGGGGAGTTCAGAGATCTCAATTCGAGTTTGACCCCTCGAGACTTATCAACTTCATAACACGATACATTATGATATGCGCATTTGTACTTTAACTGTATAATAAAAATGCATTTACTTTAGCTGGGTATATTACTACAAACTCCTGGAGCTATACAATATATGGTTCAACTGCTATGTTGATTTGACATCTCTCAATATCTTTACCGCTTCATCGCCAGCTCCCAAATCACGGTATATGCCCATGATCTTGACCAGCCGCGGTCTACCTTCTGCTTTTAATGACATTGCTTGCTTCAAAGCATTGTTCAAATCCAGAACAATAGTGTTCTTCAGCCGTAGTAACCGAGGTTGCTGAGCTGCGATGAACGGATGATCCAATCCGATCGTGATTGACAGATGCTCAACGTTACGATAGTCTAGCACAAATCTTTGAAGCTTTTTCGTACTTGTTCCATTGACAACGCCATCAATAGCAAGATCACCTTCATCCTCATCCTCATCCTCTTCTTCATCTTCACTCCAAGAATCTTCAAGTCCATTTGGTGACCGACCGAGGGATGCAACCATTAACCTATCCTCCAACTCTTCGAGTCGTGAATCAACCTCGAGTAATTTTCTTCCCAGAGCTATTTCCTTAGTAACACTCTTCTTCTCATCAAGAAGATCCTCAACTTCCAACTTCCTTTCTCTAACCTTCCCTCTTACATCCTCAACACCTCTCTTAAAACCTAATAGGCCCACTCTAACATCTTCAACCTTCTCTTCTCCACCCTTAAGGTCCGAGCCCAAGCTTAGAAACTGCTCATAATTGATATTTACCAGATCCAATAATTCTTTTGAAAGACCCTGTGAACGTTCACGAAGGTCGGAACGTAAATCCTCGAGGGTCTGGTGACGATCTGATAATGTAGATAGATAAGTTGGTGCATCAAAAGTTGGAGCCAAGAAATCAGATCGGGGAAGGGCTTCGGGATATGGAAGATTGTCTTCATCGTCTGAGGAAACATCACCCGATCCTCCACCAAAGTAGAATTTACTCATGTTCGATGGTTGTAAGAGATTTTCGAATCAATCAAGTTCTGAGAGGACGAGTAAGAGCGTTCAGATAGTAGCGTTTTTAAGTAAGCTTCAATATCTTCTTTTCAAGAGTTCTGTTCTTTTTGTTTGATATGTTTGTGGTTGATGCTCTGCTCTGCGCACCAACCCTCATCCGTTACGTTGGAATTCCCGGGTAGCTCTTCGTTTAAGGCTGATCAGGCATTCGTGAGCAGATTGTCGGTCGGTATTTACATAACAGGACCCAGACGACGAACGTAAGCTCCTGTCAAGTCAAGCCAGAATCCCAGGACAATAACCGAAGATATGACAATCGTTGATGAAAGATCCCTTCTTTTATCTCTTGGCGTGAAGGGATTTGCAAGTGTGATACAGAGTATGATTGGATATATCTCGTCGATTGACAATTGAATTTATATGTCAGGTTAGTCGGAGGTTAAGAAGAGGTTAGAAGGATATATCATATATGACAGACACTTTGGTGCCTGCAAAATAGGGAAAACCAATAAATGTCCGATTCTCGGAAAGTAGCGTCTGTGCAGCTGAACTGATGACAGTGTGACACTAATTTTTCACGCTAATTTTTATCAATCTAATCTTTTTGATCTCTCACACACTTTTCTATTCCCCCCTCCCTTTTCTTTTTCTAATCTGATCTTGCAAGCAATGCTCATTCGTCCCTTTACTTGGTATACGATTGTTCATTATTTGCCTTCGATTTCTTCATAAATTGTCTCTTCCGATGAGTAACGATTTGATTTCTTAATAACCTTCTCTTACCCCCAAAGACAGTCAATCTTGCAATACTACAAAACATTTACTTGTATATCCATCAATCAGTCAGTGTTGAAGAGAAATTCGGGTCCTAAAGAGTTATTTTCATACATATCTCGTGACCTTCCTTTTCTGCGATACGTGCTAGGTAGATTAAACTTCAATTCGCCAATCGGCTATTCGTTGACCCGAATCATGGCTTCACCCGCGGTATCAACACCATCATCAGCTGGCTCTCCAGCGGCTCTTGCCCCAGCTCCTCCTGTTCTCGCCATCAAAACTGGCAATCTATCCAGCATGAATACCATGTCACCAATATCGGGTGTATCTACCCCTACTATCATGACAACTAAGGAATGGGTTATTCCGCCACGACCGAAACCCGGACGAAAGCCTGCAACTGATACCCCACCAACAAAGAGAAAGGCACAAAATAGAGCCGCTCAACGTGCTTTTAGAGAACGACGTGCTGCACGAGTAGGTGAATTGGAGGAACAACTTGAGGAGGCAAGGGAAGATCAACAAAGGCGTGAGAATGATATGAGGTTGAAGATTACTAGACTTGAGGCAGAGGTATCTAGATTTAATGGCGAACTTCAATCATGGAGATTACGATGCGAGACCCTTGATCGAATTGCAGATTACGAAAAGAGAGAGAAGGAAACTGCACTTAAGGAATTAGCATATCTCAGGAATGGACTTCAAAGCAAGAGCACTGAAGCTGTTCCTCTTCCACCACGCCGTAATCGCCAGTCCACTCAGACACAACCCTTACCATTGCCACGACAACAACAAACCCCTTTTGTTCCAGACCTCGAGGTATCAGATGAGTCAATCGGTTGTGGAGATTGCAAGTCCTTGGGCGAATGTGCTTGTGCTGAAGAAGTAATTGCTATGTCTACTCAAGGTTGTGGTAATTGTGGCCCTGATACTCATTGTCAGTGCTTGGAAGAAACGCTGAAGGATGTTGGCATGGACTTGAAGAGGGCACATTCTCCTTCAGTTGATGGTGCCTCGGAGAAGCGTGTTCGTTTGTCATCTAGGCCTTCCAGTCCTCTCGAGATTGATTTCACTGCCCAATTCTCACGACGACAGCCAATCGTCCGTGAGCCATCGCCTCCACCTCAAATCATGACACGACCTATGGAACCATGCGGCTTCTGTGATCAATCAACATTTTGCCCGTGTGCTGAAAGAGAACAGGAGAATCGTCTTGCACCTCTACTTAATGAAGTTACACCTCCACCATCAGATACAGATGTTGAAAATACACAGGTCAAACTTCCATCTATGCAACCCAACCATATGCATCGACCAGTTAGTGCCGCACCAGCTTCAAATTCTTGCGCCAATGGCCCTGGTACTTGTAAACAATGTATAAGTGATCCAAAGGCAGGACTATTCTGTCGATCACTCGCGGCAATGAGAGCTTCTTCAAGCTCAGCTCCACCTGAAGGATGCTGTGGCGGCAATTCTTCTGGCGGTGGCTGTTGCAAGACAATGGAGCCGGCATCTACTTCAGAACCACCTCCAAGCTTATCTGTTGCGGAAACGTACAAGACTCTTTCTACCCACAAGAATTTCGATCAAGCCAGTGATGAGTTAAATACGTGGTTAGGTCGTCTTCATGCTACACCGCTCCAACATGCCGGGAGAGCACCCATGGAAGTGGAGGCTGCAAGTGTTATGGGTGTACTTAAGCTCTTTGACCGAAGATTTGGAAGAGGTTGAAGACCAAAGAAAGTTTTATTATAGATACCCAGCCTTAATTACGACTCATGAAGATGAATGAGTTCATGTTTTATTGTACATATTTTGCATAAGCATAAACCAAAAGCATAAGCTATCTGATTTTATTTTTGTTTTTGGAGCATTGTTCATTGAATTGGCCAACCTTCATGTACATTATTAGTCTAATATACCAAATGCGATGCACATATCCACTCCAACGGTCATATATACGAATGGCAGCTGAGAAATACTCACAAGGTATCCACAATTCTTGGCGATCAATTTTCTTTTCCCAGAAAGGCAGGTGTGAGTAGAACAAAACCGTTCCTGGGGAATTCCGATATCGAGTTATCTTTTCCGATCCATTACCTGCCCCACGTGTAAAAATTCATCAAGGAGGGGTCGTTAGTTACACTGCAGCACGTTCTTGAGCACCTGCCTTTCCTTTATTTTCTTTTGTATAATTTCAAGCCATTGATAAGTTGCCGTCTTTTAGTCCTTTCGGATTTGCGCGATACTAGGCTGTTGGGGTAGTATCTTTAATGAATTCGGTAAGAGTTCCTATACGGTAACTAGCTAGATTAATGCATGTTCGACGTGACCGAGGTGAGCTAAAAGTTTGGTCAACTACTTTTATTTATATTTAAGATCCAAGGTAAGTTAAAATATTTCTTGGAGAAACCGCTTTTTGCTTGCGCTTTCTCAATTGCGCCTTCAAATTTTTTTGGAAAACCTTCAAGATGCAGGCCGTTAAAGTCACTGCGTTTCTCGCTCCTCTGCTGTTCCCATTCCAAGGTGTACAAGCATCATTATACGGAGAAAGCAGTCTCAATCACACCTGTGAATTAAGTGCGTAGTTACTCCCTCCAGCACAATCACAGTTGCATTCCTATAGGGAAGTAAAACATATCTAACAAAAACAAGAAACACCATATCTTTCCTGTTCCAAGAATGCCTCCCCGGACCTCACTGATTCCTGCTGTACCGAGACCTTTGGGGGTCTAATCCTCAGTACTCAATTTTGGGATACTTATACTGGGTACGAATCGGAGGGACAATTGTTGCCCAAAAATTCGTGGACGTTGCATGGACTTTGGCCTGATTTTTGTAATGGGAGTTATACGCAGTATTGCGATTTGAGGTTTGTGAATTTCGTTTTGTTGTGGTTTGAATTTATTGAGGACGGGAAAAGAACTACAGAACTAATTCTGGAAAAATGTAGTCGCCAATATGATCCTGTTCCTTCTCCAAATACTACAACCGGGACGGCGAGTGGAACGCCTGTACCTCCTTATACCGGAAAGCCAATCTCTGAAATCATTAAGAGTTATGGAAAATATGATCTCCTCGCCTACATGAACAAGTAAATCTCCGCTCTCCTTCCCCCCCCTCTTCCCCTACCCCTCCATCTCCCAAAACTAACACTCCATCCTCAGCTACTGGATCGCCCAAAACCAACCAAACTGGTACCTCTGGGGGCACGAATTCTCCAAACACGCCACCTGCTTCTCCACCTTCGACACTCCCTGCTACGGACCAACCTACAACTCCACTCCCTTCTCCGACTTAATCTCTTTCTACACCACCGCTCTCTCCTACTTTTCCACCCTTCCGACTTTTGATTTCCTGAGCAAACACCATATCGTGCCCTCTAATACAACTTCGTATACGCTTTCCTCGCTGCAATCTGCGTTGAAAAAGGAAACGGGAGCGGTGCCGTATATTGGATGTTCAGGACCAAGATATAATGCTACGGAGCAGGGCAAGGGAAGTTTGGATAATGGGTATACGGTGTTCAGCGAGGTGTGGTATTACTTCCATGTGCTTGGAAGAGTGCAGGATGGGAAGAAGGCTCCTGTGGGAGCGGATATTAATGGGGGTAGTATAAGCAGTTGTGCGACGACGAAGGGAGCATTGAAATATTATGAACGGAGTGCGGGTTCTGTAAGAAAGGGGAGTGGTGCTTATGAGTTGGAGGGTGTTTTGGGATCATGAAGTGGTTTTGATGGATAATTTAATGGGTGATTTAATAAGGTTGTGAATAAGAATGGTATATAAGCTTATAAGATATAAACTCAGATCTAATTATGTACATTTTTATATATGTTTCGTAATACCTGGTTCCACTTGCTCCAATGCCTCCATCACCTCAGTATAAACCCTCATCTGTGCATCCTTTCCCTTCTCACTCCTTACATACTTACTCGGTTCACTGACCTTACAATCTACCATGTATGCCCCATGACTTTCTTCACCAGCAGCTGCTGCCGCAACCAAAGTCCTACTACCTACCTCCGCTGTCCTTGCTAACAAAGATTTACCAATGCAAGCAAGGATATTCAAAGGAAATACAGCATGACGCATCAGGTCAGAATGACAGAATCCAGGGGTAAGCGTATTGAGTATTATTTGTTCTTTGTCAGATTTAGATAGTTGGGGAGCGAGTTCGCGGATTATGAAGATTTCGAGGAGTTTGGAGACGTTGTAGCGGTCTTGTTGAAGTTTGGGATTTTTGAGGGCGGGGAGGATGTGAGGGGAGGATTGTTCTTTGAAGTGGGCCTAGGAGGGTGTTTGTGTTAGTTTTTGAAAATACTTGTCGTCAATTCATATTGAGGGGGTAGTCCGGAAATCGCTAACCCCTCGCCAAATTCAAATATTGAAAATCTAGACGACGGATGAAGGAGTAGAAGCATACCTGTTCATGCGCATCACTCGCTACAATCGTCAATCTCGGCACTATATTAAATTTCGCAGCACTCTCCCTCAATTTCGGCAGTACCAGTAATGCCATTAAAAATGTGCTCATTACGTTAACCGTAACTGTACTTTCCATTCCCTCAAACTCCTCATATTTCGGCACTGCCAATCCCGCATTCTCAAGCATAACATCTAATCGGTCCAGCTGGTCTACTTTAACGCAGAATGCTTTGACGGAGGCATACGAGGTGAGATCTACTTGCCATACCTCAATGATAGTTTTGTGATTAGGAAGCGAGGCGGAGATCGAAGCAACGGCAGCTTCGCCTTTAGAGATTGTACGACATGCGAGGATCACTCTTGCGGCACCGAGTCGAACAATGTGTCGCGCGGCTTCGAGACCAAGTCCTGTGTTTGCGCCTGTGATGATTATGGTTTGGCCCGCAAACGAGGTTTCTGGATATGGGAGTTTCTTGAACTGCGATTTTAAGAAACGACCGAGGAAATCGGTAGGACTAGAAAGGGAGAGGTTAGAATACGGATTTCGAGTAATTGAGAAGATGAGGGTGGTGGTCGAACTTACAGATTAAAGTTCCCGAACAGATTAGGCATGATGATTATATTTTGATATTAGTGAATCTGGTAAGTTAGTATTTGGGAACGAAGCAATAGATATTTGTAGCAATAATCCAAACACATTTTGGTGTTGATGATCAATTGTTCGACGTTGAGGTCTGAAACCATGGTGAACAGCTTCAAACACATCCTCCTGGAGTTCTTGTCGGAAGAGATGGCCCGTGAGTTTACATGATAGCCCAGGTTTTTGATCTTTCACGTGCTTAAATATGCCCCGCGAAAAAGCCCCAATTTTGTACACCACTCTCACCCTCTTTGCTGACCAAACACTAGCTAGGCACTTGATCAAAATGGTCTTCATATGAAATGATTTTTGGAGATTTCGCCGATTATCTGTCCACAAAAGAAAACGAACTGGCTGCAGGTTTGGAATTTCGTGACAGATGTCAATTTCGTGTAGATAGGTATTTATGCAACAAAAGATTGGGAGGTCTTTACGGACTTTCATTGCTACGACATATATATAAAATACATACTTAACGGGAGAGATTTGCTTGTTCATCAATGAAATGAAGACAGGAAATGTATTTCGCCGATTGCTGTTGAATATATGTATTGATTTGGAAAGTTCCCATTCCGATGCGGTCGCAAATATTGATGTGGTTAGGAGTTGACAAGGTCAACAATGTCTGGGCCTATCAAGTGCCACAAAGAGCATTCGCGTTATTGAGGGCTGACGAGTATATACGCCGCCAAAATGGTTGGTTGCATGCGCCAAAGTACAGGGGTGCATTTGACTTCATTAGATTTCCTGTTTTATCCCTCGAGGCTACAGCGAAATTTGAATTAACGTCAATCATATTACAGTTATGGCCGAAGAAGGTTTCAACCTATTCAAGACCAAACGTGCGGCACGCCAGGAGGCGTTGCATGGTCCAGGTACTCGGTGGAATCTATCTGCAAAGGCCACTCGGAGAAGTAGTTCATTTCCAGCCCAGGTCCGGGACGACGACTCGGTCAGTGGGCGGGAGCCAAGAGTTGTCGATGCTGTGACTAGGCCCAAGATTGAACGTATCGAGTTGGTCGATTATCTCGAACGTATACTACAGGCTACAAATGATTTCAACTCCAGCAATAGTATACCACAAAATGTCCAAGAGCTTTACTGGGATCCCTTGGGAGAGTTATCAAACTTCGGAGCCGGGGTGCTTTCGGTATCGGCAAACTTCTCTGTCAATATTCGTACCGAGTCTCGTGAAGATGTGTTGCCCATTGATATGCATGTTCTGGAATTCGGGCCTTCGGGCAAAAATTTCAAGGTTATACTCAAGGACATAGAAGTATTATCGGAGTATCTAAAGCAAACTTCAGTCGAACAATCGACAATGCGTCTTTACTTCTTACAAGACGTATCGGTCCATACATCGCCAATAGTCAGCCGCTTGTTGGGTTGCAGCATTGATGTCTTTCAAGACCACATTAAGCGTGCCAGCGATGACGTCGCGTTTTTACTTCCGAGTAGAAGCTGCATCCAGGATCATGTGGTCATACCATATCAACGTTGCTATAGACGAAGCTCTGCGAAATCTGTTCGCGAAAGTCAAAACAAAAGGAGTACATTCTGTCATGGTAGTTTGGTTTCTTCGGAGGAACACGTCACAGTATGGGTGTCACAACGTCGCGTAGAGTATTTCACCTGTATGTTGTTATTTTATTTTCATTTTCCAATGATTTCCAATGTCAAAAAGTATTGGAATTTCTATTATCTATTTCAAGTGACCTGAGCTTATTTCTTATATCCATAGCTTTGATCATCTGCGATGGGAAGCCGTAATCCGCGAGCAGGAGGCATACATGCTTCCGGGTCTCAAACCTCAATATCTCGTCACCACTGAAGTGAGGCTGTCGGAGAAAGAGTCATTCGAGGAGTATCTCAAACAGACATGGAGTATGCTAAAATGGATCTCCGTGTCATCGATTCTCTGAAGAGCAGTCACGCGTATCACAACGAATACGATGATAGACTGAAAGACTATCAGTTCCTTGAAAATAAAGTCATGATCCAAATGAAGCAAAATAGCGCCAGTATACCAATACTCACAGCCACGATAGCTGTCGAGGAGAGTAGAAAAGCAATACAGCAAGCCAACGACGTCAAGTAAGTTTCAAAATATCGTCAATTATTTCCTATATCAGAACGCTGACAAACTACAGGGCTTTGACGGTACTTGCAACGATATACATTCCATTGTCATTCGTTGCCGGCGTTTTTGGTATGAACGTAAAAGAGCTCAATTCTGGAATTGATGTCGATATTTGGCTATACTTTGCTATCAGCATACCCGTCACGATAGCATCAATGGTTCTTGTATGGAAATGGGAATGGCTGACAAGAAAGGTTAAAAACTTTTCAATCAGACCGAACAATAATTCCAGTCCGAGAAACACCATTTCAGAAGCTGTTTTCTCCATGGGTAAAATGATAGCGGGGATTGGAAAGCCGAGAGGTGTTCAAGTGGGCCATGATCTGGAGAAATAAATCACTGGCACTTGGACATACTTGATCCCGGTAATGCAAGATAGTGGTTTCAGGTATTGGCAAAGTAGTTATAGACAAAGAGTGATTTTTCTATCTTATCTTGTGAGCGGGTAATGCATGGAGTAAAGGATCAGGACATTGTTTTCCGCGCATGATTTAACAGTGGGCGCATAAGACGATCCCCAACTTTCCGAAGAAAAAAAGTAAATCAAAGTCCATTTAATTCTTAAAATTACTTCAAACGCAAGCAGATTTTCAAACCAAGAAAAGTGTCTTGATGCATGAAAAGAAAAAATCTGAACAAGTGCTCGGTGAAAGTTTACGAAAAGTGCCTAGATGCGAAGCTATCCTTGTATATGCGCGGGTTCTTGTGAAATTGAGAATGTGTTCTTGTCTAATCTCCAAGACATCATTGTACAGAATCAAGATGCTTAGAAGAAAATATTCAACATGCATCACGGAATTGAACCTCTTCATCGTTTCACAGGTTTACTTATCCAACTTCTGGTTTCTGCCCGAACTGCTTGCATATGATTCTGCGTCAAAGCATATAGAATATCGACATAAACAAAACTTCTAAATCCGGGGAGAACGGACGGAAATGGAAAATAAGGCGTGTTCTCACTTTTACATAGACTATAGATGTATTTCTATTACCACCTCCTAAATAAATTGAGGAAAACATCTCATTTATTGTTAGATCTACAGAATGTGAAAACAATCAACAACAGATCACTCTCACGCCTTGTGGATTCTAGCTATCATGGGCTACATAGAATCTATATCAGAACGTCGTGGTATAGTAAAGTTATTTTAGTTTCTGAATCAAAATGGCAATCTGCTATGGAATCAGATGATTTTCTTCGTGTTGTATTATGTCAATCTAGATTCTACATAAATAACCGAATCGTATATAGTAATAAGTATTTGTTTATGCCTATCCAGTATCCAATACCTATATACTAAGCACTTCAATCACTAGGCTTGATTCTCTATTTCTACCTCCATCCCCATCTCCATCCCCAATCCCCAATCTAAAATTTCCCCTCTCCAATACATACCACCACCAAACTAAGTACAAGTAACTCCTTTTATATCCACCCCCATCTCAACCCCCATCTTCGCATCTCCATCTCCATCCATCCACCCAACAAATAAGTCCTAAACCCCAATTCCCAATTCCCAAAACAAACCCCAAAACTAACCTCACAAGCATCCTATACATAACAAATATCATCTCACTCCATATCAACTTCCCTCATTTGATGAAGAGGAAGATCTTATTCCATTTTATTCTATTCTATTCTATCCATCAATGTATGTGCTTCTACATTTTGGTATTGTCAAATTGTGATGTGATAGCATCTGATCTGGGCGTCTTATCTATGATATAACATTATTCGAGAGGAGTTGGTTAGTTTTATAACAATAACATATTTTATTAAGAAGCGAGAATATACTCATGCATATACTCATTTCGTAACTTGATATCTTATCAATTTCTAGTGATTTTAGAATGTTTTCGCGAGATACAAAGTACGGATCCTCAAACTGTTTATCGTGTATCAAGTAGGTTGGAAATGTTGATTTTGTAGTGGACAAATAGACAGAGAGATAGATACCCTTACTCCTATCAATCTACTCGTATTATGTTTTCCAAACTTTGGGAAGGGGAGGGGAGATTCGAGTTTGTATCTATGTTCGTTGGATTAATAGAAGTAGAAATAGAAATCGAATACATTAACTGTAGAATTTCAGGTTTAGGGATATTGAGAGGATGAGCTTTGTTATAAGTTTGATTAATTTATTTATTCATTCAGAAGGAGCTTTAGGTAGAGATTCAGCGTTTTCCTGGATTGCCCCTTTTTTATTTTCATTCTTCTTTTTCTCTTCTTCCCTCTCCCTCTCCTCCCTAACCCTCGCATCACAAACCCCCGGAAACGCACACTCACAGCCCATCTCCACACCTCTCTTCACACTCCTCATTGTAATACTCCATCTCCCTTCCCTCCTCCTCCTCACCCTCTCCCCCTCCCCACCCGCACCCCCAGCCAACTCCACATCCTCATCAAACTTCCTCCCCCGAATCCCATGCGCAAACCCATATCTAGCCTCCCCCCTCATAACCAACAAACTCCTCTCCCTCAACCAAACTTCCCACTTCTCCTCCCCATCATCCTCCGCCTTCGCCCTCACATTCCCCATTCCCCCCTCCCCCAACGACCTCTTCGGCCTCCTCATCTTCCTCGCCTCATTCTCTCCACACCTCTTAAACCCCATTGGTACCGCCGACCCCAAACTCAAACTATACAAATACTCTCCAAACGCCGAATGCGTATCCACATGCGGCGGGATGCCCGTACCAGGGGGATAATACTGCACGGTAAATTGATCCACCATCCCCCCCTCATCCTTAAACGGTAACCTCCCCACCAACTTCTCAATCCACCCCGGAACATCCGTCCACATTTCCGAAGCGCAGAAAGTCGTGTAATCGAAATGCGCGCCATAATGCATCGTCTGTCGCTTACCGATTCCACACCAACGATCATCTTTCTGGATCGAAGTGATGATTTCGGCTTCTTCTTGGGGCGTGATGAAATTGGAGTAGAGCGCGAGGCCATTTTCCCAATGTTGGATGGAGGGATCGTGAGGATCAGGGGTGGGAAAAGGATTCGTACTTCCCATATTTTCAATGCTCTGAGCCTTTCACGTGCGAGGATTGAATGTGCTTTTTGATGATGAATTTTACTTTCCAATCAGAAGTTTTTTGATGACTAATTGCTCGTCAGTGTTGCAAACGGTTAGAGATTACTGTTTTATAATCACCGATACATTAGAGATGGGAATCTTTTGGCCCCCAAAGAAAATGTCTTGAATTTGACATTGTAGTGGTCCCTGAAGATTATCTCTCAGTATATTTTCTTGCTGTGAAAGAACTAGCGAGGTTTATCCGAGATTATTCAGCAAGAGAAGTTCTTCCTCAGCCAATCAGAAAATGTTACATGAACGAGATCAAAACGATAGAGTTACTTCGAATGAACTCATGAATATTCCAAGGGTTTTCATTTTGCGAGAGAAAAGAGTGTCAAATTAGTATATGCTTAGACGCTTTAGTCTGCAGCCAACAATCACAATCTAAAGAAAGACATCAAGGCTTACTATTTGTGTGATGACAGCTGGTAATCAACTACACGTTAGACACAACAATAAGGATTGCTGAAGAATATTCATTTTTTAGGAAGTCCATTCGCTCGTTATATGCATACAATCTCATGTCTATCACCCAACAAAACTTTGGTACAAGCTAAAGCAAGAAATGCAAACCACCATACCGCTTCCCCCAAAATAATCGCCTATTATGCTTTCTTTTACTCATCGGTAACCGAAGCGAACTTATCAGTCATAGCTTGAACAAGATCCTCGTACTATAAAGATGTTAGTTAGATAAACATACTATCAGAATAGTGAATACTATGGATGAACGTACCTTCTTTGTGATCTTTTCCTCGCCTTCACTTGGAACCTCAAATTTCATATTTCTCAATTGGGATTGAAGATCTCCGGTAGCTTCACGTACTTTAGCCCAACTTTGACCTTGTGCGACTGCTTTTTGAGCCTCATCGTGGAATCCCATCATTGCCTTCATCATCCATTCAGTCTTCCAAATAGGACAGAATTGATCATAGTCACTGTAACCATTTTGTTGCAAGAAATCTTCCTTGATCAATGCAGATACATCCAAAGTAATCTTGTCAGGGTCGGATAATGCTGACTTTCCAACCAATTGTACGACTTGATCCAATTCTTCAGAATCGGACAAAAGTTGCTTAATACGGTCTCGGAGTCTGGGAAATTCGGGGAAATCCTTCTCGTAGTATTTGTCGAGAACGGTAGTGTATTTACTGTAACTGACTGAAGTGTTGATGGAAGGGAAATGTTTACGTTGAGCAAGTTTCTTGTCGAGACCCCAGAAAACTTGCACAATACCCAAAGTACTACTGGTCACAGGATCGGAGAAATCACCACCAGGGGGACTGACAGCACCGACAATACTGACACTACCTTCACGATCAGGTCCACCAAGAGCTTGAACTTTACCAGCACGTTCGTAGAAACTAGCAAGTTTAGCTCCAAGATAGGCGGGGAAACCTTGATCAGCAGGCATCTCTCCCAAACGACCAGAAATTTCACGAAGAGCCTCAGCCCAACGAGATGTTGAATCTGCCATCATGGCAACATCTTTACCCTGGTCCCTGAAGTATTCACTTATCGTTATACCCGTATAAATAGAAGCTTCACGAGCGGCGACAGGCATATTGGATGTGTTGGCAATAAGTGTGGTACGCTTCATGATAGGCTCTTTACGTCCATCGATTTCAATGGAAAGTTCTGGGAAATCCATCAAGACTTCAGCCATCTCATTTCCACGCTCTCCACTGCATTTTATATTAGTATAATGACGCCGTGATTTAAGAAACAAGATGGAATCTTACCATCCAACATATACAATAATATCACTGTTCGAGAACTTAGAAACAGATTGACTAATAACAGTCTTACCACAACCGAAAGCACCTGGAATGGCAACGGTTCCTCCTTGAACACTAGGGAAAAGGGCATCCAAAACACGTTGACCAACGATAAATGGCTTGTCTGCTGCCAATTTTTCGGTAGTTGGTCGTGGTACACGTACAGGCCATGTGTGCATCATGCTATATTCGGTCTTCTTGCCATCAAATTCAACCTCGAGGATCTTCTGGTCGACCTTGTAGCTTCCCTTTTCAGCGATGCGAGTAATTGTACCTCTGGCTCTGGGTGGGAAAAGAATCTTGTGATCATCCAAGAGGGAGTTCTCGTAGACGGTACCCCAAATATCGCCTCCAGTAATGTGATCTCCAACCTTCATAATCGGCTTAAAGTCCCAATCCTTTTCTCTGTTTAAAGCTGGAGCGGAAATACCACGGGGAATGTAGATACTTTGGGAATTGTCTGCGATAGCTTTGAGAGGTCTTTGAATACCATCGTAAATTGTTTCCATAAGACCTGGACCCAACTCGACGGACAAAGGCTTTCCAGTGCGCACAACGGGATCTCCAACAGTAACACCAGCTTTATACTCCAACAGTCAGTTATCAGTCCAACCTAATGCCTTATGTTTTGCCATACCTGTTTCCTCGTATACTTGGATAGTCGCTCTGTCCGCTTCGATTCGAATAACTTCACCGACGAGGTTATCGTGACCGACTTTAACCTATTCATAAGTTAGCAACACAATAGTTGGGCTATATTGGCAAATCAAACCTACCAACTCGTACATGGCAACTCCGATCATGTTCTCTGCCACCACGACAGGACTAAAAGATCATTAGCTAGAGAAAGGCAGATTGATGGAGTCTTTCACAAACCCTGATACGGAGTAAATTGAACCTGTCGACGGGCGATTAGCAATGATGTTGGTAGGATATGGAAAACACGCAAAAACGTACCAAATTGTTCCTCTCCATCTGCATCTCGTTGAGGAGCCATGTTGGCGATTTCTTTGCTTGTATTAGGAACTATGAATTGGATTGTTGTTGGAGAGGGTGATAGAGGAAGTTGTGGTAATGGCTCTTGATTAAGCTCGACTGGAGCTATTGACAAGGTATCAATATGTTGGATTTTGATGAGATCTAAGAATGAGGGCCGAGCTTTCAAACGAGGACGAAGACCAAGTGACATAAAAGGATCAAGGATGGAGGGAGACAATGGGAATTTAATTATTAACCAACCAACTGCAAATTGAAAATTGGGTGGTAGTGGAATATGTACGATGTAAGTATTATGTACGAGTACATGACATGTAAGTACTTGGGTTCAATGATCAAGAGAGTTCAATTATAAAACAAGTGGATATGGATATCGGTCGGTCGACGGATGGAGCCTTACGATTAGAGCACAGAGTACGTGCAAGCCTTCTTACGGTTGCAAGCTGGAAGCTTTTATTAATTAATTACTCTTACTCGAATACTCACAGATACGATTTGAAGGTTCTGGGTACGTGCAAAGTACACCTAGGTATGGGTTTACTAAACACGGCTCGTACCGCTCTAGATACACGCCTTCGTTCTAGGGATGGGCGCTTCTCGTAAAGCAGAGCTAGATTATAATGAAGCATAATCAGAGTAACGTGGTTTATCAGTACGTACACCATATCAGTGTGTACACCACTTTCGCCTCAATTTACACTCTTCAATTTCAACATGCGATTTATCAACAATGTCACGTACAATCAAATAATCAAAAAGACCAAATACTTTTGGTACTATAGGCCTCGGTGATTCAACTGCAGTATACCGGGGGACGCTAGGCACCCAGGGAAGCCTCAGGCATGTATATAGTATTAGTCATAGAATAGTGTAGAACGTACTTAATAGGCTTAGTAAGAAATTAGTTTTCGCCATTTCAATCGCTCCCAGGGGGTGTTCATCTATCACAATCTTCGCTCTTCGTAGTAATAATGTATGTATTCGGTACCGTACCTGATCTGAGTGAGTAGGTAGGAGAGGTACACAGGCACACAGGTAGGCCGGTATGTGTACAGATTATTATAGTCGCCTTCTCTTCTTCAAGAATCTCTATGAAGATACTCACCGGAGCTATGTTACATAAATTCTTATTCAGTTATTCATTCATCCATTTTATCGTCCTGTTCCTTCTCCTTTGCCCCACTCCCCCCTCTCTCGAATCACAAGCTGAAGACAGTACATTTACTTCATTTGATGAGGTCACATATCCCTTCTTACATGCACCTCCTTCTCAACCTAGTATCGTAATGCGAATCAACACCAGTCAGTTCCGTTTGCAGCTCTGCAGTCCTCAAAGTGGGTTGGTAGTTGATTGAGTTTACATGTAGCACATGTCCGTGAAAAGTCTAATAGCCTACGCTTTCGCATCTACGTATCTGCGTATCTACGAGCACTTGATAAGAATCATGGTAGGGTGGTAGGGTGACTGACTGTTGCTGACTGGAAAGGTCCAATGGTCCGCCGTATTCTTTTAACCCAAGCCAAGCATACACATACCACACCCACCACGCCCACCACGCCCACCACTAGTACTACCCACCTAGTAGGTATCATCCATACACACATACCTCATGTGCTGGAACCCCAAATACCTGTCCGACATCCTGCTATTACGGTCTTACAGTTACAATGAGAAATACCTGCCTACTACATACGTGAAGACGGAGCTTGATTGACTTTATAAATCTTTTTTCTACTGGAAATCATCACAGACTCTATACTTATACTATTACAGATAATAAAATAAGTATGTGAATAACATTAATAAGATCCTTTGTGATTCATTCATCTATTCCACCTCTCTCTATGAACATTCGAATTCACTTCACAAGTTTGCTTCGAACCCACCTCTTTGACCGATTCTAATCGTTCACTCTATTAGCAGCTTCCACTTCGCTCGAGCTTCTGTTCGTCTGTCAGATGCAAAAGCAAAAGCACAAGCAAAAGCAAAAGCAATCATTTAACCACGACAACCCCAAACTTTCTATCCTTGTCTACTTTAACTTTTGCCTGCATTACAACACCTTGCATCTTTGTGCTTCGATTTAATAACCCCCAATAAGATTCTTGAGGCCCCTCTCTTGAATCTATATTCAAGCAGCGGCACTTCCGCAGATTTCGTCCTGGCAGACGACAACCCCCATATACCACCACCACCATCCTTATCCATTCCCGACAACCTACCCACTCCGACTTCCCCTCGACGATCAACCAGCACTGTCTTCTCAGCCCAAGCCCCTCTACCGCCATCTCATCGCAGAACAGATCAAATCGACCCTCCGCCTGCTTTCGACAGATCTAACATAGATTCTTCAACAAGGCAAGCTGCTAGAACTCGCGGTACACCTCAAGCTGAGCTCCGGCCGAGACGTGCTCAAGATCAAGTCCTCGGTCGTAGACGTCGAGATAATACTATTGACCGAGGGGAACAATCAAATACTTTTTCGAGTCCTGGAGACTCTTCGAATCCTTCACACCCAGAAAGCGAACATCGTAACAAAAGAAGACGTCAAAGTGCTAGTATGAGATCTCCAGGGGAGGATAGTACATCAAACGGTAGCTCAAAACCATCCTCAAATGGAGCCGGGACATCTCGTCTACACAAGGCAGCCCTCTCAAATTCTACCAATGGTGCATATTCTTCCTCGGTAACCATGAATGGATCAAACACCAACGGCCACTCAGATGCGGGTGCCAAAACAACATCTACATATTTTGGACATGATAGAGAAGAAGTTACGAGGATCTTGATCCAAGCTTTGACGGATTTGGGTTACAATGGTGCTGCAGCGAGATTAAGTCAGGAAAGTGGTTATGATCTTGAAAGTCCGATCGTAGCAGCTTTCCGAAATGCAGTTTTACAGGGCGAGTGGACCGAAGCTGAAGAACTGCTTTTCGGGGGGTCGACAGAGGAAGGCGGAGTTAATATTCATGGGAATGGATTGGTTCTCCGGGATGGTGTGGACAAGAACATTATGAGGTTCTGGATGCGGCAACAAAAATTCTTGGAATTACTAGAACGAAAAGACATGGGCAGAGCAATAAATGTTTTGCGATCTGAACTTACTCCACTATATCAAGACATCGCCAAGTTGCATTTTCTATCAAGGTATGTTATTGTTGATATGTCTCTACAAGCTTTATCTAGACTAAGCACTGATCACATTTACTAGCTTACTCATGTGTACTCCTGAGGATCTTAAGGTCAAGGCTAATTGGGATGGAGCCGCTGGAGAATCCAGACATTTACTCCTCTCACAACTGTCTAGTAAGATTCTTGTTAATGACATCGCTTACTACTGATACTAACAGTCTCCTAGGATGTATTTCACCATCAGCGATGTTACCTGAGAATCGTCTAGCCACACTTTTTGACCAAGTAAAACAACATCAGATATCGACATGTGTTTATCATAACACGCACGATTCACCTTCGCTGTATCAAAATCATACATGTGACCGAAGTAATGTTCCATTGCGGCCCATCGTGGAACTTACCAAACATGCTGGTGAAGTATGGGATACAAAATTCTCACATGATGGAACTCTATTGGCGAGCTGTGGGAGCGATGGGGTTCTTGTTATCTATAATGTTCCCGATTTCAGTGTTCATGCTACCTTTTCTGAACATGAAGGGGGCCTCTGTTCTTTTGCTTGGAGTCCTGATGACACGAGAATGGTTACATGTGGCCGTGATAACAGAGCTTTGTTGTGGAATACTGCAGTAAGTCAGAAGTCCACATTTAAGACCCCCTCACTAATTCCTTAGACTAGCAATTTGTTGATGAAGCTCCCTCGTTTTGGGGAGCCTGTGTCCTGTTGTGTATGGACACCGGATGGACAATCATTCATCACAGGCAGCTTGGCTACTACAAAGAACTTATGCCAGTGGAATCTCAATGGTGAGATCGTATATGATTGGGGCCGAGATCATCGTATTCGAGACATAGCACTCACGCCAGACGGAAGCCGATTAGTGGCTATCGAACACTTGACCCATCTCTATGTTTATAACTTCATAACTCGCGAGCTTGAATATGAGCTGGACCTCAAAGTTCAACTATGCTCAATCAGCGTCAGCGATAATTCAAGGCACCTACTGATACATTGTAACTCTGGAGAGACACGCATGTTGGATATAGACACTGGCGAAACAATTCGAACTTTCGTATCTGGGGATAAAGGGGGCGAATTCATCATCAGAAGCTCTTTCGGTGGTGCCAATGAAAGTTTTGTAGTTAGCGGAAGTGAAGGTAAGATTCAGATCTTGGATTGCACGCCTGCATTACTAACACATCGACTTGTAGAAGGCAACGTTGTGATATACCACCGAGAGAACGGTTCAGTGGTAGAAAAATTAGAAGCTCACAAGAAGGGTTGCTGCAATGCAGTGTCTTGGAATCCAATGAATCCAAGAATGTTCGCTTCCGCTGGTGACGACGGCAAAGTTCGAATGTAAGCTTCATAAGATTTGATCACAGCATGAATCGAGCTAACAAAAGTACCAGATGGTCAAGCGAAAATAGCCTTCAAGGAGTTTCGTCTAAACAAACTGTATTCAATGGCTCGCAGCGTGTATCCAACGGCTGGTGATTGGAAATTTCACGCCAGTACACGGGTATCTCAACGTTTTATGAGAAATAATGCTACAATTTCTCGTTTCATTGTTTTGCATCGTTTATCAACTTTATTCTTCTTCATTCACGTTATACAACTTTCGGGGCGGCGAATCGGTGGAATGCAGAAAGGATTGCATATGGGTAGGCATCAATGGTGTTTGGGACATAACATGTGGTATCGGCGATGGAGTTTTAGTCAGTGTGCGTTTTTGTAAATTGTTTTGCAATTCTTTAGACCTTTCACGTATACGCTGATGGATTGATGGCGAATAAATCGAGTCATGGCTATTGAATGAGATGTGGTTGGATGGAATGGCTAGGCAAGGCAAGGCAAATGCATGGCATGATAACATAGATATTATCTAATGCATTGAGTGCGAATCAACTGGATGGTAAAATTGAAGTCTTTAATCTTGACATGTCAAATTCTTTGCTAGCATCTATCTGACATTCTCTTTCATGGAACGAGGGGAATCTCTAAATTTCTCTAGAATTATGAGTTCCAGTACCTAGATAGTAGATAGTAAAGACTAATTCCTCTTAACATCAATTTCATCAGCCCAAGGAATCGCACTCTGAGCACCTTCTTTCTCGACTGTGCGAGCGGCAGCTTTACAAGCTTTTTGAACGGCAGAGAGCAGGATTTGATCTTGATCAGCGGGTTGAGTAGAAGTAGAGGTAGAGAAAAATGCAGATGGAGAAGTATGACGCACGAGATCGACAGCATAGGCACCGACAAATGTGTCGCCCGCGGCGGTGGTGTCGATTACTTTTATGTCGGATTCGGCGGGGATGTGAGTGTAGGTTCGGGGGGTGGCGAGGATGGCTCCTGTTGAGAAAGGGGGGGTTAGCTTGGGGTTTAGGTTTGGGTTTGAGGGATAGAGGACATAAATGTGGAAGGAATGAATATATTTTGAGCTGGAGAAGTGTTGTTATACGAACCTTTAGACCCGAGCGTTATGATAACGGTCTTGACGCCTCGGCCTAGAAACTCATCTGTGACAATGCGCCAATCGAAAGAGGGATCTTCAACCGCGGAGACGGGACGCGAAGTGAGAATGGCGGCTTCGGATTCGTTGAGGATGAGGTGGGTTATACAGGGGTAGGCGGAGTCGGGGAGCGGGACGGCGGGAGCCGGGTTAAGGAGCACGGGGATGGAGAGGCTGGAGGCGAGAGAGAGGATTTGGAGGACCGTTTCGAGGGGGATTTCGAGTTGGAGGACGAGCAGGGAGGGGAGGGGGGAGGAGAGAGAAGAGGGATCGGTGAAGCCGGGGGGGAGGAGGGACTTGGCTTTGGGATTAGTGGGCTGTGGCTTGCGAGGAAAAATTGGGGGATAAAGTTGGGTTGGAATAGTGTGAAGTGAGATGATGAAAGTTGGGTTAGGTAACTCACGTGGTTTGCGCCTGGGGAGAAGAGAATGCGGTTTTCGCCGCTGGAGGATTCCACAAGGATTACTGCTACGCCGGTGGATTGTGCGGGGATGGTTTGGATCGAGGTGGTGTCGATGAGAGAATTTTTGAGGGAGGAGATGAGGGAGGGACCGAATCTTTGGGGGCGTTAGTTTGTGAATATGAAAGTCAATAGACATTATATTGATTGAATTTGAGGGGAGAGGGGAAGTGTGATAATTTTGGGTGATGGAGGGGTTTCTCCCCCACGGGTATCATGCGATTCATTTCTATGTCTCCATATCGACAGTTTGAAATGTCAAAACTGGTGGAACATATAAATAGCGTGTTTAAGCAGAGGATAGGCTGAGAACCTTTTCCTATCCGAAAGCTTGTGCTGTCTCTGCTCAAAACTGAATAAATTGGTACTACAAAACCATTCGCCCAGCAAGACAGCCGTGAATAGAAGAAGCCTTGCATAAAGTCCTTGACTTGGAAGACGTAAAGATAACAGAATGAGAGAAGCCCACTTGTAGGTAGGTAGGTATGTAGAATGGACAATTGTATTGCCATTTTTGGTCAAGGAGACATAAGAGACCTACTCATCATCACCAACGGCACCAATCATCTTGACCAAAACATCGCTAGTGTGAGATGGAGCGGAAGCGGGATTGGGTCTTGAGAGACGTGCACATGCCACAGCTTGATTGGCACCTTTTCCGCCAGGACCGGTACTGAAGGACGTAGCGGTTAAAGTTTCGCCGCCAGTGGGAACGCGGGGGGTAAGCGTTACGAGGTCGGTATTGAGAGATCCAATGACGGTGATAATTTTTGGCGACATGGTTGGATTCGGTGGTGGAAGTTATCCGCGTATTCGTAAATGTTGGAAAGGGGGTTGGGCACGTGCTTGCCTGCTGTGATATACGATATACAGATGCCTAATAATGCTCTGGCGAAAATGCGTCGTAACTCGTAAGGGTGATGACGCAGCTAATGGGCTTGTTTGTTTTTTTGGGCTGTGCAGGTATGTAAAACTGTACAAAGTATTCACTAAGCTAGAGACCAATAGATGAGTAAATGTCTTTGCTATGATTCTAGTACTTCGCAAGTAGCACCAGCACCTAATATATGCACTATGTGAGCTGTTTCTGACTCCTCAACACCCTCCTTGGCTTGGGTATCAACCCCGCGCCCCCACTGGCTTTCAGAGACTTCTCATCCATTCCAACATTTCGATATTTTGTGATTTAATAGATTCTCCTTGGACACTTGGGGTTTACTCACCGTCAAGAACCCAGAGTCCTTACTACCAGTAATTATCAAAAACAGGCAATCTTTTAACCCCAAGATACAAGATACTGACAATCATATGATAATCTAAACCCAAGCCAAGCCCAGCCAAACACTTTTCTGCATCAAAGGGCTCCATCTCGCTGAGGATCTGAGCACGGGCCATATTACTAGCCTCACCTCGTGGAAGTTGGCCTCGCACGCCTGTTTGTTTTAAACAACAGAATATCAACCAGGAGTCGCATTTTAAAACAGGAAACTTCTCCAACTTCCATTTTCCTAAAATCAGAAAATACCAACAAGTGACAAGCTTGCCGAAAGATCTCGCTATACCCCCAGACTATCTATCTCCCTTGAAAATCAACACTCATACGCAATCATGGCCGCACAAGGCGGTATCTCTGACCCCGGTCTTATAACGTTGAGACCTCCTTAAGCTGTATTTCATTGCGCTGCATAGCTAACAAATGTTGCAGATTGGTGAATAAGCTTCAGGATGTATTCACGACCGTCGGTGTCCAAAATCCTATAGATCTTCCTCAAATCGCAGTGGTGGGAAGTCAGTCGAGTGGAAAGAGTTCGGTCTTAGAAAACATAGTTGGTAGAGATTTGTGAGTCTGCCACGTACGTACCCGTAGTGTTATACATATGCTAAATCCATGATGATGCGCAGTTTACCTCGAGGAACCGGTATTGTTACTAGACGACCACTTATTCTACAACTTATCAATCGACCCGCTCCCGCGAAATCAAACGGGGTACAGGACTCGGAGGAACTGGCTGCTGGAGGTGATAAAGAAGCGAATGCTGATGAATGGGGCGAATTCCTTCATATCCCCGGGCAAAAGTTCCATGACTTCAACAAGATTAGAGAGGAGATTGTGAAGGAGACAGAGGCGAAAACTGGTCGAAATGCAGGAATCTCCCCAGCTCCTATCAACCTTCGCATATACTCCCCAAATGTTCTCACGCTTACCCTTGTCGATTTGCCTGGTTTGACCAAGGTTCCAGTTGGAGATCAACCAAGAGATATTGAAAGACAGATCAAGGAGATGGTTCTCAAGCAAATTAGCAAACCAAATGCGATCATTCTTGCTGTTACGGGTGCCAACACCGATTTGGCCAACTCCGATGGATTGAAGCTTGCGCGAGAAGTCGACCCAGAAGGTCAAAGAACTATTGGTGTTTTGACAAAGGTCGATTTGATGGATGATGGAACTGATGTTGTGGACATTTTGGCTGGAAGAATTATTCCCCTGAGATTAGGTTACGTTCCAGTTGTCAACAGAGGTCAAAGAGATATCGACAATAAGAAGCAGATTACCGCGGCATTGGAAAATGAGAAGAACTTCTTCGAGAACCACCGGGCATACAAGAACAAGAGCACATATTGCGGAACTCCATACCTCGCCAGAAAGTTGAACCTTATCTTGATGATGCATATCAAGCAAACTCTCCCAGATATCAAGGCTCGTATCCAGACTTCGTTACAAAAGTACACTGCTGAATTGGCAGGTCTTGGAGATTCGATACTTGGAAATAGTGCAAACATTGTGCTCAATATCATTACAGAATTTACAAATGAATGGCGGACGGTCTTGGAGGGTAATAATCAGGAGCTCTCCAGTATCGAACTTTCAGGTGGTGCTAGAATTAGTTTTGTCTTCCACGAACTTTATTCCAATGGTGTTAAGGCTGTGGATCCTTTCGATCAAGTTAAGGACATTGACATTAGAACTATTCTTTATAACTCCTCTGGTTCTTCGCCTGCGCTTTTTGTCGGCACTACTGCTTTCGAGCTAATTGTTAAACAACAAATTAAGCGTCTGGAAGAACCAAGTTTGAAGTGCGCTTCTTTGGTATACGACGAGTTGGTCAGGATCCTTAATCAACTTCTTGCCAAGCCACTATTCCGCAGGTATCCTCAACTTAAGGAGAAATTCCATGCTGTTGTCATTTCATTCTTTAAGAAAGCCATGGATCCCGCCAATAAGCTCGTAAGAGACTTAGTGGCAATGGAATCGTGCTATATCAATACTGGTCATCCCGACTTCCTCAACGGTCACAGAGTAAGTTTGATATTCATCATTGTATAACTTCTACTAATTTATTTCACAGGCTATGGCTATTGTTAGTGAAAGACATAATGCATCAAAGCCCGTTCAGGTTGATCCCAAGTCAGGAAAGCCAATCCCATCAACGCCTGCACGCACAGCAAGCCCAACTCTTGATGGAATGGGCGAACAAAATGGAGGCTTCTTTGGAAGTTTCTTTGCTTCTAAAAATAAGAAGAAGATGGCTGCCATGGAAGCCCCACCACCAATTCTTAAGGCCTCTGGAACTTTGTCAGAGAGAGAAGGCACAGAAGTTGAGATCATTAGTAGGTATAAATTTAACACTTTCAGTTGTCATTGCTAAATCATTTTAGAACTGCTCATCAATTCGTATTACAACATCGTAAAGCGAACCATGATTGATATGGTACCAAAAGCTATTATGCTTAACCTTGTCCAGTAAGAACCCCTGAACAATTCGCAATTTATATGTAACTAACCTGTTGTAGATACACCAAGGATGAAATGCAAAGAGAGCTTCTCGAGAACATGTACAGAACCGATACTCTTGATGATCTACTCAAAGAAAGTGACTACACCGTTCGAAGAAGAAAGGAATGTCAACAAATGGTTGAATCACTTTCAAAGGCGAGCGAAATTGTTAGTCAAGTACAATAAAGCTACTGTCCGAAGATTAAATGCAGCGATCCTTCCGGGCCAAGAAAGTCCGAGGCAGGGAAGCAACCGAGAAACGTTGATTAGATACTCACCGCAAGTACTGTGTTGGCCCATTTACCTTAGACTTGTTTTTTCTATCTCACAACCACATACGATACCTACTTTTCTTTGGCATGGAGCATAATGATGTGTGGAATACATGGGCGCGGTGATGGAGGTGAAAGGGAAAAGATCATACCGAGAATACACCGATTCGAGAATATCTTGGTTTGAAAGCATAAGGCGAATGAATGATTGGCAAGCTTGACTTTAATGTTGTTTACAGCGAAATGGTTGTAACTCTTTAGTTCTTTTTCTTCAATATTTTCCCGCCTTGTTTATTGGTGCCTACAGTTATTTTCAGGGACATAACTTAGTATCTAGATAGTTGCCCCATTTGCAAAGAAACGGAGAATTAATTCCTACCAATAACCTTTTTGCATTGAAAGTGGAACATTACACGACATGACGTGCTCGCGCTACCACATCGGCGGAATCGCACACAATCGTAAGATTTGCTCGTATCGAGTGTTAGTGTTTCATCAACTTCCCTTCCGTAAGACATAGCTGCTTATATTTGGTTGGATGTAACGCGAATCTCGATTAACGTTCTCTGCCTTTCTTTGTCTGGGGTTGTGTCTCCTTCAAAATGAAGCGAATATGCGGGGAAATGGGGATAACGACCGATTCGAGAAAACGAAAGGGGGTCACACCCGCGTATCGGGAGAATGCCCAGATCGTACACAAGATCTCTTGAGAATACAAACGGGGATATGGGTACACGGGTAACGCTCTGGAGATACTTGTTTATTTGGTGTGATTTGTGTGTGTCTTGGTCGGTGGGGGATATGTGGAGAGAGTGTGTCTTCTTTTTTTTTTTCGATCGCGAAGATGGGTACTGCCGGGCTTCATGTACGGGTTCTTGGAATGGTTGAAATGTGCGGGGGGACGAGGGAACGAGTGTACAAGTACCGTGCTGGTGGTATTGTGGAGGAACGTTGGTTTAGTACTTCGTCTTCGTGAGGCTTTACGTGTCTGTACGTACGTACGTGCGAAGGGTAGAATAAAGTAAGTGCTGCTTGATTGTGCGAGGTACTGAGACGAGAGATGCAAATGCTTGCAGACAAATCAGGAGTGCAACGAGCCGAGGAAGATGAGCCATCATGGTGCTGGTAGGTGGAAAGGTTTGAGGGGGAGGATATGCAGACATTCTGCGTATGAGTATTGGATTCATGCAATACGAATCAATGGCTCTTTCCCGATATCGCTTCTCTTTCTTCTTTCCCTATCTGCGGTGGAAGGTTCCAAATAATGAGATTGGCGAAATGTGATTTGTCGCTTTTCCGAATGTTTGCTTCTGGATCGCGTGGGAATTTCTCTGGTTCCCGCTTCCCGGGTGATGGATTGTTGTCGTCTATTTGTTTTCTTGTGGTGTGTTGTTATTGAGAGAGCTGTATGTGTGTGTGTATTCCCGAAATTTGGAAGGCTTCGTTCAACGAGTGTCTATCTACTGGAAATGGGTTCTGGAAAACAAGAGGCTAAGAGCCAAGACCGAATGAATGTCACTGCCCTCTCGAGGCTTCCAAGAGCCATCGGGAGTACTGTTGTATGTAGGGTCTAGACAGGGCTTCAGTGTGACAAAAGCAGGTAGAAGCATTTTGCGGGTATCGAAGACGCCCATGGAACATTTGGGAAATTTGTGATAGATCTAGAATCTAGGAACAGCACAGGTATTTAAATACAATAGAAGGTCGGCAAAGAAAGTGGTTTCTTGAGCCAAGTGCTTTTTAGAGACTTTCAGCTTCCATCTAGGTAATTCTCCGAAAGTGGCTTGCTTGCCTACATTTACTTTTTGACTATCATATTTCTTCTTAGGGGAAATAACCGACTTTACCCATATCTAATTTCGGGGTTAATTTTAAAATTTCTCCCTGGACTTCTACAAATTTTCCATACTTTTTCTTTTGGGTCAGTTAAGAAAGATGGCTATCGCTCAAGCTAATCTTTCCTCTCCACGTCTCCAGCACCGTCAACGTAGTGCTGCTCCTCCAGCTCTATCAGTCGGAGTCTCACAGGTCCGAGCACCTCACCGACGAGTATCTCATCATCAAAAAGTCGAATTGGTTTCGGCATCGAATATGTCAAGAGATGATCCGCCATCTCCTCCTCCCAACCCACCTCCAAGCCCGTCAATGCTTATTGAGCTAGATGATGATTTGAGGATTTGAGTTGTAAGTCTACTTCATGATGGCTTCTGTTGTTTAGCATTGAACTAATCTCTGTTAAAGGTGGTTCTGCGTTCGAAGCCTAAGCTGGAGTTTTGTCGAGATAAAAATTTGCTTCATTCGCTTAGGGGCATATCATTGGTGGTCGGGATATGGAAACGGAGTTGTTATAGGGTACGTGGCGGGGATGGCTCGAGGTGCTGGTTCTGGTTCTGGTCCTGAATAGTGGAGTATAGACATTTGTTTACGGCGTTCTAGAAATGATAACGGAAAGAGGAGTAATGAATAAGAGAGTCGACGTGTTTGAAATGGGATGTAATGGTGAATGGATCATAATTTCGCATGCTTTTTCCTAATCAAACCACCATTTTCTATATCATAGTCTTCTCCTCTTTTCCATCCTAACCACTGATCGAGTGTTGTCTCCCCGCCTTGTCCAGGATACAATGGTTTGCTAGTGTAACTTTCCCCTTCAACGCCAGGACCTTGGCCAATCGATGGGTTCTGACTATTATGTTTAGATATTGCGAGAGATGGTGTCTCTCTAAGTGTAACAACTGGTCTTTGATCACCTTCTTTGGCAGGGTCTTTTTCGAGTTCATCAAAACCAAGAACAGGTGTACAGCAAGCATCAGTCCCATCGAAAATAGTCTCCCACTCAGACCTCGCTTTTTCTTTGAACAACCTAGTAAAAGTTTCCCTCATCTCTGGCCATGTACTTCTATCCATTCTCGTCTCCTCAATATCAGTGTCTCCCAATCCTAGTCGCTTGACTAGCTCTTTGAAAAACTGTGGTTCCAGAGCACCCACCGCCATATATTTCCCATCCTTTGTTTCGTAAGTATCATAAAACGGGCTCCCGGAATCCAATGTGTTCTCTCCTCTCGGTCTATTCCACATAGGAGTCTTCATTAACATCCTCGGAAATGTTACAAGATATGCACTCCCATCGACCATATTCGCTTCTACAACTTGCCCCTTTCCGCTCTTCTCTCGCGCTAGCAAGGCGAGTAAAATTCCCTGGAACAACGTAGCTCCTCCTCCCGCGAAGTCCCCAAGTATATTCGCCGGTGGTAATGGCTTTTCATTTTTTCGCCCAAGAAGTGATAATGCCCCCGAGACTGCTATGTAGTTGATATCGTGCCCGGCCATATCTTTGTACTTCCCATCACGGCGAAACCCAGTCATTCGGGCAAGAATGATGCGAGGATTGAGTTTGAGGAGAACATCCGGTGAAAGTCCCAATTTTTCCAAAACTCCTGGGCGGAATGGATCGATTATGATATCAGCATGCGCAACGAGAGACTTGACGAAGGATATTCCTGCATTTGCTTTGAGGTCGACTGCAATGGAGGATTTGTGTCGGGTAAGGAGATCGGGGGTCGGTGGAGGAATTGAGGAAGAGTGTGTGAGGTTAGGAACGGCGCGATCGATACGTAGGACTGATGCTCCATAATCTGCTAGAAGAAGTCCCGCAAAAGGTCCTGCAATTGATGTTAATGGGGGTGCAATGGAATCTGGGGTAATGCGGGGGTCTCTACCTGGAGCTAGGCCTGCGAATTCGAGAACGCGAACTCCCGTCAATGGTGGTGCCCCTGTCATTGTTGCTAATGTAAGATACCAATATCCTATATTGACTCACATGTTGAGGATAGCAATTCGCATTGTCTCAATAAGTATTTTGATTCCAGATGATAGCTCTATGATGGCGGTTGCATGCTCGACCCCCGAACCGAGGTTCAATCGGGCTTATCAGCATCTGCCAATCATCCATTCCACGGCAATTTTTGAATCACATAGTTATATACAGAATCAACAACGCAAGGAGTACACGGCGAAGAATTGGGATAGCACCAAGCTTTTGCATCAAAACTTACCAAAGGAGAAAATAAACTGTATAGTTTCTTAATGTTTATGATGATTGCGGTTATACGGGCGACAGTCTCCCCTACGTCGTGCCGAAGTAATTCTAGTGTACCCTTCACCACTCTCCTGCCATAATGACTTTTCATAGTTTTGAGAATATTAAGATATCTGGTTAGATATGCATTTCCGGATTTCTTTGAAGACGGCTACAATAGTTATCTATCGGTTGTCTGATGTGTACAATGCAATATTTATAAGTCAGCAATCTCGGAAATTAGACGGGCCCGAACTCTTCTCGGGCCCGTCAAGGTAGTATCAATGAGCCTTGCGCCAGGCGGATCTCCTGGGGGAAAGACGTCCGCAACTACAATTGTCAGACGGGTCCCGTTGAATCGCTAGAATGGCCCGAAGCTTCTTAGATCATAATGTATGGGTAGATACACATACAGGGCATTGCACGAGACCGTGTCAGGCCAAACATGAGGTTACTTACTTAAAGAACATATAAGAGTCAACGAAAGTACTGAATCTATATCATTCTGTCAAACTATTCCAGAACAATGAAACGCAGCTTGAAAGTTATATAGACTTTAGCACTTCAAACCATCCACCCATGCTTCCAAGAATATCCATTATTGGTGCAGGCCCATCCGGCCTAGTCCTAGCTTCTCTCTTCCACCGCAATAAAATACCCTTCGCCATCTATGATCTCAGATCTCGTCCCTCTCCAGATCTTGTCAATTTCCCATCCGGCTCTCTAGATCTACACATCGAATCAGGACAACGCGCACTCTCAGAATGTGGGCTTCTCCAGAAATTCCGCTCACTCACCGTAGAATGCAGCGAAGAACACATCATCTGTGATCGTTTTGGAGACGTAAAATTCGAGGTTCCCAACCATAACGAAGAACGACCAGAAATTTCAAGAAACAGTTTGATCGAATTGCTCTTATCGTCACTGCCCGAGAATACCATTCAATGGGAACATAAAATCAAATCCGTTTCTCCAAACCCTTCAAATTCCCACCAACAAATTATCACCTTCCAAGATAAGAGTTCTCATTCTTGTGATTTGGTAATCGGAGCAGATGGAGCATGGTCAAAGGTTCGCCCGCTCTTGACTGATGTAAAGCCATTCTTTAGTGGTGTGCATTGGATGACGTTAACGATTCCAAATATCACCCAGAGGTTCCCAGAACTAGCTAAGATGATTGGAACCGGAACTTTCTGGGCGCTGGGGGGTAAGAGATTTGTTCTGAGTCAGAGGGGCTCGATGGATTCAGCAAGAGTGTATGTTGCGATACACAACGAAGATATCAACTATTGCAACGACACAGGATTGAATTCTTTAGACATTGAGCGGGTAAAAGAGAAAACTCTCGGCGAATCTGGTATCTTTGCAGATTTTGGCAAAGGAGTCAAGGAGTTGCTAGAAAAAGGGTTGGGGGAGGAAAAAACCCCAGAGTTCTTGCCGATGCATATGTTACCTACCAATCACACTTGGGAGCATAAAGCCAACGCGACATTAGTTGGAGATGCGGCACATCTCATGACCCCATTTGCAGGAGAAGGGGTTAATTCTGCAATGTTAGATGCTTTAGAATTGGCGCAAGGAATTATTTCGGCTGTGAACAAGGACACTTCGATCTCGGATGCTATGAGGGATTACGAGATGAAAATGTTTGTCAGGGCGAAAGAGAATGCGGAAGAAACATGGACGAGCTTGGAGAAAATCTTTGAAGATAGTGCACCCAAGGCGATAGTGGAGTGGTTCAATAGTTTTAGTACACCACCCGAGCAAGTTTAGGAGCGGTGTACACTTAGTGCTAATGGTATTTGGCCCACGATATTGAAATCTGAAATTTATTGATTTTGATGTAGAGGCGCCAAAGTAAGACATGCGTGAAGATGTACACTCAACTCGCTTACAGTACTAGTCCACTGCTACTAGCCGCTCAACGAAATCACACCTAAAATAGCTGATTTACTACTTTTGTTTTATATAAAATTAGTGAGTTTAAACCTTTTCTTGATATCAAAAACTATATTATTGGATTGAAAATTAATTAAAATTTACTAAAAATAAAATGATTTATTTTTAGTGATTTTATTGATTATGAAATATATAATTAAAATTGGAGAAATTAAAATATCTTAAAAAGATTGCAATTTACTAGTAAAATAAGCGAAAATCAATTCTTTTGATAAATCCATATTTCAATAATATAAATAACGATTTGAATAAATTTATAGAATATTAAAAATTTGATTTTCTTAAATAACAATATCGAAATACTATGTATTGCAAAATTCAAATCAAAAAATCAATTTAAGGTCATTAATTTTGTATAAAACAAAAGTAGTAAATCAGCTATTTTAGGTGTGATTTCGATGAGCGGCTAGTAGCAGTGGACAGTAACTGTAAACAATAATCATTGTCTGTGACTTAGATGGCTTGGACGCTTTGAAACAGATTCTAGTAGTAACAGCAGGATCAAAAAGTCTACCAACGTGTAAGTTGGGATTTGAAGATTGGTGGTAAGTTTGGGGTATAAGAACTTGTAAATTTTGAAAGAAATGGGAAAATAGAGGAATCAACAGTAATTGGGGGAACAAGGAGGAGTTGAAACGTGGGGGAAACGAAGAAACTCGACAGTATGAAAAAAGAAAACAGATGATTACGAGTTGAGAAGTAGAATTAGACGATCAATAATTATTACGATAACAGATTTGAACAAAGTAAAGATAAAACCGAAGCTAATTTGAGTCCTTAACCACGCATTCACCGATTCATTCGAAGTTTCATTTTTGCACATGATCTATAGATTTTATTCGAGATTTATGTGTGCTTTCCTTAATCTCTTGTTACATTGTACCTATTCAGATATTACCACCCTTCTCATCCTCGCTTGCATTATATCTCTGGCTACAGACTTCATATTTCACACCTTTGTCCTTTTGACGGATTATTAAGCTAGCAATCAAGTCTGAAATCCACACGTTGATATCCATAATGCTTGATCCCATTGATTCAGTCCAGTCTTCTCAATACTTCTTTTAGAAACATAGCGATTTTTCGAACATTCCGCGATGATGTCACGAATTATGCGACGAAGAAGAAAAAAAGAATTGTGAAAATAGAAGTTAGCACATAATTCAAAAAATCTAAAAAAAAAGGCGAGACTTAACAAATGTTCGGGACAGATGAATGGGCTTGATTCGTTAGCCCCTCACTTGAGGGTTTCCAGCCAGAACGACGAGGACGTGGATCATTTCTGGCCACCTAGATCAGTAGTTAGTAGGGCGTGGGAGGAATACTTGCGTTTTGTCCCAGGGTCCAGGAGTCCAGGGTGATTCATGTGCGTGTCTTTCCATTTCTCTGCAGTCAAAAAATCCTGGGTGCTGGGGGTCAGTGGTTAGTGGTTAGTTGGCATGTTAGTTCACGTGCATAGGGGGGCAAGAGGAGGGTGATATCATTTACCATTTCCAAAGGATCTTTGGAATGATTATTGCGGCTGCAACGAGGGTCCAGGTGGCGACCGTTTTAATGGTCGAGGTATTTCGGGATATCCAGGATTGCACTGGGGCAATGGTCCATGGAGTGGTCGCTGGCTCCGGTGTGTCCAAGGGGTCGTCGTCCAAGGAGGAGGGATAATCCGCGGTGGTGTCCGATTCATCCGAGGATGAGGATGAAGATGAGGTATATGTGACAGTGGGAACCATGGGGGAGAGCATAATGGAAGGGGGAAGTGGGCGTGCATCGTGAAACCTACCAAAGTTTCTCCTGAGAATGTCCTGGAACTTGGGGGATGAACTGGGCACTGGGGATGGAATGCGTACCGGGGATGGACTGGTCTCTCGGAATAGGCAGAAGGGATCTGACAAAGGAGATTGAGCGACAATTTCACAACCAGAGTCTGATGTTGCCATCGGAATCTGACTCAAAGGTCGAACTGGAGTGATGATGTAGGCTCGAGATGCGATAATTTGCTCTTCAAGGATCATTTCTGACCACCGCTGAGTAAAGGTCTTGGGCTTGGCTAGCCTGAACAAGCGGGGCTGCGAGTATACTACAGGTAGCTGGGGGGAAGTGGAAGGAGAGCGGGAAATAGAGGGGGAAGATGGATTTGAACCATCTTCTGTTGACCACCGCTTGGTAAAAGTCTCGGGTTTAGCCAACCTGAACAAGCGGGGCTGCAAGTATACTACAGGTGGCTGTGAGGAAATGGAAGGAGATGGAGAAGGAGAAGAAGATGGGGAAGGGGGGTTTGAACCATCTTCTACCGAGACAGAAGAGGAACTGGAATAGCCATTGAAGTGGTCCAGGGAAATGGAGGCCATGGAAGGGGATCCAGAGAAAGTAGAGATAGTGTGGTGGGCCGAAAAGGAATCCTTGGACGGTGAGGTGGTGCCTGGGCTAGGGGTGGGCTCGCGGAATACATACCTTTTGTGGGGGGGAGAGGGAAAAATTCCAGATCTGGAGGGAAGGCCAGTGGGGGGAGCCAAGAAGTCCAATGGATCGTCAGCGACGAAGGGTCTGGGAGGAGGAGCCTTGACACTGGGATGATCCGAGAAGGGGTCCGAAGGATCGTCTTCAACGTAGGGTCTGGGAGGAGGGGTCTTGGCATCAAGTAGAGGGCCTAAATTGATGCAAGGGGAGCCGATGGGGAAGACCTCACTGGATCCAGTGCTAAAGTTGGAGGATGTGCGTTCCTCCTGAATGGATTCAGAATACATGGTGGGGGACCTGTAGAGCTCGGGGGCCATGGGATGGGGTTTGATCTCAAGAGCCGACCAATCGATCGACTCGTAAGATCCACAAGAATCTGAATAATTAGAAGATGAAGATGCAGAAGAAGAAGAAAGCAAACGCAATGACAAAGGAGAATTTTTTTTGGTTTTTTTGGCCTGCGTAGAGGCTGAAGTTGTGGAAGAAGATAGGTTTCCAGGTCTGTTAGATGGTGGATGGATGTTTGAAGGATCCAAAGAGAGTTCCATTTGTTGGTCACACACGTATGGGACGCGGAGAGGATGGACGATTGGGGGATGGAGAGAGTTAGAGGTTTGTGGAACTTGATATCCACGACCGCGAGGGGCCGACGTGTTTGTAGAGTTGAAACTGGCAGCCCCAGGAGCACTGCCAGTGGAAGAAGAAGAGTGAAAGCGAGACATTGAAAATGTGTGAGCTTGTAGAGTGTAGAGATTTTTTGAAAGTGGCAGGAAGAAGAAAAAAGAAAAAGAAAATCGAGGAACAGAAATTGAAACGAAATATATATCAGTCCTCTGACGCGTCTTCGCAAGTGCGAAAATTGGCGTGTTTTTTTAGACGAGAATTTTTCACTTAGGCTCTAAAAGAGTCTTTTTAGACTTTTTCTATCATCTAACCGAGAGGGAAGAACCAGTAATGATACATAAATACAAACCCTATATGTTCCAACGGAAGATATCGCCGATAGTAATACGCGACGCGTAGACATGAAATCTGTTATCGTAGAAAGGAGGGAAGGAGCGATGGGTATGTGCGACAGGAAGCTATACAATATAACCTATCAAAATATAGACGTAATAGATAGAGCTCAACACACGAGTCAAGCAATTCAAATAACGAGGTAGCTCTGAAGATAAACCTGTACAAGGGTTATGTGATTTGTGTTGATCTCCAAATGAGAACACTCTCTTATTTAGAAGCTCATGTGCTGAATGAGGAAGGAGTTATGGTCACAAGAATGATAATGTAATAAGACCACAAAAGCGCAGGAGCTCATCTAACAACAATTGAGGAGATACTTTTAGATATTGTGTAAGGCAGTTGATGTTACTTTTGACTAATAGGTAATGTATGTTCCAGAGCTAACTTCAATCAGGGTATCTTCCCCAATCTTACCCTGTGAGACAGCTTCTACAGCTCCAGCAGATCACCTAACTTGAAATCGGGCTTTATGGGTTACTTTTCCCAAATCTGGCAGATGCTAATTGAAATACACCTGCGCGTTCTCTAGCTGTTCCATCCATTCCTGAGAACTGCATATGCCAGCATCGCTATCGTCTTGACACCGAACGATAACATGTTTATCTAATGATGGAAACCCAAAAAGATCGACGGCTACAGGAGCGCAAATGAATATCGGATAATAAAGGGGTATTTCGTCACTAGTCACGAGCTATGGAGTTCTTGAGACAAGGAAATCCGCGCTCATGATTACGACTTTGAAACCAGAGGCAGTCTACGATTTGGCTTCGCGGCAGTCGTTATAGAGTAGATAGAGTGTTTTGTCGCATCAAAACGAAGACAAGATACTTTGTGCGAAGGATGAGATGTCGTCTTCATGACAGCGGGTAAAAGTGGAGCAAATATTTAGAGACTAAACTATTTACAGCACCTGCAAAGACTTTCAAAGCACGGCATTCCTACGTCTGCGCCTCAGATCATATGCTGGAGGATTTGGTAACACCGCAGAGCGTCTAGTTAGATCCCAAACCAAGTTCGGAAAAAGTGAGACTTCTCACGATAATACCACAAAAAACATTGCGAATATGCGATTTGCGACTCTTTCAATCAAATGCGACATAAACATCACAAGAAGGGGAGTGCTATATGGCCGCGAAAACATACTCCGAAGCTGATATATGCGACTTGGTACCCGTTAGACCATCTGATTGATGACTCCGTCTTTATTTTGAGAAATTGCAAAAGCGACAGCTCATGGAACCACCTCCAATCCACTTCTTGTGCAAAGATCATTTTGCGACCCAAAAAAGCAGAACCTAACAACACTAGCAAGACGTCTGCGATACGAAAGAAAGAGAAACTCATTAGAACAAGTGTGGTGTCCGTTTGAAAGATAGTATAAATGTTTTACGATGGAGAGAACTCAGCATGGTGGATGGGGTGGGCTGCAAAATTGACCCCACTCAACTATTTCTCGAAATCGACAGCTCGTTGACATCATCACTATTTCATCTTCCCTAGTCACACTAGATGTATCTAGGAGACGAAGTTCTGTGAGAGAATCGCAGAATGGCAATAATAACAGAAATAGTTTGGACACTTGTTTGGTGAATCGAACCTCCGAACTTAGGAGGGTTTCAGATATCGTGATCTATGGTTTAGTAGGTAGTTTTCTACCAATTGAAGTCTCACAAAACCCTGCATTGAAGAATACGCACAAAGTAGGAATTAAGAATGAAAGAAATGGTATATTGATCAACTACCCATCAAACCTTTCGAGGGATAAGTCCCAAATAACCCCACGTAAACAATACCTCAATCAACCATTCCTACATGCCATTAAAAACCCATGCTAGTTTTCAAAGCAAGCATGCAAATGTTTCATCTCAACATCCTTCCTAACTCTTGCTCTTGCTGGTCGCTTCTGACCCTTGAACATCATCTTGTTCCACCTATTCGCTTTGCTGTTCCATATTTTTTCCGCAGCTAGTTGCTTTCTTTCCTCTCTTTTTGCATGCTCCTTCTCTAAATAGTCTCTGGATTCTTTCCCCTGTTGGCTTAATTTCCTGGTTCGCTTCTTTCGTTCATCTCCACTAGCTACCGCCAGCCGAGCGGGCTGTAATATTGCTTGTCCCTGCTGTTGTTTGACTCGTACACTCCGCCTGGTTGGCTGTAGCCTCTTTTGCCTTTGCCTTTGCTTCCGTTTTTTCTTTGTGGGCACGGGTGCTCGTGCCAGTGCTGGAATCTGCGGGGAAGATTCTGCTTCTACCCTGTTATCGATATTGGCATGCTGATCACTTAGAGGACTTTCAGACTCAGCCTCTTCGTCTTAGATGAAACTCTAAAGAATAATTACTCACCTTGCTGTCTCGTTGCCAACGGCATTAAGTGAGGGAGAGGATTTACCTGGCATTGTGTCTCGAGAATTGAGGTATCGATTGCAACAGTGCTGTTTTATTAAGGCAAGATTATTGAAAATCGCTCAAGTTTGAAGAACACTGGAACGCTGAACAAGAAAAGTAGCGATAGGTTGAGAGAACAAAAGAAATTTTATAGCTTTCCCTGGATGTTCAGCTGGCTTCTTTAAGACAATAAAGCTCTGAAATCTATTGTCGAAGTACCATTGAATAGAGACCTGATAAGCGGAAGAGCATTGTTATAGTGAGAAACATGCAGAACAGAGGTCAAAGGTGAGGTGATGCTGGAAGACGCGAGGAATTTCGCCTGGGCACATCGGCAATATTGTTGGACAGGTACAAAGCTCATTTATTAAATAGATAAGTAATTATATGCAAAGCAACTAGCTATATACATAGGAAAATTCTAACAAAACAAGAACTCAAAAGAAAGATAAATGCTAAATCAGTGTAGGTCATGAGCTAAGACTCTCATAACCCATCTGAAGCTGGTGGTCCTTTATACACTATGCTTCGTCAGTAAACGATAAACTCGAACTTCAGAGAAGTAACTCACCCTTCCTAGCATAAGCAGCATACCAAACCGCCGCTATTGCCATAAATCCCACCAACACTACACTTGCATAATTCATCGACACCTTTGTAACAGGTAACGCCGTGGGCATACTGAACAAAACCACCTCAAAGGCAATCCATACCAAGGCCACCGCATTCACAGTGGTTCCGACCACACGCCCACAATTCCACCGTGCGCAAGATACCTCTCGTCTTCTATTCCATAGTAACGATAAACCAATTGGAATGGCGTACGAAATCGAAAGCGCTATAACGCCTACTGAAACAAAAGCAGTAAATGCACTGCTACTGCCGAGGTTAATAAGACCTAGGAGCATTTGAACGATGGTGACAAATATGAGAGCATTTACTGGTACGCCTAAAGATTTGTTGACAACTGAGAAAATTTTAGAGCCGGGGATTGCCTGGTCGCGAGCGAATGCCCAGGTGCAGCGCGATGCAGCGGTTGTTATACTAATTGAGCAGAACATAGTAATACCAAGCACCAGAAATGTAAGACCTAGACCACCTCCGGGAGAGCCCATGACCCTGTTGAAGATGTACGGGATTGCTTGACCATTGGGTGCGCCGATTACATCAGCGAGAGGTGGCATCGTTACACAGATCGGGATGATAAAGAACAGACCAGCTATTCCACCAATAGGAACGCATAGTGCTATTGCTTTTGGAACTTTGATCGTAGGGTTGGAAACTTCTTCTGCCATTGAGGAAATCATGCCAATCGCAGAGAAGGTATACGCAGCTGGTAGAAGACCGATAAAGAAAGTGAAGCCTCCCCATCCAGCGAAAGAAGTATCGTAATTTCCAAGAGAATAGCTAGCACTGTGTCGACCTTCCTTTGCTGAGACCGAAAGAGCAATTAGAATGATGAGGATACTAATGGCCGTCCAAGCAGCGCATATTGTATCAACCATGGGTAGGAAACGGTTGCCGAACGTGCATATCACCAATGTGAGGAGACAAATGGCATAAAAGATGAGAGTGAGCTGCCAGCTAGATGCAACAAAATCCGGGTGATACATTGCAACAGTTGCAGATATCAGCGAAGCAAATCCAAAGTTGACGGATAACGTTATTGTCCAATTTCCAATGAGCCATACCCAACCTGTGATGAACGAAAGTATCGTCTTATGCTTCTTTGCTACCTACAATTATCAAAAATTAGCTGTGATCACGAACCATGTTCCAATACTCTATCGAAAAAAAAAGTGGTAGATATCACTTCATCAACGTCCATAGAACTAGATCAGAGAGTCGATAAGATCAGATATTTCCTCACCTGGAAAGACCAATAATAAGGTCCAGCGGAGGTTGGATACCTCGATGCAAGTTCACTCAATGATAAAGCCACACATTCATCTAAAATAAGAACCACAATCCAACCAAGAAATATGGAAAGCTGACCCCCTCCATATATGGCACTAATTAGCGGCCCGCCTTCTCCATAAGGTATTGCTGCAATTGCGAGCGATTGAAAGAGAAGAGTAAACAACGATCGATTTCGTTGAAGCTCTTCAGTATATCCAAGAGCTTCGAGATTGTCCACCTCATTGGAATCCGGTGGGGAAGTTGTCGAAGAGGTTTTCTTTTCCTCGTCAACCATTGTCGTATTCATTCTCGCGGTAGGTACTTGTACCCCTAAGTACCTGATATTTCTTAGCTGAAGAGATTCACGATTTAGTATATAGTACACGGAAAAGCGATAGAACTTTATTAGGACAGGCTCATGCGCAATATATAAATTGTCTGTCGAGGACTCCGCAATTGATTGGGAGATATCTGCGGGGGTTGAGACACAGAGACGGCTATACCAAGTAGTCGGTATGACCAGCCTTTAGGATAAGTTAGAACCAATACAGAAGCAATTTCCTGCATTCGTTGTACCAATTTGACGTCGGTGGTAATGATTCTGTGCTGAAATTTGATTGGGCCTATCTGGTTATCATGATGTGATAAGGTTTATCTCCAAGGATGGATTCGATTACACACGAATTCAAGGTAGGTAATCTCTTGGTAGATATTCCTGCCGCGTGGAATACATGTACATTTCATGAATGCAACATGATCAAATTGTACTCTATAAATCGTAGCCAGGTCGAATCATGGGAAAGAAGCGGTGGCGACAGTCCAGAACTATCTTGAGTTGAACTTTCTGTCAGAACAAACCCTCTTGTGTCTCCTCAGCCCTTTTCGTCGAGTCATTGTATGCCGGTTAAACCTTATCGTGGAGACAATCAAATGGATATACAAGTACCGCACCCTAATCCACAGATCCTGGCAGGTTAATGGTGGAAAATCGAACTGTTTTTGGCAACGCGGGGAACTTTATATCTTCAGCTACGGAATGGGTCCGAGCGTAGAGCTGATCAAGGACATGTTAGCAAGCTGTTGAGACAAGAGCTGAACAAAATCCGGTGCTCACCAAAAGCAATTAACATTTTTGAAATTCGACTATCAATCATCCAGTGAATATTGATTTTTCGAATCTGGGTAAGGTTGTTTTTATGGATGATTTGGTGTGCACAAAGGACTCGTTCAGCTCGAGACGGTCTGACGTTGGTCATCCAAAGATGTTATCAATGTCGCAAGGGAATTGAAGGACGCATGTGAGTGGTTCGATTTGGAATCTATCACGTGAGTGACACGTGCTATCGTAGCATTCGACGACATCAGGCTACATCAGCGCTCAATCGAATCAGAAGACTACTCAACAATTTCAATGTTATCTATCGATGATCTAGAAGGTCGAATTCCGAGAACAAAAAAGGTTTCTCCAGTTTTTCCCATTACGCCATCACTCGCATAATCCCCTCGCTTGCCACCAGCTTCAACCCTACAATGTGCGCTTAATCGAGCATTTACCTTATGTTCAAAATTGATACTGGCAAGATTTAAGTCTGCACATAGCGCCTGATTATGTCTACTTTAATATATCCCGTGAAAGATCGAGGATGTATGCATCAAAATTGCACTGCGATGCAGCCGATTAGCAGGGGTCCATGAATCATATTTCAGTTGTTCAGGTGGTTGATAAGTGCTCTTCAATTGCGAGTATTGGATGCGAAGAATCAGGCTTAACCACACGTGATAGTAGGTCTCCTAAAAGTCTTGTAGTGAGGATCACTGCGAGCTAATATTGAGGCTAATGTCAAGAAGTTGAGCGAAAACCACTCCTATTAATCTAATCGTCGCAAATTTCGACAGAGCGAAGCGCCTCTTACAGCAACCGAGAGCAACCTACTATGAAAGTCTGTGCGTAAAGCGATTGATAGTCTGTATTATAGGCTTAAGCCCTGAAAGTCCTTAAAATTATTTGAAAGCTTTTGTAAAGGGTTCATAGCTTAGCTTAAGGTAGGTGCCTAAGGCGCCCCTCCTAGTACCACCTTCTCTCCTAGTAGAATATCACATTTCTAATTTACGCCTTATCTCTTGTATCATAATAGGATGTTCTACCTTCAAAAAAGGTCCCGCTAGTATCATAGCAGTCTGAGTTTGGAATTCTGGGAATACTACGCTTAGAATTGAAAGTCCTTCTCATCATCGTGACGCCGCCTCCGTTTTCGTCCTTGTTTTTTTGTCTTCGTCGTTGTCGTCTTGGTTTTCGCTCTTGTCTTTGCCTTTGTTACTACCCACCTTTTCATCGTCGCTATCATCTTCGTTTTGCGTGGCATCAATCTTTGTTCTCACAGATGGCTGATCCCCCCGTCGATTACCCCAGTGGATGTTTCTACACCTGGAGGTTTGAGGAAGCACATTTGGACCATCCTTGCGGACTGGCCACTCTTAGTCCATGAGCTGTCAAAGGTCGCTGATGAGGAACTGAGAGACCATCTATAATCTCTCAATTACCAGAGGAGGCGCAAGCATATCTTGATTACATGTGCAACACAATTGATAATTCTCTAGGTGCTCTTCACACTCTTCAAAAGACTTGCGACGCCGAGTTACAGAATGAGATAGCAGCTCAACGAGCACCGGAGAACCAATCACGAGAACAGGCAAAACTGATTGCTAAATTACAGCTCCAGCTCTCCGAACTACCTGATGTAGCCGCAGAACCAAAGTACCTTTATCATGGCCGAAAAGCATTTAAACCCCCAAAAACGTTCAAGGCCGAGAATAAAAGTGCTCTCGCGTGACGGGACGAGTATTGTGCCTGGAAGCAATCCTTACAAAATTTCTGGCATATAGAGTCAATCGCTTTCGATACCGATAGGAAGAAGCTTCTTCATATGATCTCTTTGCTTGAAGGCACCGCGCGCCAAGAAAAGCGCAGGGATATTGATGATATTATTCAAGATAAATCATCATACACAACCGCTGAATTGTTCTTCGAGAAGCTCGACAGTCTCCATATTTTTGACGAAAGTCAACGCGAGGCTGCAATCAAATTCGACAAACTCAAGATGACAGAGAAACAGACTTTTTCGGCGTTCTATGCACAATTGGAATACCTCGGTAATGCTTGCTACAAATCGACCGGAGGGATGGTATTCGCAATGAAACAGAAATTCACTGACGACTTGCTCCTCATGGCCATGAGGGAATCTAATCCATGTGCTAACGACGATCTCGATGGTTGGAGGAAGAAAATTCAGGCTTGGTATCAAAACTGTCGAGAGAATGAACACTATAATATTGCAGCTACAAACCCGATTTATCCTCGCTCATTATTTGCTCCCACACCTAACAATTCCACTAACCTTCATGATCCTGTCAAACTGGATGCATTTCGCACACAGGATATAGAACGGCAACGACAAAGAGAAGTTCGTTTGGGCCTTTGTCATTACTGCAAGAAATCTGGCCATTCGGTTTGGGATTGCGAAGCAAAAAAGCAGGCCGATGCGCAGATAGCAGCCAGTGATTGGACATCGGGATTTCAAGGCAATGAGTACTATCAAGTTTCTGATCGAGGTAACTTTCAGTCGTCTGCAAGAAGAGGCTACCAAGCACCTATACTGGGAGGCTATCAAAACCCTGTTCGAAGCAATTCAATCACTCAGAATTACCAATCCCCTTATTCTAGATAAAATTTAAACACTTTCCAGGATGTTTCGAGGCAGAATTCCTAAACCCTTCTGAAAGCGCCTCTAATATGCTTTCTACAATGTCGTCACCAACCGACGCGACAGGTTCGAGAAAAGCGAAACCTCCGCAGTAAGTTGCACGTGGAAGTTATCAGGAAAGACAGGATGCATAAAATGCATTCCAGATAGCAAAGCGCTAGATATCATATCACAGTTCAGATCTACAGATAGCGAATCTCTATTTATTCAAACCATTATGTTCCTAAACTACATTTCTTGATATTATTAGCTCAACCAATAGTGAGTACTTCGAAAAAGCATTCGCGGGCTGTAATTCTATTGTATATTTTTCTTGGTTGCAAACTTCTAGTTTCGCTTGTTGCTATCAATAAGAGACTGTTCACGCTGTGCGGATTACTTAGGGGAAGACTAATCAGATATTACAGAAGCACCTTCGAGCTTCACAATGGTCATCATACCTATTAGTTTACAAAGCCACTGAAATATTACATTAGTAAGACAGAATTATAAAGATATATATGTGTTTCAATTTCGATTAAAGTATCTCTAATGGTTGAATGCCCAGGTCAGTATCACAAGTAAAGTTAAAGTTCCCACTTTCACCGCAATAACTCCATCTATACGCAATCGAATGATTGTAACAGAAACAAGTCTATGCGCCTAAGCAACTAGATAAACATGAAAGTCGAAATGCCATGTCAACTGACTGTATATAAAAGCCATGCAATAACAAAAAAATGAATGAATGTCCCTTGGACCTAGACCCAAAACTCCACCTCCACCTCCCACTTTAGTCTACCTCCTTATTTCGAGACCATATAAGCGAGGACGAAGACTCGAGAGAGGAATAGGAATGGAATTGGGTATCTAATATTCAATATCCAGCCAAAGAAATAAAGAAAATATCGAGATCGATGTTTGAGAATGGTGATCAAAATGTTTCATGTAAAGAATGGCTACGTTTAATAGACCGCCGTCAAAACCATGCGAGAACAACATACCAAGGAGGTATAGAAATCGAAATAAATGTAAATGAATGTGGCCGAGTCGTCTTTCAAGTGGCATTGTGGTGGAAGAAAACCGGTGCAAATCAAGAAAGTATCGAAGAGAAAAATGGCCGTAAAAAAAATTGGGTTTAGAAAAAGAACCCAGTTGGCATAAAAGTATAGGTGACGAGAGGAGTGACTTTTCGTATTCATCGTAGAATGATGAAACTGCGATATTTGAATCAGAGTTAAACAGCCTCGGTGTCATTGAAGCCAACATCAAATATTAAGCCAAGTGAAGTCAACCACACACCTTCCCAAGCGCACTCCCTAAGCAGTAGCAGGGCTTTTTCTCTCATACTGGAAATACCATTCTATTTCCTTGTAAAGAGCAAGTGAATTACGTCCTCTTAGCGTATCTTCGTCCTCTCCAAGATCCATCCAAAGACCACCGATCCCGTTCTTTCCACATACACAACACGAGGTTGGTGCCGCGTCATTTATTCTTGTACGCTATATGTGGCATGTCAGATGGATGTTGTTGGGCGATGAAGAGGGACTTACGCTATAAAATGATGTATTGCCTTCTTTGGAGCCCTTTCTCAACATTCTACATCGCCACCATGCACTTTTATCTTCCTCAGGCTGTTACTCACTTTCGTTATTTCCTGTATTGCCGTTTCTTGTTGTGTTTGTAGACATGGTGTACAGCAGGTGTATCCTCCGATTTCCTTTTAAAAACCCCCCAAAAAGATATCAAAGCTCGTTGAAACCTAAATCTTCACAAAATCTACTCTGCGAATGCGTCGAACTATCAAAAATAAACCGATATTTGTAAAAAATTATATAGTATAAAAAGTCTGATCGAAGCTATCTTGATACTTCCGAAAAGGAGTCCCCCAAATGGGGACAGCCAGATCCATTTATGCCCTGTCCAGTCGCGGTATTGACTTCAAAACTACACATATATGAGTATGAAATACAGTATTTGTATGAGTGAGAAGTCATATTGAAGTATTTCTGACTATAATTTGCGAGGAAAACGTGGAAACCATGGGATAGGGAGATGTATAAAGAGCTTTGAATGATTCCGAGTGTATATAGCAGTCATTTAGAACATTCAACAATAAATACTACTCAAGAATTATATGAAAATGCTACCTTTACCATTCAATCATAGTATACCGAATTGCTAATAAGAGTAGCTATGTATGGAGGTAACTTCATATCCTCGATGACGAGTTCTAGCTTCAAATAGTGCAAGAAACGTGGGTTTACCACTTACATATAGCATTTCGAAAGATTCCAAGTTCTCCATACCATTCATTCCAAGGCCTCTGCGAAAACCGCTCGCATCATATCAAAAACATAATCTGAAGACCCCCATACACACTGAGCAACTCATCTACCAATTCAAAATCAAGATCAAAATCAAAATACCTCTCAAGAGGCATCCATAACTCACAACTCACAACTCACAACAATCAATCCAGAAACCATCTTCTCAAATATCCAAACTCACAATCCCCAACCCAACCCAACCCTAAGCCCACAGCCACTACATTTCAAGGAGAAGTAAAACAAAGAATCCACTCACTAATTCTCCACTCATCTACCTCTCCAACATCACTTGCTACAATAACGATACATTTTAATTCGAATCCGAACTCCAACTCAAACCACCATCTGCTGGTCCAATATAATCAGATCTCAACCCTTCAACAGAACAGAACAAATCGAACACAAACCTCTCCTCTTCCCCCTAAAAAATCAAACCCCTAAAAAGAAAAACACAAGCCCCAGATCGACACACACACGATTCCCAGCGACATTCAGTATACCGTAAACTTCGAGATTCAACTCAACTCAACTCATCTCATCTCATGCATACGAGAACTGAAATGGGGCATCGATATTAGAATAAAATACTAGTTTCACTAACCCCCGAATTGCGACATCTTTGATAAACATCGTAAGGCCCAACTTCACGTACTCGTTGAATCATGATAATGGCATGTAGAATCTACCTCATATTAGATATACCACCTAAAATTCAGTGAAGTGACATACGTGAATGTAGTGAACAACAATTTCTATATGGTTCCAACAACCATTCTAGTAGCCTTGACTGTCACGCAAAAGATAATAAAGAAAGCTCATAAAATTATCAAGATTTAATCGGGCCAAGATATGGCGGAAAAAGTAGTATTTATCTCATCAATAACAAGTCCAACCCCGGACCATAGCACTGGCGCCTGATAATGCAGAATTGGTACACTCCTCCTTACCTCCCAATCTATCTATCTTATCTTTTCCATTCCGAATTTTTATTCTTTTGATAGTGAATATATCAATGTCAAAATGAACTGAGCCTTCTTAGCTTACATCAGGAAGTCTGACTGCTATATCTCCTGATTGGGTAATGTAGCGAACCCAGGGGAGGGATGGGTATTGTAACTATCAAAAATGTTAGACAAAATTGGACAAAAGATGGAAAAGTAGAACTGACCTTTGGCTCAATGATCTTCAGGTACCTGACTTGAATACCACTTGTCGTAAAATAAGGAATTTCAAATTTCACACTGATTGGTCTCTTTGCCCCTTTACCTCCCACACCACCCATACTTCCGCCAAATCCTCCTGTCATTCCACCTCCATGTTCATCATCGCCCTTCACACTCGGTAATCCTAACTCTGCTCTCATGAGGAATTCTTTACTGCCTCCAAATTGTTTGATCTTCCATACTATCGCCGACTTTTCTGGTGCGTAATGTACGGATCCAATATTTGTGCGGAAACGTGGGGAATCGGCATCTTCTGGGACTGGAACTGTAATCTCGACGTTGTTGGCTGTGCTGCGACGTTTAAATTGTGCTTTCGCTTTCAGCATATATTCGATTCTTGATCCAGAATGCGATTCCACGATACATTCAACCCAGATCAATGGTTTGACTTGAGTATTCAGGCGGTAGGACATCAATTCGAATTCTCCATCGGGTGGAATAAAGGAGATAGTTCTATCGTTTTCGAACCGTGAAAGACGAACACATTGATGGAACTTCACATCTTCCATCTCGATGGCTTTCCCTCGAGTTGCGCGTCCAGTGGTTTCAAACATTACTTTATCGTTAAGACCTAATCGCAATTCTGGCATACCAGACAGGTAACACTTCATCTTTATGGCACCTAAAATCTCGGACCTCAACACGTTTCCATTCGACGATACCAGTAAATTGAGCGATTCAACCACATCAAGGAAAACTTCGTTCTTCCTGTACCGAATTCCTTCCGATCTCCATGATACTGCGTTCGTAACGGCTATAGGTGGACGGGCTTGGATCTCTAATTTATGCGATTCTTGTGTAATGTATTCTTGAAGGATTTTCGATTCGGTGGTTTGTGGATATCCAAAGTCCATCATTTCGTCCAAGAGTTCATAAATAATGACGAAGTTGTCTCTGATGGATTCTTCTTCAAGTTCTTTGAAGTATTCGGTGAAGACTTCGACTATTTTGTGTAGGAAAAGGAGGATTTCGGCGGCATTTGTATTGCGTTTAGTGAGGGCTAGGAGGTAGAGGTTATTATGGCGGATGTATAGATACTTGGTACTAGTTAAAAAGTGCGATCGCAAATAGAAAGGGGTGATGATATACATTTATTCCTTCGTCTGAGAAACATGGTGGAACTGCGGAACTCTCTTCTTCTGCTTCACTCAAAAGTATTGGAAACTTTTCGACTGCGGACATAGGAATGTCTCCTCTATAATTTCGGGCAAGAAGAGTCTGTAGTATTGCGTCAACATGATTCAGAAGTGAAGTCACTATAGAAAGTGTCGTTTATACCTTGCCCTTTAGATCGAGGAAGAAGACAGCAGATGCCATATTTGCCAGATAATCAAAGAAAGAAAGGAGAGGATAGTATTGAGAGATAGGGAGTGTGCCAAGTTGGCTTGTATTATATCTTCAAAGAGTTTGTTATCATTCGTAAATAGAGTATGAATTCCTTTTTCGACAATTTGAAATGGAATTGATGAATTAGTTAGATGCCTTGTATAGGTGTTGTTGACTTGAATAATAGTAATAATAGCCCCACGTTCAAGCTTCCCCCTTCAGATTGATAGATCTCCAGGTCCCAAACTAGTGAGTCTCGGCGGTCAACATCGGTCTCCCTTACTAACGCCGGGACTAAACTTAAAGCGTACTAGCTTGAGAGCGGCAGAATCTTTGAGGGTTAAATATCTTTCACTTGGAAGAAAAACTTCTTCTTTTTTTCTTCAACGCGCCCTTTTAGACAGTGCAACTCAATCACATAAATATAACTTGTGTTAACATTCTGTTAATACTTATCTTGTTTCCCATTGATGTAGTTAGCGATTTCGCGGCGCGGAGACCAATACCAACGGTACCATAAGAGCTGGCCGGGCATTGTCTTTTTGGACAACAGGTTGCCTGGGCGGCGTCAGAGGGACCATACATATGAAGCTGAGAGGGAAGAGGTTGTTTTGTGGCTATGACGAGATACAAGACAAGATACAATATGAAAGTTAAGAGTCATCCGTTCTTCTCAGATGTGATTAGAGAGACCCTACATATGAAACTAAAAGGGAAGGGTTGTTTTACGGTTATGACAAGATACAAGACAAGAAGATACAATATAAAATTCAAGAGCCATGATGGTGATTTCAACCACGTTCAATCTTTTTTTTTTCATATGTGATGTTTGCTTTGGATTGAAGTTGTTGATACTTCTACTTGCCTGAGTGCATTCCCTGCGACATGCATAGACCAAACAACGGCAGTATGAGATGACTTGAGACATATGGAATGCGGCAAGAATACGTTCCTTTCGTGTTGTATCGTTTCATGAAACCAATGATGATATATGCTTCTATATAAAACGTCTTCAATGCCAATGCCAATGCCAATGCTAATAGTATACCGCCGATAGATTTGCTATATATATGTATATCTCAGAAAGACCAGCCAGCCAGCCAGCTATCATCCATCATCCATCAACCGTTTGACCAGAACTTCCCAAAGCATCAAATCAACATCAAAATCAACATCAAAAGTTCTCTCGTCTAGAGATACACATTACATTACTTCCGACACCCTCCATCCATCCAACCCACCATGGATTCAATTCGTCTTTACCGAACCAGCCAAAAGCGATCAAGATGGTCACATGTGAATGCTTTTTCTACGAGCGAGAACCGACCTACATCATCTCCCCGAACTTCATTCGATTGTTTTGCGCCATGTAAATCTGGGATCATATACAACTAAAGAGAAAGGGGAGAAAGAGAAGACAGAAAAAGAGAAAGAGAAAGAGAAAGAAAATATACCATTCGACTGGATTTGGAGTTTTGTTGTCATTCAAGTTTGAGGGAAACCATTTTGTTTTTTTATTTGCTTTTATCACAGCACTCTCTCTTTCTCTCTCTTTCTTACAATAATTGAAGATCATCGTATCACAAGCAAAAAAATTCCCTAAATATTCATCAATTCCACGAGTACAAACCCTTTGGAACCTCGACACATTTGGTTCTTTTTTCAGCGGTACACATATGCCAAGTATTAATTGTCCAGTTTCATCACTTACAATCACTTTTCAACAATTTTCATATAGCCGTCGGCGTTTGATATCGGAATGGAACACGATCACATGTTAAGGGAATGCCCCCCATCCTACGCATCTCACGACCCTCGAACCATAAGTCTGCCTTCTGTACCCACAGCAGACCCCCCACCGATTCATCATGAACGAATCTTGCCCCCTCTACCTTCTATGTCTACGGAAACAAAATATCGGCAAGAACCAGTCGCAGAAGCACCATTGACATGGCCGTCTTCAAATCCTTTAACCGCATATTATCAGCCGGGCCCCTCACAGCTATCCCCCAAAACAACAACTAGAAGAAGTACGGATTCGCCGAACGGTATGGATTTAGATTTATCAGACAACAGAGCAAGGAGGGGCGGAAGTGTACTATCTATAGACGATCCTGATGTGCGACTTGCTGCTGAAGCATTGGGAGATCTTCGCGCCGGTATGTTTTGGGAAGAATTTTGGGAAGAATTCTATACTAATTTTGTTACAGATTTTATACAGTCTTCCCCGCGTCAACGTAATGTACCCTCTTCAAACTCACCTCGATTTCGACAAGGTGGTTCTACACAACCTGAACCCCTCCTCTCACTCCTTACCACATCCCACCCCCTCATTGGGAATGCGATTGGCGGTTCACTATCCGCATACTCGGCTTCCAAAAATTATAGTCCTCGTTTCAAGTCTAGTGCAGAATACGTGGAAAGAAGGATCACTCCGGTTGTCAATACAATTAATTCTGTCAACCGTATTACAGGAGTTGAAGGGGGTGTGCGTTGGTTCCTTGGTGGTCGTCGACCGAGTCATCATGGACCATCTGACACCGAATCTGATTCCCCTTCTCATAAGCGACGGAAAGTCAATACCTCCTCTCCGGCCGATCTTGAAGGTCAGCCCATGCAATTTGAAATAAAATTTGATCAACAGCGCCGCCGTCGTCCTAGCCAGGTTTCTACAACAGACAGCCTTCCTGCATATGACGATCAACGTAGTCCTAGCTATGAAGCTTCACAGCAAGCGTTAGTACCATCGAACCGAGGATCTGACGAATCTGCATCTCCTGGGAGCTCATGGCAATCCCGTCTCGTCCTTTCGACCTCGGGACTTAGTGTTGCAATGTCGGAAGAGTCGCTCCGAAGTCTAAAATACTGCCTCAGTTGGATTCGTTGGGCAAATGAGCACATTGGGAAACTCATTGTGGCATTAAAATCAGTCTTGGAACAATACGACAATTCTGGCACCATTGCTGACACCCCCTATTCCGAAAAGGGAGCTGACAATAATCAACGTCAAATAGTGCTTCACACAGATGATCAGCGCTCAGCCTTAACTGCAAAGATTGCACAATTGAACAAGGATGTCTTGAAGACTTTAAAAGAGGTTGTAGATATTGTATCCAAATATGCTGGTGGTGCTCTCCCCGAAAACGCAAGAGATCTTGTACGTAAGCACTTGACATCTTTGCCTCGACGATTTCAAATCGCAAACTCTGTTTCAAATGGCGAAAGCAGAGGTCATCGGGATGGAGATAGTGATGCCAAAGAAGGCGCACAAAGAGTCATGGTATTGGCCAAAGAAGGTTTGGACATGATGACTCAAGTATCGGGAGTTTTGGACGGAACAATAGTCAGTGCAGAAGAATGGTGCGAAAAATTAGGTAGAAAGAAAAGAGAAGAAAGGGAGACAAACACTCCACAGGATGAAAAAAGGATGAATGGCGGGGGAAACGGAAGGGATAAAGTTTTGCCAGTCGTTGGCGGTGATGTTAAGATGGGGTATACAGGATTCGGTGAGGAGAGACCTACACTCGTTTGAGTTTGGGGATTTGAAATTATCACTCTTTTGGGCTGGACATTCTTTGAGTATGCGCACATGCTATAAGTCATGGAGTATCAGGGGTACGGAATTGGAAAGATTTAAAGCTTGGAGTATTGGAATCTGATGGTACAAAGGGCGTCAGGTTGTGGAAGAGGAGAACTGGGAAATGAAAGAGGTTCATATCTCTGCGTCTATGGTTCACAGAAGGAATTGATAATCGTGACGAATATTGGTACTACGAAAGGATTTGTATAACTTTGTTGTTTGCACTTGGAATCAAAGATATTTATCGATACAAAATAAATACATTTTTATATTTCTGATGCAATCTTGGAATCATCCTCTTATACGTGTGTGATTATGTTAGTTAGGATCACGCGTTTGAATTCGTAAAAATATTTATGTATGTTCTTGTACTCGTATCTCCTGATGTAATTCTCCATGTTTATCTTTATCCATCTCGAGTGGAATGAGAATTGAAATAAAAAAGAGATGGGAAAATGAAGTAGAAGTGTGGTATGGAGTTATCTGCATCTTATTCATCTCATCCATCACTTCAATCAAATACACTGCTTTACACAAATACTCACATTTCCATTCCTACCTCTGTGCGTGCCGCTACCTATCTCTCAAGATCTCGAGAATTTAAGATTTTGAGATTTAATATAGTATCGTATAATATAGCTGGGAAGTTCACGGGGTCGAGACTGGGATGGGGATGGGGATGGGGATCTAATTGTAATTGTAAGTGTAAAAGTGAGTGATTGTTAAATTTGTAGGTTTGTAGATTTATACAAGTATGGGATTTAGATATGTATCTGTGTATCTATCTTTCTGGGGCTGAGTGAGGAATGATAGATGGAAAATGATGCGTTTTTGTCAAGGGATGGGGATGAGTTCTTGTCTTTTTGCTTTTTGGGGTGCGGAGGCTTTGGCAGGAGATACTTGTTGTGTATATACTAACAGGATGTATATATTGAGATTGAGATTGAGATTGAGATTGAGATTGAGATTGAGATTGAGATTGAGATTGAGGAGAGTAAAGTAAAGTGATATTCAGATTGTTGATTTTTTGTTTGCTGGTTTAGTTTTTATTGTTTTCTATTCAGATGTATTTCTATGATTCTACCTACTTGATCTTTCTTGACTGATCCGAATATAGAATATAGTAGATGTTAAATCTGAATCTAAAGCCATGGTATGGTATGGGCTTGTTGATTAGTTGATTGTTTAAGTAGATATTATCACAATCACATACTAGAGTAATAAATCAATAGAAGATAGATAATCAGAATAAGAAAAATAAAGAGGAAAGAGATCTCTAATAAGGGATTCTTGTTATCTCTTGTATTGTAAAGTATCGCTTAGTTTAAGCCAATCTTAAAAAGCTAGTCGTAAACTAAGGTAGGCAAGCATGATGAGCTATCACATGAGCATGTGATGGCTTATTTCTTTATTTTTATCTTATTTTTAGGAATTATTTTGTGATGAAGATTTGAGTTTGGGTTTGGGTTTGGGGTTGGGGTTGATAGTGCGTGGATTCTGGATTTTGGGCTGGGGCGGAGATGAAATGTAGGTGGATTGTGAGATGAGTAGTTCCAAGTGGGTTCGAGGGAGGGGGGAAAGTTTAGAAGGCTTTTTCTTTTCAGATGGGTGGTATGGGGGGGGTTGAGAGGTTGAGAGGTTGAGAGGTTGACAGATTGAGAATGAGGTCGAGAATGAGTGTAGATAGAGTGAGGAGTCTTCAATGAATGAAGGAATGGGGATGGAGGATGGGCAGTGGATGGAAATAGCTAAATATGAGGAGTGGATTGATTGTTGAGAATTTGAATTGGATGGTTACAGGATGGATAGATGCAGACATTGTGGATGGGATATGATGCCTACTCTGAGTTATTGAGCAATGCTCGGATGTGGTATTTAAATCGATTCCAGACAAGAATGAGATCCAAGAACTACGTAACTCTCAAGAACTTTGAGTTAGCGGTCTTGTTATTCTCGATACGCGAGACCGAGGAGCATTCATAAAGCCTGGGTTGATCTGTAGAGATAATGGTAAGGTATGAGATGTTAAGCGAGCTTGAGATGTGATATCTCGTGATTCGTCGGCTATATATGAGACGGGTTGTGAAGGGTTGGGTGGTGAGGAGTGGTGTACTGTTAATCTGTCGTGTGATGTGCTAATTTTCGAATTTGTAGTTGGTCTTCCATGTTTCCTAGTTTCTTGGAGAGGCGGAACGGGTTTTCTTTTAATGTTGCTTACATTTTGCTGTTGAGAAGTAAACCGTGGTGGTACCAGATTTTGGGAATCTAGATCATCTGGCTGGTTCCAGGGCTCGAGTGAGTGAGCCGGTACGGTGTAGAGACGTTCGAAAGATGGAAGTGCAGGTCCCAATGGAGCTGTCCGAGGGTCTTGATCAGGAATCCCAAAATCTCTCAATTCAACCCCCTCCCCTGCAAGTTGCGGGTCCTGTCTTGTAGATTCACGATGACTTCGTGAACCATGGTTTCCAGCATCATATCTACCAACTGAAGACCTAGACCCATCACTCATTGGCGTACCTATTAACCACCTCAAACACTTCTTTACTCTCCCTTCTTCTTTTCCCCATAATCCTCTCACATGTACTTTATTCACTCCATGCATCCCAGCCTCTGCTTCATCATTTCCCAACTCCCCGAAGCTTTCTCTCAGAAAAAGTATAAAGCGTGATAGACACCATAAAACAATGATAACACCGATAGTTACATACGAGCCCACTATAAAATTGTAAGGCATAACTCGTTTGTCCACAACAGAATAGACGAGAATTACAGTGCCTGTGATGAGGAAGACTGTGAAGAGTGCTAAAGGGAGGAGACGATTAGTGAAGGCTCGGAGCATGTAGTAGCGAGGAGGACGGATGAGAGATGTGGCTGCGGAGGATACCAAACGGTTGTTTGCGGGATCATTTGCGGAAGGCCGCCTGAATAATTGTGAGTTATGATTTGGGGAAGTCATTTTGAAGAATATTTGCGGATCGTTGGATGGAGTCGATGAAAATGATGAATGGGTTTGTGGCTATTGTTGATTATTTGATTAGTGCGAGGTCTTTGTGTACGTACATGTTTAGAGAGCTCATTGTAAATTTCTCGAGAAGAAGATGTCTATCGGAGGTTCTAGTTGGATCGTTGAAAGGGTGTTTCTGATCTTATGTTTCGCGAGAATTAGACGCTCGAGGATTGTAGAACCCCGTAGTAAGTACGGGTCATCACCATAATTAGATCATCATTCTCAGTGCTAGAATCAAGCTGATGATCAAGCCTCGATCCAATGGTTGAGGTTATTTTAGAGACACAAATTCATTGGTTAATAAAGCACATTGAAACATTAGTCCCCACCATCCAAACTCGACAGATATCGTATATTAGATATAAGAGGATATGTCGAAATTGTTAGACTCATTGTATCTACTTTGAAACGGCCAGTTATTGTCAGATTCTTTTGGTATAATCTATTAACCGTGATGATGACTACGTAATTTGAGCCATATAACAGGACAATCACGGCATTTTACATGAGGGCATTCTGGACAACTTATGATTTGGTTTGTCATCCCTGAAGTAGTGAATTTCCACGATAATCTCGACACCGGCAACAGGTCCAAATAGAGACAAAGGCTTTCCGTGATCTAGAAGCTGTTGCAGATGGTTGAGCTGCAAGCCCCGCATCAGGCTTCAACCCTCTACGTTGCAGCTCTGGAGCAGATCTAGATTGTGTCATTGGAAGCTCTGTATCGATTATTTGTGGTTTCAAAAGCTCCTCAGATTGCGTGATCGGAGATTGAAGATTTAATCGATAAACGCAGCGAGCAAAAATTGCAGTATTGGAAGCCGCAGATCCTTTTGACTCGTGCTGTTTCACAGCCACCCGCGACACAAAACCATAAGATTTCTGAATCTTGCTAGCAACTTCAGGTTCAAGTGTCTCTTTCTTACACAATGAACTTTGTAAATTAGCTAAATTCTAGATAAAATTTGAGGTATGATAGGATTTACGAACCATTTCCTCCATGTAGAATTAGTTATATTGATTAAGAAGTCCAAACGACTGGTATCAGGACATCTGTTCTTCAGTTTGGTATTGTAGTCAAGCACCATGGCCATCTCTATATGACATCCTGGCTTAATGATCCGCGACCAGGTATCAGCCGTCAAAGCAACTTTTTCTGATTTATTCGCGAGTAAATATGACCCTCGTTCTATCCAGGGTTTCCCTATCGTATCATGGAATGACTGATGTAGAAATGCCTGGAAGATCTAGATTCTCAATAAAAGTTGACTTTCATAAGGATACACGTACTTGAAAGTTGTTGAAAATATCAATTTTAAGAACTCTTGGAGGGCGGCCAAGTGCATCATGAAACGTTATGTGATATATCGCCAGCAGAGTGGGTGTCAAGGGTCTCGATAGATTTAACCTGTTGGCTAGATATAAACTGCAAAGAATCAATCTTTGAAATTTGATGTGAAAGAAGGGTAAAGGTACCATAAATTGCGCAGGAACATTCCTGCATATAGAACAGTGCTATAACATCTGTGGGGATCAACATCAGCTTGTAGTATTCTATTTTGAATACCGGAAAGACTTACATATTCGTAACGATTGTTTGATCTCCTGGTCGCTCGCTTCGAGTGGATCTCTGTTCATTGCTTGAAACAAAACATTGCTTGAAGAATGTGAATCGGTATTAGATGCCCTTCGTGGGCAAGAGCCAATTATGGGTATGTTATAATTGATGGGTGTTGATCCTGGAGTACTAGTCATGTGCTCTTTTATGTTGCGAACGGCAGTATCCAAAGCAGCGTTATTATCAGGCTTGGAACCATCCATCTTAAGCGACTTCAGCAGTAGAATGATATCCTCTGCTTTAGAGTACAGTTCTCTTTGTTGTTCTCTCCCCTCGCTTCGTATTAATGATATTTCGCTGCGAACAGGATTGAGCATTCCTTTTAGAACTGAAATCATCTGAGGTGAAAGAGTATTCATAAATGTTTGCTTAAATTCTTCGGGAAGATTGAGGACGACCTCCCTTAAGGTAACCATGAATTAGAATGAGTATTGCGAATATTAGGGACAGTGAAGACAGCCCCAGAAGAAAAGCTCACAATGTGAAGCGATTCAAAGAATTGTCGAGCATGAATAAATGCTCCTTGATTTACTTCTTCAATTGGTAATGCGAACGCTTGAAAGTCCACAATATCTTTTGGGGTATGTTTTTACATCGGCCGGGCGTAGCATTGCTACCTAAGTGTGGTTCGAATTTCTTCATGTTGTCGATAAAACGCTCCAAAGGTGGTCGGATATTCTCAACCAGTTTACGTATCTCATCTCTATTCGAAGGATGTACTGCCAAGATAGCGAAGACTTGTAGGTTTTTTAATGTGAGATTAACATTCTCAAGGAAGACAGCCATTTTGCGATACTCATCAGGGGCGCCACTTCCATCATCAAGGGCTTTCACAACCTTGAAGATTAAAGATATTGCCTGCGCAATATCCCCAGCAGACCATCCAAACGACATGGTGGGCTGTTGACGTGATAAAGAACAGCGATTAGGGACAGAACTTCAGGTAGGAAAGGTTTGATCTTATACAATACCCAAAGAGGCTGTTGTCTGCTAAGCCACATGTGATGCTACAAGACTAGGTACTCTGCATCTTACCTTGAAATTGTGCATCAGCATCCAGGCAATGATTGAAAATCTCATGCACCACATTCAAATATCTGAGATCTACTGATTGGTTAGTGCCGGCTCGTTATCATCATCAATATTTGGTTATTGCCAAAGCATTGTAAAATGGACGGCATTTTGGACAGACTTAAGTATGGCATATTCATTGCAAGCAATTAGTTATGTGAGGGACCAGCTAAATTTGTTGGCAACACATCTCTCAACCTTCGGCTCCTCTGCTCAAATGGTACATTATCTGACGTTGAATAAGTCCTGAAATTCAATTGTAACTTTTCATTAAGCTAGCACCGGATGAAAAAAAGCACTAAGATGTGCGCATCGAAGACTTAAAAAAGTGGAAGTTAATGGAAAAGAAAATCGCAAACCATAATGGCAGCGTAACTTATTATCAAAATCGAGAAAGGCAAGCCATTCCGCCAAGAGAGATTTATGTTTCAGGATAATGAACAAAGGCAATCGCTTCAAGTATCCGCAAATCTCCAGAGAATAGATCTGATGTAGTGAGACGTTGAGAAAGTGTGCTTGTTTCACGGAACCAAATGTTAATAAATAATGGGTCCGTCCATCCATTCCAGATGACGCAGCGCATCATATGTAGAGCCATTCGGATTCTCTGGGTCTAGGTATATGTTGCTAACGACTCCTCTCTCAGGACGTCCTATCTTGGTTAGAGTTCTGTTAATCTTTGTGCGACCTGGATTTCAGAGCTTACTTCCATGTTCTGTATCGCAAACGCTTAATTGCCCTCGCCATGCAAGATCATTGACCAGAACATTGTATAGAGTGTCATCATCAGTGCAAGAGAAAGCCACCAATGCCACAATGGTAGCAAGATTGCCAGCGAGCCCTTCCGTCGGTCGGTTCCTACGATGGCGGTAGGCCTGAAGCCCAAGCTGAGCAATCCAAGTCCCGTCTCTCCCAGCAAGATATTGCTCCTCCACAGAAGCAGATACCCTTGAAAGTGTTCTTTCGTATCGAAATGTCAGGGGATACCATCTGTTGTATGGAAAATCTGAATTCGCTATGTCTATCGTTGTTGCGTCCGCTTCCATCATTTGAAACTGCGTAAATTCGTTACACCAAAACAAAGTTGTACTACCGTAATGTTGAAGCGTTTCGTTGTTCGGATAGGTCAGCCCTTGCCCATCAAACCATTGATAATTGGTCCCAGCATATTCAACATATCCGTTAGTCCATCTAAACATCCGCCCGGGAGTTTGAGGTAAGAAACCATCTCTATAGACTGGTGGTACCCATCGTCCATTTTCATTTACCCTCGGAGGTCTACCTCCATTTTCGGGATCCTCATTAACATGAAGCTCATTCACGTTAAAAAGAAAGCTAGTGTAATGTTGATGGGCCATAGTATCAATAGTTGACGTGCCCAGCTTATTGGTTGTCGCGAGGGTCTCTGTATTGAACGCTGTATCAGCAAGTGCTGGAAAGTTCACGAAGATAGCATACTCACATTTATCTCACAAACCAATATAGGCTCTACCCTTCAAGCTTTTATTGAGAAAATTTTAACCAGGTGATTGATAGATTTTAATCAGGAGCACGTATCTATTAAGCTTGCGACGAGATGTATACTGTGAAGGGTTGGAAGCAAACACTTGTGATAATTCAAGGACAACTTTGAAGGTTAGCAAGATCATTACCTGGGTATACGGAGATATGGTATAGTCCTCGTGACGAACATTGATTGGATATCGGCCTACTTTTTGCACCATCATCCTGGCTGAAGATGCACATTATATGCACATTTTAGCAGTCCCATGGGATGATAGTGACTAAATGCATATTCAAGCATAGTAACATATTCCACTTCAAATCATTCCGGTATCGAAAGTGATAAGGCAACCAAGAATTGGCACATTATCGTCTCTCAAAGTAAACTACAGATCTCCTTTCTCAAACTCACAAATATTTTGAGAGTATCTGTTGATTTCAACGAGCGAAATGTAACTATCGATAACTGATCCATGCATTTGCTCCACAGCGTCCACTTAGACAAAAGGAGGGGCACATTATACCATCCTGGTAGATAGAAACCTGTGTAGGATTCGTTCATTACCGATATGGTCTTAGTTGCGAACGTAAGGCCTATCACGAGTGAAGTGGCTGCTGTAGAACACCCTAAATTGAATACCGATGTGTTTCATCTTGGCAAGAAGAGCCTTTTGCCACCGATCCCGAAAGTGCTAGAATTGATCAGGAATTCGTTGAACAAGTTTACGAAGTACAAAATCCAGGGAAACCAATATTGTTTCGAATACAGTGTATATCCACTACTCCTTTGGCAATATAATCTCTGAGAGATAGAGGGTTATTTGCGTAGTCTGAAACTTGCGTAAACGATTTGTACTGTGTAATGAGGCTCAAAGCTCCGACCAGAATTGCCGTGAGCTATAAGTTGAGGACTTCTCATCAAATGATTGCGAACCTCCGGTCCGTTTGTGCGATCCCAAACGACACATGATTTGTCGAATCAGATTTGAGCAGCTAGGTTATTGGTGGGTATGCATAGCCAGATGAACGAATCATATGTTTTGAAGTCTGTTGTTATTTAGCGATGGTCCGAAGATTCTATGAATACATACCACAGGGAAAAGGAGGTACGTAGATTTTTATAGATATATCCAAGATCGCTTTGACTATAGTCAACCTTCTCCGTGGTGGGAAGTCCTCAATATATACTTTTGATTCACTGTGAACCATGCAGTCATGGGCCGACTGCTCCTTTCAAACACTTCACTAGAGCTGGGCGTTCATATTCCTTTTCTCGTTAGCACGGTTGCCTCGTTTTTGGTCACAAAATTTGCCCTGTCTCAACGAGCTACATGTGCCAATTAAGGGCCACTTTTGAGTCAATTCATGCACTTCCAATGCAGTATGGGCCTGCAAGTGACCCGGGTATGCATCTCTCGGGAGAATGAGAGCGCGGCTTATCACTTCAAAAGTTACAGAAGCCAAATGATGAACTATGACTTGTCAATTTCCAGTAAGAAATGTGAGTGAAATTTAGGATGTTATATCCCTGGGTATTCGAGGGCAAGGTCAATTTAAGCAACATATTTGCCCAGTAGCCAGTGGTACATGCAAGGTTTGACAATATCAGCCAAGGATCGAGAAATGATACCTCGCGGCAATTTCTACTCGGTATACCTCATTCGCCATCGTTGCACAAAGCATCCAGAACCTCTGGTGTTCATGTGAACCTGAAATATTCCTGAAGTTGGCAAGGGAACACAATAATGCTCATCCCGACCATAAAGAGGAAGATATAAACGTCGTTGGAACGTGTATCTAGCGTAAGTAGTAGGTAGTGCTACCCACGAAGGACAATAATCATGGCGCTCAAATATTGCAAACAATTGTGTATGTGGGTCTTTCTGAGATTTGTCGTTTCAATGTTAAGATACTAAATTCTTAGCATGATTCGCTAATTATTTAGGCCCAGACGCTTGGAACAATAGCAAACTATCTTGGCCCCCCTTCTCCTAAGTGCCGGCCATTTTGTGGTTGCTTACAGATGAGAAACCCTCGAAACTTCTCATATTGACGACTGGCTACTCATTTCTGTAGTGATATCGGCAAGCTCTCATCAATAACTTCAAGAATGTTTGGAATGTCCAGATTGAATTCCCAATGATTCCGTCCTATCGTTTGCAACGCTACTTGAACGAAGAAAACAATCAAACGACAGCCAGAGAGTTTCGAAGAGCTGTATGTGAACTCAACTGAGGAAATCCACCAGTCTCCAGCTATTTATTCCATGTGAACGAGCACTGTAAATGGATTCCGAAGCCATGTTTACGAGTTTCTTTTGAGCTCCGTTTACCGCACAAACAATGCGACACACGGTAATTACATGGCCCAAGGATGGGTCAGCAAGAGACGGATACAATCATTACCACGATTTTCTTCAGTGGCACTTTAGTCGAAATTCAACTGCAAAGCTTCATCGCCCTTTAGCTACAGGCCGGCACGCTTCAGTTTTGTTCCATGTTCATTCAAACAAATTTGCACACATTCATTCTCATTTTCAATCTCAGTTTTTACTCTCACAATTTATAAGTCAAGCACAAATTCATAGGGAAGAAATGTCTACTATTGCCGATGTCACCTTAAACGCGGATCTTCTTCTGTCGTTCAACTCAGAACTCATCGTTCAAAGACTGATCTCTGCAAGAGGAATTCTGTTCAATGGGGTAGCTCTCGAACAAAACTTCTTCATTGGCTGACAGACTGGACCCAATCCATCAGCATCAAGCTTCATTGCATCTCGAAAACCCATCATATCAGTCAAGTTACAATAAAAGAACACAAACAATGAATCGCATTGGCCAAAGGTTGTTTGTGAGTTGTTCATTGCGCAAGCATTTTCCAAAACGCCGAGGCAAGTTGCCATCGCCACTGGATCAATGCCACTTAGCGTACCTGTGGCTGTGGCTTGAGTTTTGGGGTTTGTCTTCGAGGCCGATTGTGTAGTTGTTGTCGTGGTGTTGTAGAATGGACGGTTTATGGTCCGAAAATGAACCGGAGAGGAAGGCTGGGGAGACTTGACCCGAGTTGAGCATGGCATTCCGATGACGCCTGGGCGGATCAACAGGAACCCAATGAAAAACCCAAGAAGCGCAATGAAAATAATCAAGATGCAGATTACAATTGGGTAGCAATTTCTTTTAGTTTTCTTACTCGGCACGGAATACTTCGTGCTACGCTGTCTTCTTACCTGCTCTCTTGTAGTTCTGGCTGAGTGCAAGTCGATGTCAACAAATTCGTCTCTTGAGGTGGCCATGTTTGCAGCTAGTGTTCGGGCTTTAGTGTGGGAAACTTGAATAGGATTAGGAACAATCTCTATGAAATCTTTTGAGCTTTATGTAATATTACTTGGGACTAAGGCTTCAAGCTCACAAGATATCGACAGTTTGATGAGGAAACGTTCACCACTGCAAGCTTCTTACCTTTATACACAGATTTTAACGTTTGTTTCCAACAGGCCTTGAATAAAAATTCAAGAGTAAAATGTATGGGATGAAACATTTATCGCAAAAATTTTCTTTGTCTTTCAAGAACAATGCCTATTTTATTGTCTCTTGACAACACCTGCTGCTTTGTTCGACTAGTCGGGAGATAGTTGGCCATGAAAAGACAAATGTGGTACGGATAGGGTACTTATGAGTTCAAGGCTACTTTGGAGTCCAACCACCAAGATCATTCAATCTGTAGATAGATCCAAAAATACAAACAACACTCTTTTCGAGGCCAAGTCTTGAGGCAAAATCAACGAATTACCAGTGAGCCTTTGATGCTCATTTAACCTTTCGAATACAGTTTCCCAAAAGATACTTCCTCTCAACAGTACCATCAACCTGTCAAAATACGACAATAACATTCATTATCTTACTCTTGAAAAGCTTTGTGCCATTATTACGTTATATTCTCTTTGATCTAGTTCTGCATGCGTCATCCATCTTCCAATTGAAATCATTTCAATAGAAATGATCTCCTTTGTCCCATCAAATTGCATTACCAAATGCTCAAATCTAAAACCCTGAATTCTCAACATTTTTCAGCGGGAGTTTTATTAAACACTTTGTATAAACCTCTGCTTGTGATTTTTCCAAAACTACCAAATGTCTACCCAATCCGGAAAAGACCCCCTCAAGCGAGAAATCCCACCGCATGAATGCGAAGTCACCAAACACTCAAGCTTCCCAATTTCACCTTCAGAGCACGAACATATTTCCCAGGTAGAGATCAAAGACTCTCCCACTAACTCTTCAGAGGGAGAAGGGGGCGTACATTGGCTCGATGGACTTCTTGCTGAGAATCTTTCGCCCGCGGAATTTAGTGATAGAATAAAGAAGAGAAATGCAAGAATCGACCCCGATATTGAACTTCTAAAGCAACTAAACGCAGAAATGGATGTCAAGATGCGACATCATCAAGAAACAGCAGTTTCAATTCTTAAAAAGAAAGAAGAATTAGCGGCATGGAGAGCGACGGGGAAACCACCGCCAACGAGGAGAGTGGGGCGGGTAGGAGACCGAAGTTCGACTGAGAATGAATATCAAAGGGCGGAGAGAGAGAGAAGTGCACGACAGAAAGAATATGGTGAACCATCTCAGCTACTTGATTGGGTAAAGCCGAAGACCCGAAATAAAAATGGGAGAAAATCGAAGGGATATGAGGATATAGAGGATTGGTGGAAGCCAACCCATAGAGAATCCCAGGCTCCTCTGTACAAGGGTGCGGATGAGGCAACGCCTACTGTTAAACCCTCGGATTTGGGAATAAAGGGGTATGAGGATGTGGAGGGTTGGTGGAAGCCATCTCGAGAAGAAATCTGTAACTCTACGATCGCGACTCTGGAAGATAAAGTGCGTGCTAATTTTTCGGCTAAGGGTGTTAAATGGGGAGAAGGTCTTGGTGCGAGCAGGAAACATATACAACCTTTTGCCGGCGGGCATCTACCTTTCCATAACGAACCCGAGGGTCCGCTACGTGCAGCTGAGAAGCTACAAGAACAACTCGATGCAGATGAGGAATACAAATACAAATACAAAAGTTCTCCAGCCACGAAAGTCCAAGAGCCACTCGATGCAATCAAGCAAGACAGAGTAAAAAAGTATCCTCCACCCATTCCGAAAGAAGCGTTACAAAATTTTCCCTCGTCAGTTTCACATGATGGTTCCCATCCTCAAAACGATTACGCATTAATTTGGAGCTGGAAACGGGCTCTGATTATCTTAGTGACTGGAATGTTGTTAGCAGCAATGGTGTTGAGGATTAAAGGTGTTACGCCCGACAGCCGAAATGTCAGTGGAAGTTCAAAGTGGGGATTGGGGAAAACTGTTGAATAAGTTGGAATAAAATAGATTGATTATTTCTGTAATATATATTGGTATAAGCAGTATCTGATGTAAACGCAGATACAGGAAAACAACCATCAATGGGGTCTTTTTACGTTGCTCACCTGAACTGATAGAAGAAGTTGTGCTTGTAATAAACTTGACTTCCGAATTTTATGACGACGGGACTCTAGCGCTAAAGAATCCATCATGATCAGTATCGGGGGCTCCTTAACCTTAAACCTATACCCCAAGACTTCGTCTGACAAATCCCACAAATTCTGTGATCATCCGTCCCACGAAGCCAACATCACCTCACCTCGTCAACTAATTTCCCCAGAAAATTCCACACTTCCACAGCCGACTTGCTTTATCCTCTAGTCCCGTTCTCTCCTCCTCCCTCTTCCCTCTTCGAAAATACATACCGTACCCCAATATCACGGCAACCCTTCGCTTCGGCCTGCAGCTGCTATTTCCGCTCTAGAAATATCTTTGAATATGTCGCTTCCTCCAATAATTACTCCGTTTGCCTTCCCCGCTCCCTAGCGAAACAGGGAAAAGTACCGCTGCTCCAGAGGCAGCCGGCACTGATAAAAAAGATGTCAGTGGGATTGATGAATGGACACTCGCCATAAATAGACCAATCGTAAAAATGAGATGAGTGTAGACCAACATCAAGTATAAAACACATCACATGGCATTGCACGGCAGAAATGGAAACAAAACAAATAAGTAGAGGTGAGTACGCTTTGGTCATTTCACATATCTTCGTTATCCTAACGCCAGTGACCTTTGCGCCTTATATATGGAAGTAGAGCTATTCCATCGTTCCCAAACCAAACAAATGGCAACACATCAACGCCATCCCATCCCATCATGCCCATAAAGTTTTGAACTGGCTTGAAACATGATTGTCATCGACAACGAGTAGGTATTGTGACTTTCTTAAAATTCACCTTCGGTGCTTCCAACACCACTCATAGCTTTGCTTCCATACATTCCTACTAATCCCCATACACCAACTCTCCATCCTCTCCATAGCCCCTCGATGCCTTGTCCCTTCTTTTGAACTTTCTTAATCTTCCTCAATGGTGTCACTGCGCCTACACTAGCGATAGGCTCGGGACTAGATGACTCTCCTTCTTCTCGGGCAATGGACCACATTGTACCTACTACTCCATTGTATGGACCAATATCGACAATTGTTTTAAGGTCCTGGGTTTCGTTGTATTGGTTTGAGGCGAGTACCGCAGCTTGTCCACGACGTAAAACTGTTTCAATAGGTAGACGAATGAAGATTTCCAGTGTTTGGGCAAGGAATGTAAATGTTGTGTAGCTTGTGGGAGTGAGAATAGGGTCGATGGAGAGACGAGTTCGAAGAAGTAGCGGAGTGCAGTGTGATATAGTGGGCTTGATTATTGAGTGGAGAATGGTAGGAATGAGAAGTAATGGAGGACATATATATGAGGGGAGGGTGTTGAGGTTGTGGGCGAGCGATCTTTTAGGATCTGAAGTTGGGGTGAGAATCAACCTATTTGAATTAGTATTATATTTTGGAGATGGTAACAAATGACTTACTTCGTCCTCACAAGATCAAGAGGAGCAAGAATAAGACCCGCAGTAGCAGCTGCTGCTATTGCTACACTTAACGATGTCCATGGGCTAGGAGAACCTGTAACATCAACTTGCGATGCTAATGTTGCTAAACCTGGGTCCGGAATGTTCAGCGCCGCCGATATCATGCTGCTTGACCAACTTTCCATTGTCTTCAGTAGAAAGCCATAAATGAAAGTTGCATTGGAACCCTTCCATACACCCCAAGCTCCCTCTTTTGACCATTCCTGTGCTATCACCTCCATTATAGAATCTGATCTCCTAAGATTTAATTGATGTGCAGGCTTTGGCTTTGGTGGTGTAATTTTAGGAATGGATTTATCCTCCCATCCAGATCCTTCACTGCTATACCGACGCCTCGATGGGGACGACGATTTTGTACGAGGTGCCGCCGATGTAAAGTAAGCTGTCTCGTCCGCATCAGAGTCATCGGAGGGGTAGTTCTAGATTCCGATTAGCTCCGCATCTCGACCCCTCACTTAGAAAATCATACCTCATTGTACTCTGATGGTCGTCGTTTTATTTTCTCCACTATAGCTGCTGGTGTTGTCCCTTCCTCAATATCTTGACTCTTTACCTGCAAAATTGTTTTTGCAACCTCGAAGGGCTGTCCGCACAATATCCCCGCATAGTTGGTAAAAGTCTCATTAATGAACTTCTGAAGCGATTCGATGGTAGATGGTGAGGTATCCGATAGATAGTCACTGTAGTCAATATCTGAGAATATGTCTCGGGCGGAAGATGCGTAGGAAGCTGCACTTCCATTTTTCAATCCTACCCCATGAGTTCCCGAAGTCGTTATAGGTACTTCTTGAGGTATTCCGATAGAAGGCGGAACATAATATGGTCTTAACGGGTTTGGACCTTCTCTTGAGGTCGACATTTTGGGTTATGTTGCATTCAAGAAGAAAAACGAGGGAAAAGAAAATTTACACAAATTCTCTTATGCAGTTGAGTAGTTGATGTCGTCGTCTCTTTGTTTTCCACGTTGGTCCGTCTATGCAAGGTGGAAGAAGTACCTTGTCAAGCCGTTCAAGCTTTTTTTTCTACAATGTTCAATTGGAGAGTTCATCAACAAGGATTACATTGGCCCCAAAGCTGGGCTGGCTGACTGGCTGGCTGGCTGAACTGGAGTAACTGATATGCCTTATCCGTGAATAGGCCTTGCTCACAGCTTGTTCGACCGCCCTGAACCACGCAAAATTTCGGAGTAATCGCAATACACCGATTGGTTGTGTGTGGATTTACGAATATTTTTATATGAGTACAAAATGTAATGCCACCAACTTCTGGTTCAAAGATTCAAAGAGTGGTGGAAAGCTTGCGATATTTCTAAACGATCAAAGTATTCATTTCCTCTCAAAAGAACTTTATTTACTGTTTCGATTCTTAAAAGTGTCAAGAAGTGTCAAGAAGCATCTGAAAAATTAAATACTCATTTCGGGCAGAAGAAGTCTACGTCCATCTCACTTACACATCCACCTTCAACTCCGGACCTTCCTCACTTTCTCAACCCCACTCATTCTTCACAACAATCACGATAAAGACGAAATGTCTGCAGTTCGAAGTACAAGCCGAGCCTTTGGAGGCATTCGCAGAACCACTATTCAATCTCTACGAAGAGAGTTTGCGACAGTAGCCGACAGTCCTATTCGATTTTCCTGCAGACCCCCCGCAGCGCCTGCTTTGTTATGTCCGTTCTCGATATCGGGGTCGCGCCCCAGCACGAAGCAGATGTGCGAGATTAGGCAGAACAGGAGATCTACAGCTGCACGTCGAGAATTCTCTGCTACATCAAAAGCTTTACATGGGCATGTAACGCCCCCAAAGCCTGGGGAAGGGTACGTCTTTTCGCTTGCCAATATTTACTATTATACCGATGCTAATTGACTTGCAGGTTACATGTCACATTCTTCGATAAGGAGGGAGACGAGCATACCTTTGAGGTATCGGCAGGGGACAATCTTTTGGATATAGCACAGGCCAATGACTTGGAAATGGAAGGTTAGTTAAGTAGACAATTATCCTTCCACCACAAACTGATCATCACTATAGGCGCCTGTGGAGGATCTTGCTCATGTTCAACATGTCATGTCATAGTCGAAGACGAAGCATTCTACGATAAGATGAATGAGCCCGATGATGATGAGAACGATATGTTAGATTTAGCGTTCGGCCTAAGGGAAACATCAAGATTGGGTTGTCAAATTGTGATGTCAAAAGAGATGGATGGATTGCGCGTAAGGCTTCCTTCTATGACACGAAACCTCCAGGCTAGCGATTTCAGTAATAAGAGTTAATGCGGGTGAGCAACATGGCTTTATCACATGCACGGTCACGAATAGTTTGAGACATTACCCAGAATAATGGTGTAGGGAAGCATTGCGTTTGGGTTGTAGGTTGGACAAATTAAAAAGGGTATCTGTCCCTTGTACATATACTCCATATCAATGATGGACAAGGAGTTGGTGGATACTTAGGTACTTTGCTTTAACGAAACCCTCATGAGGGGTAAATCCCACCTCTAACGCCATACCATGCCAAACGTAATCAGAACATATTCCATCCTTTTTCAGGCCTCTTCGATCTCTCCTTTCCTCAATCCACCTCCGCCTGCAATCAAATCCAAAAATCCTTTCTTACTCATCTCGTTTATCTTCTCCTCTCTCCTTCCCTGTCCCACAACTCCTTTTTGTCTCGCTTCCTTGGCTGCCTCTTCGCCTTTCACTTGGGCTGCTCTAACAGCATTGAAGAGCTTGACAACACCTCTTTGGGCAGTTTTCCTCAATCGCTTTTCCAATTCCATTGTTGCCTGTACACTTGGTACATTTTCTCCATTTCCATAACCATTGCTCGCATCAAATGCCGTACTAGCACCTAAAACATCCTTAACTCTTCCCTTTTCCATTGCAGCCTTTTTCTCCTCTCTCATCTTATGCTTTGCCTTCTTTTCCAAAGCCAAATCCGTCATTTCCTTGCTAGCTTCTATTGCCGTCTGACTTCTCGACAAAACCGGATCATTTCTTTTACTCGCCGATAACTTGGATCCCAAAATCTTGGACATAGATGTAGCGAATGCCTCTGGATCATTGCGCTTTTTTGCCTTTATTAAATTTGGATTTGAATTTGTGTCCGAATCGTCATCTGAATTTTCTGAATCGGAATTTGAGGCATCGGTGACTTCTTCTTCCAACTCATTATCTGCGGCATTGAGATCTGGCTCATCATCCTCGTCAGATAAACTGCCTGTGATTGCATCATTGGGTCTATCCTCCTCTTCGTCTGAATCTTGTAAATTGACTGCTTGAAAATCTTGAGTTGTTGCGGATTCTTCTTCGTCGGATGAGGATTCGTAGTATGTTTGTTTCTTGAATTTCTTGGTAGGTCTACCGGTTTTTCCTTTCATTCCATCCTCCACCTTACGCTTCTTTGAAACATTTCCTGCCATTGTTGTTGTTGTGATTGAATTGAGATTTATTTTACTTTGATCGATGGTTGATAGAGAAATTAAATCTTATCGCAGCCAGGAAATTTTTGGATTTTTCGGAGAACGGATAAACCTTTCGGTACACTAAATTCCCCGCGCTTTTATTTGTCCCACACCTTCGAGCCACATTAAATCATTAAATGCATCCATCTCATCCAGAGCCATACGTTAGAATTTGTCAATAAAGCTGTCGCATAAATTATTATAATCATGGTTCTTCAAGATTTAGGTCGGCGCATAAATGCTGCAGTCACAGATCTCACAAGATCTAGCAATTTGGATGAAAAGGTCAGTGTGGAGGACAATTGTCAAGATCTCTCAACGTTTCTCCTACTGACATCAATTAGGCATTCGATGGCATGATCAAGGAGATTTGCTCCGCATTGCTCGAAGCCGATGTAAACGTGAAATTAGTGGGAAACCTACGAAAATCCATCAAAGCCTCAGTGAACTTTAAAGAACTTGCCCCAGCTGTCAACAAGAAGAAGGTCATTCAGAAAGCTGTATATGATGAATTAGTCAAGCTTGTCGATCCTCATGCCGAACCTTTCAAGCCAAAGAAAGGCAAAGCGAATATTATTATGTTTGTTGGATTGCAGGGAGCCGGAAAGACTACGACATGTACAAAATTGGCAAGATGGTATCAGTCGAGGGGGTTCAAGGCTTGTTTGGTATGCGCGGATACCTTCCGTGCAGGTGCTTTCGATCAGTTGAAACAAAACGCTACAAAGGCTAAAATTCCATATTATGGTTCCCTTACACAAACGGATCCAGCAGTTGTGGCAAAGGAGGGTGTGGACAAATTCAAGAAGGAGAAATTCGAGATTATTATCGTGGACACTAGTGGAAGACATCGACAAGAAGATGCTTTGTTTCAAGAAATGGTGGATATTCAAACAGCTGTGAAGCCCGACCAAACTGTGATGGTAATGGATGCCAGTATAGGACAGCAAGCTGAGGCGCAAAGTAAGGCCTTCAAAGAAACTGCCGACTTTGGAGCCATTATTATCACAAAAACCGATGGACACGCAAGTGGAGGTGGTGCAATCTCTGCAGTTGCAGCAACACATACACCTATCATATTTATCGGAACTGGAGAACATATGCTTGATTTAGAAAAGTTTGCACCCACACAATTCGTTTCTAAACTACTGGGCATGGGAGATATGCAAGGACTTATGGAGCATGTTCAGTCTTTGAAGTTGGACCAAAAAGATACCATGAAGCACATTGTGGAGGGTATTTTCACAGTTCGTGATCTTCGCGATCAACTGTCTAATATAATGAAGATGGGACCTCTCTCGAAAATGGCTGGTATGATTCCGGGTATGGGTAATATGATGCAAGGAATGGACGATGAGGATGGTGCCATGAAGCTCAAACGTATGATTTACATTTGTGATTCTATGACGGCCAAAGAACTCGATTCAGACGGAAAGATGTTCCTCGAACAACCCACTAGAATGACGAGGATAGCTTGCGGCAGTGGTACAAGTGTAAGGGAAATAGAAGACTTATTAACGCAACATAAGATGATGGCTGGTATGGCAAAGACAATGGGTGGAAGTATGAAGAATATGCAAAAAGCACAAGGTGCAATGGGAGGTGCAAACAAACAGCAACAAATGGCCGCTATGCAAAAGAGACTCGCTTCGATGGGAGGCGGCGGAGGCGGTGGAATGCCAGATTTGAGTAGCATGATGGTATGTCCTGTTCGTTATCTTGACTTCGAGCCGCTGCTAACAATCTTTATAGAAAATGTTCGGTGGTGGTGGTGGTGCTGGAGGCATGCCCGGCGGTATGCCTGACATGTCTAGTCTGATGGTATATCCTCTGTTCACCCTCAATATTGATATTTTGCTAACTTGCCTCTAGAAAATGATGGGTGGCGGCGGTGGTATGCCTGGAATGCCTGGAATGCCTGGCATGGGAGGCGCTCCAGCTGGTAGAGGAGGCAGAAGGTAATCTTTTCGTATCAATTGTATATCATCAAGAAACGAAGGAAACGGATGGGGACAAGGTACCTAGGTCAATAATGTATGCATTAAGCGACGGCGTTCAGGTAATGAAATCATTTATCTGGGATAGGTATTTGAATTATCGACCATTGAGATCTTGTCGAAATCTATGTTCTTAGATGAGCTCCATGTTTCGGTAATCAATTTTGTGTATTGTCGGGAGTCATTTAATGGAGAACAATCTCAAAATCCGCATGAATTGACAAGGATGCACGCAGTGTAAGACGATAAGGCATATAGCTGCCATAACAATGAATTAGGAGCCTATTCTCTAAGCCATCTTTGGTGATTAAGTTTCCAGATTTAATGTAGCTGGGAATATCTTCTCTTCGGACCTTCTTTTGCCCGCCCCCCTGCTTTCCCTTTTTCGTCCTTTCCGTTTCCAAAAAAAAGTGGTATAGTCGGTATATATAATAAACGCCTTGCTCCGAGTTCCACGAAGTCCCCTGGCATCCAGCCCCCCATTTATTTGTTCACAGTTGCGCCATTTAAATCACCCCCAAAAATTAATATCCTTTCGCAGTGATCTCCGTCCTAACCCCCACAACCAGATCGCCCAAACCCTGCATTGTATCCCTAGCCCTCTCATCTTCATCTATTCCCTCATCAACAAGACCAATCCAATCCTCCTCATCCACTATAGCCCTCGACCCCTTTCGCGAACCCATCACGCTCATTTCCCATTCTTCTCTGCTTCTTCCTCTGCTCCTTTCTTTCCTCCCCATTCCAGGTCGAGAATTATTGAGAGAACTTAATGATCCACCCACTGTGAATCTTGAGGCCATTCTAAAATCATTTTGAGCAATATCTTCTCCTCTCATTACTCCATTACCATTATTCCCATGCAAACCCACAGCCGAACTCTTCCTTCTCCCTCCAGCTGACGTTGCCTGACTCCTACTCGCAGTCACCGCACTCTTCAACCACGTAATATCGGGCACCATTTTCCTGACTAGCGGTCTCAAACACGGGGCGCTGACACAGAACAATGCAGTATTGAGCTCAATACTCGACCATGTTGTGATTTCCCACAGGTCCCACGTATAGTCTCTCTGTGTGAAAATAGGCTTGGAGCGAACGAAGCGAATGATGGAGGCGATGATGACGAGAATACCAAAGCTGACGATCGCGACTAGTGTTGCCTTTTGACGTTTGTTGATTTTGAGGGGTACTTTTGGGCGTTGTTAATTACGGTTCTTCTCGGTTAAAAAATATATGAGGGTAAGGAAGATAATACGTACAGACTCTCGGTATGACAAAAACAATAAGCGCCACATCACTGAAAACACTACAAGCGGTAAAAGCAATGATCCCCGGCAAGGGATCAATACAATGAACCTGTTTCACGCCGAAGTCCCACTGCGAAGCGATTGGATCGCATTGAAATACCACAATCAACGTAAGAGGAATCGTCGATACAATTTGGAAAGCCAAGAGACTGTATACAATGATTTTACTCAGTCTATCTTGGAAGATTCGTGAATAGACCAGACAGATGGCAACTCTTACCATCATGAGAGATACTTGGTAGAGGATTCGAGATACGAAAGCGAGAATGAAGAAGGGTTTTAGGTCCGACGGGGTCTGGAGTTCAACGTGACGACCGCCACCAAAGCTACAGAAGAGTGCATTGTTGACTGCAACACAGACGGTAAGGAACTAGTCTGGATGTTAGAGAGGATAAACAGTAAAGGGAATTTGTAATGTAATGGAGCGTCATACCCATGCTATAACAATACAAAAATCGTCCCATCCCCAGTTTCTAGTGATGACTCCCCGAGTGTAGAGACGTCCAGCCACAAAAATCGTACCCAAAACTGTTGGAACTATCGTTCCTATGAGTAGTAGATTTACTCTTGAATCATTTAATTCATCACCCTAGTTTTCTCGTCAGTATTCCGTTATATAACGAAGCTATAGAACATGCTTTTTCTGGTTGATTCTGACAGTCACTACTCAAGTTGGATTAAGAACTTGAAAAGTACGGTATAAATCCAAACCACGCAGACAAATAAGCGATGCCATTAAAGAGGCACTAGCCCTGACAAAGAGATTGCAATGAATGAAAAAGCTCGACTTACTGAAGACATCACCAGCAAAATTAAATTGCATTTGACGAGCCAGGGTAAGATGTCAACATTGGAGATATGACACAAAATATGGGGAGAAGAATCCTTTTCATAATCCACACAACCCCAAGTTTCCTTACTGTTTTCAACGAACAAGTTCCTACTCCGAACTTCTAAGAGAAGTCCTCAGACAAGGTTGGTGTTGGGTTGAGTCTGTGCAACTAACTTTCTCGTCTGTAGAGGATATCCATTACCCGTGATGCACGTCTGAAAATGAAACTTTATTCTGTTTACTACAAACTCACTATTTTGGCACAATCTAGATCATAAAGCCGTGCGCATTTGCACGAAAACACAAAATGAATTGTGTATGGAACGAGAAGATTATTGCCAAGCGTCGAAATAAGAGTTTCACGGCAGACGGTCATGGGGTAACCCTACTAATTCCAATAATCCCCACATTAATGCGGGGGTTTGTAGGGCAGGGGAGCATTTTCCGTTGACGATTTACCAGAGCAGACAAGGTGCGGATACTCGTTTACATATCCGGATATGCCTCTTGCTCTATCTTGTACGTAGTGTACTAGACCTCGAGTAATACAAATAAACTTCGCAGCTTTTCCGGACCAACCAAAGCACATTTGCATTGTGTGCTTGCCTGAAAGTACCATGGTTGCAATCGTATAAGGTTTTCGACTTGCCGTTCAATACGATCTAAAGCTGACATGTACTGTGGAGTATTCAAATATCAAATTGTAATATTGAAGCCCAATTGTGGCGAACATCCACTCTATGACGAAACGTGAGCAACCTTTGTCGTTTCTATCAAATCAGTCTAAATAGAAGACTCATTACGGACAAATGAAGTTCCTATCCCAGGTATAAAACTGCCCTTACCAAATGTAGTTCAGATAGCGAAACTGGTTCCTATCATGCACAACCTAAAAGATGGATGTTCGAAGGCGTGTTTCAGAGGAAAACGTCGACAAACCATGAGGCGCTGAAGGGGAACAAGGTGTCGGAGAATTAGAATACTTTAGCTAAAAGTAACATGCACTAGTTATGATAATCAATATATTACAATTGTGGACATCAGACTTTTGGAGTAAATCGAACCAGAGATACGAATCCTACAAGTATCGGCATTGAAAGATCGTCCGAAAGCACTGTTGGTAAACATGAGATGTTGAGCAGTACTTAGCGGCCAACTTCACCCAACATTAATAAGAATAAAAGATGTTATTTGCAAGGAAAATGTGACTCAACGAGCTTGAGAACGTAGATGATGAAAAGACTTGTTACGCTTTGACTTTTTTAAAAAAAAATCGGGTTTTATTGTTCCATGTATACTTTCATAGGGAATTTGAGGATTGAATAATCATCTTGAAAAGATCCAAATCTTTCTTCGCATCTTGTACACTTGTCTTAGGAGTCTTCCCATTGACAACACAATCATGGAAATCCAAGAATTCCAAAGTGTATGGATCCTCATATGTTTTCCTCACAGTTCTTTCCTGGTATCCCGATTCACCAACTCTTTCCCTGATCGTCATCGTAACAGGAAGTCCTTTAATATATCCACTGTCGTAATTGACTCGGACGATTTTTTCCTCTGAATATACTTCGAGATGAGCGTCGAACGTTGGGACGCCATGAACGCCAGACTCATATGTCACAGCAAAGCCGTCGAATTGGAACAACACCGTCCAAAACGGTAGGCTCAGAGATGACCCTAGCACTTTTTGAGGCATGCCACCCAGAATTTCTCTCATTGCACTCAAGTCGTGGGTAGCGAGACTAGACAAATCAGTAGATGTTTTATGCAGACTGAAGCTGTGTGGGAATCGTACATTGAAAAGAATCCAAAAAATTCCTTAATAGCGGGCGTTACGTCCATCCCGTACTCTGTCCCAAGCGCATGGATAATCTGCTCATCCAGAACCGCTGACATAGCTTTGGAATCTGCTTGCTTGTAATCTGAGAATTTCCTAGGAAATGTAGCCGATTGATCAACAAAATAGCTGTTGTGTCCGATGATATCTCTGACACGGGCATATTGGATCTTGCCGAGGCCACCCACTTCCTTTACGGCATCGACGAATGCCTGGGCGTAACGTCTTTGGTACCCAACAAAGATCTTGCCTGCCGATCCCTTTTCGGCTTCTTCAAGCTGCTCGATATCTCGGAAACATAAGCACAATGGCTTTTCTACTAGGGTGTATTTGTCATTGTGTAGAGCAAGTATTGCCTGGGATGCATGGAAACCATGTGCACTTGTTATCAGAACCACATCAACATCGGAAGACGAGCAAAGCTGTGCCGCATCTGTGGTTGTTTTGGGGGTGTTCCCAGCAACTTTTCTGGAACAATGCTCCAGAGCAGCTTCAGAGGGGTCGCAGAGATATGTGATAGTGAAATGGTCGGATAGGTTGTTCAGGACTGTGATGTGTGAGACCTGTATTCAAGAGAGTTAGTAGTGTTTGCTGCAGATGTTCCTGGATGTTGATACCTGTGCAATCTCCCCTAGCCCTATGATTCCAACTCGTAGTATTTCAGGCATTTTGTAAGATATGTGTGTGTGGAATGATTTGCAAGCAAATTGATAGGACTGCTTCTCGATAGAACTAATACTTGATAGGACTGATAATGATAGAACTGATACTTAAAGGTTGTGTGTTAATGATTGTTCTTACGGATTGTATTGCGAGAACCAGATTTTTCAGAAAAGGAAGCAATTGTTAGAATTTCGGGCCGATGAAGGAAAGAACTACCTAGTAGTTCAATGAGGAAGTGACGACCAGAAGTAGCTCACAGCTATATCGAATATCTGTATTATCCCAATATGTGAATCTACAACAGTAAATGAATGATATACCTGATATCAAACAAACCTGATGAAGGGGGGGGACAACCGAAAATGCAGTATCGCATCATAGATCCACGATAGTGGGGCAGGCATATCTGTGATCTCGCTATGGAACTTATCTTTGATAAACGATAATCCGCGTTAGATCAATGTTAGATCACGGTCTCGTTGATTTGATGGAAACCAAGTCTGTTCTATGTTGTCTGTATATCAAAGTGTACAATGTATAATGTATCAGTGCCAGTTTCCCTAGTTTTTGTGAAGCTTTCCTATCGTGTCGTTTCTAGTCGATGGTCCGTGCTCTCAGAAAGTTATGTAACGCCCACTCCAACTCTCAAACAACATGGATTGAAAAATGTTCAAAGTGATAGCAGAGACTCTAATAAGATGCCAAATCAACACCTGGCAGTTTTTACAACTTCAAATTAATATGTTGTTGTTGTTGTTGTTGCTTTCATCCATCTGAGAATAAGGATTCGACTGACTCTATACTATGATCAAGTAGAGCTCCGTCCGAGGCAAGTTTCCAGACACAAACCACATCCTTTCACAAATTACCAAAGTATATGTACTAGCAAAAGGCTCATATTGAACATTAATTTATACAAACTATATGGGATATCTTTCACAAAATTCTATGAGCAAATAGGAAAAGCTCAACATATACACTATTTCCATCTTACCTCGCAAGAGATACTTATCACACTCCATCAGAAATGCTCCTCACGAACATCTCATGAATCTGTCAAATAGTCAAGATTCTCCCTCGAAGAATCTTAATCGAATCGATTATCATAATTTGAACATTGCCATCATCTTGTAGGGTTCATTCCTGTTCAATGACTTGGTCTCGCTGGCTCACTGCCTAATTCCACCCTGTTCCCACCCAAGGAATTCAGAGCAGTTGCATCCAGCTCAGAGTACTGATGGCCTGGATTGCTATGTATTTGACTATTTGAAAATCTATGTGTATTGGTGGTGTTGGGTGAAACAGGAACATCATTTTCCGGTGGCTGATAGTACTCGGGTATAGCAGGAGGAATATACACAGTATTTGCCAATTCGGCTGTATTTTCTACAGGATAAGCCGGTTTTGCGATACTGGTACGATTCTCGTAGAATGGAGGAGGCGAGTTTGGCGGCGGCCCTTGATATGGGTTATCAGGGAGGATTGTTGAAACTTGAGGCGGAGGCTGAGGTGGGGGTGTGTTTGATTTCTTTCTTCTGACGAAGAAAACGATGGCAAAAATTAACAGCGCAATTACTGCCACGCCGCCAACAGCTCCACCGATAATGGCTCCTAGTGGAACTCCAGATTTCTTTTGAGTTGCTGTGCTTGCGAATGGAGTTGCTGATGACGATGAAGATGCTGAGCTACGTGAGCCTGCAGAGGTTACTGAACTACGCGCACTTCCTGAGGTTACTAAAATTGGAGAAGCGCTGCTTACATCCTGAGCATCATCTCCACTCTGAATGCTGCTCGCTACTGAGGCGACACTATGAGATATAGTGACAGAAGGCGCGACAGTCATTGAAGCCGTACCAGTGATTGGGTAGTCGGACATGAGATAAAATGCCGGAGACGTTACGCAGCGAAACATGCTTCTTTGAGGGTTATTCCAGAGAAAAGTTGCACAATAAGGGAAATCGGAATTATTGCAGCATCCTGTCAACCCGTCTGCTAGACCGCAAAGCGCCGAAGACGAGGAGTAGTCGATGCAAGCGGTGAATATATCGCAAAGACTGATATCTCCGGTACAGCATCCGATAGCAGAATACGTATTATGGGCACAGTAGTAGCCTGCTCCAGAACAAGTGTAAGGTTCAGCTTCATGTTGTTAGTACACATCTGTTTATCTGCATTCAAATCTGATGGTTGAAGTACTAACACTGTATGCCATTGTAATATCCACAGGTGTTATTCGCACTTGTTTGACGTTTCAATAGATCCAAACCCTTCAGAGCTTTGTTCGGAGCTGCTGTTGGGCTGGGGCTCCACCCTCCTTGTACCGGTGCTCGAGCATCAACAGCAGGCGTTTGGACTGCTGGTGTCCAGGGAAGTGCCTTCGCCAAAATTGCTGGCAAAAGACCCGAGCACACCAGAAACAACGAAAAAAGCATTTTGTGCTCCCAAAACTTAATCACTATGAGCGATTTGGGGGGCCAGCATTTAAGATCTACAATTCACGCATTGTGTTCGGAGGGGAAGAAACGTTCAAATAAATTCTCAACGGCACAAAACCCCTACTATCCTACTGCCTATTGTACAACACAAGAGAAAATTGATCAAATCAGCTTGTGATATTGATGGGCGTTGAGGCTCGACTTTATGCAGCCAATTTTCTACCATACTTAAAATAAGTATCATTTCAAGCCTAACGTCTGAATAAAGTTAAGGTTCCTCCAGCTTCTCAATGTTTAAGCCCGAAATGATCATTTTGCGGGATGAGAATTAATTTGATTGGGAAGTTTTGGGGGCTTTTGGTGGGGAACATTTCAGCTGTCAGTTGAACTAGTGAACGCCACGAGAATACGGGGTCCGTAGTTGGTGAGACATTCTGGGTTGCAGGGGTCAACACGGGAGCGCTCTTTTTTAACGATAATATTCAGTCCGCAGATGATGCTCTAGATGGGCTGAGTCAAGAAAGATTCGGTAAGGCTTTCTCTGCCATGCAGGATTCTTGTGGAGTACTTGCGAAAAACATAGTATGTATATAATTCCCTGTTGCCGAGCTTCAACCTTCTTTAGACAAATAATGCTCCCCTTCATAGACTGCAAGTGCAATAAACTGATTAGTTTCCTAATGCATGCATTCGCAAAAAATCCCAGGTCTTCTCTAAGTGATAAATCCCATTCCATATGCTGCAAATGCACGTGCAAGTGCGAATGTATCAAAGTGTAATTCCAATTCGCGAGAAATTCCAGATATTTCCTCAGCCTCCTTCACTGGCTTACCAACACAGAAGCATTTGGAATTGAGGTGATGTGCAAGACACACTCAGTATCATTTTGGTTCTTAGCAGAGCATATCTCTCCTTCTCTGATACGCCACATCCCACCTTTCGATATGCGAAATTTCTCGAGGCCGAGGAATACCCATATGCTACCTTGGGCTACTGAACAGACTTGAAGTCCAGTGCTTTTGCTCTTGAAGATAAACGTTCCACGGTGCTTGACGTGCCAAATGTTGAAATTTACTCCTCCTACATTAATACCTTGAGCTTTTCGTATCGGCGATTGGATGTAGTTGGATGAAAATGCAATATCTATATAGGTAGAAAGGTGTTAGCAACAATCAAGAAATTGGAATTGGAAATTGGAAATCAGTGAATGTGACTTACTCTCTTCTCGTTGGGCATCCTTCTCCATTGGATCACCAATCATTGCTCGAATTTTTCCAGTGCTAAACTCCCACTCGTCATCCTTAGGCTTAAGTTGGGCTGGTTTGGTGAATGTTAATTTGACTAATTCTGGTTGAGTTGCCTCCGAACGAGAATCTTCTGTTGAGAAGGTTGGTGGTGGTTGAGGAAATGCATTATCAGTTGAGCCACGTCTCTTTCTGAAAGGTGAAGCTGGAGGTAAGATTGGAGTCGAGTTCGTGGGAGGAACATATAGTGGGTTCATTCGACTCGGAGAAGGCAGTGGGATAATTGGAGTAGGTGGGCCATGGCTCGAGGATCTTCTTGGTCGGGTAGGAGGAAGAATTGGACTGGATGTTGGTGGCAAAATTGGAATATGACATTGAACGGGTAAGGTAGATGTTTCGCGCTGAGTTGAATCACCATTCATCTCGCATCCCTCAAATTCTACTTCCTCCTCATCAACGTGCGGTGGACGGTAGTTGCTGCTGAGTTCTTCAAAATGTACGGTCTTGCTCTTCTTTGTCTTATTTCTCTTCTTTTTAATCCCGCCACCATCTTCGTTGACTTTCGCATGCTTTGCTTTCATAGCTTTAGATACTTTAGGTGTCGAAGGTTGAGAATCACGAGCAGGTGGTAAGATTGGCTCTCCTAACTCCTCGCTCATACCTCCCAAGCCCCCACTCATTAATGTATCTTCTTGTTGAGGTGCTTGAGAAGACTTGTGCTTAGACTTCTTTTTCTTCTTTCCGCCTCCACTCTGTTGGGATTGATTTTGATGGTGGTGACTCTTCTTTTTCTTATGTTGGTGTGTGTTATTCTCTGGAGCGCCATTTGCATTTGGAATTTTGAACTTGATATCTTGAACTTGATCGGGGTCATGTTCGCGTTTGACACCTTTGTTGGGACGGTACCCGTTGTTGCTGGGAAGAACAACGATTGGGTGCGCTGTTAAATTTGAATTGGATTGTCAGTTTGATTCTGGTTCTGTGAGGTTCGATTGGTATGAGATGCAAGTTGGGTTTGTAGGAAAGAAATGGTCAGGAAGAGAGGGGGGTGTGAATCGTCACGCGAGCTAAGATCGAATTAAAGGGAGATACGAAAGATTCCGTAGTAACTTACACATCCTGACTAAATCCGTTGCGCACGCGCGTTTGAATTCGATGCGGACAAGTTGAAACTGCTGCGGATTCAGTTGCTGGTGTTGTGATGAAAAGAAAGGGATAGAAAATTTCAGACGAGAGATGAGAAGACGAGAAGAAAGATCGATTGCGATTCCAATTTTGAAAACTGAAACCTTTTGCTCTGTTTTATCTCATCCTATCTTTTTTTTCTTTTTTTTTTTCTTTATTATCCCAGAAGTGAAGCTTTCAATCTTTTGTTGTTGACCTCGGACCTAGAAGTGATAGTGAATCTGATGTATCTGATGTAGTCTTGGGCGGGGAAATTTCATTGGCTGAGGTTTGTTTGTTTCGTTTGTTGTTGGCAGGGATTTTGGAGTGTTTCTTTTGTCGGATGAGGTTTATGCATATTGCCTAGGTATCTAGGGATACAAATAGGAAAATGTGGTATGGCATGTGGGATTTGGCATGGTCTTCTGTATGGTATGTTTGTAACAACAATCATATAACACTCATTCGTGCTCTCCTTTATACGCTTTCACTTCCATGGTACTAGCAGAGTTTCTACATCTCCATATCTCGATCTTCGAAACACATCCTGATCGACACTACTCATCAAGATATCTTCTTCAATAATATACTTCCACTGACAATGCTAGCTGTTTACTATTATCTAAGACAAGAGAAGATAAATTGTCGCCGCATCCATCTCCAAGTTCATTGTCTCCTTGTCGAACGAAGCCAAATCCGCTGCATGGCGTGTTCTGTCATTCAGATCAAAATCTCGTGTGAATAACGCTGTGTCAAGTACCTGCCAAACTTTGACGATCCCCAGGTTTTTAATTTGACGCAGCAGGAGAGCTCTCGAGACCCCGCTGATCCAACAGATCAGGTCTCCTGGTCGGGCCAGACTTGTCGCAATTCCCGTTTTCCAGGGCGTTTCTTTGCGGTAGTAGTTCTTTACGAGAAACAGATTTGAGCAAGGAGCCGTCGTAGAAACCTCTTCTTGAAATGGCTCATCTGATTTTTGTGATGTGACTAAGTATTTGGCTTGTTGTTCTCTAATCTTGTAATCATAAACCTGATCTGGGGCTCGGTGCTCGTTACACAGCTTTTTCCAAGACACACAACTCATATGGCTGAAAGCAATGGATTCTAGTTCGACATTGTTTGCCTCCAAAATATAGTGCATCAGTGTATCGTTCTCGCGATGGGCTTCACCGAGCTCTTTGGGGAAATTTTGCAAAATTTCATAGTCACATTGATCGGCCTTTTGCATATTCGAAACTATTTCCGTAGGGGTAGGGCCGACAGCTACTATGCATCCAACGATATAACCTTTGAGTCCGAAGACTTTGGGATCGCTGTTTTTGGATTCTTCTATGCAGATGGTCGGAATAGATTGCGAATAGTTCAATGGCAGGGCTTTTTCCAGAGGTCCCGAGTTGGCTCCGATCAACAGACTCTTAACGAGTCGTCCAACAGAAATAATATCGTGACTCGGGAGAACATCACCACGATTCAGGAATCCCATTGTGTCCACCCATACTTCGATCAGAGTTTTGTTGTAGTCCATGGGAAATCCGATGGTATCAACTGCTAAACCAACTAAGCCGTAGATCTTATCCCTTGGCTCCCTGCACAACGCTTCTCGATGGTCATCCAATAGCTTGCGAAAAGTATGGTTACCAGAATACTTTTCTCGAAGCAGTGAATTTAACCTCAAAGGGCCTTCATATATATTCTCATGCAGAGTTACTATCTCGATGAATGCCTTCCAAGACATAACAGTTTTACCAAAACGAACTTCTATCTGCTGTGCTCGCGTAATCTCTTGAACTATCCATAATCTGTTCCAGTATCCATCGGTGCATAGCTCTTTAACCATCTCTCGATCTCCATTGTCTGCATTTAAGATACCCTCGTCTTTTGACCCTGTAACCGGTAATTCGAGCCTTTCTTCCGACTGAACCATAGTCTCTGAGGTGGTATCTGATACCCGCGGACCTTCTATGTGTATGTTTTCAAAAACGCGATCATTCTGAGCTCTAGCTATTTTCTCGTATCTCTCGTACTTTATTCTCAGCCACACAACCACGGTTTCCGCTCGAAAATATATCCGTTTCATTATCATCAGTTGCTTATTACGTTCAGGGATATCGTTTTGATTGATGCAAATCGCATCGACCCAGAACAGCGACTCGATTCCTGCTTTACGAAAGCAATGAAGAGCATCCTAAAGATTTTGCCGAACGTGAAACTCAGCTCCATTAAACATGATTATTTTATTTACGACTTCATCTCCCCATATATATGACAATGCTCTGAACCTGGGCCTTTCAGCAAATTTGATACTGACGAATTTGCATAACAATGCATCATTCTCATTGAGAGATGGTTCTATTGTTAAAAGCCGGAAAGATTCACTATCAGGATCTGGTCCAGTGGCTCGTAAGTAAAAGGTTTCAAGGGCTGAGATGCATCGTCAATAATTGGGATAGACTTTCCGTCATTTCGACGTCGTGCTTGAATAGCCACCATGATGCTTGTTGATACCTTCACGATTTGCCGGTATCAAAGAAGACAGTGTTATTATGGTAAGGTGTATGGAATTTCTAAACACACCAGTTGTTGAACTTCCAAGATCATGTGTTTGCTTGCATACCCGAGCCTTAGTGGTGTGTAGTCTTGCGGCTCAGCCGAGTTTCCTCAGCTGAATATGGTTAGTGCTAGAGCAAGACCGATAGGCTTGCTGACTACTCTCAATTGTTAGATTTTTCAGAACCACACTTCAGCATATAAATGATGTTTGAACTTTGCTGCAAGAAAAATTGACAGTTCGCTCTGTGGCGATATTACTCCACGGAGCTTTCTCGTCAAAAGCAAAGATGCTTTCATAACTTCGTTGCCATGGTTCTAGCGAGCTACCTTGTAAATAGAGAGATTTCCATAATATGTCAATTCACCAAAGTATTATCGTGCATAGCAAATCAAAGGTAGTATATGCATGGACCCGTAGATTTTGGAAAAGAGCTCAATTTAACTAACTAGGCACTAACATTACAAAATAAAACAGGAAAACAAATGCTGAACGTCCCAAACACCCAATGATGGCAGAGATATGAAAATAAGACGAGGAACTAGGTGGCCACCTAGCGCACATGTCTGATGGCAGGTCCCCAATGGAGCCGGCTTTTGATTGATCCTTTTCGAACTACTGTGTCGAAAACCAGATGCTCTAAAGCTCTTCAGTTGCAGCTCAAATCACCGCTCTTTTGGTCGAATGAGCAGCGGGAGTTATATCTGTAGGAAAGCTAGCGAGGTGTTAGTATTACTCTTTATCAGACAGGAACAGATTTCTTACGTTGATGTATCCACCCTCGGAGTGAGTATAGAATTGGTTGTTTCCAGTCATATACATGCAGTCGTAATCGGTGTTGAGCATACCGAGAGAAAGCTTAGCACTGACTTTTCCGGCGACACCAGCAGCGTTCTTGACCGAATATCCCTTGTTGTAGCAGATAGCAGCGGGGTATTTGTTGTAATCTGGGTTTCTGGCCCACATCTCTTTGGTGGTGGTTTGAGTGAATGTCTCACGGGCCTGGAAGATATCATTAGTACCATTCCACATGTGAAAATCTCCTTGAGAACGCCATTTTTGAGGATTGACTTACTTCATTCCAGTTTCCAAGGTTTGCGATAGTCTGGCTACCAATCTCAACGGCGATCTTGCCCAAAATGGCAATGCCCTTAACGGCGGCGATTCCAAGCACAACTGCAACTGCTCCAACACGCTTTTGAAGCTCTTGTGTGGGCTCATCGTCCACCTTAGCGACCAATGCTCCGGAGGCATCGAATTGTCCACTGAAGTGGGTTTCAGTGGAATCAGCAATAACACTGTTGGGAGCAGTGGAGATTGGGGCATCAGCTGAAGTTGTAGCTGCTGCTTGTGGGAGAGCAGCTCCTTGTGCAATAGCAGCGCAAGCGATGAGAGTGATGATTGAGAACTTCATTTTGATGGTAGTGAGTGATTGATTTTTCTTTGAAAAGAGACGATGGATTCGAAAACGAATGTTAAGTGAATGTGTTTGATCTGTGTGTAGATTGAGTGTGGAATGATTGTGTTGATGATGATGATAATTTGAATTTGAGGGGAAACAAGAGAGGTTTATATACTCTTCAATCCTCATGTAACTTTCATCCTCATCCATCTAGTTCATCTTGTCTGTCCATGTTGAGCACCAAAGTAGGTCAGATCAGAACATCTTCTCACCGCACTCATTCAATCACCTTGATACTGCACCAAAGAGTCCAAAAAAACTCTATTTCTATGGCAAGATAGCATCTTCTCCTTGGCAATGAAGACCAGGTATCTTGCAAACACAGTAAAAGTTTATTACCACTCTAAAGATTGCTCGGGCGCAGCAGATTGAAGGCCTTGGAAGAGGAAGAGATTGGTCTGTATCTTGGCGACAATGCTCGCGAATTTTTGTGATGGACTTGCACAGGAGAGTGAAGAGTTATTTTCGCCGCGAAAGTGGTTTCACGATGACTCGATGGCCGAGCCACGTTTTCACTATCGGTCACGTGATGCATAGAGGAGAAGAGGGGCAGTTCTAGCCGAATAAAGAGAGGACCCACCTTAGCTAGAGCTTAGAAAACTACGCAGAGTATACCCTTTTTTGGACAAGTTCGATGGCATCGCATAGTTTGTTCATTTGCAATTCTTCATTGGCGCCTTGGACTTTGGCAGTGCTTGACGGTTCGCTGCGCCTAGAGCGTTTGACGATTGGTGGTCTGGTCTAGCTTAACCAAGCTTAACTTTTAAGCTACTGCTAGGACGGATAGCTCCGAAACGTGGGAGTTAATCTAGGTTGGGCCTAGAATCTCGAAGCAGACTCGCCGTGGAAGAAAAGAAACAGCACAGCAAAAGCTTACATATTCAAATTCTTCATGAAATCAATCCGTCGATGTTCTTGATTATGAGCTGAGCTCAAGTCTTGATAAGCTCATGATCCGTAATTCAGCTCTACATCACTGCATTTGTTATGATTCTATATATTGTTACTCACTTTCAATGTGGTACTGTTTCTAGGAGAGTCTTGATTTTGACGACTTTGATGTGCCGATCTTCGTTCACGGTGAGGTAGGTAGTTCAGGACCGGTAGTTTGAACCCCCTAGCAAATCTAAGAAGCACATGGACGATCAGTTGAGCTGCTCATCCCTATGAGAGAATTTGCTAAGAACATAAATGTGATGGCAGAACATGTTAGTGTCCTTTCGAATACTTAGCTTGACCTTGGAAGTTCAGAGGTTAGTTACCAATTCGGAAATAGTTGAGAGTATTTTGGGTTTTCGGACCCCTTCAGATGGGGCGTGGGGTGATATGAAGACCTCGATGGCCGTGCTTTGAGGGTGAAGCCGCACTAGTCCCCTTGCGCTAACCTCAAAGAAATAACCATCTAACTACAAAATGGAGGACTTCAATTGCTTGGCAAAGCTTAGGTAATTTACAACACAATGCCTACCGTCACGCATATAGAGAGATATTTGGCATTCTCTTGGAAATGTGAATGGTAGAGGATGTGCAATAAAATTGCAACGTCAAGAGTCTTCTTTAGATATCTCCAAGCTTTTTGAGTTCCTCGTGATTATTCGACAATTTTAAAAAGCACGCCTTTCCAATTTAGGATGTGTTCAAAATAACCTTTTCAAGCGAAGTAAGGCTATGCAGGTTGGGGTTAGTGGCTCTTGGTAGAAGCGCTTGACGAGAAGCTCATGGCTCGTGAGTACCGAGGAATATGCCGAAGGGGCGTGCAACAGGTATCAGCTTCAAAAGAAATTATCAAAACACAACGGGATGAACTCCTGTTGATTTGCTGAAACCTCATGTTCCTGGTATACATCCTTATCTTCTCGTATTCACATATGTGCGAAACAAAAATCGTTATTCGATCTATTTTATACTTTCGCTATTGAGGACTTGGAAGCTCACCCTGTGACGTTGAAACAAGAATTTGGGGGTATTTGAAATTGGGAGTATGACATTTGTTTCTTGAATAATTAGGATCTGAACTCAAGGCATCCGATACTGGTGTAAATCATGGGTTATATCCGTTGTGACTGGGGATTGACCGTGGAGTTAGTATGCAGAAGGACACCTCAGAGCTGATGTGGAGATATAGAAGTTCAAGGGTTGGGATTTGCTGGGTAAATTTCCTACATGTCTGGTTAGATCTTTAGGCAACAATTCGGCTTATCGAATGCCCAGAAGTTTGAAGTGACGTTGTGGGTTTTATTCAGATAATTCAAACATGATTAAGGATCTCACGAGAATACACATACTCTGTACGAGTGTGGCTTAGGAAACGATTTTTGTCGAATTCCCATAATTTCCTCTTGCTCGGATTCTTTCTCTTCTCTTCTTCTCTTCTCTTCTTCTCTTCTTTTCATTCTGCCTTCGTATTGCTTTAATTCTTTGCTTTCTTACTTTCCCTTCTCTTTGTCTTGCTTCACAGCGTGATTCATCTGTTGCAGGTTCAAAAACGTAAGGATGGATGTACGTCTATACAAATACACGTGTTCACTCTCAACACATTACATTGATTCGACAACCTATTTGACAAGAAACACTTCATGTATCTTTTCTTTCTAATAATATTTGGTGGGCCTGGCATTCTACACTTTCTATGCGGGCGTAGGATGAATCAAGATAATCAAAATACTACACATGTATGCATGTACACATCCTCCATTCATTCAGAAACCCAGTACCATCATGATACCACAATACCATATCATACATACAAATAGATCATACATAATTCAATACTACCAAAATTTTAAAATTGCCATCTAATTCTGAATTTCCCGTTTTTCCAACAGGTGACATGATGCATGAATCTGAAAACCAAGAGACAATTGACTTCAAATCAAAAATTTCCGTCTTTCTTTTTGAAAGCATTCATTTCACGGGATATTATGTTTCCACAAAGCACCACCCCAGTCATCCCACAAATCACAGTCCTTCAATTCCATTGAGAAAAATGCAGATGCCACAACTACAGATCCATACCGCCCGATATCGGCAAACAGTTCCATCTCGCTTAACCACACCCAACCCCTTAGGAATGCAAAATCAACTTCCAAGTCCCAACGCCACGATTAGGAATGCATTCTTTAAGAAACATGCTAGCCCCCTAAGTAAGTATAAAAATTGCTGATGAAATATCTTCAACAAAAGTACAACCTCCTGCCTTTTATTTTATTTTTAAAAAAAATTCTTGTCTCTCTCCGTCCTAAGAAAGACATCCACCCAGCCACTTTCCCTGTGTGCTCTGCAGCATGTTTTCCACCTGATGCAGCGAAAAACATGATGGTTATCTCATTTTTGATTTCCAGGAGCGGAAGGATAGATTTTGAAAAATCGTCATGATAACTGAAAATTCTTGTGATGCATTGGGAGATTTGCATTTGGACATGAATGGATATATAGATATACGTAGCCATAGATAACTCTGAAGCTTAAAGAAATCTTATCATCGTTATCATTGACATCATCATTAACAGTACCATCGCCTCTTTATCTCTCTAGTTTAGAACAAATACCTGCATCTCCTACTACAGATGACATAACCATCCATCCCCATACCAACCTGTTCCCCAGCAACAATCCATGCCACCATGGCCAAAAAGCCCTACCCTGTCCTCGCACCCCGCGGCCAAATCCCCATCACGCATCTCCCACACCTCACGCCATCACTTACCCCCCGAATCTCGCTCACTCAACGTATTTTAACACCGCTTATTATATGCGCAACATTGATTATTCTGCTGCTGTGTGTTGTGACGGGTATCGTGTTGACTGTTAAGATCTTTGGGGATGGGCATGTGCATGCGCTTGTGTTGAGAGTTGGAACAGGGTTTGTTGTTGTTGGGGTGAGTTTTGTTTTCTTGATGTTTTCCGTTTTTTTTCATCCCACGAAGGGTATTTTTTTGAATTTGAGGGCTTGATTGGAGTTTAGCTGCGGAGTGATGGGCGAATATTAGAGAGAATATGGGATAGAAGAACAAAAAGAGATAATTTTCACAGTATAGCAACAGCTAACGCATTCCAGTCCTCATTCACTCTCATCTATATCTTCTTCCACTTTTCCGCCAGTATTAAAAACCATCCCGTCGGTTTTGTGCGTCCCCCGGAATTAAAACTACACGCGTATAGTTTTATAGTCGCCCGTGTTACGCTTGTTTCGTGGATGCTATCGATTATCGTATCGAGCGTCGTTGTATCTAAATCGAAAGTGTGTGTTCCAGGAACAACGGATTGTAAAGTGCAGATTGGAGGATTGGTTTTGAGTTGTGTTGGGTTGTAAGTTTGTTTTCATTTCTTGTGTGTGGTATGGTATGGTGTGATTGATATCATGAATCTTGATACAATGCAGGAGTAACGTCATCGTCAGACCAAGCTAATAATTCATAACTACAGTGTAGCAACAGGAATCATCCTCACTGCCCTCGAAGCCTGTCAATATCCCTTCCAACTGCCCGCCCGCACCAACATTCTCCAAGACGGAGAAGTAAACTGTCGAGTATCTTCCTTCGGCGACGATCTCGTAGATAGTAATCTCACTTCACTCAATCCCTCTGCTGCCAATATCTTGCAGTCATATTTTGCGAGTGCATCCGCAAGTGCTGATTCCATACCATCACTCCCTGACGATTACCTGTTTATGGGAAACGAGAGGGAAGAGTGGGAGAAAAATTATTCGCTTGCAGTAGCGAAGGAGAGAATTACTAGAGAGACGAATATCAAAAGGAAACCTGTGCCCATTGAGATAGCAATAGAAGAGGGACTACCAAAATCTGAGTCCCAGGTTAGTGTGAATTCCATGCCGGGGGAGTTTCCTGAGGAAAGAGAAAGAACTGTGCCGTTAAGACCGAGATATACACCTCTTTCTGGATCCGTCTCTACGCCTTTACATGCGCCTGTATTATCGCAACAAAAAGATATAGAAAAGCAAAAGGGCAAGGGCCGAGGAATCAACTGGTCATATCTCACAAGAGATGCAATTACTGCAACGGAATCAAACGATAACGAGAAGTGCGCAACCCCTACCGATTCAGCGATATCTTTGGGCGTTCCCTCACGATCTAGTCCCGGGTGTAACACGTGCGGCACTTGCGCTCATCAAACTACGAAACAAGCCAGTAACTTTCTCTCGTACAGAGTAGGAAGACAAAGGAACGTAACGCCGAGTAGCAGTATAATCGACATTTCAATGAGATCTCCTCTATCCACCATGCGGTATGTATTTACTCTTCCCAGAAAAACAACCATACTAACGACATCAGAACCGCCGATTCTCCGGAGATAGCCATTAAGCCTGATTTGGCTTTAGTTCCAGCCAGCATTCCCTCATCCCTGGATCGGATATCTCCTCGAAAACCTCCTATCACCCAATCTTTACCAATTGCAATTCTAAATGAAATGATGATAAGAAGACCATCGATTCCTGCTCCTTCCAGAATGCCAGGAGCATATACGAGAGAACATATACAATCAACTCCTGCGCATATCACACCACTCAGAAGAAAACTTGTAGAAAGTGACAAAGTTCTCAAGTCCCCGCCCAAATCGTGGAAAGATGCTCTTCCCGTACAAGGTGGGAGTTTCGAAATCGAACGAAAACCAATCGCTTCAAGCCGAGAAATCTCTTCTCATCCATTTAAGAATCCCGCCGAAAAATCTAAACCAAAACAAAAAGCATCAGAATCTAGACCATCATTAAAATCATGGAAAGATTCTCTACCCATCCGAGGCGGAAGTTTCGACCCGCAAAGATCCACAGCAAATATTCGAGATGTATTTCCCAATATCATACGAGGATCTCCGAATCAAAATAATAATCATAATCACAATCCCAAACCTTCATCTCCATCGTCATCCACCCCCACAAAATTTGCACCTCTGGCCCCCAAAAAGAACACTAAGAACCCAATAACCACTCACACACCCCATGAATCACCCAACACCGCCATAGTGATAAAAAAACGCAGTACAGAAATGCAAGTCCCCGGCGCATTCATCATGTATTCTAGACTCGGGACCACAAAAAAACGACCCGCTAGTCGAGAGATGAAGATCCCTGGTGCGTTTATCGAAAGTAATCCTCCGACTCCTGAATTTGAGGAAAATCAAGAAGAAGAAACTATAGTTCGGGAAAGAACACAGGGTGTGAGACCATTGAAACTACGCCCGAAGGGAAACGTTGTTGAGAAAGAGAAGATGAAAGAGAAAGCGAAAGCCAAGCCGACAGAACCCAGATATCTAAAGCAAGCAAATAAACCCCCCGAAATCGACGAATCAGAAACTCTCTACAAGCCCGCGCCCCTGGGACCTCGCCCCTTCAAACGAAGATTATTCGGGAGAGCGAATGTTGAGAGTTCGGGGAATGTAAACAAGGGAGGGGCTGCGCAGTTGGGGAGGGATATGGAGAGGGTGAGGGTAAAACCGTTGAGGAAGTTGAGTTTGGGGGAGGTGTCGAGTGGGATGGGGAATTTGTGGGATGATTAATTGATCAACTCGGAGAGATAGGATTAGATTGTTTAAATCTGATTATATAAGCTGGCGTTTTATAGTTTTGATCTAGATCATCCTAGGGAAAATGAAGGGGTATTAATGTAATTCTTCGAGGGAGAATAGATACCGAGTATTGTTCTTAATCACACGGGTTTGATAAGAAGATATGAACAAAAGATGTGCGAGAATTTCCATGTTAAATAAGAGAGTGAGTAGAGTTCTACGGCGTAATTAAGTCACCAGTTGATCGTATATGTTATGCTGAATACAGAATCAAACCATCTTAGCTACGGTAATCCCCGTCATCAGCGTCGAGTTTAACACATCACAAGACATTGGATGGTGGGCCAATGCCTATCTTCTTACGTTGAGCGCCTTTCAACTATTCTATGGTAAACTTTACAGCCATTTTCTCATTAAAAATGTTTACCTTGTTGCTATTGTCATCTTCGAGATTGGATCTCTTATTTTTACAACAGCACATACGTCAATAGCTCTGATTATCGGTCGAGCAATTGCTGGACTAGGTGCTACTGGAGTTTTTTTTCGGGAAGTGTGTTGATTACCACCAAAGTAATCCCGCTGGCCCAGCGTGCTGCTTACTTGGGAATCACGTCCGCTGCATTCCGATTAGCAGCTATTATTGGGCCGTTCCTAGGGGCGGCTATACTGGAATCGACTACATGGAGACGGTGCTTTGGTATTAATCTACCGTTAGGAGCGGTAACGGTAATTCTGTGCAGCATTCTTGCACATACACCATCAGAGCCAAGCGCACATTTACTCAGTCTCGTGCAAAAAGCGTTGCAGCTCGACATTCCAGGGACGGTACTTATGGTTAGATCTTTGATCTGTCTTCTCATGGCTTTACAATGGGGTGGCGCTGCCTATCCTTGGGGCAATTGTCGGATTATCGCTCTTTTTGTCGTATCCGGTATCCTCGCTACCGCTTTTATAGCCACCCAGACGACCAAGATTGCCGGAAAGGCTTGCACAATTCCAAATAGCTTAGCGCGCAGTCGTGATATATGGCTAGCCGGAAGCTATGCTATGTGCGTAGCTGGAGGTGTCTATGTTGCCATTTTATTTCTACCTGTGTGGCTCCAAGATATTCGCGGTCGATCACCTCTTTCTTCAGGTGAATTGTTGACACCGTTGATCGCCGGTTATGTTGTGGCTTCAATCTTGGCTGGAGGCACCACCAGTGGTTTCAACTATTACAACCCAGCCATGATCATTGGAACTGCACTCTCAATCGCTGGAGAGGCTTTGCTCACTACTGTCAACCTACATTCTTCTACAGCAATAATCTTCGGTTATCAACTTGTGTACGGCTTTGGAGTTGGATTTGGATTTGGTCAGCCAAGTTATATCGTTCAAACACTGTTACCGGCAAAAGACGTTCCCATCGGTGTGTCATTTAAACATTTGCCCAGAACCTCAGTGCCTCAGTCTTCGTGGCAGTAACACAAAGCATTTTCCAAGGGGAGATGCACAAGCGTCTTGAACCGCTTTTACCGCACTCTTTCAACTCATCTTATATCTTGCTGTCTGCCTTACCCACAATCTTATCATCGTTGCCATCAGAGACTCGAGAAATAGCAAAGACTGCCATTAGTGATTCCATCACCCAGACATTTTATATGTCGCTGGCGTTAAGTTGTGTATCTGTTGTTGGTACCTTGGCTATCAAATGAGTTCCTATGCAAGACCCCTCCAAACAAGATGCTGTTAAGCAAGATACTTCTCCTCCTGAAGAAATCACGCAGGATAAAAATGGAAGTGAAAATGAAAAGCAAGGTGAAAAGCAAGATGTAAAAATCATTACAGCTTAGCGTCAGGCAATAGCAGCAGCATCAACGATTTCAAAATTTCTCGCATAGTGCTATCTGAGGTTGATGTTACGGGTGGGAGCATCGAACGATACAGAAGACAAGACTTCCTCAGGGTTCCTTTCCTGTCTCGATCTTTCTTTTTTCTTCTCTTCTCCCTTTCTTTCCTCTTGAGCTTAGAACGTTTTATTGTGCCGTAATTGAAAAAGAAACATAAAACATATTTGACTCACTTGAGTATGGCTCTATTATCCGTATTTTATAGTATGCAAAATTTACACATCAAATCAATAATATTAAAACCCATTCGTTCAATATTGAATACTAAAAAAAGTATATTGGACAAATTCAACATTGAAAAGTAGCTCAGAATGAAAAAAAAAACATACATGCTGTAAATCACATCCTTCTTTCTTTCGTATTTTCGAATGAAATAAAAAGATCTCTATTTGCATTGCGTTTTTCAATGACTAGTAATGCTACGAATTCGCAGAAATTCTCAAAAACATTCATCAGGACGCCGAAATTCATCATTGGCAATAGCAATCGACAGTCTGGATCTATGTGAAGGGGAGGTAAAAGATTCGAAATAGTATTCGAAGCTTCCCCAACTTCCTTCTACACTCCACTCAGAAGAAAAGGAAAACCGATACATCAAATCAACTCAAGCCAATCCTCCAAACACTCAAGAAGACTAACATGGACGGTCAACCCAGCATCCATGTAATTGAAAAATCCCCGCTCGACCAATCTTCATGAAAAACCACAACTACATGCCAGAACTCAAGGTGCAAGTACCAGGTCTCTTAAAGAAAGCATGCGAGTAATCCAATATTGCGATGCCGATCTTCATCTCCATCTCCACGATACCAACCCCCCCTCCCAAAAAAGAACTCAAGGAACATCGATACTCATCAAATACCCGCCCATATTTTCTATTTTCATTTCCCAGTATTCGTAACCCAAGCACCAAAGCACCAAAGCAGAAATACACAGATAAAACTAGATCCAATCCCAGTATGACTCTATCCAAAAGGGGAAAGATATATATAGATAGATAGACTAAAACTTCGATATGAATATATCGCGATTGTGAAGTATTTGCTAGGTATAGGAATACATGCGGAATCTTTGAGTCAGTATTACAATCAACCTTTCCATCTTTCAATAATCCCTCAATCATATTCATGTACCCTAACTTTATATGGTTGAAAATTGTTCGATGAGAATATAGACTAGTACTGAGCGCGATTCATCAATTACGTTCTAGCAGAGGTGCAATATTGTGCTTGATTGAATGAAAGAGATAAACAGGCTAAAGTATACGATTCTGATATTATATAATAACAAATTTCAGTTTCCACTCTCTCATTTCTGGGTATCCTCAGATTTTGAAGTATCTATTAAGTCCTTTTGAAAGCCCAATTCGAAGCGAGCAAAGGGGGTAAAGAATAAAAGTGGGGGTGAGATTGTGTATCATATGATTGGTCTCCTCAACCTCAGTTTGGCTAACCTGTAATTTCGACGCATGAAGTAGAACGTGCCGTAATCAACAAAATCACTAGAGAAATCCGTTGTATACATCCTCCCATCAGCTACTAAGTGCCCAATGGAACAGATGAAAAGATCTATTGTAACGAAAAGAATTCGTATGCAATTCCATAGCTGCTGTAGCAAGAGGAATGACTCTCTACACTCTCTTTCCAGTGAGAGCTTACTATGGGATACCAATTATCCAAATATATATAATCCTAGATTTCCTTAATGGTGATATCAATGGCACACTGGCCTCAAATAAATACTTCGAGTGTAAAAAATAAACTAGTAGATACACTCATTGGAATCATTGCACAGATACATTTCTTTGAAATCCGAGTAATACATCTATTAAAATGTGGAAACATAAGGAATTCAATACATTTATACTGATGTTTTCTTCCTCAACGGGCAGGACAGAAAAGCATATTTGACCCCAGGAAAAAACTTCACAGGTCTCTCAAAAAAGAGGCTATGAACCTGGTTTCTCATTCTTAGACATTCACTTAGACATTCAAGTTCCTTGGAGCAGAGTCAATCGAGGGAATTATGCCAAAAACCCAAGTGTATCGAGTCATTTTCGACGCCGTGACCCAAAAAAACGAAAAAGTCCGGAGTTCACCATCACTCCATAGCTCAAGTTATCTTCATCAGATGATAGAATCTCAGAAGCCGTAAGCAAAAAGAAGAATAAAAAGCCCAAAGATTACCATCGATTGAAGCTATCTTTATCCAACCCTTACCTTAGAAGCGGTAAAGTTGAAGAAAATGAAACTGTCGGAGGGTTACTGTTAGTCCAAGCTATCTTAACCCGATCTCATAGCTCAGATCCATAAAAACAAAACAAGACAAGAACAAAAAAGCCCAGAGTTCACCATCACTCCAAGCTATCTTAACCCGATCTCATATCTCAGATTTGCAAAGACAAACCCAAAATGACCCCCAAAATAACAAAAAGACCCAAGAATCATCATCAATTCAGAATCCAGACTCAGAACTATCTTCACCCGACCTTACATTTCAAAACCATAAACACGAAAAAAAAGAACAAAAAAGTCCACCATCACACTCAGCTATCTTCACTCAGCCTCACTCACAACCGCCAAAATAAAGCCACTTAGACATTCTAGACCAAACCATCAATGCTTTTACAACACTAAAGATCTCCAATACCACATATAGAAATCAACCCCCAAGCCCCGTGATTTAGATATCTATTCGGACAATACCTAAACATCCCATCCGAGTCAAAGCATCATGTGTCATCGCCCGGAACTCCCGGTTAGTTATTCATTCATATCATATGAAGTGACTTTGAAAGATTCACAAGAAATATAAAGTAACGTGAAGTAAGAAATTAAAGGAACCACAATAAATCAGATGGTAGGAATGGTGATTAGACTCTGGTCTAGAAGCATCAAAAAGCAAAGTCATTTCCACGTGCTGCCCGTGCTTAATACATCTAGTATATTGATTGGTGTTAGTAATTTTGTAATTATTAGAGATGGAATGGAAGGAAAAAAAGAGGGAAAATAGGATGGCAGGATTGTAGATGGATACCAGGTACTTTACCTATTATGATAGAACAGACACTTGAATACATACCTAATAATAACAATAATCAAATGACGCTCCGCTGGCTCTCCGAGGGCCACTGCCGTGGAGGCAGAATAATCAAGGGAGGAATGAACAAATGTTTGAAGAAGAGATGTGAATGGATGAATAGAACTAAGAGATGGAAGGTCATGTGAAGAGAAGAATCACAATAAATGCACGGACTAACGGACCAACACTGCCCTGACAGAACACAACCACGTGACAGCGAAGGTAAACTTTACGATATCTTTAGAAATATCGAGTATAGTATATGTTTCAGATATCTTGAAACTGAATACTATGATATTTAATTGGTCCAAAAACGAGAATATGAATTTTGGTATAAAAATAATGAAAAATGGATTTGTTACATATTTTTGAAAGTTAAGGAATGGAAGTGAAGTACCTAATAAACCTCTTATGAAGGAATGTCTCAATGTGATGTAATGGTGAGTACAAAGCACAGCCAGAGCACAGACAGACAGACAGACGGCGCACAGGTCAGCAGCACCCAAGATTACTTATTATTATTTCGTTATAAGTTATTTATTACTCACTTGGGATTAATAATTACCCCGCTCCCGTTTTGCCCAAACTTGTCTGGCAGTTGTACTGGTACTGGTATCTACCCACGTGCTACCTACAGCTACTACTGTACGTTGGTGTGTGTGTGTGTGTGTGTGAGATACGTGAGATGTGTGAGATACGTGAGATGTGTGAGATACGGGAGATACGTGAGATAAATCGGAAGTACTACCGGTATACCTATACCTACTTACATCGTACTACGACGGATTACTCCTCCCATATTGTCCATGTCTTCCATGCCTTCCATGCCTTCTCCATAAGAGTAGTCTCTTTTGGGAACTCTACTCCATGCATGATGCACGAGAAGGAAATCCCAAGAGAAATGATCTGCTGTAAGATGACGTTTCATGATTAAGAAATCATCGTACCATGTAGAGTAAAAAATCAATTGGGCTGCCGCGATTTCCTTATGAAATAGAGAGAGCTAGGAAGGAGGTGGGCCATGAATGAAGGATATGAGTATTGGAAAGTTGAATTGAAGAGATGAATGAACGGATGCATGCATGAGATGAATAGATAGACGACTGTGTATTACTGATACTTGTCTTTGCTCTATTATCGTATAAAACAGGGGAGATATTGCAACGATATGGAAAGTAGGTAGGGTAGGTGCTTAGCTAGATAGAAAAGCTTTTTCTGAGCTCTATAGAGATACCTAACTCATAAACACTTAGGTAGGTATAAAAGATAAGATTTGATAGTATAGTATACAGAAAAACAGCAACGACGACGGCAACAACTCAGTACAGTGGTACTAGTCGTAGTAACTTTAAAGTTTGGTCAGCTTCACAGTCACTCTCATACTGCTACCCGATCATGTCCAACCATCCACCATTTGATCCATATGCATACCATCCAACTTCTTCCAGCTTGAACGGTTTCTCATTTTATTTCGACTAACTTACACAAGTAAACCCATATTCACATTCACTTTTTATATTCACGTTACCCCTCCATTTCACAGGCCAAAATTCGACTCAGCTGCTCTTTATTTCATTTTACGAAGTCACACGAACATTTCTATTTGGCGAGAATCAATTTGGTTGATCAATACGACGTCGGTAGACGAAGATAGCTAATAAGGTAATCAATCTTATTACTTTGGGAATTGTACTCGAGTATATGTAAAAGCTTGCTTGATCACCTTGTTTTCCATTTTCTTTCATCTTCCACATCCACTTCCACATCCACATCTACACCTCCATCTACATCTACAACCACCACAGCTCTCTTCCCCTTCAAAAGCCCAACCAACCCTTATGAGATAGCTTGCTTTCATTAGGTACCGAACCATACCATACTCGGACAACACTCACCCCGACCCCTTGAATAAAAGAAAGTGGGTGGCAAGGCAAGTTCCATCATCATTACCGGTCGGGACAAGAAAACACAACAAATAAATCAAGTTAAAATCCCAATCCATTTTCCAATCTATTCCATCGCAATCCCATTTTCAACATCGCAACCACACACAAAACCTATTCTTCGATATATTATAGAAACTTTTCATAGTCATGGCTACTACCATGTCTTCCTCAGAAGCACAGGTTCTTCACAGTCCTCCAAGTCCCACGGTAAAGCGTCCTAAAGGTATGTTCTTTATTGATATCCAAAAATGCTGTGTGCGGATTTTACCCCGCTATTCCACGTTCGTTTTTTCTATGGAAAATACAGAAACATGAGAATACGAAACAATAACAATTCAACTAACATCCAAACCACAGGCATTCTCAAAAACTCCTTCCACCGCTCTCCTCCCTTCCAAGCCCCCATAACTACCTCGGCCCCTCCCATCACCTCTCCTAAACACGTTGCCGTGCCCAGCACCCCCACCACATCCGCCATCTCAGACCACGACGTCACCCTACAAAACACGCTTCAAAACGCCGGACACCGCCGCTCCTCTTCGGCCAGTCGTCCTATCCGCCGTTCCTCGTCCGGATCCACATACAACAACAATGACGATTCGAATAACATGCGTCTGCAATGGGACGAAGCGAATCTGTATTTGACGGAGCAGGAAAAGAGTTCCACGATGAAGATTAACGAGCCCAAAACACCGTATGCAAAACACTACGATCCGGCTGAGGATGCGGATGAAATCCGCACGATTGACGCGGGGGAGATAGTGGTGGATGAGCTTGACAAGGTGAAGGGAGGACACAAGAGGAATCATCAACGGGATGAGGAAATCCCAGGATTGAGTTTGGGAGAACCTGAAGAAGCGGTTCCGGAAAGAGAAGTGGAGATGGGAGAGGGAGAGGAGAAGAAGGTTCATGTGGCGGGGGAGAATGGACGGGATGCGGATGCGGAAATGCTGGGGATGACGGAGGAGGAGAGGGAGAAACATGAGAAGTTTGAGGCGATGAGGAGGAAACATTACGATATGGCGAATGTGGCGGGGCTCTTAGGACACCCGGAGGACATGGATGATGATGAGGAGATGAAATGAGATGAGATGGTTTGATGCGATTTGATAAGATGCAAATATATGGATTTATGAGAATGGATGGATGGACTGACCAACTGATTACCTGATAAACGCAAGGCACGAGTATGAATTGATGAGAATGGATGGATGCACGATACGAATTTTACGGTTATGGACATGGACATGGATATGATTAATGGCATTTTGGGAGAGGGGAGTGAAGGACAGAGGGCTAACATTTACCTTTACCTTTACCTTTTTTTTTTTTTCTCCTCGCGAGGGTGGGCGTCATTTTGTAGGTACTTGGGTAGTTTTTACATATGCAATTATACACACGCTTTACTTGTGCTTGTTTGTATTGTGCTGTATTTTATGGTATGGTATTGTACGCAACTGATTGTGTATACGTATGTCTTGCTCCCATTGAAAAATTGTGATATCTTGAGTAATTAATTGGGTAATGGGGAGGGAGTGAGTGAGTAGATAGATAATCCCAATGCTATGAAAGAGATCAAGAAAGGGAATATAATTAGCAAGGGATGATTATGATTATTATCATGCTTGTGGTTATATATCTATTTGTATACAATTATTAAATACCTAGTAGGTAGGTAGGTAGGTAGGTATACAAACCAACATTGTATTTATACTGTCTTTTGTGTGCGTCGTGCGAGCGAATCTTTTGAATCTTTTTCTTTTTTCCTTTTTCCTTTTCTTCTATTCTTGTAGATGATAAGTGGTAGGTAGGTAGGTAGGTATCTAGTGGTGTTCTAATTTCTGATTTCTGACTTCCGATTTTGATGGTAGTGTAGAAGATGAGAAGAGAGGAGGAGAGGGGAGACGATGGGGGGCGTGAGTACTAAGTTAGTAGGTATGAATGAATTGATAGGAAGAATGGGGAAGGGATTTTGAAGAGATGGATAGATGAGGATAAGGAGTTTATAGTAGATGAGAGGAAATGGGAAGGAAAGGAATCATATGTACATTGCGATAATGGGATAAAGAGGAGTTTGTGCATTTGTACATTTGTACACGAGAGGGCCGAATATACAGGTAGGAAGAGGAGGAGAGGAAATGCGGTATGCTATTCTATTCTATCCTATCCTATTTTCGGTATTCATGTCAATTCTCATGTATTCTGCTTGTGTAGGAATAGATTACAATACAAAAACAATACAGAGGAAGTTACCGCTTTGTGAAGTTCAAACAAATACGAAGATATCGAATGGGAAGAATCAGGAGTGTGTACATCAATGTCAGTATTGTTGACCAAATTCTATGGTATTTTACAAAATAACTACCTAATCATGCGCCATTGCTATGCATTTTCAAAGACCTTCGCTTAAATTTCCTACGCCCATGCCCCTCGTGATATCAAATTTTATTCCTTCCCCCTCCCTTTCCTTTTCATTGACCCCGTCCTCATCTAATCAGCCCCTACTCATCCTCTTACATGACCCGAATGAGGAAACTCATCCTCTAGCTTCAACCTCACCAAGACATTCATACTCAGCATTTCTTGCACCAACAACTTTGCCGCGTATGGCATCGTCATCGTACTCACTCCCTTGGAACTCTTACAGGTCTGACACCAACCCGAGTATCCCATCAATCCACAAGTTTCGCAAATATCCACCTGATGAGCATCACTGCTCAACATAAGTCTCTCGAGCAACAATTGACTTGCACCATAAGCAATAAGACAATCTCTTTCCATCTCACCCAAACGAAGACCTCCATCTCTCGATCTACCTTCTGTAGGTTGACGAGTGAGAATAGCACGAGGACCGCGAGATCGAGAATGCATTTTATCTTGAACCATGTGCTTAAGTTTTTGATAGTAGATTGGACCGAAGAAGACATAGGCTGGTAGAGATTCTCCCGTGATACCACTTGTGACGAAGTCTTTACCCGAGTAACTAAATCCATTGTCGATTAAAATTTGTCCCATGACGTCAACATTGCTACCTCCAAAACAAGTACCATATTCAAGAGAGCCATTAATGACACCAGCTTTTCCAGAGAGCAATTCCAACATTTTACCAACTGTCATACGAGATGGGAAACCGTGAGGGTTCATGATAATATCGGGAGTAACTCCTGAATCCGCAAATGGCATATCTTCTTGATTGACAATGATACCAACAACACCTTTTTGACCATGGCGAGATGAGAATTTGTCTCCCAACTCAGGTCGTCTAGTTTGACGAGTTTGAACTTTAAGAACTCCGCTTTCATTCTCTGTTTGAGAGAGCATGACCTTGTCAATGTAAGCATGATCGTGTAGTTTGTAACCCATCGGTGCAGGTTTCATATCGTTTAGGTTGAAATCATTACCCATCCCGGTTGAATTTGGATTTGAAGGGGATTCCTTATTTAGATAAATTTCGCCAGCATTGATTCTCTCACCAACTAGCGCGATTCCATCGGTTCCCAAAATCCTGTGTTTTGCAATAGGTTTGCCATTTTCGCCAATAACCCTATCAGCAATACGATCTTGAGATCGATTAGGATACTTTTTCAATTGTGTTGAATATTTACGGAACACTTGACAACGTCCAAATCCACGATCACAAGAGGCTTTATTAAGAACAAGAGCATCCTCAATATCGTAACCTGAAAAGGACATGACAGCGACCGTGGCGTTTTGACCAGCAGGAAGTTTGTCGTATTTGATTAACTCTATCGTACGAGTCTTGACCATAGGTTGTTGTGGATAGACCATAAGATAAAGTAAAGTATCAATACGAGAAAATTGGTTGTATGCAATGGCACCAATAGCTTGCTTACCCATAGCACATTGATATGTGTTTCTGGGAGATTGGTTGTGATGTGGGTATGGAATAAGTCCCGCAACCGCTCCTAGCACAGTGAAAGGTTCAATTTCAAGATGTGTAGTCGCTTCGTTGATATAATTTTCTCTGATGGCGATATTAGAATCGTTCTCCTCATTACAGTCAACATATTCGAGAAGTCCTTTGTATAAGAAATCGTCGAAATCCATTGTTCCTTTTCTAAGCTCTTCAAGATGACGTTTCGTAACCTTGGGCTTTTGGTTCTCCACAATGATCAGAGGTCTACAAATTCGACCTTCATCCGTAGCAATATGAACAGATGTGCTGTGATGGTTGATAAAAATGCTGATGTACTCCGAAATACGACCCATACGTCGAAATTTTCTGAAGGAGTTAAGGAATTTCTTGGGTTGCCGAGTGAGTGCGAGAGGCGTTCCATTAACGAAAATAACGTAGGCTCCCTTCTCGTAAATTTCTTTACCACTCATAGAAACGATGTCTTCTGCGCCAAGAACGAAAGTTAGTTTTTTGACAGGCTCTTCATCATCATAGGTAGTTATGTGAGTCATGAGTGCCAAATTTTTAACCAGTCCACAGGCTTCTCCTTCAGGAGTATCGGATGTGCAAAGCATGCCAAATTGAGAAGGTTGTAAAGCTCTAGGTCCACTGACTTTCCTAGTCTTCTCAAACTGACTGCTGATTCTTGTCATCATTCCAAGAGCACTGATGTAGCTGAGTCTACTGAGAACGTGCGTAACACCGGCCCGTTCCATCTTGAATCGTTTTAAACTCCAGTTTCCTGTCGAAATAGCGCGGTTCATACCAATGGTGATGTAGTTTCCGTGAGACTGCATGTGATTGTATGCATCAAATTCCATACCCCTGTTGGGTTTCTTCAGGACTTTGTCAATGTTCATCTTCAGATCAGTGTTGAACTTCTTGAACAAATCTTCAAAAAGCAAAGAAAGAAGTTGTCCAGCAAGTTCCAAACGCTTATTACCAACGTAATCTCGATCATCAACGAGCGTTGGGTTAACCATGGCCATGAGAACTCGGCGAACCATAAAACAAATATAAAGTGCTTTTGGGCGGAAGTCTAGACCAACGACCGGAACATGTGTGATTATAATATTTGCGAGTGCTTCGAGAGCATCATTAACATAACTGCGACTCCGAGGTCCCCCTCCTGGCGCTCGGGCTCGGCTGCCCATTTTGACGCGAGACCCAATATATTCAAGAGCTTGATGTTGAGTGTGAACACCAAGTTTAGTGGCTTCTTCAAAATTTACTGAAAATTCGTCTTGATATCTCTCATCAGATCCAGCGACTAGAAGTAACAATTCATGATCTGATTGGATTCCCATGGCTTTGAGTACAATTACAATCGGTAAAGCTTCTGTCAAGATATTATGCTGAAGAGAGATTCGCTCCTTCTTAAGCATCACATAACTTTTTGACTTACGCTCATGTGTAGAACTGTTCAAAAGTTAGTGATATTAGAGGACCATAGGAAAATTATCTCTGACCTAGTAACGGACGCAGAAACGATTCCTTTTTTGGGATCTGCTTCGATAATAACTCTGTTCTTGCTGAGTTGTTCTTGAACAAGAATGACTTTCTCTGTACCATTAACAACGAAATATCCTCCAGGATCCAAAGCACACTCGTTCATATGAGCCATCTGGCGATCATTCTTTCCAGCCAGTCGACATTTTGAACTTTTCAGCATAATAGGCATTCTGCCAATTGCGATATTCTTCCTAGCTACTATAGTCCTTCCTCGCATATATTTAATGTCGACTCTAATTGGCGCAGCATATGTCATGTCACGAAGACGGCATTCGTTAGGTGTAATTTCATTTTGCGGTTTGCGATCATCATAGTCCATCCGTTCCGGCTCGCCAACACGAATATCGGTATATCTGCTAGTTGTTAGTGGATTACACACATATATCCGGAAAACATCTGAACTGACTCCAACCAAAATTTGGGGTCGACCTCACTGGTGACTCTTTTGTTTGCCTTGACAATGTCTTTGATTTCATGCTCGACAAAATAGTTGAAGGAGTCGATATGCTGCTTAACAAGACCTTTGACCTTCAAAAAGGCCGGTACAAGGTTCCATTTATCCTGAAGCGCGTTAGAAACTGTTCCAGCAATCCCTCAACTCTTTTCCTACCTTTGCAGTGCTGATCGGATCCGTCAAGCTTTTTCCATCGTAGAATGGTTCGAGTAAAGCAGCAAAGCCCTGTAATGGTGGTTAATGAAAGATTGAGAATCAGATGGGAAGAATCTTTACATCGTCATCTCTCTTAGGCGCAGGCTCTACGACAGCAGGAGCTTGTCTAGATTTCGTCGCCCTCTTGCGCTTGGGATTTTCGGATTCTGCTGAGGGTCCGTCGACTTCAGGCGCAGATTCTTGAGCCTAGACTTAAAGTAAGTTATCTGCCATAATAATACGATTGGATTTGCTCACCTTCTTCGCAGAGCTTTCCTCAGCTGGAGCTTCTACTGGCCCAGCAGTCTTCTTCTTGGGAGGCATCTTGAATTGATGCTGGACATGTATATCAGCAAGATTTAGTCGGCGGGTTTAAAAGATTCGAAAATTAATTTATTGGGTTGGTCACCATGAGAATCGGTCAAAGTTTATTTTAGGCCGAATACCCCGCGAGAACCAGCCAATTACATGATAAGGCTGAGATGTGATGCATGCAAGGCTACTGTATCAGTCTATCAGGCTAGGAGGCTAGGAGGCTAGGTAGTTCCAATGATCAGCTAATTTCACATTACAAAGTGCGAAGTATATAATCTGTATTTAGCTTCCTCACATGTCACTTGTTTTAACTGAAGTTGAGACAATTAAGTAGTTGTCAAGTAGTTGTATGATTTTCATTGCAATAGATACATTATATGTATCTACCCTTCTTCGCACTATTGCATCCTGTTATTATTGCATCTGCAAGGCACGACTACGATAGCTCTACGGCACTATCCTTTCTTGAATGCAACGTTCTACAGATGCTAAGACGCTGCTCGGCATCACAAAATGTTCCTCTCCAAGATTTTAAATTTGGAATGCATGCTTCACCGCTAGATCTGATTTTTTTTGTCTACTTTTTGCTCTTTACCATTTGCACGCCACAGATCACAACCCCACTCTCAGTCACTCGTAATTCGGTGTTGTGATGAGTTGAATAAGAAGACTTTTGACTCACCACACAATTGCAAAAGTAATGTTAATGATTTAGAGTGAGTTCCTAGAATTTGCTTTGGAGGAGCCCGCTGGTGTTTTCAAGGCTCCGAAGAGACTAACGTCATCACAAGCTGCAGTTGACGTTCGGCTTGATTCGAGGATTTCGACTTGCATGCAGAAGATCGTGACCAAAATTGATTGGAGGCGCATTAGATAGGTTTGGTACTCCACACATAGAGACTTTTGCCACTGATTGAGTGGATGGTGGAATAAGAGAAGGAGTTAAAGAGGATAATAATGATTGTTCCTGCGAAAAATTGTGGATTTAGAGGTTCTACGGATCCTGAAGATGCATACCTAAGTGCCCAAGACTTAATCAAGTACATGATGGATTAACAGTCGATCTAGATGAGATCATTAAACAGTGATAGAGAAGAGTTATAGTACACATTTGAATATGTGCATTTAGGTTTGTGCTTCGAAATTGAAAAGAGGCTGGAGAGGCTCATGGATCAAGCTTTTTGATAGGTTGATAGAAGAAACAGACGTCCCGATTACGAAGACTGGGGAGGGCTGTAAATGTTTCATCAACGCCCCCGCCTCAAAGTAGTATCGAAGGTATTTGAGATTAGGGATCATGGCGCCCCGTGATTACCTTGATATTTCCTCATTTTGCCCATTGCACGAAAATGCGATATATCGCATTCACATTCACGTCTCATCAATCTTTTTCAAAAGCTCACCGTTACCGTTGGGAAATAAAGTAAAGGAGGTTGGGCAAAAAGGTGCTTGAGAGCCTGCCAACATACAGAAGTTGCTGCACGTTACTGAAAGTTTAGAACCCTTGATTGATTGGTCAGAATAGCAAGCTATTACCCCTCGAATGAATCGAATCAGGGTCCATCTTAGTATTAATGCGGGAGATGGGTGAAAAGGAAACGAAAAAGGGGAAAAAACTCAAATGGAATATATATACATGTGTTTATACATACATATGTATATATAGTTATATAGATATATATTCAAAAACGCTTCTCTAGATCTAAATCCTATATGTGCAATCATTTATACAAGCAGACCAAGCTGGATACAATCCAATTTTGCCTGCTCTCTTGTTTCTTATCGAGGCTATAAAGTGGATGTACACTCACTCTACCGTGTCGAGACTGTGTACTGATCAGAACTCGGCTGGATGCTGGCATGAATTTAAGGGAGTTTGACACTTTGCCAATAGATTTCTACCTATTACCGGTGCATTTTAATTTGCCGTGTATTCTTTTTCCTGTAGAATTGATTTGACTCGGGAAACGCATCAATACATGTATTTGAAATCTATCATATCTTGTTAAACCCAAAGATACCACCATGCTTCCGATATAACCCATGAAAATCCTAGATAATCTTGTAAGCAATCAATCCTTTGGGCACGTCCACACATCTTAGCGTGGTAGCGTCTATCCTCGTTTAGCGCCATCGACCTCCCCAACTTCTGTATACACTCATTTTGTCACAACATTTCTGTTCCCGCGCCTGGATGTCCAGGACGAGGAGGATATTTTGGATTATTTCATATTTTTGTAGGTGAGTTAAATTGTGAAGTATATAAGTGGGTTATCCATCAGTATCTTTGCGCATCGCACCCCACGTCAAACCCTCACTCCAGCCAGCCTGGAATTGCGCATTTCCAAGTCTGACCTGATCGATCACAGTCATATAGATTATCATCATGGCATATTCGAATAGCACTAGTGATCGAATGGACGAGTTACGATTTCGTAGCCAACAAGCAACGAGGAATGATGCGTCCATGCTCGGTCTTGTTTCTCCTCCTCGAAATGGAAACCGAATGCCACAATCGTTACAACCTCAAGAGAGTCGTGGGGGACTGACGAGAAGATTCACTACTGATTCAGGGAGAGTCCCAACAATTGCTTCTATCACCAACCAGCGTACCGCGCAAGAATCTCAGGAATACGGTCCCTCGGTAAGCCAATTGAATTTGCCTATTACAACAATCGCTATTGTCCTGCAATGGCCTCCTGGTTTTTCATGCTATCGTAAAATTTCTTCTGATACTGTAGCATTTGCTGACGATTCATCAATAGACGTACCATAAAGTACAACTGGTAAGCGATTCTTCTTCAACTACCACGCCATTCTGGTTCCAACCTCCTATTTCTTCGATAAAAAGCAAAACTGCATATTCCTTGCAGTGCAAAGCGCTTCTTCACATCTTGCAATATGCAACCAATCCCGATAAAAGCTGACACTCCTATCAGTTAGAAAAAAAGAAACTCGAATACGAGAGGCTCCGTGAACAAAAGAGGCGGTTTGAGGCGGAGATGCAATTGTTGGACCTACAACAGCGAAGAGACGAACAGGAGTTACAACAAATGCAAGAAGATCTTGGTCGATCTAATAACAATAATAATAACGCCGGCAATCAATCAGAACCAACTACACCACCAGAATACAGAGAATCTTCATCTGGTTTCCCTTCAGCATTTTCCCGTCCTAATAGATATTCAACATCTAGCATTACCTCCCCTCCAGGTCTTTATAATCGTCCAGGAAGATCTGGCTCTCAGCTCACATCCCCGCAAGCTGGAATCATGCAGTCTAGACTTATAATTGATGATAAGTTACCATCAAAGTCTGTGCCAGGCTCACGCCGCAATTCAGATGAAGATGAAAAGGAGGAAGCAGTAAGACAAGATCCTACCAGCCATCGTTCCACCAATGCGTACGTATATAAAATTCCCTTGCACTCTGATATGCACAATTTCTTCCTGCACACTGCCATCAAACATTTATTGCCAATAGTTTGCATTTATTACAAGGCTTTCCCCACAAAACAGAATACAAAGAACCCCGTATATCTCTCCATATGCATTCAATGAACAAGTACCTGTTGAATGAATCTGCGGCTGGCTTCTTCATTTCCGGGCATGCGTTTGGCTAGCTCCTGCTTCAACGTAAGATTTCTTTAGGCTTGCTCCTTGTTGCTGCTCAAAGTAGGGGCACTTGCACATCAGTCTTGAACTCATCTCATCTTTGGAGCCGCTGAAGCTGGAAACCGGCAAATTGCAGAAAATTCCTTGAGCAAGTTATTTTGTTGGGAAAGCTATTGAAACACCAATCATCACCTTTCCCCCTTTTCTTTTCTTTCCAAAGTATATCACATTGCCAGTATACAATGTAAAGGTGAATCTGCTGCATCAGAAGAGGAATCATGGGCATATCCAAATTATTTCGCTTCCAACCGCTTTGACCTCAATATTTTCACCCACTCATACTTCCAATATCCTCAATATCTCCAATATACGTCCTAATCAACTTACCACTTTCGATCGGCCGATATTATTCACTTGGTTGCAATGAATAGAAATGGTTCGATTGAGCTTTTGCCTATTTTCCTATTGTCTTTACCTCAACAATATCCTCGGCCACTAGTGCCGTTGTCCTTCCGACCTTTTCTGACTCCTCAAATATCCTTCAACTTTTGATCTTCAACCTTTCAAACTTACAACCTTTTTATTTCTGATCGTTGACAACTACCTCTTTACTTGCTGGGCAAGACTTCAACCTACAAGAAACTCAAAATCAATATTATCCTTCTTACTATCTTCAGCATTTTCTAATTCTCTCTTTCTCCACACTTGATTCCACGCAAATCTTAATTTCTGATCTTTCATCTTCGATCTACGAACCTCGAATCAAGTTTGCCCTTGCTAATACACCTCCAGTCTCAATAGATATTCTATGCCAGTTACTAAATCTCGCAACGGTATGCACGATATGTTGTCTCTTGACCAAACCAATACCACTCGCTTTCTCTTCGGCGAAGATGAGAATGCTGCACCTGGAAGCGTTGATAAATATTTGAATATGAACGCTACCGATGACAAATTCCCTATTCTTGTTCGTCGCGACGAGTTCCCTGGTTTGGTATGCAATCTTAAAAAAAATTCACTCGCTTGTGCTGACCGCTCTATGCAGCTTTCCGCTTCTTCTGCAGCACTAGATTTAGCCTTATCTCAATCACCTGCACCAGAGTCCAACGCTAATGGTTGGAGTTCGTTTGCCCGCCATCGACCAAATCAACAGAGCCTTCCAATGAATAACCTTCAATCTCCTCAACAAGTCACAACTTCTGTTGGTCAATCTAGCACCGCTGAGTCTCCCATCAGTGTCCGCCCATCTTATCGTCATTCCTTGGATTTGAAATTCTTTGAAGGCCCGCAGGATGGTACTGTTCAAGTGACATCTCCACCAAAGCACATTCAAGCTACCCCGCCTAAGCTTCAATCATCCTACTCTGCCAACGACGTCCCGACGGTTCGCACATCTACGAACGGCATGCAGAACAACAACAATACTCCTAATTCGCACGCTCAACAACACTTGCACAATCATAATGCTAGCTTGGGTCGCATTCCACCAAATGCTATGAACAGACTTAGTCGTGAAATGACTTCCGGAGACAATGGCACTCTACGTGAGGCTCAGAATGGCTATCAGTCGATCCAGTCTGCCCTGCAAGCCAGTGCTGCACCTTTTGGTCCAGCTTTGACACAAGCCATGTCGCAAGGCATGTCTCAAGCTCAGATGTCACCATCTGTAACTTCTCCAACCGGCCAACAAAATTACCCTACACCAGTCCAGGGCTATTATAATAATTATGGTATGCATATGATGAGCTTGGGAATGCAGAACATGCAACTTGGTCAACAAATGTATCCTCCTCCAAATTCGTACAACAACTATGGCAATCCGATGTATCAACAACACAATGGTGGGCAGAGAGATAGTCAAGCACGAGTCATTCAACAACGTCGTCAGAACGATGGAGAAGGTAAGCTTTCAAGAGCCCTATAACCAATTCAAGCTAACATATTCTGCAGCAATGAACCGTTTTGCAAACGTAGCCTTAGAGCAGCTTGGTGGCGAGATTTACGCACTCTGCAAGGATCAACATGGCTGTCGTTACTTGCAAAAGAAATTGGAAGACCGCAACCCCGAGCAAGTTCACATGATCTGGCTCGAGACAAATCAACATGTCATTGAGCTTATGACGGATCCTTTTGGAAATTATCTTTGTCAAAAATTGCTTGAATACTGCAACGATGAAGAACGCACTGTCCTGATCGAAAATGCCTCGCACGACTTGGTCCGCATCGCTCTGAACCAACATGGAACACGAGCCTTGCAAAAGATGATCGAGTTTATCTCTACAGCAGGTCAGGTTCAGACAATTATTGGCGCTTTGCGATATCGTGTTGTCGAGCTCATCCAGGATTTGAATGGCAATCATGTTATTCAGAAGTGTCTGAACAAACTCTCTCCAACAGATGCCCAATTCATTTTTGATGCCGTTGGACAGCACTGCGTTGACGTCGGAACTCACAGACATGGCTGCTGTGTCCTTCAGAGATGCATTGATCATGCTTCTGGCGATCAAAAAGCTTGGTTGATTAGACAGATTTCGAACAATGCTTACGTATTGGTTCAGGATCCTTTTGGTAATTATGTGGTTCAATACATTCTCGATCTCAATGAGCCCATCTTCACCGAGCCTTTGGTTGCTATGTTTGCAGGCCGAGTTGCCCAGTTGTCAAAGCAGAAGTTTAGTTCAAACGTTATTGAGAAGTGTCTTCGATGTGCCCAAGAACCTTCCAAGGATATGTTGATTGAGGAAATGCTCCAGCCTAATCAGCTTGACGGTCTATTGCGAGACTCATTCGCCAACTATGTCATTCAAACCGCTTTGGACTACGCCAATTTAAACATGAAGACACGTCTCATTGAGGCCATTCGACCCCACCTGCCAGCTATTCGCACCACACCATATGGTCGCCGCATTCAAGCTAAGATTCAGGGCAATGAAAATCGCGGAAATACCTCGACTGGTCCCACCACCCCTAACGATAACGAGACTGGCCAACTTGCTACTCGTCACCAACGTGGCATGTCAAATGTATCAGCCGGTCCTTTTGTTAGCTCTCCCGGAGGTTTTCCAAATGGTATTGGTCCTGCACCCATAACCAATGGTTTACCTCTTCCCGCAATTCAATCCCCAACTCAGCAAGGAGCTGGCTTTCCATCAAACAGTCGCCTTACTTCACCTGCCGCTGCTCATCCATACAATTATGGTAGAGCTGGTGCTCAGCCTGGCACTCAACCTGGAGCAGGTAGTGACTGGTTTTAATCCCGAACTTTCCATATTAAATTTGGTTGAAATTTCGGCATGACGATACGATTTCAACGCTTGTAACGGTACGAGGAACGATATTCATTTTCGATTCAGTCGATGTTCCAGTTCATCTAGCATTTATTCATTATTGAGTCTTTTTGATGGGATTTCAATCTTGCATATAAGCTTGCTGGACAGCTCGTCTTCTATGGTTGTATTCACAAACGATTTTCACGGCCCTTTGTTACATTAGCATCATTCTAGAGGTATTGCATTCGTGCATACCTGTTTCTTTTCAATTTCAATTGGCGACAGCGTGCATCACGGAAGCAAAATTTTCCTGCGAGTCTTCAGCCTTTTTGTACCATAGCAGCTTGATCAAAAAAAGATCTTAGCATGATTCAATATGACACCTTCTATCTCTAGCGCAGGGTACAATATGAGCGACTGCGCAGCTCGACTTGTACCTGCATTGGCCGCGACAATAGACTCGATTTTCCTTGCTCTTGGGTTTCCTAGCGGTGGTTCTCTGGTTCTATTTACTCTTTGGCGTGTCAATTGGTTTTTTCACTTGATAGCCACGAGCAGACATCTTGTGCCCACACCTTTCTTCTGCATCTCTCTTCTCTACATCGTGTTGTCCGATGGGAAGAAAGGCTCTTTTTGTAACCTCCAAGGCTTCTTTTCTTCTTCTATTCTTTCTTTAGCTAGCTTGGCGTGTGTTATTGCATCGTCTGTTTCCATTTACGCACAAATCAAAAATGTGCTTTATCTGATGGGTAAATGGTTCATTTGAAGCTTTCTAAAGATCTTCTGACATTATTATTTCTTTCTTTTCTACTGGACTGGTCATGGGCCTTGACTTCGAAGAAAAGCAGAAAAACTTGTAACTAGAAAGCAATGAGGAATGAGAATTCATGAAATATGTCCCACTGCTTTTAAGTGAGTTCTGAAGTTGTGTCTACAAAGACTCGAAGTACTGACTTTGACTTTTTATTTGCAATTAACTATGATTATGAAGTGCATATAGTAGCGAACTCTGTCTAACGTGTTGAATAGCTGAAATTTGACTTGGTAGAAATCATATCGAGCCTTTTTGGGATATGCTTCGAGGTATCCTGCTTACATGGAGACAGCTGTAGAGGAGGTGAGATGGGGATAGTACTTTAAGGAGGCTGTGGGGGAGGGGTGCCGTGCCATGGTACTCAGCACTACTACTACTACTACTACTAACTCTACGCTTAGGCTTTTTTTCTTTTTTTCTTAAGAAAATTTCATTACAATACAGGTCTCAGTCCAGAATTTATACGCTTCATTTCTACCCTAGCAACAATTGAGGTTCGTGCCGATACCAGCGACTTCGTTTGCCATCATTATATGATATCATTGCCCCTTCCCCTACTCCATCAATCAACAAAGCAGCTCTCCTGTGTTCCGCTTCCCCTCCTAAACACTCTTCGCCTCTACCTCTCCCCCTTCCCCCCTCTCATTCCCACTCCCCCCCTCTCTCACCCCATAATCCTCTCCACTCAATTTCTCCAGACTAATCCTCTTCGTCTCGGGTATACACAGTGTTGTAAATATCCCCGCAAACATGAAGACTGCATAGATCTCCAGAACATGATCTAACCACGGACTTGCAGATTTTGCAGTTGCCCCTCGCACGCGCAGAGGCGCAATGGCCGCTTGCCCGATGATGGATCCGATCTTGCCCATGCCAGCGCTGAAGCCGTGAGAGGTGCTGCGGTAGCGCGTGGGGAAACATTCGCCGGGCACGATGAAGGTTGTTGTGTTGGGTCCTGAGGAGGGGATGGTTAGTTGTGGGCTTTGTATTTCTTATGGGGTTTTAGGGAGGAAACGGGAGAAACAGGAGTACGTACCAAAGTTGAAGAAAAATTGTGCGACAACGTAGAGGCCGAGTAACCCATGGCCCGAAAGTTTATGGTAACCAAAACCCATTCCGATAAAAACAATTGTGAGAACAATGAATCCCATAAGTTGAATTGGTTTCCGTCCAATCGTGTCAACTGTTGCAACTGTAACCCAATAACCTGGGATAGCACCGGCACACACAATAATGAGATTGCCAATCGCCGTATTCAATAGGGTCTTGTAGACTGTGGGGCCCGCCGAATAACCGATTGCAGTCAATATAACAGGATTATTCAACGATAATCCATACCAAGCTACATCGAGCAAAAACCAAGAACCGGCTGTACCAAAGAGGATTTTTCCATTTTTCCATTGTGAATAGTAAGCGACAAAATCACTCCAACTAGCTTTGGGGATTTTCATTTGAGACTTGCCGGCCTGGAGTCCTTGGACCCGCGCTATTTCGTCAGGGTGGCCTTCCGCTTTGCCGGCCATATATGCTTCGACATCTAGTTGCGCCTGTTCAACATCGCGTGCAACGTCAAATGTATAACGAGGTGTTTCGGGGATCGTAAGTCGGTAGTAGAGTGCCACACAAGCTAGGGCGGCAGATATTAGTGGATACTTCGATAGACTATTTTCGCTAAAGTCAGGAGTGTATTTATTTACCTGGAACAGCGCCGAATCCAATGAGTACTCTCCACATCTTATCGACTGCTAAGCCGCACACACCTTGACAGACTGCGGCAGATTTAGCGGTGAGGAGAGATTCTTTGAATCCGGCCACTAAAATCAGCATGACGAGACCGGCGACGAACTGCCCAATTCCTTGCATGGCAAAAACTGCGCCCATCATTGCTCCACGCCATTTGGTGGTAGCGAATCTACGTACTTGTTAGACTGTGTCCAATTTTGAATGGGAATATTTCATGGTGATGAAGTTTCAAAGGATTTTAACTATTCAGAGCTTTTCACAATATTACAATGGTGATTCGGCCAAATAATTTTCACCAATGAGCAGAATGGATTCCACAATTTCAGAACCCAAAATCCGATAACTGATAGAAAAGGAGCTTACTCTGATGTGATGATAGATGAGAGTGGGTAGTCGCCACCAATTCCTACCAATTGAATCAGTTCGTCTCATTCAGGTCTTACTAAAGATGGCAGAATCATGAGCTTACCAATGCCCATAAGAACACGCCAGAAGATTATGACCCCCACAATATTTACAGCCGGAGAACTTGAGGTTAGGGATTGTGCCACTGCAGGATTGGATAGTCAGTATTCCCCATCAAGTACCAAATCCAAAATAAAATGAGGAAATCGGTGTATTAGTGCTTTGAAGTTGTGGAAAAGAAAGAGTACATTGAATGGAAGACTTGAATGGAAGATGAAACCGAGGGACAGAAGTAGGCAGTTAAAATAAAGTAGTTAGCGAGACATTCGTACTCACATGTCGCAAAAATGATAATGATCAACTCAAGTCCATACTGCGATTACATGTAAGCTTTGAGGCTTGAATCATCATCAAACCACATACCATCTTTTTACGACCCACGATATCAGCCAAGATGCCAAACCCAAACTGACCAACCACTGTGCCCGCGCTAGTCGAGACCTTGATTGCCGTGTCGGAACTAGTTGGCATGACTCCTTTATTATGCGGAAAATAAACTATTCCAAGCATAGTGGTGAGGAGCCCGACAGCAAAGATATCATAAGAATCGGTAAAGAAACCAATGCCGGCAACAACACACGCACGAACATGGTACCATCCGAACGGAGCGCGATCAATTTCAGCTAGAGCGAGTCTTCGTCTTTCGTTGGGATCTTGAACATGAGCAAAATCATTGTTGAAATTGTGCCAAACGGCATTTCCACCTGATGTTGTGTGGAGTGCAGCGGGAGCTGATGGATGAAGCGCAGCTTCTCTTGAGGGCTCTGGGCTCGCCATTGTGAATTGGCTTTGGGTACTAGAGAGTTATGAACTCTATGCTTGTCTTATATCACTTTTAGTCTTTAGAAGGTATAAAGTAGAGGTGCATTGTCGGAGACTCACGAGGGCAGTCAGCTTTATCAATCAGTGAATGAATGCGCCAGCCAAGCTATTTGAGTAACATTCGATTGGTGACTAATTTGTCTCTCACAATCTTGCTCAGGGCAGAATTCAATGAACATGGCAGGTTCCCCTCCAATTTGTGGCATGGTAAATGTGGTTGTACCAAACATGTTCATATATCAACGAATTACAGATTGTGATATAGGAACGGGCTTCACGAGAAACGACAAGATTGATGAATATGACGGCTACAACCGATGAGACGGACATTGAAGAATTGAAAAATAACAAATCAGATGTTAAAGACACGGCACGTTTCCACGTAAGAGGTTAATACACGGTAAGTCAAACCTTCCCAATCAAGCCCTGTACTTGTCTTACAGGGTGCTGTTTATCAAATAAATCGCGTGCATGGGTGGTTGTATTGATTCGCTTGATGCATTCGTGGTGTTGCAAGCAACGACATCGTATCAAATTTCGAGTCAGTTTTAGATATGCTTGATCGGTTAATTTGATTTCTATGTAGCTTAATGATGTAGCGTATATTGAATCATACGAGGAAATAGCTATGTTACCGTCTATAAGGAGGTGTAGAACCGCCATTTTGTAGCGTTATGGGCCGAATAGACTGTTCTATCTTGTTCTATTCCCGAATAACAATACATGCGATATATAATCACCCCGTATTAGCCGTGAACCATCTGCGCCACTATATTGCAGACCCAAGGCGTTCTTGGAATTGATAAGCATTTAAATCGGGATGCTAGAAGCGATGGCGTAGTCTCATAGAAGGATTCTCGACATTTGTAAGTCGATGAAAGGGGAGCTCGACATGGAGCACGTTCTTCCAAGAGATCTTTAGACAGGAAGATCCATGGACACTGATAATCTTCAGATACAAGAGTACTTTCCCTTTCCATTTGTGTAATCCGACCTGCCATTGTTGCGTTCAGACTTTAGCTGAATTTAGGCAGTCCATATTTGGAAGCAATATGATATCTGGCTGAAATGTTTACCTCTCTTGGCGCTTTCAAATTTGGTAAGTTTGAATCTTTGTAAACCAGCTGGGACATTTGTACCGATTTAACCGTCGCTTACCACTGCAACCATAGAAGTGAATTTAATCTATGCTTCCAATCGAAACATTAGGCATCACTAATCACCACGTAAAGATTCGTGGTTTAACGCTCGATTCCGAACGATCGTGGGGGCTTAGAAGCATTTCCTTGCAGCCTCTTCAGAGCATCAGGCGTGTGTACCAAGATGAGACACTAGGCTTTGTGATTCTTTGGATGTTTCGGTATCTTCTTCGCCAGACACCCACTGCCAGGCTAGCAGCGACCAGTTCAATTCCTTACGCCAGAACAGTCCGTGGCCGAGTTCGCTGTCTGCACATAAACCACCAGTCTTTGGCATACGTTGTCCAAATATCACACGTCCAAAGCGAGAATGTACGATAGCCATGGAGCACATAACACACGGTTCATGTGTTATGTAGAGCTCCAGTTCATGACACAGATATCCGTCGACCCATTCAGCCGAGTTATGGTGCTTTGCCTCCAGGGTATCCAATGATTGATCTTGAAAAATTGATTTTTGTTCTGAAATATTCTTTACTTCTGATTTTTTATCAGCTTTGCGTTCTTCCTGAACTTTTATTCCATCTGCCACCATTGCAATAACTCGAAGCGCTGCATGCGCAGTAACATTGCCAGATCCAGCCCATGGCCATTTCAGCCACCGAGCGTCACCAGCAACCGCAAGTATGCGTGCAGCTCCATTCTTTCGTTCGACAACTACAGCACCGATTTGCTCTCCAATGCCTGCCACTTTTGAAGAATGAGCTGCTTCGGCCGCCAAGTCCATATACTTCTCGACGTCTCCTTGTACTTCTTCTTCCGCCCTAGATACAATTGCTGGATGAGGGCCAAACGGATTGCTTTTCTTGTACACTATGGGCCAATATTGGGACGACCAAGACTTCGCTTGTTCTTGCGATGTTGGGGCTAACAAAGGCACCTTGATGGAACAAATGGTTGCTGGATCTAAAATTGGAGAAAGAGCACTGCGTAATTCTTCTGAGCTGATGAGATTTGCAGCTCCCACAAGAAGAAGAAGTTCGGTGGATTCAATATCAGGTTGGCCATCGCTGTTCGCTCTTGCTCCTAGCATAGAAGTGAGAACGTGACCTGGAACGTCCGTTTGTTTCGCAAATCTCCTGATGTGCTGTAGATCATAGCCACCATCTTCAGGAAAGAGTTTCCTTGTTAAACTGAAAAAGTATGAGCACGTGTATAGTTAGATAAAGTTGAGATTCAACACTTACTTAAGAACACCACTAGCTTTTTTCGCTGGAACGCTTGTGATGTAAACACTGAGCAATGAATATCGAGCTCTCGTTTCCAATGTGGTCTTAAGAGGAACAAGACCACTTGATGTAGCCGAAGCCTCGGCCTTGTTTTTAGCGAGTACTTTATTCATTTTTCAGTTCCAGGTAACTTGACACTCTTCTTGTATAAATTATCAATTGTTGAGCCCCAGTTACCATTGTTTGTGAATCATTACTTTAAGATATTTACTAGGTTGTGTGTTTGTGCAGAAAAGGACTCTGTGGGTCGGCAAAAAATTCACCAAGCTTGATTTGCACGTGATTCGACCTGTGCCATTACCTACGAGCCTTCTTCATCGAGCGCATCCGATTCAGTGAAACCTGAAACGCTCTTACTTTCCAGTTATCTAAATAGACCATTCTCCAAAAGGACACGCATCGCAATTCTAAGATTAAGTTCACTATATCTCCCTACTGTCAATTTTCTTTACCTCTCGAAAGAAATTCTAACATTCACAAATGATTAAGTGAAGAGCATTGGATCAGATGTTATCGTTTTCTACCTACTGAGGTGGTTCGACTGAAAGTTATCCATTTAATTCTTATTTCATCAAGCCAACGTACTTTTGTTGATCATGTTCAACCTGATAATATTTCGATACCTGATCAACAACCCATCGATGATTTGCTTCCCCTTGAATTCATGTCCTAGCGTGGTAATACAAACGCTCCATAACCGATGCCATCCATTCATAAATACACGGGTCTATAATTCCCATTCCAAACGCCTATGCTATAAAAAACCTGAATAGCCATTATCCATATACACATGTTTTAAAAAATTCCAGTTGATTAATTGAAAACTGGAGCTCTCATCTGCCAAAGGGCAACTTTAGCCCTTTCTCTCACATCCAATTCTGGATCATGTTCCAGATTTTCAATTTTTTCGAGGATCCCAAGTTGTTTCAAACTGTGTACGCGTTGTTCGCAGGCGGCTCCATCGTTTGAATCATCTACCCAGGTGAGATTGGCGACCAAAAAGCACAGGGCGACGCGTACTTCGTAAGCTTTGTTAGTGAAGTGAGGGACGAGAAGTTTAAGGAGTTCAGTTTGGGCGATGACGATTTGACGATGTTGAGGAATGCTAGCGGCCATGTGAACTAGGATATAAACGACAGCGACAATGATCTCTGGTTGAGGTGTAATGACCTTCTTTTCTTGTGCATTAGAATCACGGCGGTTAGCGTTGAAGGGAATATTGATGATCTTTGGTCGAAGCTTGGATGCCAGGATATCGAAAACTCGGTCTTGACCCAAAGAATTGAAAAGATAGTCAATCATCTCAGTGTTTTCTGCGGTGCCACCATGACTTGATCCTGCACTTGAAATCAAATTTCGTATGAAATCCAGACCTTGCTCTTGAACAGCAAGATCGTCTTTCCTGGCCTTTTTAGCAGGGTTCAGTTCTGCTTCCCTCAGAGCTGCAAGCTTAGCTTCTGCCTGCTGTAAACTTTTACTGCGATTACTACTACTAGATCTGGAGTTGCTATGGGCTGGGAAGGAACCATTCATTGGTGTTTCAGACTGACTCATCTCCACATCTTCGTCCATAGCATCATCGAGCCCAGAGGCCGTGCTATAACTGCTTTCTTTGAGAAGTGCTTCATCTTCTGTATCGTTACAAATGAGATGGTCTAACCATCCAGAACCTAATTCTTCTAAACACTTTCTTTTGGCCTCGTTACCGACGCCACAAACAAAGTGTTTGAGTGCCCAGGTAGCATTTAGACGAAGCTTTGCGTTAGTCGAGTGCGCCTGTTCACAGAGGATCCTCAATACCCCACATTCCGTGAAACTCTGCGAAGAAATTAGTAACGAGGTGATAACAGCATCGAATATATACAAACCTCTCTCATTGGGGCAACGTCAGTCAAAAGATTGCAGACTGCAGCTGTAGCGGCAATCTGGACTTCGACATCTGAGTGGGTGAGAAGGGGAAATATTGGTGCAACCACCCCATTATCAATCAAAGTAGTCCGAAGTATACAGACTGACCTTGCCAAGGCGCGGGTAGCGGTACAAGCAGCGATAAGGACGCCCACGTGGTTGATTCCGTAACCGTCCTGCTTACCCTCAATGTCGCTTGATTCGGGTTTCTTTTCTGTTTTGTCATTTTTATCATTGACTTTGGTTGACGGTTTTTGGGGATTAGGGTTTAGCGATTCGACAATATAAGGAATGATACCATTGTCCACAACCGACTTTCGGTGTTCTTCTTTGAAAGGAACAAGAGAGGCTATGGCTCTTAACACGCTTTCCCTTACTTTGATTTTGTGGACAAGGAGAGCAGATTGACCAGGATCGCCAAGACGTGAGGATGGGGTTTGTTCCACAAGATCCTCGGTCTCATTCGACTGAATGGGTGACCAAAATTGGACGTTCTCGCTTTCTGGTACTGGCTCATAAGCCAATTTAATCAACTTAGATAACTTGGGCATTGCTTTGTTTTGGAAAGTGGCCTTTTGAAGATGTTCGCTATCCGTGATCAGTAAGGATAATATTCGTGGAGCCATTTCTGTGATTGACCACTCAATCCTCAACGTTTCATGATCATGAGAAGCATCCTTAGACCTTACTGGGGTGGACTCTTCATTCAACATCTGCACAAGAAGAGGCACGACTAACAAAGCTAATGTCGGTTCTCGGACTTTGTTGATAAGACCCGCCCGAAATAGAACTGTTAGTAGATATGCAGCCATAAGTCTCTCCTTGCCTTCTCGGGACCTCATGATAAATATCAAATATGCAACCATGGGGGTTTCACATTCATCTGGAACCACTTGACTTTCCTGTGGTGAACCATTGCGCTCCGGAGCGCCTCCCCATGTGGAGGCAGAACTAGACTTTCCACGACCATTGAGAGGTTCTCGAGAGCCAGATGAACCAAGTGGCGGAAATGCGGAAGCCTGTGCGCTCTTAATTGGATGTTGTGGAATAATCGGTAGTAAATAATCAATGGCATTCAATTGGCTTTGATTTGAACCTGAATTTACTGTATTGAACGTATTCCAAGCAGCTCTCGAGTGTTGCGGGATCGGCTCCTCTCCTGCCGGAATCGATGGGAACACGGCCATAATTGATGGGTGGTAAAGTAGTTGTGAAGCTCTCAACTTGGATTCGGCTACAATGCTAGCTAGAGCCTCTAAAATCGCCGGAAAACTGACATGTGAGGGGGAAGCTTGAGGGAAGTATTCCAGTAGTCCGTCCCTATGCGCAATAATATCTGCACCCGGAATAACGAGACCCTGAGCCACAACAAAGCTAGCTAGTTTCACAGCTAAAGCATCCAGAACACCGGAAGTTGCTAGACTTTGTTGGTGAGACTCCTGCAAGCATATTCGAGCTATAAGTGATGCCGCCAACGAGATCTGATTTTGTATAATGTGCGATGATGATGTTTGGGAAATGATGCGGGTTAGCGAGGCAAGATGTGGGCGTATGAACAACGCTGCGGCCAGAGATTTGATAGTAATAGGATGTGCACTTGTGGCAAGCATTGCGGATTCTGCAAGATTGGTCAAGGCCCGAAGTGCTGCGAGAACTGTTTGTGGTGGATTATTCGATGGGCAGAAGTTCGATAGAATAGCTGGGAGCGCAGAGCCAGAGTGTAGTGGCGCAAGGAAAGCTGGACCACCTGGTTCATGTTAATGAAAGGTACAATAAGTATAGTAAATATGCTAACCGTATGCAAGGCTTCCCAAGACTTGAAGAGCTTGTAGCCGAACCATTTCCTCCTCCTCTTCTTCTTGTGATGGTCGGATCGCATAACTATGGTCGTGTGCCTTTCCGTCCTGATTTTTGGGAACCGACTTATTAAAACATAGGCGTACGACAGGTTCCACAAGGCCCATGGTTACAGCCATTTCTTTCTTTAAAGCATGTCCAACGATTTCATTCTTAAGACCTTTCAGGTTGGCGATCTGCTCCGAGGTAGACCTGGCATTTCGAATCAAGAGCGGCCATCCTTGTGTGGCTAAACTTCTAGCCATATTGTACTTTCAAACCTGTGAATGTAGGGAAAACTATCTCGAAATAGCACCCGTTGACGAGGGAAGTTGTTAGAAGTAGTAAGGATTATCTTTGGATCGATGTGTGTTCGACAGGTAAGATGGTGTGATTCGTGGTTGATTTATTAGTAGTAGGTTGGATAGAAAGAATGTTTGAATGTTGTACGCAGATGGATAGGGAATTTGTGAAGGTTAAGGTTCCATTAGAACTTAGGTTAATGACGAATGAGTTGTATCCTGTGCAATTCCTACCTTCTCTAAAAAGAAGCCTCTAAGAACAACAATGCAAGCAATGGCTTGAAGAAGGAGAATGCGGTATGGACAATGATTATTACAATATGGAAAGACCTTGGCAGGTAGATATTTTGTAAGTCAGGTAAACATCGCCTGGGAGAATATGATATGGTCTATGGTCTATGGTCTATGTTCAATGTTCCATGTACACTCTTTCTATGTTTCTTTACTATCTATTACTGATGAATGACGCGCGACTCTACTGGGATTACATTCACATAACATAAGATAACGAAAACGATAGAAAATGATCAGATAAATTGAATTGCCCAGTATTTGACATGGAAAGAAAGAGGAGAAGCCATTATTGTATCACGAGTCATTCTTACCTAGTGTTTATCCCATACATATCTAAGTCCTGTCCTGTACTTAGCATCAATCCGAATCATTCTCAAGCAGAGTTTTCGGACGACACTTTTCTTTCGCTTTATTGACTGACTGTTTCTTTTTGCCTACTTTGCTTGACCTCCTCCTTACTCGATACAGATCCATCGCAAAGTCGGTATAAGCAAAACCTTATAAGACTGTACTTTCATACTTTTCTCTCTTGGGTCCTTCTACGATTATCAAAAGTATCGAATCGCAGCTATTTCTGACACCACGCCCTATCAAAACCCCACCCCGTCGTTCTTACCCACTCACTCAACTCCACTCCGCCAATTTAGACCAAAGTCGGAAGGCACTGATCATGATTCAGTTTGAAAAAGGAATATGTTGAAGTCGCCATCACTGACCAGATCCCAAGCTTCCCCTACTCTCTATCACTATGCACCTACCGCGACACGACCCTCACTGTCGCGCAGAACGTCGGCTGCGAACAAACCTTCTCCTTCGCCACAATCACAACCACAACCACAACAGCAATCGATACCCCAGTCGCAACCAAAGAAATGGGTCTATGTTGATGCGTCGACGCAGTGGAGTCCTCCCATGATGCCTTCTAGGATGGCAGATGGAGCATCGCCGTCCGTGGAAGTGAAAGTAGAAGATCCTCCTCCTGAACCCATCATTGCGCCAGAGCATCCCAACGCCAATGTATTACGAAATATAAATCCACCAATACAACCGGAATCACCAAGCATGAAGAGACGCCAATCGGCAATTGAAGATGCGCATACTCCCAGTAAAAAGGAGTTCCTCTCGAAGAGAGTGAAACCTCAAGCGTCCGTGAAGATTTTGCCTCGACAGTATGAGCACTGTGAAGAGGAGGATATGGTCATTCTTATAGCTAGTATGATCGCAGAATTGATTCAAAGAAATGATGCTCTTCCTCCTCAAGGCGGGGTGTTAACACGCTTTCATTCCAGGTTTGTATATTCATATTGTATAAAGATACCTCTGTACTAATGACTTTCAGATCACCTCCTGGGATTTCTGTTCTTGATTATCTGGCGCGGCTTGCAAAGCATGCAACCCTGAAACCTCCTCTTTTACTTTCTATGGTTTATTATATTGATCAACTTTGCGCATCATACCCTGCATTTACGATTACAACATTGACTGTTCATCGATTTTTGATCACAGCAGCGACGGTAGCCTCAAAAGGACTTTCAGACATTTTCTGGAACAATTCTACGTATGCGAGAGTTGGTGGTGTCAAACTGGCAGAATTAGGATTACTGGAGCTTGAATTCTTACACCGTGTTGATTGGAAAATAATCCCAAAGCCAGAAATGTTGACCGATTATTACAAAGGGTTAATTGAGCGAAATGAGCGTTATAAAATGGAAGGAGATGTGACGGATGAATCTGATGAATTGGAAGATGACGATGAAGAAAGCGACGAACCTGATACCCCCGAGCAAGCCGAGGTTGGAGTTGACGCAGATATGAGTGACACGAAGGAGTCAGATGCTCCAAATCATAAGACAGAGTCTGGACAAGAAGAGTCTTCACGGTCAAAAGGACCCTGATTGCATCTTATAATACCCCTTTCTCTTTCGCCTTGATTCTTTGGTTTTATGGCGTTGGGTAGGAGTATTTTCACACGGCATTGATGAATAGATCAAGGGGTGCCTCGGTTTTGTCTGTTTATGAGGGAATCATGTATATACTCAAGTTGAAATGCAAACATTATTTGCCCAATCGAATACTTATGAAAAGCGGTTACTTTTTTAGGCAAACAGTGATGTCATGTCGAATTGGTAGAGAAGAAACAAAAAATAGTCTGGGGGGTATTATAGGCAATTATCAAATTTCTTGAATTGAGGTCGTAACCAAATGAATTCTCAACGTTGTATATTGTATTGTATAATCCATACATTTAACGTTGAAATTGATCCACAGCATGGAATCTCGAACATTCGCGCTTATCATCTTACGTAATCACAGCCTTCCCCAGACAATAGCTCCACGAAGCTCTCACCTCAAATCTCCAGCTTCGCTCCAACAGTCCAATCCGATAACCCAACCACCATCATGAAACCCACCACTCTTCTCCTCGCGCTTTGTGCACACTTTCTCCCTTCAATTGCTGCAATTACAGAGCAAATAGACACAGCAACAATCTACATCCAACTCCTCCTCACAGACTCCGCATACCCACTAGCCAGTATATCCTACAACCCCTCCACCCTCTCCGCCTCCCTCGTATCCTACGATCCTCCTACCGATCTCCTTCCCGAGATCTCCTCATCACCAGAATCGGACTCCGGTAACCCCAATGAAAATCTCGCTCGCATAGGCATATTCGATCCTGCCACCGCTATCTTCAAAAGCTCCACTTCTCTTCTCTCCTTGACGAATTTCGAAAAAGGTTATAGACCGACTATTCTTTTGACTTTGGATTCGCAGGGAGCGGTGTTGGGAGTTACAGTCAAAAGTGGTGTTATAGATGCGGGTGCTACAAGAGACTTTGCGCCGAAAGTCGAAATTAGACGGATCGTTGAGGGGAAGGAACCAGTTTTGGGTCCTAAGGTTGTGTTGAGTAAGGAGGGAAAGCTGGAGAAGGATGTTCCGGAGAAGACATTCTTGCAGAAGTGAGTCCTTTTTTGTTGTATTTTGCGGCGGAGCCAATTGAATGGATGAATGGATGTGCTAACAATGTGAACTTTAGGTATTGGTGGGTTCTTTTGGGAGCAGCAATGTTGACGCTGACTTCTGGAGGATCTGAGTAATAGGTACAACTAGGAACTTGGTATGGGAATTAGAGCGATGTTTCGAGAGTACACGGGTGCTGGATAGGTTCGTTAGACATCGTTCTGGCTGGGAACTTCACGAAACAACATGGCGATCAAATTTCGACTGACTCCATCATGTAAACTTTTCAAAATGACCCGGCAGAAGGTCGCCAAGACGCGCAAAATTGTGTACTAGAGACTCTAGGGCCTTTTCAGGATCAGAAGGCAAGGAAGTCCCGAGATAGTCGGCCACGTCGCTGTGTGTTATAAATCAATGGGTAGCGCACTCGTCGCTTAAAAGGGACATTAATACTCACGGTTCCTTTTGGCATGCCGGATAACCTATTAATCCGCACATGTTGAAAATAGCTTTATAATTCGAGGACAATATACATGTTTCAAAACGACGCTTTACCAGTTCTTTTTTGCTTTTGCGGAAATATTGTTTGATTGATGATATACCCGAGAAGATGTTCTTCAAATTCGTTGTCGTCTTCCTTGGTGTTCATTCTTAGTTTTAGGAATGAGGAGAGGAGCGAAAATATCATTATCATTTTTAAATACCAGAAAAGAAAGAAAAAAAGAAATGCAACGTAGAAATATTTATAGCTGGGAAATCGATCACGAGTAAGAGAGGAGAAGAATTTGGAGTGAAGACGCCATGTAGATTACAAGAAGTAAATCTTTCACTGCCGAGTTCGCTAGATTCTATGTCGATGCATACATACTCACATAGTATTATTGCCAGCTGATTTTTCCGCAAGTATCTGCACTGCCTCTATTATATAATGCGTACTTATCAGCCGAAGAGAGGTGTTGGACTGGCCTCTCAAACGGCCAGGTCTCTCTTCCTACCACGCTCGGGACGTTCGTGGAGTCCAGGTAGTCGCGCGCCTACGCACCAACTTCATATAACCACGGTCGCTTGTAGCCCTGCATATTAGTATTTATGCATGGTAAGAGATAGGTTATTGGCGTTATTGTAGTTATCGCAAGCTGGTTGTAGGGCTCAAGACCCGGACGAGGGCGTTGCGATTGAGGATCTTGATGTTATTTGAGGATGCTGGAATGGCTGGTGATGTATGTGGGTGTTGGGGTTTTGATGGGGGTGTACAGGTTTTGTGAGTGATATATTGGAGCTGGAATGGAGAGATTATGCACACTTGTTTTTCTGTACTTTGATTGATATTTTTTTGTCTAGCTATTTGCACAGCATAGTATACATTTTTTATCTTTGACATTTACTTACTTATCCAGTTTGCAGAGCCGTAACGAACACGAATAAAATACAATGGGCAATACATCTTCGCACCACTCCGCCTCCTCCCCAACATCCACATTCACTTCCCAACCTTCCTCCTCTAATTCCTCTACTAAATCTCCTAAAACCTTTCACATTCATGCAAATCCCTTTTCCCACTTCCAAACCCATGATCGTCGAACATCTTCTATCGAAGAGCACGGTTCTCTTTTGAAAAATGCAGATAGCAATACCGAAGAGGACGACGATGGTACATATTTACTGCGCAGAGGAAGCTTTGAGTCCAGAGAAGAATGGCTAGCACGGAAACAAATCATCGCTTCGAGAATTAAGGGAGATAGTGTTGGTGATATGGGGGTTAAGATGTGGAAGGATTACAGTATTGTTGATGGAAAGGGACGACTTTGATGGAGGTGTTTGGGCGATGGTTATTATGGCTTTTTAGAGTTTCTGTACTACTTGAATGGGTGTATCCTCGGGGAAAGATTTCCATTGAGGTGATTTTCGGTTAGATTTTAGGGGGGTTTCTTTCAAATTGTCTCTTGTTGTTTTTGGAAAATTGTTGTGTGAAATTTTGTTGGTTTGTATGGATTCTTTTGGTAGATTTGAGCTTGAAAAAATTGCAGATATTTTGAGGTGTTGATAACCATATTTGAGCATTTTTGAAGATCATTTGAATACATGGATGGTGTGAAGCTTTGGAAGAGAAGACTTTCCCGCAATCATTGAGGCCAGCTCATTTCTTCGTTTAATTCTTGATGGATGAAATAAGCGCTCCGAACTTTGAGGGAGTATTGAGGACTGCTCATGGAAGATGGTGACATTCTTGTGTTGTAGCACTAGCTGCAGTTGCTCCTGATCAGGAAGAACCCCCGAAATATCAGAACGACAATGCAAAGCTGGTTAGCTCACTGGGGGCTAATTACTAGGGATAACTTCAGGGTGAGAGGGTTTCCATTCATCTCCTGCTGCAGCTAGTCAAGTGTCGGTGGAATAAAGAATACCGAGGGACCTTTGTTTCACTAACCTTACGTACCTTATACACATGAAAATACTTTACAGTTGTTCTTCAACAATACAATACCCAAGGCGTAAAAAGCTTTAAATAAGGTTATTAAGCTACTACCGGGATTATTCGGCAATCACTAAAAATTAGACGCCAATTTCAGGGGACTCACAGGGACCCGTGATGCTATTTATAGGGCCCATCTGCTCCAAATTCCAGAACAACCATGCTAAACTACAAGCCTATCCATTCCTTCTGATTTGCTCATAGCCAGCTTCACTTGGCCTCTTGCTACTACCCAAGCTAAAAAGTACTCAGGGTAGCTACTTCCACGTTGTCCTTAACTACTTCCTTCAGCTTTACCTGTCTAGGGACTATAATAGAGATTATAATGTTGTTTGGGTAGCATAAATGTCTTGAGCTCTTACCTCCACAAAAGATCTAACTACCTAGACAGCACATAGGTTAATAGGTTAAAAAAACCCTGAAAACTAGAATCTGCAGAGTACCTTCCTACTTATCCTTGCAGAGCGCACCTGCAATTGGGGGATTGACAAAAGCAAATAAAGAATGCCAGTAGTGTGCCTCTACTCTATTCTACGTGTCAGATTCCAACATCTTCTTAAAATAATTTTCTTCTTTTTGATACAAACTGCATCGTTGCTGGGCCGCTATCCAATTTTGTATCATATCCCATCGTACCGCTTTCAGTCACATCGGTAACTAAAATTTTGGACCGTCATATTCAAAAATCCCTCCATTCTTAGAAACCAACACGGAAACGCCTCCCCCTGATCGCATTCAGTTAGTCAGAAAGGCGTATTTATGAATGGCTCGAAGACGCAGAGCTGATTCTGCTAGCAGCCAGCAGCAAGCATCTATGCCGGCTCAACGACGTCGTTCCACCCTTCGAGATTTACAAGCTTCGAATGCCGATGGAGATGTCGTAGCCCCAAAGGTCATTAATGCTGCACCATCATTGGAAAAGGCCGAAATGTATGGAATCAATGATAAAAGATCCACGTCCTCAAAATTGCTTGCAATGGCGGGGCGCATGTTTATTGAAACAATTCCACAATGGTTGGCAGTTGGTGCTATGCTTGGGCTGATTTTTGGAGGTTGTTGCTCAAATGTGAGTGCTCCTACACGTTTAGAGAATTGGAAAGGATGAGGAGCTCATTGCATACTTAGGTTTTCGCGTTGGAAGCCATTGTCAAGTAAGTTTTGGCTCCCTTGCTTTTGACGTTGTGTTATTTTGAGTACCCCGCTGACGTTGATGAAAACAGAGTCGAGAAAGACAGCGGTACATCCCCTCCATGCACCACCTCACCGAATGCCATTCTAATTATCTGAAGGAACTCTTATGACATTTGTTCAATTCATCTTTGTAGCTGCGACCAGCTACATCTCCCAATTCGATCGAAGTCGACCCCCGCTCTTCCTCACGCCAAACCGTGTCCCAATACGTCGATGGATCATAAATATTGTTTTATTCTTTACAATCAATGTCATGAATAATCATGCTTTCGGCTATAATATATCAGTGCCTATGCATATCATCTTACGATCTGGCGGTAGTATAACAACCTTGGTTGCGGGATATCTATGGGGAAAACGATTCTCAAGGATACAAATTATAGCTGTCATTCTCTTGACAATTGGAGTGGTCACAGCAGCTATGTTCGATGCGCAGTCTAAGGTATTATCACGCTTCTTATACCTTCAAATCTCACTAACAATTCCCTCGCAGGACGGAAAAGTAGACGAAGACATACCCTCTTTCAACACAGGACTCGTCATCCTCTTTGTTGCTCAAGTGCTCTCTGCAATAATGGGACTTTACACGGAAGAAACCTACAAAGAATACGGACCCCACTGGAAAGAAAACCTCTTCTACTCACACATTCTCGCACTCCCGCTTTTCGCCCCTTTCTTCCCCTCCATGTATCGCCAATTTCTCAAGCTTGCCTCCTCCGCGCCACTCAGCCTTCCCCTCCTCGATGTCCAGTCGCTCCCCTCCGACATCGTCTCCAAATTCTCAAAAATCTATCTACCAAGCCAACTCGTCTTTCTTGCTATGAATGTGCTCACACAATATGCATGCATACGTGGAGTTAACTTACTTGCCGCTGCATCTTCTGCACTCACGGTAACGATTGTGTTGAATGTGAGGAAATTGGCTAGTTTACTATTAAGTATTTGGTTGTTTGGAAATAGACTTAGTCCTGGTACTTTGGTGGGTGCGTTCTTGGTATTTTTTGCAGGCGGATTGTATGGTTTAGATGGAGGAAGAAAGAAGAGTCCGGGTAGACTTAGAAGTAGTACTAGTGACGGAAAGGTGGGCTAGTCAAAAAAAAATCTATCTATTATATAAAAAACTGTTGGTCAAAAATTGAGGGAAATTAAGTTGTGAGATCTGATATTTTTCTCAAGCGCCTTCCTTTCAGCAACTTTCTTTTCTTTAAAGTTAAAGAAAATTTCATCAGCATCTCGAACTTTCGTCCCAAATCCATAAAAGGCTGATCCGAGGACTCCAGTGCAATTATATTATCACGAAAACAAACTCACAAGGTTGATTTAACGAGAAGATATTGATTGAAACATTCATTTCCTCATGACCTTCCTGCTTGATATTATCTATATCCTAACCGTTACACCCAAATTTCCGATCGTCTAATGAAGCGGAATTAATATATATATATTCTCCTAGTAATCCTAGGTGCGGGTATCACTTAAAGCGAGTTTTCCCCCTTAGTTCCTGATATCTCTGCAAATTCCCAGCTCATGGGTGGTGGTGGTGTTGCAGATGAAATGTATCCATACTTAGAGTTGAGGGATGGGTAGCGTCGTGGGACTTATGTGTGAGGGTGTGTATCAAGAGTCTTGAAGATGTAAATGAATGGATGTATCGCAGATAGATATCCAGCATCGTATCATCTTCTTCTCCAAACGTGTCTTCTCGAACTTTTCTCCTGTTCTCAAAAGACAGTGGAAAATTGCCTGTTACTTAAACGTGTTCTATTCATCTCCGGTACCCAGTGTCTCTAGGTCCCAATCCGCTCTGCAGCGCTCTATTCCCCAATGATGGTTTCGAGCGTCCTCCTTGACTATATCTATGAGTATCTCTACCACTACTATCATATCTATCATTACTATATTTGCTTTGCAATGCTCCGTTTAGATATCCTGTTCGTCCAGAATTGCTGCTGCTTCTCGAACGATTCCTAGCATACAGACCAGCAGGAACGGATGCTCGATAATTGTTAGATTTTTCGATTTCGTGCTGTGAGATTTTCTTGACTTGCTGGACGTGTTCCCCGCGAGGTGAAAAACAGCAGCACATTCTGTTGGATTTTGAGAAACTTGAAATGAAAGGGAGAGTTTGAGAGTTTGAGAGTTTGAGATAATAAAAGGAAAAGTAATTATAAGCTTTTAAAAGAGTGACTAGAAAGTTAACAATGGATACTGGACAGACGTCTATTTCTCAAGGGGAAAAAATGAATACAGAAGAATCAAGAGATACTCCTCATCTATATACACAAGCCAACTTTCAAAGGATCATGAATAACTCACTTGACTTAAACACTGTACCACCACCCATCTCACGGTATCTCCAGCGACCATCTTTCAAACCCAATCTCTTCTCATCGCCGCTAACAAGGCCCATAACCAACTTCTCCAAAGTACCTTTATCCAATCCCAGGGGCAAGTATCCGAAACCCAAGAACCCCGTTCCCGGCTATTTCTTAGCGCCCCAGGAAGACTGAGCGGTCGAGGTCGACGGACTTTTGTTTGTTTCAAAAAACCAAAGGTAGAAACTTACGTCCAGGTCGGTCATTAAATAAGTGCGGTTGCGAGAAATCGGCCGCTGCGACAAGGTACTCATGGTAGTATAAAAAGATGGGTTTCCGAATTTAAATGCACCAGAAATCGAAGATGTAGAGTGAAGGTTTAAGTTTATAACGCGGAGAGATACATGTGATACCAAAGCAGAGATGGCATAGTATGAAACTAATCCATGAAAACACATGCAAAGTTCCAGAAATATAGGGTTGATAGCCGCCGACCCAGCAATCGGGTTACCAAACCATCGGGTCAGATCCTATGGAGATCCTTCAGGAAGCGGAAATCTTGGGGTATTGTTTCATTGCCGGATGCGATTTTAGATCGTTGTATGATCATTGAATAAGATGTTGGGATTTCGAGTCCTGGGTGGGGTGTTCAAGATGCTGAGAGGGTGATGTCATGTATCATTTTGAGAGAGAAGTTCAATGGGGTGATCCGGTAAATGGGAAATGCTTAACTATCTTCATACTATATCCCAAGATTTAACAAAAATAGCTTCCCCTCAAGACTCAAGCCCCAAATAATATGCTCTAGCCTTCTAATGGATGATATCCAGCTCGGAGCTAGGTGGTAGCGCACTAGGTTTCCACATTCTCTTAAACAGAACCGCTGCTCTACATCTAAAAATCTGATGATTGGAAATCCAGCCTTCTGGTTTGGATATCTTGATTGCTATATGTTAGATTTGTCTGAAGGAGGGCCCAAGATTTTGACTTTTAGCGAGCCTGATTCGTAGTCGTAAGTAGGAGATAGACAAGCGGGAGAAGAGGACTTCATTTAGGCTCCCTACTATTGCCTAAAAATGAAGTGCTCAGTCTCCAGGTGGCCTCGGCATGAACTTCGATTAGCCGTCCGTTGGTAGAGATAGTAAGATGGATAACAAATTGCAGAATTACTAATTCCCCCCTTCGAATCTGAATGCCTGGTGTTAGTGCCATTCAATCTGCTCTATTATTTTCCAACAAAGATGTTACCTGCAATGCAAAGTATTCAATGAGTCGTTTATGCAGAATTCACTGAATACTGTATTGATGAAGGGGTAGATCTATATTGACGAGAGTCGCTTGACATCATCAATAAACAATTGTAAATATTTTTCTGCGCCAAAGCACTATGGAATCTCAAGTGATGGGTCAATTTCTCGCTCCTGGTAGCTTCTCGAAACGTGAATCTGGAATTGGTATAGATGTCCCTATACAGTGAGGAATTTAAGATCAAAAAATGACGGTGTAAGAAACCCCATTCTTATGTTATCTTAACATATCTATCTTCTCTGTACCTACTTTTCGCGTCGTGGTTTGACCCATGGCTCCTGGGTATTATCATAATCCAATAAATCGATCATCTCTCATCACTCAGCTAGAGTATCAATAAAACTCCATGGATGCAACCGCCACGCTCATCTAATAATCTCTCTTCCACCACTTGCAGCACCTCCCTCCTTCTTTCCACCAGACCCAGCCAACCAAGCTGCCGCATCGAAATTTTGTAATGGATTGGCGCCATTGGCACCGCCTGTAATTCCACCACCGCTCTTCTGGCGCTCCTCAAACTCCGCTTTGAGTTCTGGATCCACTGTAAAAGATGTACTGTTAGCATAGAAAACAACGAATAGATTGTATGATGTGACTGTGGAGCCTCAAATCTGATTCCCAGAAATTCAAAAAGAATGCACGTACTATTATCCATAAGATAAGGCATTCCAAATACAATAAGCATACTGAATCCAGCAATCAAGATCATAGGATTCTTCAATAAACTCAATGGCGAGAATCCCACTCGCTCAAGGTAATAGTTTTTCTCGACAAGTGCCTTGACTTCCGCTGTATATTTGTCATCTCCAAGTTTAGAAACCGGGATATTCTCTCCCTTGTTGCTCCATTCGTTGGCGCGGAAAGTGGTAAATGCTTCGATGGGAATGAGATTTGACTCGGAGGATGCAGGATGGATATCGACGCGGAGAGGAATGAAAGCGTGAGCTGGAGAGGAAATGGTGAGGAGGTAGGAGCCGCTGGTAAGGTTGCGGAAAGAAAAGGAATTGGATGGTGTGAGCGGCGCGGTGTGCGTATGAGAAAGGGTACTGAGGATCGCGTGGGTGGAGGGGGGAAGAGTTGATGGGTTTAGTTGGGGAGTCGTTGGGATCGTGAATATGAGTTGAGTTGCGAGACTGGAGGGGAGGAGAGAGAGCAGCGAAAAGACGCCGGTGGTTGAGAAACGCATTTTCAAGGTGCTTTTGGGGAGGGTGTCTTTTTGGAGATGAAAGCTACTTGAGGGTCAAGTCGGTGATGTAAGGCCAAACGTATCTTGAGCCGGAAAAACGAATGGTCCGAGCTTGGGTAACCTTGGGATTCAAACAAACGGATTTCTAAACTTATTACACATTTATTACATTCATTATGCACTTGCAACATGACTCTTCACTATCTTTGCACTGATATATATTATAATTAAGTATGCATATATCAGAATATATGTCGGATTATATATACAAGCACTTATTACCAAGGTTCTAAGGATATATCATGTAAGCATCTTATAATGACTCTCAACTCAAGTACAGCTCCTACTTAGCAAGCGCAAAGACATAAAGGCGACAGATTGATATGCCAGGTAATCTACTATACACCGGCTCTTCTTTCTACTAGATACTTGGCTGCATGGCTCCTGAAATTTGAAGCACATTGCACAGGGATGAAGGTTATCATGAAAAGACATAGAAATCGATGTTTGACCTTTTAATCACATAACTTCTTTTGCTTTGATGATTGAACATTGAACTGTACCATTTTTAAAGAGTCATCTTTTCATTTATAGTAGAAGTTATTCCTAAATCATGATTTGGGAGACAAATCTCAACTCTACAAGTTAAATGTCATGTTTCTAGGATCAAATATTTCAAGCGAATTTATTAGTACTCCAGCAAAATGTAGGTGGTCAGATAGTATGCTGTCGTATATAAACTTCGCTACGAAAAGATTCACTTAGGCATTAGGGAGAAAAGAAAATCCATATACACAATATTGGCGGTATGCAAAACTTTTTCCCGTCAACCAACATGTCATCAATCAATTTTGACCTTGTGGAATAAGTGGTCAGAGTGAGGGATGTATGTAACATCAAGTAGGTCCATTATACCACGTTTTGTCAGATTATCGCTTCAAGCGATACTGGGAATACTGTTGTGGTGATCAGAAACCAAGATTGGTGCCGGCGTGTTGTTCATCAATGATGATTTGTTTAGCCAACATAACCCCATGGTGTACGCGTCTTTGAGATTTGTAGTCCAATCTTCACACCTACTGATGTCTATCAACATATGCTATATTATGATAATAACTCTACCGACTTGAACTGTTCACAGTGCCTATCTACACTTTCGCCATCACATTGTGAAGTTGCAACTCAACGGCGATTCTAGACAATAGTGAAATGATATACTCGCAAATTAACAAGTCTCTAAATTATTATCAGAATCTTTTTCCACAATGATATCGTAAGAGCAAGTCGAAATCGAACCCAGCAGTCACACTAGCCCATGAATCTGAGCAGCGGCATATTGCTTTGCTTACCAGCCCATTTCCAATAACCCCAGCGATCACATCCCAATCCAACCATACATGAATACAAATCATTCCTTCCTATATATATATCAACCAGAAAGAACAGTAACAAACTTCTACATATGCACAATATATCGTTCCTAATTCCTAGCCAGCTAACCAGCTAATCCAAGCACAACAGCACATATAATAAATCTTAGCGAACCCCTCACTTTCTCCACGACAAGACGATATAAGTTGGTAATGGAATTCTAGGGGATAATTACTATTGCTGCTGCCGCTGCTGCTATCGCCAAAACCATGATTTAACACTAGTAATCAACAAATCTATCGCTCGATCCGATCAGAATTCCCGCGAGATGTACTTATAGTTCGACACTACCCATTCATCACTCATCACGAGCCACTCTCAAATCCAGGATGAAAATCTTCTCTAGGAATATTCTTCCTTATATTATAACCGAAGAAAAAAAAGTACACCACCGTTCATACACCCATTCGTCTAACAAAAATAAAACGCCTTTCAAGAACAGCAAACAACATAACTTCACCCGCAAAAACTAGGCTTCCTCTACTATTCAATACTCAACGCACACAGAGGCAATCCCTCTCCTGTTCTCTCCGCTCCGCTCCGCTCTGATAAATAAATACAAACGCCCCTCCCTCTACCCCGTCCCAAATTCAAATCCAAATCCAAATACCCAAAAGACACCTACCCACCCACCTACCAGGTAGAGCACCTCCACAACACGCAAAACCAACGAGCTCTCAGTAAGTGAAATATATCCCGTCACAACATTCCTACCCCCTCTGCTGCCAAAAGAAGCAAAAAAAAAAAAAAAAAGACATACAACAGTGGGGATTCGCTGGTGGTCACCCACCCAACTACTAATCCACCGATCTGAAGCTTGTGTATGGCAGAGCGGACGGGATGCCCAATTCTCTTCAGTCTATGGTCGTATGTGACGGTGAAATGGAAACTTAATATTATATTCAAAAGAAAAATGAGATGCTGAAGTCACAAACGGGCAGCGTGGTGCGGGTTAAGTGTTGGAAGTTCCCGTGCGAGGTAGTGAGGTTGTGGCAAAACTTGATTACTTTAGTGATTTGTTGATAACATCCATCTTGAGCAACTAGTATATTCACTCCAATGTAGCGAGATGTAGGTTCAAAGCCCAGGCTGAAAATATAGGAAACACCACAGATATCAAAACGGAAAGTTCACACGTGTAAAGACCGTATATAGTTCGCCCGAAAGAAAAAGCTCCTTGTTTGAGAGAGATTCATATTCTGCCTAATAAAGCCGTGCAATTAATGACGATTAAATCATAAAGTCATAAAAGTGAATTGATTCAGAGTCGAGATAATACACAGACGAAACGGAATACTCCAATCCGAACGTCATTTCCTTCCCATACCATAACCCCATTCCGTTATTCCTTCCCAACGACCATACCCAATATTAAAGCGTAATACATTTACTCGAATGGGTTGGTGTGGGTTCCCCACCAGGTGAGGAAGAGAGAGAGACCAACTGTCTCGAAGACGCGGGCGAGAGCTCCAACGGCAACAGTGTCGAGTGGTCGCTTCTCAGTGGTGACTTGTGCAATGAACTGATGAGATTGTTAGTATGTTGTTCACGATGTATAATGTTTTCAGATGGATAACATACAGATGGAGCAGATGAAGCCATGAAGATCAAAGATCCCAAGTATGCAGCACCCTTGTATGAGAGGGTACCGGTAGCATTGATCAAAGCACCAACACCATATGATTGGACGGCGCTACCAACGAGGGAAGTTCCCCATGCAGCAGCAGCGGAAGCAGCTTCCTTTGACTTAACGAATTCCTCCTTGGAGTTGGCAGCTTGAGCTCTGTGGTAGGTTTCGCCGAAGACTGGGCCGAGGACAGCAAGGGATGCAGCGTGGTTGAAGATGGTACCGAGGGCAATGGCCGATGGCTTGACTGGTGGGAGGTCTATCAGGAGTAAGTGTTAGTAAAAGCTAATTGGTGGGGTAGAGGGGAATTGAAAGGAAAACGGGAGCTAGATGAGAGAAGGTGGTGATGGTTTGATGATGCAGTCAGTGTGAGGGTATTTCATTGACATTTCGACTTGGAAAGTGTAAATAGACAAATTCCAAGCTCAATGTGCCAATTCCAAAGCTCTCTCACAATGAACGCTTCAGCATCACCAGTTCCATTCCAAGCCATCTCCCATTGAAAGCATCCCGAGCACGAATACGTACAGTGAAGAGACATGATGTGATTGTAAAGTGGTGGTAGATTGAAAAGATTAATTAAAAGTTCTTGTTGATTGAGAGTTGATGAGTAGATGGGTAGAGTAAAAACTTGAGTGAAGGGAGGGACAAAGAATAGATTTATGTAGCGGGGTGAATGGAAGCTAAAGCCATTACGGATAAAGTTGGGAAGGCACGTCATGGAAAGAGTTCCAAGGCAGGTCAAGACCGGGGCTCTGAGAGGTTGGCATGGCTGTGGAGTAACAAACAGGTGGAAAATATGAGAATGATCGGGAAATCACTTTTTCTGGGTTAACAAATGCATGGGATTTTGAGGTGGAGCTCTTTAATAAATTGTGGATAATCTACACAGAAGCTAGATTGATCATGGATGTGAATACTCGAGGGAGTGAGAGAGTGAGAGGGTGAGAGGGTGAGAGAGTGAGAGAGTGTGAGAGTGTGAGAGTGTGAGAGTGTGAGAGTACACATACCGGCAGCTGATGTAGAGTACATACCTTTTGCTTTCCCTGTTGGACATGAACGTACGAAGTAGGTAGAAAGTATGCATCTAAGAGAAGCTTGTGTCCAATGGAAGTATGTATATCAAGGAGAAGCATATATCCAATAGCAGGAAGTATCGAACTTACACTGTCCAATACAAGTATACATCGCGTAACCCAATTACTTTTCGATTGATCGAGCGTATTGTCCTCAGCTAAACAAATAACTCACATCTGGGACGCCACCAATCATCTCCCGTGAAAAGACCAAATCTCGTCCCGGCCCATACACTACCACCAGACTACGTATAATTCATACCTGTTCCTGTTCCTGTTCCTGTTTCTGTTCAATGTGCGACGTACGATGTACGATGTGCCTTGCCTGTTCTAGATCTGATTCCCCT